>CM077669.1:181528401-182785544 GCA_039707655.1 Elymus sibiricus | reverse complement strand
TCTCGAGGAGGTGTGGTGGATGAACTAGTACAACGGTGAGGAGCCTCGCGAGGGCACACGAGTGGTGTTCTTGGCTCTCTACCCTAGTGGGTGTTGTCTTCTCTTCTCTGTTCGTCCTCTCCTTTCTACGACGCAACCTAGCCTCTATATATAGCAGTGGCCCGGGTCCTCTTCCCTTATCGCAATGGCAGGAAGGGATCCCACAACGGCCAAATTTGAAGGGGGACAGGAGTACATCCCCGCCCTGTCCAAAGGTGGTCTTTGCCTGCAAAGTAGCTGTCGATGATGCAGAGGTGGGCTCGGCGATGACATCTGTCCTGCTCGGGGGCGCTTTGGGAACCCGTGTACGTCCTTGCTCCCTTTGCACCAAAGGGGAAAATGCTCCGCCTGGCGCGCTGGCGCCCGCCTGTCCTTCCTTGCGTCATCCTTGACTCCTGAGGCGGGGTTCTGCATAGAGATCTCCGCCGCACCGGAGGGGGCCTAAGGAGGCCCATTCCTTGCTGGTCTTGGTGCTGTTCTCCCTCGCGAGCCTAGGGTCCTTGCGAGGGCCTTGTCTTGAGGGAAGTCGCGCCAGGCCATGCTTGGCTGACGAGGTGGGACATGCCCTGGGCCGCAAGCAGGCAGGTCTGGATACCCCCGTTCCCAGAACGCCGACAGTAGCCACCGGGCCCAAGGCGCGCTCGAGCTGGCTTCCGGACAAAGCCTTGAGGACGGCCCGAAGCGCCGCGGGCCCCAAACGCCTGCGGGCCAGGACTGGCATGCGTCGTGCAGTTGATGTCGGGCGTCCAACGTCCCATTGGCCACCGCTTGAATCGACAAAAGCCTGACTTCCAGCGCCGAGCCATTACTGCTTTCCTCTTCTGCGCACCTGGTCTTACTCACAGATCCCCAGCCTTAGTAGAGACCTCTCCAGATCCGGCACCGCTCCATCCTCCTCCTTGCCACATCGGCCCCGCGAACTTCCTGATGGCTCCCGCTGGCAAGCCGAAGCCAGAGGCCCAGAGCTCAGCCTCCGCTCCCATCTCACCGGCGCTTTCGGAGTCCACCATTGCCAAGGACGGAGACCTCGTCCCGGTGCTCCCGTCGATGGCGGACGGGACCAACGAGTGGGGGCGGACCTTGATATGGGGCGGCTCCTCGGAGAAGCGGCCCTCGTCCAGGTCGGCCTATCCTTTCTTTCTCCATAGCGTCTTCGCCGGGCTCGTCCCGCCTTTCTCCGCGTTCTTCACCGCCATCCTTGACCACTACGGGATTCAAGCCCTTCATCTCTAGCCCAACTCCATCCTGCTCTTGTCCGTCTTTGCCTTCTACTGCGAAGCTTTCGTGGGCGTGAAGCCTTCGGTGGCCCTCTTCTACCATTTCTTCAACTTGCGCGTGCACGACGGCACTCAGCGGTCGGCGTGCGTCTCCTTCATCGCGGTCCAGAGCGGTAACATGCTCTTAAAGGCCGGGAAGAAGGTGGAGAACTTCAGGCACCGCTGGGTCTTCATGGATCTCAATAGCACCAACCCCCACTTGGATCTACCGAAGGGGCTGCCGGAGAAGACCCCCGCGTGGAGCTCCGCGAAGCTTTCCGACCCCCGGGCCAGGCCCGTCCTGGAGCGGATTTCCTGCGATATCAGTGCCAGGAAGCTGACTGGGGGGATGATAGTGAAGGAGTTCTTGACGCAGCGCCTGGCGCCCCTCCAGTCTCATTCTAGGCCCTTGTGGGACTATCAGGGCAGTGGCGACTATCTCAGGCTTCGGTCCGCATGCATAACCCCCGAGGAACAGAACAGGGTTGTGACAACCCTGCTCAACGGCGACCCCGGTGATCTCCCCGCCACCTACGCCCCGCTGTACCACCGCGACGACGGAGCCGATCTGGTCGCCGCGATGCCTGTCTTCAATGAACTGGGGCTCTCCCCAGCTGAGGGCCTTGGCTCCCCGGTGATGGTGTCCTCCGGCGACACCACGGGCGGGGAGGATTCGGAGAAGACAGCGGACGACGACCCGGCGGGGGCGTCTCCCCCGTCGCAGAGCATGCTCTTACGTGACCTTGAGGACGACGACGATGTTGGTGAAGCTTCTGTTGTAGGCTCTCCGCGTCCCGCCAAGGTCCTCAGGGGGCAGGACCAGCCCCTCGTGCCACTCGGTCCGCCAGCCAGGCGACCCCCAGGAAGCGCGGGGCGGAGTCTCCTCCGGTGTGCCCTGCCTCTGCCGGCAAGGCGGTTGAAGCGCCGGCCTCGCCCCCGCCCGAATTGCAGCTCGCGGGCAAGGCGGACGAGGCCGGGGCAATGGTGACCCCTGATACGTCCATTTTGCATCATGCTTTTATATTGATATTTATTGCATTATGGACTGTTATTACACATTATGGTACAATATTTATGCCTTTTCTCTCTTATTTTACAAGGTTTACATGAAGAGGGAGAATGCCGGCAGCTGGAATTCTGGACTGGAAAAGGAGCAAATATGAGAGACCTATTCTGCACCACTCCAAAAGTCCTGAAAAGTTACGGAGAATTATTTTGGAATACATAAAAAATATTGGGCGAAAGAAATACCAGAGGGGACCCACCAGGAGGCCACAAGCCTGGGGGGCGCGCCCCTGTGGCTTGTGGGCCCCCTGGCAGCCCTCCGGTGCCCATCTTCTGCTATATGGAGGGTTTTGACCCAAAAAAATCATAAGAGAGCTTTCGGGACTAAGCGCCGCCGTCTCGAGGCGGAACTTGGGCAGAACCAATCTACGGCTCCGGCGGAGCTGTTCTGTCGGGGAAACTTCCCTCCCGGAGGGCGAAATCAAAGCCATCGTCATCACCAATGATCCTCTCATCGAGAGGGGGTCAATCTCCATCAACATCTTCACCAGCACCATCTCCTCTCCAAACCCTAGTTCATCTCTTTGTATCCGATCTTTGTCTCAAAACCTCAGTTTGGTACCTGTGGGTTTCTAGTAGTGTTGATTACTCCTTGTAGTTGATGCTAGTTGGTTTACTTGGTGGAAGATCATATGTTCAGATCCTTAATGATAATTAATACTCCTCTGATTATGAACATGAATATGCTTTGTGAGTAGTTACGTTTGTTCCTGCGGACATGGGATAAGTCTTGTTATAAGTAATCATGTGAATTTGGTATTCGTTCGATAGTTTGATGAGATGTATGTTGTCTCTCCTCTAGTGGTGTTATGTGAACGTCGACTACATGACACTTCACCATTATTTGGGCCTAGGGGAAGGCATTGGGAAGTAATAAGTAGATGATGGGTTGCTAGAGTGACAAAAGCTTAAACCCTAGTTTATGCGTTGCTTCGTAAGGGGCTGATTTGGATCCATATGTTTCATGCTATGGTTAGATTTGTCTTAATTCTTCTTTCGTAGTTGCGGATGCTTGCGAGAGAGGTTAATCATAAGTGGGAGGCTTTTCCAAGTAAGGGCAGCACCCAAGCACCGGTCCACCCACATATCAAATTATCAAAGTAACGAACGCGAATCATATGAGGATGATGAAAACTAGCTTGACAGAAATTCCCATGTGTCCTCGGGAGCGCTTTGCTTTAAATAAGAGTTTGTCCAGGCTTTTCCTTTGCTAAAAAAAGATTGGGCCACCTTGCTGCACCTTTGCTACATTTGTTACTTGCTATCCATTATGAATTATCTTATCACAAAACTATCTGTTACCGATAATTTCAGTGCTTGCAGAGAATACCTTACTGAAAACCGCTTGTCATTTCCTTCTGCTCCTCGTTGGGTTCGACACTCTTACTTATCGAAAGGACTACGATAGATCCCCTATACTTGTGGGTCATCAAGACTCTTTTCTGGCACCGTTGCCGGGGAGTGAAGCGCCTTTGGTGAGTGGAATTTGGTAAGGAAAAACTTATATAGTGTGCTGAAATTTACTGTCACTTGTTACTATGGAAAATAATCCTTTGAGGGGCTTGTTCGGGGTATCTTCACCTCGACCGGAAGCACAAAGAGTTGCTCCTCAACCTACTAAACCTACTGAAAATATTTATTATAAAATTCCTTCGGGTATGACAGAGAAACTGCTAGCTAATCCTTATGCAGGAGATGGAACACTACATCCTGATTTGCATCTAATCTATGTGGATGAAGTTTGTGGATTATTTAAGCTTGCAGGTTTGCCCGAGGATGATGTCAAGAAGAAGGTCTTTCCTTTATCTTTGAAGGAGAAGGCGTTGACATGGTATAGGCTATGTGATGATATTGGATCATGGAACTACAACCGATTGAAATTGGAATTTCATCAGAAGTTTTATCCTATGCATCTGGTTCATCGTGATCGGAATTATATTTATAATTTTTGGCCTCGTGAAGGAGAAAGTATCGCTCAAGCTTGGGGGAGGATTAAGTCAATGTTATATTCATGCCCCAATCATGAGCTCTCAAGAGAAATTATTATTCAGAATTTTTATGCTCGGCTTTCTCGTAATGATCAATCCATGCTCGATACTTCTTGTACTGGTTCCTTTATGAAGAAAGATATTGCATTCAAATGGGACTTATTGGAAAGAATTAAACGCAACTCTGAAGATTGGGAACTCGACGAAGGTAAGGAGTCAGGTATAAACCTTAAGTTTGATTGTGTTAAATCCTTTATAGACACCGATGCTTTTCATGAATTTAGCACTAAATATGGACTTGACTCTGAGATAGTAGCTTCTTTCTGTGAATCTTTTGCTGCTCATGTTGATCTCCCTAAGGATAAGTGGTTTAAATATCATCCTCCCATTGAAGTGAAAGTAGTTGAACCTATTAAAGTTGAAGAAGAAACTATTATTTATAATGTTGATCCTATTATTCCTGCTGCTTATATCGAGAAACCACCTTTCCCTGTTAGAATAAAGGAGCATGCTAAAGCTTCAACTGTGGTTTGTAAGAGTTATACTAGAACACCTACACCCCCTGAACAAATCAAAGTTGAACCTAATATTGCTATGGTTAAAGATCTCTTGGTTGATAATATTTATGGGCATGTTATTCATTTCTGTGGTGAAGCTGCTAGAATTGCTAGACCGGATACTAAAGATAAACATAGACCTATAGTTGGCATGCCTATTGTTTCTGTTAAAATAGGAGATCATTGTTATCATGGCTTATGTGATGTGGGTGCTAGTGTGAGTGCAATTCCCGTTACCTTATATCAATAAATTATGAATGATATTGCACCAACTGAATTAGAAAAAAATGATGTTACCATTAAGCTTGGTAATAGAGATACTATAGCACCAGTTGGGATTGTTAGAGGTGTTGAAGTCTTGTGTGGGAAAATAAAATATCCTACTGATTTTCTTGTTCATGGTTTCCCACAAGATGATTTTTGTCCCATTATATTTGGTAGACCTTTCTTGAATACTGTTAATGCTAAGATAGATTGTGAGAAAGAAACTGTTATTGTAAGTTTTGGGGATGTGTCCCATGAGTTTAATTTCTCTAAATTTCGTAGACAACCCCATGATAAAGAATTTCCTAGTAAGGATGAAATTATTGGTCTTGCTTCTATTGCTGTGCCTCCTACTGATCCCTTAGAACAATATTTGCTAGACCATGAAAATGATATGCATATGAATGAAAGGAATGAAATAGATAAGATTTTCTTTGATCAGCATCCTATTTTGAAACACAACCTGCCTGTTGAAATACTTGGAGATCCTCCTCCACCCAAGGGTGATCCCGTGTTTGAGCTTAAACAATTACCGGATACTCTGAAATATGCCTATCTTGATGAAAAGAATATATATCCTGTTATTATTAGTTCTAACCTTTCAGAGCGTGAAGAAAAGAGATTATTGAAAACTCTGAAGAAGCACCGTGCTGCTATTGGATATACTCTTGATGATCTTAAGGGCATTAGTCCCACTCTATGTCAGCATAAAATTAATATGGAGCCTGATGCTAAACTAGTTGTTGATCACTAACGACGGTTAAATCCTAAAATGAAAGAAGTGGTAAGAAATGAAATATTAAAGCTTCTGGAGGCAGGTATAATTTATCCTATTGCTGATAGTAGATGGGTTAGTCCCGTTCATTGTGTCCCTAAGAAGGGAGGTATTACTGTTGTTCCTAATGATAAAAATGAATTGATCCGACAAAGAATTGTTACAGGATATAGAATGGTAATTGATTTTAGGAAATTAAATAATGCTACTAGGAAAGATCGTTACCCTCTACCTTTTATTGATCAAATGCTAGAAAGACTATCCAAACACACACACTTTTGCTTTCTAGATGGTTATTCTGGTTTTTCTCAAATACCTGTGTCAAAAGAGGACCAAGAGAAGACCACTTTTACTTGTCCTTTCGGTACCTTTGCTTATGGACGTATGCCTTTTGGTTTATGCAATGCACCTGCTACCTTTCAAAGATGTATGACTGCTATATTCTCTGACTTTTGTGAAAAGATTGTTGAGGTTTTCATGGATGATTTTTCCGTTTACGGAACTTCTTTTGATGATTGCTTGAGCAACCTTGATCGAGTTTTGCAGAGGTGTGAAGAAAGTAATCTTGTCTTGAATTGGGAGAAGTGTCACTTTATGGTTAATGAGGGCATTGTCTTGGGACGCAAAATCTCCGAAAGAGGTATTGAGGGGGATAAAGCTAAAGTTGATGCTATTGAAAAAATGCTGTGTCCTACGGATATCAGAGGTATAAGAAGTTTCCTTGGTCATGCTGGTTTCTATAGGAGGTTTATTAAAGACTTCTCTAAGATTTCTAGGCCTCTCACTAATCTTTTGCAAAAAGATGTTCCATTCATTTTTGATGATGATTGTGTAGAAACATTTGAAATTCTTAAGAAAGCCTTGATCACTGCACCTGTTGTTCAACCACCTGATTGGAACCTACCCTTTGAAATTATGTGTGATGCTAGTGATTATGTCGTTGGTGCTGTTCTAGGACAAAGAGTTGATAAGAAATTAAATGTTATCCATTATGCTAGTAAAACTCTAGACAGCGCTCAAAGAAACTATGCTACCACTGAAAAGGAATTTTTAGCAGTTGTGTTTGCTTGTGATAAGTTCAGACCTTATATTGTTGATTCCAAAGTAACTATTCACACTGATCATGCTGCTATTAAATATCTTATGGAAAAGAAAGATGCTAAACCTAGACTTATTAGATGGGTTCTTCTGCTACAAGAATATGATTTGCATATTATTGATAGAAAGGGTGCTGAGAACCCCGTTGTCGGTGTCAAAACCGGCGGATCTCGGGTAGGGGGTCCCGAGCTGTGAGACTAGAATAGATGGTAACAGGGGACGAAGGAGACGATGTTTACCCAGGTTCGGGCCCTCCTATGAAGGTAATACCCTATGCCCTGCTTGATTATATTGATGGTATGAGGGTTACAGAGTTGATCTTCCTCGAGATCGAATAGCTAAAACCCTAGATGATTTGTTCTCCTCTACAACCTAAAACCCTCTGGCTTATATAGACGCCAAGGGTACCTAGGGTTTACACATGATCGGTTACACGCCGAAGGGATAAACATGCCTATTCGCTACTCCAAACGTGGACGACACGCCACGATTCCCGAAGCTTCCCTCCTAGAGACAGGGCCTTCGATCAATCCAATGCTCGGTAAGTGGCCCATATAGTCCGGCCCATAAGAAACTAGTCGGCCCCCCGAGGACCCCTTAAACCAGGACTCCCTCAGTAGCCCCCGAACTAGCCTCCAACGCCAAGGGTCTTAGCTCCAGCTGCTTCATATGATCAGAGTTTTCGGCTTGCGAGGCGAGTTCCTTTCTCCAAATAGTGATCGGACGAGTTTAGTTCGGCCTCCGATGACGTGTATTTTTCCCGATCAGAAGATCGTCCGAACACCGCGAATAACTCGGCCCTGAAGGCAAAGCGTCAAGGAGTAAATAGCGTTCCCTGACAACCTTTCTGACGAAAGGTCACGGCCCACCACGACCGCTGAACCAGTTGTAAAAACTCGATTCGCGGTTCGAGGCCATTTTCATCAGCATGATCCATCGATGCACAGATCGTGCTCCGTTTCACATGGGATATGTTTAATCATGCGCATATAACCGGAGGGAAGCGGAGGGATTCACGGCGCAGTAAAGGGAGGCTAACCGGCGACAACCCCAATAAAAGGGAAAGAAAACCCCAAGGCTTAACCGCGCTTCCCATTCGCATCCCCGCTTCCCCAATCTCCTGAGCCTCCAGAGCACAGATCTAGGTTTTCCACCCTGCCTCCTCCGAGCTCAGCCATGGCTGGCTCTGGCTCCAACGGCAAGTGGGAGGCTTCCACGGTCACCGACCAGGACATCCGGGACCTCAAGGACGCCGGCTACCTCCCCGCCAACATCTTCCACTGCGCCCCGAAGAAGGGCCAGGTGGTCCCCACCCCCAAACCAGGCGAGAGGGTGGTTTTCATTCCTCACTTCATCCGAGGCCTGAGCTTCCCGCTCCACCCCTTCGTTAGGGGGCTCATGTTCTTCTACGGACTCGACTTCCACGACCTTCCGCCGAACTCCTTCATGCATATATCGGCCTTCATCATCGTCTGCGAGGCCTTCTTGCGGGTCGAACCACACTTCGGACTATGGCTCAAGATATTCAATATCAAGCCGAAGTGTGTCGCAGGCGAACACGCAGACTGCGGCGGGGCGGTCATCAGCAAGCTCCCCCGTGTAGGAAGGCCATCCGGCACCTTCATCGACACCATCAAGACTTGGCAAAAAGAATGGTTTTACATCACCGAGCCAAGGGAGGAGGGCGGAACTGTTCCTGCCGAATTCAGATCCGGTCCCCCCACCAGATTGACCTCATCGCTCCGAAAGGGCCTCGACTCGGGGTCAGATACAGAGGTGGATAACCTACAGAGGCGCATCGCCTCCATGATCAAGGGCAATATCGAGCTGGGCAACGTGGTCTAGATTATGCTCTGGCGCCGCATCCTCCCCTACCAGCGCCGGGACTCTCCTATGTGGGATTCTCGGCTTGACAATGAGCCTACAATTCGTCGGCTCTTCCGCACCACTCGGGAGAAGCTGTGGAAGGCGATGTTCAAGGCGCAGGAGAACTGGCCGGCCGAGAAGGAGGACCGGGGCCTGCACACCGATAACCCTCCTTCCCAGGTATAACATAGTTTCGCTTTATCGGCTTCGTTTTCCTAAAGAAAATCTAAGCATTTTCCGATCACTTCTGCAGAAATGGTTGAGCAAGGCCACGGGCATCAACTGCACGGCTCCACAGCCCGAAGACCCCAGGTCCCAGCTGCTATCGAAGATGCTCGTCGTGGCGCCTTACAAGGCACCAGAGAAGAGAAGAAACCAGGCCGAGAAGGCCTGCGCATCAAGGACCAGTCGGAGGCTGTATCCGAGGAAACCCATGCCTCCTCGAACGAAGAGGAGGAGCACGAGGGCGAGGGAGAAGGCGATTCCCCCCTCGCAAGAAAGAGGGTGGCGTCATCGGACGCCACAGAGGACGTACCTCCTCCCGCCCCGAAAAAAGCGCGTCGGACATAGTTAATTCTGCCCGACGACAGTTCGGACTCGGATACCGAGTCCGAGGACTTCGAGAAGGTTCCTCGAAGGAACCTTAGGGTCAAGCCCCCAACTCAAAGGTAAAGATCCGAAGACTTCCTGAGCTATTAGTGCTAAGTTTTAAATGTCATTAACATGTGAGCGCCTATTGACTCACAGCCCACCACGCGTTCTCCCCACCGATCAAGTCTCGGACGGGGAGACCCCACTCCTCCGGGCGCCGCGAAGGATGCCACGGAGGTGTCATCCCAACAGGCGCCTTTGGAGCCGAACACCAGTGGTGGGGGTGACAACGTCATGGCCAAGGCTAACGCCCCGGCCACCAAAGACCGGGGGGAAAAGCCCCTCCCGGATACTGAGGAGACCGGACGAGGGGATGTCCAGTCCCCTCCAAGGCCATTTCCGGAGCGCACCATGCCTCCGGAGGCACCGGTTCAATCCCAGGTGGGAGATCGGGTTAACCGATCACCACCAGCGCCACCGGCCAATGGGTGGCCGGCTATGGGGGAGGCTTTATCAAGCGCCTCCATCTCCGAGGATCACCGCACCCTTATGGGTGCGGTTTTGCAGAGCATTAAGTCCGTTGATAGCGGACTGAAGGAGGCCTTCAACGGTCTCCTGACGGGCTTCCAGGTGAGCCACGTGTTGTTTTGAAATATTAATTTACTATATTTGTGATATCGTTATGTATATGTAGCAGCCCCCGAGCCCTGAGTGAGTTTGGAAAACTCACCTGGGGGTCAATCATAAAGTAGAGTCCGGACAAAGTACTAGATGACATTTGTTTGGGATGTTCTAACAGTCCTTAAGAGGACCGAACATATGATCATGTTTATGATAGTTCGGAGGTTTGAATCCATGCAACCTGATAGTGGTTTGTTATTTGTAGGCTTCGTCATCGGCGGCGGCTGTTAATGCCGCCGAGCTAGACGAGCTAAATCGGAAGCTCAAAAGCTCCGAAGATGAGCTCGACGCTCTGAATAAGAGATTCGACGAGGCACAAGGTAAGCTGGATTATAATATCTGAACTCTTCATCACTGCACTGTCGACGCATTATTTATATGTTTGATGCTTATGTAGCCTCGGCGAAGGAAATTGAGAAGATCAAGGCCGAGCTTCAGAAGGCGAAACAGGAGGCCGCGAGTGAGAAAGCGGCCGCCGAACAAGCGGTTGCCGCGCTCTCCGATTTAAAAGCCACCAGTGCCAAACATGAGTCTCGGGTGGAGGAAATCAAGCAGGAGCTTAAAGATGCCGGCCAAAAGTGCGAGGACCTCCAGCAGAAAGGCAAGGAGCAGGCCGCCGAACTATCCACTCTGAAATCCGATCTCCAGAAGGAGCGGGTGGATAGGCGGTTCTTTGAAGAGCAAGTCAGCCAAGTCAAGGCTATCAAGGATGGTAAGCCGTATTCACTGTAGTGTGTCTTCGGGGATAGCAAGTTCGCATTGCTTACCCAAGTGTGGCATTCCTTAGGCGCCTGCTCGGACCACCAGAAGAGCACAGCAGACGCTAACCAGTTCTATGCTTCGTGGGGAGAGGGAGACGAAGCTCGGCTGTTTTGGGCGCAATTTGAAGCCTCCGGGAGCTCTCCTCTTCTCATAGAGCAGCTGAAGCAGCTGATGGAACTACACCGGATGGCGGAGCCGGCCATGAAGGATCTCTGCATCCGGCTATGGCCCAACGAGCCATTGCCGAGCAGCTACTTCGGCCTGGTGCAGAAGCTGAGCAATGTCTTGCCTCGGATCGACGCACTAAGGCGTTCCTCCTGTATCGAGGGAGCTCGGATGGCCTTTGCAAGGGCCAAGGTGCACTAGCCGGGGTTTATCCGACGAAGATAGCCACCGCTCCTCCGCCGCCTGGAAAGGAGCATAGGTGCCCTGAGCGATACTTCTCCGTAGTGATGGAGGGTGCTCGGGCAATAGAGGCGCAGTGCTCCAGAGAAAACATTTATGAGTAAATGCGTTGTGGTATGTCCGAAGACCTTTTAACGCCTTTATAATCGACGCATGGTTTATCATGTCTTTCGTGTTTTGCATCCTTTATAACTCCTGTGTGGCCGTTGAAACTGAAAGTTGCGAGTCGTCGGCTTCAGCCCCCATGTAGATACTACGCGAGGTGTCTCTGCCAACGAACTGTGACCCATAACCGAGCTATCGGTACCCGAAGGCGGTAGTGTGAGGCAGACAAGGCAATCAGACCATAATGCTTTATTGCTTTCACTTAGCAGTAGGAGCGTGAGAAAGGAATGCGGGGGGCTGATGACTAGCCCCCAGGGATTTGTGATGTTCGGATGAACCGCGGACAAAGCCGATATCACATGGTTTGTACGAATACCAAACCCATCGTATGCCACGGAATAACCTCTAACGAGGTTTATTTAAGCTCGGATTAGCAGACCGGTTCTCGCATACTATGACAGTCAGTTTTTGGCTTTCGCCCCTGAGGTGCTTGACCAGGCTAGCTGGAAGCACAATCACAGTGGTTCTCCCTTTGCCCTTTTAGCCGAACAAGCGGAACGTAAAGGGGCAAGCACAGGAGCCGGGCAACCCAACTATTGACCCAAGACGTAGTTCGGAACCAATGCATATAAAGTGGAATTCCAAGACGCCGAATGCAAAATCAATTGTGCTTAGGGCGATTTTTAAGTTCGAGCCCCCGGCCTATTAGCCGGTTGCATCGTAAGGTATGCCAAACACTTTCGCAAGAAGAGGGAATAAATAGAGAATGTGCCGAAGCAGACAGCGAAGCAACCATGCATAATGGTTCTATATTTTGCTCAACAACTCTTATTCTTCAAATTGCCAATGCAAGTATTTACAGGTATTTGAAACTGGAATATAAACTATACAGGAGGGGTTGTACCAGGGGACTTCGATGGGTGACCTGACGTCTTCGATGTGCCAAGTCGTTTGCCCGCTCCTGCGTCTCGTAAGGAGTTGTATACCGCCGTGAGTTTTTATGTTCGGCGAGCGGACTTTGGAGAAAAATCTTGAGAAGTCGCCGAAGTGTGAATGAGCTTTACGCCCTAGCAGGTACTTGATGGTACCTCTGGTATGTCCGAAGACATTTAGCGGTGATTGTTCGGTCCAGCCGAACATTTACCCTTTGATAGTGTTTCCCCACCGCCGCCCATGGAATTTTGAGCGCAAAGTTGTGCCTCCTCGACACGTACTTTGCTGGTTCTAGGGCTGTGCGATGGGGGGCAAGTCCCTATTCATGGGGAGGAGAAGGTTCTGGTACTTCGGGTTGAAACCGAGCTCGCTTCCCAGCCTTACGTGCCTTTACGGCGGGTGTCAGCGTTTGCCGGTCATCATTTTAATGGAATTCGGCCGCCAGGGCCAACGCATGTTCCTCAGTTCAGAGGGAGCGCTCTGTGTTGCCGTTGACAGTAATGACCCCCTTGGGGCCGGGCATTTTGAGCTTGAGGTATGCGTAGTGTGGGACGGCATTAAAGCGAGTGAACGCTGTACGGCCGAGCAGGGCGTGATAGCCGCTGCGGAAAGGTACGATGTCGAAGATCAAGTCCTCGCTTCGAAAGTTATCGAGGGAGCCGAACACTACTTCCAGGCTTACAGAGCCCGTGCACCAGGCTTCGACGCCCGGGATCACTCCTTTAAAGGTAGTGTTGCTGGGTTTGATCCTTGACGGATCTATACCCAGCTTTTTCACCGTGTCTAAGTAAATCAGATTGAGGCTACTTCCTCTGTCCATTAGGACTTTAGTGAGGTGATACCCGTCTATGATGGGGTCTGGGACGAGGGCGGCCGAACCCCCATGACGGATACTGGTCGGGTGGTCACGTCGATCGAAAGTGATCGGGTATGCCGACCATGGGTTATACTTCGGGGCTACGGGCTCTACGGCGTAGACCTCTCGAAGGGCGCGCTTCCTCTCCTTTTTGGGTATATGAGTGGCGTATATCATATTTACTATTTTCACCTCTGGAGGGAATTTCTTTTGTCCGCCGCCGATCGGACCGCGGGGCTCATCCTCGTCCTCGCTGCGTTGGCTCTTGCCTTGGTCCTCGAATGCGAGCTTGCCGGCCAGTTTGAATACCCAACAGTTACGGTTGGTGTGGTTGGCGGGCTTCTCTTGAGTGCCATGGATCTGGCAAGGCCTCTCCATGATCTTGTCCAGCGGGGTGGGTCCATCGCGATTGCCTTTAGGAGGCTTCGTCCGCTGCCCAGGTCGGGAGTTGTGGAAGCCGGCGTTAACGGCCGTGTCATCGGCATCACTATTGTTGTGCCGGCGCTTATTCTTGTTGCGCTTTGGTTTCCCGTTTCCGTCCCGAACTTCGGAGGTTCCAGGGTCTTCGGGGTTATGGCTACGTCTTGCTAGCCAGTTATCCTCGCCCGCGCAAAAGCGGGTCATGAGTGATGTAAGGGCGGACATTGTCCTATGTTTATCCTGGCCGAGCTGGCGAGCCAGCCATTCATCCCGAATATTGTGCCTGAAAGAGGCTATTGCTTCGGCGTCCGGGCAGTCAACGATCTAGTTTTTCTTGGTCAGGAACCGATTCCAAAATTGCCACGCGGACTCTCCTGGCTTCTGGACGACGTTGCTCAGGTCGGAGGAGTCCGGTGGTCGAACATAGGTGCCCTGGAAGTTAGATCGGAATGCATCTTCTAGATCCTCCCAGCATCCGATTTAGTTTTCGGGGAGGCTGTTTAACCAATGCCGAGCTTGCCCCTTAAGCTTTAGGGGTAGATACTTGATGGCGTGGAGATCATCTCCCCGCGCCATGTGGATGTGAAGAAGGAAATCCTCAATCCATACGGTTGGGTCAGTTGTCCCATCGTATTGCTCTATATTTACGGGTTTAAACCCTTCCAGGAACTGATGCTGCATCACCTCGTCGGTGAAGCACAGTGGGTGGGCCGCGCCTCTGACCCAAGCTATGTCGCGCCGGTGATCGGCGTCTGTCCTAGCCCGGTTTCGTTCCCGACCTCTGTTGTTGCTGTCGAGCCAAGGCCGGTACCCTTCCCGTCTATCGGGTGAGTATCCTCTCGATCCGTAGATGGATCTCGTACGACCTGCTCTGTAGTCCAGGTCGTGTCGTAGGTTGAACCTTTCATCGGGCTCTAGTGGCTCTTTTCCCCGTCTACGGGGTATCGTCAGCCTATAGCCGTTGTCTTCAGCCGTCCTGTCTCGTCCTCGAGGTGGGCGGTCTGGCTTGTCGTATGGGGTACGTTTGGGAGATGGCGTGTCAGTGAGCTCGTCATCGAATTGTGGCAGCAGCCTTCTGCGTGGATAGCTCTTAGGTTGGTCCGATAGACCGGTACCGTATCCTTCCTCAGCTGAGAGGACTCTCGTCCATCGATCGTTGAGGTTGTCTTGTTCGGCTTTAAGCTGCCGTTCTTTTGCTTTCAGGCTGCGGGCCGTGGCTATAAGTTGTTGCCTGAACAGTTCCTGATCTTCGAGATTATCGGGGATGGCGAAGTCATTAGCTTCCGGGATGTCCTCCTCCTCGACAGGGGGGAGGTAATTGTTGTCCTCGGAGTCATTTAGATCGTCGGGGTTGCGCTGGTCTTCCGGCCTCTCCTGACCCTCTAACGGGTGTTCGGGGATATCGGGATCGCCGAGGTCTTTCGGGGTATCTCCGTCCCCGGTGCCGATGATAGCTTTTCTTCCCTTTTTTCCTTTTGACCGTTTATGCGGCTTCCGGCGCATTGACGGCGCTTCACCCAATTCGTCGCCGTCGTTTTTCGGAGTGTCTACCATGTAGACGTCGTATGTGGAGGTGGCCGCCCACCGCCCGGTGTTAACGGGGGTGAGAGCACGATCCTCCTCATCCATGTATTCTGCCTCCTCGGAGGCATAGTCCAACATGTCAGTTAAATCCTCGACAGTGGCTACCAAGTGGGTGGTGGGTGTCGTGGGAACGAGTCTGACAGTAGAAGGTGGGGGTACGTAAGGAGAGGGCAGAGTCCTAGCTACGGCGAGGGTGTACACACAGATGTATGAGTTCAGGCCCCTCTCGTGGAGGTAATAGCCCTACGTCTCAGGTGCTCGGGAGTTCTTTGTCGAGTGTAATTGGAGTATCGCTACAGGGAGTGCGAACCAACCAACCCTTGTGCCAGAGGGGAGGGGTGGCTTATATAGAGTGCGCTGCCCCTCATAAGTGTGTGGCATCTAAGGGTCAGATCGTGGCTATAAAGACGTACGTTACTGGTAACGTACACCATTAATGCTATTAATGGTCTTGATGAATGCCCGCCCGTTAGCCTCTCTGGGGTGACTTCTGGGCTTCTGTGGTCGACTGTCTTCTGGTCCTTCCGAGTGAAAGGTTACTGTCGAGTGAAAGGTACCTCCGAGTGTATGTTGTCGAGTGACTTGTATGTCTTGGTGATTTCAGTCGGAGACTTCCTTGTAGCTCTTAAGCTTTCTGGGGTAGTGTCTTTAGGTAGGGCATGTAGGTCAGGCCTATGACCCTACCCTAGGTACATATCCCCATCATTAGCCCCCGAATGGATCGGGGTTCGAGTGTAAAAAGTGTCAATGCAGGTTCTGACAAGACGCAAAAATTCCGAGTGCATTTTGAGGCTTCTTAGAAATCTGCGTCGATTGGAGCCTTTATCGTTCGCCCTGATCGATTCTGTCTTGAAGTATATCCGAGTGAAACTGAGCTCGAAATCAGGTCCGAGTGAAACTGAGCTCGAAATCAGGTTCGAGTTGTCTGCAGAGTCTTCTGATGTGACGGTTCGCTCCGTCGGGTCCGGATTTTACGGGATTCGAAAATTGGATAAACGCGCGCTGAGCGGGGATGACGTAACCGTAAAGTCAAGTGAGGGCACGATGCCTCAATTACCGCGCCGCCAAAATCACCACGCACCGTGCCTCCTCTGGATTCGGGATACCCAGAGACCTGACGGGCCCGCAGGTCAGTGACCCACACGGGCGGATATAAGGGGCGACGACGCCGGTGCTTGTACAGTATTCTTCCCCCAAATCTGCTCTTCTCCTCCCCTTCCTCTGCTCAGCTCCGCTCTGACGACCGCCGCCGCCATGACGAAGGGCAAGACGGAGAAGCTCGAGCGCGCCAAGAAGGGAGGAGCCAAGGCGAAGAAGCCGTCGGGCGCCCGATCGACGGTGCCGCCGGGGTGGATCCAGGGGGATTTCCTCCAATCGACGGTCACGGCGGAGGATGTGCAAAATCTCGTCGTTGACGGGTTGATAGCTGCGAAGTCCTGGAGATTGCCGAAGGGGGAGACCGAACCAGAGCCACGCGACGGCGAGCGAGTTCTGCTTCTCACTCACATCGAACGAGGTTTCTCCATGCCACCCCACCCATTCATCCGTAGTTTCCTGAACTATTTCGGGGTGCAGCTCCACCATTTTCCTCCGAATGCAATTGCCTATCTTTCCTGTTTCATAACCCTGTGCGAATGCTTCTTGGGCTGTCCTCCGCATTGGGGCTGTTTAAACACATATTCTCTGTTAGATCTCAATCCGTCAAGAAAGACAATCCCAGTGATAGCAAAACCAATGTAATCCAACTGTGTGGTGGCTTAGGGATCCAAAAGAGAGGTAGGAGCGCATTTCCTTCTATGACCTTTCCTGATTCTGTCCGGGGTTGGTAGTCGACATGGTTCTATTGCAAGGATGTTGCATCACCAAATATGTCGACTGGACTTCCTCCTTTCACCTTGGATCGACCTACCACTCCCAAACCGCTGTACGTGACAAAGGTAGAGAAAATCTAGGTAGGGATCCTGGTGAACGCTGTATCTGATCTCATCCGCGGCGGAGTGACTGGCTTGGATCTCCTTGAAACGTTTCTCAGTCGACGGATCCAGCCTCTCCAGGCCCGGGATCACACCATGTGGCACTACTCGGGCCCTGAGGATACCACTCGGATTCATCCTGAAGAAGTTTCCGACGAGACCGTCTCCCAGTGGCTCAGGAGCATCACCGGAGCCTGTGACAATCCCGAAGGAGCGAAGCGAATTCCGCCCTTTTCTGCTTTGAACCCACCAAAGAATCTTGTTAGTTATACCTCCGTCGATTGTTTGAATATAAGTCGAGTAACTGGATCTTCAGTCGACTGACTTTGAAGCTTGTATCTTGCAGGAATTTACAAACATGTACTCGCCCATGCCAAACGGAGAACAGTCTGACGAAGAAGAAGGGAGCGTAGATGACAGCGCAGACGGCAATTATGCCAACGACAGCGAGAGCAGCGATGACGACCTGGAGGAAGGCGAGGTGGAGGCTCAGGTCTCTCTGCGCGCCGGGCATCGCACCAAGCAGCAAGAAGACCCAGAGTTTACTCCGAGCAAAACTGTGGTGTCGAGCACAAGGAACCCAAAGCGTGACCGTACCGCAACATCAGGGTCGATTGAAATAGCTGCGAAACAACTCAAGCCGGACGCGCCAAAACCTCGGAAGGCCTTGCCTCGTATCAAGATTGATGTGCCTGTTGCCTCAACGTGAGTGTTTATTTTCCCACAGTTGTGATTGTGGCACTTCATGTCTCTGCTGACCGAGTGGAGTTTATCCGCCAGAGCTGCTACCTCTGTGACGTCGCCCCAGCGAAATGATGGGGACCATATGGAAGTGGACACTCCTGACGCGGCCACCTCCCAACGAGGTATAACAAACCCACACTCTACTCTGTTTTTTGAAGAATAATCGTCGAGTGACTTGATTAAAATTGCCGATTGATAGCTGACAAAGTCATCGAACTGGAAGATGACGAGGAGTTGCAGCGAGGAACGCAAGATGAAGCTGTGCCTCTGGAGGCTCCACACGTACGCATTCGGAGAACGTCGTCAGGACAGACGTCCCATGGGTCGACTGCTGCAACACCTCCAGCCCTTGTGGCCCCGCTGTCGAGTGCTCCGCCAGCAACTTCAATTCTGGTGGCTTCAGCACCTATTGGACAATCTGAAGCACCTCCTGCTGCCTCAGTTACAACACCAATTCCTTCGACGCCCGCATACCCTTTGTATCACGTCCCGGAGGACCAAACTGGAGCCGCCAAGGAAGCCATGATTCAGGCTGGGCAGATGATGCTGCGAACAAAGGAGGCGTATGAAGCCAGCAAGTTGGCCTATGATGCTAGCTCAGCGCTTCAAGCCAACGTCCGAGTAAGTGCTATTGTAAGTTCATTTCCGATTGAATTCCTGTCCACCTTGATTTTACACCCACTGGGTGTTTTCTTCGCAAGTAGATCAGGTAGTTTCTGGTCCCGTGGGGGCACGCTGAGTGCACCCACTGGGTGTAGTCCCCGAGACCGCTGTCGAATGACGAAGGCATCGGCAGGGGTCTTAGAGTTGATTGAAAGTTGCTTGTCACTCGACAGGACGGGGGCACGCTGAGTGTACCCACTGGGTGTAGTCCCCGAGACCGCCGTCGAGTGCTTGTATCGGCGGGGGTCTGATAGAGACAATGTTCGCTTGCTTGCTTCTTTGTTTATACTCTGACAGGCCAGACCTGGTCGAATGTTTTTGTATCCAGTGGGGGCACGCTGAGTGCACCCACTGGGTGTAGTCCCCGAGACTACTGTCGATCGTTGACGATGGGCAGTAGTCTTAAGAACCATTCTGCAGGTTTCATGGACATCATTTTCATCAACCATCATATGACGCTGCATAGGGTTGTAGGGTGGGGCAGCGGGCTGCCTTTCAGTCGACTGCACTTGTACTTTTCCACTCGGGAGTAGAGAAATATCCATGTCGACTGAACCCCTTTTTTGCTGATTTCAGAAAGCCTGTGGGCTCAGGACCAAGTACGTCGAACTGGAGAAGGAGAAGAATTGACTTCTGCTGGATCTGGAGCTGACGAACAACAACCTAGACCGTGCACAGACCGAATTGAAGACTTTTGGAGGTAATCTTTGTCGATCAATTGCATTATCACTTTCATCTCCCATCCTTTGAACCGAGTGAATCCACTCGAACAGACGTACGTGACGAGAACCGTCGTCTCCGAGCAAGACTCAACAATGTTATTTCTTTAGATACCATGAAGAAGGCGCTCGAGGACAAGGACAAATCACTTGCTGATGCTCAGAAGGAAGTGAAGGAGAAAACTGAAGCTGCTGAGAAGAAACTTGCTGCAGCCAGTAAACTGGAAGAAGAGAACGCCAAACTCAAGCAGGAACGATCCGAATGGATCAAGAAACTTGAAGTGCAGACCAAGGGAAAGAGTGCTCTGGAAAAACACTTAGGAGACTTTGCGAAGAAAATGTTCAGCATGCTTGAAGGTGACTTTCTTCTGTCGAATGAATTTCCTTGATTTCCTCAGAACGGCATTGTGATCACCTTTTCCCTTTCTCTTCACGCAGAATTCTGTCAAGACTTTGAGAAGGAAACCGAAGAAATCGAGCCCAATCTGGACCCCATGGAGTCACTCGTCGGAGACGCCGTGGCCATGGATATGTTTCGACTCGAAGCTCGTCTTAAGAGTGTCCAAGGATATGTCACTCGGCTGAAGGCTGCATTCGAGAAGGTCGACAAGGAGTTGTGGCCTGAAGTTCTCTCCAGACTGACCTCGAGTCTATGATGACTCGCCTCAACGAAATTCCCAGTCGAGTGCAGGCGTGGAAGAAATCCGCTGCTCATTGTGGTGCTGATGTGGCACTTTCACTCGTTAGGGTTCATTGCAAGGAGGCCAGGGAGGACAAACTGAAGGCTCTCCGAGTGATCAACACAAAGAAACTGCAGTTTGAAGATTTCATGGAGACTTTCATCGAAGCAGCCACTCGGATCGCCGACGGAATTGACCTGGACACCTTTGTCGAGCCCTCAAGCCCTACTGGAGCTTGAACAAGTGCTTCGCTTTCAGTTAAAACTTTATTTGCCTCGGTATGCCGAGTGATGGTGTAACCAATTAAAACTTCGTTCAGGCCTTAAGCCTGAGAACTTCCCTTTGCGCGAACAAGTTTTTGCTACGCTAGAGATTCTAGTCTTACTCGCATTTTTGCTTTCCAACATTTTGCTTGGTTGAATTTAGGACTTAGGCGAAGACTGGTTCGCAGCTAAGTTCCGATTATTAGGAATACCTTACACTCGGAAGGATTTTTTAACTTAGGTGGAAACTGGTTCACAGCTAAGCCTCCGAGCAAGAGGGTTGCTCTTTACTCGGCGAAGTTTTCTGTGCTTAGGCGAAGACTGGTTCGCGGCTAAGTCTCCGAGTGTATTGAATGTTATACACTCAGAAGGGTTTTTAACTTAGGCGAAACGGGTTCGCAGCTAAGCCCCCGAGAGAGAGGGTTGCTCTTCGCTCGGAGAAGTCTTTGAACTTAGGCGAAGACTGGTTCGCGGCTAAGTCTCCGAGTGTATTGAATGTTATACACTCGGAAGGGTTTTTCACTCAGGCGAAACGGATTCGCAGCTAAACCCCCGAGAGAGAGGGTTGCTCTTCACTCGGAGAAGTTTTTGAACTTAGGCGAAGACTGGTTCGCGGCTAAGTCTCCGAGTGTATTGAATGTTATACACTCGGAAGGGTTTTTAACTTAGGCGAAACGGATTCGCAGCTAAGCTCCCGAGAGAGAGGGTTGCTCTTCACTCGGAGAAGTCTTTGAACTTAGCCGAAGACTGGTTCGCGGCTAAGTCTCCGAGTGTATTGAATGTTATACACTCGGAAGGGTTTTTCACTTAGGCGAAACGGATTCGTAGCTAAGTCCCCGAGAGAGAGGGTTGCTCTTCACTCGGAGAAGTCTTTGAACTTAGGCGAAGACTGGTTCGCGGCTAAGTCTCCGAGTGTATTGAATGTTATACACTCGGAAGGGTTTTTCACTTAGGCGAAACGGATTCGCAGCTAAGCCCCCGAGAGAGAGGGTTGCTCTTCACTCGGAGAAGTCTTTGAACTTAGGCGAAGACTGGTTCGCGGCTAAGTCTCTGAGTGTATTGAATGTTATACACTCGGAAGGGTTTTTCACTTAGGCGAAACGGATTCGCAGCTAAGCCCCCCGAGCAAGAGGGTTGCTCTTCACTCGGAGAAGTCTTTGAACTTAGGCGAAGACTGGTTCGCGGCTAAGTCTCCGAGTGTATTGAATGTTATACACTCGGAAGGGTTTTTCACTTAGGCGAAATGGATTCGTAGCTAAGCCCCCCGAGCAAGAGGGTTGCTCTTCACTCGGAGAAGTCTTTGAATGTGAAATTGTGCGATCGGAATCGACAATAGACTGCGGAAGTCATAACTTAACAAACGACATCGTCTGGAGCACTCTTATTACATCAAAACAACTCAGTCGTCAAGTATAAAAGCGTCGAAGCAAATCCGCGTTCCAGGCGCGTGGCTCATCAATATTCTTCTTCAAGTTGAAAAGATGGTACGCCTCGTTGTTCAGCACCTTGGTGACGACGAATGGGCCTTCCCACTTGTGGGGCCGCTGCTGATCCACTCGGAGCACCAGATCACCTTCGTGGAATGTACGGCTTTTGACGCGTCTCGCATGGAAGCGGCGAAGGTCTTGTTGATAAACAGTCGACCAGATCAGGGCCATCTCTCGTTCTTCCTCTAGGAGATCCACACCATCTTGCCTAGCTTGCTCAGCTTCGTCTTCAGAGTATAGATCCACTCGGGGGGAATTGTGAAGGACGTCACTTGGCAGAACGGCTTCAGCTCCATACACAAGGAAGAAAGGAGTGCGTCCAGTCGACCGGTTAGGAGTCGTCCTCAAGCCCCACAGAACAGACGGCAATTCAGTGACCCAAGCTCCAGCAGCATGATCAAGATCTCGCATGAGCCGAGGCTTCAGTCCTTGGAGGATAAGGCCATTCACTCGCTCAGCTTGACCGTTAGACTGGGGGTGCGCAACGGATGCGTAGTCCACCCGAGTGCCTTGAGAGGAGCAAAAGTATCCGAACTCTTCCGAGTCAAAGTTAGAGCCATTGTCTATAATGATACTGTGGGGGACTGCATATCTGAAAGTTATTTCTTTCATGAATTTGATAGCAGTGCGGGCGTTCAACTTCTTGATGGGTTTAGCTTCAATCCACTTAGTGAACTTGTCGACTGCAACCAGTAAATGAGTGAATCCACTCTGGCCTGTTCTAAGGGGTCCAACCATATCCAAGCCCCATACAGCAAACGGCCAGACGAGTGGAATAGTCTTCAAGGCTGACGCGGGTTTGTGTGGCAGGTTCGAATAAAACTGGCATCCTTCGCAGTGATCGACTATATCTTTGGCCATCTCATTGGCGTGTGGCCAAAAGAAACCCGCTCGGTAAGCTTTGGCAACAATTGTCCTAGAGGACGCATGATGACCACAAGTTCCCGAGTGAATCTCCTCCAAAATCAGTCGACCTTCTTCAGGAGAAATACACCGCTGAATCACGCCAGTCACACTTTCTCTGTAGAGTTGTCCATCCATAACAGTAAAAGCCTTGGATCTGCGGACTATCTGTCGAGCTTCATCTTCATCATCTGGGAGTTCTCGCCTCAGAATATACGCAATATGAGGAACAGTCCAGTCGGGGATGATCACTAAAACCTCCATAACCAGATCAATAACTGCTGGGACATCGACTTCAGTCGGATCTGAAGCGCTCTTTGCTTGCGGGAGCTCTTCAGTGAAAGGATCTTCCTGCACCGAAGGAGAATGAAGATGCTCGAGAAATACATTACTGGGGACAGGTTTCCGAGTGGATCCAATCTTTGCCAACTCATCAGCTGCTTGATTCTTCACTCGGGGAACATGATGGAGTTCCAAGCCTTCGAATTTCTTCTCAAGTTTCCTTACTGCATTGCAGTATCCTGTCATAGCGGGGTTCCTGACATCCCACTCTTTCATCACTTGATTGACCACCAAATCAGAGTCGTCATATACCATCAGGCACCGGACGCCGAGTGAAATGGCCATACGCAACCCATACAAGAGTGCTTCATATTCAGCTTCATTCTTGGAGGAATCAAAGTGAATCTGCAAGACATAACTGAGTTTGTCGCCTTTTGGGGACACCAGTACTACGCCAGCACCAGACCCATTGACCATCTTCGAGCCATCAAAGAACATGGTCCAGTGTGCCGAGTAAACTTGGATCGGTTGCTGCTGTTCAGTCCACTCGGCCAGGAAATCAGCGACGGCTTGAGACTTGATTGCTTTCTTTGCTTCAAACTTGATGTCAAAATAGAGGAGCTCAATAGCCCATTTGGCCACTCGACCAGACGCATCTCGATTGTGGAGAATTTCAGACAATGGAGCATCACTGACGACTGAAATTGAGTGATCTTGAAAATAATGTGCCACCTTCTTAGCTGACAGATATATACCGTACACGAGCTTCTGGTAATGTGGATATCTTTGCTTTGAAGGAGTCAACACTTCAGAGACGTAATAAACAGGACGCTGGACTTTGTAAGCTTTACCTTCCTCTTCCCTCTCGATAGTGAGAACTGTACTGGCGACCTGATTAGTAGCCGCTATGTACAATAGCAATGGCTCCTTACTGCGCGGAGCAGCAAGCACCGGCTGGGTGGAAAGCAGAGCTTTGAGCTCGACAAACGCTGCTTCAGCTTCAGAAGTCCATTCGAATGTATCAGACTTCTTCATCAGTCGGTATAAAGGCAGTACCTTTTCACCGAGACGAGAAATGAATCGACTCAATGCTGCCAAGCAACCTGTGATTTTCTGGACATCGTGCACATGCTCAGGGCTTTTCATTCGGGTGATGGCACCGATCTTTTCAGGATTAACGTCGATTCCCTTTTCAGAAACGAGAAAATCGAGTACTTTGCCGCCAGGAACACCGAAAGTGCACTTAGTCGGATTTAGCTTGATATCATATCTCCTCAGATTGGCGAATGTTTCAGCTAAGTCAGACAACAGGTCGGAACCTTTGCGAGACTTGACGACAATGTCATCCATGTAGGCTTCAACATTCCGAGGAATCTGATTGAGTAAACATTTTTGAATCATGCGCATGAAAGTAGCGCCGGCATTCTTCAAACCAAAAGGCATGGTGATATAACAGAAACACCCGAAAGGGGTGACGAAGGCTGTCTTTATTTCATCCGGACCAAACAGACGGATCTGATGGTAACCAGAGTAAGCATCCAGAAAAGATAGACGCTCACACCCCGCAGTTGAGTCGACAATCTGATCAATGCGGGGGAGTGGAAAATGATCTTTCGGGCAGACCCGATTGATATGTTTGAAATCAATACACATGCGGAGTGACTTGTCCTTCTTAGGGACCATAACGACGTTCGATAACCACTCAGAGTGGTAAATCTCAAGTATGAACTTAGCCGCCAAGAGACGAGCCACCTCCTCGCCGATTGCTTTTCGCTTCTCCGTTGCTGACCGACGCAAATGCTCCTTCACAGGCTTGGCCTTCGGGTCAACTCTCAACCGGTGCTCAGCCAGTCCCATGGGCACACCAGGCATGTCAGCAGGCTTCCATGCGAAGATGTCCCAGTTCTCATGGAGGAACTGGATGAGCTCGGCTTCCTATTTACTGTCGAGTGTCGTTGAGATGTTGGTCGGGGCAGCTGTTGGATCTGTCGGGTGAATGTTCACTTTCTTCACTTCTCCTGCCGACTGAAAAGCTGACTCGGAAGCGGGCTTCTTAGCGCGCAACAGGTCGGAAGGATCAGCATTTTTCTTATATTCTTCCAATTCGACCATAGCCATCTGATGATCAGCGATCTTGGAGCCCTGCTGAAGGCACTCCTCAGCCCTCTGTTGATTTCCAGTGACTGTGATCACACCCTTGGGTCCGGGCATCTTCAGCTTGAGATACACGTAACATGGACGGGCCATGAAAGGAGCATAAGCCGGACGACCAAGGATGGCGTGGTATGCACTCTGGAAGTCCACCACTTCAAATGTCAATTTTTCCTTGCGAAAATGCTTATTGTCACCAAACACAACATCCAACGCTATTTGACCGAGTGAACTGGCCTTTTTCCCAGGGATGACGCCATGGAACTGCATGTTGCTTTCACTGAGTCGGGACATCGGAATGCCCATCCCTTTGAGGGTATCTGCATATAGGATGTTCAGACCGCTTCCACCGTCCATCAAAACCTTGCGGAGTCGAGTGCCCCCCACAACTGGGTCCACCACTAGCGCTTGCCGCCCGGGGGTAGCAATATGTGCAGGGTGATCTGACTGATCAAACGTGATAGCAGTCTGAGACCACTTGAGATATGTGGGGGTAGAGGGAACCGCCATGTTAACCTCCCTGTTGATAACTTTCAGTCGACTCTTGCTCTCAACATCAGCAAAAATCAACAGAGTGGCATTGATCTCAGGAAACTCTTCTTTATCTTCTTCATCTTCCTTTTCAGGGTCTTTCTCACTCGACTGGCTCTCTTTGAATTGTTGGATCAGCAAACGGCACTGTCGGGTGGTATGCTTTGGCAATATTAAATTGCCCTCTTCATCTTTCCTCGTGTGGATTGCACACGGTAAATCCATAACATCTGTACCCGACTGATTCTTTGACTTCTTGGGGGTGAACTTAGCTTTGGACTTTCCTTTAATTTTGGCCTGTGCCGCCAGAGCGGCCGCTTCTGCCGGAGCAGGGGGATCAGCCTTGCGCTTCTGCTTCCGATTGGAATTTCCGCCTGCATCATTGTCGACTGCTTTTCCTTTACCGCTTCGGAGGCGATCCTCTTCTTCACCATTGGCGTACCGAGTGGCAACATCATCTTGCTCAGAGAAATATCACAAGTGCGACCAAATTTCAGATAGAGCTCGCTGTATCTAACACCAGCCT
Organism: Elymus sibiricus; assembly: GCA_039707655.1. Classification (NCBI taxonomy): domain Eukaryota; kingdom Viridiplantae; phylum Streptophyta; class Magnoliopsida; order Poales; family Poaceae; genus Elymus; species Elymus sibiricus. Next base: position 182,759,377 of record CM077669.1, on the reverse strand, counting down.
TGAAAGCACAAACGGCCTGGTGTTCGGAAACATTCTCCACCGTGTGATGCAGGGTGGACCAGCGCTGAATGTAGTCTCGCAAGGTCACATTGGGTTTCTGAACACAGTGCTACAAATCAATCAAACCAGCCGGACGTTTACAGGTGCCATCAAAGGTTCTGATAAACACTCGGGCCAAGTCCTCCCAGCAATAGATGCTAGAGGGAGCCAAACGATTCAACCAAGCTCTGACCGAACCATCTAACATCAGGGACAAATGCTTCATGGCTATGTTGTCGTTTCCTCCACCAATCTGCACGGCCACTCGGTAATCATCTAACCATGTCTCGGGCTTCGTCTCGCCAGAAAACTTGCCAATTCCAGCCGCCAACCTGAAGTTGGGGGGAATCTCCACAGAGCGAATGGCTCTGCTAAAACACTCGGGACCAGACACAACAGCCCCACTTCCACTCGGATAGTCTCTGTTATAACCATCTCTGTGGGCTCTGCCTCTGTCGACCCGTCTTTGAGCGAGGACATCCCTTGCGTCAAATCCAGGATTCCGCTCGTCACCGAACGGGTGCCCATCATCATTGTGCCGGGGCACATAGGAACCACTCCGCGGAGGAGAAAGCACTCGACGGCGGTCATCGCAGTGATAACGTGGAGCAAACTGATCTCGCCCTTGATCTCTGTACCGATCTTCATGGAAGTCTCCGCCGCTGTGGCGCAGGGGTGACCCAGGACTGTGGGCCGATTGAACTGTTTCCGCCCTGGGTGAATTGTTATGTAATCTGTTCTGCGACTGAGAAACAGCCGCATTCTGCTGCTGCGCTGCTTCGAGCAGCGTTCTGATCTGTTGCAAACCTCTACCAGCTTCCGACCGTGATGGCTGTATAGAATCTGCAATCCTAGCAGCTGCTGCAACATTCAACACTGGAGTACGGAATACCTCGACGTTATTCCGCGATCCACTCGGAAACAACTGTCGCTGATGTCGATTGGGACACGGCGGACGCTGTCGAGCACGCTCGTCGAGTGCCTTCTGCATCTCTTTGAGTCGAAGGCGAGTCGCCTCCATGGCCTGGGCCTCAGCAGTCGTGCCGACGATGGGAGTACGGAGAACATCCTCATCCCGGTGCTGCTGTTCATTCGACGCTCCACCAATTTCGCGCCTGGCGTGGCTGAAGCCAGGCGGCGGACTCTGATGAGAGCCAGCCATAAAAATTCAGCCGCAGGATCGCAGCTCTCGCACTCGGAGGGAACGCCAGACCGATCTGACGCCGAGTCGAACACGCCGAGAAGTGACTCGACGGGATCGATGGCCGCAATCTGCGGGGACGAAGCCTGGCGGGCCGCCGCATGTCGCACCCAACGCTGTAGCCGCGAATGACCGGATCGCTTGCGGCGATGAACAGCATGGAGGACCGACACATACGGAGTCGACGGCTGAAGGAGAAGAACACCGCAGGAGCTTGCGCAAAAGTGCGTCGCCCCGCGACTCGGGAGCGCCTCAACGTCCAGAGGCGCCTCCCGGAGCCATGCCGAATCGTCGGCGATGAAGGTGAGCGCTCCGAGACGGATCTCGCAGCCCAGGAACAAATCACCGCCGGATGACATGACGAAGAAAAACAAATGCAACCTCGCCGGAAGTCGCTTAGACGCCTGCCCCACGCACTACTAGAAAAAGGCCTGTTAGTGGCGCACCTATTTTTGCCATTAATGGCGCACTATAGGTGCGCCACTATTACCACGCCACTAGTAACAAATACTAATGGCGCACCTCTGGTGCGCCATTAGTAATCTAGATAGTAGTGGCGCACCACCTGGTGCGCCATTACTAACCATACATGTGCGCCACTGGTAAGATGAACAGGTGCGCCACTGGTAAGATGAACAGGTGCGCCACTACTAAAATTTTGAAATCTGGATCTGGATTTGGTACGATTTTTTTTTTGCAATTTTTTTCGAATTTTGTTCTGGATCTGGTACGTTCTTTGTGCCGGGGAGCTCCACATGTGGCTGGAAGTAGAGGAGGGAGGAGAGGAGGGAGGAGGAGGGAGGAGAGAGGAGAGGAGGAGAGGAGGGAGGAGGAGGGAGGAGAGAGGAGAGAGGGAGGAGGAGGAGAGACCGTGAGGAGGAGGGAGGAGGAGGTCGCCCGAGAGGAGGAGGAGGAGGTCACCGTAGAGGAGGAGGAGGAGGTCGCCGGAGAGCCGTGAGGAGAAGGTGGAGGTCACCGGAGAGGAGGAGGAGGAGGAGGTCGTCGGAGAGCCGTGAGGAGGAGGGAGGAGGAGGTCGTCGGAGAGCCGTGAGGAGGAGGGAGGGGCATGGAGGAGGGGAGGAGGAAGAAGAGGTAGGTAGAAAAGGGAAGAAGTGATGGAGGGGAGGAGGAAGAGGAAGAAGAGGTAATATATATAGTGGTTGTGGCGTTACAGACTTAGTAGTGGCGCACCATGGGTGTGGTGCGCCATTACTAGTTTTGAAATTTCAAAACTAGTAATGGCGCACCACACCCATGGTGCGCCACTACTAACTTTTTTTATTTTTTTGAATTTGGAAGGCGGGAAAATTACTAATGGCGCACCACACCCACGGTGCGCCACTACTAATTTTTTTTATTTTTTTGAATTTTTTTGCCTTCAGATCTTACAAGCCCCGTAACTTTTTTCTGTTAGGTTTTTGAGGATTCTAAAAATCTTCAACGGGGTTCCCCGGGTTGAATTCGGATATAACTTTTCGAGTAGATGATTTTTCATATAAAAAACTTTTTCATCGGAGTTCGTATGCAAAAGTTATGCCCATTTTACAAATTCTCGAGAGATTTTGCAAAAAATTCGAAAATTCATGTTTGTAAATTTTGCTAACAACTAGACCACATATCACATGGGAATCTTATTTTCTTTTATTTTTTTGACATTTCTACCATTTTCTTTTATTTTTTTTGAAACTGAAAAGGCGGTCCACGGGGGGGGGGGGGGGTGCATTTGTTGAATTTTGCTAACAACTAGACCACATATCACATGGGAATCTTATTTTCTTTTATTTTTTTGACATTTCTATCATTTTCTTTTATTTTTTTTGAAACTGCAAAGGCGGTAGATAGGTGAGAGGGCAAAAGAAAAGAAAAAGGCGGGCCGGTCGGTGCAGCACATAGCAATGGCGCACCACCCCCTGGTGCGCCATTGCTATGTGCTGCCAAAAATGCCCACCTCCCCTGGCTTACCAATGGCGCACCTTTGCCAGGTGCGCCATTGCTACCTAAAATAGCAATGGCGCACCTGGCGAAGGTGCGCCATTGGTAAGCCTGGGGAAGGGGGTGGACCCGGGGGGAAAATAGCAATGGCGCATTGGACTAAAGGTGCGCCACTACTAAAAAAATAGCAATGGCGCACCTGCTTCTGGTGCGCCACTGCTATATAGCAGTGGCGCACCACCACCATGGTGCGCCACTAATAGGGATATTGACTATAGCCATTTTTCTAGTAGTGACGGTGGGCGCCAACTGTCGTGGGAACGAGTCTGACAGTAGAAGGTGGGGGTACGTAAGGAGAGGGCAGAGTCCTAGCTACGGCGAGGGTGTACACACAGATGTATGAGTTCAGGCCCCTCTCGTGGAGGTAATAGCCCTACGTCTCAGGTGCTCGGGAGCTCTTTGTCGAGTGTAATTGGAGTATCGCTACAGGGAGTGCGAACCAACCAACCCTTGTGCCAGAGGGGAGGGGTGGCTTATATAGAGTGCGCTGCCCCTCATAAGTGTGTGGCATCTAAGGGTCAGATCGTGGCTATAAAGACGTACGTTACTGGTAACGTACACCATTAATGCTATTAATGGTCTTGATGAATGCCCGCCCGTTAGCCTCTCTGGGGTGACTTCTGGGCTTCTGTGGTCGACTGTCTTCTGGTCCTTCCGAGTGAAAGGTTACTGTCGAGTGAAAGGTACCTCCGAGTGTATGTTGTCGAGTGACTTGTATGTCTTGGTGATTTCAGTCGGAGACTTCCTTGTAGCTCTTAAGCTTTCTGGGGTAGTGTCTTTAGGTAGGGCATGTAGGTCAGGCCTATGACCCTACCCTAGGTACATATCCCCATCAGTTGGTGGGACGAAAAATTCGTTCTGACCCGCCTTGAGACCGATTTGAGAATGGATCGGGGTTGGGTCGTCGGTAATCTTCATCGACGAGATCCGATCTAGGGCCTCGTTGAGTATCGAGAGCTCGATCGGGTCGACCTGCCCAGAGCTTCCGGAGTTAACCTCCGATGCGTCTGCACGGGGGGAGTGTTCAGCAAGAACAGGTGTCCGGACGTCTGGCACTATGACCGGGTCCGGATTGGAAGTCGGGTCCTCGCCGGGGTAGATCCCGCGGGCGGGACCGAAAGATGGATCTACGGTTAAAACCTCAGAGTCTTCGGGCGTGGCAGGCGAGACTGCGAGCCCGGTTAGTGACAAGTCGCCCCGAGAATCTACGGAGAACTCTAGGTTCCCGAATCTTACTTCTTGATCAGGGGCAAAACTTCCGACATGGCCCAGATGGCCGGTCGGGTCGGCATGCAGCACAATGCTGCCGAAAGCGAAGATCTGTCCGGGGACGAAAGTGTCCGTATTGTGGACCTCTTCATTGATGACGAGGCGAGCCATCGATTCCTCTAGCGATCACAGCGGAACTCTCAATGAAAGCACCAATGTCGGTGTTAAAACCGGCGGATCTCGGGTAGGGGGTCCCGAGCTGTGAGACTAGAATCGATGGTAACAGGGGACGAAGGAGACGATGTTTACCCAGGTTCGGGCCCTCCTATCGAGGTAATACCCTACGTCCTGCTTGATTATATTGATGGTATGAGGGTTACAGAGTTGATCTACCTTGAGATCGAATAGCTAAAACCCTAGATGAGTTGTTTTCCTCTACAACCTAAAACCCTCTGGCTTATATAGACGCCAAGGGTACCTAGGGTTTACACATGATCGGTTACACGCCGAAGGGATAAACATGCCTATTCGCTACTCCAAACGTGGAGGACACGCCACGATTCCCGAAGCTTCCCTCCTGGAGACAGGGCCTTCGATCAATCCAATGCTCGGTAAGTGGCCCATATAGTCCGGCCCATAAGAAACTAGTCGGCCCCCCGAGGACCCCTTAAACCAGGACTCCCTCACTCGTAGCAGACAACTTGTCTAGGTTAGAAAATGTTCTTGATGACCCACTACCTATTGATGATAGCTTTCCCGATGAACAATTAGCTGTCATAAATGCTTCACGTAATGCTCCATGGTATGCTGATTATGCTAATTACATTGTTGCTAAATTTATACCACCTAGTTTCACATGCCACTTCTATTAAAATGCTGAAAGAAGTTATTTTCCCTAGATTTGGAGTCCCCAGATATTTAATGACTGATGGTGGTTCACACTTTATTCATGGTGCTTTCCGTAAATTGCTTGCTAAGTATGATGTTAATCATAGAATTGCATCTCCTTATCATCCTCAGTCTAGTGGTCAAGTAGAATTAAGCAATAGAGAAATTAAATTGATCTTGCACAAGACTGTTAATAGATCTAGAAAGAATTGGTCTAAGAAACTTGACGATGCATTATGGGCTTATAGAACTGCTTACAAAAACCCTATGGGTATGTCTCCGTATAAAATGGTTTTTGGTAAAGGATGTCACTTACCTCTAGAACTAGAACATAAAGCTTATTGGGCAATCAAAGAGCTCAACTATGATTTCAAACTTGCTGGTAAGAAGAGGTTATATGACATTAGCTCACTTGATGAATGGAGAACCCAGGCCTATGAGAATGCCAAGTTGTTTAAAGAAAAAGTTAAGAGATGGCATGATAAAAGGATACAAAAGCGTGAATTCAATGTAGGTGACCATGTCTTGCTATACAATTCTCGTTTAAGATTTTTTGTAGGAAAACTTCGCTCTAAATGGGAAGGGCCTTACATTATCGAGGAAGTGTATCGTTCCGGTGCCATCAAGATCAACAACGCCGAAGGCACAAATCCGAAGGTGGTAAACGGGCAAAGAATCAAACATTATATCTCAGGTACTCCCATAAATGTTGAAACCAATATTATCAATACCATAACTCCGGAGGAGTACATTAGGGACACCTACCTGAACGTTTCAGACTCCGAAAATGAATAGGTACGTGGTACGGTAAGCAAACCGACTCCAAAAAATTTCCAATAGCAATTTTTCTCCGTTTTGGAATATTTAATAAATTAGGAAAATTTAAAGTAGTCCGAAAAGTGAACGAGGAGGCGACAAGCTAGGGGGGCGCGCCCTACCCCCCTGGGCGCGCCCCTGTGGCTTGTGGCCACCCCGTGTACCATCGGGACTCCGTTTTCTTGTGGTATACTCCTTTAGGTCGGTAAAAATTCATTATATAATCTCCCGAAGGTTTTGACCTTCATATCACAACATTATCTCCTGTTTTTGTTTCGAGTTGTTTCCCGGACAGATTTAGATCGCCATGACGTCCCCAAGTGCTTCGAAGGACAAGTTCTTCGAGAAGGTCATCAACCCCTACCTTGCGGAGGTGCTGCGACACCCCCAAACCATTGAGATGCGTGAGGGGGTGCTGCACATCCGTGATGTTGAGGGGCCAAAGTGTTGGGTAACGTTGCATGGTAAACAAAAAATTTCCTACGCACACACAAGATCTATCCATGGTGATGAGCATCTACGAGAGGGAGAGTGAATCTACATACCCTTGTAGATCGCTAAGCGGAAGCGTTAAGAAACGCGGTTGATGTAGTCGAATGTCTCCGCGATCCAAATCGCAAGTCGTCCCTCGATCCGATCACGAACTAGTGCCGAACGGACGGCACCTCCGCGTTCAACACACGTACGTCTTGATGACGCCTTCACCTCCTCGATCCAGCGAGCGATGATGAAGTAGTAGACGAGTTCCGGCAGCACGACGGCGTGGTGATGGTGGTGAGGAACAATCTCTGCAGGGCTTCGCCAAGCACTACAGAGATTATGACGGTAGAACTAGAGGGTTAGGGTTGCCGACACACGGCTTGGGAAATCTTAATGTGTCCCGTGTGCTAGCCCTGCCCCTCTATTTATATGTTGAGCCTTGGGGTCTAAACTTGGAGTAAAAGCCTCCTCCAGGTCGGTTTTGAACGCACAAGGTCGGTTTGGCCCGCAGGGAAAGAGTCCAACTCGGATCCCAGCAGTCCCGCGTACAAGCGGTAGTACCGCTCACGAGCGGTAGTACCGCTTGAGCGGTAGTACCGCTTCACACCAGTGGTAGTACCGCTTGGGCGGTAGTACCGCTTCCAACAAGTGGTAGTACCGCTTACGCGGTAGTACTGCCTTTACCAACGGTAGTACCGCTTAAGGCAGCAGCAAAACTTCCTTTTGCACTTTCCAATACTTCGTGGGCTTTATCCCTTTGGCTCATATAAAGTGTTGCTACACCAGAACACTTCGATAAACATCCGGAACCCCTTCCGGTGAATTCCGGAACCCTTCCGGAGATCAAAACACTATTATCACATATATCAATCTTTACCTCCGGACTCTTCCGGAGACCCTCGTCATGTCCGGGATCTTATCCGGGACTCCGAACAACCTTCGGTCACCAACACAATAACTCAACTATACTAATCGTCACCAAACGTTAACTGTGTAGACCCTGCAGGTTCGAGAACTATGTAGACATGACCGAGACACCTCTACGATCAATAACCAATAGCGGGACCTGGATGCCCATATTGGCTCCTACATATTCTACGAAGATCTTCATCGATTGAACCTCTATGTCAAGGATTCAGTTAATCCCGTATGCTGTTCCCTTTGTTCTTCGGTATGTTACTTGCCCGAGATTCGATCGTCGGTATCTCTATACCTAGTTCAATCTCGTTACCGGCAAGTCTCTTTACTCGTTCCGTAATACAAGATCTCGTGGCTAACACTTTAGATACATTGCTTGAAAGGCTCATTGTGATGTTGTATTACCGAGTGGGCCCTGAGATACCTCTCCGTTACACGGAGTAACAAATCCCAGTCTTGATCCATGCCAACCCAACAGACACCCTCGGAGATACCTGTAGAGCACCTTTATAGTCACCCAGTTACGTGGCGACGTTTGATACACACAAGGTACTCCTCCGATGTCAGGGAGTTGCATGATCTCATGGTCATAGGAACAGATACTTGACATGCAGAAAACAATAGCAATAAACTGACACGATCATATGCTACGTTCGTAGTTTGGGTCTTGTCCATCACATCATTCTCTTAATGATGTGATCCTGTTATCAAATGATATCTCATGTCTATGGCTAGGAAACCTTAACCATCTTTGATTAACGAGCTAGTCAACTAGAGGCTTACTAGGGACACAGTGTTGTCTATGTACCCACACATGTATTTGAGTTTCCAATCTATACAATTATAGCATGGATAATAAACGATTATCATGAACAAGGAAATATAATAATAACCAATTTATTATTGCCTCTAGGGCATATTTCCACCAGTCTCCCACTTGCACTAGAGTCAATAATCTAGTTCACATCACTATGTGATTTACATTGTAATGAATCGAACACCCATGCAGTTCTGGTGTTGTTCATGTTTAGCCCTTGGAAGAGGTTTAGTCATCGGATCTGCAACATTCAGATCCGTGTGTACTTTGCAAATATTTATGTCGTCCTCCTTGATGTAATCGCGGATGGAACTGAAACGTCGCTTTATGTGTCTGGTCCTCTTGTGAAATCTTGGTTCCTTGGCTAGAGCAATGGCACCAGTATTATCACAAAACAGAGTCATTGGGCTAAGCGCACTAGGCACTACTCCAAGATCTGTCATGAACTCCTTCATCCAGACACCTTCCTTCGCCGCCTCCGAGGCAGCTATGTACTCCGCTTCGCATGTAGAATCAGCTACCACGCTTTACTTGGAACTGCACCAGCTAACCGCACCCCCATTAAGAATAAATACGTATCCGGTTTGTGACTTAGAGTCATCCGTATCAGTGTCAAAGCTTGCATCGACGTAACCCTTTACGACGAGCTCTTGATAACCTCCATAAACGAGAAACATGTCCTTAGTCCTTTTCAGGTACTTCAGGATATTCTAGACCGCCGTCCAGTGTTCCATTCCTGGATCACTTTGAAACCTTCCGACCATACTTATGGCAAGGCTGACATCGGGTCTTGTGCACAGCATTGCATACATGATAGAGCCTATGGCTGAAGCATAGGGGATGACACTCATCTTTTCTCTATCTTCTGCAGTCACTGGGCATTGAGTCTTACTCAACTTCACACCATGCAATACAGGCAAGAACCCCTTCTTGGACTGATCCATTTTGAACTTCTTCAAAACTTTGTCAAGGTATGTGCTTTGTGAAAGTCCTATTAAGCGTCTCGATCTATCTCTATAGATCTTGATGCCTAATATGAAAGCAGCTTCTCCTAGGTCCTTCATTGAAAAACTCTTGTTCAAATATTCCTTCACGCTTTCCAACATTTCTATATTGTTTCCAATCAGTAATATGTCATCCACATATAATATTAGAAACGCTATAGAGCTCCCACTCACTTTCTTGTAAATACAAGCTTCTCCGTAAACTTGTATAAACTCGAACACTTTGATCACCTCATCAAAGCGAAGATTCCAACTCCGAGATGCTTGCACCAGTCCATAAATGGATCGCTGGAGTTTGCAAACTTTGTCAGCATTCTCTGGATGGACAAAACCTTCTGGTTGCATCATATACAACTCTTCCTTAAGGAAACCGTTAAGGAACGCTGTTTTGACATCCATCTGCCAAATTTCATAATCGAAAAAGGCAGCTATTGCTAACATGATTCTGACGGACTTAAGCATCGCTACGGGTGAGAAGGTCTCATCGTAGTCAATTCCTTGAACTTGTGAAAAACCCTTTGCCACAAGTCGAGCTTTATAGACGGTGACATTACCGTCTGCGTCCGTCTTCCTCTTAAAGATCCATTTGTTCTGAATGGCCTTACGCCCTTCAGGTAATACTTCCAAAGTCCACACTTTGTTTTCATACATGGATCCCATCTCGGATTTCATGGCCTCTAACCACTTCTCGGAATCCGGGCCCATCATCGCTTCTCCATAGCTCGTAGGTTCATCGTTGTCCAACAACATGACCTCTAAGACAGGGTTGCCGTACCACTCAGGAGCAGTACGCGTCCTTGTCGACCTACGAGGTTCGATAGCAACTTGATCCAAAGCTTCATGATCATCATCATTAACTTCCTCTTCAGCTGATGTAGGCTCTACAGAAACATCTTTCTGCGCTGCGCTACTTTCAGGTTGAAGTAAAGGTTCAACAACCTCATCAAGTTCTATCTTCCTCCCACTCAATTCTTTCGAGAGAAACTCTTTCTCAAGAAATGTTCCATTTTTAGCGACAAACACTTTGCCTTCGGATCTGAGGTAGAAGGTATACCCAACTGTCTCTTTTGGGTATCCTATGAAGACGCATTTTTCCGCTTTGGGTTCCAGCTTTTCAGGCTGAAGCTTTTTGACATAAGCATCACATCCCCAAACTTTAAGAAACGACGGCTTTGGCTTCTTGCCAAACCAAAGTTCATATGGCGTCGTCTCAACGGATTTCGATGGTGCCCTATTTAAAGTGAATGCAGCTGTCTCTAATGCATAACCCCAAAACGATAGTGGCAAATCGGCAAGAGACATCATAGATCGCACCATATCCAATAAGGTTCGATTACGACGTTCGGACACACCATTACGCTATGGTGTTCCAGGCGGTGTAAGTTGTGAAACAATTCCACATTGTCTTAAGTGACTGCCAAACTCATAACTCAGATATTCTCCTCCTCGATCAGATCGTAGGAATTTAATCTTCTTGTTACGATGATTCTCAATTTCACTCTGAAATTGTTTGAACTTTTCAAACGTTTCAGACTTGTGTTTCATTAAGTAAATATACCCATATCTACTTAAGTCATCAGTGAAGGTGAAAAAGTAACGATAACCACCGCGTGCCTCAATGCTCATCGGACCGCACACATCAGTATGTATGATTTCCAACAAGTCACTTGCCCGTTCCATTGTACCAGAGAACGGCGTTTTAGTCATCTTGCCCATGAGGCATGGCTCACATGTGTCAAGTGATTCAAAATCAAGTGACTCCAAAAGTCCATCAGCATGGAGCTTCCTCATGCGTTTTACGCCAATATGACCTGAACGGCAGTGCCACAAGAAAGTGGTATTATCATTATCAATTTTACATCTTTTGGCATCAATGTTATGAACATGTGTATCATTACTATCGAGATTCAATAAGAATAAACCCCTCACATTGGGTGCATGACCATAAAAGATATTAGTCATATAAATGGAACAACCATTATTCTCTGATTTAAATGAGTAACCGTCTCGCAATAAACAAGATCCAGATATAATGTTCATGCTTAACGCAGGCACCAAATAACATTTATTCAGGTTCATCACTAATCCCGATGGTAATCGAAGAGCGAGCGTGCCGACGGCGATCACATCAACCTTGGAACCATTTCCCACACGCATCGTCACTTCGTCCTTTGCCAGCCTCCGTCTATTCCGCAGTTCCTGTTTTGAGTTGCAAATATGAGCAACCGCACCGGTATCAAATACCCAGGCACTACAACGAGAGTTCGTAAGGTACACATCAATAACATGTATATCATATATACCTTGTTTGTTGTTGGCCGCCTTCTTGTCAGCCAAATACTTGGGGCAGTTCCGCTTCCAGTGTCCAGTTCCCTTGCAATGAAAGCACTCAGTTTCTGGTTTGGGTCCAGCCTTGGGTTTCTTCACGAGAGGAGCAACTGCTTTGCCACTCTTCTTGGAGTTACCCTTCTTACCCTTGCCATTTTTCTTGAAACTAGTGGTTTTATTGACCATCAACACTTGATGCGCCTTCTGAATTTCAGACTCAGCGGCTTTTAGCATCGCAAACAGCTCGGCGACTGACTTGTTCATCCCGTGCATGTTATAGTTCAACACGAAGCTCTTGTAGCTAGGTGGCAATGATTGAAGAACTCTGTCAGTGATAGCCTCTGGCGGAAGGGGCATCCCCAATTCTGCCAGACAGGTGGAGTATCCAGACATTCTGAGTACGTGATCACTGATAGACCCGTTCTCCTCCATCTTGCAAGCATAGAACTTATCGGAGATCTCATACCTCTTGATCCGGGCATTTTTCTGAAAGATAAACTTCAACTCCTGGAACATCTCATATGCTCCATGACGTTCAAAACGTCTTTGAAGTCCCGGTTCTAAGCCATACAATATTGCACATTGAACTATTGAGTAATCTTCAGAACGAGCCTGCCAGGCGTTCACAACATCTAGAGACTTAACTGGAGCGGGTGGATCACCAAGCGGTGCATCAAGGACATAAGCCTTCTGGGAAGCCGTAAGGATAATCCTTAGATTACGGGCCCAGTCCACAAAGTTACTTCCATCATCTTTCAACTTAGCTTTCTCTAGGAACGCATTAAAATTCAGGGGTGCTACTGCGCGAGCCATGATCTACAACATAAATATAGCAAAGACAACTTAGACTATTGTTCTAGATAATGAGTTTAGTTAATCATATTACTTAAAAACTCCCACTCAAATAGACATCCCTCCGGTCATTCGAGTGTAACATGTTCCAAATCCACCAACTCAAGTCCGATCATCACGTGAGTTGAGGTGGTTTCAATGGTGAACATCTTCATGTTGATCATATCTACTATATGACTCATGTTCGACCTTTCGGTCTCTTGTGTTCCGAGGCCATGTCCGTACATGCTAGGCTCGTCAAGTTTAACCCGAGTGTTCCGCACGTGCAACACTGGCTTGCACCCGTTGTATGTGAACGTAGAGTCTATCACACCCGATTATCACGGCGTGTCTCGAAACGACGAACTTTCGCAACGGTGCACACTCGGGTAGAACACAATTTTATCTTGAAATTTAAGTGAGGGATCACCTTATAATGCTACCGTCGTCCTAAGCAAAATAAGATGCATAAAAGGATTAACATCACATGCAAATCATAAGTGACATGATATGGCCATGAACTTGTGCTTTTGATCTCCATCACCAAAGCACCAGCATGATCTCCATCGTCACCGGCATGACACCATGATCTCCATCATCTTGATATCCATCAACATGTCGCCATGAGGTTGTCGCGCCGACTGTTGCTTCCACGACTATTGCTAACTCAGAGCGATAAAGTAAAGCAAAACGGCGAAATTAATTAAAGACAACTCTATGGCTCCTGCCAGTTGCCGTACTCATCGACATGCAAGTCGTGATATTCTATACAACACATGATCATCTCATACATCACATATATCTCATCATGTACTTGGCCATATCACATCACAACATACCCTGCAAAAACAAGTTAGACGTCCTCTAATTGTTGTTGCAAGTTTTACGTGGCTGCTACGGGTTTGCAAAAACCGTTCTTACCTACGCAAAACCACAACGTGGTGTAGTGATTGCTTTTTGATCTTCTAAAAGAACCCTCTTCATTGAAATTGATTCAACTAAAGTGAGAGAGACAGACACCCGCTAGCCATCTTTATGCAACGAAGTTTACATGTCAGTTGAAGGAACCTGTCTCGCGTAAGCGTACGCGTAATGTCGGTCCGGGCCGCTTCATCTCACAATACCGCCGAATCAAGTATCAACTAGTAACGGCAAGCAATATGTATACACCCACGCCCACAACTCGTTTGTGTTCTACTCGAGATCTCATCTACGCATAGACCTAGCTCAGATGCCACTGTTGGGTAACGTTGCATGGGAAACAAAAAATTTCCTATGCACACACAAGATCTATCCATGGTGATGAGCATCTACGAGAGGGAGAGTGAATCTACATACCCTTGTAGATCGCTAAGCGGAAGCGTTAAGAAACGCGGTTGATGAAGTCGAACGTCTCCGCGATCCAAATCGCAAGTCGTCCCTCGATCCGATCACGAACTAGTGCCGAACGGACGGCACCTCCGCGTTCAACACAGGTACGGCTTGATGACGCCTTCACCTCCTCGATCCAGCGAGCGATGATGAAGTAGTAGATGAGTTCCGGCAGCACGACGGCGTGGTGATGGTGGTGAGGAACAATCTCTGCAGGGCTTCGCCAAGCACTACAGAGATTATGACGGGAGAACTAGAGGGTTAGGGTTGCCGACACACGTCTTGGGAAATCTTAATGTGTCCCGTGTGCTAGCCCTGCCCCTCTATTTATATGTTGAGCCTTGGGGTCTAAACTTGGAGTAAAAGCCTCCTCCAGGTCGGTTTTGCCCGCACAAGGTCGGTTTGGCCCGCAGGGAAAGAGTCCAACTCGGATCCCAGCAGTCCCGTGTACAAGCGGTAGTACCGCTCACGAGCGGTAGTACCGCTTGAGCGGTAGTACCGCTTCACACAAGCGGTAGTACCGCTTGGGCGGTAGTACCGCTTCCAACAAGCGGTAGTACCGCTTACGCGGTAGTACTGCCTTTACCAGCGGTAGTACCGCTTAAGGAAGCAGCAAAACTTCCTTTTGCACTTTCCAATACTTCGTGGGCTTTATCCCTTTGGCTCATATAAAGTGTTGCTGCACCCGAACACTTCGGTAAACATCCGGAACCCCTTCCGGTGAATTCCGGAACCCTTCCGGAGATCAAAACACTATTATCACATATATCAATCTTTACCTCCGGACTCTTCCGGAGACCCTCGTCATGTCCGGGATCTTTTCCGGGACTCCGAACAACCTTTGGTCACCAACACAATAACTCAACTATACTAATCATCACCAAACGTTAACTATGTAGACCCTGCGGGTTCGAGAACTATGTAGACATGACCGAGACACCTCTACGATCAATAACCAATAGCGGGACCTGGATGCCCATATTGGCTCCTACATATTCTACGAAGATCTTCATCGATTGAACCTCTATGTCAAGGATTCAGTTAATCCCGTATGCTGTTCCCTTTGTTCTTCGGTATGTTACTTGCCCGAGATTCGATCGTCGGTATCTCTATACCTAGTTCAATCTCGTTACTGGCAAGTCTCTTTACTCATTCCGTAATACAAGATCTCGTGGCTAACACTTTAGTTACATTGCTTGCAAGGCTCATTGTGATGTTGTATTACCGAGTGGGCCCTGAGATACCTCTCCGTTACACGGAGTAACAAATCCCAGTCTTGATCCATGCCAACCCAACAGACACCCTCGGAGATACCTGTAGAGCACCTTTATAGTCACCCAGTTACGTTGCGACGTTTGATACACACAAGGTACTCCTCCGATGTCAGGGAGTTGCATGATCTCATGGTCATAGGAACAGATACTTGACATGCAGAAAACAATAGCAATAAACTGACACGATCATATGCTACGTTCATAGTTTGGGTCTTGTCCATCACATCATTCTCCTAATGATGTGATCCCGTTATCAAATGATATCTCATGTCTATGGCTAGGAAACCTTAACCATCTTTGATTAACGAGCTAGTCAACTAGAGGCTTACTAGGGACACAGTGTTGTCTATGTACCCACACATGTATTTGAGTTTCCAATCAATACAATTATAGCATGGATAATAAACGATTATCATGAACAAGGAAATATAATAATAACCAATTTATTATTGCCTCTAGGGCATATTTCCAACACAAAGAAGACCGGAAACGTGGAGACAAGGCTCGAAGCAATGGAGCAGCAAATCTTCAAGTGCCAAGGGATGGTGGAACGCGGACTCAATGCCAATCACATTATGATCGTGGAGTTTACCCATAAGCACAAGCTGGACGCCAAGGACATCGGGGAGCACATCTTCAAGCTTTACAAGAAGATCGAGCATTTCCAAGCCCAGATCTATGACCTGCAAAACCAAAATTGTGAGTATGAATACATATTTAAGAGAATGAGTTTGGCTGCAGATTTGAGGATCCCGGAGACTCGTTTATCTTTTTACGATGGTGAGCCTATGCCTTGGAAGACGGAGGACAAGATCCCAACCTCATCAATAAATCCAACATCACCACCTCCGAAGAAAGAAAACTAAACACATGGGTATGGGCACTCCCCTTGGCATGTGCCAAGCTTGGGGGAGGTGCCCCGGTATCGTATCACCATCACATCTTTTACTTTTATCGTTTTTCTCAGTTCGATCCTTTTGGTTATATCTTGATCTAGTAGAATAAAGTTTTTAGTGTGATCTAGTTTTGAGTTGTGCTTTATGTTTCCCCTATGTAAGCGAGTCCGAGAGTTATATAATAAAAAGTAGTTGAGTTGAGGGCTTTGCTTGCTTGCTATGATCTTGAGAAAAAGAAATAGAAAGAAGTATAGAATAAAAGCAAAGAGTATATATGATGATCTTATGGGGAGTGACGACTTCACATATAAGAAGTATGTCGATTGAAATTTGTTGTGAGTTGACAAACATAGCGATTGGTCATTGCTGCAATTAAAAGGATGTAATAAAGAAAGAGAGGTTCACATATAAATATATTATCTTGGACATCTTTTATGATTGTGAGCACTCATGAAAATATTATATGCTAAGAAGTTGATGTTGGACAAGGAAGACAACATACTGGGTTATGTTTGCTTATTTCCGAATAGAAGTTAAATTGTCATGGATCCTCTAACATGTGACGCTTGCTTCCACCTCATACTAGCCAAAACTTCCGCACCAAGTAGAGATACTACTTGTGCATCCAAACACCCTTAAACCAGTTTTGCCATGAGAGTCCACCATACCTACCCATGGATTGAGTAAGATCCTTTAAGTAAGTTGTCATCGGTGCAAGCAAAAAAAATTGCTCTCTAAATATGTATGATCTATTAGTGTGAGGAAAATAAACTTTATACGAACTTGTGATATGGAAGAAATAAAAGCGACAGACTGCATAATAAAGTTCTTTATCACAAGCGGCAATATAAAGTGACGTTCTTTTGCATTAAAAGATTGCGCATCCAACTATAAAGGCGCATGACAACCTCTGCTTTCCTCTGCGAAGGGCCTATCTGTTACTTTTACCTTCTAGTACTTACCTTTATGCAAGAGTCGTGGTGATCTTCACCACTTCCTTTATTTTACCTTTCTCTCTTAGCAAGCGTCATGTGTTGGGGAATGATCTAGACACATATATCCACTCGGATGTGGGTGATCATGAGCTATTTCTGTTGACATTACCCTTGAGGTAAATAGTTGGGAGGCAAAACTATAAGCCCCTATCTTTCTCTGTGTCCAATTGAAGCTTTGACCTCATAGGTACCGCGTGAGTGTTAGCAATTATGAAATACTAAAAGATGATTGAGTATGTGGATTTGCTTTACAAGCTCTTATATTGACTCTTTCCGATGTTATGATAAATTGCAATTGCTTCAATTACTGAGATCATAGTTTGTTGGTTCTCAATAGAGTTCTTGATTCATACATTACCTTGTGAATGAATTGTTACTCTAGCATAAGAAATTATATATCAATAAGTATTGTTGTTATAAAGATGATCATGATGCTCTCATGTCCGTATTTTCTTTTATCGACACCTCTATCTCTAAACATGTGGACATATTTATCGATTTCGGCTTTCGCTTGAGGACAAGCGAGGTCTAAGCTTGGGGGAGTTGATACGTCCATTTTGCATCATGCTTTTATATTGATATTTATTGCATTATGGGCTATTATTACACATTATGGTACAATATTTATGCCTTTTCTCTCTTATTTTACACGAAGAGGGAGAATGCCGGCAGGTGGAATTCTGGACTGGAAAAGGAGCAAATATGAGAGACCTATTCTGCACAACTCCAAAAGTCCTAAAAAGTTACGGAGAATTATTTTGGAATATATAAAAAATATTGGGCGAAAGAAATACCAGTGGGGACCCACCAGGAGGCCACAAGCCTGGGGGGCGCGCCCTACCCCCCAGGGCGCGCCCCTGTGGCTTGTGGGCCCCCTGGCAGCCCTCCGGTGCCCTTCTTCTGCTATATGGAGGGTTTTGACCTGGAAAAAAAATCATAAGAGAGCTTTCTGGACGAAGCGCCGCCGTCTCGAGGCGGAACTTGGGCAGAACCAATCTAGGGCTCCGACGGAGCTGTTCTGCCGGGGAAACTTTCCTCCCGGAGGGGGAAATTGAAGCCATCGTCATCACCAACGATCCTCTCATCGAGAGGGGGTCAATCTCCATCAACATCTTCACCAGCACCATCTCCTCTCCAAACCCTAGTTCATCTCTTGTATCTGATCTTTGTCTCAAAACCTCAGATTGGTACATGTGGGTTGCTAGTAGTGTTGATTACTCCTTGTAGTTGATGCTAGTTGGTTTACTTGGTGGAAGATCATATGTTCAAATCCTTAATGATAATTAATACTCCTCTGATTATGAACATGAATATGCTTTGTGAGTAGTTACGTTTGTTCCTGAGGACATGTGATAAGTCTTGTTATAAGTAATCATGTGAATTTGGTATTCGTTCGATATTTTGATGAGATGTATGTTGTCTCTCCTCTAGTGGTGTTATGTGAACGTCGACTACATGACACTTCACCATTATTTGGGCCTAGGGGAAGGCATTGGGAAGTAATAAGTAGATGATGGGTTGCTAGAGTGACAGAAGCTTAAACCGTAGTTTATGCGTTGCTTCGTAAGGGGCTGATTTGGATCCATATGTTTCATGCTATGGTTAGATTTATCTTAATTCTTCTTTCGTAGTTGCGGATGCTTGCGAGAGAGGTTAATCATAAGTGGGAGGCTTGTCCAAGTAAGGGCAGCACCCAAGCACCGGTCCACCCACATATCAAATTATCAAAGTAACGAACGCGAATCATATGAGCATGATGAAAACTAGCTTGACAGAACTTCCCATGTGTCCTCGGGAGTGCTTTGCTTTTATATAAGAGTTTGTCCAGGCTTGTCCTTTGCTACAAAAAGGATTGGGCCACCTTGCTGCACCTTTGCTACATTTGTTACTTGCTATCCGTTACGAATTATCTTATCACAAAACTATTTGTTACCGATAATTTCAGTGCTTGCAGAGAATACCTTACTGAAAACCGCTTGTCATTTCCTTCTGCTCCTCGTTGGGTTCGACACTCTTACTTATCGAAAGGACTACGATAGATCCCCTATACTTGTGGGTCATCAACCCCTCCAGCTGCCGCCCTTGTAGACAGCGCTCTTGCTCCCCCGCGTGGTGGGGCCCTCCCGGAGAAAGGCGAGGGCGCCGTCGTTATCGTTGGAGCGGAGAGGAAGAGGAAGTGGGTCGACGTTGAAGAGTAAGTAATCCGGCTCGGCTTTGGTTGCCTGCTGGTGGCTTGTGTGCTGATGATTTTTCCTTTGCTTGGTGACCAGGAATGCCGCCGCGCTGAAGATGAGGAAGAAGAAGGCGGGCGTTAAGCCGAAGGCGCATTCCGCTGCTCCGCCCGCTCCTGTCGTCCTGCAATCACCTAACGAAGCGCTTTCCGCCGCAGGGGTGGGGGCTCACGAGGCGACCCTCCTGACCGCTGCCGCGGAGCCTCCCAAGCCCCCGATGCCTGTTGACGTGGCCGCTCCTGCCCTCGAGGGCGTGTCGGTGCCGCTGCCCTAGGAGCCAGCCCCCGAGGGCCAGCTGTCCTGTGGTTGTGGCGGAGCCTCCGATGCCTCCAGCTCCTCGTGCTTCTGCTGCTCCAGGGGTGTCTCCTGTGATAGCACAGGCGACTCCCCCTGACGAGGCCTTGGTGTCCGCATTGCGCGGCCCCGGCGTCCTGGACGGGGCCTACACCTCTCTGGGTCGGGTTTGGGACGCCCTCGGGGGCGCTGACGATCGCCTCGCGAGTGGGCGCCTAGGGCTCCTCTCCGGGTGGCTCCAGGCCGATGCCTCTGTCGTGGCGGTTTGGGGCCAGGCCAAGGCCACCACGGCAGAGAGCGAGAGGGAGGCTGCGTCAGCCAAGGCAGCCTGCGAGGTGGCACTAACCGACGCGGCGTCTGCTGCAAGGCATTGTGGCGAAGCGGAGGCCTGCTTGAAGGTTCTTCATGACGAGAAGTCCGCGCTTGCGGAGCAGCTGCGTCAACAGGAGGAAACCTTCAAGACCCGCGAGGTCAAGCTTGCCGCTCGGGACTCCGAGCTGTCCCAGGTGGCGGCCAGCCAAGCCGCGGAGCGAGAGCGCCTGGACGCACAGGAGGGGGAAGTCGCTTTGGAGAAGGCCCGGCTCGACACCAGGGAGAAGGCTCTTGCCGCGACTGAGGAGAAAAAGGCCGCGGAGCTCAGCGCCTTTTCCTCCGTCGAGCTCAGGCTTCGCCAAGCGCTCCATTCCCTTTGCCGGGATGGGTTTGCGGAGCCCCTGGTGGCTCCGGAGAGCGGCTTCGCGGAGCTCGCTTCGAAGCTCATCGAGGTGCTGGAGGGCGTCGTTGCCAAGGTTGAGGGGGTCTTGGAGAGCGAGTGCCGCGACCTCCTTTCTGAGGCCGCGACGTGCGTCTTCAGCCATCTTCACCTTTGCGAGCCGGGGTTTGACTTTGACTCCGTGATCCGCCCGGTCGCCCCCGAGGTCCGCGCCATTGCTGCGGCGGTGGTGAAGGGTGCCGTGGAGGCGCTGGTGAAGAGGTTCACCTGCGTCACTGTTCCTCCGCCTCCTGAAGCTGCAAGGGTTAGCGGCGAAGGAGACGACGCCAGCGATGTCGACGACGAGTTCCCCGCGGCCGGGACGAGTGGTGGCGGCGGCTCCTCCTAACTCCTCTTCCTTGTTCCTTTTCTGCAACGTTCATCGTGCCTCGCGTAGGCGTTAAACTTGTTTGTATTTGCGAAAAAATTTATTGCTTGTAATAACTGTTGAACTGTGTGATCGCTTTCTTTGCCTCGTTTCCTTCTTGCTTGCTGTGATGCTCTGCGTCAGCAGGGCCCGGCCCCGCGCATACCTCAGCCGCCGTTGGGCCGTCCGGATCACCAGGACGTTCCAAGGGGTGAGGGGCTATAGGACCAGTGAGGCTCCTGAGTCGCGATGCTCAGGAGTCCCCCTTGACGTACGAGCAGCCCTCATGAAGGGAACATGGTGAAGATTGGGTTAACTTGAAAATTTTGAACACCTTGCGCTCTGCGTCGGCAGGGCCTGACCCCGCGCATACCTCAGCCGCCATTGGGCCGTCCGGATCACCAGGACGGTTCCAAGGGGTGAGGTGCTACGTGGCCAATGAGGCTCCTGAGACGCGATGCTCAGGATTCCCCCTTGACGCACGAGCTCCAGCGTCCTCCGTAGGGGTTTTGAGTGCTTTTGAGCTCTGCGTCGGCAGGGCCCGGCCCCACGCATACCTCAGCCGCCGTTGGGCCGTCCGGATCACCAGGACGGTTCCAAGGGGTGAGGGGCTACGTGACCAGTGAGGCTCCTGAGTCGCGATGCTCAGGATTCCCCCTTGACGTACGAGCGGCTCCCATACCTTTGCTAGCTTTCCTGAGAGGGGCGCGTGAAGACCAGGTTTGGCAAACCTGGGGAGGTGGCGTGTACCAGGCTTGGCCCGATAGTAGCCCCCATGCAGCCCCCTCACGCATACATCCTAGGGGAACGCAGCGACATGGGGTCGCGAGGGGCCTTCCTGAGGTTGGATGCAGCCGCTGGGGCGCCCTCAGTTGTTTATCCCCAGCACGGAGCGTAGGGCTTCCACATTGCATGGGCATAGTCATTGTTTGACCGTGTTGTCCGCCAGCACGGGGCATGGGGCTTCCACCTTGCGTGGGCATAGTCATTGGTGGACCGTGTTGTCCGCCAGCGCGGAGCATGGGGCTTCCACATTGCGTGGAAAGGAACCCCTCCGCGTCCTTGGGGGGCTCCGGGCGTGTACAGCCCATTGAGTTCGTACGTGTGGCTGGCACGGTAGAACTGGGAGGTGTATCTGGGAGCTCGCGAGGGCGCTTTGGCCTTGCGAGGTCCCTACCTCAAAGGCGGTTTGCGCCTGAGTCTTCTCGTAGATAGCGCCGTCCAAGGTCCTTTCAAATTTTGGAGAAGCCTGCGCCGAATGTGCTCCCCAGGACCATCGCATGAGGGGGCCAAGCAGCAGTGACCCCAGGAGGTGACGTGAGTGGGGCCGGCCCGCGAGACAGAGCTCAGCCACTGGATTTAGCGACGCTGCAGGGACGGACCCGAGCACAGACACCGTGCCCAGTACTCTCATGAGGCGGTCGAAGGTAGGATCATTCGGGTACGGCGACATCCACGCCGGCAAAGAGCCGAGGGGGCAAAGTGAGACGTTAGGAAATAGATCACATGCATGAAAAGTTACTGAAACATGCGTAAATAAGGCGGCCACAGGGGTACGCCCTGGTCGCCTGAGGATAATGCGGCTAGGTGGGCGCCCTCAAACGGAGTGAACCAAAAAGTTACCTCGCACAAACCAAAAAATCACCTGGCGGCCATGCCGCTGAAGAGTCGAAGCTGCCGTCGTGGCCTGATCTTGTACCTCCGTGAGCGTGACCTTCATGAGCCTGTCGTCTCCCGGGGCTCGGGACCCATGCTCGGTCCGGGCATCTCCTCCAACCCCTCGTCGCGCCTCGCCAGGCAAGGTATGAGCATGGCCCGGGCAAGGCGCTGGAATGTGGCGCCTGCGTTTGCCAGGCCGAAGGGCATGTAGACGTAGTTGTGCGGGTAGACCCATCCGCGATCAGCGCGCGTCGGCCAGGAGAGGCCCTGGGACGCGGCCCTGTTGATTGCGAGCGCGTTGACGCAGACGCGTGGCTTGTCGACCGGGCCGACAATGGCGGCTGCGCTTGGTGGTGCAGGGCAGCTCCCGCCTCGCATGGCATGTGCCTCCTGAAGCTCCTCGATCGCTTTGATGACGGACTCTTGAGAGCTTGGCGCCTCGCGCCGTGCTCCTGGCTAGAGCAAACGCGCGTCAGGACGCGCCTTCAGGTTGTGCCCGAGCGCCTCCCTTGTCTCACTGGCCAGGCCGGAAGCTCCCCGGATGGAAGCCCCCGAGCCCGACCCAAGGGGGGCGCCGAGCGCGCCTTCCTATGTGATGGAAGGTGGGGCCCCGTCCCTGGGTGCAGAGCCTGAGGCTCCGCCCTTGGAGGTTCCAGCCCCCTGGCGCCCCGCGGGAAGGAGCTGCTTCTTCTTCTTGCGTGCATCCTCACGAGGCAGGGCATCCTCCTCGTCGTCCGAGCGCTCAGCCGCCGTAGCGCGGTAAGCACGCTCGAGGGATCAGACGGCATCTTTCTCATCGCAGGCGACGGTGATGACGCCGCCACTCCCTGGCATCTTGAGGACGTTGTAGCCTTGATGAGTCACCGCCATGAACTTGGCGAGGGCCGGGTACCCAAGGATCGCGTTTTACGGGAGGTGGATGTGTGCGACGTCGAAGACGATGATCTCAGTGTGGTAGTTCTTGCGTCCGCCGAAGGTGACGGGCAGGCGCACTTGCCCAATGGGGACGGTGGACCCGTCAGTGACTCCCGAGAAGGGCTTGGTCGGCATGAGCTGGTAGTATGGTATTTGGAGCGTCTCGAAGGTCTCAATGGAGAGGACATTGAGCCCCGCTCCACTGTCGATGAGGGTCTTGGTGACGAGGACGTTGCTGATGGTCGGAGTGCACAGCATGGGGAGCATGCCGGCCATGGCCGAGCGCCTGAGCTGATCCCTCGAGTCGAAAGTGATTGCGGTCTGGGACCACTTGAGGGGGCGCATGGCCTCGGGCTTTGGGAGAGCTGCGTTCACCTCCCGTGTGAACTGCTTGAAGATGCGGTTCGACACGGGGGCTTGGGCGCCGCCCAGGAGACAGGCCACCGCCCTGAACTCCTGGAAGCCCCCAGCCCCATCGTCTTTCCTGTCCTCTTCCTTCCTTCTGGGTGGCGGCGGTAGTGGTGGTAGGCCGGCCTCACGAGGACGGGCCCCACGAGGCTGGCCACGGCGTGACCCCTCCGGAGGGTCGTCGCGCCAGCGGTCCTCCCGAGCTTGATCGCGCCAGCGGTCCTCCCGAGGCCGGTCTCGCCACTCCTGACGCGGCTCCTGGTTGTCCCAACGGCCTCTGCCGCGGCCTCCGCCGCGGCCGAAGCCACGGTCCACACGTCCAGGGCGCCGACCGAAGTGCTCGTCGCGGACCAGCCTGAGCTCCTAGCAGTCGACAGTGTCGTGGTTGTTGGTGCCGTGGAAGATGTAGGTCGGTCTCCCTCCTGTGGGGTGTTCCTCGCCTCGGCTGCGCTTCGCCTCAGGCTCGGCCGCAAGTACCGTTCGGGCCTTGCGCTTCGCCTCCTTGGCCTTGGTCTTCTTTTCCTCTGGCTCTGCCGCCGGAGGCTCGCGGAGCGACAGGCGGCCCTCTTCGGCCTTGCCGCACCTGTTCGCCAAGTTGAACATCTCCAGGGCTGAGCACAGTTCGTCGTTCATGGCGAGCTCCTCCTTCATCTTGAGGTCCGTGACGCCGTCGGTGAACGCGGAGATGATAGCCTCATCCGACGCCCTCGGTACCTTGAGGCGTGTAGTCGTGAAGGGCTGTATGAATTTGTGCAGGGTCTCTCCATCTTGCTGCTTCACACGCCGCAGGTCGTTCACGGTGAGCGCACGGTCGCGGGTACCTTGGAAGTTGGCGACGAAGCGCTTGCGCAGGTCGTCCCAGGAGGTGATGGACCCCTCCGGGAGGTTGAGGAGCCAGGAGAGTGCGCCACCCTTGAGTGCCATGGGCAACCAGCATGCCATGACCTTGTCGTCTCCACCGGCCGCCCGGATGCTCAGCGAGTAGAGCTGTAGGAACTCGGCGGGATTCGGGGTGCCGTCGTAGCGAGGGGGTAGGTCAAGCTTGAACTTGTAGGGCCACGTGGTTGGATGGAGCTCCGGGGCGATGGCGAGGCACCCCACCGGCTCGACGGGCGCTGCGTGTGCGGGAGGGACCCGGTCTTGACGCTCCCGGGGGGCCGCCTCGAGTGGTGCCCGGTCGCGACGCTGGTTCGGCAGCGCGGGGAGCACACGCGCGTCGACGCGCGGCCGGGGCACCACCTGGCAGCTTACTTCATCTCTCGCCTTTGCCCGCGGTTCACGGGGCTGGTCGCGCGGGCGCGCTTCACGCCTGGGCTCGGGGTCGACGTCGCGTTGCGGAGGAGGTGGCGGAGCATCGTGGGCCACGTCGTTTGCCTGGGAAGGCCGGGGTCGAAACGAGTAGGAGAGCGCTGAAGCGTCGCCGGCAGCACTGACGAGCTCCGCGATGCGCCGAAGCCAGTCGTCATGGCGGTCGGGGGCAAGGCAGTAGCGGAGCAGCTCGTGCGCCATGGCGAGTGCACCCGAGCCGCGCGGTGGCCCCGGTCGAGCATGGGAGGATGACCCGGTAGCCGGAACGATCGACGGAGTGGCGGTGTGGCCGTCGCGTCGTGCGGTGACCGGCTGGGAGGAGTCTTGTTGCTCGTGGGCCTTCGGGCCCGTGGCGGCGTTGGCCACAGGTGAGGGTGACCGGCGCGCGGCGGCGCAGCCCACGGGCGCCGTCTGGGCGACGCGGGCAGCTCGGCGCGGGCTCGGCGAGCGTCAGACATCGGAGCGGCGAGGCGGAGGAAGAGCTCGGCTTGAGGAAGACGTTGACACGCCCCCTACCTGGCGCGCCAAATGTCGGATTTCGGGCTCCGCAAAACCCTCAAGGTTCGAACACAGGGGCGTGTGCGAAGATCCCCTGCAGCCTCACCCTATTTAGCTCGCTACACGATGAATACTACGACGAACTCGCACGATGACGAGGAAGAAGATGCACACGGTGATTTACCCAGGTTCGGGCCGCTGCGAAGCGTAATACCCTACTCCTTCTTTGGTGGATTGCCTCTCGAGGAGGTGTGGTGGATGAACTAGTACAGTGGTGAGGAGCCTCGCGAGGGCGCACGAGTGGTGTTCTTGGCTCTCTGCCCTGTTCTATGTTGTCTTCTCTCCTCTGTTCATCCTCTCTTTTCTACGGTGCAACCTAGCCTCTATATATAGCAGTGGCCCGGGTCCTCTTCTCTTATCGCAATGGCGGGAAGGGATCCCACAACGGCCAAATTTGAAGGGGGACAGGAGTACATCCCCGCCCTGTCCAAAGGTAGTCTTCACCTGCAAAGTAGCTGCCGATGATGCAGAGGTGGGCTCGGCGATGACATCCGTCCTGCTGGGCTCGTGGTCGTGGTCTTGTTGCACCGGAATGGAAACCTTTGGGGGGCGGTTTGGGAACCTGTATACGTCCTTGCTCCCTTTGCACCAAAGGAGAAACTGCTCCGCCTGGCGCGCTGGCGCCCGCCTGTCCTTCCTTGCGTCATCCTTGACTCCTGAGGCCGAGTTCTGCATAGAGATCTCCGCCGCTCCGGAGGGGGCCTGAGGAGGCCCATTCCTTGCTGGTGTTGGTGTTGTTCTCCCTCGCGAGCCTAGGGTCCTCGCGAGGGCCTTGTCTTGAGTGAAGTCGCGACAGGCCGTGCTTGGCTAACGAGGTGGGCCATGCCCTGGGCCGCAGGCAGGCAGGTCTGGGTACCCCCGTTTCCAGAACGTCGATAGGAGCTGCCAAGCGTTCATCACAAACTACGAGCTTTTGGTCCAGTCGTGTCGCTCGTGAGAGCGGCACAAGGAGAACGTTTTTTTGTTGTTGCCAGTGTACGTTTGGATGAACAGAACCAAGATATCCATGCAAGATCGATCGGCTAGTTAGGCTACTCATAGTGGGAAGTGTCATATACTACCATCATGGATATGATATTAGTGTATGATACTACCTTTATAGTGCATAATATCATAGAGTAGTATCATATATGATCTTATTTATATTGTTATGCATGACACAAAGTAGCATACATTTAACATGATACAGTATCTACCTATGTTACTCTTACCCTCTCTCTTCTTTAATTCTCTACCACATCAGCATGTTTGCTATTTGCGAATGCATGATACCAACTAAGATAGCACCACTATGGCCAGCTTTAGCTAGCACCCTCGTCAGCGCGTCTGCAATGAGTCGGCATGCGGAAGTTCACAAGGAAAGTTCGTTGCTTTCCCGGCTATTGGTGCCGGGACGCCGCGCGGATCGGTCGGAATAAACAGCTCCTCTCGTGCCGCCCCAGGCGAAACGGCAACGGCAACGGCACGGCAAGGCATTGGACAAGGGCACGGCCGGAGCACGACGCTCGGGTTCCTTGCTCGGCGCGCGGCCTCGTCGCGCTCGCTGGGGAGCGCGACAAGCGTACATGCATGCACATTTTGCACTCCCCGCAAAATTATAATACTGTATGCTAATAAAAAATGCACTATGCAGGCACGTTAAAGAGGAATATCCCTAGCTCGCTAGCATGTCTGGTACGTTGGCCAGTTTCTTCTGGCTCCCTCCGCACCGGCCGGGACCAAGCTAGCACATCGAGAAGAAGTTTCTCCCCAAGCTGGACGGCACTGGATCTGGATGGTCCAATCTGCGTGCCACCGGAATGCGGAGAAAAGCATGGTGGGATTTCTTTTTTTGAGATCAGCATGCAGGGATTTAACTCGTATACAGTGCGTGCATGCATGCATTCGGTGCACCCATGCCATGCATCGATGCCTCATATCCTGGGTACTATGATATTTGTGATAGATTAACTAGTATGTGTAGTAGTAAAATAGGCTACTATTTTTCTTTCGGAGAGGTGCTATACGTACGACAATTCATGACGAATTTTGTCCGATGAAGCAGATCAAGCCGTATATCAGTTGGACTCGAAGTCCAGCTACGGCTGGATGTTGCATCGTCAAATCGGAAAGCCATACTCGTCGTACGTGTGGTATTTTCGTTTTCTTTCGTTCTAAAAGGAAAAGTGATGTTGATTACAGCTCTATCTTTCCTTTCTGACAGTATGTTAATTATGCTTGCTTCTGAGTCGTGGATCGGTTGAATGTCGACACATACATATATCGATCGATAGAGAAAACGTCGCCTCATCCAGGAATTCGATGTACCCGGCGGTAGCTATATATAGCTACAGATGGCTAGACATATAGGGTCAAATGATACACACACTTTGCCCAAAAAGAAAATGACACTACATATTAATTAATTATTAAGACAGTAGTATACTATTACCAGTAGTACGTAGGGTCAAATCAACCTGTCCTGACTCCTGATGTGAGGTATCATGCATGTGAGGTGGAGGCCAAAATCACTTCTCACATTGTGAGAAAAATTGCTCACAAAATGAACTCTATATAAAATTATTTCATGATTTGGCCCTTTTTGAAACATGAGGGACTGTGACGTTGCTAGTACATACCGGAACGCCAAACCGTGCTTCATTTTTGCCCTGGCCCACGATTGGCCGCGTTAGCATTGTTTGCTAAAGTGATAGGCTGAAAACGTCATTGCCCATGGCGTTTCTGCGCTGGCCTAAGTATTGCCGCGCGGGCCACGCTGGGGCTAGCCCAGTTCGTCCCTATCGCTAGGAACAGGGGCGACGCCTTTTATCCTTCTCCGTCACCGCGTTCCTCAACTCCTCAACCCTGACCATCAAAATTTGTGGATTTGACTCTCCCCAACTAGCTTTAGGTATTCTCCTTCCACCCCCCAATTTTTTTGGTCAAATCTTTCTATTATGTTTGCATTTTTTTTTGTATTAGGTGGAACCCTAAGATTTGATTTTCCTAGTTTACTTGAATAGATTGTTTAGGATATGGTTTGTAATCAAGGGATACATAGTTGTGGTGGATATGTACTATGTATTGTGTAGACGTTCATGAAGAGATTGAAAATTTTCTATTAGGTGAATATTTTTAGATTAGATTGTACAAATTAGTTTGTATATATTGTTTGTGGATATGTTTGGTTGAGATGCAATAAATAGTAGTTGTGTTAATGTAGTTGGTATTGTCTAGTAATTGAGTAACTGATATTTTTTTTGCACTATATATGGAATGGACTTTTTGGGTCAATTATGCTAGTGACTTTAGATATAATTGTTGAATGTATATTATTAGTGTGTACATATGTTTGTCAAGAGATAGTTTATGGTGTAGAATGCAAATGAATTTAGAGACTATTTTGTAATGTGGTAATAGTTGTAAGCATGTATATTAACAAGTTCATAATGTATCATGTAAGATGTTTGAGCCGGATAAATATCCTGGCTTGATGATTACTACGAGGAGAAGCACCATGATGTGCTCGTGGAGAGGGGGGATGTATTGGATCTATCTCTATTGGTGGATTCTTGATGTTGTCACAAGTTGAGAGAAGTAACAAGTTGTTCGTTTGTTTTTTAGGTTCCTCCAATACTTCTGTTGAGGGGCCACAATCCACATGAATCCCAAAAAATTAACCGTCGCTACGAGCCTTGTTATAGAAGAGTGGATCTTCTCCTATTGATGCTCAACTTTAAAGACACGCCATCATGGATGAACTCCACGGCCATTACCGCCCTTGGCGAGATGACCATCACTTTGGAGGATATTGTGATGATCTTCGGCTTTCCGATCGAGGACATGGATCTTACCGGGAAGGTGAAGTCTCAAGGGTAGCGAGAACGGGTTGCCGGATTGGTTGGTGTCGAACCTTATCACTGGACTCATGATACCCAGAACGATCCTAGGCCATCCGGTGTGTTGTTCTCGTGGCTCCATGCATATTTTTACGAGTTCCCGGAGGATGCCAGTCCGACACTTGTGTAGAAGTACGCCATGGCTTATTTGTGGAATCTCTTGACCCAAGTGGTGTTTCCGGATGGCACGGGGGACACTGCCTCCTGGATGTTCCTGGACCCTCTTGATAACTGCGATGTTAAGTGGAGTCGGGAGTCAGCGGAACTAGCTTTTTTATACTGTCAGGTAATGCTCAGTATGATCCATTTTCATTCTATGAATTTGATGTTGGTGTATGATCATTTAACAAGTGTATGTATGTGCAGTTGGACGGATCATGTCCGAGGAGTAAGCTCAAGTCTTGTCTTGGTGGTTTTGTGTGGGACCTATAGGTTTGGATGTGGACGTATATCCCCCTTGGCCGTTCAATCACCATTTCTTGAAATGAACCTCGGCAGTGGCCTTTCAACGGGGATGAGGAGTGGTACCCCAGTATGGCATACACATGAGGTAACACTGAAGTGTCGAGTGTGGCCGCCATGGGCCGGTACAAGGCGTACATCACGAGCTTGATGTGTTGACTTACAATCAGGTAACTATTCATGAAGATTGCCCTCATCGTTGAAAAATATTTTGTTTGTGAGTGACATGTTGTGATGTAGGTCAACTAGAGGTCGTTCATGGTAATGAGGCATCATCCTTTAAGCAATATGTGACTGTGGTACCCCTTGGTATGTCTCTATGCGGTCGAGTAGCGTCTCCCACATCGAGTCTCAAAGCAATTTGGATTACAAAAACGAACCCTGCCGGACTAAAGACAAGTGTGAAGCTTCATAGGCGAGAGAACTTAGTAGCACAATTGGGAGTACAACATTGAACCCCGCCGAACTACAACAACGAACCCCGCTAGACCACCGGCTTCGCTAGTACTAGGATTCTGCCCTTTTAAGTTTTGTTTTGTTTTGCAAGTCCTTCTATTGTGTGCCGGATCATTGCAATCACTGCATTGGTTCCTATCTCGTGGCTCCATGAAATATCGGCTACCAAACTCTCTAGTACTCGTGAGTTCATCCATATCATTCCGGTAACACTTGTCCTCCTTCTACCCTTGGGTTGTACCATCAAGTTCGAATCCGGCCTAATATTGGGGCCGTGATGCTCAGGCCACTGTGATTGGTCCAGAAAAGGGTGGAATTTAGACGCCCATGTTAACTCTATGAGTTTGTCAATTAAATTCGTGCAACCTCACGGTTACTCCATCGGAAATAGGAAAATTCCTCATGATGTTTGTCACTGTCATCGCATGCGAGCATGGCCAGTGGTACTTACTAGGCCGCTCACAAGTGCAGCGTCGTGTCCTAAGAGACACTTCAAATGAGCAATCACCATAAGATCGCCCATCTTTCATTGTCCCACCTGTCTCGTCCACTTGGTATTTCATCTCAAGATTAGCCAAACAAGTGGCTCACTTTACTGCTGATTTGCCTTCCTGAAACTCAAGCCACTCCACAACCTTATTAGTATAGACCTCATTGAGCATCTTCTCAGTATCACCAATCAATCTATTGATTTCATCCGAGCGCTTTAGAAAAATACTCATTTAGCTTGTAAAATGTGTATTCAGTTATTGTCGTCACCCGACAACTAACGGGCACACTTTAACACAAAGTTGAAGCATTCAACAAGATTGCTTGTCATGTCACCATATCTCAGGCCTCCTTCGTCATATGAACATGACCACTTGTGTCTCTCATCAATATTCCTTTCTAGGAAATCTTTAGTATCCTTGTTCGTCTTCTCATAAATTATTTCCAAGCGTTTCTTAAACTACTCAACGGACAAGGCTACACATGAAGTGGTCAGATCGTTGCAAAGATTCTTGTTCTTACACGCCATATAAAAGTTTGCCACGAAGTACGTCATGCACCATAGGTGGTGCAGCCTCGCATGCTCTGGAATGTGTATACCCATGACCTTTAATATCCCTTTGGGAAGATATGATATGATGCATACCTCCCTATCTGGAGAAATGATCGTGCTCCTCACAAGTGATGACCCACAAGTATAGGGGATCAATCATAGTCCTTTCGATAAGTAAGAGTGTCGAACCCAACGAGGAGCAGAAGTAAATGACAAGTGATTTTGCTATGGAAATTCTTGCAAGCACTGAAAGTAACGGTGATAGATAGTTTGGTAGCGAGGCAATTCGTAACAAGTGACAAGTAATAATAGTAGCAATGATGCAGCAAGGTGGACCAATCCTTTTTATAGCAAAGGACGAGACGAAACGTACTCTTATATGAAGCGAAGTGCTCTTGAGGACACATGGGAATTTCGTCTAGTCATGTTTCATCATGTTTAGTTGATTTACATTCACTACTTTGATAATTTGATATGTGGGTGGACCGGTGCTAGGGTGTTGTTCTTACTAGAACAAACAACCCACTTGTGATTACCCCCTCTCGCAAGCATCCCCAACTACGAAAGAAGAATTAAGATAAACTAACCATAGTATTAAATGTGTCGATCCAAATAAGCCCCTTACGGAACAACTCATAAACTAGGGTTTAAGCTTCTGTCACTCTCGCAACCCATCATCTACTTATCATTCCCCAATACTTTCCTTTAGGCCCAAACATGATGAAGTGTCATGTACTCGACGTTCACATGACGCTAGTAAAGGAAGAGCAACACACATATCCTCAAAATATCAAACGAATACCAACATCACATGATTACTTAAGACAATACTTCACCCATGTCCTCAAGAACGAAAATAACTACTCACAAAGCATCAGCATGTTCAAGATCAGAGGTGTAATGAATATGCTTAAGGATCTGAACATATAATCTTCTACCAATTTAACCAACTAGCATCAACTACAAGATGTAAATAACACTACTAGCAACCCACATGTACCAATCTGAGGTTTGGAGACAAAGATTGAATTCAAGGGATGAACCAGGGTTTGGGATGAGATGCTGTTGGTGAAGATATTGATGAATATTAGTCCTCCCACAATGGAGGAAGCGTTGGTGATGATGATGGCTCCGATTTCCCCCTTCCGGGGGGGGGGGGGGGGGTCCCGGCGGAATCGCTCCACCAGAGGGCAAAAATGCTCTTACCCAGCTTCCACATCGAGACGGCGACGCTTCATCCCGAAAGTCTTCATAATATTTTTTCTAGTTAAAAACACCTCATATAGCAGAAGATGGGCACCGGAGGCCATCATGGGACCCACAAGGCATCAGGGTGTGCCTGGTGTCGGTGTCAAATCCGACAGACCTCGGGTAGGGGGGCCCGAGCGGTGAGATCAGATCGATGGTAGATGGAGACAAGAAACACAAGGATTTTACCCAGGTTCGGGCCCTCTCTTTGGAGGTAAAACCATACGTCCTGCTATTGTTATATTGATGATGTAGCGAGTAAAGAGTTGATCTACCTAGAGATTGTAAGTTTTCTGGTCAAAACCCTAGGGGTGATGATGTTGTGTATGGGTGTCTTCTGCGGGCTAAACTCGATGGTTTATATATGTACTATGCACCGAGGGTATCTAGGGTTACATGAATGTCGGTTACCATCTACAGATTCCATGCTGAACGAATCAGCCTCTTCCTGGAGTGCACACCAAGTCTTTGGTAGAATCCGATATGCTCACATTGCATCATAGGGCCTCCGAAGTACTTCCTCCAGGGTGGGCCTCTAGCACAGCCCATGGACACGAGCTCGGCTGGGACCCCCTAGTCCATGACTCCCTCAGTAGCCCCCGAACTAGTCTTCGACGCCGAGCATGACAACCTTCATCGGACAACCTTCATTGAATGTATAACTTCAAATAATGGAATCTTTGGCTTGACAGACGAGTTCAATAGCCCTTTAGTAACCGTGTAACACCTCTCCTCATCCAAAGTATATAACTGAGTCCCGAGCACAAAAACACATGCATGTACAGAAACAAGGTACTGGCAACTTTTTCTGAATTGTCTTATTAATGACATCACGCACATTGGTCACAACTTACTCGAACTAAGGTTCAAGGCAACCCTTGGCATGTCGTATCAAAATAGAGATCGTGCCCCGTGTTTTAGGGGATATCATCAATCGATTACTTCATCCCACGAGTCCACAATGGCTGGATGCAGTCGAAATGTGGCGATTTTATCGACGCTGTTAAGGGGAGTCTTCACCTTTTTACCAGCATATAAAGGCCCTGGGTGGGTGAATCCATTTCCCCACGCTCCCTTACCGCTCCTGCATCGAAACCTCCTCTGCTTCTTGCGTTCACAAACCTCCCCCTTCAAGCTCTCCCACCACAATGGCGGATGCAAATCTGAAGGGGCAGTGGGTCCCATCAAGGGTCGATCTTGCCACCATCGACGAGCTCCGGGCTGCGGGGTATATCCCCGCAGGTGTGGCCTGCAGAGTCCCTGAGCCCAACCAGCGTATCCCTACCCCCAAGCCGGCGAGCGGGTCATCTTCGTCTCCCACCTGGTCGGAGGTCTGGGCTTCCCCCTGCACCCCTTTGTGCGGGGGGGGGGTCTCTTTGTTTACGGGCACAATTTCTATAATCTTGCCCCAAATTCGATTCTCCACCTCACCGCCTTCATCACGGCTTACCTGAAAGCCTTCAAAGAGGTTGGAGTGGGGAATCCCCAAGGAGGTCTCCATCCTCCAGCCGAAGATTCGGAACCTCGGGGGCAACGCCATGCTGGTGGATGTCATCGACGTGATGCTGCACTGCGACATCGTACACTCCAACTTCGGGCCAGCTCGATGTGGCTCTACAAGCCTGAGGACCCCCGAACGATCTTAACTTCTTCCGTACAGACATGAATGCCATTTGGACGTCCTGCTTCAAGCTAAAGAAGAACGAGTTCCCCGTGAACGGGCCTGACAGCGGCTACTCGGAGACACATGCTCCGAAAAAGGTAACTCCTCCTTTCACTGGCCACTTATTCTTTACATATGAGATATTTTTCTTCACATGCAGAAGTGGTTGGATCAGGCAGCAAACATAAGCTACACTGCCCCTCTCCCCGAAGATGTCATCTTCCCCGATCTCCAGGTACTTTTGGTCGCGGCGCCCCCAAAGGGCCCGGGGAGAAAAAGGAAGAAGACTGGAGGTCTTCAAGGGGCCCTCGGATTCCAAATTTGAGGACCTCAAGTCCGTCTCCTCGGAAGCAGGAGGCGAGGAGGAGGAGGAGGAGAGCGAGAACAACTCCTCCCCTCCGAGGAAGAAATCGGCATCCGAGTACGTCGTGAGGGTGGAGACCCCTGGTGAAGGCGTCCGACGCCATAGGCCGCAAGGCCTTGGCTAAGCCTAGGGTCATCCTCTCCTCCTCGAAGAGCGAGCAATCCGAGGCGGGCGGGAGCAAACTGCCGCTGAGGAGGTACGTCCTCAACTTCTATCTCATCTTGTGCACATCACCTCCCTTTGTCTATATTTTTCTGATTCACCCCTTTTTGTCCTTAATAGAACCCAGGGGTCGGTCCCCAGCAATGGGGGATCAAGCGGGCTTCCTCCAGGCAGCTTGTCCAATGGGCATCGCCCCTCCCCTACCGCACGCGAAGTGCTGGGGCAGGCGACCTCGCCAGTTCCGCCCGTGCTTACCACGAGGGAAAGTGCCAGTGTGCCCATGGTCGACGTGGAGTCTTCGGCTGCTGAGACCCACAGGTGAAGGTTCCTTCTTCTAGAGAAGGAATGAAGTTGGGGGAGCCAACGTCCTCGGCCATCTACCCCAGCGGCCCCCTGTCCGCTAAGGGAGGGAGCAGAGGTGGTCCGTTCACCCCCGCCTGCTAGGGGGCAGGCGTCCAAGGGGTGGACATAAGATGTGGAAGAAGGCATAGAGGGTTCTTCCATCCATGTTGAGCACCACACTGTAATGGGTGCGGTGCTGCAAAGCTACCTGTTCGCGGAAGCCGTCATGAGGGAGGTTTTCCGAGGCCTGTTTGAAGGCTTTGAGGTAAGCCGTGTTCCTGGTTCTCCTTCTTAATATAGCAAGTGCATAGAATTGCTAAGAGCTAGGTTATAATGAATAATCATTAGTAGATAAAAAGTAATTGGTCCGAGGACCGTAAGTGTCTAACCACCGTAGCCCCCTAGCCTTGAGTGAGATCCGACGATCTTTACTCGGGGGTCGTAAAATATTATTCAAAATCAAAATAGCAGTAGCCCCGAGACCCTGATCGGATAAAATTATCCGATCAAGCGATCGATGTCATCATAAGTCTTAACATCTGCCATTTTTTATGAAGGAATCAGCCTCGGTTTCAACTTCCACCTGCCAGGAGCTGGATCAGATGAACCGAAAGCTCAAGATGTCCGAGAAGGACATGGAGCTTATGAAGAAGCAAATGCAGGAAGTGCCAGGTCAAATAGAGAATATGATTTACATTCATGCTTCTACATCCAATCTTTTATTTTTAGCCATAGGCTCTAAAGCACTAGTGCACTGATCTTGCAGCTTCCTCCATTGCACTGGAGAAGCTCCGTGCCGAGCTGGAAACAGATCGGCACAAGGCCGAGCAGCACAGGGCTGCGGCTGAGCAGGCCAGCAAGGAGCTGGCCGAGGAGAAGGAGGCCAGCGACAAGCACACGGCCCGGGTCTAGGAGGTGGAGGCGGACCTAGAGGGGGTTTATCCCGAGCGTGACACCCTGCTGGAGGAGAAGAAGAAGCTCTCCGCCGAGCTTCCCAACGCAAGCTCGGAGTGCAAGGAGGTGAAGAACAAGGCCCAGGCGGATCGTGAAGTACTCAACCAAGTGAGCAAGATCGCCGCTGGTAAGCGCTGTCTGCTCCAATGCGTTTTTGGCGATAGTCGTTTTGCCAATCTTAATCAAAACTGCCATTCCTCAGAGGCCTTCAAGGAACTTCCCTTCAGCGCCATGGACGCCTACACCCCTATGCCGACCGTCCTGATGAGCCAGCCGAGAAGCTATTATGGCGTCAGTTCCAGGCGCCCGAGCATCTGCCGCCGCTCAACAATCAGAAGAAGAAGATGGAGGAGCTATTCCGAGTGGCGCGGCCTATGGTGGAGGATCTCTCCATCAACCTGTGGCCATCTAGGTCAATGCCCAACAGCTTCTTTGTCTTGCTCAGCAAGTTGCGCGAGGCCAGCCCACAGGTCGTTAACTGGAAGAGGTTGGCCAGCCAAGAGGGCGCCCAGTGGGCATTTGCATTAGTAATGGCGCATTATCTAAAGATAAAGCTGCTGGAGATCACGTCCAGGCCTCCGGAAGGAAAGAACCGAAAGCTCGAGCAGTATCTAGCAGAGGTCTTGGAAGGCGCCAAACAGACTGAGGTGCAATGCTCATAATCCGAGCTACACTTCCAATAGGTTCCTTGGTATTTCGAGGATGATTTTGTAAAGGCAAGTTCAAAGTAATGAATGAATCAATTTGGCTTTTATCCGATGTGTTTATATTCCCCGCCTTTGTGACGATTTATTTATCTAAAAGTTTCTGGTCGTCGGCTTCTACACCCTTGTAAAAACTATGCAGGGTGTTCTCTTCGCACACATGAATTCTTAGCCGACGTCTCGGAACCATAGTGGTGATTGTGTGCTTAGATGAACTAGGGAATCAGACCATAATGGCTTTACCTCTTTCACTTAGTCGTAGGAGCTCTAAGTTGTGGGGTAGTTGAACTAGCCCCCGGTGTAGTGGTGATCGGCTCAGCCGAGGTACCCCACACGTAACACCCCGGTCCTTATAGGAAGAACCCTTCATTTATCACGGTCTCACCACTATCGGCGTATTAGTTTTACACTGTCTTTGGATCGCTTTGACTGTTTGCGCTTATCGTGATTGTCGATTTTTGGCTTTCTTCACTAAGGTGCTTAACCATCTAAGCTGGAAGCAAAATCGCAGTGGTTCTCACTTTACACTCTTAGCCGAACAGAGCGGAACATAAGAGGTAAGCACAGGAGCCGGGCAACCCAATCTTTGACCAAAATCATAACTCAAAATAGATGCATAGAACGCAATATCCAAGATGCCAACCAAACATTTGACTTGAACATGGACTCGTCTATGGGTCCGAGCCCCCGGTACAAAGCTAGACTCTGCTGTATGTGGGGTAAAACACCTTGGGGTAATTATGAAACAGAAAACAACACGTAAAAATTGTGTAGGGACCCAAAAAGTTCTATTTTATTATTCATAAGGCTTGTTCATGCGGACCAAGCTGAAAGCAGATACACAGAGTATGTTGAAAAAAAGATAGGTGGGGAGAGTAGTATAGGGTTTAAGCGGGCCTTGTGGCCCGTTGCTCCCCTGCTGCACGTCTGCGCCTCCAAGGTGTTGACTAGCCAGGCCTTGTCTATTCCAAGGCTGTTGCATATGGATAACCCCCACAATGCTGAAGACATTTGACAGGCTGGGCCTCCGAGAAGGCTGGAGATGCTACTTGGCAAATTGAAGCTGTCGAGAAGATCCTCTGGTAGGCCTTTATGTGCCGAAGAGATCACCAGGCGTCATGTGTGTTCAGATTACCCGAGATAACACCCCAAGGAATTTTAAGCACGAAGTTGTGTACTCGAGGTATTTAATCTGCTACCAGATAGTAGGGGCAGAGGAGTGCATATCCCTATTTAGGAGGGACGTGAGTTCAACCAGTGGTCGTGCAGAAACATTCGGAAGAGCCTGGAAGATTACGTCAGGCTTCCTATCGTGCCGCCTCTTCAGCCACCTTGGCTCGGTTGCATAGGCCCCAGTCTGCTCCTCAGTACGAAGAGAGCGCTCCATTTTGCCGTTGATAGTAATGACCCGTTGGGCCCCGACATCTTGAGCTTAACGTATGTGTAGTGCAGTAACACGTTGAAGCCGGCCTAGGCAGTACGACCAAGCAGTGCGTGGTAGCTGCTGTGGAAAGGGACTATATAAAAAGTCAAGTTCTCCCAGTGGAAGTTGTCTGGGGAGCCAAAAACAACTTGCAGTACAATAGTGCCCATGCACTGGGCCTCCGTGCCGGTATTACACCCTTGAACGTGGTTTTGTTGGGTTTGATTCCTGATGAGTCAATACCCAAATTTTGCATCGTATCTGCGTATATCAGGTTCAGGCTAGTTCCGCCGTCCATAAGGACGCGGGTGAGGTGAAACCCATCAACAATGGTGTCTAGAACCAGGGCGGCTGACCCGCGATGACAAATGCTGGTCGGATAGTCCTTTTTGTCGAAAGTTATTGGGCAGGCCATCCAGGGGGTGCGCCTCGGGGCTACAGGCTCTACTGCGTAGATGTCCCGGAGTGCATGTTTTCGCTCCTTTTTAGTAATGTGCATGACGTAGATCATGTTCGCCTCCTTTACCCCGGAGGGAAACTATTTTTGGCTGTCGTTACTCGGCCGACGAGGTTCCTCATCGTCATCGTCGCTCTTGGACTGGCCTTTGCCCGACTCTTCGGCTAGAGCCTTCCCAGCCTGCTTGAACACCCAATAGTTTCTATTGGTGTGATTGGCAGATTTATCTGGGGTGTCGTGAATCTGACAGAGCTTTTCCAGTATTTTGTCTAGATCACTTGGGCCATCCTTGTTTCCTTTGAAGGATCTCTTTTTGGGTCTAGCCTGTGAGCTATTGAACCCTGCGTTGACTGCTGGGTCATCGGCGTCGCTGTCGCTGCTCTTATTTCATCGATTATGTTTATTGCTCCTGGTCTTGCCATTCCAATCTCTGACTTACGAGGTATCGGGGTCACTCCTATGAGAGCTACGGGCCAGCCAGTTGCCCTAGCCCGTGCAAAAGCGGGTCATCAATGCGATGAGGACCGCCATGGTCCTCAGCTTATCTTGTCCAAGCTGTCGGGCTAACCATTCCTCCCGGATACTATGCTTGAAAGCTGATATGGCCTCCGCGTCCAGGCAATCAACTATTTGGTTCTTCTTTGTTAGGAACTGGTTCCAGAATTTCTGAGCTATCTCGCTCTCCTTCTGGATGACGTGACTGAGGTCATCGGCATCTGGAGGCCGAACATAGGTCCCTTGAAAATTGGACCTGAAAGCATCCTCCAGCTCCTCCCAGCTTCCGATAGAAATTCTGGGTAAGCTTTGGAGCCAATGTCGTGCCCGCCCCTTAAGCATGAGTGGCAAGTATTTAATGGCATGAAGATCATCTCCTCGGGCCATGTGATATGTAGAAGGAAATCTTTTATCCAGACGGCTGAATCTGTCATGCCGTCATATTGATCGATGCTGATGGTTTTAAACCCTTCTGGGAACTGATGTTCCATGACCTCGTTTGTAAAACAGATTGGGTGTGCAGGAGCTCGATGTTGGAGCACGTCCTGTCTAGTGTTGGAGATCGCCCGCTCTCGTCTTATTTCATGAGATCGGCCTTGCCTGTCTACCTAGGCACCGTACCCTTCACTGCGGGACATTGGTCCCACACTCCATATATGGATCAGGAAGGTGATCTCTCCCTGCGTATTTTAGTGCGCAAGGCATAAGGCTTAGGATAGTCGACCGGGCTCTTGCCATGAGGGCGGGGCTTCGCCGGGGGTTCTTTGTATGCCCCTGTTGGCCTATCTCGCCCTCTGAGGGATAGTCAGTCTGCTCTTGGTGGCCGTATGCGAGAGGATCAATATCCACCTCGTCTAAGGCAATATGCGCCCTCGTGTAAACAACTTGGCCTTCGTGCGCCATGTTTTGAGGTCTGCTTCGGCCGCAAGCACCTGGTCCCACTTCTCATGAGTATGGCTTCATGAGAGTATAACTCCTGCTGTTTTCTCTTGATGCTCCGCGGGGTTGCTTCTAGCCGACGCTGGAAGCGTATCTGTGCAGATGGGCTCTTGGGCACCTCGAAGTCATAGGGTCCGAGGCTATTATCGTCCTCGGATTCCGGCATGTAGTCCTCGTCCGTCCTGCTTTTGGAGATTTCCTTCTCCTCGGGATCCTGTTTGGCAGGTGTACTCATTGACCCGTTTTGTTGTGCAGGCATGACCTGCCCATTTTCATACGCAACGGGGCTTGTAGTTTTATCTGCGGGGGAGCTTCAGTTTGTTTCCGCCGTTGCCCCATGGTCTTCTCTTGGGGCGGCAGCGCTTGGAACTACCCTTAGGTTTTTCCTCAGGATCTTCCTAAGGGGTATCTACCATGTAGACGTTGTGTCCCACTTTCCAGTTCAAGGAATGGCTGCGGGTGAGTTTGATACGGAATTGTGGTCATCGTGCATGCCGATGGCTTCATTGGATCCGTAGTCCAGCGCATTGGTCAAATCTTCGACCATGGCGACTAGGTGGGTGGTGGGTGGGACGGAAATCTCATGATCATCAGATTTACATCCGATTTGGTCTTAAACCGCAGATGAGAGCGCCAACTTATGGATCTGGTCCAGCACCTGGTTTATCTGCGAGAGCTCTTCTGCATCGAGGGCCTGATGATAAGTCGGGCTGTTATGAAAGGGATTGCTTGGGGCATGTCTGATTTCTAGGCCCATCTGGGCCGAATCCGC
Source organism: Elymus sibiricus (assembly GCA_039707655.1). Taxonomy (NCBI): domain Eukaryota; kingdom Viridiplantae; phylum Streptophyta; class Magnoliopsida; order Poales; family Poaceae; genus Elymus; species Elymus sibiricus. The sequence goes on along the minus strand of CM077669.1, from coordinate 182,718,466 downwards.
TCCGAGGACCGAAGCGGCCTCCTCTAGGACCGCTGCTAGATCGAAACACGAATTCGGCTTCGGGCTGTCACCCGAGGTGACATGAGTTAGGCCGCACGCGACCGCCCCTAGATCCATCTCTGGGGTCGCGTCCATCTGGTGGTCGAAATCGAGGATCAGATTGGAAGCCTGATCTAGAGTGTCTGAGCCTAAATGGTTCTCTGATTAGATTGCGATCTGTTCTCGGGCGTTGGTGATGTACTCCAAACTTCCGAACATGATGACCTGGTTCGAAGCGTAGGTATCGATGCGGCCTAGATGGCCAGCAGGATCGGCATGCAGTACCACATTGCTGAAAGCGAAGAGTTAGCCAGGGACAAAGATGTCGCTACAGCCGATGCTGCTGTCGAACTACAGACGGGCCATCAATCCTGATGATCACACAGTGAGCTCTCAATGAAAGCACCAATGTCGGTGTCCAAACCGGCATACCTCGGGTAGGGGGCCTGAGCTATGATATCGGATCGATGGTAACATGAGACAAGGAACACAAGGGTTTTACCCAGGTTCGGGCCCTCTCGATGGAAGTCAAACGATATGTCCTTCACTTGTTGTATTGATGATGTAGTGAGTACAGAGTTGATCTATCTCGAGATCATAAGTTTTTTGGTCAAATCCCTAGGGGTGATGATGTTGTGTATGGGTGTCTTCTACGGGCTAAACCCTACGGATTATATAGGCACCGACGATATCTAGGGTTATATGAATGTCGGTTACCATCTACAGATTACTTTTGGAAATATGCCCTAGAGGTAATAATAAATTTTTTATTATCATATTTCCTTGTTCATGATAATAGTTTATTACCCATGCTAGAATTGTATTGATCGGAAACTCAGATACATGTGTGGATACATAGACAACACCGTGTCCCTAGTGAGCCTCTACTAGACTAGCTCGTTGATCAAAGATGGTTAAGGTTTTCTAACCATAGACATGAGTTGTCATTTGATAATGGGGTCACATCATTAGGAGAATGATGTGATGGACATGACCCAACCATAAGCATAACATGACCCAACCGTAAACATCACTAAGTTTATTGCTACTGCTTTCTTCATGTCAAGTATCTGTTCCTAAGACCATGACATCATGCAACTCCCTGACACCAGAGGAATACCTTGTGTGTATCAAATGTCACTTCGTAAATGGGTGATCATAAAGGTACTCTATAGGTATATCCGAGGGTGTCTGTTGGGTTGGCATGGATCGAGAATGAGATTTGTCACTCCGTTTGACGGAGAGGTATCTCTGGGCCCTCTCGGTAATACAACATCACAAGAATTTGCAAGCAATGTTACTAAGGAGTTCACGGGATCTTGGATTACGAAGCGAGTAAAGAGACTTGCCGGTAACGAGATGGAACTAGGAATCGAGATACCGACGATCGAATCTCGGGCAAGTAACATACCGCTGGACAAAGGGAACTGCATACGGGATTGATTGAATCCTTGGCATCGTGGTTCGACCGATAAAAATCTTCGTGGAATATGTGGGAACCAATATGGGCATGCAGGTCCCGCTATTGGTTATTGACCGAAGTGGTGTCTCGGTCATGTCCACATGATTCTCGAACCCATAGGGTCCGCACGCTTAATGTTCAGTGACGATATAGTATTATTGGGTTATGTATGTTGGTGCCCAAATGTTGTTCGGAGTCCCAGATGATATCCCGGACATCACGAGGAGCTCCGGAATGGTCTGGAGGTAAAGATTTATAAATGAGAAGTCATATTTTGGCTACCGGAAAAGTTCCAGGGTTTTTCGGTATTGTACCGGGAAGCTTCTAGAAGGTTCCGGAAACTTACGAAGGAGTCTGGAAGTCCACCAAGGGTTCCAACACATCCCAAGGGTTTGCATGGGCTGAGGGGAGGCGCCTTGGCCTAATTGGGCCAGGCGCACAAGTCCCTCAAGGCCCATGTGGCTTGGGAGAGGTGGAAAGTCCACCTTTGTATGGAAGCGAAGGAGGAGGACCAGTATTCCACCTCCTCCCCCTTGGCTGCGCCCTAGGGCTTGGAGGGGATGTTCCCCATGCCCCTCCACCTATATATAGAGGGGAGGGTCGCCCCAAGAGGACTCACCAAGCCCTTGGCGCCCCTCTCTCTCCCTAGATCGTTTTCTCCTCCGTTCGCGGTTTCGGTAGCGATCAGTGTAGCCCTATCTGGATTGCTCCACCACCATCTCCACCACGCCATCGTGATGGTTGAGAACCCATCTACTACTCCTCCCTCGCTCGCTAGATCGAGGAGGCGGAGACGTCATCGAGCCGCACGTGTGCTGAACGAGGAGGTGTCATCCGTTCTGTTCTAGATTAGATTGGATCGCGATTGGATCATGAAGAGTACTGCTACATCAACCGTGTTATATACGTTTCCACTTAGCGATCTACAAGGGTACATAGATACACTCTCCCTCTCGTAGCTATGCATCTCCATGGATATATCTTGCATGTGCGTAGGAAATTTTTGTTTCCCATGCAACGTTTCCCAATAGTGGCATCATGAACTTGATCTATGCATAGATGATATGAACGAGTAGAACACAAAGTGTTTGTGGGCATTGATGTTCAGATTGCTTACCTCCTTAGTCTTATTTTGATTCGGCGGTATTGTGGGATGAAGCGGCTCGGATAACCTTACTTGCCATCGCACAAGTGACCGGTTCCACCGACTGACATGCATCTTGTTTGCATAAAGGTGGCTGGCGGGTGTCTGTCTCTCCCACTTTAGTTGAATTGGATTTGACAGAGGCGGTCCTTGTATAAGGTTAAAAGGCAACTTGAATATCAACGTTGTGGATTTGCGTAGGTAAGAATGGTTCTTGCTAGTTGCCCATAGCAGCCACGTAAAACTTGCAACAACAAAGTAGAGGACGTCTAACTTGTTTTTGCAGGGCATGTTGTCATGTGATATGGCGAAGACGTGATTTGATATATGTGATGTATGAGATGATCATGTTTTTTAATAGTTATCATGACTTTCATGTCGATGAGTATGGCAACCGGAAGGAGCCATAGGGTTGTCTTTAATTTATTTTGTGCCATTTGCCTTACTTTATCGCTATGCGTTAGCAATAATTGTAGAAGAAATAGTTGGTGCGACAACCACATGACGACACGATGGAGATCATGGTGTCATGCTGGTGACAATGGAGATCATGCCGGTGCTTTGGAGATGGAAATCAAAAGCACAAGATGGTGATGGCCATATCATGTCACTTATATGATTTGCATGTGATGTTTATCCTTTTATGCATCTTATTTTTCTTAGGATGACGGTTGCATTATAAGATGATCCCTCAATAAATTTCAAGATAAAATTGTGTTCTCCCCAAGTATGCACCGTTGAGAAAGTTTGTCGTTTCGAAGCACCTCGTGATGATGGGGTGTGATAGACTCTTCGTTCACATTCAACGGGTGTAAGCCAGTTTTACACATGCGGAATACTTGAGTTAATCTTGACGAAGCTAGCATGTACAGACATGGCCTTGGAACACAGGAGACCGAAAGGTCGAACATGAGTCATATAGTAGATATGATCAACATGGAGATGTTCACCATTGAAACCACCTCATCTCACGTGATGATCGGACTTGGATTGGTGGATTTGGATCATGTCAAACTTAGACAACCCGAGGGATGTTGATTTGAGTTGGAGTTCATTAGTAATTTGTTTAATTGAACTATTTATCATGAACATAGTTAAAATATCTTTGCAAATTATGTCGTAGACCAATGGATCGTGCTGTAGCTCCCCTGTATTTTGATACATTCCTAGAGAAAGGCTAAGTTGAAAGATAGTGTAAGCAATTGTGCAAACTGGGTCCATAATCTGAGGATTGTCCTCACAACTGCATAGAAGGCTTATGTCCTGGATGCACCGCTTGGTGTGCCAACCCCTCAAGCGTCGTCTATGAATGTTATGAATGTCTGGCAGACACGTTTTGATGACTACTCGATAGTTTCGTGCGCCATGCTTTACGACTTAGAATCGGGGCTCCAAAGACGTTTTGAACGCCATGGAGCATATGAGATGTTTGAACTGCTGAAATTGGTATTTAAGGCACTATGAGACCTCTGACAAGTTCTTTGCCTGCAAGATGGAGGAGAATAGCTCAGTCAGTGAGCATGTGCTCAGAATGTCTGGGTGCTACAATCGCTTGAATCAAGTGGGAGTTAATCTTCCAGATAAGATAGTGATTGACAGAGTTCTCTAGTCACTATCACTAAGCTACTAGAGCTTTGTGATAAACTATAACATGCAAGGGATGGGGATGATGATCCCTGAGCTATTCGCAGTGCTTCAGGCCGCGGAGGTAGAAATCAAGAAGGATCATCAAGTTTTGATGGTTAACAAGACTACTAGCTTCAAGAAGGGCATGTGCAAGAAGGGAAACTTCAAGAATGGCAAGCCAGTTGCTGCTCTAGTGAAGAAACCCAATGTTGAACCCAAACCCGAGACTAAGTGCTTCTATTGTGAGGGGAACAGTCACTGTTAGCGGAACTACCCCAAATACTTGGTAGATAAGAAGGTTGGCAACGTCAACAAAAGTATATTTGGTATACGTGTTATTGATGTGTACCTTTTTTTGCAGGGTATACCTTTATCAATGTTATTGATGTATATTTGGTATACCTTTATTGATGTGTACCTGACTAGTACTCGTAGTAGCGCCTGGGTATTAGATACCGGTTCAGTTGCTAATATTGGTAACTCGAAACAAAAGCTACGGAATAAACGGAGACTAGATAAGGCCGAGGTGACGATGTGTGTTGGAAGTGTTTCCAAGGTTGTTGTGATCACCATCGCAGGCTCCCTCTACCTTCGGGAATAGTGTTGAACCTAAATAAATGTTATTTGGCGTCTGCGTTGAGCATGAACATGATTAGATCATGTTTATTGCAATACGGTTATTAATTTAAGTCAAATAATAATGGTTGTTCTGTTTACATGAATAATACCTTCTATGGTCATGCACCCAATATGAATGGTTTATTGAATCCCGATCGTAGTGATACACATTTTCATAACATTGATGCCAAAAGATGCAAAGTTAATAATGATAGTACCACTTACTTGTGGCACTGCCACTTAGGTCATATTGGTGTCAAGCGTATGAAGAAACTCCATGCTGGTGGACTTTTGGAATCACTCGATTTTGAATCGCTTGATACATGCGAACCATGCCTCATGGGCAAGATGACGAAAACGCCGTTCTCTGGAACAATGGAGCGGGCAAGTGATTTGTTGGAACTCATACATACTGATGTGTGCAGTCCAATGAGTATTGAAGCGCGCGGTGGATATCGTTATTTTCTTACCTTCACTGATGATTTGAGTAGATATGGGTATATTTACATAATGAAACACAAGTCTAAAACGTTTGAAAAGTTCAAGCAATTTCGTAGTGAAGTTGGAGATCATCGTGACAAGAAGATAAAATGTCTATCATAGTAGATCGTGGATGTGAATATCTGAGTTACGAGTTTGGTATGCAATTTAAGATAATGTGGAAATTGTTTCACAACTCACGTCACCTGGAACACCACAGTGTAATGGTGTGTCCCAATGTCGTAGCCGTACTCTATTGGATATGGTGCGTTCGATGATGTCTCTTACTGATTTAACACTATATATAAGTTTTGGGTTATACATTAGAGACAACTACATTCACTTTAAATTGGGCACCATCTAAGTCCATTGAGACGACACCATATGGTTTGGCAGGAAACCTGAGCTGTCATTTCTTATAGTTTGGGGATGCGACACTTATGTGTGATAAGCTCGAACCAAAAGCGGAAAAGTGCATCTTCATAAGATAACCTAAAGCAACAATTGGGTATACCTTCTATCACAGATCCGAAGGCAAGGTTTTTTTTTGCCAAGAATGGATCCTTTCCAAAGAAGGAGGTTCTCTCGAAAGAAGTGAGTGGGAGGAAGGTAGAACATGATAAGGTTATCGAACCTTCACTTGAATTGGAATGTAGTGCAACACAGAAATGTGTTCCTGTGATGCATACATCAATTGAAGAGGAAGCTCTGCGATAAGTTATCTTCCACCCTTCATCTTTTGTGAGTCTTCCATGGACTTTCCATGAGCATCTTTCTGCCTCATATTTCACAGTGTATCACTTGTTGTAGTCCGAGTGAACAACTATGAAAGGCATATGGTGCTTAACAACATACTCACACAACCACATCTTGAAGTATAACGTGTGCTCGAACGTCAAACCTTTCCTTAGGTAAGACATAGTGATCTCATCATATGTAGTACTTGGGAACGGCCAAGCCTCAGTTGTCTTACTCATGTCACCATCGACTATAACATTATTTGCAAGGCTAACATCACAAAACAAGGGCACATTGTGATCCCTAAGGTCGCTTTTTTTGTACCACTCTGCTTGTTTCTCCGTGAAACCATCCTCGTCCAACTCATTCACTGGGTCTTCATCACCCAATTCATTCACACAAGTACGCTTATAGATAATGCCCGGATCCATGTCCTTATGCCTGAATGGAGCCTCTATGTCACCAAATGTTGTGGTGCCTCTTATCCTCTTGCTCGGAGTCAGGACCATCATCATTGATCAGTGGATTATGACCACAAGTATAGGGGATCAATCGTAGTCCTTTTGATAAGTAAGAGTGTCGAAACCAACGAGGAGCAGAAGGAAATGACAAGCTGTTTTCAGCAAGGTATTCTCTGTAAGTGCTATAAGTAATAGTGATAGATAGTTTTGTAGCAAGATAATTTGTAACAACTAGCAAGTAATAATAGTAAAAAAAAGGTGCGGCAAAGTGGCCCAATCCTTTTTGTAGCAAAGGATAAGCCTGAATGTTGTCTGATATAAAGCGAAGTTCTCTCGAGGACACATGGGATTATCTGTCTTGTCACGGTCATCATGTTTAGTTGATTCGCGTTCGTTACTTTGATAATTTGATATGTGGGTGGACTAGTGCTAAGGTGTTGTTCTTACTTGAACAAACAGCCCACTTATGATTACCCCCTTTCGCAAGCATCTGCAACTACGAAAGAAGAATTAAGATAAATCTAACCATAACATTAAACGTGTGGATCCAAATCAGCCCCTTACGGAACAACTCATAAACTAGGGTTTAAGCTTCTGTCACTCTCGCAACCCATCATATACTTATTATTCCCCAATGATTTCCTTTAGGCCGAAATATGGTGAAGTGTGATGTAGTCGACGTTCACACGACACCACTAAAGGAATAGCAACATACATATCATCAAAATATTGAACGAATACCAACATCACATGATTACTTTTAACAAGACTTCTCCCATGTTCTCGAGAACGAAAGTAACTACTCACAAATCAAGTTCCTGTTCAAGATCATAGGTGTATTAATATCATTAAGGATATGAACATATAATCTTCCACCAAATAAACCAACTAGCATCAACTACGAGATGTAATCAACACTACTACAACCCACACGAACCAATATGAGGTTTTGAGGCAAAGATTGAATACAAGAGATGAACTAGGGTTAAAGATGAGACGGCCCCGGTGAATATGTTGATGAAGATTGCTCCTCCCATGATGGAGGAAGTGTTGTTGATGATGATGGCTTTGATTTCCCCCTCCCGGAGGGAAGTTTCCCCGGCGGAATCGCTCCGGCGGAGAGCAAAAGTGCTCCAGTCCAGGTTCCGCCTTGAGATGGCGGCGCTTCGTCCCGAAAGTACCCTCTTGGTTTTTTCTAGGTCAAATCCCTTCATATAGCAGAAGAGGGGCAATGGAGGCCTCCTGTGGGCCCCATAAGGTAACAGGGCGTGCCCTGTTTTCTAGGTCAAAATTCTCCGTGAAGTTTCAGGTCATTTGGAATTCTGTAAAATAGGTATATCTGATGTAGCTTTTTCAAGCCCAGAATTCTAGCTGCCGGTAATGTTCCTCTCCATGTAAACCATGTAAATTCAGAGAGAAAAGGCATTAGAATTGTATTATAAAGTGGAATAATGACAAAAATGATATAAATAACAGTAAGAAATCATGACGCAAAATGGACGTATCAACTCCCCCAAACTTAGTCCCCGATTGTCCTCAAGCGAAAGCCGGACTCGATAATCATGACCACATGCTTAGAGAGACAGGTGTCGATAAAAATAGAATACAAATATGAAATCATCATGATCATTATCATAACAACAACATAATATCATAAAAACTTCTCATGAACAAGTAATAATCTATCCACATGCTCAGGTATGAATCATAAACTTCATTGAAAATTAACAAACTATGTTCTCACTCATTGAGACAATTGCAACCCATCATATTATCAGAAAGAGTCTATGTGAGAGCATTGTTTAGCAAGTTCACATACTCAACTATCATTTAGTCTTTTATGACTGCTGAAACTCACAGGATATTTATGAAGTAAAAAAGTTCAATCAGACACATAGGGAGAGAGGGGTTTATAGTTTGCCACCACACAACAATTTATGTGCTGGATATATGTGCCTGGATCCAGCTGGATATATGTACCTGGATCTTTCCCCAGCACATGATGCTTGCCAAATAGCGAATAATAAGAATGGAATAGGAACTAACATTATTGACTCTTGCATAAAAGTAAATACAGAAAAGTACAAGATAGGCCATTCGCAGAGGGAAGTAGAGGTTGTCATGCGCTTATTGTTTGGATGTGCAAGCTCTTAATGGAAAGGAACATCACTTTATATTGCCCCTTATGATAGCAACCTTTGTTATGCAGTTCATCCCTTTATTTCTTTGCCATCACAAGATCGTACAAAGCTTATTTTCCCTTCCAATATTAGATCATACTTATTTAGGAGCATTTTTATTGCTTTTGCACCGATGACAACTTACTTGAAGGATCTTATTCAATCCATAGGTAGATATATTGGACTCTTATGAAAAGAAACTGGGTTTAAGAATTGTGGATGCACAAGTAGTATCTCTACATGGTGGGAAGTTTTCGGCTAGCAACGGATAGGAGCAAGCACCACATGTTGGAGGATCCATGACAATATAACTTCTATGTGAATATAAGCAAACATAAATCATTATGTTGTGTTCCTTGTCCAACATCAACTAATTAATCATGCATATAATATTTAATGGGGCCTCACAATCATAAAAGATGTCCAACATACTATATCTTTATATGAGACCTTCTTTCATTATTACTTTTTTATGAATTGCATCAATGACTAATGGTATGTTTGATAACCCTCAACAAATTTTACCAACTATACTCCTTTTATGTGAAGTCATTCTCCCCATGGGATTAGCATATGATATTTTCATTCTTTTTGTTACTATAATCGATGCAGAAAAGTAAAGCAAACAAACTCAAACTAATCTTTATTATATAACTCACGCACACGATTACGTAGATAGATAGATCACAAAGCAAGCACTCGAAACTAAATCATACTAAAACTTCATTCTTCTAAATCACGAAATATCTAAGGATCGAACTAAGATAGATGATGATAAAAAAGTGGTGGTGATACAATACTAGGGCACTTCCCAAGCTTGGAACAAGCTAAGGGTGGTGCCCATACCCGTGTACTCAAGTTTCCTTCTTAGGTGATGGTGGTTGATGAAGTGTCGGGCGTGTCCTCCATCTTCCAAGGGACGGGCTCCCTATCATAGAAACAGGAACGTGTCTCCGGAATCCTGAAATTGGCAGCTATGCTCATACTTTTAAACCTGGACTCATACTCATAGTTTTGGTTTTGCAGGTCATATATTTGGGCTTGGAGACGCTCGATCCGCTCTTGGAGTTTGAAAGAGAGCTTCTCCAACATTCTTGGTATCCAACTTGTGTTCCCGGATGAAGTCCGTGATCATGGAGTGATTAGCACTCAAACCACGCTCAACCATCTGTTGGCACTTGAAGATTTCCTGCTCCACCGCCTGATGCCTAGCCTTCTTGCTTCCTTTCTTCCTTGGGCCTTGGACATCCCGGATGTGGAGCACCCCCTCACGCATCTCAATGGATTGAGGGTGCTTCATCACCTGCGGCAAATAAGGGTTGATGACTGATACGTCTCCAATATATCTATAATTTTAATTGTTCCATGCTATTATATTATCATTCTAGGATACTTTTTAAGCATTTACTTACATTTATATATTATTTTTGAGCGCTAACCTATTAACCTAGTGCCAAGTGCGAGTTGTTGTTTTCTGCATTTTGGCTTTTTGAGGAATACTGTACCAAACGAAGTCCAAAACCCCGATACTTTTTGATGATTTTTTCTGGACCAAAATAAGACCTGGAAGCTTCGGAGGAAGACGAGAGGCACATGAGGTGACCCCAAGACAACAGGGCATGCCCAAGGGGGTGGCCGCTGTCGAGGGAATGAGCCAGAAAATAATACCAGGGGTACGAAAGAAGGGTGGAGCCTAGCTACGGCGCAGGTGTATCACTCGGATTTTGCGAGTTCGGGCCCCTCTCGGAGGAGAGAAAGACCCTAAGTCTCGTGCCCGGGTGCTTGTGTTTTCTTAGGGGGGTACAAATACAATAGGGTGTGGAACCCCTGCTCAGGAGCCCGGGGTGGCTTATATAGAGTGCGCCACCACCGGCTGAGCGCCATTACAAGGGCAATTAATACGAGTGACTGCAGACGTTACTAGAAACTGCTGCTTTAACTAGGGGCGTTACACGTAACGTCAGTCTTCACAGCACTTCACGTGTGACATCAAGTCTCTTGAACGTTGCAGCTCGCACGTCATCCCAGCTTCCTCTCTCCCGAGTGATGATACTGATCCGGCTGGTGGAATGACGTCTGAGTGACTTGATGGATCCGACTGGATCTTGCGTATGCATCCGAATGCATCTCTAATCCAGGGACTTTAATGATAAAGTGGGGCCTGAGGCAGGCCTTAGTTGTTAGGTCTATGACCCTACCTCTGGTAGGCGACCTCATCAGTTGCCCCCGAATCAGTTGAGGTTTGAGAGGACAAGTGAATGTCGCTCGAAAGTGTCGTCGGCGCCTCAGAGGCATCGGGAAAATGGTCTATGGTGTTTCCCACTCGGTCCTAAAACCACAACGGATTTAGGATTTACAAATTCCGATTGATCGGACTAGCTTGGTTGCTTAGCACAATCAGATGGCGTTGGATTATCTCTCGGGAGAAACAATCTGACGGCTCGAGTGCAAGTTCATTAGGAACCCTGGTCGACGACACTCGAGTGAAGGCTGGCCTCCCAAGTTTCCTTCCATGACTCCTGCGGTCACCAGTGGTTTCATCCGACTGTTCGTTAAACTTGCGTCGGGCATTCGGTGGACCGAAGCAAGTCGAGATGAGACGACGAGTGCGGATCCCATTCAGACTCATAGTGAAATTTCTGCAAGTTTGAAATCGCCACCCATTCCGTCGTAGATGACGAAGAGTGCGACTGGGAAGGCCGAGCGGGCAAAGAAGGGGTCGTGTGGGTCGTCTTCGAGCGCCTGCGCCGCCGGCTGGGTGGATCCAGGGCGACTGGCTGGCGTTGCGGGTTACCGCCGACCGACTGCGGGAGATGGAGAGCCAGGGGCTCCTGATCACCGGGAGTTGGCGATTGTCAGAAGCGGGCGAGGTCGAGCCTTCGCCGCGAGGGGACGAGCGACTCCTCCTCCCGACTCACGTCGAGCGAGGTTTTTCTCTGCCGCCGCATCCATTTTTCCGTGCGTTTCTAGATTTTTGCGGTGCTCAACTCCACCATCTTCCTCCCAATGCCATTTCCTACTTGGCTGCTTTCATCTCCCTCTACGATAACTTCCTCGGCTGCCATCCCCACTCGGGGTTGTTCAGGCACCTCTTCACAAGCCGAGTGATGACCGTGAAGAAGTCCACTCAGGTAGGGGGGAGACAAATGTAGCACAGTTATGTGGGGGTTTAGGAATTCAGCTGAGGGGAAAGGTAGTTTCCCGTAGATGATGTTTCCAGACTCGATGAAGGGCTAGCAAGACTCTTGGTTCTATTGCCAAGACGTCCCAGTCGGCAAAGGTCAGTCAGGCCTTCCGCCGTATTCGGCAGAGCGCATCTGGTGATCGCACTGGTTGCCTTGGTGCGAAAGGGCATCTATGGCTTGGTGATTATATTGACTGACCTATTCCTCACTCGGTAGGCTTTCACGGAGATGGTGAGCCTAGTGCCGGCTGTTGACCGCACGCCAGTCGATGTGGCGAGTGACATCGAGCACTAGGAGGGCTGGGGGGATGGAGAGGAATACGTAGACGACGATGAGAGCGATGGGGAAGAGGAGGACTCGGACGTGGGAGACGAGGAGGAATCTTCTCCGTAGAGGACGTCCCTCTCCAAGATGCGCCATGACCCAAGGGTCCGTGGGTGCAACACCAAGGGGCCGAGCGTTGCTTGGCCATCTAGGCCTGCCCTCCCAACTCGCAGTTCAAAGCGTGGGTGTGGAGAGCTCGCCCCGTCACCCGAGAAGGCTGCCAAACAGCCCAAGGTCACCACGGTCAAGCCTCGGAAGGATGTCTTGCCAAAAGTCAAAGTGACAGTGCTCGTGGCCTCGACGTAAGTGTTTCTGCTTCAATTGATGTTTTTGTTATTTGGCCGAGTGATGTGATGTTTCAAATGACTACGTTGTAGTGTCGACACCTTGACCGTCTCGCTCAAACCAAAGGCTCCGAAGAAGGAACGGACCGACGCTGACGTCGCATCTTTAAAAGGTAGCCTTTGAATTCACTCGGGTGTCGTTTTTTTGGACACAATGCCTTTTCCATTCTGCTCACTTCCGAATGTTCTGTGAACGCTTGCAGGGCCGCGCAAGGTGATTGAAATTTACAGGGATGACAAGGTCAACCCGCCGAACCCCTCCGCCGACGCAGACGCCGTGATGCGGGATGCTTCCCCCGCTAAGGCCTTAGCACCGGTTCAGGGAGCCGCTCCGGAGGCCGAGGCCGCACTCGGAGCTAGCTTGTCAGCCCCTTCGACAGTCCCTCCGATGGCCAACATCTTCGTGCTTCACCACGTCCTGGAGGACCAGGTGGGAGCAGGCAAGGAGGCGATGATCCAGCTGGAGCTGATGAGTGGTCGACTGCAGGAGGGTTATGACGCCATCGAGGCGCTAAAAAAGAATGTTCGAGTAAGTACTCTCGTAAGTATCATCCTCAGTCGGGAATTTTGATCTATATGCAGCTTGTTTTTGTTTTGGGTCCCGAGTGGGTTTGTGTATGGGCACACCCACTGGGTGTTCTCTGGTTCCAGTGGGGGCGCGTCGAGACTGCTGCTGACTGAAGCAGTCGGCGGGAGTCTTAGAGTCCAAATGATCCTGATGTTGAACCTGTTGCCAAGCTTGCAGAGTAGTCATAGTGGTACTTGTCGAAGAGGATGTGGTGATGGTCAATGGACCAGAGCCTCTCAACGTTGACTGTCAGGGTGTAGAACCTGTTGTTGAACTTGTGGAAGTACCTCATACCGACTAAGTAGAACCTGTTGCTCCGGTTTTGGAAGTACCTAGTACTTACTAAGTAGAACCTGTTGCTCAGATTGTGGAAGTTCCTAGCACTGACTAAGTAGAACCTGTTGCCTAGCTTGTGGAAGTACCTAGTGCTGATCTTCCAGTGGGGGCGCGTCGAGCGCACGCACTGGGTCTAGTCCCCGAGACTATCATCGACTGAAGCAGTCGGCGGGAGTCTTAGAGTCTTGCTGCCTTTTTGTGTTAACCAAATGACCCTTTTTATCATATCTGACTATCATTGCTAATGTTTCTTTGTTTCTTGTTGGCAGAGCGTGTGCGATCTCGGGACCCGCTATATAATGCCCTGGAGCAGGAGGTGTAGGACCTGCACATCAGCCTTGAGACCGAGAAGTCCAAGAACATGCGTCTGGAGTAGGAGAAGCGTTCACTCGGAGGTGAGCACGTTCCGTTCGATTGCCAACGAACTTGTTTCTCCTCCCTGTCCGAATGAGGTTACTTTATCAGATGTTCATAGCGAAAATATCCAACTTGCTAAGAGGCTCCGGACGTCCATTTCTTTAGACACCATGAAGGAGGCCCTCGGGAAGAAGGACACAGAGCCGGCGTCTGCTTGGAAGGAGGCCAGCCAGAAGACCAAGTCGGCTGGGGACAAGATGAAGTCACTCGAGAAATTGGAGGATGAGAAGAAATCCTTGGAGTTAGCTACAAAGAAGTCAGCAAAAGAGGCTGCCGAGTGGGAGTCCAAGCTAAGGCATGTCTCATCCAAAAAGCTCGAGCTGGAGAAGTTTGTCGAGGTCTTCGGCAGTGAGATGAACGAAAAGCTCAAAGGTAAGTCAATGACCCGATTGTCTTTCACACTGCTACGACACCTCACTCACTCCTGATTGGTTTTTCTTTTCTTGTCAGTGCCCAGTGTTCTGTGTTGACGCCAAGGACAAGACAGAGATGATCTAGAAGATGCTAGATCCATCTTTGGGCATTCTTAGAGATAGTTCGGCCCTCGCCCTCCTCCGATTGGAGGAATGCATTGTGGAGGTGACCGTCTACCTCAACCTTCTTCGCACCACCATCCAGGAGATCGACCGAGAAGTCACCCCCGGAGAGGAGTTCTCGAAGGACTTGGATGTCATCATCGACCGACTGAAGGATGTGCCGCACCGAGTGCAATCCTCAAAGAAATCCGTGGCTCTTGGTGGAGCTAACATCGCTCTTTTGCTCATCCGCGTCCATTGCAAGGGCGTGGATGAGGAAAAGCTGAAGTCCCTCAAGGTCGTCAACAAGAAGCACGCCAAGATTCAGGACTTTATGGTGACGTTCTTGGAGGCCGCCACCCGGATCGTAGACGGCGTCGACCTCGACACCTTCATTGACGCAGCAGTTCCCTTTACCTCCGAGTGATCCTCGGATAAAAAACTTTGAATTTGATTTGCCTCGGAATGCCGAGTGGTTGATGTAATCGTAAACTTTAAGTGAGCCAGTGGCCACTACTATATGCACTTTTGGTTTGGATAACATGCAGCTTGTTTGCTTCGTTTTCATTCGGCTTTTTGCCTCTTTAAGCCAGGCGGGGTCTCGTATGTATCTAGACAAGCCCCCGAGTGTGGATGTTGTCCTCACTCAAGGTGGTTTTTAACTTAGGCAAGATCGGGTTCGCAGCTAAGCCCCCGCGTGTAGATGTTGTGCTCACTCGGAGTGGTTTTTTAACTTAGGCGAGATCGGGTTCGCAGCTAAGCCCCCGAGTGTGGATGTTATCCTCACTCGGAATAGTTTTTAACTTACGCGAAATCAGATTCACAGCTAAGCCCCCGAGTGTGGATGTTGTCCTCACTCGGAGTAGTTTTTAACTTAGGCGAAATCAAGTTCGTAGCTAAGCCCCCGATTGTGGATGTTGTCCTCACTCGGAGTGGTTTTTAACTTAGGCGAAATCAGTTTGCAGCTAAGCCCCCGAGTGTGGATGCTGTCCTCACTCGGAGTGGTTTTAAACGTAGGCGAAATCAGGTTCGCAGCTAAGTCCCCGAGTGTGTATGTTATCCACACTCGGAGTAGTTTTTAACTTAGGCGAAATCAGGTTTGCAGCTAAGCCCCCGAGTGTGGATGTTGTCCTCACTCGGAGTAGTTTTTAACTTAGGCGAAATCAGGTTCGTAGCTAAGCCCCCGAGTGTGGATGTTGTCTTCACTCAGAGTAGTTTTTAACTTAGGCGAAACCATGTTCGTAGCTAAGCCACCGAGTTTGGATGTTGTTCTCACTCGGAGTAGTTTTTAACTAAGGCAAAAACAGGTTCACAGCTAAGCCCCCGAGTGTGTATGTTGTCCTTGCTCGTAGTGGTTTTTAACTTAGGCGAAACCAGGTTCGCAGCACAGCCCCAGAGTGTGGATGTTGTCCTCACTCGGAGTGGTTTTTAACTTAGGCGAAACAAGGTTTGTAGCTAAGTCCCCGAGTGTGGATGTTGTCCACACTTAGAGTAGTTTTTAACTTAGGAGAAATTAGGTTCGCAGCTAAGCCCCCGAGCGTGGATGTTGTCCTCATTCAGAGTAATTTTTAACTTAGGCGAAATCAGGTTCTCAGCTAAGCCCCTGAGTGTGGATGTTGTCCTCACTCGGAGTGGTTTTTAACTTAGGGAAAATCAGGTTCGCAGCTAAGCCCCCGAGTGTGGATGTTGTCCACACAAGGAGTAGTTTTTAACTTAGGCGAAATCAGGTTCACAGCTAAGCCATTACACCTACTGGGGGTGAAGATTACAAAGTAAATCACCAGAGTGAAAAAAGCGAATTTTTTTTGAGGAATTTTTGACAAATTATGGAAAAACTAAATAATTTTATTCATCAAAGTCATTCGGATGTTCATTACATGAATGAAGGAGTGTTCTCTGTTTTAAGTATAGAACTTGCGAAGCAGATCCGCGTTCCAAGCTCGGGGCACTTCTGCCTCTGTTTTGAAGTTGTAGAGCCGATAGGCTTCATTGTTCAGCACTTTGGAGATTGTTAATGGCCCTTGCCACGGCGGTGCCAACTTGTGAGGTTTTTTCTGGTCTAGTCAGAGCACCAGGTCACCTTCTTGGAAGGCACGCCCTCTGACTTGTTTGTCATAATATCATCTCAAATCCTTTTGATATAGCGTTGATCGGATCAAAGCCAGCTCCCTCTCTTCCTCTAGGAGGTCTAGGCCATTATGTCGTGCCTGTTTGGCTTGGGCTTCATCATAAAGTTCCACTCGGGGGTAATTATGCTTCAAGTCACTCGGGAGGATGGATTCCGACCCTTATACCATGAAGAAGGGGGTGCGATTGGTGGACCAATTGGGGGTCGTCCGAAGACCCCACAACACTGATGGCAACTCTTCCACCCATGCTCCTCTAGCGTATTCCAAATATCTCATGAGACGCGGCTTCAGCCCTTGCAAGATCATTCCATTTTCCCGTTCCGCTTGCCCGTTCGACTGAGGGTGAGCCACGGAGGTGTAATTGACCCGAGTGCCTTGGGTGTAGTAGAACTCACGGAACTCATCCGAATCGAAGTTAGACCCATTGTTTGTGATGATGTCATGGGGTACTCCAAATCTGAAGATGATCTGTCTGACGAAGCTGATTGCTGTTGCCGAGTCTAGGTTCTTGATAGGCTTCGCTTCTATCCACTTTGTAAATTTGTCCACCGCCACCAGTAGGTGGGTGAAACCACTCGACCCATTCCGCAAGGGCCCGACCATATCGAGACCCCATACGGCGAACGGCTAGGTAAGTGGAATCATCTTCAGCGCTGACACGGGTTTGTGTGATTGATTCTTGTAAAACTGGCATCCCACACACATCTCCACAATGTCTCTTGCCACCTCATTGGCACGGGGCCAATAAAAACCCGCTCAGAAGGCTTTGCCGACCAGTGTATGAGAGGACGCGTGACGGTCACAAATTCCCGAGTGGATTTCATGCAGAATTTGTTGTCCTTCCTCCAGGGAAATACAACGTTGAACGACTCCGGTGGTGCTATTTTTGAATAGTTGATCTCCCATCACAGTAAAGGCCTTGGATCACCGGATGATCTGACGGGCCTCTATTTCATCTTCGGATAGTTCCTGTCGGAGTAGGTATGCTATGTAGGGCTGTGTCCACTCAGGGGTAAATCCTCTGGACCAAATCGACTATAGCCGGGACGTCGACCTCGGACGGTCCAATTGCTTGTGGGGGCTCCTCCGTAAAGGGATCTTCTATGACGGTTGGGGCATGCAAATGTTTGAGGAACACATCACTCGTCACCACACGCCTAGTGGACCCAATCTTGTCTATGTCATCAGCCACTTGATTCTTGGCTCGAGGTATGTCATGGAGCTCCAAGCCTTCAAAATTCTTTTCCAGTTTCCTTAGGGCATTACAGTAACCAGTCATAGCGGGGCTCTGAATGTCCCACTCCTTCATAACTTGGCTCACAACAAGGTCCGAGTTGCCATATATCATCAAGTGGCGAATGGCGAGTGAGATGGCCATGCGAAGCCCATACAGGAGGGCTTCGTACTCGGCTTCATTGTTCGAAGAGTCGAAGTGAATCTAAAGAACGTAGCTCAGTAAGTCTCCTCTAGGGGCAATCTGGACTACTCTAGCCCCTGAGCCGTGGAGCATCTTAGATCCGTCGAAGAACATAGTCCAGAGCTCAGGACGGCTTGGGGCTGGTTTCTCGTGTTTGATCCACTCATCCAGGAAGTCTACCAGGGCTTGAGACTTGATAGCTTTCTTGGCTTCGAACTTGATTTCCAGAGGAAGGAGTTCTATGGCCAACTTCGCCACTCGGCCTATGGTGCCTCGATTATTCAGGATATTGTACAATGGAGCGTCACTAATCACAGTGACCGAGTGGTCTTGGAAGTAATGGATCACTTTCTTCACCGTTAAGTAAATGCCATAGACCAGCTTCTGGTAATGAGGATATATATGTTTGGAAGGAGTCAGGACCTCCAAAATATAGTATACATGTCGCTGAGTCTTGAATGCCTTTCCTGGCTCCTCGTGGTCGACAGTGAGGACGGTGCTGACCACCTGGCTCGTGGCCATGATGTACAAGAGGAAAGTCTCTTGGCTGCCCGGAGCAGCCAGTGCCGGCTGGGTGTTAAGAAAGGTCTTAAGTTCCAGGAACGCGGCTTGTGCCTCGTCCGTCCACTCAAACTTGTCGGATTTCTTCATTAGTCAGTAGAGAGGAAGGGCCTTCTTGCCGAGTATTGATATGAACCGGCTCATGGCTGGTAGGCAATCTGTGAGCTTCTGGACATCGTGCAGGCACTCGGGGCGTTTCATTCGGATTGTGGCAGCAATCTTGTTGGGGTTGGCATCGATCCCAGTTTCGGAAACGAGGAATCCGAGTAACTTGCCAGCAGGGACCCCAAAGGTGCACTTAGCCGGATTGAGCTTTATTCCGAAGCTCTCAAGATTCGCGAACGTTTCGACTAGATCGGCGAGGAGGTCGGAACCTTTCCTAGACTTGACCACTATGTCATCCATGTATGCTTCCACATTCCGACTGATCTATTCCTGCAAGCATTTCTGAATCATGCGCTGGAACGTGGCTCCGGCGTTTTTAAGGCCGAATGGTATGGTGATATAGTAGAAACACCCGAATGGGGTGATGAAGGTTGTTTTTATTTCATCAGGACTGTATAATCGGATCTGGTGGTACTCGGAGTACGCATCCAGGAACGATAGGCGTTCACACCCGGCGGTAGAGTCCACTATTTGGTCTATACGGGGCAAAGGAAAATGATCCTTCGGGGAGTCCCGATTCAGATGCTTGAAGTCAATACACATGCAGAGTGATTTGTCATTCTTTGGCACCAGGACGACGTTAGCGAGCCACTCGGAGTGGTAAACCTCGTGGATGAACTCGACCGCTAGGCAATACTCTTCTATATAATTTTTTCCTTGTCTCAAAAGGTGCAATTTTTTAAGTAATTCACGTTGATAAAATGGTGGAACCCAACAAGTACGCATAGCAGTTTTCAAAGCAGCCCAAGTAGTTGGGATATTAGCATGATGTATTCTACAATGTTCAGACCACCAAACACAAGCAAAACTAGTGAATGAACAAACAGCAACAACAACACGTCTATCCTCAGGAAATTGTAAGCATGTAAAATGTTGTTCTGTTTCTAACTCCCAAGTAAGATATATATCAAGAACATATCTACCACCAAATGTCGGAATATTCAATTTAAGTTTAGGGAGATGCTCATGATCCCGTAGGTGAGGGGGTGGTGCATCCCTACCGTTGCGATGGTACCCATGTGGACGGCCCGGTGCTTGTGGAGGTGGTTTCCCCTGGTGCTAATTTGGAGCAGCCTCTCCCTCATCATCGTAATCAGCATCATAATCCTCATTCTGCTCAACGATAGTAGCAGCAGGAGCCACAAAAGCCGCAGTAGTAGCAACGACACCAGAATTTTAGCCTAGGTCGAGAGGCACACGGTGCGCTCGTCCCACGAAATTTGTGCCATGTTGATGTTGTTGTTGTTGGAGAGGGACGGTAGTTGCAGCTGCTGGTGGTAGACGGGCAAGCACCTCATTGAACTTGGCATCCATCTTGGTGTCGAATGTCTTCTCCAAACCATCTAGCTTCTCTGTAGTCTCTCCAAGGCGGGTCACGAAGTCTTGTACCTGGTCAGCCATCATTTGCTGAAATTTATCATGGAGCTCCTTGTTGGTCATACTCTCCCAGTTGATCTCGTCAGATTGTGATCCTGGCATGGTTAGCAGAATAGGAACACACAAGAATATAAACCTACATACTACTAGGATATGGTGGTGGTGGTGTGTCACAAATCCGTCAAGCAAATCTCAACTTCTTACCAGTTCTTACCCTGCATACGCAGGCGGTGATTGGCAACCGTTGTAGTCAAAACTCTCAAAGCATGGAAAGAGCGATTGCCAGGTGGTGTCAAACACACGATGCAGATGTATGTGGAGTTGGGAGGGCTTATAATATGGTAACAAAAAGGCTCAGCAATAATCAGTTCAGAGGTGCAAAGTTGAAAAGACGCTCAATGATGGTACCGTGCTGGTCCTAGGCTAGACTGTACTAGAGACGCGAGCCTAGAACACCAAGA
This sequence comes from Elymus sibiricus, assembly GCA_039707655.1. Taxonomy (NCBI): domain Eukaryota; kingdom Viridiplantae; phylum Streptophyta; class Magnoliopsida; order Poales; family Poaceae; genus Elymus; species Elymus sibiricus. Next base: position 182,697,919 of record CM077669.1, on the reverse strand, counting down.
AAAGAACGACTCTACAAGGAATCAAGGGAAGAGCAAACTCTAAAAAAAAATCTTTTTTTGCGCCTATTTTTTTTAGAAAATCACTGTAATGACGATTGTCTCGAAACTCTTCCCAAGACGTATAAATAGGATAGACACAAAACAACTTTTGACTAATTTTTTTCGGGAGCGATTCGGGGCTGCGACGACCAAAAATTGCGACAAAAAATCACTATGATGGCGAGTGTCTCAAAACACTCTGGAAAGGCTAAAAACAGGATAGGGAAAAATATTTTCACCTGCCGAAATTTTGGCCTAAAAACTGTCCGGGGGTCTCCAGACTCTTTTTTTTCGAAACCTAATCACGCAAGGAAACTCGAAAATGAAAACAAAGGGATCTCGAAATCAAACTGAATATGTGATGGACTTGGATTGGTGGCGGATCTGTGGTGGTATATATGGACACGGATTGATGTTGATGGTGGGTGGAGATATATGGCAAGGATGACAACGATGGTGTGTGATGGTATCTAGCAGCGGTGAAGATGGTGTGGTGGCGGCATGACAACTTGTGAACAGAACTCGAAACTCTAAAGGACTAGACCCTAATACCAGCGAATCGACACGATGATGCAACGGCAAATTCAACAAAGCAAAAACACTAAAAAGATTATGCAAAGGCTCGGATTGGTTCGGATATGATGAACTAACCATAATTTTTTTGTGGCTTCTTCGTGGACTATAGGTATGAAGAACAAATGCGATCTAACTACGAAAAACTGATAAAATCTCACCGAGCAACCTGGAAATCTGATACCACTTGATAGAGGCGAAGTTGTCCCTGTCTTTCGATGAGATGGTGGCTATCGTTTTCGGTGGAGTAGACTTTGACGATCCGACTAAGAATGTGCGAAGACGTCGTGCCTTAGCAATCGCTAAACCAACTCCGAGAGGTTATTGACCACGCCAGAGCACGATCAACCTGACCACGAGGGTCTATTTCCTGCATGCAAATGAAGAACAAGCAAGAAACTTAAATTGCAATCTGAATATTGCGAATATAAGAGGAAAGCTTTATTGGTGAAAGTGGGGTTCTGTGACATCTTGGTCTGGTCGTGGAACACAAACGAAGTACGCGAAGTTGCAACTATGGGGAACTTGTAATCTAAATAAAATCCAAGTATATAACGGTGCCCCAAGGGCTGTATATATGGGGGAATAGAGGGTGATTTCGTGGCCCCCTGGAGGAGGGGTCCGAAACCGGCCACAACTCAGTTTCCCCACACATACGGACTCTAAAAACAGCCTATAATATGGTATTTCAAAATTACATGGGTCTGGCCCCAAAAATAAGGTGGCGCAGCACATATAATAGCCTATGGACGAAATTCATAAAGTGACATCTTGAATATTTCGTCCAAGCCGTCATGCTCTCATTATGGTGGCTTCAAAGTGCAAAAATCACCACCGGAAAGTCCATTGTTCCTTCCCGCGTGCGCACCTTCTTCTCCTTGCTTTATCCCGCTCCAATGGCCATCCTTCTTGTCCATGTTAGGTCCTTCATTCATAAGTAAAACAAAAGTATCTAATTTAGGCAGCATCATATGTTCATGAACATTAGAAGGATTTCCAAGAAATGAAAGTACCTGATAATTTAGTTGGCGTGCGTGGGCTCTAGTAACTAATCCAATATGTGTAGCTGGTGGGGATGTGTGTGTAACATTAGTAGGGATGTCCTCATCATGCCCCAAAACCCTGTCTGTCTAGATCCAAATTTGAACAACTCTACGTTGCTGATAACCCACAAGTGTAGGGGACCATTTGTAGCCTTTTTCGATAAATAAGAGTGTCGAACCCAACGAGGAACTAAAGGTAGAACACATATTCCCTCAAGTTCTATCGACCACCAATACAACTCTACGCACACTTTAACGTTTGCTTTACCTAGAACAAGTATGAAACTATTTTGTAGGTGATAGGATAGTTTGCACGAATAAAACTAGAAGTACTTTGCGGAAATAAAACTACGATTAAATAGCAAGATAATAAAACTTAGTTGTTTAGCATAAAGCTTTTGTCAAACAAGAAGCTTACTTGTCCCTAGGCAATTGATAACTAGACCGGTAATCATTATCGCAATTTTATATGAGGGAGAGGCATGAGCTAACATACTTTCCGTACTTGGATCATATGCACTTATGATTGGAACTCTAGCAAGCATCCGCAACTACCAAAGATCATTAAGGTAAAACCCAACCATAGCATTAAGTATCAAGTCCTCTTTACTCCCATACGCAACAACCTACTTACTCGGGTCTGTGCTTCTGTCACTCACGCCACCCACCAAAAGCAAATAATGAACATATTGCAACACCCTACAGAGGGGATCCTTCACGTTTGCGCGACACGAAGGGCACCATAGGACAGCACCAAAATAAAACATACAACTCATACCAACCATGATCATCAATTAGTCCATAGGACAAAACGGATCTACTCAAACATCATAGGATAGCCACATGTCATTTGGAAATAATATATGGAGTTGAGCACCACATTTAAGTAGAGATTACAACGGGGACGAGAGATGTTACACCGCTGCATAGAGGGGGAGAGAGTTGGTTGTTACGGCGGCGAAGTTGTTGGTGTAGATTGCCGTCAGGATCATTGCCCCGGCGGCGTTCCGACACCACAGGGAGAGAGGGAGAGAGAGCCCCCTCCTTCTTATTCTTCCTTGGCCTCCCCCCTAGATGGGAGGAGAGTTCCCCCTCTGGTCCATGGCCTCCATGGCGGCGGAGGGGCAGGAGCCCCTCCGAGATTGGATCTCCCTCTCTGTTCTCTTCTGTTTCGCATTCCTGGTTTTTGGACAAAAACCATTTATTATATTCCCGGAGATCCGTAACTCCGATTGCGCTGAGATTTTAACACGATTTTTTTCTGGATATAAGCTTCCTTGCGCCCGAAATAGAGCTCCAACCGACTTACGAGGAGGCCACGATACACCACCACGCGCCTGGGCCCTGGGGCACGCCCTGGTGTCTCGTGTTGGCTATGGGCCTCCTTTTGCATTGATTCCACCTCCCAAAAATCACAAATATTCCAAAATAATTCTCCGTAAATTTTATCACGTTTGGACTTCATTTTATATGGATATTCTACGAAACAAAAACATGCAACAAACAGGAACTGTCACTGGGCACTGGATCAATAGGTTAGTCCCAAAAAATGATATGAAGTTGCTATAAAATGATTATAAAACATCCAAGAATGATAATATAAAAACATGGAACAATCAATAATTATAGACACATTGGAGACGTATCAACATCCCCAAGCTTAATTCTTGCTCGTCCTCGAGTAGGAAAATGATAAAAACAATTTTTTTGATGTGGAATGCTGCCTAACATGTTCATCACATATTCTTTTCTTTTTAGCATGGACATTTGGACTTTTAGATGGTTCAAATCAATAGTCTAGTTTTGACATGAAGACTTTAAAATTCAAGCATACCAACAAGCAACCATGTCTTTCAAAATATCAACACTAAAGAAAGTTATCCCTAGCCCATCATGCTCAATCATTGATCCATTCATGAAACACACTCGAATATTACCTACACCCAATGCACAAGTATGATGATAGTGCCCCCTAGTTGGTGCTCTATAAGAGAAGATGGAGATTCTAATAAAAGTAAAAATTGCATAAAGTAAATAGATAGGCCCTTCGCAGAGGGAACTAGGGATTGGTAGATGTGCCAGAGCTCAAAGCTTAAATTGAGAGATATTTTTTCTGAGAGGCATGCTTTTCCTGTCAACGAAAACGACCGAGTAGTTCTCAACACTTTCCATGCTGGTTATATCATAGGCGGTTCCCAAACAGAAAATAAAGTTTATTCCTTTTTCCACCATTCTTTCACAATCCATGGCTAGCCGTATCCACGGTTTCCTTCCATACCAACACTTCCCAAGGAATTTATTATTTCACAACATAAAGTAATTTTCTTTTTCATTTCGTAACTAGGCATCCCTATTACCGCCGTACTTTCATGCAATGACAAGTGCATAAACAATCATCTTGAGAATAACACATCTATCATGGAAAAATATTGGCCACCCCCTGCCACTTCATGAGCGGTACGAGCACACAAAAAGGAAATTCATTTTTAAAATTAGAGATGGCACATACAAATTTGCTTGGAACGGCATGGAAATACCGCATATAGGTAGGTATGGTGGACTCATATGGCAAAACTGGGTTTAAGGATTTTTTATGCACAAGTAGTATTTCTACTTAGTACAAGTGGAGTCTAGCAAATAGATTGGGAAGCAACCAACCAAGAAACGAAAATTCACATAAACGGGCATTAAGCATAACTAACACCGAATAATGCACCACAAGTAGGATGTAATTTCATTTCATAACTATTGACTTTCGTGCTTGCATAGGGAATCACAAACCTTAACACCAATATTCTTACTAAATCATAATTACTCACCAACATGACTCACGTATTACTATCATCATGTCTCAAAACTATAACAAGGAATCAAGTTTAATTTGTCCAATGATCTTCATGAAAGTTTTTATTATATCCCTCATGAATATCTATTACTTTGGGACTAGTTTCATATATTGCCATTGCTTTTGACAAGATGAAATAAATTTAAGTGAAGAACATGACCATAAGAATTTCATCTCTCAAAATAATATAAGTGAAGCATTATACAAATAACAGTTTTCTATGTGAAAAGAAACAGGCAATCCAAACTTCAAATGATATAAGTGAAGCACATGAAGCATTCTATAAAGCCATACTCAAAAGATATAAGTGAAGTGCAATGAGCATTCTATAAATCAACCATGGACTATATCATACCAGCATGGTGCATAAAAGAAAAGTGAAAACTAAACACAAAAGACGCTCCAAGATTTACACATATCACATGAACGAAACGAAAACGAAAACATACCGATACTTGTTGAAGAAAGATGGGATGCCTTACGGGGCATCCCCTACCTTGAACGCTTGAGTCCCCTTGGATATTTACTTGGGGTGCCTTGGGCATCCCCAAGCTTGAACTCTTACCTCTCCTCCTTCTCCTCATATCGAGACCTCCTCGATCTTTGAACACTTCATCCACACAAAACTTAACAGAAAACCGATGAGATCCGTTAGTATAATAAAGCAAATTACTACTTTAAGTACTGTTGCAAACCCATTTATATTTTATATTTTCATTATCCATGTTGTATTATAACTTCTCCATGGCTTATACCACCGATAAAATCGATAGTTTCATCAAAACAAGCAAACCAATGCATCAAAAACAGAATCAGTCTTAAACAGGACAGTCTGTAGTAATCTGAACTTTGACCATACTTATTTAAATCCAAAAATTCTGAAAAATTAGGATGAAATAAACATTTCGTATAGCAATATCGTGTAAAAATTTCTGAAACTTTTGATGTTCCAGTAAAAAAATTTAAATTCACGCACTACAGCCAAAGTTTATGTTTTTACACCGCACATACCAACAAGCAATCTAATCATCGTAAAGGCAAATCTTGGCACATTATTTTTATAATACGATGGATTTGTACAAGGGGATAATTATTTTTGTTGAAAATTTACTGTGATTCAAGATTCACAAAGTTTCCATGGGCATGAACAAAGTTCAAGGAATTCCCCCACTTTCACGATGTTCGTCTCTCTCACTTTCACTTTTCTTTTTGTGAAGTTTTAGGTTCCCCTCTATATTTTTTTCTTTTTAAACTTTATAAAAACGCTCAACAGAATAAAATAACTCTCTAAAACTTTTGGGTTGTCTCCCTGGCAGCGCTTTCTTTAAATCCATTAAGCTAGGCATAAAGTGCTCAAGTAATGGATCCACCCGGATCCCAAGGTATATCAAAGCCAATTTTAATTAACAATGATTTGTAATTTAGTAGTGAGCACAAAGCAACATATATCATGCAATCACGAAGTCTAACTCTCTTCCTATGCATTGGCATGTCATACAAGAACAATTCATGCACATCAAGTAAAGGCCAATGCATAGTATAAACAGTTTCTTGCAAGTTTATCGTATTGGAAACATAAAGATATGGAGATGTAGTTCCTCTCTCATAATAATTGCAAGTAGGAGTAGCAAGCACATGCATATTATATTCATCAAAATCATCATGTGTAGTAGCAAAACGCAACCCATCAATATAATCCTTAATAAGAGCAACCTTCTCCGATATAGTGTAGTTGGGAGAATTCAAAAAGATAATAGGACTATCATGTGTGAGTGCAATAGCAACAATTTCATTCTTAGCATAAGGAACTATAGGAAGTTCATCTTCATAAGCATAATTCATATTGGAATCTTGGCCACAGGCATAGCAAGCATCAAGTTCATCAAAAAGGGATATTTCAAAAGAATCCACGGGATCATAGCAATTATCATAGCATTCCTCCTTCGGTAACTGTCTGAGACTGTCGTGGTTTTGTCACGGCAAAAAGGACTTAGGTGTGAGGCAATCACCGCTAGGTGGCAACTCAAATGGGTTGAACGGGAAAGAGATTCGGGTTTACCCAGGTTCGGCCCCTCCGATGGAGGTATTAGCCTACGTCCTGCTTTGTGTGTATTTGATGGATAGATCTCGATTACAAGGGTGCAGAATCGCTAACCTAGCTATCGAGAGATTGTGCCTTGAATCTTTCGGTCCTAGGGGCTTGCCTTTATATATAGGTCAAGACCCTAGGGTTTACAATAGAGTCCGAGTCATATTGTGACTCGTAACCTATAATATCTCTAACTCTCCTTGCTCCTTAAGCAAGGAAACCGGCCGACGCCTTCCGCCCTGTGGGCCTTGAGCCACCGTCTTCAAGTGTTGGGCCGCCCGGCGACTTAGTTAGCCACCGCCTTGCTTGTCTTGTCTTCATGACACGGCCCATCTTAAACTTGATTGTAGAGCCGTCAACATATTAACCCGGCCCAATAGGGCGGGTTATATCACGGGGCTATATCCCCGACATTAGGCCCCAGATTGATTTGAATTGATTCACGTCAATTTCTCTTTTCTTCCTTTGGCAGCTCATTATCAAACCTGTGTCCTGTATGGATCTTCATAATGCCGGTTTGTAGTGTTTTCAGACTTGTCATTTCTTCAGTGCTTGTCCGTTGTGACGTCATCCGCCATCAATTCGGGAAACCAATAGTGACATCATGGTGAATCTGACCGTATCCGTTTATCCCGAAAATTGAGGGGTCTTCGTTTCCCAACATTTATTGCATTTCCTCAATTGTCGCGCTCGTCAGTTGCCTCTTTGGGATCCCTCTCTTTAAATATTTACCAGGGGGTCCCCTTTTAACTTTTTATTTCGCCTCTTTGCTCCTTCTTCTTCCTCGAGCCCGGAGTTTTCTCACACCACCGCTGCTGTCTCCTCGTCTCCGGCGACCACTCCTGAGACCGTCGCAGCATTTCTTCCTCGCCGGGTAAACATCCGCACGTTCCCGCCGCCACCGGTGATCACTCAAGTAAGTCATTTCCCCTGAACTAGATCCATTGTAGTTCATCGAAGTTCTGTGAGTTCTTCAATAAATTTTCTTTGGTTCATCACCATTGCTGGTTTAATGAGTAGATCCTGCAAGTTTAATCATAAAAATAAAGCGGTGGAAACACTGGTTCTGTTTCGTGTATAACATACTTCAATCCTGCTTAGCATTAGATGAACCATACTGTGACTGCTTCTCTGTTTCTCCGTTAGGGCTAGCAAATATTTCGCTTTTTGGAACTATTCTTAGATCCACAATCGTTGATGTTCCGGCGAAAACTTGTTTGTCTCGCACTTAGCAAAGAAAATGTAAGCCTTTGATGTAGCTTAAGTCGCCTGCATGTTCCGACCTGTTCATCAGTGTAAACGTGACCCGCCATATAATATACTGCCGAGTTTAGATGCTGGATCCATCAAGCAATTTACTTATCGTGGATAATTAAGCCGTCTGCTCTTTAGCCGCATGTCTGAGCCGTCTCTTTATTTTGTTCAGGCGACTCGTTATGTCAAAATCCACCACCACCTGCAACTGGGTGCCAACTCAAGTTTTTGAGATTATCTTGAAAGATTACGAGGAGCATGGGTTTCTGCTGCCTCAAGACATGGTTGGTTGGCGGGTTGTCCTTGGAGAGGAATTCCCAAAACCAGAGGAGGGAGAAGTGGTGATATTCTTGGATCACCTTCAGAGGGGTTTTTCACCTCCCGGATCAAAATTCTTTTGGGACGTCTTGCACTTCTTCCATCTTCATCCTCAAGACCTGGGTCCCAACTCCATATCGAACCTTTGCCAATTCCAAGTGTTTTGTGAGGTATATCTGCAAATGGAACCCACCGTCTCCCTCTTCAGGGAATTCTTCTACTTGAACCGACAGACCGAATGTGCGGACGACCCTAGCCCAGAACTTGGCGGGGTCTCAATCCAGAGACGAAAAGACGTCCTTTTTCCCACTGCCACCCTACCATGCCATCCTAAGGGGTGGAACAAAACTTGGTTTTATTGCTAGAACACCGCCCCTACTGACGAAAATCCCTTGCCGGGTTATAGACCCAATCGCCTCCCCATGAATTTTGAACTTCCTGGTTGGGCTCCTCAAGAGGAGCGTTCTCAACACGCCCCTATTTATCCGAAGTTGAGGGCTCTGCTAGTCAACGGGCTAACTGGAGTCGACTTAACCCGGTGTTTGGTGTCTTGGAGGATTTTGCCATTAAGTCTTCGCAACAACTTGATGTATGCTTACTCCGGCGACTTGGATGACGCTCAATGATACAACAACTATTCCTTGGATGCTGGCGAGATAAACTGGATCGTGAAGAAGCTGCTGGGTGAAAACCAAGAAACTTGAAGCAAGGACGGGTTGAAGCCTTTCTATGCCCTTAACCCGGTTCCTCCGGTACAAAACCTTTGACACCTTAGTCCGGCTTTCCGAGCAAACTTTTTAGCTTTTTGCCTGCTTGCTCTGATTGTTAATTTTACAGGCCATGTCTCCCTTTTGGGGCAAGAAACAAAGCAAAACTGCGGCTAATAGGCCCAAAGCCGCCCTAAGTAAGAAGAAGAATAAGGCAGCTGCAGAAGGGCCGTCTCAAATGTACGAAGCAACTGCCGCTGATACCCGATCAGAGGTAAATTTTATCTTTTGTTTGCATTTCATTGAATCTAGCTGCCGCCTCTTCTTCTTATGGCGATGTCGAGACAAGCCGTGCGGGCGATGTTGAGGTAATTTCCATTTCCTCTGACTCAGAACCCTTGCCCCCATTGAAAACAAGGCGGGTGGTTCGGAAGGTAAGCTTCTCAAACCCGGACGCTTATCTGGATCCTCACTTTGTTTTGAAGAAAACTTAGCACAAGTCTAGGCATCAGACCCGGAGTGGGAGTTGCGAGCTTGTTGCCGGCTTACAGGATAAGTTAACCGCCCTCAAACGACCAACCGAGGTATTTAATGCTCCAATTCTTCAAGGAGGTTTTGACTTGATGTGTCAAACTTTAATTCCTATGTTTTGATTTATCAGGAGTCGCCACCTTCATCGGGCAACTCTACTGCATCGAAACTAGCACCCTTCGTTATCAATCCTGGGAAAATTCCTCTTGTTATTTTGCCTTTTTGAGTAAACTATTGTCTCTACCCATGCCTTATATTGTACTCTTCATTCTGCAGGGCCAAGGCCAAGAAAAGGAAGACTGACGGGTCTTCTACTAACCCTGGAGCCTTGAGCCGGAGATTCCTGATCCGGCGGCTCCTGAAATTTAGGCTGATCAATGTGAAGATCCTCAGGAGGTCCAAACCGACTTACCTCCTCTGTCTGAGCCGGCCAGCACTGACGTCGTGAATGTTGAGGCTACTCTGGCAGCCAATTTTAATCCGCCCAATCCTCCAACAACAACTGAAGATGCCCCTGAGGAGGTTATTATTACTCAGGCGAGTTACACCGCTCCTGAGGTCTCCAGGGTGTTAACAAAAATTATTGCTAAGGATGAAGCAGTGCTGCCAAAGAAAGGGAAGACCAAGCTGGAGCTCCCAAATTATGAGAATTTTAGTGCTGAAGATCTTCATGCCGGCTATCTGGACCGCCTGGCTACGAGCCGTGAAATGGAAATAGGCCTCGTTAGTATGATGAAGAATAAATACGAGGTATACTCCTCTATGTGCTCGTACCATATATCCTTATGCAGCCCCCAAGGCCCATCTTATCTTTCTAAGATAAGCCGGGTCTTGTGAATACTGTGATTGACTCAACCTGTAACCCCCAAGGGTCGGCTCATCTTCTTGAGATGAGTCGGGTCTTGATAATTTGAAGAACTTTGACCTGTAGCCCCCAAGGGCCGGCTCATCTTCTTGAGATGAGTCGCATCTTGATAATTTGAAGAACTTTGACCTGTAGCCCCCAAGGGCCGGCTCATCTTCTTGAGATGAGTCGGGTCTCTCCATATAATGCATTCGAGGAAAGTTCACATACATTAGCCCCCAAGTGCCAAATATATTGCTTGCAATCTACTTGGGACTTGTTATAACACCTCTTACTATGCAGGAAACTCTAAAGGCGACCGAGTCAAAAATGACCGGCTTGAAAAAGGACCTAGAAGCGGGGCGAACTGCCCAAGCAGAGATTGAAGAAAAACTTTGGCTCTCATTGGTTGAACTGGAAAGTGCCAAGGCAGGCTTTTTGAAGGAGAAAAAAATCCTTTGAAGCTGAAAAGGTGACTCTGCTGAAACGTGCAGAGGATGCTGAGGGCCATCTGAAGCCCATCATCGAGGAGCTGTCTGGGTTAAAACGGCACATTGCCCAAATGACCCAGGCTGTTTTTGGTAAGTATATATGATTTCTCGTCTTCTTGAGATACATATATAAATCACCTGGTGACTCATGTATTGATGCTATTTTGCAGGCCCCCGGACTAGCAACCTTCATGATAATAGCCTACTGATGCTCAAGGCAGTTTATTCACTGACAGAGCAACTCTATGCTGGGAGTCACCTTGCAATCAAGGCAATGAAGGGGGATAAGCATCCTTTGAAGCTTATCAAGAGCGTGTTGGAATGCCTTTCCACCATTCCACAGTAAATTCAGGAGCTAAAAAGGTCAGCCGCCCGAGCCGGCGCGACATATTCGCTGAGCCGGGCTCTAGCTTACGGAGAAGAGCTTGACCCGGCTGAATTAGCAAAAGGCTTCCCCGAATTTAAGAATGATGGGTCAGAATTTTGTCAGGAGGACTATACTGCTTGTGTCAAGGCCGCTCAGGTATTGTCCACTCAGTTCGTATATGAAATGAAGCTGAAGAATTATCAGGCGGCTTATGATGCCAACCATTCATGGATTCCACCGCCCAATTTTATATCAGTGAACTTGGTTCCTCAACGGCATAAGCACATCTTCGGCCCTGAAGTTGACCCGTCTCCTATCTTTGATGACGAGGCCATATTCCAAGCTTTATCCCATTGTAACTGGGACGTGCATAATCTCCAAATACAAGAACTAGAAGACCCAGCGGCGGATAACCCGGAGGCGTCTCATGCGCAAGATTAGTCCGCGACTGACCCGGATGGCATGGCCGGCGAGTCAATTGAATGATGATGCGAGCTTTTCAATCGCCACCCTATCTGTTCAAGCCCCCAAGTATGGTTTAAAAACAATTTGTGGCTCCTTGAGCCTGTAATAGGGGTAGCTTTTCGGAAAAACTGTTGTGTCGTGCCATCGTGCACATTTGCGCCTTTGTTGGTGCAAAATATTTATACTCCTGGGCTTGATACCATTTTGCTGTTCTACCATCCTGTCGTTTGCACATTCTTTTTATCGATGAACGTTTTTGGCAGGGAAAAGCTGAGCAAAATAAGCCGGCAGAAGGTCTTGATCTTCCAGACTTTAAACAATCTATTTCTCCTCCAACAATGTTGAATATTATATGATTTGTCAACTGGCCACTATGTGAACTCAATTGTTCAACCCGGTTTCTTAGGAGTGAGCCGGTAATCTTGATAAGCTGGCTCGATGAGACTCGACAAAAAGAAAACTGGTTTTTAAAGCTCTTAAGTCCTTTCCCCGATAATATAATTTTGAGCTGGTCATGCAGCTGATAACCCGGGTATTTCGTGTATGAACAAGTAATGAGAACAGGGCGTGCCCGAAACATTTTATGTGGTAATAACATAAGTTTTATAATAGCACATAGTACCGTTAGGAACTGGCTTTCGAAGCTCAGAAATATAAAGCGCCTTTTTGAAGCCGGCTTTGAAGGTTTTGACCACGTAATCCTGGTTATCATAAACCATGATGCTGATCGGCCAAAAGGCTTTATATGCGTTCACAAATGTCTTATGATATATCCTGATCTGAAAAATCAGTTTTCCGCATATGTATGACCATGCTAGCATGATGCGATGATGATGCGGATGATGTAAATGTAATGCAAATAACATATGCACATGATATCAAAGTAATTGTCGGCTTTTGAGGCTCGACAGGAAAAGACCGACTTTCGAGGCTCGAGTCTTGCTTCAATGAAGCGGGTATGATACCCCATGGTTTATCCTAGATCTCTGTATGCCAGCTCTCTCATGACTCAAGCCGATGTTTTAACCTTGATAAGTTCAGGGTCCAAAAAGGATTGACTTGTCAAGAGTACACAGGGTCATCTGATCCGAGTCGCATCAAGCGTACATGCAGGTTTAACCATATACGGCGTTTATTTTTGCCGGGTCAAGAGGGTGAGAAAGCTAAGCTCGATGAGATGGAAGCCCCCAAATGCCCAAAATATTGTGGCGTTATCTTGCCGGGTCACAAGGGTGAGAAAGCTGAACTCGATGAGTTGGAAGCCCCCAAGTGGCTGTTGTTTCGAAAAATAAAGACTCGAGCTCAATTTGTATGCTGAAAACAGCTAAAAGCCCCGTAATTCGGGAGCGCTGGCTTTATTATACTCGAAACATAAAGAAGTATACACAGAATTTGCAAGGGGGGAAGAAATTACAAAAAAGGAGCCGGGGGCTCTAGGTGTAATAAGGCCGCACGTGTTCCAGGGCCGGCGTGTTCCCTTCTTGGAGGTATAAAATTATTTTCTTGTAAAACCCTCCAGAGCATGAACTTTGTTCAGGGATTCAGGTACTAGTGGTACTGACCGTTATTCAGCTGCTTGGGATTACTTTGGAATCCTCCGTGGTTATTATGTTGATTGCCCTGGCTAGGATGCTGCCCATTGCCATGATTTCGCTGATGTTGAAAACCAGTCCCCGAGTCACCTTGTGACCCGCCAGGTCCATGCTGACCCGGGTGTCCCCCACCATTGCCTCCTGGATTATTTTGGGAAGCCTGGTTACGAAACTCTTGCGTGATGTAACAGTTTTCCCAGGAGTGGGTAGCCAGCTTATCCTGGGTACTGTGATTGGGACATGGTACTTTAAGCTCCTCCTCATAGCTTCGAGGCTTATTCCTATTGTAAGCCCCTACGGGGCGACCATTGCGGTGCAATTTTTTAAAACCAGTGTTAGTATTGGCGACGAAGTCTAACCCGCCATCGGGCTGCTTCCACTTGTTATTTTGAGCCCCCTGGTTACCACCGTGACCATGCTGGCCCTTTCCTCCCTCAGTCTTTTTGCCTTTAGCGGTCTTGTCCTCATCCGAGCCGGGATCCTTCGTGCTATCTGACTCGGCATATCTGGTTAGGACATCCATTAAGTCGCCCATATCTTGTACATTTCGCTTGAGCCGTCCGAGCTTCTGAATCAACGGCTAGAAGTGACAGTTCTTTTCCAAAATTAGGACCGCTTGAGCCGCCGTGATGCTATCTGATGAGTGGATAATTTCTGTGACCCGGCGGGTCCAAGGGTGTGCCGATTCGTCCACCCACTGAACGCAATCCTGTAGATCTACTATTGTCATAGGCTTCTTGCAGGTTCCCTAAAAATTCTTGATGAACCGCTCCTTCAGCTCTGCCCATGTGTTGATGGAGTTGGGCGGCAAATTTTTCAGCCACGTCCGAGCCGGTCCCTCCAACATCATGGTTAAATACTTGGCGCATACAGCGTCACTGACATCCAGTATATCTATCGCCAACTCGTAGCTTTCAATCCAGGATGCCGGCTGAAGATTCGATGTGTAGTTTGGCACCTTACGAGGCCCCTTGAAATCTTTGGGCATGCGCTCGGTGCGGAGTACCGGGGATAAGCATGGAATCCCAATTGTCCTACTGTTGGTCCCCGCTGCTATCAAATACAAGAAATCTCTTGTGTCCACAACACACCCAATACAATGGCAAATTGTATAGGTGCACTAGTTTGGCGAAGAGATGGTAGTACAAGTGCAATATGGATGGTAGATAAAGGTTTTTTAATCTAAAAATATAAAAACAGAAAGGTAGCAAGTAACAAAAGTGAGCACAAACGGTATTGCAATGCTTGAAAAGAAGGCATAGGGTCTGTACTTTTGCTAGTGCAATCTCTCAACAATGGTAATATAATTGGATCACATAACCATCCCTCAACGTGCAACGAAGAATCACTCCAAAGTTCTTATCTAGCGGAGAACATAAGAAGAAATTGTTTGTAGGGTACAAAACCACCTTAAAGTTATTCTTTCCGATCGATCTATCCTAGAGTTCGTACTAAAATAACACCAAGTTATCCTTTCCGATCGATCTATCTAAGAGTTCATACTAGAATAACACCATATGATACGCATCAACCAACTCTAATGTCACCTATATACTCCAATGTCCCCACAAGTATCCATGAGTTAATTATACGATGCGCATCAAACAATTTTAGATTCATAATACTCAATCCAACACAAAGAACCTCAAAGAGTGCCCCAAGATTTCTATCGGAGAATGTAGGACAAGAACGTGCATCAACCCCTATGCATAGATTACCCCAATGTCATCTCGGGAATCCGCAAGTTGAGTACCAAAACATGCATCAAGTGAATCAATAGAACACCCCATTGTCACCACGGGTATCCATATGCAAGACATATATCAAGTGTTCTCAAATCCAATATTCATTCCAACATAACGATATATCAAAGGGAAAGATTCAATTCATCACAACATGATAGCAAGGGAATAACATCATATGATCCGACTATATTAACAAAGCCCGTGATACATCAAGATCATGACATCTCAAGAACACGAGAGAGAGAGAGATTGAACACATAGCTACTGGTACATACCCTCAGCCCCAAGGGTGGACTACTCCCTCCTCGTTATGGCCTCCGCCAGGAAGATGAAGTTGGCCACTGGAGATGGATTCCCCTCTCCGGCAGAGTACTGGAACGTCTCCAGATTGGTTTTTCGTCGATACAAAGAGTTACGACGGCGGGTCGGAGAGTCTAGGGTTATTTTTGATGGTTTCTATATTTATAGGATTTTTTGGCGTTGGTTTCACGCGAAGGCGGGCCACGAGGTGAGCACAATACATCAGGGCGCGCCGGGGGGGCCTGGCACGTCCTGGTGGGTTGTGCCCACCTCGTGGATCTTCTGGCCCTTCCACGAAGTGTCTAATGCCTCTTTTGTTCCAAAAAAAATCGTCAAAAAGTTTCGGGCGATTCCGATAACTTTCATTTTCTGCACAAAAACAACATCACGGTAGTTCTACTAAAAACAACGTCAGTCCGGGTTAGTTCTAAATAAATCATATAAAGTGCATCAAAACCATATAAAAGTATTGTAAACATAGGTGAATATGGCATGAATACTTCATAAATTATTGATACGTTGGAGACGTATCAGCATCCCCAAGTTTAATTCCTACTCGTCCTCGAGTAAGTAAATGATAAAAGAAATAATTTATGAACTGTGAATGCTAGCATAGTGCATTAGTCTGATCAATGATAATTTCAACCACTTTTCCTAGCATCATAACATCAACGTTTTCTCATAAAAATCATCATGATAAAGTAGCAACCAATTCACATGTTATGGTTGAAACAATGAATTCTCTTGAAACTTAACAACATATGTTCTTAGTCACCAAACAATTGCAATTCAACTTACTCTCAACAAAGTCTAAGTAAGAGCTACACATACTCAATCATCATATAGTCTTCTATGATTGCTAGTACTCAAAGCATATTTTTAGAACAAACAACATCCATCGAACACAGAGAAAGATAGGGGCTTAAAGTTTTGCCTCCCAACATATTTATCGTAAAGATAATTGTCAACAATAATGAATCATGATCAAATATATTTGACTGGCCATATTTGCCTAGATCTTTCCCAACCACATGATGCTTGTCAACTATAGAATAATTGAGGTTGAAATGAGAATGCATACTATTGACTCTTGCATAAAAGTAAATACTGAAAGGTAAAAGATAGGCCCTTCGCAGAGGGAAGCAGAGATTTGTAGAGGTGCGAGAGCTCAAAGCTTAAATCAGAGATAAATATAATTTTGGGAGGTGCACCCTTCCTGTCAATGTTATGACCAAGAGTATCAATATGTTCCATGTTAAACACATTAGCGGCGGTTCCCAAGCGGTAAAAGTAAAGGTTTACTCCCCCTCCACCAACAAACACACTCCACAGCTAGCCGAATCCACGGGTACCATCCATACCAACAACATTCCTGGGGGAGTTTTGTTTAATTATTTGCATTTTGTTTTCTGGGACTGGGAATCCCTATTACTGCCCTCTCGTGCAAGGACGGGTGAATAAACACTCATCATGAGAATAACCCTCTTAACATGGAAGATACTGACCGCCCCCCCCCCCCATGGCTCCATGAGCGGTACATGCACACAAAACAGATGTTTATTTGAATGTTTAGAGGTGGCACATGCAAATTTACTTGGAATGGCAGTGAAATACCATATATAGGTAGGTATGGTGGAGTATTATGGAAGAAACATGGCTCAAGGATTTGGATGCACAAGTAGTATCTCTACTTAGTACGAAGTGTTGGCTAGCAAAAGGTTCTAAAGAAGCACCACATGTTGGAGGATCCATAACAATATAACTTCTATGCAAATATACACAACCATAACTCATTACGTTGTCTTCCTTGTCCAACTTCAACTAATTTGCTCAAGTTTGAAAATAATTAATGGGTATTCATAATCATAGAAGATGTCCAAGATAATATATTTGTATGTGAAAGTTCTCTTCCTTATACTAATCATTCATGAATTGCTTGTATGACCAATATTGTGATTGCCAAACTTCAATAGATTTTACTTTATAAACCAGATGTGAAACTACTACTAATAATAAAGCATATTGATAATTTCAGATTTATGATATTCAATTCATTCATGATTTACTCTTAGGATATAAGTGAAGCACATGAGTAAACATCAAACTACTCTCAAAAGATATAACTGAGGATCAATGTGTAGTCAAACAATTAAGTAGCTATGTGAGGACTCTCTCTCAATAAATATTTTCAGATCTGAGTATCTTATTCAAACAAAAAACTAAATAAAAATTCATTCCAAGAGTAGCACATATCATGTGGACAAATAAAAATTTAGGCTCAACATAGGCTAACCGATAGTTGACGAAGAGAGGTGGGATGCGTAGCATCCCCAAGCTTAGATGCTTGAGACTTCTTGAAATATTTACTTTGGGTACCTTGGGTATCCCCAAGCTTGGGCTTTTGTATCTCGTTCAATCCTCTCATATCCCGGTTTCACCTAAGTCTCAAAAACTTCATCCACACAAAACTCCAAAAGAACTCGTGAGATAGGTTAGTACACATAAGATCAAATCAACACTTCATGTACTGCCAAGAAAAGTTGCACAATAATTTTCAAGCATCATCTACTGTTTACTATCGTTTCCACAATTTATATCTATCAATATAGGCTATGGAAACTATAGGATAGGTAGATAACAAAATTATGACAACAATCTCTCCAAACAGAATAGTCTGTAGCAATCTATTAAACCAGTGTACTTATGTAAACCAAATAATTATGAAAATTTAGGACCTGATAAATAATTTATATGACAACACTGTGTACAATTTTCAGAAACTTTCTGCGTTCCAGTAAAATATGAAAATTCAAACACTACATCAAAAGTTTCTGTTTTTACACAGTTCACATCAAGTATGCAATTCAAGCATCCTAAAGGCAATTCTTGGAATTTTTTATTGAAAAACAAGATTGTAAATAACATCTAACAGATAACAACAAAATAAAATGATGCTCCAAGTAAAACACATATTATGTGACGAATAAAAATATAGCTCTAAGTAAGATATACCTATAATGTTGAAGACGAAAGAGGGGATGCCTTCCGGGGCATCCCCAAGCTTAGGTGCTTGAGTCTTCCTTGGATATTACTTTGGGGGTGCCTTGGGCATCCCCAAGCTTAGGTTCTTGTCACTCCTTATTCTCCTCATATCGGTGTCTCACCCAAAACTTGAAAACTTCAATCACACAAAACTTAACGGAACTTCGTGAGAAGGGTTAGTGTAATAAAGGTAAATCATTCACTTAGGTACTGTCAAGGCAAGATTCATAATTATTACCACATGATACCTACTGTATTCTATCATTCCCATAATTTATACCACTAAATATAAGCTATGGAAACACTAAAACAAGCAAACTATGCATGCAAAATAGAATCTGTCAAAAACAGAGCAGTCTGTGAAGATCTGTAGTATAGCCATACTTCCCTGTCTCTAAAAATTCTGAAATATTAGGAAATCCTGAAGAATTTGTATATTAATAATGTGTAAAAATTTCAGATCATTATCACGCTCCAGTAAAAAATGAAAATTCCTGTACTAAAGTCAAAATTTTCTGTTTGGGTTCAGCATCAATTTTACTCATCTTGTGAGTCATCCCAAAGGCTTTACTTGGCACTTTATTGAAATAAATGGCACAAAACATTATTACTACAGTATCCTAATCATGTGAAAACAGAAAGTATAAGTGTTGGGTTGTCTCCCAAAAAGCGCTTTTCTCTAGTGTCTTTTAGCTAGGCATGATGATTTCAATGATGCTCACATAAGAATAGTATTTGAAACATGTAAGAGAGCATCACGAATCTCATTACAAGCACATTTAAGTCTAACCCACTTCCTATGCAGAGGTATTTTGTGAGCAAACAATTTATGGGAACAAGAATCAACTAGCATAGGAAGGCAAAACAAGCATAACTTCAAAACTTTGAACACATAGAGAGGAAACTTGATATTATTGCAATTCCTACAAGCATATGTTCCTCCCTCATAATAATTTTCAGTAGCATCATGAAGGAATTTCACAATATAAATATCACATAAATCATTATTTTCATGACGCACAAGCATAGAGTTTTCATTACTCTCCTCATAAGCAAATTTCTTTTCATTCATAATAGTGGGAGCATCAAATGAAACTCGAATACTATAAATTGTTTCCACATTAAAAGAGTAATTTTCAGTAAAAGGATATTCAAAATTATGACAATAATTATCACTATTTTTTATAGCATAAGTATCATCACAATAATCATCATAAGTAGCAACTTTGTTCTCATCATAGTCAAGTGAAACCTGTTCCGAAATAGTGGAATCATTACTAAATAAAGTCATGACCTCTCCAAATCCACATTTATCATTATAATAAAATTCAACACCCTCCAAAATAGTGGGATAATAATTATCTAAAGTTGACACTCTTCCAAACTCACTTTCATAAATATCGCAATCATCATAAATAGGAGGCATGCAATCATCATAACAAATTTGATCATTCAAAGTAAGGGAACTAAAAAGATCATCTTCATTAAACATAGCATCCCCAAGCTTGGGACTAACATTAATTGCAGCAAATAAATTCTCAAACATGTCATTCTCATCAAACATAGCATCCCCAAGCTTGTGGCTTGGCATATCATAAGCATAATCACTCTCATCATTAATAGTATGAATAGCACCAATAGTATAACAATTATTATCATCATAATTTACCAAGTTGGTGCCAAAAAGATTTTCAAGATTACAAGAAGTATCATTATCTTCCCAATCATAATCATCACAACAAGTAATAGGCATAACAAAATCATCATCAAGTGTATCATCTTCCACAATTATTTTTGATTCATCCTCGTGAGGCACAACAATAATAGGAGCAACATCATTTGGGAGAGATACCTTTTTACCTATACTCTTTCTTCTTTTCTTCTTCTTCAACACATCATGTGTGGGTTTAATTAATTTTTTTCATCTTCTTATTGATGAGATTGGTTGAATAGGGAGCTCCTCCTCGTCACCTATTTCATCATGAGAGACAATAGGAGGGAAAGTGGAAATATTTACCCTTTCATTAGTATTCCTTTTATATTCTATTGGTTTACCCATCTTTCTATAGTTGGCAATATAAGCATTCTCATTGCAATTTACCATGCAAATCATATAGATATTTTTTAGATTAGTTTCAATGTCGTCCGTGAGAATGAATACTTCAAATCAACTATTTTAATGTGTCAATTCTTCACTCCCCAAAAATAGAGAAAGCTCATTATAAAGTTCAAGGGTGATTAAGTCATTACAATATTTGGCCATGATTTGATCATGAAAAAGTTTGCATTGGAAATTAAGATGACCAACTTTATTGCAAAGTTCACAAGTAATAGGACAAAGAGAACATAATTTTGTAGCAAATTCATCTATCACTTGGAGCAAAAAATTGGTTCTATCATGTTTATGCTTCTTACAAAAGCTATCATCCCTATAAGGCACGTCTTCACAAAGTTTATTCACTCCACAAAAACTGACATGCTTATAAGAAACATTTTTATCATGACTAGTGCAATCATCATTAGTATTTTGGATATTCATGGAATTCATACTAACAACATTGCAATCATGCTCATCATTCAAGGAATTATCATTAAGTATTTTGTGAATTTCTTCCTCTACCAATTGAGCACAATTTTCTGACTCCTTATTTTCATGAAAGACATTATAAAGACGATACAAATGATGCAACCTAAGCTCCCTTTTTTTGTAGTTTTCTTTTATAAAACCAAACTATTGATAAAACGAGAAACTAAAAGATTCAATTGCAAGATCTAAAGATATACCTTCAAGCACTCACCTCCTTGTCAATGGCGCCAGAAAAGAGCTTGATGTCTACTACGCAACTTTATTCTTGTAGACTTTGTTGGGCCTCCAAGCACAGAGTTTTGTAGGACAGTAGCAATTGTCCCTCAAGTGGATGACCTAAGGTTTATCAATCCGTGGGAGGTGCAGGATGAAGATGGTCTCTCTCAAGCAACCATGCAATCAAATACAAGAAATCTCTTGTGTCCCCAACACACCCAATACAATGGCAAATTTTATAGGTGCACTAGTTCGGCGAAGAGATGGTAATACAAGTGCAATATGGATGGTAGATAAAGGTTTTTGTAATCTGAAAATATAAAAAACAGCAAGGTAGGAAGTAACAAAAGTGCGCACAAACGGTATTGCAATGCTTTAAAACAAGGCCTAGGGTCCGTACTTTCGCTAGTGCAATCTCTTAACAATGCTAATATAATTGGATCACATAACCATCCCTCAACGTGCAATGAAGAATCACTCCAAAGTTCTTATCTAGCGGAGAACATAAGAAGAAATTGTTTGTAGGGTACGAAACCACGTTAAAGTTATCCTTTCCGATCGATCTATCCAAGAGTTCGTACTAAAAGAACAACCAAGTTATCCTTTCCGATCGATCTATCTAAGAGTTCGTACTAGAATAACACCATATGATACGCATCAACCAAATCTAATGTCACCTAGATACTCCAATATCACCACATGTATCCATGAGTTAATTATACGATACGCATCAAACAATTTCAGATTCATAATACTAAATCCAACACAAAGAACCTCAAAGAGTGCCCGAAGATTTCTATCGGAGAATGTAGGACAAGAACGTGCATCAACCCGTATGCATAGATTACCCCAATGTCACCTCGGGAATCCGCAAGTTGAGTACCAAAACATACATCAAGTGAATTAACAGAACACCCCATTGTCACCACGGGTATCCATATGCAAGAAATATATCAAGTGTTCTCAAATCCAATATTCAATCCAACATAACGATATCTCAAAGGGAAAGATTCAATTCATCAGAACATGATAGCAAGGGAATAACATCATATGATCCGACTATATTAACAAAGCCCGTGATACATCAAGATCGTGGCATATCAAGAACACTAGAGAGAGAGAAATTAAACACATAGCTACTGGTACATACCCTCAGCCCCAAGGGTGGACCTCTCCCTCCTCATCATGGCCTCCGCCGGGATGATGAAGATGGCCACCGGAGATGGATTCCCCTCTCCGGCAGGGTACTGGAACGTCTCCATATTTGTTTTTCGTTGATACAGAGAGTTGAGGCGGCGGAGCTGAGAGTCTAGGGTTATTTCTGATGGTTTCTATATTTATATGATTTTTTGGCGTTGGTTTCACGCGAAGGTGGGCCCCGAGGTAAGCACGATACACCAGGGCGTGCCGGGGGGGGGGGGGGGGCTGGTGCGGCCTGGCGGGTTGTCCCCACCTCGTGGCTCTTCTGGCCCTCCCACGAAGCGTCTAATGCCTCTTTTGTTCCAAAAAAATCGTCAAAAAGTTTCGGGCGATTCCGAGAACTTTCATTTTCTACACAAAACAACACCATGGTAGTTCTGCTGAAAACATCGTCAGTCCGGGTTAGTTCTAAATAAACCATATAAAGTGCATCAAAACCATATAAAAGTATTGTAAACATAGGTGAATATGGCATGAATACTTCATAAATTATCGATACATTGGAGACGTATCAATGCTTCCCTCTGAACTCCTAACAGCCAAGCCACAGCTTTAAGGCGCTCCGTCTCTTGATGTATACGAGCCTGTAACTCCGCCATCCGTGCGTTTTCAGCGTCAATCTCCTTCCGCACCTTGACTATCTGGCTACACAGTTTGGTTAACTCCCTATTGCGCTCTTCCTGATTCTCTGCGGTAACTCGGGTTCCCACGAGTTTTGCCATCTTAGCCATGAGATCGGTCATGGTTTGAGCCGGCGTTTTGGTTGACCCGCCGGAACCTCCAGCTACGGCTCGATCGAGAACCGTTGTAGCTACTTCCATGTAGACGGCGACTTGGCGCGACGACTCGTTATATTCCCCGAGGGCCTCAGTTTCCAATGAGCACCCAAGTCTGCCATCATACAGAGGACAGATCGACTCCATATCTCCCGTGGATGACCCGTCGTACGAGTTGATGAGGGCGTTCTCGCTGGAAACCGGCTCGTCCGAAAGACTGATTCCTTGTGTGAAGCCGACGAAATGTGACGACGGCCGCCTTGGCACTGACCGGCTTGGGCGTGCCGAGCCGGCTCGTCGAGGTTGGTGTAGATGTCCGACTCGGGGGTCTCCAAATTGATCTCACTGACGGGAACTCGAGGCCCGCGTTCGATCGAGTCAGCCTTAGCGCTCCAATCCAGCTCTTTGACGTAGATCTTGTCGCGGCGACTCTTGATCATCTGATCAACCGCAAACTTCCCAAATCCTGGAAGGGCTCCCTTCGAAAACTCAGCTCCATCGGGCGAAGGCCCCACAATGGGCGCCAAATGTCGTGGTTTTGTCACGACAGATGTCCTCGTGAAAGGACTTAGGTGTGAGGCCATCGCCGCTAGGTGGCGACTCAAAGGGGTTGAACGGGAAAGAGAGTCGAGTTTACCCAGGTTCGGCCCCTCCGATGGAGGTAATAGCCTACGTCCTGCTTTGTGTGTATTTGATGGATATATCTCGATTACAAGGGTGTGGAATCGTAACCTAGCTATCAAGAGATTGTGACTTGAATCTTTCGGTCCTAGGGGCTTGCCTTTATATACAGGTCAAGACCCTAGGGTTTACAATAGAGTCCGAGTCATATCGTGACTCATAACCTATAATGTCTCTAACTCGCCTTGCTCCTTAAGCAAGGAAACCGGCCGGCGCCTTCCGCCCTGCGGGCCTTGAGCCACCGTCTTCAGGTGTTGGGCCGCCCGGCGACTTAGTCAGCCACTGCCTTGCTTGTCTTGTATTCATGACACGGCCCATCTTAAACATATTGTAGAGCCGTCAACATATTAACGCGGCCCAATAGGGCGGGTTATATCACGTGGCTATATCCCCGACAGTAAGCACGAAGAGAAATTAAATAATGTATGAGGTTAAGAGTTAGTCTCATTAGAAGGTCGGCACAGGTAGCTAATCCGCTCTTCCTCCTTTTGTTCTTCGCGCTCCTCCTCATCTTTTTCATCTAATGAGCTCACAATTTCAGCAACTTCCTCTTCCATAGATTCCTGCAAAATATTAGTCTCTTCTTGGACAGCGGAGGAGTCCTCAATATATTCTTTAACATAAGCATTGGAATCATAGTTTTCCTAGCAGTATTTAAGTATGGCAAAATTTTCAAATTTGTAAAGAGTAGCATCATACTTTTCAATCAAAGAAGCAATTTCATAGGCATCCTTAAAAGCAACAAATTCTTCTATTTGTTCAATATCATAGTAATTATAAACACCCTTGGCATAAGAAGATACGATTCCATTATCCTTAAACTCACATTGGAAGAAAAGGTGTTTCTTCAGAATAACAAGTAAAATCATGTATTTCGCATAAATTCAAAGCATAGCAATACAAACTATTAATATGATGCCACAAAAGTTTCCCTTTTTGAGATATGCGGTGTCGCACAAAATAAGCATGCTCATTTAATGATTTTCCCTCAACTAAGCTTGTTGGGTTTTCAGCACGAGCACAAATGGATCGAAGATGATCCAAATAGAAAGTTTCAGTAGTATGATAGATTTTGGGTGGTTTTCAACCATGGGTGTAGCAGGTACAACTAATTTTTTTGGTATTTACGTTTCCTACCCAAAACTAAAGATAGAAAACAAGAGCACAAAATAAAAACTACTTAGTGATAAAGCAAACAAGCACACACGAGAATATTCACCCCACGCTATTGCTACGCGGCAACGGCGCCATAAATAGGTCTTGATAACCCACAAGTGTAGGGGATCATTTGTAGCCTTTTTCGATAAATAAGAGTGTCGAACCCAACGATGAGCTAAAGGTAGAACAAATATTCCCTCAAGTTCTATCAACCACTGGTACAACTCTATGCACACTTTAACATTTGCTTTACCTAGAACAAGTAGGAAACTATTTTGTAGATGATAGGATAGTTTGCACGAATAAAACTAGAAGTACTTTGTGGGAATAAAACTATGAGTAAATTGCAAGATAATAAAAGTTAGTTGTTTAGTAGAAAGCTTTTGTCAAACAAGAAGGTTATTTGTCCCTAGGCAACTGATAACTAGACCGGTAATCATTATTGCAATTTTATATGAGGGAGAGGCATGAGCTAACATACTTTCCGCACTTGGATCATATGCACTTATGATTGGAACTCTACCAAGCATCCGCAACTACCAAAGATCATTAAGGTAAAACCCAACCATAGCATTAAGTATCAAGTCCTCTTTACTCCCATACGCAACAACCCACCTACTCGGGTTTGTGCTTCTGTCACTCACACCACCCACCATAAGCAAATCATCAACATATTGCAAAACCCTACGGCGGGGATCCCTCATGTTTGCGTGACATGGAGGGCACCATAGGACAACTCCAAAATAAAACATACAACTCATAACAACCACGATCATCAATTAGCCCATAGGACAAAACGGATCTACTCAAACATCATAGGATAGCCACCGGGAGAGAGGGGGAGAGATCCCCCCTCCTTATTCTTCTTCCTTGGACTCCCCCTAGATGGAAGGAGAGTTCCCCCTCTGGTCCATGGCCTCCGTGGTGGAGGAGGGGCAGGATCCCCTCCGAGATTGGATCTCCCACTCTGTTCTCTTCTGTTTCGCGTTCCTGGTTTCTGGCCGAAAACCATTTCTTATATTCCTGGAGATCCGTAACTCTGATTGCCCTGAGATTTTAACACGAATTTTATCCGGATATAAGCTCCCTTGCTTCCGAAGTAGAGCTTCAACGACCTTACGAGGAGGCCACGATACACCACCACATGCCTGGGCCCTAGGGTGCGCCCTGGTGTCTCGTGGTGACCGTGGGTCTCCTTTTACATTGATTCCACCTCCCAAAAATCACAAATATTCCAAAATAATTCTTCGTAAATTTTTATTGCGTTTGGACTTCGTTTGATATGGATATTCTACGAAACAAAAACATGCAACAAATAGGAACTGACATTGGGCACTGCATCAATAGGTTAGTCCCAAAAAATGACATAAAGTTGCTATAAAATGATTATAAAACATCCAAGAATGATAATATAACAGCATGGAACAATCAAAAATTATAGATACATTGGAGACATATCAGTTCCCAACTGTCTCCTTTTGATCTCAAATTCTGTGGACATGCTCTAATTCCCAAATGATGGCACCACACAAAGTGGAGCATCAAGGAGAATAGCTTACCATGATCAGATGTAAAGAAACCAGATTATGTTGATTTCTAGGGTTTATAAAGTTTGCATTGGCAACTTTCTTCAAATGAGCTCAAACTTAATGATCAACCCCAATTCTATCCACTATGTGATCCTGTTAAATATCATGGCCAGAAGGGACTTTTATCTTGCCCAAACAATCATCAAACACCTTCTGGTGATTTCATAAAATCCTTGTTTTGACCCCTTCCACTATTTCTCTTCACCCCAAAGTTTACCACAAAGCCTACTAGACCCCTTGCACCTCCAGTAATTATCCCTGTCCCTTGTTCAATGATTGGAGGGGTGAAACCCACAACCGCAAGGGTCATCAGCGGAAAACCCAGGTGATGCTCTGCCGGGCAGAGCCATCAGAATTTCTACAGCGGACTCGCTGCTCTCGCACTCAGACTCATCGGAAGAGCCTTCACACGAGGAGGGGAAAAGATCGAGGGTTGGCTCGCCAGAATCGAGCATCGCCACCTGTCCAGCCATGGCTTGAAGAGCTGCAGCAAGCTTGATCCATCGCTAGAGTCATGAGTGCCCAGAGCGCTTGCAGTGACCACCAGCAACACCACGGGGAACCGATTGGTACGAAACCGACGGTTGCCGGAGTAGAACTCCGAACGAGGCGGCATGAAAATGCACTGCGCAGCGTGTGGGCGGTGCATCCGTGTCCAGGGGAGCCTCCTGCAGCCACGCCGAATCGTCGGGGACGAAGCTGAGGGAACCGAAGAGGATCTCTCCGCCGAGGTTCATCATGATGACCGGAAAAACTCCACATGCGCCGAATGGCATGGTGATATAACAGAAACACCCAAATGGGGTGATGAAGGATGTTTTTATTTCATCAGGACGATATAATCGGATCTTGTGGTACCCGGAGTAAGCATCCAAGAATGACATGCGTTCACACCCGGCAGTAGAGTCCACTATTTGGTCTATACGGGGCAAAGGAAAATGATCCTTCGGGCATGCCCGATTCAGATGCTTGAAGTCAATACACATGCAGAGTGATTTGTCCTTCTTTGGCACCAGGAGGACGTTGGCGAGCCAATCGGTGTGGTAAACCTCGAGGATGAACTCGACCGCTAGGAGCCGAGCGATCTCTCCGCCAATTGCCTTACGCTTCACTGTAGATGAGAGACGCATATGTTCTTTGACGGGTTTGGCCTTGGGGTCAACACGGAGTCGAAGCTCAGTCAGTTCCTTGGGAACACCCGGCATGTCAGATGGCTTCCATGCAAAGATGTCCCAGTTCTCACGGAGGAACTAGATGAGCTCGCCTTCCTAATTCTTGCCGAGTGTCGCCACAATGTTCGTCGCTGCAGCACTTGGATCTGACGGGTGGATGTGGACCTGCTTTGTCTCGCTAGCTGACTGAAAGGTGGACTCCGTGGCTAGCTTCTTCGCCCTCAGAAGGTCTGCTGCATCCACCATCTTCTTGATTTCGTCGAGCTCGGTGATTGCTATTTGTTCGTCGGTGATGTTGGAGCCCTTCTGGAGGCACTCCTCTGCCACCTTCCGATTGCCCGTGAGTGTGATCACGCCATTCGGATCTGGCATCTTAAGCTTAAGATACACGTAGCATGGTTGCACCGTGAAACGTGCATAGGCTGGCCTACCTAGGATGTCGTGATAGGCACTACGGAAGTCGACCACCTCGAAGGTCAGCCGCTCCTTTCGAAAGTTTTTCTCGTCGCCGAACACGACATCAAGGGATATCTGCCAGAGTGATTCTGCCTTTTTCCCGGGGATGAACCCATGGAAGTGCATGATACTCTTACTCAATCGGGACATTGGGATGTCCATCGCTCTGAGCGTGTCAGCGTAGATGATGTTGAGCCCGCTGCCTCCATCCATGAGAACCTTACGCAGTCAGACTCCATTGACGACCGGATCGACCACTAGCGCCTGCCTACCAGGGGTCGGTATGTGGGTTGGGTGATCCGACTGATCGAAGGTGATGGGCGTCTTGGTCCAATTCAGGTACTTGGTGCCATTTATCGGAACCGCCATGTTGACCTCTCAGTTGATAACCTTCAGTCGGCTCTTGCTTTCCACATCAGCGAAGATCTTGAGGATCTTCTCGACGTTGGGGGTACCCGGAGGTGTTTTCCTCGCCGACTTCGTCATCATCATTGACCTCAGAGGGCTCTCCACCCATCTCCTGCTTGAGAAGGCGATACTCCCGAGTGGTGTGCTTCAGGTACACTAAGTTGCCTTCTTCATCTTTCTTGGTATGAATGTGGCAGGGCTGATCCAAGACGTCAGTTCTGGACTTGGACTTCTACTTGGAGGCCCACTCTTTCTTCTTTTTCTTCGACTTGCCCTCGCTCTGGCTGGGCACTACTGCTGCTTCCACTTTGTCGGTTGCTTCACCTTTGCGCTTCTGCTTCTTACCAGCGTTGCCCCCTGACTGAGGAGCATCGCTGGTCCGACCCTTGCCGCTACGCAGGCGGTCTTCTTCCTCGCCATTGGCGATCTCCATCGCATGACTGAGGGACAGGACTTCGGTCTGACCGAACTTCAAGATGAGATCACGGTACCAAATGCCTGCCTTGAAGGTGCAAATAGCTTGATGTTCTGTCACATTCTCCACGGTGTTATGCAATAGGGTCCAGCACTGAATGTACTCTCGAAGAGTCACGTTGCTCTTCTGGATGCAATGGTGCAACTCGCTCAGACCACCCGACGCTGCTACGTACCCTCGAATGTCTTGACGAACACTCGGGCCAAGTCCTCCCAAAAGTATATGCAGCTGGAGGGCAGCTGGTTCAACCATGCTCGTGCAGATCCCTCCAGCATAAGAGGAAGATGCTTCATCACGACAAAATCATCACCTCCACCGATCTAGACGGCCACTCGGTAATCTTCGAGCCAAGCATCCGGATTTGACTCGCTGTTAAACTTACCGATTCCCGTTGCCAACCTGTAGCTGGAGGGTATCTCAGCTTCTCGGATGTACCTACTGAAGCACTTGATACTGGAAGCCCCCCAGCCGCTCATTCGGTCCCTGTTTTGCCTGGCCCTGTCAACCACATTCTGGGTAATGATGGACCTGGCATTGGGATTGGGAGGTTGCTGGTCGACTTCTCCGTAGCCCCTGCGCCGAATGGGACTCCGCTTGCGGTCCTCATCATGAGGTTGACCTCCGTCATAGGGTCGTTGGCCGTACGAACCGCCCGTCGGAGGGGGCGTCTGACTGATGTCGTGGTCGTCATGCCAGCGCCCTCCGTACGGGCCTCTCAAAGGAGGAAGAGATCACTGGTTTCTTCCTGGCTCGAGTGGGCTATCGGCCGACTGCATCGTATCCGCCCGAACGGATTTGCTGTGAATGCGGTTATGCGACTGCGATACCGCGGAGTTTTGCTCCAAAGCAGTCTTTAGCAGCGTCTGTGTCTGCCATATGCCCTCTCTAGCTACCGAATCGGAAGGATGAATGGAATCAGCTAACCGAATGGCTGTCGCCAAATTCTGCAGCGGAGTACGCATCACATGGTAGTTACGCGGGCCGTCGCTTGGGAACAACCGCTTGCGGTTGCAGCTGGAACCAGGTTGGTCCAAAGCACGGCAGGCAAATTTTGGAGTCGGTCGAGCCACTCACGTTCGGCCAAGGTGGCCTGCCGTGTGGCTTCCAAGGCAATTTCTTCTGGGGTGGTCCCGGTAATCGGGGTGAGCATGGCACGCTCGTTCCGCTACCTGAGCTCTTCTCGCTGCTCCCGATTAAGAGGTTGGGGAATGTAGCCATCCTCGTTGTCGCCGTGATGGTTGCGAGCATGACCGTGAGGGTCATCACCGGAAAACCCAGGTGGCCCTCTGCCCTTCTCAGCCATCAGGATTTCTAGAGCGGACTCACTGCTCTCGCACTCGGACTCGTCGGAAGAGCCTTTGCATGAGGAGGGGAACATATCGAGGGTTGGCTCGCCAGAGTCGAGCATCGCCACCTTTCCAGCCGTGGCTTGAAGAGCTGCAGCGTGCTTGATCCATCGCTGGAGTCGCGAGCCCCAAAGTCCTTGTGGTGACCACCAGCAACACGACGGGGAAGTGACTAGTACGGAACCAATGTTTGCCAGAGTAGAACTCCGAATGAGGCGACATGAAAATGCACCGCGCAGCGGGCGGGCATTGCATCCGTATCCAGCGGAGCCTCCTACAGCCACGCCGAATCATGGCCGACGAAGCTGAGGGAACCGAAGAGGATCTCTCGGCCGAGTGTCATCATGATGACCGGAAAAACTCCACCTGCGCCGGGCCAGACGCGCAGCCCCAAGGTGGGCACCAACTGTCGAGCGAACGAGCCTTCCAATAATACCAGGGGTACGAAAGAAGGGCGGAGCTTTTGCTACGACGCATGTGGATCACTCGGATTTTGAGAGTTTGGGCCCCTCTAGGAGGAGGTAAAGACCCTACTTCTCATGCCCGGGGGCTTTTGTTTTCTTAGGGGGGTTTGAATACAATAGGGTGAGGAACCCCTGCTCAGGAGCCCGGGGGTGGCTTATATAGAGTGCGCCACCACCGCTCGAGCGCCATTACAAGGGCAATTAATACGAGTAACTGCTGGCGTTAATAGAAATTGCTGCTTTAACTAGGAGCGTTACACGTCACCTCAGCCTTCACAGCACTTCACGTGTGACATTAAGTCTCTCTAACGTTGCAGCTCCCACGTCTTCCCAGCTTCCTCTCTCCCAAGTGTTGATACTGATCCGACTCGTGGAAAGACGTCCGACTGACTTGATGGATCCGAGTGGATCTTTTGTATGCATCCGAATGTATCTCTAGTCCAGGGACTTTAATGATAATGTGGGCCCCCCCGGGCCTTAGTTGTCAGGTCTATGACCCTACCTCTGGTAGGCAACCTCGTCAGCACCGCCCTGATGGGTTGGGGCCACCTCCCAGCTCCTTTGGCCCAGATCTCTTTGCTATAAATTCTCATATATCCCCAAAACCCTAGGGAGCCTATTGAAACACTTTTTCCACCACCGCAGATCTCTGTTCCGCCGAGTGCCCATTTGGAGCCCTATTTCGGTGCCCTGTCGGAGGGGGGATCGATCACGGAGGGCCTCTACTTCAACTTTGCTGCTCCCATGGTGAAGTGTGAGTTGTTCACCACAGACCTACGGGTCCGTAGTTAGTACCTAGGTGGCTATCTCTCTCTCTATGTTCTTCATTGCCAAGATCATCGCGATTCCCGCGTTGATCTATCTTATGTAATCAATCTTTGCAGTGTGTTTGTTGGGATCCTATGAATTGTGGGTTTATGTTTAGATTATTCATGAAAATATATTGAATCCTTTATGGTTATTTATATGCATGATTGTTATAGCTTCGTAATGCTCTCCGATCTATCGGTTTGGTTTGGCCAACTAGATTGATTTATCTTCAAGTGGGAGTGGTGCATTGTAGTGGGTTCAATCTTGCGGTGCTGAATCCCAGTGATAGGAAGGGACATGACACGTATTGTATTGCTGCCACTAAGGGTAAAACGATGGGGTTAATTCATATTAATTGGATTTACTTTGTCAATATCATGTCATCATCCTCCAAGCATTACTCTATTTTTACTTAATATGCTAGATGCATGCTGGATATCGGTCGATGGGTGAAGTAATATTAGTAGATGTAGGAAGGAGTCAGTCTACTTGTTTATGGACGTGATGCCTATATAAATGATCATTGCCGTGAATAAATATTGCAAAAATATGCGCTTTTCTATCAATTGCCCATCAGTAATTTGTCTACCCACCGTATGCTTTCTTCGAGAGCGAAGCCTCTAGTAAAAATTATGGCCCCCGGATCTCCTTACAAATATATTTACAAAAACTTTAAATATCTTGCTACCATTATTTAATTTCTTTTTATTTTCAATTTATATTTATCAAGTTATCTATCTATCACTACTTATCGCTTGCAAGTAACGAGTTCAAGGGGATTGACAACCCTCTTGCCCGCGTTGGGTGCAATTGTTTGCTCTTTTGTGTGTAGGCGTTGAAGATGGGAAATTGTGTGGTCCTCATATTGGTTCGATAACTTTGGTTCTCACTGAGGGAAATACTTACCTCTTCTGTGCTGCGTAATCCCCTCCTCTTTGGGGAAAATCCCAACGCAGTTCCGAAGTACCAGGAAGGATTTCTGGCGCCGTTGCCGGGGAGTATCACCAAATTCCTATCAAATACCTACTCACAAATGATCATTCACTTGTTTTAGTTTTTATTTTCTATTATATTTTGCTTGCTATAAAAAATAAAAAATAGTTATCTTTCATAGTTTACTTGTTTGTTTGCTTGAAGTTGCTATCATGTCTAATTTTATCATGAAGAAGGATGGTGAAGGTAAAACCCCAAAAGTGGAAACTCCCCCATAGCGAGATGTAAAAGTTTTTGTTGCGGGGAAGGAGAATATCATAGGGAAAAGCATTATCCAAGAATTGTTTAACTGTACGGGTGCTTTGGCTTGCAAGGATAGGCCAATCCTTAAAAGAACCAAAAGTTAAGCCGATGCTATGTCCGCTCTTGTTCTTAAACTTGAAAGAAGATTTATGTGTACCCACCCTACTTTGCAACAGAATTTCTATGAGTTGCCGGCCATAAAATACCCTAGGGGTAATAAGATAGCCACTCTTATCCTCATGCATTAATTTGACTATATAGTGCGAGAGGCTCGAGATATCATTGATCACTATAATATGAGTCGTGAACATCCTGTGATAGATGAAATTTTATATAATGATGACTATATGATGAGGTATGTGTTTCATGATAACCGCACCTTTGATGAAAATGCCAAGAAGGAAGTTCCGCCTATTCACCTTATCCAACAAGTTTTCAATGCTGTTAATAAACAATATTCCTGGATAGTGAGAGAGAATACAAAAGGTTTTAAGGAAAGTAGCATTGAGAATGCCAAGATATTACTTGACGATGTGTTCCATATTTTCTTTGAAAAACCTCCCCATGGATACACACCCCAAGATGTGAACACCAACACTACTGGAATCAGGTACTTTGCCATCTGCCTGTTCTTTTCCGTCTGCTGGCTAATGGCAAAGAGGGTCTTTGCCGTCTGCTGCCACAAACCAGACGGCAAAGAGCTGACTGATGGCAAAGATTTAATTTGCCATTAGTAAGCTTTTTGACGTCTGCCAGCTGACGGCAAAGAGCCCGAAGGCATACGGCAAAGAGCACGGGGTGGACCCCACTCGACCGTTGGTCAACCGGACGTCATGGCTGCCGTCGGCTACTCTTTGTCATCTCCCTTTTGCCTCTTTGACGTCGGCTGGCAGACGGCAAAGAGGATGGCGCCCTAATGGCCGTCGGCCCCCACCCCAAACCCCCTCTCTCCCCCATCTCTCTCTCTCTCTTTCTCTCTCTCTCCCCGCAACCCCGAAACCCACCTCCGCCAGAGCGAGCCCTCCCCTCCTCCCCGCGCCCCACCGCCTGAGCAAGCCCTCCCCGCGGCGAGCCCTCCTCCACCACCGCCCCCTCCTCCCCACGCCCCCTCCTCCCGGCGACCCCCTCCTCCACCACCGCACCCTCCTCCACCACCGCCCCGGCGTCCTCCCCACGCCCCCTTCTCCACCACCGCACCGCCGCCCCACCGCGCCCGTCGTCCCCGCCGCCCCGCCGACCCGGCGCCCCGCCGCCCCCGATGCCCGCCGCCCCGTCGTCCCCGCCACCCGGCGCCCCGCCGCCCACGCCGCCCCTGCCGCCCACGCCGCCCCTGCCGGTGAGAAGCCCCCACCGACCGCCCCATTTTTTTGTTTTTTATGTTAAATTAGTTAGGTTAATTAGGTTAGTTAGTTAGGTTAGTTCATTAGTTAAGAAAAAAAAGAACAAGAAAAATTAGTTAAGAAAAAAAAGAAGGAAAAAATGAAAAAGGAAAAGTAGAGAAGAATAAGAAGGAAAAGAAGAAGGAAAAGAAGAAGGAAAAGAAGAAGGGTAAGAAGAAGAAGAAGAAGAAGAAGAAGAAGAAGAGGAGAAGAAAGAAGAAGATAAAGAGGAGAGGAGGAGAAGAAGAAGAGGAAAAAGGAAAAGTAGAAGAAGAAGAAGAAGAAGAAGAAGAGAAGAGAAGAAGAACCCCCGACCCCCGACGCCACCGACCCCCGACCCCCGACGCCACCGACCACCGACGCCACCGACCCCCGACGCCACCGACCCCCGACGCCACCAACCCTCGACGCCACTGACCCCCGACCCCCGACGCCACTGACCCCCGACCCCCGACGCCACTGACCCCCGACGCCCTGACCCCCAACCCCCGACGCCCCTGACCCCCGACCCGCGACGCCACTGACCCCCGACCCCCGACGTCACTGACCCGGCCGACCCCCGACGCCACTGACACCCGACGCCACTAACTCCCGACGCCACTGACCCCCGACGGGTCATAGTTTTGTAAATTATGAGTTAGGTCACATATTTTCCGATATTGTTATAAAAAACATCATATTTGTTATGATCGGGTGGATTTCAATGTGTAGTTGTTCGATGACCTCCCCGTGCGTTGGACGAGCTCCGCCCCTGCGTTTGTGGGTGATCACAAATGACATCTCCTCCCCCCCTTAATTTGCTTTGTTCCGGTCTTCGTGCCGATGAAACTTGCTAGCTATAGGTGTCTTCAATCATCAGTATGCATGACCAGTATGCGTCTCCCGTTCGAAAGGGCGGCATCTATAAATATGCATGTCTTTGCATATTTATAACCGTTATCCTTTTGAATTGTCCAACGTTATCCATGGACAGCCCGAGTATGTGTAGATTGAGTTCGTTTTCCCATATGCTCTGCTCCGGATCCGATGCATAATTTCGTCAGTGCCTCCCTATTGTTCTCCAGGTACACATCCTCTCTGTTTATTACCGAGACATGTATTAGGAGAACAGTGGGGAGGTGCTGCCGAAATTCTACGTCGGATTCGGAGCAGAGCATGGGAAAACGAACCCAATCTACACATACTCGGGTGGGATTAGGACCTATCTTTACCTATTAGCATGTAGGTTGCATGGACGTAATAAAACTGACAAACTTGATTAACTGATGAATATATATGCTGAATTATATATATATATATTTCTTGTGTGTCCAGTAGCTAGGCAAGAAGAGTGATCGTGCGTGGATGTACACCGGTCACAATAGTCCGAAAGACATGACCAATGAATGCTTTACAGAAACCAAGGGGTTTGTGAGAGCCGCATTTGCAAATGGCCAGGAAAGAACATGGTGCCCCTGTGTCCGGTGCGACAACTTTAAAAAGAGGACAGAGGGTGTAATGGGTCAACACCTACAGAAGTGCGGTTTTACGCCTGATTATACGGTGTGGACTTTTCATGGTGAGTCTACGCAACGTGCCAGAGCTGAGGTGGTTCGTCGTCGCACCGACGAGCATGGTACCGGGATCGAAGACATGCTGCAAGACTTTGATGATGCTCGGGATTCGGACAATGAGATGGAGGAATCTGCAAAGGCATTTTATGAAATGTTGGAGTCTTCAAAACGTCCTCTCCACGAGCACACTAAGCTTTGTCAGCTGGATGCCATCGCGCAAGTAATGGCTCTGAAGGCTCAATTCAACCAGGGAAGAGAATGCTATGACGCGATGATGACAATATTTGGATGCTTTCTACCCAAAGGCCATGTACTGCCTGCAAACCTGTACCAGTCGGACAAAATCCTCCGTGTACTTAATTTGCCCTATGAGAAGATAGATTCCTGTGAGAATGGATGTGCCTTATTTAGGCTTGAGTATGTGGACTTGAACTGTTGTCCCATTTGCATGTCTTCCAGGTATATTGTGGTAGACAATGGTATGGGTAAGAAGTTTCAGACCAAAATCCCCGTTAATATTCTTCGGTATATGCCAATCGTACAAAGACTTCAACGTCTTTTCATGGTCGAAGAGACGGCCAGACAGATGACATGGCATAAATTGGGCAAAAGAACCGAACTAGATGCAGATGGGAATCATATGTTGGTACACACTTCAGACGCTTTCGCGTGGAAGCACTTCGATGCATTACATAAGGATAAAGCGGCAGATCCTACGCATCCTCGAGTCGCCATCAGCACAGATGGGTTCAATGTGTATGGTATGACGACAACCCAATACAGTTGTTGGCCTGTATTTGTCATTCCACTCAATATCCCCCCGGACTGATTATGCAAAGAAAGAACATTTTCCTGACGTTGATAATTCCAGGGCCCAACTATCCGGGGAAGAATATGAATGTATACATGCAGCCTCTTAAGGATGAATTGCAAGAAGTTTGGGATAATGGGATCAAGACATATGACGCCGCTACAAAACAAAACTTCATGATGCATGTGAGGTATATGTACTCAATGCATGACTTGCCGGCGTATGCGCTATTCGTTGGCTGGTGTGTGCATGGATTGTTCCTGTGCTCCACATGCAAGGCAGCTCTTCAGTTCCATTGGGTGCAGGCGGGTCGCATGTTTTCTTGCTTCGACTTGCATAGATAGTTCCTAGATCCTCGCCATAAGTTCAGAAAAGACAAGAATAATATCATCAAAGGTAGAGTTGTCAAAAACTCTGCACCACCTGCGTTGACAGGCCAACAGACCTTGGATTAGTTAAACGCTCTCGATCCTGATCTAGAGTGTCCAGGGTATTTCAAAGGGTATAATTCGGAACACGCTTGGACTCACAACACATGCTTATGGGATCTGCGTTACTTCAAAGACCTCCTTTGCCCACACAACATCGGCGTGATGCACACTGAAAAGAATATCGCCGGGGCCCTTTTTGGTACATTGTTCGGCATAGAGGGGAAGTCAAAGGATAGAGTTGATCAGGAGGCTCGATGTGATAGACCGTTGCAAAACATGCGACAACCGAAAGGAAAGCAGAATTGGATGAAGCCAAAGGCATGGTTCAATCTTGGAAGGCCAGCTATGAGGGAAATGATCTTGTGGGTGAAAATGCAGTTGATGTTCCCCGATGGGTATGCAGCGAATCTAAAGAGGGGAGCGAGTCTTGAAAAATTGAAAATATTTCGTCTCAAGAGTCATGATTGGCACATATGGCTTGAGCGGGTAATGCCGGTGATGTTGCGTGGATTTATCCTTGAGGAAGAATGGCTAGTACTAGCAGAGCTGAGCTATTTCTTCCGTTCTCTTTGTGCGAAAGACCTATCGCCTGGCGTGCTAGATGAAATGGAAGAGTTGGCGCCGGAGTTGATCTGCAAGTTAGAGAAGATCTTTCCACCGGGCTTCTTTAATCCAATGCAGCATTTGATTTTGCATCTTCCGGCTGAGGCAAGATTGGGGGGGCCCTTGCAAAATCATTGGTGCTACGCAACTGAGAGGATGCAGAAGACGCTTTGAGCAAAATGTAAAAATAAACGTAGAATTGAAGCATCGATGGCCGAGGCATTCATTACTGAGGAGGCGGCAAACTTCGTGACAGCACATTACGAAGCCAAAAATCATCATTTGCATAATCCGAAGCCTCAGTACAATGCTGGTGACCCTAAAAAAGGTCGATCCAACCTCATGCTATTCAAAGGGGAGCTCGCACCAGCCGGTGTTTCGAAATCAATAGCGTTGGATGTCGAAGAATGGCAGACCATTTCGTTGTATATCTTCAACAACCTAACAGAAGTGCGGTCGTACATCGAGTAAGTTCTCGGTACATTGTTTCGCAACTTCTAATTCCTTTGAACTGCTCTTATTCCCGGATATTTGATACAGTCGATACGTCGCCAAATTCTCGGATGGAGCGGTGATCCAAAAGGATTCCATCGAAGAGTATGAGCTTGTGGCAAAGCATGGAGGCGGCTATCCCGGTTTCATCTCTTGGTTCAAACAAACGATAATTTCCATTAGACCATTTCATTTCTTCTTCTAATTTGCGGCCAATGCAGCAATCCTTTCGTATGAAACTTGTAGGCTAATTCAGAGTCTATGGACGCCGAATTGAGACAAGTCGCTAATGGTTTTGACTATAAGGTCCGTTCATTTGACAAATACGACATCAACGGGTATCGCTTTCGTGCCTTTGGCAAAGAGCTATCTATGGCTGACCGAAAGTCTACAAATTGTTGTGTCTCTGCTATCGGCGAAGGAGGTATCGAGTATTATGGAAGAGTTGAAGCAATTTATGAACTTCTATTCTATGGTGAAAACCCACCGAACGTCATAGTCTTCAAATGTTATTGGTTCCAGGCGAAGGAGACTAGAAGGACTCATGAACATATAGGGCTAGTCAAAATCAAACAAAGCACCCATTTAGATGTTCCATGTGTCTATTTACGGCTCAACAGGCGACCCAAGTTTTCTATCTACCCTGGGCCTGCCAAACTGATCCAAATCGGAATGGTTGAGATGTCGTTTATGAAGTGTCGCCACGTTTTAGACCACCTCCCCTCAATGAAGAGGATTATGAACCTCACATTAACCCAGACACATATGAAGGAGAATTATTCCAAGAAATACATCTTTCCAAACAATGTTTCAAGAACCGCTCTACTTCACCCGAGAACATTGAAGTAGTCAGCGACAGTGAATCTGACTTCACCCTGAGCCGGAACAAGAAGAGCCGGAAGAAGAAGAGGTTACTGATGCGGATGACCTGTCAATGCTTGACCGATTCCATAAAGGAGGCCTTTCACATGTTGTTCCCGATAGTGATGATGATGATGCATTTATTGATGATAGTGATGATGATGATGCATTTATTGATCCCGAAGCATATATAGACGATCAAGATTATTATTAGTTCATGTCAGGTATTCAATTTTTATTATATACATGATGATGATACACTTAAATTATATACATATTATTATTCATGTCGGTATTCTATTTTTTATGTTGTACTAATTTGGTTTACTCTTTGTCATGGCAGGTGTTGAAAGATCGGGGCGCGGGTCCAGAGCGATCCGCTGCTTCTTCGTCGGCGCGTGGTGGGATGGGTACTACCATTCCACCCGAGCATCTCCGAAGAGCGTTGCTTGCTAGTTTAAAGACACACGCGGGCGCCTCTTCGTCAGCGCCGATGCCCACCGGGAGAGGAGGTCGGGGGAAGAAGAGAGGAGGAGGTAGAGGTACACGTGCCCGCGGGAGATGTTCGGAGGCTGATACGCCTTCCTCGCCGCCACCCCCAACTGATCACCCGAGCACAGGACTTCTAGGGTGGAGGCGTCTGAGGTGGAGGCTACGCGGACTCCTGTCCACGAGCCTCGGGTCGATGAGACTTTGACCCACGAGACTCCTATCCCAGACGCTTCGTCCCACGAGACTCCGGAGCAGAGCAGGGACGGGGCTACGTCCCAGCAGACCCCATAGGATACCTGGCCGGATCTGCGTCAGCAGGAGCCGAGTGGCCATGCTGATGGTGGCGGGGATAGCGAGGATGAGGTGGTTGAGGGGGGCACCATGTGCCAGCATGGTAGTACACGGCTCCCGCCCGTGACGGCGACCGCGAGCAGAGGCCGGTCATTAGACCTAATGGGGAGAAGTAAGTAAATTTACTCTTTTTTAACCTTTTGCCATCACGTTTCTTCAAATATCTAATGCGTTGGCTTTGTCATACTGCAGGGGTTGGGATTACGCCGAGGGAGTCCGCAGGCCCAACACCGTCCTTAGTGTGCTTTGCCGGCACAACTTCTCGGGGTTTGTCACGTTGCCCGGTGAGGGTCAGCTTCCAGATCTAGGATTGACCTAGGAGCTCTACTTTGCTGCCCCGACCCGTTGGAGGAGATGATCAACGGTGTCTTGTGCCACACGAGGGCCAACATGGTGATCAGACAATTTTGGGTAATTTCTCCTTTACACAATTAAAAATCAACAATAGCTAGTAATTGTACTAATCAGTGTTGTCTCGTTTGATTGCAGACCTTCTACAGGTGTAAGGAGGGACACGAGGAGGCCGCGGCAAAGGTTATTGATGGCGAGTGCAGGCGCCTACTACAGAACTTATGGCACGAGGCTTGGCCGCAGGCTGTTCGAGACTACTACGCCTCGCGTGGTGTTAAGAAGGACAAGTCATCGTGCCGCGGAAAGTTTCTGCAGAAGGAGCAGTACATGAAGGTAATTACCTATTCTTAAGGCCTTGTACTTAGTTTCCTTGATTTGATTCGTAGGCGTACCGCTCAAATTTCTCTTTACTAACTTAGGCGCCCCCGAGATGGTGTGCGGATAAGATGGATTGTTGGGAGGCATTGGTGGATGAGTGGTACTCAGACGAATGGCGAGCCGTCCACGACAATGACCAGAACTGGCGTGCCATAATGGTTGGTGTGCCACACCATCAAGGCAGCACCAACTTATATCAGTTCGGGCGGAACTGGGTATGTGGTTTGCTTCATGATTCATGCAATCCATTCTTGATGCTAGCTTGAACCCTTTACTAATACTTTGTTCCTCTCTCTCTCTCTTTTAGGCGAACTACAATAAGACGGAGGTGCCAGGGGTGTACGACCTCTATGCCATGGCCCATACTGCCTCATACAAGAAGGCCAATGCATTCTTGGAGTCTGACCTCGATCATCCCGAGAACTTCACCAACATCTCCTCCCACCACAAGCTCGTGAGGTACAGAGATGAGGGGAAGGCGAGGAAAGGGGAGGACTTTAACCCAAGCCAGCATCCTATTGATCCAGAGCTGGCACTACTAGAAAAAGGGCTATAGCTAATATAGACATTAGTGGCGCACTATGTATGTGGTGCGCCACTGCTAAATAGCAGTGGCGCACCACACATGGGTGCGCCACTAATGTTTGTATTACTAATGGCGCACCTGGTGTGTGGTGCGCCACTGCTAAGTTTCTCCTGGGCACACCCCCTCCCCAGACTTACCAGTGGCGCACCGTGGGTGTGGTGCGCCATTACTAGTTAAAACTAGTAATGGCGCACCACACTCACGGTGCGCCACTACTAACAATTTTTTTTTTAATTTTTTTTTCAATACTAGTAATGGCGCACCACACACCAGGTGCGCCATTAGTAACCTTGGTTACTAGTGGCGCATTCTTAGGAGGTGTGCCATTAGTAATCTTAAATATATTATTACATGCAACTAAAAATAAAAAAAAAAAGTTAGTAATGGCGCACCAGGAGAAGGTGCGCCATTGCTATCCCGATGTTTATGGCGCACCCCTAAAAGGTGCGCCATTGCTAGCACATATGTATGGCGCACCAGAGAAAAGTGCGCCATTACTAGCACCCTCCCATACCGGCCAAAATCCCCACCTCTCCCGCGCGCAAACCCTACTCCCTCGCCGCCGCCGCACTCGATCCCATCCCCACCTCTCCCGCGCGCAAACCCTACTCTCGCGCCGCCCCCTCCCTGCCCGTCTCCGGCGACTCCCTCCGCTCCGGTGGTCTCCCCCTCCCCCCCCCGCCACGGTATGCCTCCCTCCCTCTCCCTCCCTCCCTCTCCCTCTCTCCCTCTCTCTCTCACCGTGCCCCCTCCTCTACAGTAGATCGAGCGCCCCCTCCCTGCCCGTCTCCGGCGACTCCCTCCGCTCCGGTGGTCTCCCTCCCGCCACGGTATGCCTCCCTCCATCTCCCTCCCTCACTCTCCCTCCCTCCCTCTCCCTCTCTCTCTATCTCACCGTGCCCCCTCCTCTGCAGCAGATCGAGCGCGCCCCGTTGCCCCAACGCGCGGC
This sequence comes from Elymus sibiricus, assembly GCA_039707655.1. NCBI lineage: Eukaryota > Viridiplantae > Streptophyta > Magnoliopsida > Poales > Poaceae > Elymus > Elymus sibiricus. The sequence goes on along the minus strand of CM077669.1, from coordinate 182,655,863 downwards.
ACTGGCAGCCCCCTCTGCTGCGCCGTCAGCCTCTCCCCTGCCCCCTCCGTCTGCCCCGCCTCTGCTGCTTTGCCTCCACGGTCCTGCTGCGTCTCCGACTCCAAGCGCCCACGCTGAGGACGAGGAGGACCGGGGTCTCACGCAGCTTCTCCCCGACCTGCTTTCGATAGAGAGGTGATTTCTTTTTCTAAATAAACAGGTTAATTGATGCATTGAACATTTCAGCTGAAATTGGATTGAAATACAACTCTGTGTGTATGTATCGAGTGTGATTGAACTAGAATTTTGTGTTGTATCCCCATGTGTTTATCTATTTTATTGAATTATTAAGCATTCAGTTTGAATTATAGATTTGGTGATCAAGATTTGGTCTGCATTCTAGCAGTTGAGCCATAAATCAATCTTGAGCGAAAGGTTGATTGTTGCTTCTTTTTACTTCACTGAAATCGTACCCGATGAAGCACCTGCAGCCATAGCTCGTCGCGCGCTGCATTACTCACAATTTTGGGGTTTTTCTGCACTAGTATGTGGACTTAAGTGATTTTCTGCACTTAATAATTTTCTAAGTGCAACTTGAATGATTTTTTGCACCTAATTTGTATCTGCACCTAAGTGAGTAGTAACTCTGAATTCTGATATTTGAGATGAGAGGGTTAGCTTCAAATGCATTGTAAAAAAAATTTAACTAGAAAACAGTTATTAATAATCTGAGAGTTAAGGAATTGTCCTGTGCAAAAAAAGGCTTGAGTATAAAAATGTTTGCTTATGTATATGTATTACCTTTTGGCTATGCTGCTTTAACAATTTCCTTCCCTGTTTCCTCTCTATGCTGTTGTAAAACTGGAATAAAAAAATTTGTTATCAGTTGACAAAAAAACATTACATGTTTTGCATCTTGTTTTTTGCTACATTTATGATGAGAACCAGGCAGTGTACTTATTTTTTGGTTAGCATGCCCATGTCCATTTCTGTATGTACATTCTGTGCAGAGATTTGTGCCCGTTAAAACCAGGCAGTGTACGGCTGACGACGACCATAGGATCCCCGAGTGCGACGATTGTGACGACGACTCGGGTCGGTGCGACAACCCGGTGTTGGACGAAGGAAGATACTTCTCTCTCACGCTTAGGTGGGGCTTCGAAAATCTAACGGTATGCAACTTCTACGACACGTTCTTCTTATTTAAGTATGCTTGACTTAAGTTTTTGTTTTGACGTGAAATTTCTCTTCTATAATTCAACTAGCGCATCCCTTGCTATGCAAGACCTCATGTCTGTGACTTTGTCCAAGTAAATGATTGGCGCAAGAATGAAACAAAAGAAGTTAAACTTAAGACGAAACATGGTTTCGTTTTGAAGGTTAACGTCTTTAATGAACCAGATTCCACATTTTTTGCTTGTTCAAATTGGTATGCACTATGCAAGGCATATGCATTTGAGGAGGATATGCAAATAACATTCGATCTTGGACGTTGTCGTCGAGGCACCGGTATTTTTCTTAATGAAGACATTTGGGTGCTAGTGCGCGACATGAGGCCAGTTCTATCTTCATGTGAGTTTCTTAAACAAATTTGACTTGTTTCCTTCCTTATTTCCTTGCTTCCAAAGGTTGACAACTTATTTATAATTGCCAGCTTATATCAATGCTCCGAAGGATGTATGGCAGATGTTTCATAATACCATTTTTAATCAAGGCTTGGAGCTAACATTGGACGAACAAGATGATTTCATCGAATTTCTGAAAAGTTTACCTATGGTTGCGGACTTTTATAATGCTGGCGCATCTTATACACCATATGTGCCATTTGCCCTTCAGCTGACCGAGGCTAAAATTAATGAAATTAGCCTGGTAAGATTTTTACTATTCTGTCAGTAGTCCATCTTTTTCAGAAATGCATTCTTATTAAGTATACTGCATTGCTAACTATGTTACAATATGCTAGCTCGAGATGCTCATCGTGACCGCAGCTCTCTTCTATGTGATGGTAGTTTAGATGATCGACTTTGTAATGTGATATAAATTTGGTACTCGGTCTCGAGACCTAAACTTGTCTAATATTTGAACTTTGTTCACTATTTTGAATTCGGAGACTAATGTGATGAATTGTATTATGTGATGTTTATACTTGACTGATGGTAATTTATACTGTAATGCAAACTGTATATTATGTGCTTTATTGTATTCTGTAACCCGTGCAAATAAGAGAAAAGCAAAAAAAAATTACTGGAATTAATAGTAGTGGCGCACCATATAGATATTAGTGGCGCACCCATATTTTATACCAGTGGCGCACCTTTAGAGTTAGGAGTGGCGCACCAGTAGCCCCCCCTGCTAGGTTATCAGTGGCGCACTGGGAGGGATAGTAATGGCGCACCAGGTGGTGCGCCACTGTTATGTAGATTAACAGTGGCGCACCAGGCGTGCGCCATTACTATTTATTAGTAGTGGCATGATAATAGTGGCGCACCTATAGTGCGCCATTAATAGCCAAAATAGGTGCGCTACTAACAACCTTTTTTCTAGTAGTGTGGTGATGATAGCTGGCGGCGGGACGCCCCATGGCTCGATAGCCATTGGAGATGGACTTATACAGTCTTCTAGCACTCTTCGGGAGATCAAGGCGCGCTAAAGGAGCTCCTGTCATGAGATAAGGCCTCGTCCACGGCCAGTCGAGCTCGCCATCGAGGTTAGTCATACGGACTCAGATAGCTTTCCTCCATTAGATCGTGTGTGCGAACAAAGATGATTACAATGCTAATGAGGAGTTGTTTTGCAGGCTGCTCTTCAGAAAGAGAGAGAGGCATAGCAGGCGCTTCTGGATGATAGGGACCGGCAGGCGGCGGACAAGGAGAGGGAGTTTGAGGAGAGGACGGTTAGGTTGTTGGAGGAGGAGAGGGCACGGAATGACGCGTCTCACCGGGCCATTTACGAGCTCCTCGTGGTACGCTTCTTCTTCATATTAGCCAAATCATGCATGTAATGTTCATTTCATTAATAACTAATATGATTGACTTGTCAAAACCAAATGTGCATTCTATGTGCGAGAAGTCCGGCGAGACCCCTCCGCCGATGCCAGTCATTACCACGGCGGGAACGGTAATTTGCATTTGAATTTTCATTAGTTACTAGTCTTAACATTTCATTGTCATCATGCTAACGAGACATTGCAAATGATCTTTGGTGCAGCATAACTCCTGAGCCGCATCGCACGATCCTTCTCCAGGGCATCCTTCTCCAGGTGAAACCGGCCCGAGCAACCCCGGTGCTTGTCCTCCGTGTTGACGAGGACGGTAAGTTTTCTCTAGTGTTTTGCTTAACAAATGCATAATGACCTATACTTAGCTTATTTAGTTCATTTATGACATAATTTGCTTACTTAGGTAAAAATGGCATAATAACCTTGGTTAGCTCATAAATGTCATATACTTAGCTTATTTTCCTCCAAAGAGACATAATAAGCTTACTTAGCTCCAATATGACCTAGCTTACCTAAGTTAGCTCTAAAATGACCTATACTTAGCTTTGTTTCCTCCAAAATGACATAATAAGCTTACTTAGCTCCAAAATGACATATTTTACCTAAGTTAGCTCTAAAATGACCTATACTTAGCTTTGTTTCCTCCAAAATAACATAATAAGCTTACTTAGCTCCAAAATGACATATTTTACCTAAGTTAGCTCTAAAATGACCTATACTTAGCTTTGTTTCCTCCAAAATGACTTAATAAGCATACTTAGCTCCAAAATGACCCATTTTACCTAAGTTAGCTCTGAAATGACCTATACTTAGCTATGATTCCTCCAAAATGACATAATAAGCTTACTTAGCTCCAAAATGACCTATTTTACCAAAGTTAGCTTTAAAATGACTTATACTAAGCTTTGTTTCCTGCACAATGATATAATAATAAGCTTAGTTAAAAAAGGCATAATTACCTAGGTTAGCTCAATATTGACTTGTAGTTAGCTTACTTATGTCAAAAATGGCATAATTAGCTTACCTAGGTAAAAATGGCATAATAACCTTGGTAACCTCATAAATGTCATATACTTAGCTTATTTTCTTGCAAAATGACACAATAAGCTTAGTTAGGTCAAAAATGGCATAATTACCTAAGTTAGCTCTAAAATGACCTAGACTTAGCTTCTTCTTCTTCTTCTTCCTCTTCTTCATCTTCTAGATCTTCTTCTTCTTCTTCTAGTATTCTTCTTCTAACTTTCTTATTTCCCATTTTGCAGATTTGATTCACTTCACGGAAGCTTGCATTGATGGAGTTCTTGTGTTTACTTTCTGTTTTGATTTTGTATCGATGAACAATGTGAAACTTGCTACCTATGGATGAAACTATGCATGTATGGATGAAACTTGCACTTTTGATTTGGTATGTTTGTTGGATGATCATATCCACATGGCAGGGATATAGTTTCTGTGAATTATATATATATATATATATATATATCATATATGCCTTGTGAGAATGATTGGATATAAGAAAGCAGAATAAAAAGGGGCCATACAGCCTCTTTGCCGTCTGCTAACAACGGCAAAGGCCTCTTTGCCGTCTGCCACAGACGGCAAACGTGCCATGTGGTAGCAACCTGTGCAACCTGGGAGCACCAGGTCTGGGCCATTTGGTCACTTTGCCGTCCGCTGGCAGACGGCAAAGGAGCTGCCAACTTTGTCGTTAGCTGGTAGACGGCAAAGAAGGCCATGTGTCCAGCTGGCCCATCCCGCCGCTTTGCCGTCTCCGACAGACGGCAAAGGAGCTGCTCACTTTGCCGTCTGCCAGCGGACGGCAAAGGCTGTCGTTAGCGACCTAATGGGGCTAACCTGCTTTCTGTGCCGTCAGCTGGCTTTACCATTTGCATGCACTGGATGGCGGACGGCAAATATCTTTGTCGTCCGCTGTTGTAAAGCTGACGGCAAAGCCCCCCTTTACTGGAGTTTTCTGTGCCAGACAGGGAACCGCCTGCTGGCTGACGACAAAGGGTTTTGCCGTCCGTAGGCCTATCCTTTGCCGTCCGCCATGGCAGACGGCAAAGTACCTGATTCCTGTAGTGCAAGGATGATATCACTTGAAACGATGCATTATTCCTAGCTAGGGGCATAAAACAATAGCGCTTGTTGGGAGGCAACCCAATAGTTATCTTTAAATTTTTTTACTTTCTTTCTTGGTGTGATAACATGATTATTGCTACTGTAATGATTGTGTTTTTCTGTTTAAATTAGTGTACACGGAGACCCATTCCGTCTGCGCGCGTCCGTTTGGGTCGGCGCGGATAGAAAAGTCGGCCCAACGCGCCGACCCAAACGGACGCGCGTCCGCTTTTCGTCCGCCTGCAGACCCATTCCCGGCCCAAATTTGGGACGCATTTGCGTCAGCGCGGACACGAGACGGACGGGCGCGCCCACCCGCCTACTCCCGCCTGGCCCGCTGGTCGGTGGCACATTGGCCATCCTCTCCCATTCCAGCAACAAACCCTCCTCCCTCGTCGCCGACGCCGCCGCCCACTTTTCCGGTGCTGGCGCCAGCTGCCGGTGCCATCACCTGCAAAGCCGCCACCTCCAACGTCGCCACGCATCCTGCCGACTTGCCGCCGGGGAACCGAAAGCTTCCCTCCCCCACTCCCCGACACAACCGAGGCCGCGGCCAAGAAGCTTCCGTGCCGGCCAGCTCCTTCGTCTTGACACCGGCACGCTCGTCGGACACCGGCAGACTCGTTGGATGCCGCCAGTGCAGCTAACTGGTCCGAGGGCGGCGCGACTCCCTTCGCCGGCCGGCTCCTTCGTCGACGCCCGCAAGCTGTTCGACAATTTGCCAAGGTACAAAAATGGACTCCGCCGACGAGTACTTCTTTCACAATTTTCTTTGCGACTCCGACGATTCCTCATCCGATGATGAGGAGGAGATGTTGGCTGCCGTGTTGGTCCATCACCACATCAATAGCCAACGGCCGTTGTTCCGTGGCTCCATTCCGGGGCACCTTCCGGCGTTGAATCGCAACCGAGACAGCGGGCATTTCCTTCTTTGGAACGACTACTTTGACACAACGAATCCGTTGTTCAAACATCAGAAATTTCGTCGCCGTTTCCGTATGAGCAGGCATCTTTTCAACCGTATTAGAGAGGGAGTGGTCGGCTACGATAACTATTTCGAGTGCAAAGAGGATGCCGTTGGAAAGATTGGCTTCTCCTCTTATCAGAAATGCACTACAGCCATCCGAATGTTTGCTAGGCCTGGCGAAGGCAACAGCCCACCGGTTAATTTTACCATCAACGGCCACAACTACGACAAAGGATACTACCTGGGTGATGGTATCTATCCTCAATGGACCACTATTGTGAAGACAATCCCCAATCCTATCGGAGAGAAGAGGAAAAGATTTTCTCAAGAGCAAGAGAGTGCTAGGAAAGACGTCGAGCGTGCCTTTGGTGTTTTGCAATCTCGATGGGGCATCGTTTGGTATCCTGCAAAAACTTGGAGCACGAGGAAACTGTGGGAGGTGATGACTGCTTGTGTGATCATGCACAATATGATCGTAGAAGATGAGCGCCCGGAACATCTCTACGATCAAGGGTTTCAGTATCAGGGTGAGAATGTTGTGCCTGAGCATGGAGGAGCGGCATCATTTGAACAGTTCGTCCAATTTCATCACCACATGCGTGATTGGGAAACTCACATGCAATTGCAAAATGATTTGGTTGAGCATATGTGGGCTCATGTTGGCAACCAATAGATTTATCTCTTTAATTCGGCTTGCAAAACTATGTGAGACTATTTTATTTATATTCGGCTTGTAGAACTATGTTATTTATTTGTTGTTCAAATCACGCTATTTATTTTGTTGTGGACCATATGTAGTATGCAAAATATGTGTGTAGCAAATGCAAAATTTGTGCTATGTGTTTAAAATGGGCGGTCAGTCGGCCACGCCGGCATATATGGGTCCGCGCGTTGGGCGCACAGCCAACCCAAATGTTAAAGTGGGCGGACGCCGCGCGGGTGGCCGACCCAAACGGACAAAAAGCGGACAAATCCGCCGTCTATTTGGGTCTCCCCGTTGGAGTTGCTCTAAAGCCTTTGGGATGACTTGAATGATAAGTAGAATTGATACGGTGCAAAAAGAGAAACTTTTGCGTCTAGTGCAGAATTTCACTGATTTTACTGGAATGTATTTTTGATATGAATTTTTTACATAGTATTTGTATACAAATTCCCCATGTTTTCCTAAATTTTCAGAATTTCTGGAGTTACATAAGTATGGTTTTTGCGTAGATCCTTATAGACTGTTTTGTTTTAGAGAGATTCTTTTTTTTGCTTGCATAGTTTTCTTGTTTTGATGATGCTATGGATTGTATCGCGGGGTATAAGCAATGGAGAAGTTAGAATATAGTACCTTATGCAATAATAAAATATGAATCAATTTATAATAGTACCTAAAGTGTTTGATTTACCTATCATACTAACGGAGCTCATGAGTTTTCTGTTGAGTTTTGTGTGCTGAAGTTTTCATGTTTTGGGTGCTATCACGATGGATGAAGGAATAAGTTGAGGCAAGAGCCTAAGCTTGGGGATGACCAAGGCACCCCAAGGTAAATTCTAGGAAGACTCAAGTGTCCAAGCTTGGGGATGCCCGGAAGGCATCCCCTCTTTCGTCTCAATCCATCGGTATGCCACTTGGAGCTACATTTTTATTCATCACATGATATGTGTTTTGCTTGGAGCGTCATGTGTTTTAGTTTGCCTTTGTTTTATTTTTCCACAATCATTGTTTGTTGGAAACACCTACTTGAGAGAGAAACATGTTCACCATGATTAGTTAGAATACTCTATGTGCTTCACTTATATCTTTTGAGCTAAGCAGTTGCTCTGGTACTTCACTTATATCTTTTAGAGCACGATGGCGTATAGATTTTATAGAAATAATTGAAATCTCGTTCTTCACTTAAATTTGTTTGAGAGTCAAATAAATATTGATGGTAATTTGCATGGGTTATAACACTAGTTCAAAAATAATAGGTATTCAAGGAGTGCATAATCAAAACCTTCATGTAACACATAAAAGAGAAATTGTGGGTTGATGATATTGATGTGGTAATATGAAAGGGGGTGAGTTCTTGGTTGTTGGTCAGTAGAAATATCGATAGTTAAAGGGTGTTAATTTGTTGTTCATCTAAATATTTGTTATGGCATGGTGATGATGTGTGAGCATTCTTATTCCTCGTTGAAATCCTAGTGTTGTTTAGGTCGGGTACGCTCGATGGTTAACTCCTACCAACCTCCTCCCTAGGAGCATGCGAGTAGTTCTTTGCTACAAGAGAGCTAATAAAGCTTTGCAATAAGTATGTGAGTTCTATATGACTAATGTGAATCCATCGATGTACGCACACTCACCTCCTAATATTTGCTAGCCTCTTCGGTACCGTGCATTGCCCATCCTCGCCTCGAGGATCGGTGGAAACTTCGTCGGTGCATCCAAACCCCGCGACATGATACGCCATCTTGCACATAAGCCTCCTTATATCTTCCTCAAAACAGCCACCATACCTACCTATTATGGCATTTCCATAGCCATTCCGAGATATATTTCCATGCAAATTCCACTGTTACATCATATGACTTATGCACTCACTGTCATATTGCTTTGCATGATCATGTAGCTAACATAGTATTTGTGGCAAAGCCACCGTTCTGCATTGTTTACATGTTATGCTAGATCATTGCACATCCTGGTACACTGCCAAAGGCATTCATATAGAGTCATATTGTTTAGTAGATTGTCATATCGAGTTGTAAGTAAATAAAAGTGTGATGATCATTATTATTAGAGCACTGTTTCAGTGAGGAAAGGATGATGGAGCCAATGATTCCCCCACAAGTCGGGATGAGACTCCGGACGAAAAATAAAAGAAAAAATGGAAAGAAAGAAAAAGGAAAAAAGAAAAAAAGAAAAAAAGAGAAAAAAAGAAAAGGAAAAAAAGTAAAAGAAGAAAAAAATGAGAGAAAAGAGAGAAGAGACAATGCTACTACCTCTTTTTCCAAACTTGTGCTTCAAATTAGCACCGTGTTTTTCATATAGAGAGTCTCATGTTTTGTCATTTTCATATGCTAGTGGGAATTTTTCATTATAGAACTTGGCTTGTATATTCTGATGACGGGCTTCCTCAAATGTCCAAGGTCTTCATGAGCAAGCAAGTTGGATGCACACCCACTTAGCTTTAGTTGAGCTTTCATACACTTATAGATGTAGTGCATCCGTTGCATGGCAATCCCTACTCCTCGCATTGATATCAATTGATGGGTATCTCCATAGCGGGTTGATATGCCTAGTTGATGCGAGACTTTCTTCTCCACTTTTACCCCTTTGAAACCTAACTCCATATTATATTCCACCTATATGCTATGTCCATGGTTCACACTCATGTATAGAGTTAGGTATAAAATGCTGAAGCGCGTGAAAAAGTATGATCCACTTGCTTGGCTTAACACCGTGGTGCTTGATATTTGTATTTATGTGGTGAAGACGGAGCCATGCCATGCGAATATTATAAAATGAATGGGGGTAAACATTCTTTAAGGATCGTATATTTTGAAAGTTGATGATTATATTAATTATGTTTGTGGATATTACTATGTTAATGTTTGTTGATCCATCATTTCTCAATGATCATACCTGAAAATTGTTGGGTAGCATGTCACATAATTTTTTTGTTTTTATCATTTACCTACTCCAGGACGAGCAGGAATTAAGCTTGGGATGTTGATACGTCTCGAACGTATCTATATTTTTTGATGGTTCCATGCTATTATATTATCATTCTAGGATAATTTTTAAGCATTTACTTGTTGTTTTATATTATTTTTGAGCACTAACCTATTAACCCAGTGCCAAGGGCCACTTGCTATTTTCTGCATGTTTTTGGCTTTTTCAGGAATATTGTACCAAACGAAGTCCAAATACCCCGATTTTTTGTGATGATTTTTACTGACCAAAATAAGACCTAAAAGCTTTGGAGGAAGACCACAGGGCACACGAGGTGCTGCCAAGCAAATAGGGTACGCCCAGGGGGGTGGCCATGCCCTAATGGCTTGGGGCCACCTCCCAACTTCTCTGGCCCTGATCTCTTCGCTATAAATTCATATATATCCCCAAAACCCTGGGAGCCCCCAAAACCACTTTTTCTGCCGCCACAAGTCTCTGTTCCGCCGTGTGCCAATCTCGAGCCCAATTTCGGTGCCCTGCTGTAGGGGGGATCGATCACAGAGGGCCTGTACATTAACCTTGTTGCTCCCATGGTGATGTGTGAGTAGTTGACAAACTGAAAGTGATAAAGAAAAACTTTTAACTCTTTTGTTCTTGTTTACATATGTATGCTTAAGTAGCACCCAGGTTTTCAGCAAAGTTTATGACTAACCATGTCAGCAATAACTCTTAGAAATTATATTAACTCATACCAATGACATAAGCAACTAGTGAGCAATAATAAGATATCTCAAGCGCCAACACTTTGTCAAAACAATCATGATACAAAATGACAATAGTGGTATCTCGCTAGCCCTCTCTGAAACCGCAAAACATAAATGCAGAACACCTCCAAAGTTCAAGCAGCGACTAAGCATTGTAATTCATGGTAGAAAAGATCTAGTCATGCTGCACCCAACATCAACTATACACAATGCATGAGGCTGACAATAGTGCTCTCAGGTCTGGCGCTTATTTGAGAAGGTGATGACTCAACATAAAAGTAAATAGATAGTCCCTTCGCAGAGGGAAGCATGGATTTGCAGAGGTGCCAGAGCTCAAGTTTTAAAACAGAGATAGATATAATTTTGGGAGGTACACCCTTCGTGTTAACGTTACGACCAAGAGTTATCAATATCTTCCATGCTAAACAAATTAGCGGCGGTTCCCAAGCGGTAAAAGTAAAGGTTTACTCCCCTCCACCAGCAATCACACTCCACGGCTAGCCGCATCCATGGGTACCGTCCAAACCAACAACATTCCTGGGTGAGTTATGTTTAATTATTTGTAATTTTTGATTTCGGGACTAGGAATACCGATTATCGCCCCTCTCGTGTAAGGACGAGTGAATAAACACTCATCATGAGAATAACCCGCTTAGCATGGAAGATACTGACTGCCCCCTGTCGCTCCATGAGCGGTCCAGGCACACAAAATAGATGTTCATTTGAATTTTTAGAGATGGCACATGCAAATTTATTTTGGAACGGCAGGGTAATACCGCATATAGGTAGATATAGTGGACTCATGTAGAATAACTTTGGTTTAAGAATTTTGATGCACAAGCAGTATTCCCGCTTAGTACAGGTGAAGGCTAGCAAATAGATTGAGAAGCGGCCAGCTAGAGAGCGAAAACGGTCATGAACATGCATTACATATAATAAACATGGACTACTAGCATGAGTAGGATATGGACACAATGAACATAAATATCATGAAGGCTATGTTGGTTTTGGTTCAACTACATGCGTGAACATGTGCCAAGTCAAGCCACTTGAAACATTCAGAGGAGGATACCATATCATCATACCACATCACAACCATTTTAATGCATATTGACATCCAAGATAAATCATTATCCACTCCTAGCTACTTAAGAATGGCATGAATAACTATCATCTCTAATGGTCATTGCAAACATGTTTGATCATAATATGCTGAATCAAGGATACTAGGTTAAACATATTTACAAAAACAAAAACAAGTTGAGTTCATACCCGCTTTTCTCTGCCACAGTCAATTCATCAAATATCGTCATTATTGCCTTTCACTTGCATTACCGAATGATAAGAAAATAATAATTGTTCAAGAGTGTCGTGGACTAAGCTGGAATCTCCAACATTTTTATTCAAGAGGAGAAGATAAGGTAACATTGGCTCTTTGTTAGATTAACAATAGTGCATATGAGAGCCACTCAACATTTTCATCGTGGTCTTCTCCTTGGTACGACTCAAACAAAAAGGAAAGAATTTCAGAGAAACACACTGAAATATTTTTGGAGTTTTTGGTTTTTTCTTGAAGAAGGCAAAAAGGAAAAACAAAAACGAGAAAAACTATTTACACAGGAAAGCTCCCAACAAGTAAAAGAAAAACGAGAAATCTTTTTGAGTTTTCTTTCGATACTACAATTAAACTAAGCTAGAAAGAAGAACTGAAAAGAAGTAGGAAATATTTTAGGATTTTCTCAAAGTTTTTCAAACACACAAGAAGAAAGTGAGAAAATAAATCTAACATGGATATCACAATGAAAAAGTTTGAAAATCCGACAACTGGAATGAAAGGTGTGAACATGAATGTAATGTCGGTGGAAATACGTACTCCCCCAAGCTTAGGCTTTTGGCCTAGCTTCGTAATCACCATCCGTAGTAGCCATCTGGTCCCAAGTTGAAGTGAGGTGGAGGCGGCACCTGAGCGTCCCACCCCCGGGGCTCCCCCTCAGCAGCTGATAGGTTGTTCCGGTAGGCTGTAATGTCATCTGGCATAATCCTGTATCCGTTCCTGGCAATAAAATCAAACAGAGCAGGTGTAGGCAATGGAATAACATCACGGGTTTCAACTCTGAATACTAAGTTGTAACGAATGTCATGGAAAGAATCAGTTGCCTCAATAAATTTGTGATCTTGCAATGCCTTGTGATCTAGATAAACTTGGGACAAGAGGTAATCATGGGGGTGAATCTGAACATTAAAGTGTCTCGCTAAGCGAGTAGCATAAATACCACCATGTATCTTTCCCTTAGTCCTGTTAAGGTGTAAGCGACGTGCAATAATAGCCCCCATACTAAAGGTGTGATCATTATATTGTGCATAGCGTAAAATAGCGAGGTCGGGGGCACTGGGTGCGCCAACCTTCTCCCTAGCGGTTAAACACTTTGCGATGAACAAAGCAAAGTAATGCACTGAAGGAAACTGCAGACAGGTAGCAGTAGCGTTCGACACGCCTCTATCTTCACCCACCGTTAAGGTGAGGAGAAAATCCTCAAACTCCGCTGGTCTAGGTTCTCTCAATTCCCCATCAGAGGGGATCAAGCATATGTTGCAAAAGTCAGTTAGCGGCATTTTGTGAGTTTCAGCATAAAGATTAAACTGCACTTCAGGAGCATTATTCTTTCTTAGAAAATGAAAACTTTGCATAAATCAATTTGTAAGGATGTGATATTGGTCACACTTAGCTGTGAGGAACTCGGTTAGCCCAGCGTTTGCAACAAATTGAGCGAACTCATGATGAATCCCGGCCTCCTCCATGAAGGCATTATGCGGCCATTCACAAGGCCGCACCTCCACTGTTCTTGGAGTGTGAAGGTCATTGTCCAATGATTCCCCAGTGAATCCTTTTTCATTTTTCTTGGAGGAAAACTTCCTAAAGAAATCAATCTTATTCCTAAACTAAATTTCAAGTAGCATCCCTCCAAACAGTTTCGGAAATGGAGCTTCGAGCAAAGAGATCGAAATCCGCGGGTTTGAGAGCAAGAACACTGGAATGGTGGCTGTGGTGATTTTTTTTCTGGAGGTAGGGGATGATGTGGGATAAAGAAAGAAGTGAAGGGGCCCACATGGGGGCCACAACCCACCAGGGCGTGCCTGAGGTTGCTGGCGGGCCCTGGTGTCTTGTGGTCACCTGGTGCACCCCCCTCTGATGTTATTTGCCCCAGAGATTCAGAAATATTCAGAAAAAAATCGTATCAAATTTTCAGGACATTTTGAGAAATTTTATTTTTGGGTCAATTTTTATTGCATGGTGAAAACAGAAAACATGATAAACATGGCATTTTATTTTATTTGACTAGCTAAAACAGAAAATAAATTGTGGGAGCAGAGAGTTGTGCTTACTAGATTCATGAACTTCATACCTCTCAAAAATGATCTATTAATAAGGTTGATCAAGTCTTATTAACAACCACTTCTTATTAGCATGAAACCGAAGAAGTTTCGTAAAACACTAAGTTACCTCAATGGGGATGTGCATATCCCCAACAATAATTATACCATATTTCTTTTTGGCAGTAGGTAGAGGTAATTGAAAACTTCCAATAGTGATGGTCGGAGATTCTTCAATAACATTTATACCATTCACTTGGAAATGTTTCTTCAGAAAATGCACTGTAGTCTCATTACCATTGATATGAAAAGTGACTTTGCTTTTATTGCAATCAATAACAGCCCCTGCAGTATTAAAAAAGGGTCTACCAAGGATAATCGACATGTTGTCGTCCTCGGGCATCTCAAGAATAACAAAGTCCGTTAAGATAGTAACATTTGCAACAACAACGGGCACATCTTCACAAATGCCGATAGGTATGGCAGTTGATTTGTTGGCCATTTGCAATGATATTTAAGTAGGTGTGAGTTTATTCAAATCAAGTCTCTTATATAAGGAGAAAGGCATAACACTAACACCAACTCCGAGATCACACAAAGCAGTTTTGACATAGTTTCTCTTAATGGAGCAAGGTATAGTAGGTATTCCCGGATCTCCAAGTTTTTTAGGCACTCCATCAATAATTAGCAAGCATGGTGGAGATTTCAGCTTCGGGTATCTTTCTTTTATTAGTAATGATGTCTTTCATGTACTTTGCATAAGGGGCCATCTTCAGGATATAAGTTAAGCGGGTACGCAAAAAGACTGGCCTAATCATTTCTGCAAAGCGCTCAAATTCTTCATCATCCTTTTTCTTAGATGGTTTAAGTGGAAAGGGCATGGGTTTTTGAGCCTATGGCTCTCTTTTTTACCATGTTTTCTATCCACAAAGTCTCTTTTATCATAACGTTTATTTTTAGGTTGTGGCTTATCAAGATCAGCAGCAGGCTCTATTTCAACATCATTATCTGGTTCTTTATCATTATTAGGTTGAGCATCTTCATGAACATCATCATTATCATTTTCATTATCACTAGGTGAATGTTCATTACCAGACTGAGTTTCAACATCGGAAACAGAGACATTATTATTATCAGGAGATTTTTCACTACTGGAATCAGCTGATTTGCCGTCTGCCATGGCAGACGGCAAAGGGCAGGTCCACTGACGGCAAAGGCTTTGCCGTCCGCCAGCAGACGGCCATATTTTCGGCACTGTGAATTCCGGCAAAGAGGTACTTTGCCGTCTGCCTGGGCGCAGCGGACGGCAAAGAACTTTGCCGTCAGGCTGCAGATGGCAAAGGTACTGGACGGCCTACCACTGGAGCTAGCCCCATTAGTGGCTAACGGCAGCCTTTGCCGTCCGCCTCCGACGGCAAAGAGGTAGAATAATTTGCCGTCTGCCCCTGGACGGCCATGCTGGACGCCCCTACGCCGTCTGCCCCCGGACGACCATGCTGGACGCCCCTTTGCCGTTGGCCCCCGGACGGCAAAGTGACCAAATGGCCCGAGGCCTGGCACTCCCAGGTTGTACAGGTGAGTGCCATGTGTCTTCTTTGCCATCTGGGGCGGACGGCAAACGTTCTTTGCCGTCAGTGGCAAACAGCAAAGAGGCAATATTGCCCCTGTTTTTACTATTTTTTCTTATATCCAACAATTTTCACAGGAAAAATATGCTATATATTTATATATTTCACAATAACCATATTCTTGCCATACGGATGATCATCCAACAAGCACAAATTAATATCATCCAACAACAAGCACAAATATCATCCTATCATCCAACAACAAGCACAAATATCATCCAACAACAAGTAGCAAGTTTCACATATGTATTAAGTTTAAAATTGTTCATCGATACAAAATCATAAGCACTCCATGAACCACAAGCACTCCATCAATGCAAGCTTTCATGAAGTGACTCTAATCTACAAAATGGGAAATACGAAAGTTAGATGAAGAAGACTAGAAGCAAGTTCCACATATGGTGCGCACGCACTCACACTTATATGGTGTTGTATGTTGGTGGACACTACCTAACAGTAATATTTCGACCGTTGGTGATGGTCATTTCCCCTTCTCCTCTCCCGCAATATACCAAGGTATATATCGAGAGAAGGAGAAGAAGAAGTATGTAATTTTGTCTAAGCGCTAAGTTTGTCTTTCTTTGAGAAAATGATCCAAGTAAGTGGCATATTGGGGCTTACCGTCCTCATCATCACGGAGGTGAGGCACCGGGGTTGCTCGGGCCGGTTTCACCTGGAGAAGGTTGCCCTGGAGAAGGGTCGTGCGATGCATTTCGGGAGATATTCTGCACAAAAGATGATTTGCAATGTCTCATTAGCATGATGACACTGAAAAGATCATTGCATTCAAATGAAACTCACCGTTCCAGCCGTGGTAATGACTGGCATCGACGGAGGGGTCTGGCCGGTCTTCTCACACATAGACTGCACATTTGGTTTTCACAAGTCAATGATATTAGTTATTAATGAAACGAACATTAAATGCAAGATTTGACAAATATGAAGAAGAAACTTACCACGAAGAGCTCGTAGATGACCCGGTGAGACGCATCGTTCCGTGCCCTCTCCTCCTCCAACAACCTAGCCATCCTCTCCTCCATCTCCTTCTCCTTCGCCGCCATAAGCGCCTGTGTTGCCTCTCTTTCTTTCTGAATAGCAGCCTGCAACACAACTCCTCGTTAGCATTGTAATCATCTTTCTTCACACACACAACGTAATCAGGAAAGATATCCAAGTCCGTATAACTAACCTCGATGGCGAGCTCGACTAGCCGTGGACGAGGCCTTATCTCAGGATAGGAGCTCGTTTGGCGCGCATTGATCTGCCGCAGGTTGCTAGGACAACGTATAAGGCCATCTCCAATGGCAATCGAGCCATGGGGCCTCCCGCCGCCAGATATCATCACCAGCTCTGGATCAATAGTCTCCTGGCTCGGGTTAAAGTCATCCCCTTTCCTCGCTTTCCCCTCATCCCTGTACCTCACGAGCTTGTTGTGGGAGGAGATGTTGGTGAACTTCTCGGGATGATCGAGGTTAGACTCAGAGAATGCCTTGACCTTCTTGTACGAGGCCGTATGGGCCATCGCATAGAGGTCGTACATCTGTGGCACCTCCATTTTATTGTGATGCGCCTAAAAGAGAGAGAGAGGAACAAAGTATTAGTAAAGGGCTCAAGCTAGAATCAAGAATGAATTGCATGAATCATATAGCTAATAACATACCCAGTTCTGACCAAACTGATTTAAGTTGCTGCTCCCTTGATGGTGTGGCACACCAACCATTTTGTTACGCCGGTCCTTGGCATTGTTGTGGACGGCTAGCCATTGTTCTGAGCACCACCCATAAACCAACGCCTCCCAACAATCCATCTTATCCGCACACCATCTCGGGGGCACCTAAGTTAATAAAGAGATATTTGAGCGGTAGGCGTAGGAATCAAATGAAGGAAACTAAGTACAAGGCCTTAAGAATACGTAATTACCTTCATGTATTGCTCCTTCTCCATCTTCTTTCCACGGCACGTCGACTTCTCCTTCCTAATACGCCGCGAGGCATAGTAGTCTCGAACAGCCTGCACCCAAGCCTCGTGCCGAAAGTTTTGCAGTAGGCGCCTGCATTGGTGATCGATCACCTTTGCCGAGGCCTCCTCGTATCCCTCCTGACACCTGTAGAAGGTTTGCAATCAAACGAGACAACACTTATTAGTACAATAACTAGCTATTGTTTATTTTTAATTGTGTAAAGGAGAAATTACCCAAAAATGTCTGATCACCATCTCCGCCCTCGTGTGGCACAACACACCGTCGATCCTCTCCTCAGGCGGGGCCGGTGCAACCAAGTAGTGCTCCCAGGTCAATCCTAACTCTTGAACCTGACCCTCACCAGGCAACGTGACAAACCCCGGGAAGTTTTGCCTGATAAGGACACCAAGGATGCTGTTGGGCCTGCGGGCATCCTTGGGTTGATGCCAACCCCTGCAGTATGACAAAGCCAACACATTAGATATTTGAAAAAACGTGAAGGCAAAAGGTTAAAAAAGAGTACATGCACTTACTTCTCCCCATCAGGCCTAATCGATCACCTCAGCTCGCGGGTCGCCGGCATGGGCGGGAGCCGTGTACAACCACGCTGGTAGACGGTGGCCCCCTTAGGCAGCTCCTCGGCGCTATCAAAAAAATGATCCCCGCCACCATCAACATGGCCACTAGGCTCCTCCGGCCAGGTATCTCATGGGGTCTGCCGGGACGTGCCCTCATCCCTACTCTGCTCCGGAGTCTCGTGGGACGAAGCCTCTAGGACAGGAGTCTTGTAGGTCGAAGGCTCGTCGACCCAAGGCTCGTGGACCGGAGTCCACGTAGCCTCGTCCTCAGACGGGTCCACCCTAGCAGTCCTATGCTCGGGTGAATCAGCTGGGGGTGGTAGCGAGGAAGGCGTAGCAGCCACCCTACCTTTGCCGCGGCCTCCTCTCCCACCTCTACTACCTCTCTTCTTCCGCCGACCTCCTCTCACGGGGGTCAACGAAGAAGCGACCACCGGTGTATGCAGACTAGAGAGCAACGCTCTCTAGAGAGTGTCGGCAGGAATGGAAGTACCCATCCCACCACCCTCCGACGAAGGAGCCGCGGAGGGCTCTCTACCCTTTCCCACCATCTTTCAACAACTGCCATGACAAATAGTAAATGAAATTAGTACAACATAAAATTGAATGCCGACATGAATAATAAATTGTATATAATTTAAGTGTATCATCATATACCTAACATGAACTAAAAGTTGATTACCTGACATGAATTAATAATAATCTTCATCTATATATTCTCCGGGATCAATAAATGCATCATCATCATCACTATCATCAATAAATGCATGATCATCATCACTATCCGGAACAACGTGTGGAAGGCCTCCTTCATGTAATCGGTTAAGCATTGACATGTTTTCCGCATCAGTAACCTCTTCTTGTTCCGGCTCTTCCTGTTCCGACTCAGGGGTTAAGTCGGATTCATTGTCGCTGTCTACTTCAATGTTCCGGAGTGAAGTAGAGCGGTTCTTCAAACGTTTTTTTGGAAATACGTGTTTCTTGGATGAATTCTCCTTCATATGTGTCTGGGTTAATGTGAGGTTCATAATCCTCTTCATTGAGGGGAGGTGGTCTAAAATGTGGCGGCACTTCATAAACGACATCCCAACCTGTCGAATTTGGATCAGTTTGGCAGGCCCACGGTAGATAGAAAACTTGGGTCGCCTGTTGAGCCGTAATATAGACATCGGGCACATTTAAATGGGTGCTTTGTTTGATTTCGACTAGCCCTATATGTTCATGAGTCCTTCTAGTCTCCTTCGGCTGGAACCAATGACATTTGAAGACTACGACGTTCGGTGGGTTTTCACCATAGAATAGAAGTTCATAAATTGCTTCAACTCTTCCATAGTACTCGTCGGTGGCGTCGGGGGTCGGTGGCGTCGGGGGTCGGTGGCATCGGGGGTTGGTGGGGTCGGGGGTCGGGGGTCAGTGGCGTCGGGGTTCATGAGTGGCGTCAGGGTTCAGTGGGGTCAGTGTCATCGGGGGTCGGTGGCGTCGGGGGTCAGTGGCGTCGTGGGTCGGGGGTTGGGGGTCCTCTCTTCTTGTTCTTCTTCTTCTTCTTCTTTCCCTTTTTCCTCTTCTTCTTCTTCTTCTTCTTCTTCTTCTTCTTCTTTTTTCTCCTCCTCCTCCTCCTCTTCTTCTTCTTCTTCTTCTTCTTCTCCTTCTTTTCCTTCTTCTTTTCCTTCTTCTTCTTCTTATTCTTTTCTTCTTTTCCTTTTTTATTTTTCTTTTTTTCCTTCTTCTTTTCTTCTTTTTTTTCTTCTAACCTAACTAACTAACCTAATTGACCTAATAAACTAACTTAATAAACTAATAATACTAACCTAATAAACCTAATAAACTAATCTAATAAACTAATAAAACTAACCTAATTATAAACTAACTAAATTAACCGAAATAAAAAACAGAAAAAATGAAAAAAAGGGGGCGGCCGGCGGTGGTACTCACCGGCGGGGGGCGACGGGGGCGCGGTGGACTGGGGCGGCGCAGGGACGCCGGGGGCGGCTTCGGCGGTCGGGGGCGCCGCGGCGGCGGTGGCGGCCTGGCGACGAGTGGCAAGGGCGTCGGCGGCGTCGCGGCTATGGGGGGCGTCGCGGCGGCGGGGTGCAGGGTCGCCGGGGGCGTCCGGCCAGAGGGGAAGGGGCGGCGGTGGCGGCCGGGCGGTGGGGGGCATGGGCGGCGGGGGGCAGGGGCGCTGGGTGGCGGGGCGGCGGTGACAGCGCTGGGCAGGGGTGCAGGGTCATCGGGGTGGCGGTGGCGGCCGACGGCGAGGGGCAGAGGCGGCGGGGGCGGCCAGGCGGCGGGGCAGCGGGGGGGTGAGAGGGAGAGCGAGAGGGGTGGGGTGGCCGTTGTCGGATTTTGGGCTCCGTAAAACCCTCAATATTCGAACACAGGGGCGTGTGCGAAGATCCCCTGCAGCCTCGCCCTACCTAGCTCGCTACACGATGGGTAAGACGATGAACTCGCACGATGACGAGGAAGAAGATGAACACGGTGGTTTACCCAGGTTCGGGCCGCTGCGAAGCGTAATACCCTACTCCTGCTTTGGTGGATTGCCTCTCGTGGAGGTATGGTGGATGAACTTGTACAATGGACAGGAGCCTCGCAAGGGCGCTCCTGAGGTGTTCTTAACCCTCTGCGGGCGTGGTGATGGGTCGGATGGATGGGTGGATCCACTGATTGCCCGATCCCCTTCTACGGTGCAGCCTAGCCTCTATATATAGCGGTGGCCCGGGTCCTCTTCTCTTATCGCAATGGAGGGAAGGGATCCCACAACGGCCAAATTTGAAGGGGACAGGAGTACATCACTGCCCTGTCCAAAGGCGGTATTCGCCTGCAAAGTAGCTGTCGATGATGCAAAGGTGGGATCGACGATGACATCCGTCCTGCGGAGCTCGTGGCTGTGGTCTTGTTGCACTAGAATGGAAACCTTTGGGGGGTGCTTTGGGAACCCGCGTACGTCCTTGCCCCCTTTGCACCAAAGGGGAAACTGCACAACCTGGCGCGCTGGCGCCCGCCTGTCCTTCCTTGCGTCACCCTTGACTCCTGAGGCCGGGTCCTGCATAGAGATCTCCGCCGCTCCGGAGGGGGCCTGGGGAGACCCTCCGCTTGCCAATCTTGGTGCTGCTCTCCCTCGCGAGCCTAGGGTCCTCGCGAGGGCCTCGTCTTGTGTGGGGCTGCGTCTGGTTGTGCTTGGCTGATGAAGTTGGCCATGTCCTGGGCCGCAGGCAGGCAGGTCTGGGTACCCCCGTTCCCAGAACGCCGACAGTAGCCCCCGGGCCCAAGGCGCGCTCGAGCTGGCTCCCGGGCGAAGCCTTGAGGTCGGCCCGAAGCGCCGCGGGCCCCAATTGCCTGCGGGCCAGGCTTTACACGCGTCGGGCGCCTGGGCGGCGACGCCCCCGCTCCCCGAGGGCGTCAAGAAACGCTCCAAGTCAAATTGACGCGACGCCCGTGTGCACCGCTGGCCATCATTGCCCTTCCTTGAATGCTGCAGCTCCTTCGGGCCTCTGCTCCTCGGGCCATGCGGATGTGACCCGTCAATCGGCAGCAGAGGCGACGCGGACAGTACTGCGCCGATCGAACCGCCCCGCGGCGCCCGAGAGACGCACGACGCCTGCTCTCCCACGACGCCTCGTGGCTGCAATTACACCTATAAATCCGCCCCGCTCCTGGCAGGGGAGAGGCATTGCAGTCTTGAGGTATCTTCCTGCTTCCATCGCTCCGCCGAGAAAGCCCTCTCCTCTTCCCAGCTTCTCCTCTTCCATGGCGTCCGGAGGCAGCGGTGGGGGGCCCTCTGGGTCGGCGCAAGTTCGCTGATGCTGGGCCATGGTCGATGAGTGAGTAGTCCGCCGCCTCCCTCCTCCTTAGTCATTTTGTCCAGCGTTCCGAGCATGATCCTCTCCCTCTCCCAGGGCGCCTGCGGCCAAGAAGCGCAGGCTCGGCGAGCTCCAGGAGGAGGTGGACGCGTTGCGCGCCCAGCTGGCGACCGCCGAGGCCGCCTTCCAAGCCGCCCTCAGGGGCTAGGCGGAGGCCAGGGCGGAGCTGGCGTCCCTCCAGGCCCAGGTGAAGGAGGCAGCCGACACCATGCAAGCCGTTCAGGACGAGGTGGCGCACGCCAAGATGCTGGAGTCCCAGCGAGCCAAGCAGTACTATGGCATTGCTAGCCGCGGGGCCGGCGCGGTGAGCCGGTTCGTTGGGGAAGCCCCCGCGCTGTCGTGCGTGCGCGGCGACGGGGCTACCTTGACTTCTTCTAGAGGGTGGTGGAGGCGCTGGAGACTGGCGTCTCCTGCGTGAACGCGGACAGCGAGTCTGACGCGCGCAACCTCCTGGACCTCGCCTTGACGCTTGTCTTCTCCAACCTGCGCCGCCTCGCCCCGCAGCTCGATCTCCGGCATGTCGGGGAGCGGGTGGCTGACGGGCTCCAGCGCCCCCTTCGGGACGAGGTGCGCCCGCACGTGGAGTCCTTGGTGGAGCGGTTCATCCACGT
Source organism: Elymus sibiricus (assembly GCA_039707655.1). NCBI lineage: Eukaryota > Viridiplantae > Streptophyta > Magnoliopsida > Poales > Poaceae > Elymus > Elymus sibiricus. The sequence continues at coordinate 182,633,385 of CM077669.1, read as the reverse complement.
GCCCTCCTCCAGCGGGGAGGACGACTCCGACGCCGAGGCGGCCGGTGGCGCGGGTGGTGACGGCGGCTTCTCCCCCTAGGCATCCCCTGCTTCCCTTTCGTGGTCCCTGTAATACGTTTAAGAAGAACTCGGCCCCGGAGGGCGTTAGTCTTTTGCATGTTACCTCCACCTTCTTGTTTATCTTCCCTTGAATCACCGATCGCTTGCTTGCCGCGACGTAACTTAGTTTCTCCGCGCGGGGCCCGGCGCCGCTGCCGACGCGGCCTGGTGATGGCAGACGGTAGGGCCCTTGCGAGGCTCTCTCTCCTGAGGGGCGACTTGCAGCCGCCGCCCCCCCGGGTTCATGGCCTTGCGGCTCGTCGTGGTGGGGTCCTTCCCCTCGTGCCGCTTTTCCTGGCGCCTCGGGCCTCAGGGGTCTCGGTAGCCGCGCGTGGTGGCCCGTAGTACCTGCATCCTTACATTAGTGTGCATAACCCTTATCCCGTCCTCGGGTCGTTATTAGGTCAGGAGTCTCTTGCTTGGTTCGGCAGTGTACTTAGCTTGCAGGGTAGTGACGATCTCGCGCGTCGTGAGGTGCGGCTAGGTTTCCCAGATAGTCCGCGATTCCTCCTGGGACGCTTCCTCCTTCTTCGTGGGACGGTTTGGGGCCCCTTCCGGTACTCTGTGTCTGCAGGCCCCAGTCCCGCACATTTCCCTACCACCGTAATGTACGACTGGATCACCAGGACGCAACCACGAGGTGAGGCCTCGATACCCTTGATGCCGACTGGATCAGCAAGGACGACATCAAGAGGCGAGTGGCTATATGACCGGTAAGGCTCCTGAGGCGCGTTGCTCAGGAGCCCCCTTGACGCTCAAGCAGCTCTACGTCGGCAGGTCCCAGTCCCGCACATTTCCCTACCACCGTAATATACGACCGGATCACCAAGGACGCAATTACGAGGTGACGCCTCGACACCCTTGATGCCGACCGGATCACCAAGGACGACATCAAGGGGCGAGTGGATATATGACCGGTAAGGCTCCTGAGGCGCGATGCTCGGGAGCCCCCTTTGACGCTCGAGCGATCCCCATTCCGTCCTGCCGGATGCTGCCTCAGGAAGCCCTGGGGCCTCCCGAGACTCCATGTTGCGGTGCCGTGCTCCGGTCGGAGCGCCTGAGCGGGGCTCGACAGCTAAAAGATGCGTGCCCCTGAGGCGACAGGGCCTCGTTATACAGCCCTGAGGTGCCTCGGGGAGGGCCGGAGCGCACGGCTCCTTGCGAAACGCCAATCCAGAAAGAGAGAATTCAAGACCGGTAAAACGAGAGAACAAAGAGAGAAAAGTTCCCGCCCCTTTTTCTTTTAAATATAGAGTTTCAAAATCCTCAAACTTCATTCCAAAAAACGGCAATTCGAACACCAAAAAGAAGCAAGCAACTGCCGCGTCCGGCCCCTAGGCTAGTCTTCGTCTTCCCCCAGCGCTGAGCGTAGGGCATCCACGTTGCATGGGCATAGCCATTGGAGGGCAGTGTTGTCCGCCAGCGCGGAGCTATGGCTTCCACGTTGCGTGGGAAGGAACTCCTCCGCATCCTCGGGGGGCTCCGGGCGTATACAGCTGGGCAAGCCCCCAGCCGCACGGTCTAGTGGCTCCCAACTCCGCAAGAACCATCCCGTGCATTTCCGCCCGGTTGTGCTCCCTCATGACCCTAACCCGAATGCATTGTTCCCCGCGTGGCCGTAGGATTGCGCTCCCGCGGCCCAAACATGAGCCCATGCATCCGGCGCAGCCATAAAGGTGTCTTGTCGATGAAGCCGCCTCGTGAAGTGTCCGGAATTTGGCCGGACAATGTCCTGCAGGCCTCGTGAGGCCTGGCCTCACGAGGCCGCGCCGGCCCTTCAGTCGCCGCGGGTGGCCCGCGCTGTTTGTGTCTTGCCGCTCCCCCCAGGCCATTACTCCTGAGGCCTCGGGGCTCAGTTCGGCGTTGCTTGCTCGCGAGGGCGTCGGCTTGCGTCGCGCCCCGCGGGCCCGGGGGCGCCCTCCCTCTTTCTCCCGCTTGCGTCGTCCAGGCCCGGTGCTCCATCGGCGGAAGCCCCCAAGCCCGGCTCGGGGAGGACGCACAGGGTGCTCCCTACTCTTGGGAGGTGCTAGCGCCTGCGGCAGGCACCTGACCCACCCCACCGTCAGGCGGTACAGCGTAGCATGGTACATAGGGCTCCACATAAGGGCTCGGTTCTCCTCCTGAGCCGTCCGGCGGGGTGCCGGGGACGGCCCGTCCTGGCGGCGGCGGGGAGCCACCCCGTGCGCGCCGCTTGCAGACCCTCCTGCGACGGGACTCAAAGCGAAGTTGCTTACCTCTGCCACCGCCATTGGGTGGGCCGCGCGTCTCCTGTTGTGGATTGCCTCCTCAGCGATCCGATGCGCCTTTGCCGTTGTTGCTTGTTTGTCTGGACACCTGCGCCGCCTGCTCCCTGCGCAGGATGGCACGCTCCCGCCTGGTCAATCCAGGCTATTGAACGTCCACCGAGTCACGGAGGCGCATGTTTGCGCGCGTGTGGGGCGCCCCGTTATTTCCTCCGCGCGCTCGATCGTCGTGGCCGGGCTACGCCCCGAAACCGGTCACCGGGATTCGAAGGAGAAGGAGCACGGCGTGCGGCGGGCCCCGCTCGGGCTCGCCCAGTGCCGGAGGGGGCATGCCGCCGGCGGGCTGGGGGACGGGCGCGGCGGATGAGCCCCCGGCGCCTGATGCCTGCGGCCTTGAAGAAGAGTGAGTCGCCACGGCCCTCAGCACGACGGTGACAAGCTCTGCAACGTGATCGGCCCATGCATCGAAGCCCCCGTGTGTCGGGCGGTGGCGGAGCATCTCGCTTGCCAGCAGCAGCGCGTCGTGCGCATCGAGGTCCTCCACGTAGGTGCGGCACGACGCCGGTGCTAAGGGCGCCACCCGTCTGCCGTGTGCTTCGGCGGTGCGAGAGGCGGCGATGGTGGAGGCGATGCTGGTGGCTTGGTACTGGCCGCCCAGCACCATGCCGCTGGGGCGCGGGTCTCCGGCCGCAGTGGTGGGATCGATGGGAGCTGATCCGCCGTGGCCGGGGGAGGCTTGTTGGGCGCCGGCCATCGGAGCGGTGAGGCTTGGGGAGAGCGAGGCATGGAGAAGGCTCCGACACGCCCCCTACCTGGCGTGCCAAATGTCGGATTTCGGGCTCCGCAAAACCCTCAAGATTCGAACACAGGGGCGTGTGCGAAGATCCCCTGCAGCCTCGCCCTACCTAGCTCGCTACTCGATGATTAAGACGATGAACTCGCACGATGACGAGGACGAAGATGAACACGGTGGTTTACCCAGGTTCGGGCCACTGCGAAGCGTAATACCCTACTCCTGCTTTGGTGGATTGCCTCTCGTGGAGGTATGGTGGATGAACTAGTACAATGTTCAGAAGCCTCGCGCGGGCGCTCCTGAGGTGTTCTTGACCCTCTGCTGGCGTGGTGATGGGTCGGATGGATGGGTGGATCCACTGATTGCCCGACCCCCCTCTACGGTGCAGCCTAGCTTCTATATATAGCGGTGGCCCGAGTCCTCTTCCCTTATCGCAATGGCGGGAAGGGATCCCACAACGGCCAAGATTGAGGGGGACAGGAGTACATCCCCGCCCTGTCCAAAGGCGGTCTTCGCCTGCAAAGTAGCTGTCGATGATGCAAAGGTGGGCTCGACGATGACATCCGTCCTACGGAGCTCGTGGTTCTGGTCTTGTTGCACCGGAATGGAAACCTTTGGGGGGTGCTTTGGGGACCCACGTACGTCCTTGCCCCCTTTGCACCAAAGGGGAAACTGCACCGCCTGGCGCGCTGGCGCCCGCCTGTCCTTCCTTGCATCACCCTTGACTCCTGAGGTTGGGTCCTGCATAGAGATCTCCGCCGCTCCGGAGAGGGCCTGGGGAGACCCTCCGCTTGCCGATCTTGGTGCTGCTCTCTCTCGCGAGCCTAGGGTCCTCGAGAGGGCCTCGTCTTGAGTGGGGCTGCGTCTGGTTGTGCTTGGCTGATGAAGTGGGCCATGTCCTAGGCCGCAGGCAGGCAGGTCAGGGTACCCCCGTTCCCAGAACGCCGATAGCCATTGACGCTGTTAGGTATAGGGCGCCTTTGCCATCTGCTGCCGGACAGCAAAGAGCCCCAGGCTAACGGCAAAGAGCCTGCATACGGCCCGCCACCCCCCACAGGGCCAGTGGGGCCCAAGTGGGTTCTTTGCCGTCTGCCTTCGGGCTCTTTGCCTTCCGCTGGCTGACGGCAAAGCCCTGGCAGATGGCAAACGTTGTCTTTGCCGTCAGCCTGCTCTTTACCGTCTGGTTTTCGCCAGCTGACGGCATAGACTTTCTTTACCGTCCGCCAGCCGACGGCAAAGAGCTGGCTGACGGCAAATTCTGAATTCCAGTAGTGTTTGTATTTCAGGTTCACTAGAGGTATGCAAAATCCTATCATTTTTCTTTTTCTTTTTGTTTCTAGAAGGACTAGGTGCATCAGTATTATTTCTCTGAGAGTCTTGTTCAATTATTTTAGGATGACCTTCAGGATTAAGTGGTTCTTGGGTCATTCTACCTCCTCTAGTTAGTACTCTAGCAGCAAAATCTTTCATGTTATTATTCATTTCATCAAGCAATTCTTTTTGAGACTTAACAACTTGTTCTAACTGAGTTTGAACCATAGAAGCAAGCTTTCCTACACCTCTAACATCATTACGGATTCTAAATAGCAAGTCACTCAAGTGAGCAATCATATCAGAGTTATATTTCAATTGTTTCAGGACATGTGCATTGAAATGATCTTGCTTCATAATATAGTTGTCAAACTCATATAAGCACTGACTAGGATGTTTATTGTAAGGGATATCACCTTCGTCAAAATTTAATAAAGAATTTACCTTTACCACCTATGGAGGTGGTGGTGGTGGTGTGTCAAGGCCATGTATTTCTTCAATAGGTGGTAAATTCTTAACATCCTCAGCTTTAATACATTTTTCTTTCATAGATTTCTTTGCCTCTTGCATATCTTCAGGACTGAGAAATAAGATACCACTCTTCTTCGGAGTGGGTTTAAGCGGTGGTTCAGGAAGAGTCCAATCATCATAATTCTTCAATATGTTATGCAATAATTCCTTAGCTTGTTCAACAATTCGTTCCCTGAAAACACAACCAGCACAACTATCTAGGAAGTCCCTAGAAGCATCAGTTAGTCCATTATAGAAGATATCAAGTATTACATTTTTCTTCAGAGGGTGATTAGGCAAAGCATTAAGCAATTGGAGAAGCCTCCCCCAAGCTTGTGGGAGACTCTCTTCTTCAGTTTGCACAAAGTTAAATATTTCCTGTAAGGCAGCTTGCTTCTTATGGGCAGGAAAATATTTTTCAGAGAAATACTAAATCATCTCCTGGGGACTACGCACACAACTAGGAGTAAGAGTATTGTACCATGTCTTAGCATCACCATTTAATGAGAACGGAAATAACTTGAGAATATAATAGTAGCGAATCTTCTCATCTTGAGCAAAGAGGGTGGCTATATCATTCAGCTTAGTAAGGTGTGCCACTACAGTTTCAGTTTCATAGCCATGGAAAGGATCAGATTCAACCAAAGTAATTAACTCTAGGTCGACAGAGAATTCATAATCCTTATCGGTAACAAAGATAGGTGAAGTAGCAAACTTAGGATCACATTTCATTCTAGCATTCATAGTCTTTTCCTTATACTTGCGTAGCAATTTCTTAAGATCGTTTCTATCCTTGCAAGAAAGAATTTACCTAGTTACCTCCTCATCCATAACATAACCTTCAAGTATCTTGGGCATTTCAAATCTAGGAGAGCCAGGCCTAATAGTTGTTTCATAGTCATCAGTTTCATAGGCTTCATCAGTTTCAGCAATCTCATCAGTTTCAGTAATTTCATTTTCTTTAGCTCTAGCAATTTGTTCATCAAGAAATTCACCTAGTGGCACATTATCATCAAGCATGGTACTAGCATCATCATAAGCATCATTCAGAGCAGAAATAGCATCATCAATAACTTGTGACATATCAGGATTACTAGCATGTGGTGGTGTTGCAAGCTTACTCATAACAGAAGGTGAATCAAGTGCAGAGCTAGAAGGTAGTTCCTTACCTCCCCTCGTCTTAGAGGGAAAAATCTTGGTCTTTGGATCCTTCAGATTCTTCATAGTGATCAATTGATATAAATCCCAAGTGACTCAACAAATATAGCTATGCTCCACGGCAACGGCACCAGAAAAAGGTCTTGATAACCCACAAGTATAGGGGATCGCAACAGTTTTTGAGGGTAGAGTATTCAACCCAAATTTATAGATTCGACACAAGGGGAGCCAAAGAATATTTGCGAGTATTAGCAGCTGAGTTGTCAATTCAACCACACCTGGAGATTAAATATATGCAGCAGAGTGATCAGTAGCACAGTAATATGATAGTTTTGATAGCAATAGTAGCAGTAACGATAACAGTAACAGTGATAGCAATAGTTTTGTAGCAGTTGGAACAGTAGCAGCAGTAGTAACTTAGCAAGAACAATATGTGGAAAACTCATAGGCACTGGATCGGTGAACTCGTTGGATGATATTCATCACATAACAGTCATAACCTAGGGCGACACAGAACTAGCTCCAGTTCATAAATGTAATGTAGGCATGTATTCCGTAAATAGTCATACGTGCTTATGGAAAAGAACTTGCATGACATCTTTTGTCCTACCCTCCCGTGGCAGCGGGGTCCATAAGGAAACTAAGGGATATTAAGGCCTCCTTTTAATAGAGAACCGGAACAAAGCATTAACAGATGGTGAATACATGAACTCCTCAAACTACGGTCATCACCGGAAAGTATCCCGACTATTGTCACTCCGAGGTTTGCGGATCAGAACACGTAATAGGTGCATATGTCTAGCAAGATCGGATCAAGAACATAGATGTAATGGTGATAACATAAACGGTTCAGATCTGAAATCATGGCACTCGGGCCCTAGTGACAAGCATTAAGCATGGCAAAGTCATAGCAACATCAACCTCAGAACATAGTGGATACTAGGGATCAAGCCCTAACAAAACTAACTCGATTACATGATGAATCTCATCCAACTCCTCACCAACCAGCAAGTCTATGAAGGAATTACTCACTCCCGGTGGGGAGCATCATGGAATTGGCGATGGAGAAGGGTTGATGATGACGAAGACAAAAGATTCCCCTCTCCGGAGCCCCAAACGGGCTCCAGATCTGGCCTCCCGATGTAGAACAGGAGGTGGCGGCGGCTCCGTATTGTAAAATGCGATGAAACTTTCTCCTTGATTTTTTTCTCCAAAAATAAGATTTTATAGCATTGGAATTAGGGTCAGTGGGGCCACGATGTGGGCACAACCCACCAGGGCGTGCCTGGGGGGGTTGGCGCGCCCTGGTGTATCGTGCCCAGCCAGGGCCCCCCCCTCCTGTGGTTCTTGGCTCCAATATTTTTTATTTATTGTAAAATAAATCTCCAAAAAGTTTCGTCCAGTTCCGAGAACTTTTATTTCTACACAAAAACAACACCATGGTAGTTCTGCTGAAAACAGCGCCAGTCCGGGTTAGTTTCATTCAAATCATGCAAATTATAGTCCAAAACAAGGGAAAAAGTGTGAGGAAAAGTAGATATGACAGAGATGTATCAGTAGTTCACCATAGACCTACGTGTCTGTAGTTAGTACCTAGATGGCTACCTCTATCTCTATGTTCATCATTGCCAAGATCACCGCGATCCCCTCGGTGATCTATCTTATGTAATCAATCTTTGCGGTGTGTTTGTTGGGATCCGATGAATTATGGGTTTATGTTCAGATTATTGATGAACATGTATTGAATCCTTGCTGGTTATTTATATGCATGATTGTCATAGCTTCGTAATGCTCTTCGATCAATCGGTTTGGTTTGGCCAACTAGATTGATTTATCTTCAAGTGGAAGTGGTGCGTTGTAGTGGGTTCAATCTTGCGGTGCTCAATCCCGGTGACAGAAAGGGACATGACACATATTGTATTGCTGCCACTAAGGATAAAATGATGGGGTTCATTCATATTAATTGGATTTACTTTGTCTACACCATGTCATCATCCTCCAAGCATTAGTATGTGTTTACTTAATACTCTAGATGCATACAGGATAGCGGTCGATGGGTGGAGTAATAGTAGTAGATGCAGGCAGGAGTCGGTCTACTTGTTTATGGACATGATGCGTATATACATGATCATTGCCGTGAATAAATATTGCATAACTATGCGTTTTCTATCAATTGCCCAACAGTAATTTGTCTACCCACCGTATGCTTTCTTCGAGAGAGAAGCCTCTAGCAAAAACTATGGCCCCGGGGACTCCTCACCAATATATTTACAAAATTCTAAATACCTTGATGCCATTATTTACCTTCTTTTTATTTTAAATTTATATTTATCAAATTATCTATCTATCACTACTTATCGCTTGCAAGTAACGAGTTCAAGGGGATTGACAACCCTCTTGCCGCGTTGGGTGTAAGTGTGTGCTCTTTTGTGTGTAGGCGCTGGAAATGGGAAAGTGTGTGGCCCTCCTATTGGTTCGATAACCTTGGTTCTCACTGAGGGAAATACTTACCTCTATTGTGCCGCATCATCTCCTCCCCTTCGGGGAAAATCCCAACGCAGTTCACAAGTATCACTGACCTTCTCGAAGAACTTGTCTTTGGCCGAGCTTGACGAAGACATAGCGATCTAGATCTTCCAAAAAAATAGCCCGAAACAAGAAATGGAGGAAAACTTGCGATACGGTGGTCAAAACATCGGGGAGTATGTATATTGAAATTTTCTACATGAAGGGAAAGTACATAGAAAGAAAACGCATTCGGGAAGGCACACGAGGGGCCCAAAAGGCAACCCAGCGCGCCCAGGGGGTGGGCGTGCCCTGTTGCCTTGTGACCTCCTCGTGGGTCCCCTAGGCCAGTTCTTATTTTTGTAATTTTATAATATTACAAAATGGACAGAAATAATTTTTATAGAATTTTTGGATTCACTTTACTTACTGTATCATGTGCTCCTCCGGTGTCATTGTGTGAATAACATTGATCTCCTTCTTAATGGGTGTACTTGAATATAATGTTCAATTCTTTGCCCATTAAACATCTTAGGATTTGTTCCTTCCGCTTTGTTTATCTTGGTGGCTCCGGAGCGATAAACCTCCTCGATAATGTAGGGTCCTTCCCGTTGGAGAGGAGTTTACCTGCAAAGAATCTGAAACGAGAACTGCATAATAGAACATGATCACCAATATTAAATTCTTGTTTTTTGTTCTCTTGTCATGCCATCTTTTAACTTTTTCTTTAAATAACTTGGCATTTTCATAGGCTTGTGTCCTCCATTCATCTAGAGAGCTAATATCAAATAACCCCTTTTCACCGGCAAGTTTGAAATCATAGTTAAGTTCTATAATTGCCCAATATGCCTTATGTCCTAACTCAAGAGGTAAATGACAGGCCTTTCCATAGACCATTTTATATGGAGACATATCCATAGGGTTTTTATAAGTAGTTCTCTATGCCCACAATGCATCATCAAGTTTCTTATAACAATTCTTTCTAGATCTATTAATGACCTTCTGCAAAATTAACTCTATTTCTCTATTACTTAATTCAACTTTACCACTAGATTGACGATGATATGGGGAAGCAATTATATGATTAACATCATATTTATCTAAGAGTTTACGTAATGCGCCATGAATAAAATGCGAACCACCATGAGTCATTAAATATCTAGGGACTCCAATCTTCAGACAGATAACTTCTTTAAGAATTTTAATAGAAGTGTTGTGATCATCACAACTAGTTGGAATAGCTTCTACCCACTTAGTGACATACTCAACAACAACTAGAATATGAGTATACCCATTAGAGGAAGGAAAAGGTCCCATATAACCCAAACCCCAAACATCAAATGGTGCAGGTGGAGTTTTTCCAGTCATCATGATGAAACTTGACGGAGAGATCCTCTTCGGTTCCCTTAGCTTCATCGCCGACGATTTGGCCTGGCTGCAGGAGGCTCCGGTGGACACGGATGCGCTGCCCGCCTGCGGCGTGACACATTTTCGTGCTGCCTCATTCGGAGTTCTACTCCGGCAACCGTCGGTTCCATACCATTCGATTCCCCCTCGTGTTGCTAGTGGTCACCGCTAGCGCTCTGGGCGCTCGCGGTTCTAGCGATGGATCAAGCACACTGCAGCTCTTCACGCCACGGCTGGACAGGTGGCGATGCTCACCTCTGGTGATCCAACCCTTGATCTGTTCCCCTCCTCGTGCGAAGGCTCTTCCGACAATTCCGAGTGCGAGAGCAGCGAGTCCGCTGTAGAAATCCTGATGGCTAACACGGACAGAGGGCCGCCTAGGTTTTCCGCTGATGACCCTTGGCGTTGTGCTCGCGGCCATGACGGCGACGACGAGGACAGTTACATTCCCCGGCCTCTTTATCGGCAGCAGCAGGAAGAGCTCAGGCAGCGGAACGAGCGTGCCCTACTCACCTCCATTACCGGGACCACCTCGGAAGAAATTGCCATGGCGGCCACACGCGAGGCCACCTTGGTCGAACGCGAGCGGCTCGAGCGACTCCAGAAGTCGCTCGATGACCGCGCTGCTTGGGACCAACCTGGTTCCAGCCACAACCGCAAGCGGTTGTTCCCGAGCGACCGCCCGCGTAATTACCATGTGATGGGTACTCCACTACAGAATTTGGAGGCAGCCACTCGGATAGGTGATTCCATTCAGCCGTCCAATTTGGCAGCTGGAGAAGGCATACAGCAGATACAGATGCTGCTCAAGACGGCTTTGGAGAAAAACTCCGCGGTATCGTAGTCGCATAACCGCATTAAGAGCAAATCTGTTCGAGCCGATATGGTGCAGTCGGCCCATAGCCCACTCGCGCCAGGAAGGAACCGACGATCTCCTCCTACAAGAGGCCCATACAGAGGGCGTTGGCATGATGACCGCGACATCAGTCAGACACCCCCTCCGAGCGGCGGTTCGTACGACCAATGGCCCTATGATGGCGGTTGACCTCATGAAGAGGACCACAAGCAGAGTCCCATTCGTCGCAGGGGCTACGGTGAAGATGACCGGCGATCTCTCCATCCCAATGCCAGGTCCATCATTACCTAGAATGTGGTTGACATGGCCAGGCAAAATAGGGACCGAATGAGTTGCTGGGGGACTTCCGGTCTTGAATGCTTCAGTAGGTACATCCGAGAAGCTGAGATACCATCCAAGTATAGGTTGGCAACGGGAATAAGTATGTTTAACGGTGAGTCAAAGACGGAAACTTGGCTCAAAGATTACCGAGTGGCAGTCCAGATCGGCGGCGGTAATGATTTTGTCCCGATGAAGCATCTTCCTCTTATGCTGGAGGGATCTGCGTGAGCGTGGTTGAACCAGCTGCGCGCCAGCTGCATATACTACTGGGAGAACTTGGCCCGACTGTTCGTCAAGACATTCGAGGGCATGTACAAGCGCCCGGGTGCTCTGACCAAGTTGCAGCATGGCATCCAAAAGAGCAACGAGACTCTCGGAGAGTATATTCCGCCCTGGACCACGTTGCATAACACCATGGAGAATGTGACAGAACATCATGCTATATGTGCCTTCAAGGCGGGCATTCGGTACCGCGAGCTCATCCTGAAGTTCGGTTGGACCAAAGTTTTATCCCTCAGTCGAGTGATGGAGATCGCCAATCGTTATGCCAATGGCGAGGAAGAAGACCGCCTACGTAGCTGCAAGGGTCAGACCAGCGACGCTCCTCAGTCGGGGGGCAACGCTGGTAAGATGCAGAAGCCTAAAGCTGAAGCAACCGGCAAAGCGGAAGCAGAGGCAGTGCCTAGCCAGAGCAAGGGAAAGTCGAAGAAAAGGAAGAAAGAGTGGGCCTCCAAGAAGAAGTCCGAGTCCAGAACTGACGTCTTGGATCATCCCTACCATATTCATACAAAGAAAGATGAAGAAGGCAACTTAGTGTACCCAAAGCACACCACTCGGGAGGGTCACCTGCTCAACCAGGAGATGGGTGGAGAGCCCTCTAAGGGTAAGGATGATGATGACATTGGCAAGGAAAACACCTCCTGCCAGCCCCAACCTCAAGAGGATCCTCATGATCTTCGCTCATGTGGAAAGCAAGAGCCGACTGAAGGTTATCAACCGAGAGGTCAACCTGGCGGTTCCGACTACCACCAAGTACCTGAATTGGACCAAGACGCCCATCACCTTCGATCAGTCGGATCACCCAGCCCACATACCGACCCCCGGGCGGCAGGTGCTAGTGGTCGATCCGGCCGTCAACAGAGTCCGACTGCGTAAGGTCCTCATGGACCGAGGCAGCGGGCTCAACATCATCTATGCTGACACGCTCAGAGCGATGGACATCCCAATGTCCCGATTGAGTAAGAGTAACATGCACTTCGACAGGGTCATCCCCGGGAAAAAGGCAGAATCATGCCATCCTGGGTAGGTAAGCCTACGCGAGTTTCATGGCCCGACCATGCTACGTGTATATTGACGGGGGGATGACCCCGGGGTATCCTCAGCCGACCGCCTCCAACTTTTCGAAACAATCGCGGGGCGAGCCGCCACCCCCCGCGGACCGGCTTTGCCCGGCCGACTACTCCAACCAGCCGGCTAGGGGCGTAGATGCCTAGCCGCCTAGCCGGTAGTGCTGCAGGTACTGCCGTCAGAGCACGCATGGCTACAGTGGCCCCCGTCGCGTCGGGGGTCAGCCCCGTGTGGCCACAGTGAGGCGACAGTGCCTCTGACTCTGGACGACTGTGACCTGGCGAACGGCACAGTGCCGGCCTGCCCTCAACCACTCCATTACCTGCCCCGGCGTGGCTAGAGCGCGGCTGGCCGTACCGCTGACCGCGCTCGGCTGCCGCAAGATGACGCCCCGAAGGATGGCCCGTGCCACGACGGGACGAGCGTTGGGGCCCGCCAGGCGGGTCCCCTCCGGCTCCAGATGGGACCCCGCAGCCGGCGGGCCCTACCAGCGACAAGATCCCATGACCGGGGGCCCCGCGGCCGGCTAGACGGACTGCCAGCTGGGGCCCTCCGGAGCCTTCTATTCATATTGTATTCCGGGGTGTTAGACTATAAAACCCCCTGGAGCTCCCCCATGCAGGGGGGGCGCTGGACACACACACCCACACAAACGTAGAGAGGCAGAGTGGGCAAGCTAGCCCCTTCTTCCTCCTCTACCCAAACAGCTCGAGGAGCACCATTGTAGACCCCCGTTGCTAATCAATCGAACCGGCAGGACTAGGGGTATTACTGTTGGGGAACGTTGCATGGGAAACAAAAAATTTCCTACGCACACACAAGATCTATCCATGGTGATGAGCATCTACGAGAGGGAGAGTGAATCTACATACCCTTGTAGATCGCTAAGCGGAAGCGTTAAGAAACGCGGTTGATGTAGTCGAACGTCTCCGCGATCCAAATCGAAAGTCGTCCCTCGATCCGATCACGAACTAGTGCCGAACGGACGGCACCTCCGCGTTCAACACACGTACGGCTTGATGACGCCTTCACCTCCTCGATCCAGCGAGCGATGATGAAGTAGTAGATGAGTTCCAGCAGCACGACGGCGTGGTGATGGTGGTGCGGAACAATCTCTGCAGGGCTTCGCCAAGCACTACGGAGATTATGACGGGAGAACTAGAGGGTTAGGGTTGCCGCCACACGGCTTGGGAAATCTTGATGTGTCCCGTGTGCTAGCCCTGCCCCTCTATTTATATGTTGAGCCTTGGGGTCTAAACTTGGAGTAAAAGCCTTCTCCAGGTCGGTTTTGCCCGCACAAGGTCGGTTTGGCCCGCAGGGAAAGAGTCCAACTCGGATCCCTGCAGTACCGCGCACAAGCGGTTGTACCGCTCACGACCGGTAGTACCGCTTGAGCGGTAGTACCGCTTCATAGAAGCGGTAGTACCGCTTACGCGGTAGTACTGCCTTACCAGCGGTAGTACCGCTTAAGGCAGCAACAAAACTTCCTTTTGCACTTTCCAATACCGCGTGGGCTTTACCCCTTTGGTTCATATAAAGTGTTGCTGCACCCGAACACTTTGGTAAACATCCGGAACCTCTTCCGGTGAATTCTGGAACCCTTCCGGAGATCAAAACACTATTATCACATATATCAATCTTTACCTCCGGACTGTTCCGGAGATCCTCGTCATGTCCGGGATCTTATCCGGGATTCCGAACAACCTTCAGTCACCAACAAAATAACTCAACTATACTAATCGTCACCAAACGTTAAGTGTGTAGACCCTGCGTGTTCGAGAACTATGTAGACATGACCGAGACACATCTACAATCAATAACCAATAGCGGGACCTGGATGCCCATATTGGCTCCTATATATTCTACGAAGATCTTTATCGGTCGAACCTCTATGTCAAGGATTCAGTTAATCCCGTATACTGTTCCCTTTGTTCTTCGGTATGTTACTTGCCCGAGATTCGATCGTCGGTATCTCTATACCTAGTTCAATCTCGTTACCGGCAAGTCTCTTTACTCGTTCCGTAATACAAGATCTCGTGGCTAACACTTTAGTCACATTGCTTGCAAGGCTCATTGTGATGTTGTATTACCGAGTGGGCCCTGAGATACCTCTCCGTCACACGGAGTAACAAATCCCAGTCTTGATCCATGCCAACCCAACAGACACCCTCGGAGATACCTGTAGAGCACCTTTATAGTCACCCAGTTACGTTGCAACGTTTGATACACACAAGGTACTCCTCCGATGTCAGGGGGTTGCATGATCTCATGGTCATAGGAACAGATACTTGACATGCAGAAAACAATAGCAATAAACTGACACGATCATATGCTACGTTTACAGTTTGGGTCTTGTCCATCACATCATTCTCCTAATGATGTGATCCCGTTATCAAATGACATCTCATGTCCATGGCCAGGAAACCTTCACCATCTTTTGATCAACGAGCTAGTCAACTAGAGGCTTTCTAGGGACACAGTGTTGTCTATGTACCCACACATGTATTTGAGTTTCCAATCAATACAATTATAGCATGGATAATAAACGATTATCATGAACAAGGAAATATAATAATAACCAATTTATTATTGCCTCTAGGGCATATTTCCAACAGTCTCCCACTTGCACTAGAGTCAATAATCTAGTTCACATCACTATGTGATTTACATTGTAATGAATCGAACACCCATGCAGTTCTGGTGTTGTTCATGTTTAGCCCTTGGAAGAGGTTTAGTCATCGGATCTGCAACATTCAGATCCGTGTGTACTTTGCAAATATTTATGTCCTCCTCCTTGATGTAATCGCGGATGGAATTGAAACATCGCTTTATGTGTCTGGTCCTCTTGTGAAATCTTGGTTCCTTGGCTAGAGCAATGGCACCAGTATTATCACAAAACAGAGTCATTGGGTTAAGCGCACTAGGCACTACTCCAAGATCTGTCATGAACTCCTTCATCCAGACACCTTCCTTCGCCGCCTCCGAGGCAGCGATGTACTCCGCTTCGCAAGTAGAATCAGCTACCACGCTTTGCTTGGAACTGCACCAGCTAACCGCACCCCCATTAAGAATAAATACGTATCCGGTTTGCGACTTAGAGTCATCCGGATCAGTGTCAAAGCTTGCATCGACGTAACCTTTTACGACGAGCTCTTGATCACCTCCATATACGAGAAACATGTCCTTAGTCCTTTTCAGGTACTTCAGGATATTCTTGACCGCCGTCTAGTGTTCCATTCTTGGATCACTTTGAAACCTTCCGACCATACTTATGGCAAGGCTGACATCGGGTCTTGTGCATAGCATTGCATACATGATAGAGCCTATGGCTGAAGCATAGGGGATGACACTCATCTTTTCTCTATCTTCTGCAGTCACTGGGCATTGAGTCTTACTCAACTTCACACCTTGCAATACAGGCAAGAACCCCTTCTTGGACTGATCCATTTTGAACTTCTTCAAAACTTTGTCAAGGTATGTGCTTTGTGAAAATCCTATTAAGCGTCTCGATCTATCTCTATAGATCTTGATGCCTAATATGAAAGCAGCTTCTCCTAGGTCCTTCATTGAAAAACTCTTGTTCAAATATCCCTTCACGCTTTCCAACATTTCGATATTGTTTCCAATCAGTAATATGTCATCCACATATAATATTAGAAACGCTATAGAGCTCCCACTCACTTTCTTGTAAATACAAGCTTCTCCGTAAACTTGTATAAACTCGAATGCTTTGATCACCTCATCAAAGCGAAGATACCAACTCCGAGATGCTTGCACCAGTCCATAAATGGATCGCTAGAGTTTGCAAACTTTGTCAGCATTCTCTGGATCGACAAAACCTTCTGGTTGCATCATATACAACTCTTCCTTAAGGAAACTGTTAAGGAACGCTGTTTTGACATCCATCTGCCAAATTTCATAATCGAAAAAGGCAGCTATTGCTAACATGATTCTGACGGATTTAAGCGTCGCTACGGGTGAGAAGGTCTCATCGTAGTCAACTCCTTGAACTTGTGAAAAACCCTTTGCCACAAGTCGAGCTTTATAGACGGTGACATTACCGTCTGTGTCCGTCTTCCTCTTAAAGATCCATTTGTTCTGAATGGCCTTACGCCCTTCAGGTAATACTTCCAAAGTCCATACTTTGTTTTCATACATGGATCCCATCTCGGATTTCATGGCCTCTAACCACTTCTCGGAATCCGGGCCCATCATCGCTTCTCCATAGCTCGTAGGTTCATCGTTGTCCAACAACATGACTTCTAAGACAGGGTTGCCGTACCACTCAGGAGCAGTACGCGTCCTTGTCGACCTACGAGGTTCGATAGCAACTTGATCCAAAGCTTCATGATCATCATCATTAACTTCCTCTTCAGCTGATGTAGGCTCTACAGAAACATCTTTCTGTGCTGCGCTACTCTCAGGTTGAAGTAAAGGTTCAACAACCTCATCAAGTTCTATCTTCCTCCCACTCAATTCTTTCGAGAGAAACTCTTTCTCAAGAAACGTTCCATTTTTAGCGACAAACACTTTGCCTTCGGATCTGAGGTAGAAGGTATACCCAACTGTCTCTTTTCGGTATCCTATGAAGACGCATTTCTCCGCTTTGGGTTCCAGCTTTTTAGGCTGAAGCTTTTTGACATAAGCATCACATCCCCAAACTTTAAGAAACGACAGCTTTGGCTTGTTGCCAAACCAAAGTTCATATGGCGTTGTCTCAACGGATTTCGATGGTGCCCTATTTAAAGTGAATGCAGCTGTCTCTAATGCATAACCCCAAAACGATAGTGGCAAATCGGCAAGAGACATCATAGATCGCACCATATCCAATAAGGTTCGATTACGACATTCGGACACACCATTACGCTGTGGTGTTCCAGGCGGTGTTAGTTGTGAAACAATTCCACATTGTCTTAAGTGACTGCCAAACTCATAACTCAGATATTCTCATCCTCGTTCAGATCGTAGGAATTTAATCTTCTTGTTACGATGATTCTCAACTTCACTCTGAAATTGTTTGAACTTTTCAAATGTTTCAGACTTGTGTTTCATTAAGTAAATATACCCATATCTACTTAAGTCATTAGTGAAGGTGAGAAAGTAACGATAACCACCGCGCGCCTCAATGCTCATCAGACCGCACACATCAGTATGTATGATTTCCAACAAGTCACTTGCACGTTCCATTGGTCCAGAGAACGGCGTTTTAGTCATCTTGCCCATGAGGCATGGCTCACATGTGTCAAGTGATTCAAAATCAAGTGACTCCAAAAGTCCATCAGCATGGAGCTTCCTCATGCGTTTTACGCCAATATGACCTAAACGGCAGTGCCACAAGAAAGTGGTATTATCATTATCAATTCTACATCTTTTGGCATCAATGTTATGAACATGTGTATCATTACTATCGAGATTCAATAAGAATAAACCCCTCACATCGGGTGCATGACCATAAAAGATATTACTCATATAAATAGAACAACCATTATTCTCTGATTTAAATGAGTAACCGTCTCGCAATAAACAAGATCCAGATATAATGTTCATGCTTAACGCAGGCACTAAATAACAATTATTCAGGTTCATCACTAATCCCGATGGTAATCGAAGAGCGAGCGTGCCGACGGCGATCACATCAACCTTGGAACCATTTCCCACGCGCATCGTCACTTCGTCCTTTGCCAGCCTCCGTCTATTCCGCAGTTCCTGTTTTGAGTTGCAAATATGAGCAACCGCACCGGTATCAAATACCCAGGCACTACAACGAGAGTTGGTAAGGTACACATCAATAACATGTATATCATATATACCTTGTTTGTTGTTGGCCGCCTTCTTCTCAGCCAAATACTTGGGGCAGTTCCGCTTCCAGTGTCCAGTTCCCTTGCAATGAAAGCACACAGTTTCTAGTTTGGGTCCAGCCTTGGGTTTCTTCACGAGAGGAGCAACTTCTTTGCCACTCTTCTTGGAGTTACCCTTCTTACCCTTGCCATTTTTCTTGAAACTAGTGGTTTTATTGACCATCAACACTTGATGCTCCTTCTGAATTTCAGACTCAGCGGCTTTCAGCATCACAAACAGCTCGGCGACTAACTTGTTCATCCCGTGCATGTTATAGTTCAACACGAAGCTCTTGTAGCTAGGTGGCAATGATTGAAGAACTCTGTCAGTGATAGCCTCTGGCGGAAGGGGCATCCCCAATTCAGCCAGACGGGTGGAGTACCCAGACATTCTGAGTACGTGATCACTGATAGACCCGTTCTCCTCCATCTTGCAAGCATAGAACTTATCGGAGATCTCATATCTCTCGATCCGGGAATTCTTCTGAAAGATAAACTTCAACTCCTGGAACATCTCATATGCTCCATGACGTTCAAAACGTCTTTGAAGTCCCGGTTCTAAGCCATACAATATTGCACATTGAACTATTGAGTAATCTTCAGAATGAGCTTGCCAGGCGTTCACAACGTCTAGAGACTCAACTGGAGCGGGTGGATCACCAAGCGGTGCATCGAGGACATAAGCCTTCTGGGAAGCCGTAAGGATAATCCTTAGATTACGGGCCCAGTGCACAAAGTTACTTCCATCATCTTTCAATTTAGCTTTCTCTAGGAATGCATTAAAATTCAGGGGTGCTACTGCGCGAGCCATGATCTACAACATAAATATAGCAAAGACAACTTAGACTATTGTTCAAGATGATGAGTTTAGTTAATCATATTACTTAAAAACTCCCACTCAAATTGACATCCCTCCGGTCATTCGAGTGTAACATGATCCAAATCCACCAACTCAAGTCCGATCATCACGTGAGTTGAGGTGGTTTCAATGGTGAACATCTTTATGTTGATCATATCTACTATATGACTCATGTTCGACCTTTCGGTCTCTTGTGTTCCGAGGCCATGTCTGTACATGCTAGGCTCGTCAAGTTTAACCCGAGTGTTCCGCATGTGCAACACTGGCTTGCACCCGTTGTATGTGAACGTAGAGTCTATCACACCCGATCATCACGTGGTGTCTCGAAACGACGAACTTTCGCAACGGTGCACACTCGGGGAGAACACAATTTTATCTTGAAATTTAAGTGAGGGATCACCTTATAATGCTACCGTCGTCCTAAGCAAAATAAGATGCATAAAAGGATTAACATCACATGCAAATCATAAGTGACATGATATGGCCATGAACTTGTGCTTTTGATCTCCATCTCCAAAGCACCGGCATGATCTCCATCGTCACCGGCATGACACCATGATCTCCATCAACGTGTCGCCATGAGGTTGTCGCGCCGACTGTTGCTTCCACGACTATTGCTAACTCATAGCGATAAAGTAAAGCAAAACGGCGAAAATAATTAAAGACAACTCTATGGCTCCTGCCAGTTACCGTACTCATCGACATGCAAGTCGTGATATTCTATACAACACATGATCATCTCATACATCACATATATCTCATCATGTAATTGGCCATATCACATCACAACATACCCTGCAAAAACAAGTTAGACGTCCTCTAATTGTTGTTGCAAATTTTACGTGGCTGCTACGGGTTTGCAAGAACCGTTCTTACCTACGCAAAACCACAACGTGGTGTAGTGATTGCTTTTTGATCTTCTAAAAGAACCCTCTTCATTGAAATCGATTCAACTAAAGTGAGAGAGACAGACACCCGCTAGCCATCTTTATGCAACAAAGTTACACGTCAGTTGAAGGAACCGGTCTCTCGTAAGCGTACGAGTAATGTTGGTCCGGGCCGCTTCATCTCACAATACCGCCGAATCAAGTATCAACTAGTAACGGCAAGCAATATGTATACACCCACGCCCACAACTCGTTTGTGTTCTACTCGAGATCTCATCTACGCATAGACCTAGCTCAGATGCCACTGTTGGGGAACGTTGCATGGGAAACAAAAAATTTCCTACGCACACACAAGATCTATCCATGGTGATGAGCATCTACGAGAGGGAGAGTGAATCTACATACCCTTGTAGATCGCTAAGCGGAAGCGTTAAGAAACGCGGTTGATGTAGTCGAACGTCTCCGCGATCCAAATCGCAAGTCGTCCCTCGATCCGATCACGAACTAGTGCCGAACGGACGGCACCTCTGCGTTCAACACACGTACGGCTTGATGACGCCTTCACCTCCTCGATCCAGCGAGCGATGATGAAGTAGTAGATGAGTTCCGGCAGCACAACGGCGTGGTGATGGTGGTGAGGAACAATCTCTGCAGGGCTTCGCCAAGCACTACGGAGATTATGACGGGAGAACGAGAGGGTTAGGGTTGCCGACACACGGCTTGGGAAATCTTGATGTGTCCCGTGTGCTAGCCCTGCCCCTCTATTTATATGTTGAGCTTTGGGGTCTAAACTTGGAGTAAAAGCCTTCTCCAGGTCGGTTTTGCCCGCACAAGGTCGGTTTGGCCCGCAGGGAAAGAGTCCAACTCGGATCCCTGCAGTACCGCGCACAAGCGGTAGTACCGCTCACGAGCGGTAGTACCGCTTGAGCGGTAGTACCGCTTCATACAAGCGGTAGTACCGCTTACGCGGTAGTACTGCCTTACCAGCGTTAGTACCGCTTAAGGCAGCAGCAAAACTTCCTTTTGCACTTTCCAATACCTCGTGGGCTTTACCCCTTTGGTTCATATAAAGTGTTGCTGCAACCGAACACTTTGGTAAACATCCGGAACCTCTTCCGGTGAATTCCGGAACCCTTCCGGAGATCAAAACACTATTATCACATATATCAATCTTTACCTCCGGACTCTTCCGGAGATCCTCGTCATGTCCGGGATCTTATCCGGGACTCCGAACAACCTTCGGTCACCAACAAAATAACTCAACTATACTAATTGTCACCAAACGTTAAGTGTGTAGACCCTGCGGGTTCGAGAACTATGTAGACATGACCGAGACACCTCTACGATCAATAACCAATAGCGGGATCTGGATGCTCATATTGGCTCCTACATATTCTACGAAGACCTTTATCGGTCGAACCTCTATGTCAAGGATTCAGTTAATCCCGTATACTGTTCCCTTTGTTCTTCGGTATGTTACTTGCCCGAGATTTGATCGTCGGTATCTCTATACCTAGTTCAATCTCATTACCGGCAAGTCTCTTTACTCGTTCTGTAATACAAGATGTCGTGGCTAACACTTTAGTCACATTGCTTGCAAGGCTCATTGTGATGTTGTATTACCGAGTGGGCCCTGAGATACCTCTCCGTCACACGGAGTAACAAATCCCAGTCTTGATCCATGCCAACCCAACAGACACCCTCGGAGATACATGTAGAGCACCTTTATAGTCACCCAGTTACGTTGCGACGTTTGATACACACAATTTACTCCTCCGATGTCAGGGAGTTGCATGATCTCATGGTCATAGGAACAGATACTTGACATGCAGAAAACAATAGCAATAAACTGACACGATCATATGCTACGTTTACAGTTTGGGTCTTGTCCATCACATCATTCTCCTAATGATGTGATCCCGTTATCAAATGACATCTCATGTCCATGGCCAGGAAACCTTCACCATCTGTTGATCAACGAGCTAGTCAACTAGAGGCTTTCTAGGGACACAGTGTTGTCTATGTACCCACACATGTATTTGAGTTTCCAATCAATACAATTATAGCATGGATAATAAACGATTATCATGAACAAGGAAATATAATAATAACCAATTTATTATTGCCTCTAGGGCATATGTTCAACAATTACCTCCCACGGAGGGCCCCGAACCTGGGTACATCGAATGTCCCTCACCGCTTGTGCCTAATCCCGCTCCCGGAGCCCGTCGGCGTCCTTCGGCCCCAACCACTCTCGATAAGCCACCCCATGGCATCTGTCGTGAGAAAACGACGACAGTTAGCGCCCACCGTGAGGCCGTACGCGACGTCGGCCGGAGTCACGCTCCGGGCGGGACCCTTCACCACCTCCCCCAGCCACCCCGCGTCCGGGCGGAACAGCATGCTCGTGGGGCTTGCTCCTGTGGGATGGAACCCCGCCCCTGCTGGCCCCGCAGGCGACGCTGCCGGCCCCTCCGTTGAGCGGCTCGGCAGCGACCCGCTGCTAGACATCACCAGCCTCACCGAGCCCGTCGGTATGCTAAGCCTCGCCGACGAGCCAGCTGCCGACGAGTACCCTAGCCAGGTACTCGACTGCCTCGACCCGCCCTCGTCCGTGGGCGCGCTCGCCCCGGGCGGGGCCGGCAACCCCCGCGTCCGCGCGGGGGTGATGGCCACCGGCTCCTCCACGACTTCTGGCCGGGCCAGGGCGGAGGCGGACACGGCTGCCGCGGCTGCTCACGCCGGCACCTCTGACCCCCTCGGTGCCACGCTTCGGGGCCTCGGCACGCCCATCGCACCTACCGCGAACCCAGCTACGGCTACAGCTGAGCTGGAGGCCGCTCGCCGGCTGCTTTTCGATGAGGCGACCGCGCTCGCCACCGCCAAGGGCCGGATGGAGTCCGTGCAGCGCGAGTATAACTCCGCCTACGGCCTCACCCCCGCCGGCAACGAGCCTAGCCGGCGCGGAGACGTCCGCGACCGCGGCCGCGTGGTCGCGGAAATCCTCGGCGGCAGGCTCCCCACCTACGACACGCCGGCTGCCAACCTGAGGGCCGCCCACGTAGCCTACGCTGACCTCGCCGGCCTGGAGGGCGAAGAACGAGAGCGGCAGGACCGCCACATACAAGACCTCATCGCCACCACTAACGCCCAGCATGCTCGGCTCGACGGCGTCAACACCGGCTCCGAAATACCCGTCCCCGAGGGGGATGCCCTGCAAACTGCTGGCCAGCGCCGACCAGTCCAGCAAGCCTCCTCCTCTCGCGGCTCCGGCCGGCGGGGCGCTGGGTCTCACAACGGACGCTCCCGGCTACGAGACGAGCAGCCGGCCGTCAACAGCCGGCGCGACGACACTCCGGCTGGCGGCAGTCGGCGCAGCCGGGACCATACCCCGCCCTCTCGGCGGGAACGTGCCCGCTCGCCTGCCCCGACTGTCCGTCCCGAGCTCGCCGCTCAGCTCGGCCCGCGTTTCCCGCGGAGCGAGAACGACGCCCGAACCCGCATCGAACGGATGGCGCAGTCGGCCCTCCTCGAGGAGGAGGGCTCGATCGGCCCGGTGTGCTTCGGCCCTCGGATTCGCAATGAGCCGTTCCCGCCCGGCTTCACTCACCCTCGCGACACCCCGAAATACAACGGCTCCGCCAAGCCGGAGGACTGGCTAATCGACTACACCACCGCGGTCGGCATTGCCAGGGGGAACAAGCGCGTAGCCGTGCGCTACGCCCCCCTAATGCTGACCGGCTCCGCCCGAACCTGGCTTAACAGCCTGTCGGCCGGCAGCATCAACACCTGGACCGACTTCGAGGAAGCGTTCGTCCGCAACTTTACCGGCACCTATAAGCGGCCCGGCCGGCCCCGCGAGCTGGCCATGTGCGTCCAGGGGCCGGAGGAACCCCTCCGCGATTACCTCATGCGCTGGACCGAGCTACGGACCTCCTCCGAAGGAGTGCACAGGGTGCAGGGCATCCAATACTTCATCGAGGGCTGCCGAGATGGCACCCACCTCAAGCACAAGCTCTTGTGCTCCGAGCCGGCTACCCTGGCGGATCTGATGGCCAGGGCGGAAAAGTACTCCACGACCGACTCCGCGATGCAGATGAAGGTCACCCGGCCGGCCAAGCCGGCTCCGCCGCCCGCCGCGCCGCGGGCGGACGCCGACAACCGGCAACAGCAGAACAACAAACGCAAGTCCGACTAGCCGGATCCCCGCTACGGGAGCCGGCAGGTCATGACCATCGAAGAAGAGCAATCGGCCGCCCAGGCCCCCAACCAGCGACAGCGCACCGGCAAGGCCGCCTGGCAGCCCAAGCTTACCTTCGAGCAAATGCTCGACCTAACCTGCAAGCACCACTCCGGGGCCAAGCCGACCACCCATACGCTCCGGCAGTGCAGCTTCTCCCAGCGGCTAGCCCGAGGCGAGGGCCTTCCGGCTCCTCCGCCTTCGGCTCCCCGCGAGCCGGCTCCGGCACAGGCCCCGCCACCTGCTCTGGCTTTGGCAGCCAACGACGGCCGCCTCCACGACCAGTTCCCTCGCCAGGACGGGTCCTACGTCGTCTTCACTAGTGAAGCAACTGACAAACACAGCATGCGCCAGCGCTGGCACGAGGTGAATGCCACCGCCCCCTCGGTCCCCCAATTCATGCATTGGTCCGAGAAGCCGGTCACCTCGAGCCGGGCGGACCATCCGGCTGTGATGCCAAACACGGGCAGCCACGCCCTCGTCCTCGATCCCACCATCGTCTCCGAGAGGCGCACCTGCCGTTTTTCGCGGGTGTTGATCGACGGAGGCAGCAGCATCAACATCCTCTATCGCGACACGATGCTCAAGCTGGGGCTCAAGGAGAAAGATTTGCAAACAAGCCGGATGGTTTTCCACGGCATCGTGCTAGGAAAGTCCTGCACCGCCATCGGCAAGATCGAGCTCGACATCCTCTTCGGCGACCAGAGCCACTTCCGCCGTGAGCCGGTTTGGTTCGAGGTGTTGGACCTCGACAGCCCTTACCACACGTTGTTCAGCCGACCGGCCCTCGTCAAGTTCATGGCAATCCCCCACTATGCCTACCTCAAGCTCAAGATGCCGGGTCCCAAGGGCATCATCACCGTCGCCGGCAACTACAAGATGTCGATCGAGTGCGCTCGCGACGACAGCCAGCTGGCCGAGGACCTGGAGATAGCGGAGAAGAAGCGGCAGCTCGACCGGCTCGTGGCTCATGCCTCCAACGAGCCGGCCATGCCGGCTCCCCCGTCCCAGACGACCGGCGAGGCGTCGTTCCGGCCGTCCAAAGACACCAGGCAGGTGCCGCTTGACCCGGCTAACCCCAAGCAGTGCGTCACCATCGGCGCCAACCTCAGAAGGAAATACGAAGGCGAGCTCATCGACTTCCTCCGTGAGAATCGGGACATCTTTGCATGGTCTCCCAAAGACATGCCGGGTGTTCCGAGGAAGTTCGCCAAGCACAAACTTCATGTCCGGCCGGATGCGAAGCCGGTCAAGCAACCCCTGCGCCGTTTCTCCGAGGAGAAGCGGCGTACAATAGGAGAAGAGATCGCCCGGCTGCTCGCAGCCGGCTTCATCATGGAAGTGTTCCACCCGGACTGGCTGGCCAACCCAGTCCTGGTGCTGAAGAAGAATAAGACCTGGCGCATGTGTATCGACTACACCAGCTTGAACAAGGCATGTCCCAAGGATCCGTTCGCCCTGCCACGGATCGATCAAATTATCGACTCCGCGGCCGGCTGCGATCTGCTGTCCTTCCTGGACGCCTACTCAGGCTACCACCAGATCAAGCTGGACCCGGCCTACTGGCTGAAGACGTCCTTCATCACCCTCTTCGGAGCCTACTGCTACATAACCATGTCTTTCCGCTTGAAGAATGCAGGCGCCACTTTCCAGCGCTGCATGCAGAAGTGCCTCCTGCCGCAGGTCGGCAGGAACGTCCACGTCTATGTTGACGACATCATCGTCAAAACCAAGAAGCATTTCAGCCTCCTTGACGATCTCCGGGAGACCTTCGCCAATCTGCGCGAGTACAAGGTCAAGCTCAACCCGGAGAAGTGTGTGTTCGGCGTCCCAGCCGGCCAGCTCCTGGGTTTCTTCGTATCCGCCCGCGGCATCGAGGCTAACCCAGAGAAGATCAGGGCGATCGAGCGCATGCCCAAGCCGACCCGTCTCCGCGACGTCCAGAAGTTCACCGGCTGCCTTGCCTCACTCAGCCGGTTCGTCAGTCGGCTGGGGGAGAAGACTCTGCCCCTTTACCAGCTCCTGAGGAAGATGGCCCTTGTCGAGCCGGGCGCCGACTCTGCCAGGAAGCCGGCCAAATTCGAATGGACCGACCAGGCGGACGCGGCGTTCCGCGACCTCAAACGAGTTCTCACCCATGCGCCCATCCTGGCCGCGCCGGCTGAGAAGGAACCCCTGCTCGCGTACATCGCAGCAACCACCCGCGTCATCAGCGTCGTCTTGGTCGTGGACAGGTCAGAGGAAGGCAAAGCGCTGGCAGTCCAGCGCCCCGTCTACTACCTCAACGAAGTCATTTCCGCCTCCAAGCAAAACTACCCCCACTACCAGAAGATGTGCTACGGCATATACTTCGCCGCCCAGAATATCAAGCAGTATTTCCAAGAGCATGTCATCACCATGGTGAGCACGGCGCAGCTGGGCGAAATCATGAGTGGCCGGGACGCCACCGACTGGATCGCCAAGTGGGCAATCGCCCTCGCCGACTTCGAGATCCGATACGAGCCGCGCACCGCCATCAAGTCGCAGGCAATGGCCGACTTCCTCGTCGACTGGGCGGAGACCCAGTTCGTGCCGCCTCCCCCGGACTCCACGCATTGGCGCATCCACTTCGACGGCTCGAAGATGCGGTTCGGCTTGGGAGCCGGCATCGTCCTGTTGTCTTCGAAAGGAGACCAACTCAAGTACGTGCTCCAAATCCACTTCGCAGCCTCCAACAACATGGCCGAGTACGAGGCGCTCGTCCACGGCCTCCGGTTCGCCAAGGAGATTGGCATCCGGCGCATCTTGTGTTTCGGCGACTCCGACCTGGTGGTGCAGCGGGTCTCTGGTGAGTGGGATGCCACGGACGCCAACACGGCCAGCTACCGGTTCCTCGTCCAACAGCTTACCGACTCCTTCGAGGGCTGCGAGTTCCACCACGTCCCCCGGGCGGACAACGAGGCGGCATACGCCCTGGCCAAAATCGGCTCCACTCGCTAGGCCATCCCGGCTGGCGTCTCCCTCGAGCAGCTGCGCAAGCTGTCGATCAAACCCTCCGCCGAATCGGAGTCCATCTTCGTGCCCACGGATCCCGTCGGCTCCTCCGCGGACCCGGGGGCTCCGCTGGCACCACCTACTCCACCGGCTCCGCCGGCGCCGCCTGCCCTACCAACTACGCCGGCTACGCTGGTCGCGCCGGCTCCCGCAGCTGTCGTTCCGACGACCGCCGGCTCTGAGACCGCGGCCATCCTGATGGCTGCTGATCAGCCAGACCCGGGGACTGGCGAGCCGGTCCCAGGGGCTCCGCCGGCGGACCCGGGGGCTCCGGCTGCCCAGAACCTCCTGCCCATGCTGGTGCTGGACTCGGTGTCGGCTCCGTCGTGGGCTCAGCCAATCCTGGCTTTCCTCTTGCGCGGCGAGCTCCCACCCCCCGACGAAGACAAGGCTCGACAGGTCCAGCGCCGTGCGCCCGCCTACAGCATCATCAACCATAAGCTGGTCCACCGTAGCACGGCCGGCGTGTACCAATGCTGCGTCGAGCCCGAAAAGGTCCAAGAGATCCTCCGAGACATCCACCAGGGCGAGTGCGGGCACCATGCCGCCTCGAGGACCCTGGTGGCCAAGGCGTTCCGCCACGGCATCTACTGGCCGACTGCGCTTGAGGAGGTGACGCGACTCGTCGACAAGTGCGAGGGGTGTCAATGTTTCCGCGCCCAAAGCCACCTGCCGGCTACGGCGCTGCAGACCATCCCGCTGTCGTGGCCCTTTGCCGTCTGGGGGCTCGACATGGTTGGGCCATTCAAGACCGCTCGAGGCGGCATGACGCATCTGCTGGTAGCCATCGACAAGTTCACCAAGTGGATACAAGCCAGGCCCATCAAGAAGCTGGACGGCCCCACGGCCGTCGGGTTCGTCGAGGACATAACGGTGCGCTACGGCGTCCCGCACAACATCATCACCGACAACGATACCAACTTCGCCAAGGGTGCACTAGCCCGTTTCTGCGCCAAGCAAGGCATCCGGCTCGACCTGGCCTCGGTAGCCCACCCGCAGTCGAACGGCCAGGCCGAAAGGGCAAATGGCCTGATCCTGGCTGGCATCAAACCCTGGCTCGTAGCACCACTCGTCCGCTCTGCCGGCTGCTGGATCGAGGAACTGTCGGCCGTCTTGTGGAGCCTGAGGACCACGCCCAATCGATCAACCGACTTCACGCCCTTCTTTCTCGTGTATGGGTCCGAGGCGGTCATCCCCACGGACGTCGAGTTCGACTCGCCTCGAGTCACCATGTACACGGAGACGGACGCAAAGGAGGCAAGGGAGGATGGTGTCGACCTACTCGAGGAGGCCCACGAGCTAGCACTGAGCCGGACGGCTATCTATCAGCAGAAGCTCCGGCACTACCAGAGCAAGCGCATCCGGCCCCTCTCCTTCTGCGAGGGGGATCTGGTGCTCAGGCGAATCCAGCGAACCGCCGGCCAGCACAAGTTGTCCTCCCCATGGGAGGGCCCGTTCATCATCAGCAAGGCGCTGCACAACAACGCGTACTACCTGATAGACGCACAGAAGCCACAGAAGCGCAAGAGAGACGCCTCCGGCGAGGAGACGGAGCGCCCGTGGAACGCAGCGCTCCTCCGACCGTTTTACTGCTAAGGACCAGTGCATGTATGTACCTCCCCTTTTGGACTTATGAATGCAATGGGTGCCCCATGTCGGCTCTTGGGGCACGCCTCTTTTCGTTTCCTCCCAAAAGCTGTTCACCTCACTCACCGGTTCCCGGACCCGGTTCCGCAGTCTCCGGGGCTCGCCGGCTAGCCTTGACGTCGCTCTCCGAAGCCGGTCAAGTAATGTGGACTAAGGAACACCCTACCACCCCACCCAGCTACAGACCAGCTCCCGGCTGTCCGGCTAGTGGGTTCTCGGAACGACAAACTTAGCACGCACGAAAGCGGTCATAGGGGGTCGCCGGCTAGGGCTAGCCGAAATCTTTTTTAGCCTCTGCCATTTACCTTAGCCAAATACTCACGCGGCTCCCAAACTCACGACCGGCTCTCCCGAGGCGGACGCCCCGTCCCAGCTACAGACCGGCTCCCGGCTGTCCGGCTGGCGGGGCCGATGCCAAAAGGAACAAGGTTTTGGGTAGACGGAGCCAAAAAGGGAAAAAGGGCTAAGGTCGATTCGGCACACATAAAAAACTTTTTGCAAACGAAGGCACAAACTTATATACAAAACGGCCCACGGCCCCAAGTTCATTACATCCAAGTTCATTACATCTACACCCCCAGTGGGTGGAATTGCAGTCTAAACAAAATACAGGAAAGAAAAATCCTAAGTAGCGGCAGCGCCGTCTTCTCCTCCGGCGTCCTCCACGGTGGCTGAAGTAGAGGCCCCGTCCTTGGCCGCGGCGCGGCCCGTGGCGGCTCCCGCGCCCAAGTCATGGGCCAGCTTGGAGTCGGCGTAGTCGTCGGTGCTGGACCCGGCGTCCTCGTCGCCCGTCTCCGCGGCGCTACCCTCCGGGTCGTCAAGGGCGAGCCTGTACGGGTCCTCCGGGATCACCTCACCGTCTGCCGTGTGCTCTGGGACGTACTCGTCCCACGCGGCGAAAGAAGCAAGGTCGCTGGCCCGCACGGCCAGCGCATTAGCTGCCGCCTCCAGCTCCGCATCGGTGCCGGCGTGCTGAGCCGTGAGCAGCCCCAAGTCGAGCTCGGGGTACCATGACCTCGCGATGCGAAGTGCCATGGCCACTCCGGCGCGCGCGGCGAAGGCCCTCCAGGCGTTCACCCGCGTTGTCCCGAACTCCAGCCACCTCGACAGCCGGCTTATGGAGTCCGGCTCCACCACACCCGGCCAGAGGGTGCGAACCAGCCCCACGCCGGCCGCCTGGAGCCGCTCCATGGCCCGAACCATCTCGGTCAGACGCGCCCTGGCGATGATCCCCACCTCGCCCAGCGACCAGGCGGCAAGTTCCCCAATGGCGACTCCCTGAGCCCGCAGGTCCTCATGGTGGGCCTCCACGGCCGCCTCCGCGATCCCCTGCATGCTTGGGAGGAACCCTAAGGAAGAAAGTGGCGCGAGATAAACAATGAAAGAAGCCAAACCGCTCAAAAGAAACAAACAAGTGAATACAAGACGACGAAAGCGTACCGGCCAGCGTCCGATCTATCTCGTGTGCTTGCTCCTGCAGCGCGGCGTCCTTGGCCGACCCCTCCTGAAGCCGGCGCTCGTGCTCAGTGCGGGCCGCCTACGCCTCATTGGCCTCCTTCGCCAGCAGGGCGGCCTTGTCCTCCAGCTCCTTGCGATGGACCGCCTCCTGCTCCTTCAACCGCCGTTGGAAAGCTGCCTCCTGGTCCTCCAACTCCCGGCGATGAGCCGCCTCGTGCTCCTCCTTCTCCGCCATCGCCTGGTCTGCCTCTTGACAGAGCCGGTCACACTCCGCCGTCAGGAGGTCCCGCCGTTCGCCAAGCTGTATCACCTGGCGACGGAGGCTGACCGTCTCGGCGTCGGTGGCTGCCCGGGACGAGCACGCCTCTGTCAGAATGCAAGCAATGAAAGGGATTCAGCCCGCCTTCGGAGTAGCCGGCCTGAATCCCGGGGGCTACACCCAGTGGGTGCGCTGGCGCGCCCCCACTAGACTCTCGCAAACACCTTACCTTTCAGGTCGGCGGACGTAATAGCCAGCCGGCTCTCGACTCCGCGATACAGGCCCAGCAGCGTGTTGTACGCGGCTACCCTGCGGTCGTGCTCAGCCTGTAGAAAACACAAGCAAAGACGCCATCAGACTCGACCTGCCTGCGTCCCAGGCCGGCCTGAGTCTTGGGGCTATACCCAGTGGGTGCGCTGGCGCGCCCCCACTGGAAGAAATCAAAAGAAAAGTGCAAAGCTTCGAGCACATACCGCGATGGATTGCTCGAGGTGGACCAGCCGGTCGCTGGCGGCCCGAGCATCCTGCGCCACCTAGGCGTGGTAGGCGGCAAACTCCTCGACGACGGCAACCATCGCGGCCTCGAGGGCGCTCGGCGCGTCGTTGAGAGCTGCGCCTCCGGCCGTAGCCCAGGTTTCCTGTGGCCGGCCCCCGTCGGCGGGCCCGGACGCGCCCTTCGCCGTGGCCACCAGGGGGCCTGCCCTTCCCGGCACCACGGTTCCAGGTGCCGCTGCTGACGGGCCCGGGGCGTCCACCCTCCGGGCGCCGCCGTCCCGCTAGCCGGCACTCCGCCTCTGGCGGTGCCGGTCCGGCTCTCCCCTGATGCCAGGGCCTCCGGAGCCGGGACCTCCGCATCCAGGACGACGACCTCTGGGGGCTCCTCCGCCCCCGGAGGCACGTCCTCTGCCCCTTCCGCGGCGTCTGCCGTGGTCGCAGTCACGCACGCCTCCTCCTCGACCCGCGCATCCGTCTCCGCGCCGCCGCCCGGGGTCATGCCTATCCTTGGATCTCCTCTCCCGGCCAGAGGGAAAAGGCTCCCACGGCTGGCCGGCCACCTCCACACTCGCCTGCCCCCTCGGCCGTTTCTGCGCCGCCTCCTCCCATGGGCGATGCTCCTCCTCGCGCAGCTCTCGCTCGGACGCCTCGAGGTCCCGCCATGCCTGGCGCTCCCTATCCTTGGCGGCGCCGCCCCCGCTGTCTCAATGGCGGCGGCCCTCCCATGAGCGCGCGGCTCCCTGGATGAACAAGATCAGAAAAAGGAACCAACCGAAAAACAACAACAACAGGCGGGTAACCAGAACCGACTTACCCAATGGTGACGGGGACCGCCCGCCTGGCGGGGCCCGACTGGGCCACTCGCAGTTTCTTCCCGCCGCCTCCGCGGCCGCCTCCCGGCTGCCCGGTGGCCGCTCGTTTGGGAGCCGGCCTTGGGCCGTCCGGCTGCTTCCCTCTTCCGCCGGCGGTATCGTCGTCCCGGCTGGACGCGCGGTCGTCACAGCGAGCGCGCCTCCTCGGCACTGCGGCGTCATCCCCCGAGGCTTTTGGGTCCTCTGGGGCCGCTGCAACACGCACCGTTTCCATCTCAGCATCATCGTCGGTCCAGTCCCGCAATAGTGACGGGGGAGGGGACTCACCCGCCGGCTCGGTGGTTTCCGTCTCCGTCCCGCCTACGCCGGCTCCGCCGGCCGGCTCCGATGTAGCCGGCTCCACGTCGTCAGCATCCTCGACCTCCTCCGGGTCCGACTCCTCCACGTCGGCAGCCGGCTCGCGATAGTTCTGCAATAGCGGGGAAACCTGCATATACAAGGAGCCCCCCCGCCGTCAAGCCATGGGGGGAAGCCGTCTTCAACGAGAAAAAGAAGGGGGGACGACTCGTCACATACCTGCGGAGCCAGGCGGTCCCGGCTGTATGGGGCCTTCCCCCATTGCCATCCGCCCTCGTTCATCTTGGCGGCTGAAATGGCGTTCACCCTCCTCGCCACCTGCACCACCTTCAGCTCTTTGGTGGAGAGCCAGCAAGGGTCGTGCCGCCCTCCCATTTGGCAGATGAGGTGCGGTCGGCGCTGCAGAGGCTGCACCTGGTGCGCGACCATCGTAGCCAGGAGGTCCGTTGCCAACAGCCCCTCCATCCGGTTCATCACCACCAGCCGTTCGCAGAGCCGGTCCGCCGTCTCGGGGGCGACGGCCGGAGGCGTCCTCCAGTTCGGCATCGCGACTGGCGGCTGGTTGACAAAGGCAGGGAGGTTGATGTAGTCCACCTCCGGCTTCACGTTCTTCACGTAGAAGAACCCCTTCTGCCAGTTCTACACCGAGTCCAGCAAGGGGAGTTGGGGGAAGCCGGCTTTGGCTCGGAAGTGGATCAACGCGGCTCCGCAGGCGGTCATGACCTTCTGGCCGATTGTCGGGTCTTTGACCGTCTGGCGCTTGAGGTAGAAGAGCCAGCACCAGAGGTCCAGACGCGGCTCCACCCCCAGGAATCCATCGCAGAGGGAAACGAACGCTGCCAGCTGCAGGACAGCGTTGGCGGCCAGATGGTGCGGCTGCAGCCCGAAGTATGTAAGAAAACGCCGGAAGAACGTGCTCGCCGGCAGGTCGAGCCCGCGGAGGAAGTTCTTGACGAACACCACCACCTCGCCCTTCCTCGGGGTCTCGCGTTCTCCGACTCGGCGATGCGCGCCTCCAGGTGCTCCGCCGACGGCAACTTGCGGCGGTGGCGGAGGTGCTCGATGAAGTGCTCGTCGACGTCGCTGCCGTCCCACGCTCCTTTGCTCGCCATCACCCTCGAAGGTCACGTGGCCGCAGCGGTGGAGCGCAAAAGCCCGCCCACGGTACGGCTTCCGGCGGCGGCGAACGGCGGCACGGCGGGCGTACGGTTCTCGCTCTCTCTCTCTCTCTCTCTCTAAGCGGGGAGGTGAGGGGCGACGACGGCAATGTGCTGGGGGAGAGGGAACAAATGCGCCGTTCTGCCCCTCTCCCCCCTCCATTTAAACCCCCGCACGGAGATAGTGGGGAGCGGATTCGTCGCGCACGACCCCCACTACTCCCGCCGCGCGCGGGAGGCATTAACGCGCCCCGGGATCGCCAACCGACGGCCCGGGCCACAGAGGATCCGCGTGCACACGGGCCGAGGATGCGGCCGAAGTGGGCCCCGCCCCACATCCCGGTCTTCTCCTCCGCATGGCCTGTCAGGTCGCGGCCCGCTGCGCACCCCACATGTCGCATCTCCTCTGCCCGACGGGGCACTCAAGGCGTCCCGCGAAGCGTCGGCCGACTACGGAGCCGGCCGCCGCGCTCCCGCCTCCTCCGGCGCCTGGACCACGCGTAATACAAAGCAAGACTCAAGCCGGCGAGGTCCGCCTCCGTTCAGCCGGCGGGCCTCCCCTGCTTCGGGGACTACTGACGGGGGGATGACCCCGGGGTATCCTCAACCGACCGCCTCCAACTTTTCGAAACAATCGCGGGGCGAGCCGCCTCCCCCCGCGGACCGGCTCCGCCCGGCCAGCTCCGCCAAACGTCCGGCTCGGGGCCGGGCTGCTGGCTACTCCAACCAGCCGGCTAGGGGCTTAGACGCCTAGCCCCCTAGCCGGCAGTGCTGCAGGTACTGTCGTCAGAGCACGCGTGGCTACAGTGGCCCCCGTCGCGTCGGGGGTCAGCCCCGCGTGGCCACAGTGAGGCGACAGTGCCTCTGACTCTGGCCGACTGCGACCTGGCGAATGGCACAGTGCCGGCCTGCCCTCAACCACTCCATTACCTGCCCCGGCGTGACTATAGCGCGGCCGGCTGTACCGCTGACCGCGCCCGGCTGCCGCAAGACGACGCCCCGACGGACGGCCCGTGCCACGACGGGACGGGCGCTGGGGCCCGCCAGGCGGGTCCCCTCCGGCTCCCGATGGGACCCCGCAGCCGGCGGGCCCTACCAGCGACAAGACCCCACGACCGGGGGCCCCGCGGCCGGCTAGACAGACAGCCAGCTGGGGCCCTCCGGAGCCTTCTATTCATATTGTATTCCGAGGGGTTATCCTATAAAACCCCCCGGAGCTCCCCCATGCAGGGGGGGGGCTGGACACACACACCCACACACACGTAGAGAGGCAGAGTGGGCAAGCTAGCCCCTTCTTCCTCCTCTACCCATACAGCTTGAGGAGCACCATTGTAGACCCCCGTTGCTAATCAACCGAACCGGCAGGACTAGGGGTATTACCTCCCACGGAGGGCACCGAACCTGGGTACATCGAGTGTCCCTCACCGCTTGTGCCTAATCCTGCTCCCGGAGCCCGTCGGCGTCCTTCGGCCCCATCCACTCTCGATAAGCCACCCCATGGCATCTGTCATGAGAAAACGATGACATATATTAAGCTTAAGATGCCAGGTCCGAATGGCGTGATCACAGTCACAGGCAATCGGAAGGTGGGGGAGGAGTGCCTCCAGAAGGGATCCAAGATTGCCGACGAACAAATAGCAGTCGCCGAGCTCGACAAAATCAAGAAAACGGTGGATGCAGCAGACCTTCTGAGGGCGAAGAAGCCATCCATGGATTCCGCCTTTCAGTCGGCTGGCGAGACGAAGCAGGTCCACATCCACCTGTCAGATCCGAGTGCTGTAGCTATGAACATTTCGGCGACACTCAGTGAGAAATAGGAAGGCAAGCTCATCCAGTTCCTCCGTGAGAACTCGGACACCTGCCTCGCTCATCTACAGTGAAGCGCAAGGCAATAGGCGAAGAGATCACTCGACTCCTAGTGAGCGAGTTATATCCGCGAGGTTTACCACTCCGAGTGGCTCGCCAACATCGTCCTGGTGCCAAAGAAGGACAAATCACTCTGCATGTTTATTGACTTCAAGCATCTGAATCGGGCCTGCCCGAGGATCATTTTTTCCTTTCCCTATATAGACCGAATAGTGGACTCTACCGCCGGGTGTGAACGCCTTTCATTCTTGGATGCATACTCCGGGTACCACCAAGATCTGATTGTATGGTCCCGATGAAATAAAAAATAGACTTCATCACCCCATTCGGTTGTTTCTGCTATATCGCCATGCCATTCAGCCTTAAAAATGCCGGAGCCACGTTCCAGCGCATGATTCAATAATTCTTGCAGGAGCAGATCAGTCGGAATGTGGAAGCATACATCGATGACGTAGTGGTCAAGTCCAAGAAAGGTTTCGACCTCCTGGCCATTCTAGCTGAAACGTTCACGAATCTTTGGCGCTTCGGAATAAAGCTCAATCCGGCTAAGTGCACCTTCGGGGTCCCTGCTGGCAAGTTACTCGGATTCCGCGTTTCCAAACATGGGGTCGATGCCAACCCCGACAAGATTGGTGCCATAATCCGAATGAAACGCTCCGAGCGCCTGCATGATGTCCAGAAGCTCACGGGTTGCATAGCAGCCCTGAGCTGGTTCATATCAAGACTCAGCGAGAAGGCCCTACCTCTCTACTGACTGATGAAGAAATCTGACAAGTTTGAGTGGACAGATGAGGCGCAAGCCGCGTTCCAGGAATTTAAGACCTTGCTTTCCACCCAGCCGGTGTTGGCTACTCCGGGCAGCTGAGAGCCTTTGCTCTTGTACATCGCAGCCACGAGCCACGTGGTCAGCACCATCCTCACTGTCGAGCGCAAGGAGCCAGGAAAGGCATTCAAGACACAGCGACCCGTATACTATATTTCGGAGGTCCTGACTCCTTCTAAACAAAGATATCCTCATTACCTGAAGTTGGACTATGGCATTTACTTAACGGTGAAGAAAGTGATCCATTACTTCCAAGACCACTCGGTCACAGTGATTAGTGACGCTCCATTATTGTTCGATATCCTGAATAATCGAGACGGCAAAGGCCGAGTGGCGAAGTGGGCTATAGAACTCCTTCCTCTAGAAATCAAGTTCGAAGCCAAGAAAGCGATCAAGTCTCAAGCCCTGGTAGACTTCCTGGCTGAGTGGATCGAACATGAGCAACCAGCCCCAAGCCTTTCCGAGCACTGGACTATGTTCTTTGACAGATCTAAGATGCTCCATGGCTCGAGGGCTGGAGTAGTCCTGGTTTCCCCTAGAGGAGACCGACTGAGCTACATTCTTCAGATTCACTTTGACTCTTCCAACAATGAAGCCGAGTAAGAAGCCCTCCTGTACGGGCTTCGCATGGCCATCTCACTCAGCATCCGCCGCTTGATGATATATGGCAACTCAGACCTTGTTGTGAACCAAGTTATGAAGGAGTGAGACATTCGGAGCCCCGCGATGACTAGTTACAGTAATGCCGTAAGGAAACTGGAAACGAATTTTTAAGGCTTGGAGCTCCATCACATACCTTGATCCAAGAATCAAGCGGCTGATGACTTAGACAAGATTGGGTCCACTCAGCATGCGGTGCCGAGTGACGTGCTCCTCGAATATTTGCATGCCCCAACCATCATAGAAGATCCCTTTATGGAGGAGCCCCCACAAGAAGTCGGACCGTCCGAGGACGACGTCCCGACTATAGTTGATTTGGTCCAGGAGATGCTAGTAATTACCCCCGAGTGGACATAGCCCTACATAGCATACCTGCTCCGATAGGAACTCCCCGAAGATGAAACAGAGGCCCGTTACCTCGTCCGGCGATTCGAGGCCTTCATTGTGATGGGAGATCAACTATTCAAAAAAAAGCACCATCGGAGTCGTTCAATGTTGTATTTCCCCGGAGGTAGGACAACAAATTCTGCATGAAATCCACTTGGGAACTTGCGGCCATCACGCGTACTCTTGGACACTGTCGGGGTACGACCATCTATGGGCCCGGCAAGGCCCCTTTCTGATTAGGCAAGGCGGTCTCTAACACGCAAAGAGCATCATTGATTCCTGCATACATGGGGATTTAGACAGGTTCGGGCTGCCGGAGCGTAAAACCCTATGTCTTGTATTCTTGTGTTTTATGAGTGTTCACAGTACAGGCCGCAACAACCCCGGCAAGAGGTGCCTCGGGAGTACAGCTACTCGTGTAGATTGAACATAGTGTCGACCTTTGTAAAGGTAGCCATGGGACTCCTTTTATAGACCAAGGGGTTACCATAATGGAAAAATGGTCTTTACATCTGGTAAACAGTGGATACTGCCCTCTGCCAGAGTGTCAGCAGAGGTGTTAGTGGGAAATACCTAACCCTGGCGGACTAGGACAGACACATTGATTGCGCCATGAGGTGCCAAGCCGGCGGTGTCTCCCGGCAAGGATTGCATCTCCTTTTGTGTCGTCCGCCCAGCAACCTTCTATTGTTTTGCCACGCCATGGTACAGGTGTCGTTAAAGCTGCTATAAATCCCCCCCATGCCACCACGCCCCTGGCCAATTCCACCTATTCACCTGCTCGCTCGCCACCTGGCCGATGTAGACAACCAGCCTGGCGACATGGAGCTAGGGCTTGGCGGGCAGGGTCCTTGGCAGGCGAGCGCGTCCTTGAGCCCCCGACAACGTGTGTTGCTGGGCTTACTTGGTCTTTGCTCATCTTAATTGGAGGAATGTTTCTGTCCAGCAAGATCTTTCTGGGATGGAGGCTGCGGTGTATGGTGCACAAGTCAGAATGCTAAGGACCCCATTTCTTAGTACACCGACAGGAGCCCTGATACTTCCATTTTGCATCATGATTTCCTACTGTTATTTACTTTGTTTTGTTGAATAATAATACTTTGGGGAGTGATTCTAATGCCTTTTCTCTCATAATATGCAAGGTTTACACAAAGAGGGAGAATACCGGCAGCTAGAATTCTGGACCTAAGAAAAGCACATCAGAGATACCTATTCTGCACAACTCCAATGAAGCTGAAGTTTTACGGAGATTATTTTTGTATTTAATAAAAAATACTGGAGCAGAAAACTACCGGAGGGGGCCAGCCAGGTGGGCATAACCCACAAGGTTGCGCCATACCCCCCCTGGGTGTGCCCTGGTGTATCGTGGCCATCTCGGCCCACCTCCGGAGCCCATCTTCTGGTATATAGTCACATTTGACCTAGAAAAAGTCAAAGGAGGACTTTCGGGACGAAGCGCCGCCGCCTCGAGGCAGAACTTGGGCAGGAGCACTTTTCCCTCCGGTGGAGCGATTCCGCCAGGGGAACTTCCCTCCCGGAGGGGGAAATCGAAGCCATCGTCATCACCAACACCACTCTCATCTTTGGGAGGCCAATCTTCATCAACATCTTCAACAGCACCATCTCCTCTCAAACCCTAGTTCATCTCTTGTGTTCAATCTTTGTACCGGAACCTCAGATTGGTACCTGTGGGTGACTAGTAGTGTTGATTACCTCGCGTAGTTGATTACCATATGGTTTATTTGGTGGAAGATTATATGTTCAGAGTCATTATGCTATTTAATACACCTCTGATCGTGAGCATGATTATTATTTGTGAGTAGTTACCTTTGTTCTTGAGGTCACGGGAGAAGTCATGTTGTGAGTAATCATGTGAATTTGATATGTGTTCAATATTTTGATGATATGTATGTTGTGATTCCCTTAGTGGTGTCATGTGAACGTCGACTACATTACACTTCACCATTCATGGGCCTAAGGGAATGCATTGTGGAGTAGTTATGACATGATGGGTTGCTAGAGTGACAGAAGCGTAAACCCTAGTTTATGCGCTACTTCGTAAGGAGCTGATTTGGATCCAAATGTTTAATGCTATGGTTAGATTTTATCTTAATACTTTTCTCATAGTTGCGGATGCTTGCTGGGGGTTAATCATAAGTGGGAGGTTGTTCAAGTAAGAACAACACCCAAGCACCGGTCCACCCACATATCAAATTATCAAAGTAGCGAACACAAATCAAACCAACATGATAAAAGTGACTAGATGAAATTCTCGTGTACCCTCAAGAACACTTTTCCTATTACTAGAGACTGTTCTGGCCTGTCCTTTGCCACAAAAGGATTGGGATACCTTGCTGCACCTTGTTTACCATTACCTTTACTTGCTTGTTACCAATTATCTTGCTATCAAACTATCTGTTACCTACAATTTCAGTGCTTGCAGAAATTACCTAGCTGAAATCCGCTTGTCATTTCCTTCTGCTCCTCGTTGGGTTCGACTCTCTTACTTATCGAAAGGACTACGATTGATACCCTATACTTGTGGGTCATCAAGACTCTTTTTTGGCGCTGTTGCCGGGGAGTGAAGTGCTCTTGGTAAGTGGAAATCGGTAAGGAAAAACTTATACTACGTGCTGAAATTTAGTGCTACTTGCTACTATGGAAAACAATCCTTTGAGGGGTTAGTTTGGGGTATCTTCACCTCGACCGGAACCACAATTAGTTGTCCCTCAACCTATAGCACCTACTGAAAATATTGGCTATGAAATTCCTTCGGGTATGGTAGAACAACTGCTTGCTAAACCTTATGCAGGAGATGGAACTGAACATCCTGATATGCACCTCTTATATGTGTACAAAATTTGTGGATTATTTAAGCTAGCAGGTTTACCCGGAGATGAAGTTAAGAAGAAGGTTTTCTCTTTATCTTTGGAGGGAAAAGCATTGACATGGTATAGGCTATGTGATGATCTTGGATCATGGAACTGGAATCGTTTGCAATTCGAATTCCACCAAAAGTTTTATCCCATGCATCTAGTTCATCGTTATCGGAATTATATATATAATTTTTGGCCTCGTGAAGGAGAAAGTATCGCTCTAGCTTGGGGGAGGCTTAAGTCAATGTTATATTCATGCCCCAATCATGACATTCTGAGAGAAGTTATCATTCATAATTGTTATGCTCGGCTTTCTCATAATGATCAATCCATGCTCGATACTTCTTGTGCTGGTTCTTATATGAAGAAGACTATTGAATTCAAGTGGGATCTCTTAGAAAGGATTAAATGCAACTCTGAAGATTGGGAACTCGACGAAGGTAATGAGTCAAGTATAAAGCTTGAATTTGATTGTGTTAAATCTTTTATGAATACCGATACTTTTCATAAGTTTAGCACTAAATATGGACTTGACTCTGAGATAGTAGCCTCTTTCTGCGAAGCATTTGCTACTCACGTTGACTTACCTAAGGAAAAGTGGTTTAAATATCATCCCCCTATTAAAGAAGAAATTAAAGAACCGGTCATAGCGAAAGAAGAAACCATCTTTTACAATGTTGATCCAGTTGTGCCTACCGCTTATATTGAAAAACCACCTTTCCCTGTCAGGATAAAGGAACATGCTAAGGTATCCACTGTGGTTCATAAAAGTAATATAAGAGCACCTAAACCCCCTGAGCAAATTAAAGTAGAACCTAGTGTTTCTATGGTTAAAGATTTCTTGGTAGAAAATATTGATGGGCATGTTATCTACTTTTGTGATGAAGCTGCTAGAATTGTTAAACCCGATGAAAAAGATAAACATAGACCCATAGAAGGCATGCCTGTTGTCTCGGTCAAAATAGGAGATCATTGCTATCATGGTTTATGTGATTTGGGTGCTAGTGTGACTGCTATCCATTTTACTCTATACCAAGAAATTATGGATGAAATAGCACCTGCTGAAATGGAAGACATTAACGTTACTATTAAACTTGCTAATAGAGACACTATCACACCACTTGGGATTGTTAGAGATGATGAGGTCTTGTGTGGGAAAGTAAAATACCCTACTGATTTTCTAGTTCTTGGTTCCCCACAAGATGACTTTTGTCCCATTATCTTTGGTAGACCTTTCTTGAGCACCGTCAATGCTAAGATAGATTGTGAAAAACAAATTGTCGGTGTCAGCTTTGGTAATGTGTCTCATGAGTTTAATTTTTCGAAGTTTAGTAGACAACCTCATGATAAAGCGTTATCTAGTAGGAATGAAATATTTGGTCTTGCTTCTATTGTTGTGCCTCCTACTGATCCATTAGAACAATATTTGTTGACCATGAAAATGATGTGCACTTGCGTGAAAGAAATGAAATAGATAAAAATTTCTTTGAACAACAACCTCTCCTGAAACACAATTTGCCTATTGAAACTCTTGGAGGGCCTCCTCCACCTAAAGGTGATCCTGTGTT
Source organism: Elymus sibiricus (assembly GCA_039707655.1). Lineage (NCBI taxonomy): Eukaryota > Viridiplantae > Streptophyta > Magnoliopsida > Poales > Poaceae > Elymus > Elymus sibiricus. Next base: position 182,591,614 of record CM077669.1, on the reverse strand, counting down.
TTAATTAAAACAATTACCTGACACTTTGAAGTATGCTTATCTTGATGAGAAAAAGATATATACTGTCATTATTAGTGCTAACCTCGAACTAAGCAAGGCCTTCACCAAGTTGCCGAAGGACTTCGATTCCAGCGAGCTCGACACCCTCGTCGCCCCCTTCTCCGACAAGGCCAGCTCCATGATCCTGAGGCGCTAATTTCCTTTTCCGTTACTCCCCCGGGGAAGGCTTGCAAGCGGGGTCCCTTCCATCTCCTTGGAAAAAGAAAAAGGGGAAAATAGATTAAGCTAGGAACCCATGTGGTTCAACAGCTACCTTACGCAAGGGGTGATCGCAACATATCATTAGAGATACATAAAGTAAAGATGTACTTGACAGGAAGTTGCGGAACACTTAGCTTTTACCGATTACGCACAGGTGTAGGATCGAAAGTATGTCTAGAGGGGGGGTTATTAGACTACTTGACAAAATAAAATTTCTACGTTTTCCCAATTTTAAGTGTTGGCAGATTTTAGCAATGATAGCAAGTCAAGGACACCCTACACATACATGTCTAAGAGTATAGAAGCGGAAAGTAAAGACAAGCATATGTAATAGAGGATAGGGAGGAACATCAAACGCAATTTGGAGACATGAAATTTTTTCCCGTGGTTCCGATAGGTGGTGCTATCGTACGTCCACGTTTATGGAGTCTTCAACCCACGGAGGGTAACGGTCGCGAGAGTCCACGAAGGGCTCCACCCATAAGGGCCCACGAAGTAGCAACCTTGACTATTCCATAACGGCTTCCGTCCACGAAGGACTAGCCTCACTATGGGTAGATCTTCACGAAGTAGGCGATCTCCTTGCCCTTACGAACTTCTTGGTTCAAGTCCACAACACGAAGTAGGAGTCTCCCAAGCGACACCTAACCAATCTAGGAGGCACGACCGTCCAAAAGGTAATAGGCTCGATGATGATGATGAACTCCTTGCTCTTGTGCTTCAAGATGATAGACTCCTCAACACTCAATCACTCTCTCACAGATTTCGCTTTGGTGGAAGAGATTGATTGGGTGGAAAGCAACTAGGGGAGGCTAGAAATCAAGATTCATATGGTTGGAGTGGAATGGCTTGATATCAACACATGAGTAGGTGGCTCTCTCTCAGAAAATTGGATGGGGCAAGTATGGAATAGTTCTGAGTGCTTCTCTTTCGAATGAGTGGTGGTGAAGGGGTATATATAGGCATCCTCAAAAATCCAACCGCTACACCTTAACTGACCAACTCGGTGACACCGAGGTATAAAACTCGGTGGTACCGAGTTGCTCAAAAGGTAGCAACTTTTGAATCTTGGTGAGACCGATATATAGTTCTCAGTAGTAGCGACAAAGGTGACCAACGGTCAGAATGCAAACTCGGTGGCACCGATCCAAAAACTCAGAAATTCCGAATTAAAGAAATGGGGCAACAGAAAGTTCGCAACTGAAACTCGGTGGCACCGATGCAAAATCGGTTGTAATGAAAACTTAGGGTTTGGCTGGGATTTGTCTGAGGAGAAAATCGGTAGGGCCGAGTGGGAAATATTGGTGGCATCGATTTTGCATGATAGGCTTTTGACAGACTTTTGTGGAAGAGCTTGTGGGTGTTTTTTGTGACTATCACTTGTGCACGTGGAGCATTTTGTTCACCATCAATACCTCACCCCCTTTTAATAGTATTGGCTTTCCTATAGACTCAAAGTGATTTCTCACAAAGTAAAATGTAGAGTCTTATTGCTTGAAGCTTTGCCAATCCTATTCCTTGCATCTAGGCGTCTCTCCATAATCCTTTTGCCATCCCATCATTGAACTTCTCCTGAAATATACTTAGTGGAAACATTAGTCCAATGAGATATATGTTGTTATTAATTACCAAAACCACCAAGGGAGCAAATGTGCTTTCAATCTCCCCCTTTTTGGTAATTGATGACAACATATAGATCAAAGCTTCGACATATGATATAATCAATGAATATAATCGTCGATTTGAGAAGTATGCGATAAGCAAGACCTCCCCCTAAATTTGTTCATTATTTTGAATTTGCGTTTGAATGCAAATGCACAATCAATTAGGTATATGTGGCACTCTTCCATGTCACATACAACTTGGTGGTGTGCGAGAGTAATAGGAATGAACATGATAGCACAACACAACAAGCAAAAGTGAATGATCATCTCATAGGCATCTCAAGGATAGGAAATAGTAGCAGCACACATCAAGTGTATGATCAAACACAAACAAGGTTTAACACAAACCAAAAGATATCAATGTTTTTGAAGAGCGATAAAAAGCAATACTCTCCCTCTCTCGAAGCCCTAATGATCTATACAACTTCTCCCCCTTTGGCAACAAGTTACCAAAAAGTTCAAAGGTATAGAACTAAGCATCTCTCTGGGGCTGATCTCCTCCGGTAGCTGATGAAGGAGTCGAGAGAACGACTTCAGCGAAGACTTCAGCAGATGTCATGGATGGAGTTGGAGTAGCAACTGGAGGTGATGGAGTAGCTGACAGAGCTGAAGGAGCTGATGGAGCTGTAGCAGGTGCTGATGAAGAAGGCCTCAACTCTGGAGCAGTCACTATAGCAGTCCTGGCTTTAGTCCTGAACTGGGTGTCAGCCCTGAGAGGTGGACTGTCCGCACCATCATCTGTGGTGTGGGGACTGGGCACGCCATCAACTTCTCTCTTGAGCTCATTTACTGTCACTATGAGCTCATCCACCTTGTTGTTGAGAATTGAAACTTGTTCTCAACAATCCTTCCCATACTCTCCTGGTTCTTCAAGATATTTCCAATGTCCTTCTGCATGCTAAGCACGGAACTGAGAAGAAGATCCATCTGCTAACTCCAGGTCTTTGGCACCTGAGCACTAAGGTCTCTGGCTGCCTCTGTCTCTGCCTGTGCTGTAGCTGAGGTGGGATGATCTGGATCCATCACCACAACATTGTCTTCGAGCTCTGGCAGGAGTGGCAAATGTGGTCGATCAAGTGCATACACGTGCTTCTCCAGCTGGGAGTTGATAAGCATCTGAATGTATGGTGCATAACCACATGATATCTTCTGGTCTGCGGCAGTCCTCTTCACGGTCTCAACTATCAAGTCCATAACCCTAAATCTAGTGTGTTGATCAATATGGAGTAGCATGTTGATAGAATAGCCTCTCATCATCTTGTCATCTCCAGACTTAGGCATCAATGTAATACCTCAAGATGGTGTTGGTGGTGTGTAGGCCAGCCTAAAGAAAATAGATGGATCCAAGCTTGTGTGAATGCACATTTGAAGCAGGGATCTCATTGTACATATTGTCCATGGAGTTGTGGTTTGCCTTGGACTCAGAGTACACATCCAGGTCTCCTTCTTGCACCTGTGGGACTCCTAAGATGGTAGCCCACTCATCAACAATGGATTCATATCTGGTGCCTTCAGTCATCCATACAATCCTACCATCTCCATAGAAATGTGTAGTGGAGTGGAATTGCATGATCATCTCATCATTCCAGGCAGTGAACTCTTTTCCAACAAACTCATCAATGCCAATGTAGTGGAAATTATCCTGCACACTTGGAAAGAAATCTTGGTTCTCCTTGATGTACTTCCAGTCAACATACCTCACATCACTAACCGCAGGGCTCTTGTCAAGCAAAATGGTCTCATAGAAGTCTTGCTGTTCCTTGGTGTAGAATCTATAGTCTACAGCTGTCCTTCTCCTCTGAGAATAGGGATCTATGGCTCTCCACTCTCTCAGTCCAGAATCCTTCCTCTTCTTCATGTCCTCAGCAATCGGATGGCTGGCATTGTGCTCAGCTTCATCAAAATAGACAGTGTATCCTCCTCATCTTCTCTGAAGGTAGAACTTTTGTTCTTGGCAGCAACTGGGATGTCTCTGGTAGTCCTCTTGGTCTTTGGAGCAGCAGCCGCCTTCTTCGCGGCAGTCTTGGTGCCGTTGGATGATGTATCCTTGGGCATAGCATCTGCTAACAGCTTCTTCCTCTTAGATGGAGGGATTTTGGCAGCTGGTTCCTCTTCCTCTTCATCAGCAGCAGCTTCTGGATCCTCATACATAGAGGTAGGTCTGCCAACAACTTGTACAATCCTCTTCCTGGTCCTCTTGTCACCTGCCTTCTTGGGGTTGGAGATCATAGGGGCATCAATGGTCATGCTTGCCCTGGCACTCTCAAGTGCTCTGGTAGAATCAGCTTTGGCATATACTTTCTTTACTGCCTTCTTCTTGGTTGAAGTAACAGCAGCAACAGTGCTCTTGGCAGTATTGTCCTTCTTGGGTGGCTCCTTAGGCACAAAGTCTTCATCCTCCTCATCTGAGTTTAACTTCCTCCTTGTCCTGGTGGCAGCCTTGGGCAAATCAGGTGAGCTGGGCACATCATCATAGCTGCCCTCAGGACTAGTCCTTGAGCTCATATCCACATTCTCCTCTCTGAAATTGTTCTGACTGTCATCTGAGCCTGACATGCCGACCCTAAGAATAGAGCATAGAAGAGTAGAAAGGTTGGGCATCACAAACTGCAGAGGAATAATTTTTGAAAAAGTTGAACAATGAAAAACTTAGCTTTAGCTTTCTGCAAAATGGATTTCGGTACCACCGAGTCAAATTTTTTGGATCCACCGAGACATATGGTCCACTTTACAAAAACTTGGCAGTCACTTCGGTGTCATCGAAAATGACCGCTCGGTTTCACCGAGACCATTCTCAGGAACCCTAGAACCAAAATCATTAGAACCGATTTTTGTGACCCGGTCTCACCGAGATGCGTTTTGCGGACGGCTGAACCTAAATTTTTCTCGTTCGCTATACTAAAGGAATTTCTGGAGGGATAGGAAGATTGCAAACTGAGGCATATCGATAAATCTACCCTAATGCGCAAGAATTAGATTTAGGAGCGCACGAGGGGGTCAGATTCTCACCCTAACTTGGTGAAGATCCGCTACGGCGAAGACGGCGATGAAGATTTCCGTCGACGGCGAGGATCCCAGCGGCGGAGGCGCTCGGGGAAGCAAAGGCGACGACCAAAGGGGTCAGGAGCGGCAGCTTAGGGTTGGGGACACGGGCGTTTGAAAATGAAATTTCAAACGTCGGGTCCGCCTGGATTAGGTACCCTTCACTATCGGTGAAACCGATTCTTATTTATCGGTGTCACCGAGTTTCACAACCATCCACTATAGGAATCAGGCTCTTTGGCATCTGCCATGGCAGACGGCAAAGGGACAACCACGGATGGCAAAGGCCTTTGCCGTCCGCCAGCGGATGGCAAAATTTTGGGCCGAATAAACTCCGGCAAAGGTGTTCTTTGCCATCTGCCACGGCACAGCGGACGGCAAAGTTTTTTTGTCGTCAGCCTGCAGATGGCAACGCGGCTGGACAGTGTAGTACTGACATTAGCACTGTTAGGTGGATAACGGCCCCCCAGCAAGCCCTTTGTCGTCTGCCCTGGACGGCCCCCCACCAAGCCCTTTGTCGTCTACCCCGGACGGCCCCCACCCAGCACATTGCCGTCTGCCCCCCGAGGGACCCCACCCAGCACATTGCCGTCTGCCCCCCGATGGCCCCGCCCAGCCCTTTGCCGTCCGCCCCACGACGGCCCCGCCCAGCCCTTTGTCGTCTGCCCCTGACGGCCCCCCACCCAACACTTTGCCGTCTGCCCCGGACGGCAAAGAAGCCAAATGGCCCCAGGCCTGGCGCTCACAGGTTTAACAGGTGGCTGCCACATGCCTGCTTTGCCGACGGTGGCTGTCGGCAAAGAGGTCTTTGACGTCCGAGGCAGACGGCAAAGAGGCTGTATTGCCTCTTTTTTGCCTGTTTTTGTTATATTCAACAATTTTCACAGGCAAATATATGATATGTATATATATTTCATAGAAACAATATCCCTGCCATATGGATATGATCAACCAACAATTATACCAAATTAAAAGTATCAAATGTCACATTGTTCACCATATTACAATAGTTTCATCCATACATACATAGTCTCATACATAGGTAGAAAGTTTCACGTAAGTTCATCAATACAAAATGAAAACAGAAAGTAAACACTAGCACTACATAAAAGCAAGCTGCCATGAACTCAATCAAATCTGCAAAATTGGAAATAAGAAAGTTAGAATAAGAATACTAGAAGAAGTAGAAGATCTAGAAGTAGAAGAAGATCTAGAAGAAGAAGATGATGAAGAAGCGTTTTTCTTGTCTCTCTTTCTCCTCTTGTTTTTCTTCTTCTTATTGCTTATTTGTGTCATTTTAGAGCTAACCTAGGCAATTATCACGTTTTTGACCTAACTAAGCTTATTGTGTCATTTTGCAAGAAAATAAGCTAAGTCTATGGCATCTATGAGGTTACCAAGTCTATTATGCCATTTTTGAGTTAACTAAGCTTATTATGTCATTGTGGAGGAAACGATGCTAAGTATAGGTCATTTTAGAGCTAACTTAGGTACAATATGTCATTTCGGAGGTAAGTAAGCTTACTATGTCTTTTTAGAGGAAACAAAGCTAACTTAGGTAAAATATGACATTTGTCTAAGTGCTAAGTTATTCTTTGTGCTAAGTTTGGCTAAGTGCTAAGTTTGTCTTTGTTTGAGAAAATGAGCGAAGTAAGTGGCATATTAGAGCTTACCGTCCTCGTCATCACGGAGGTGAAGCACCGGGATTGCTCGGGCCTAAGTCAACTGGAGCACTACTTGGCCCTGGAGAAGGATCGTGCGATGCGGCTCGGGAGTTATGCTGCACCAAAGATCATTTGCGTTAGCATGATGACGCTGAAAGGTTAAGACTACTAACTAATGAACATTGAAATGAAACTCGCTGTTCTAGCCGTGGTAATGACTGGCATCGGCGGAGGGGTCTGGCCGGTCTTCTCGCACAAAGACTACACATTTGGTTTTGACAAGTCAATCATATTGGTTATTAATGAAACGAACATGTAGTGCATGATTTGGCTAATATGAAGAAGAAACTTACCACGAGGAGCTCGTACATGGCCCAGTGAGACGCATCGTTCCGTGCCCTCTCCTCCTCCAACAACCTAGCCGTCCTCTCCTCCAAATCCCTCTTCTCATCCGCCGCCTGCCGGGCTTGTTCCGCCAGAAGCGCCTGGGTTGCCTCTCTCTCTTTCTGCAGAGCAGCCTGCAACACAACTCCTCGTTAGCATTGTAATCATCTTTGTTCGCACACACATTGTAATGGAGGAAATCTATCTGAGTCCGTATGACTAACCTCGATGGTGAGCTGGAGTGGCCGTGGACAAGGCGTTATCTTAGGACAGGAGCTCGTTTGGCGCGCCTTGATCTGCCGGAGAGTGCGCGAAGACCGTATAAGTCCTTCTCCAATGGCTATATGGCTGTGGGGCCTCCCGCCGCCAGCTATCATCACCAGCTCTGGATCAATAGGATGCTGGCTCGGGTTGAAGTCCTCCCCATTCACAGCCTTCCGCACATGTCTGTACCTCACGAGCTTGTTGTGGGAGGAGATGTTGGTGAAGTTGTCGCGATTATCGAGGTCAGACTCAGAGAATGCCTTGGCCTTCTTGTACGAGGCAGTATGGGCTATGGCATAGAGGTCGTACACCTATGGCACCTCCGTCTTATTGTAATGCGCCTACAAGAGAGGAAGAAAGTATTAATAAAGGGGTCAAGCTAGCATCAAGAATGAATTGCAGGAATCATGAAGCAAACCACATACCCATTTCCGTCCGAACTGAAATAAGTTGGCGCTGCCTTGATGGTGTGGCACACCTTCCATTTGGGCACGCCGTTCCTTGCAATCGTCGTGGACGGCTCGCCATTCGTCAGAGCACCACTCATTCACCAACGCCTCCCAACAATCCATCTTATCCACACAGCATCTCGGGGGCACCTAAGTTAGTAAAGAGAAATTTGAGAGCTACGCCTATGAATCAAAGCAAGGAAACTAAGTATAAGGCCTTAAGAATAGGTAATTACCTTCATGTACTGCTCCTTGTGCAGAAACTTTCCGCGGCACGACGACTTGTCCTTCTTAATACGCCGCGAGGTGTAGTAGTCTCGAACAACCTGTACCCGAGCCTCGTGCTGTAAGTTCTGTAGTAGGCGCCTGCACTCATCATCGATAACCTTTGCCGCAGCCTCCTCATATCCCTCCTCACACCTGTAGAAGGTCTACAATCAAACGAGACAACACTGATTAGTACAATAACTAGCTATTATTGATTTTTTATTGTGTAAAGGAGAAATTACCCAGAACTTTCTGATCACCATGTCGGCCCTCGTGTGGCACAACACATCGTCTATCATCTCCTCCGGCGGGGCCGGGGCAGCCAAGTAGTGCTACCAGTTCAATCCTAACTCTGGAAGTTTACCCTCGCCGGGCAACGTGACAAACCCCGGGAAGTTATGCCATAAAATCACACCAAGGATGGAGTTGGGCCTGCGGACATCCTTGGCGTGAAGACAACCCCTGCAGTATGACAAAGCCAACGCATTAGATATGTGAAGAAATGTGAAGGCAAAAGGTTTAAAAAGAGTAAATGCACTTACTTCTCCTTTTCAGGCCTAATCGGTCACCTCTGCTCGTGGGTCGCCGGCACGGGCGGGAGCCGTGTACACCCACGCTGGTAGACGGTGGACCCCTCAACCACCTCGTCCCCGCTATCAGAAAACTGATCCCCGCCACCATCAGCATGGCCACTCGGCTCCGGCTGATGCAGATCCGGCCAGGTATCCCATCCGGTCAAAGCGTGTGAAGTCTCGTAGGATGAAGCGTCTGGCACAGGAGTCTCGTGGGTCGAAGTGTCTGGACAGAAGGATCGTCGACCCGAGGCTCGTGGATAGGAGTCCTTGTAGCCTCCACCTCAGACGGGTCCACCGTAGCAGTCCTGTGCTCGGGTAAATCAGCTGGGGGTGGCGGCGAGGAAGGCGTAGCAGCCTTCGTACCTCTCCCGCGGCCACCACGTGTACCTTTAGGAGCTCTCTTCTTCCCCCGACCTCCTCTCCCGGTGGGCATCTTCGCGGATGAAGAAGCGCCCTCGGGTGTCCCAATACTGTCGTACAACGCTCTTAAGAGAGTTTGGGGTGGAATGGAAGTACCCCTCCCACCATGCGCCGACGAAGGAGCCTCGGATCGCTCTCGGCCCACGCCCAGCATCTTTCAACACCTGCCATGACAAAGAGTAAACGAAATTAGTACAACATAAAAAAATTGAATACCGACATCAATAATAATATGTATATATATAATATGAGTGTATCATCATCATGTATATAATAAAAATTGAATAATACCTGACATGAACTAATAATAATCTTCATCGTCTATATATGCTCTGGGATCAATAAATGCATCATCATCATCACTATCATCAATAAATGCATCATCATCATCACTATCGGGAACAACATGTGGAAGGCCTCCTTTATGTAATCGGTCAAGCATTGAGAGGTCATCCGCAGCAGTAACCTCTTCTTCTTCCGTCTCTTCTTGTTCCGGCTCAGGGGTGAAGTCGGATTCACTGTCGCTGTCTACTTCAAAGTTCTGGGGTGAAGTAGAGCGGTTCTTCAAACGTTTTTTGGAAAGACGTGTTTCTTGGAAGAATTCTCCTTCATATGTGTCTAGGTTAATGTGAGGTTCATAATCATCTTATGTCGGCATTCTGGGAACGGGGTACCCAGACCTGCCTGCCTGCGGCCCAGGACATGGCCCACTTCATCAACCAGACACAGCCAGGCGCGGCCCCACTCAAGACAAGGCCCTCGAGAGGGCCCTAGGCTCGCGAGGAGGAGCAGTGGCAACACCGGCAAGGAACGGGCCTCACCAGGCCCCCTCCGGAGTGGCGGAGATCTCTATGCAGAGCCCGGCCTCAGGAGTCAAAGATGACGCAAGGAAGGACAGGCGGGCGCCAGCGCGCCAGGCGGAGCAGTTTCCTCTTTGGTGCAAAGGGAGCAAGGACGTACGCGGGTTCCCAAAGCATCCGCCAAAGGTTTCCATTCTGGTGCAACAAGACCACGACCACGAGCCCTGCAGGACGGATGTCATCGCCGAGCCCACCGCTGCATCATCGACAGCAACTTTGCAGGCGAAGACCACCTTTGGACAGGGCGGACATGTACTCCTGTCCCCCTTCAAAATTGGCCATTGTGGGATCCCTTCCCGCCATTGCGATAAGGGAAGAGGACCCGGGCCACCGCTATAAATAGAGGCTAGGCCACACCGTAGAAGGGGATCCGGGACGAGCCGATGCACTCATCCACCACCAGGCCGACAGAAGGCCAAGAACACCTCAGGAGCGCCTTCACGAGGCTTCGAAACACTGTACTAGTTCATCAACCAAACCTCCGCGAGAGGCAATCCACCAAAGCAGGAGTAGGGTATTACGCTTCGCAGCGGCCCGAACCTGGGTAAACCACCCTGTTCATCTTCTTCCTCGTCATCGTGCGAGTTTTTCGTTGTGTTCATCGAGTAGCGAGTTAGGTTGGGTGCGGCTGCAGGGGATCTTTGCACACACCCCTGTGTTCGAATCTTAAGGGTTTTGCGGAGCCCAAAATCCGACATTTGGCGCGCCAGGTAGGGGGCGTGTTGGGGTCTTCTACGAGCTTCACCCTACCCACGCTTCACTGCTCCGATGGCCAGCGCTTAACAGGCTTCCCCCCGACGTAGAGGGTCAGCTTCCGCCGACGCCGCCGCTGCCGCTGGAGGCCCATGCCCCGGTGGCACGGTACTAGGCGGTCAGTATCAGGCCACCAGCATCGCCTCCACCATCACCGCCTCCCGCACCGCCCAAACACACGGCGGGCGGGCGGTGCCCTCGGCACCGACGACGCGCCGCACCTACGTAGGGGACCTCGACGCGCACGATGCGCTACTGCTGGCAAGCGAGATGCTCCGCCACCGCCAACGCATGGGGGCTTCGATGCATGGGCTGACCACATCGCGGAGCTGGTCACCGTCGCACAAAATGGCGTGGCCCCTCACTCTTCCTCGAGGCCGCAGGCGTCAAGCGCTGGGGGCTCGTCTGCCGCGCCCGTTCCCCAGCCTGCCGGCGGTTTGAACCCTCCGGCACCGGACGGGCCCAAGCGAGGCCTGCTGCACGCTGTGCTCCTTCTACTCTGAATCACAGTGACCAGTTTTGGGGCGCAGCCCGGCCACGATGACCAAGCGCATGGAGGAAACGACGGGGCGCCCCGCGTGCACACCGACGCGCGCCTACATGACCCGGTGGACCCTCAACAGCCTGGGTTTACCAGGCGGGAGCGCGCCATCCGATGCAGCGAGCAAGCGGCGTTGGCATCCGGACGAGCAGGCAACAACGGCGGAGGCGCATCAAGTCGCCAAGGGAGCAATCCACACCAGGAGACGCACGGCCCACCCAAGGGCGGTGGCAGAGGTAAGCAACTCCGCTCGGAGGCCCGTCGCAGGAGAGTCTGCAAGCGACGCGCGCGGGGCCGCTTCCCGCCGCCGCCAGGAGGGACCATCCCCGGAGCCCCACCGGACGGCTCAGGAGGAGGGCCGAGACCTTATGTGGAGCCCTATGTACCATGCTACGTCGTAGCTCCTGACGGTGAGATGGACCAGGCGCTCGCCGCAGGTGCCAGCACTCCCCGAGAGTAAGGAACACCCTGGGCGTCCTCCCCGAGCCGGGCCTAGGGGCTTCCACCGACGGAGCCCTGGGCCTGGACGGCGCGAGCGGGAGGGCGCCCCCGGGCCCGCGGGGCGCGTCGCAAGACGGCGCCCCCGCGGGCGAGCGACGCCGGACCAAGCCCTAGGGCCTCAGGAGCAATGGCCCGGGGGGGAGCAGCAAGACGCAAACAGCGCGGGCCACCCGCGGCAACTGCAGCGCCGGCACGGGCTCGGGAGGCTGGGCCTCACGAGGTCCTCAGGACGTTGTCCGGCCGGCGCACGGATGCCTCACGAGGCGGCTTCATCGACAAAACACCCTTATGGCTGCGCCGGATGCATCGTGCTCATGTTTGGGCCTTGGGAGCGCAATCCTGTGGTCGCGCGGGGAACGATGCATTCGGGTTAGGGTCATAAGGGCGCGCAACCGAGCAGAAATGCACGGGATGGTTCTTGACAGGGTTGGAGGCCACCAGGGCACGCGCCTGGGGGCTTGCCCAGCTATCTACGGCCGTGACACTCTCACATAGTAATGAGTGGGCTGTATACGCCCGGAGCCCCCCGAGGACACGGAGGGGTTCCTTCCCACGCAATGTTGAAGACACAGCTCCGCGCTGGCGGAGAAGACAACACTGCCCTCCAATGGCTATGCCCATGCAACGTGGATGCCTTACGCTCAGCGCTGGGGGAAGACGAAGACTAGCCTAGGGGCCGGACGCAGCAGTTGCTTGTTTCTTTCTGGATTTCGAGTTGCCATTTTTTGGAAAGAAGTTTGAGGATTTCAAAAATCTATATTTAAAAGAAAAAGGGGCAGGGATTTTTCTCTCTACGTTCTCTCTTGTTACCAATCTTGAATTCTCTCTTTCTGAATGGAGTTTCGCAAGGAGCCAAGCGCTCAGCACCACCCCGAGGCACCTCGGGGCTGGATCATGAGGCTTTGTCGCCTCAGGGGCACGCATCTTTCAGCTGTCAACCCCTGCTCGGGGGCTCCGACCGCAGCACGCCACCGCAGCATGGAGCCTCGGGAGGCCCCAGGGCCTCCTGAGGCAGCATCCGGAAGGACGGAATGGGGGATCGCTCGAGCGTCAAGGGGGCTCCTGAGCAGCGCGCCTCAGGAGCCTTACCGGTCATATAGCCACTCGCCCCGCTTGATGTCGTCCTTGGTTATCCGGTCGGCACCAAGGGTGTCGGGGCCTGACCCCGTAGCTGCGTCCTTGGTTATCTGGTCGTATGCAACGGTGGTTGGGAAATGCGCAGGACTGGGACTTGCCAACGTAGAGCGGTTTGAGCGTCAAAGGGAGCTCCTGAGCAGCACGCCTCAGGAACCTTACCGGTCATATAGCCACTCGCCCCCCTTGATGTCATCCTTGGTTATCCAGTCGGCACCAAGGGTGTCGGGGCCTGACCCCGTAGCTGCGTCCTTGGTTATCCGGTCGTATGCAACGGTGGTCGGGAAATGTGCGGGACTGGGACCTGCAGACGCACAGTGCCGAAAGGGCCCCCAAACCGTCCAACAAGCGAGGAGGAAGCGTCCCAGATGGAGCCGCGGGCTATCTGGACAGCCCAGCCGCACCGCGCGACGCATGAGATCGCCACCGCCACGCAAGCTAAGTATACTTCCGAACCAAACAAAAGCCTCCAGGCCTAATAACGACCCGAGGACGGGGTAAGAATTATGCGCACTAATGTAAAGATGCAGGTACTACGGGCTACCACGCGCGGCTGCCGAGACCCTTGAGGATCGGCGCAGCAGGGAAAAAACGGCGCAAAGGAGGGACTCGACGACGATGAGCCGCAAGGCCCAGGACCCGGTGGGAGGCGGCAGCCGCGGGTCGCCCCTCGGGAGGGAGGGCCTCGCGAGGGCCCAGCCGGTTGCCGTCACCAGGACGCATCGGTGACGGCGCCGAGCCCCGCGCGGGGAAGCTAGGACGCGTTACAGCGAGCGCGCGATCAGCAACTCAAGGAAGAAAAACAAGAAGGCGAAGGTAACGCGCAAAAGAATAACGCCCCACAGGGCAGGGTCCTTCTTGAGATATTACAGGCACCGAAGAAAAAGAAGATAGGGGATGCTTAGGGGGAGAAGCCGCCGTCGCCACCCGCGCCGCCGGCCGCCTCGGCGTTGGAGTCGTCCTCCCCGCTGGAGGTGGGCACCTGGATGAACCGCTCCACCAGGGCCTCCACGTGCGGGCGCACCTCGTCCCAAAGGGGGCGCTGGAGTCCATCAGACACCGGCTCCCCGACGCGCCGGAGGTTGACCTGCGGGGCGATGCGGCGCAGGTTGGAGAAGACAAGCGTCAGGGCGAGGTCCAAGAAGTCGCGCACGTCGGACTTGCTGTCCGCGTTCACGCGGGAGAAGCTGGTCTCCAGCGCCTCCACCACCTTCCGGAAGAAGTCAAGGTAGCCCCCATCGCCGCACACATTTGGCAGCGCGGGGGCGTCCCCAACAAACCGGTTCACCGCGCCGGCCGCGTGACCGGCGATGTCCAGGAACTGCTTTGCGCGCTGGGATTCCAGCAGCCTGGCATGCGCCGCCTCGTCTTGGGCGGCCTGCACGGCGTCGCCCGCCTCCTGAACCTGGGTCTGGAGGGACGCTAGCTCCGCCCGGGCTTCTGCCTCACCCCTGAGGGCGGCCTGGAAGGAGGCATCGGCGGTCACCAGCTGGGCCCGCAGCGCGTCCACCTCCTCCTCGACCTCACCAAGCTTGCGCTTCTTGGCCGCGGGCGCCCTGAAAGGAGGAGGGAATCAATTCCGGAGCGTAAAACAAGACGACTAATGAGGAGAGAGGCGGCGCAATACTCACTCGTCGACCATGGCCCAGCGCCGGCGAACTTTCGCCGGACCTGAGGGCCCCCCACCGCTACCTCCGGAGGAAGATGAGGGAGCCGGTGGTGCCGCGCGTTTCCTCGCGCCCGCAGTGCTTCCTCCAGACGCCATGGAAGATGAGATGATTGGAAGGGGAGAGGGCCTTCTCGGCGGAGCGAAGGGAGCAGGAAGAGGCGTCAAGACTGCAATACCCCCCACCCCTAGCCAAGGACGGGGCAGATTTATAGGCGTAACTGCAGCCAAGGCGTCGTGGGAGAGTAGGCGTCATGCGCCTCTCAGGCGCCGCGAGGCGGTTCGGTCGGCGCAGTACAGTCCGCGTCGCCTCCCCTGCCAACTGAAGGGTCACGTCCGCATGGCCCGAGAAGTGGAGACCTAAGGCAACACCAGCATTCAAGGAAGGGCAATGATGGCCGGCGCTGCGCGTGGGCGTCATGACAATTTGACTTGGAGTGTCTCCTGACGCCCTCGGGGAGCGGGGGCATCGCCGCCCAGGCGTTTGACGCGTGTAAAGCCTGGTCCGCAGGCATTTGGGGCCCTCGGCGCTTCGGGCCGCTCTCAAGGCTTCGCCCAGAAGCCAGCTCGAGCGTGCCTTGGGCCCGGGGGCTACTGTCGGCGTTCTGGGAACGGGGGTACCCAGACCTGCCTGCCTGCGGCCTAGGACATGGCCCACTTCGTCAGCCCGACACAGCCAGGCGTGGCCCCACTCAAGACAAGGCCCTCGCGAGGGCCCTAGGCTCGCGAGGAGGAGCAGCGGCAAGACCGGCAAGGAACGGGCCTCCCCAGGCCCCCTCCGGAGTGGCAGAGATCTCTATGCAGAGCCTGGCCTCAGGAGTCAAAGATGACGCAAGGAAGGACAGGCGGGCGCCAGCGTGCCAGGCGGAGCAGTTTCCTCTTTGGTGCAAAGGGAGAAAGGACGTACGCGGGTTCCCAAAGCACCCGCCAAAGGTTTCCATTCCGGTGCAACAAGACCACGACCACGAGCCCCGCAGGACGGATGTCATCGCCGAGCCCACCGCTGCATCATCGACAGCAACTTTGCAGGCGAAGACCACCTTTGGACAGGGCGGACTTGTACTCCTGTCCCCCTTCAAAATTGGCCGTTGTGGGATCCCTTCCCGTCATTGCGATAAGGGAAGAGGACCCGGGCCACCGCTATAAATAGAGGCTAGGCCACACCGTAGAAGGGGATCCGGGACGAGCCGATTCACTCATCCACCACCAGGCCGACAGAAGGCCAAGAACACCTCAGGAGCGCCTTCACGAGGCTCCGAAACACTGTACTAGTTCATCCACCAAACCTCCGCGAGAGGCAATCCACCAAAGCAGGAGTAGGGTATTACGCTTCGCAGCGGCCCGAACCTAGGTAAACCACCGTGTTCATCTTCTTCCTCGTCATCGTGTGAGTTTTTCGTTGTGTTCATCGAGTAGCGAGCTAGGTTGGGAGAGGCTGCAGGGGATCTTCGCACATGCCCCTATGTTCGAATCTTAAGGGTTTTGCGGAGCCCGAAATCCGAGATCTTCATTGAGGGGAGGTGGTCTAAAACGTGGCGGCACATCATAAACGACATCCCAACCATTCAGATTTGGATCAGTTTGGCAGGGCCACGGTAGATAGAAAACTTGGGTCGCCTGTTGAGCCATAATATAGTCATCGGGAACATCTAAATGGGTGCTTTGTTTGATTTCGACTAGCCCTATATGTTCATGAGTCCTTCTAGTCTCCTTCGGCTGGAACCAATAACATTTGAAGACTACGACGTTTGGTGGGTTTTCACCAAATAAGAATATAAGTTCATAAATTGCTTCAACTCTTCCATAATACTCGACACCTCCTTCGCCGATAGCAGAGACACGACAATTTGTAGACTTTGATGTCCATAGACTCTGAATTAGCCTACCCGTTGATGTCGTATTTGTCAAATGAACGGACCTTATAGTCAAAACCATTAGCGACTTGTCTCAATTCGGCGTCCATAGACTCTGAATTAGCCTACAATTTTAATATGACAGGATTGTTGCATTAGCCCCAAACTAGACGAAGAAATGAAATGGTCTAATGGAAATTACTGTTTGTTTGAACCAAGAGATGAAACCGGGATAGCCGCCTCCATGCTTTGCCAGAAGCTCATACTCTTCGATGGCATCCGTTTGGATCACCGCTCCATCCGAGAATTTGGCGACGTATCGACTATATCACATATCCGGGAATAAGAGCAGTTCAAAGGAATTAGAAGTTGCGAAACAATGTACCGAGAACTTACTCGATGTACGGCCGCACTTCTGTTAGGTTGTTGAAGATATACAACGAAATGGTCCGCCATTCTTCGACATCCAACGCTATTGCTTTCGAAGCACTGGCTGGTGTGAGCTTCCCTTTGAATAGGCTGAGGTTGGATCGACCTTTTTACGGTCGCCATCATTGTACGGAGGCTTCGGATTATGCAAATGACGATTCTTGGCTTCGTAGTGTGCTGTCACGAAGTTTGCCGCCTCCTCAGTAATGAATGTCTCGGCCATCGATGCTTGAATTCTACGTTTATTTTTACATTTTGCTCGAAGCGTCTACTGCATCCTCTCAGTTGTGAAGCACCATCGATTTTGCATGGGCCCCACCAATCTTGCCTCGGTTGGGAGATGCAAAATCAAATGCTGCATTGGTTTAAAGAAGCCCGATGGAAAGATCTTCTCTAACTTGCAGATCAACTCCGGCGCCAACTCTTCCAGTTCATCTAGCACGTCAAGCGACAGTTCTTTCGCACAAAGAGCACGGAAGAAATAGCTCAGTTCTGCCAATACTAGCCATTCATCCTTAGGGATAAAGCCACACAACATCACCGGCATTACCCGCTTAAGCCATATGTGCCAATCATGACTCTTGAGACCAAATATTTTCAATTTGTCAAGACTCGCTCCCCTCTTTAGATTCGCTGCATACCCATCGGGGAACATCAACTGCATTTTCACCAACAAGATCATTTCCCTCATAGCTAGCCTTCCAAGATTGAACCATGCCTTTGGCTTCCTCCAGTTCTTCTTTCCTTTCGGTTGTCGCATGTTTTGTAACGGTCAATCACATAGAGCCTCCTGATCGACTCTAGCCTTAGGATTATCCTTTGACTTACCCTCTATGCCGAACAATGTACCAAAAAGGGCCTCGGCGATATTCTTTTCAATGTGCATCACGTCGATGTTGTGTGGGCAAAGGAGGTCTTTAAAGTAAGGCAGATCCCACAAGCATATCTTGTGAGTCGAGGCGTGTTCCGAATTATACCCTTTGAAATATCTTGGACGCTCTGGATCAGGCTCGAGAGCGTTTAACTGATCCAAGGTCTATTGGCCTGTCAACGCAGGTGGTGCAGAGTTTTTGACAACTCTACCTTTGATGAAATTCTTCTTGTCTTTTCTGAACTTATGGCAAGGATCCAGGAACTGTCTATGCAAGTCGAAGCTAGAATACTTGCGACCCGCCTCCAGCCAACGGAACTGAAGAGCTGCCTTGCATGTGGGGCACGGGAACCTTCCATGCACACACCAGCCAACGAATAGCGCATACGCCGGCAAGTCATGCGTCGAGTACATGTACCACACATGCATTTTGAAGTCTTGTTTTGTAGCGGCGTCATATGTCTTGATCCCATTATCCCAAGCTTCTTGCAATTCATCCTTAAGCGGCTGCATGTACACATTCATATTCTTCCCCGGATAGTTGGGCCCTGGAATTATCAACATCAAGAATATTTTCTTTCTTTTCATAATCTCTCCGGGGGGAAGATTCAGTGGAATGACAAATACAGGGCAACAACTGTATTGGGTTGCCGTCATACCAAACACATTGAACAAATCCGTGCTGATGGCGACTCGAGGATGCCTTGGATCTGCCGCTTTATCTTTTATGTAATGCATAGAAGTGCTTCCACGCAAAAGCGTCTGAAGTGTGTCCCAGCATCGGATTCCCATTTGCATCTAGTTCGGTTCTTTTGCCCAATTTGTGCCATGTCATCTGTCTGGCCGTCTCTTCGACCATGAAAAGACGTTGAAGTCTTGGTATGATTGGCATACACCGAAGAACATTAACTGGGATTTTGGTCTGACTCTTCTCACCCATATCGTTGTCTACCACAACATACCTGGAAGACTTGCAAATAGTACAATAGTTCAAGCCCGCATACTCAAGCCTAAATAAGGCACATCCATTCTCACAGGCATCTATCTTCTCATAGGGCATCTTAAGCGCACGTAGTATTTTGTCCGATTGGTACAGGTTTGCAGGCAATACATGGCCTTTGGGTAGAAAGCGTCCAAATATTGTCATCATCGCATCGTAGCATTCTCTGCCCAGGTTGAACTGAGCCTTCAGAGCCACTACTTGCGCGATGGCATCCAGCTGACAAAGCTCAGTGTGCTCATGGAGAGGACGTTTTGAAGACTCCAACATTTCATAGAAGGCCTTTGCAGATTCCTCCATCTCATCGTCCGAATCCCGAGCATCATCAAAGTTTTGCACCATGTCTTCGTTCCCGGTACCATGCTCGTCGGTGCGACAACGAACCACCTCAGCTCTGGCATGTTGGGCAGACTCACCATGAAACCTCCACACCGTTTAATCAGGCGTAAAACCCCACTTCTGCAAGTGTTTACCCATTTCATCCCGTGTCCACTTTTTATGGTTGTCGCACCAGACACAGGGCCACCAGGTTATTTCCTAGCCATTTGCAAATGCGGCTCTCAGAAACACCTTGGTTTTTGTTAACCATTCAATGGTCATGTCTTTCTGACTAGGGTGACTGGTGTACATCCACGCACGATCACTCATCTTGCCTACCTACTAAACACACAAGAAATATATATATAATTCATCATCTATATTCATCAGTTAATCAAGTTTGTCAGTTTTATTACATCCATGCAACCTAAATGCTAATAGGTAAAGATAGGTCCTAATCCCACCCGAGTATGTGTAGATTGGGTTCATTTTCCCATGCTCTGCTCCGGATCCGACGCAGAATTTCGGCAGAACGTCCCCGATGTTCTCCTGATACACGTCTCGGCAATAAGCAGAGAGGATGTGTACCCGGAGAACAACAGGGAGGCACTAACGAAATTCCGCATCGGATCCGGAGCAGATCATAAGGGAAAACAAACCCAATCTACACATACTCGGGCTGTCCATGGATAACGTTGGACAATTCGAAAGGATGGCAGTTATAAATATGCAAAGACATGCATATTTATGGATGCCGCCCTTTCGAACGGGAGACGCATACTGGTCACGCATACTGATGATTGAAGACACCTATAGCTAGCAAGTTTCATCGGCACGAAGACCGGAACAGAGCAAATTAAGGTGGGGAGGAGATGTCATTTGTGCTCACCCACGAACGTGTCGGGGAGCTCGTCAAACGCACGGGGAGGTCGTCGAACAACTGCACATTGAAATCCACCCGATCAACACAAATATGATGTTTTTATAACAAAATCGGAATATATATATGACCTAACTCATAATTTACAAAACTATGACCCCGTCGACCTCTGGAAGGCCGAAGAGCACCTTTTCGGTCAACAGGAGGCCGAAGAGCGGTCGGGGGTCGGGGTCGGGTGTCCATGGCGTCGGGTGTCAGTGGCGTCGGGGGTCGGGGGTCAGTGGCATCGGGTGTCGGGGGTCGGTGGGATCGGGGGTCAGTGGGGTCGGGTGTCAGTGGCGTCGCGGGTCAGTTTTCTTCTTTTTCTTATTCTTCTTCTTCTCCTCCTCCTCTCTTCTTCTTCTTCTTCTTCTTCTTCTTCTTTTCCTTTTTCCTCTTCTTCTACTTATTCTTCTTTTCTTCTTATTTTTTCTCATCTATCTTCTTCTTCTTCTAATTATCTAAACCTAAACCTAAACCTAAAACTAACACTAACCTAAACCAAACACAAATTAACCTAAACTAAACTAAACAGTAGACTAAACTAAACAGTAAAAAAACTAAACACTAGCACTAACCTAAACTAAACAAGCACTAGCACTAACCTAAACTAAACAATAAAAATGGAAAAAAACAGTAAACTAAACTAAACTAGCACTAGTAACCTAAACTAAACAGTAAAAAAAGATAAAAAAGAAAAAAGCTCACCTTGCAGGGCCGGTGGAGGAGGGCCGGCGCGGTGGTGGAGGAGGACCGGCGCGGGGGAGGAAGGCCGTGGAGAGGGGGGCGGTGCCGCGTCCTGCTCCGGCGGTGGGGCGTCGCGGGGAGGCGCGGGTGGAGGAGGGCCGGCGCGGGGGAGTGGGGCGGCGAGGGGGGGAGGGGGCTCGGCGCAGGTGGTGGGGGCTCGCCGCGGTGTTGGGGGTGGCGCGGGGGAGGGGGCGGCGAGGGGGGAGGGGGCTCGCAGCGGGGAGCTGCAGTGGTGGGGGCGGCGCGGGGGAGGGGGCTCGCCGTGGGGAGCTGCGGTGGTGGAGTAGGGGATCGATGGCCGCGCGCGGTGTGTGTGGGTGGAGAGAGAGAGAGAGGGGGCTGGGGGGAGAGAGTGCGGGGGTAATGGGGCCGGGCGGAAAACGGCCGTTAGAGGTGCATCCCCTTTGCCGTCTGCTAGCGGACGGCAAAGACAAGCATGGTAGACGGCAAAGACCAGGAGGACGGCATACCTCTTTGCCAGTGGGACCAAGGTCTAGTGCGACCTATCTAGCCTCTTTGCCGTCTGCCTTTAGGGTCTATGCCGTCTGCTGGCAGACGGCAAAGGACTAGCAGATGGCAAACAGAACCTTTGCCGTCAGCCAGCTCTTTGACATCTGCTTTATGGCAGTAGACGGCAAAGACCTTCTTTGCCATCTACCAGCAGACGGCAAAGATCTGGCAGACGGCAAATAACTGAATTCCAGTAGTGATCAGGTGGCTAGGAAAATCGGTGTAACCGATAAAAAGGAATCGTGTTACCGAGATGCAAAAACCAGATCAACTCAGTGCTTCGGTGGAACCGAGATTTGTGAATTTGTTTCACCGAGATGCACATGAGAGGTTTTGGAATGCAGCTATTGTCGACACGGTAGTCCGAGTGCTCCTCACACAGAGGGATCGAGAAGTGCTTGTTCAAGATTTTGTGATGTAGCATGAATAGAATATGAGACAAGATAGCATAGGGGTCCTAGGCATTCTTGTCCATCCAATTGGCAAAAGAGAAAACAAAGTCCAAATAGCAACAATTGGATGTCCTCGAATGATAAAAGATATGCAAACCTGCATGCTCAGACAATAAGATGTCCAATGAAATCATGGCAAACATGCAAAACCACTCTAGTATCTACCAAGCACTTTGGCGATGACGGAGTCATCTATATATGAGTATATTGACTTAGGAGCCAAGTAAGAATACTTGATCATAGGTCGTACGCATCGTTTAAGCACAAGTGGGGTTACCACTTTTACATAAAGCATTTAATGTTGTCACATTCTTAAGAGATGCTTTAACTCAAGTCTTAGAGTAAAGCTCCCCCTTGATGTGACACATCCCCCCATAAGAGGGATAAACTAAGCTTGGGTTTGTCGTAGAAGACTTCATGTGGGTGATGTAGTGGTGGATGCTCAAGGTTGATGAAGATCATCTTGAGTTGGGAGCATCCTTGTTGTTTCCTTACTCTTCTCAACTACATGGGTTAGTCCCAAGCACAAGAGACAAATACAAGGATATCTATGGACATGGAGTGCAAGGCATATAGGATGATGTCCATGGATTCATTAATTACCTTCTCCCTTGCTTACCTCTGAGGGAATGTGTGACTCCTTGAACTATTGCATAGTGTTGATGTTGATTGCAACTAGTCCTTGCCAATAATGAATATGAGTGAATTTCATTGGCGGAGTCACCCCTCAAGAACTTCTCTAGTTCTTCTTCTTGGGGAGCCACATCAACTTGATGGGAATCCTTGGTGTTGAAGTGGCACTTGTAGAAGCTTGGGGAACCCACTTGACCAAAGCTTGGGATTCATCTACATATGAGTCAATCTCCTCTTGAAGCTTGTCCTTGCCCTTGAGCTTGTGGTCTTGTGGTGGAAGGTCATCTTGAGCTTTTGTTCCCTTGGGGAGAGTATGTTCATACTTCTCCTTTTGAGGAACAAACTTTGGCTTGGGGTATTGACCTTCTTCCCATTCAACTCCATTTGCGTTGAAGTAGCCAATGCCATGGTTCTTCCGGTATCCTCCGTGCTTGCGTACAATCTCCTCAAATTGCTTACATCCGGCAAGACTTTTGTAGATACCTTTCTCTATAATTCCTTTCAATAAATCGTTTTCTTGCTCAAGTGTAACTTTGCTAAGAGAATCATCATTAGTGGAATCAATAGAACTACTAGAAGAAACATCATTACATTTAGCATTTTTATTGTTGCTACTAGATGAAGAACCTTTCTTGCCTTTGTTAATAGTTTGTCTAGGTTTAACTTGTGGCATAAATGTAGACAAGAGTAATCGTTTGGCTAGATAAGATGAAGTCTTCTTTCAGAGATCATCATTGATAGCTTTAAGAAACTCATGTTCTTGCTCCAAGGTGATCTTCTCGAAGCGTAGCTTATCATGAGTCTTTACAAGCTCTCTATGATCTTCTAGAGTAGATTCATGGGCTAACTTAAGAGTGTTTAATTCTTTAGTTAGTCGCTCTATTTCCATCTTATCATCATCACACGACTTATCTTGACTAACATGAAAATTATCAAGTTCATTTTGACTAATATCACTAGCTTTATCAAAGAGCAAGTCATCATATCCAAGTAAATCATCCTCATCACTATTGAAATCAAGATAGTCGAGGTGTGATACCTTGGGGCCTTTAGCCATGAAGCAACTTCCACTTCCTTCATTTGGTGAATCAAATATGTTATAGGAGTTGGTAGTCACTAGTGCAAGTCCGGCAACACCTTCATCTTGACTATAGTCGGAGTTGGAGTGATAGCTTCTCTCGGAGTGGTTGTCGGATTCGGAGCCGGAAACCCATTCACCAACGTGAGCTTGATGTCTTCTACTTTAGTAGCTCTTGGTGTACTTGTCCTTCTTCTCCGAGTCCCTACTTCTCCTTGAGGGTCTTCGTTCATAATGGTCATCTCTACTCCTTCTCTCTATTCGAGGTGATTCATCTCTTGAGCTTCGTCTTCTAGGTGACTCTTCTCTTCGTTTGTAGGGAGTCGTGCACTCATTGGAATAGTGTCCGGGCTTCCCACAATTGTAGTAGTTTCGGTCACGACTTGACGAACGCTTCTCTTCATATCTTGAGTTGGAGCTTCGTTCTTTGCCTCTGTTCTTGTAGAACTTGTTGAATTTCTTGACCATGAGGCTTATCTCTTGATTGGTGACAAGGTTGTCGCTTGAAGTTGTGGGAGCATCACTTGTGGCTTTGTAAGCACCGCTAGACTTGTTGTGAAGCTCTTCTTTGTCTTTGAGTGTCATCTCATGAGCAACAATCCTTCCAATGACTTCCGTAGGCTTGAGATCTTTGTAGTTGGGCATCATTTGGATCAATGTGCACACGGTGTCGTATCTGTCATCCAAAGCTCTAAGTATCTTCTTGATGATGAATTTGTTAGTCATCTCTTCGCTTCCTAAGCCGGCAATCTCATTGGTGATGAGAGCTAGCCTAGAGTACATTTTTGCGACTCCTTCACCATCCTTCATCTTGAACTTGTCAAGCTGACTTTGAAGAACATCTAACTTGGATTCTCTCACGGATTCGGTAGCTTCGTGCATATCAATCAAAGTATCCCAAATTTCCTTGGCATTCTCAAGACGACTGATTTTTTTGAATTCTTCGGGACATAGGCAGTTGAAAAGAATGTCACTTGCTTGAGCGTTGTATTGCAACATCATCAATTCTTCCGTGGTCGCTTCACGGTCCGGTTCCTTTCCATCACCAAAGAATTCACCTTGCAAGCCAACACGAACAACAGCCCAAACGACGGGGTAATGACCAAGAATATGCATTTTCATTTTGTTCCTCCAACTAGAAAAATTTGCACCATCAAAGTATGGACCTCTACGGTGATAATTTTCCTCGCTAGACGCCATACTCTCCTAGGTTGTGAAACCAATGCAATGGAGATCAAAGCCCTGATACCACTTGTAGGATCGAAAGTATGTCTTGAGGGGGTGATTAGACTACTTGACAAAATAAATTTTCTACCTTTTCCCAATTTTAAGTGTTGGCAGATTTTAGCAATGATAGCAAGTCAAGCACACCCTACACATACATGTCTAAGAGTATAGCAGCGGAAAGTAAAGACAAGCATATGTAATAGAGGATAGGGAGGAAGATCAAACGCAATTGGGAGACACGAAGATTTTTCCCGTGGTTCCGATAGGTGGTGCTATCGTACGTCCACGTTTATGGAGTCTTCAACCCACAGAGGGTAACGGTCGTGAGAATCCACGAATGGAACCACCCATAAGGGTCCACGAAGTAGCAACTTTGACTATTCCATAATGGCTTCTGTCCACGAAGGACTAGCCTCACTATGGGTAGATATTCACGAAGTAGGCGATCTCCTTGCCCTTACAAACTTCTTGGTTCAACTCCACAACACGAAGTAGGAGGCTCCCAAGCGACACCTAACCAATCTAGGAGGCACCACCCTCCAAAAGGTAATAGGCTCGATGATGATGATGAACTCGTTGCTCTTGTGCTTCAAGATGATAGACTCCTCAACACTCAATCACTCTCTCACAGATTTGGCTTTGGTGGAAAAGATTGATTGGGTGGAAAGCAACTTGGGGAGGCTAGAAATCAAGATTCATATGGTTGGAGTGGAATGGCTTGATCTCAACACATGAGTAGGTGGCTCTCTCTCAGAAAATTGGATGGGGCAAGTATGGAATAGTTCTGAGTGCTTCTCTTTCGAGTGAGTGGTGGTGAAGGGGTATATATAGGCATCCCCAAAAATCCAACCGTTACACCTTAATTGACCAACTCGGTGACACCGAAGTATAAAACTCGGTGGTACCGAGTTGCTCAAAAGGTAGCAACTTTTGAATCTCGGTGAGACCGATATATAGTTCTCAGTAGTACCGACAAAGGTGACCAACGGTCAGAATGCAAACTCGGTGGCACCGATCCAAAAAGTTGGAAATTCCGAATTAAAGAAAAGGGGCAACAGAAAGTTGGCAACTGAAACTCGGTGGCACTGATGCAGAATCGGTTGTACCGAAAACTTAGGGTTTGGCTGGTATTTGTCTGAGGAGAAAATCGGTAGGGCCGAGTGGGAAATATTGGTGGCACCGATTTTGCATGATAGGCTTTTGACAGACTTTTGTGGAAGAGCTTGTGGGTGTTTTTGGTGACTATCACTTGTGCACGTGGAGCATTTTGTTCACGATCAATACCTCACCCCCTTTTAATAGTATTGGCTTTCCTATAGACTCAAAGTGATTTCTCACAAAGTAAAATGTAGTGTCTTCTTGCTTGAAGTCTTGCCAATCCTATTCCTTGCATCTAGGGGTCTCTCCATAATCCTTTTGCCATCCCATCATTGAACGTTTCCTGAAATATACTTAGTGGAAACATTAGTCCAATGACATATATGTTGTTATTAATTACCAAAACCACCAAGGGAGGAAATGTGCTTTCAACAGGGTCGTCGCTTGGCTTTGTACAAAGGATTACATGCCCTGCCGGCACAACTTGTACAAAAAAGGGGTGCCGAACCCTACGGGCGGGACTTTCGCGGAAGCGCCCAGTATGTATGCGGACTGCGCATTTTGGGTGTCGCTTCCGTTACCTAGGTGGTTCGCACCGCTCTTAGTGACTTGTTCCACCCGGCAAGGGTTTGGCGGCCTTGTTCTTCCTGCCCTTGGCGGCATCAGTCTTCGATAAGTCCTCGACGGGCGTGCTACACTCTTCCATGTGCTTCCCGGAGTTCTTACGAGACTTGCCATGAGTTTCTATCCTTGTTCTCCCCCCCGGGAGCTTTGCCGACAGGAGCGAGTGCCTCATCGGCAGATGCTGCTACTGCCTCCCGGAAGAGCTTGTCTACGCAAAGGCCTGCATTCTTGTTGTCAGCCTTGATGGTGATGACACTCATCGGCCTTGACATATTGAGTGTATTGTAGGCGTGGTGACACGCCGCCATGAACTTTGCCAACGTCGGTCGGCCCAGGATTCCGTTGTATGACAACGACATCTTCGCAACGTCGAAGACAATCTTATCCGTCCTGAAGTTGAGCTCGCTGCCGAACGTGACTAGCAGATTTACCTTCCCCATCGGCTGAGATCTTCCCGGGTTGACCCCTTGAAAATATCACGTCGGCTTGAGATCTGAGTCAGGGATCTGCAGGCACTTGATCACGTCTGGTGAAATTAGATTCAGCTCGGCCCCACTATCGGCCAGCATCTTGGTGACCTTGAGGTTGCATATTGCTGGTGATACCAACAACGGCACGAACCAAACGGCAGTGATGCGGTTAGGGTGGTCCTCAGCATCAAAGATGATGGGAGTGTTGGACCATTTCAGGGGTTTCCTTGCTTCTGCCGCTTGTTCCGCCGCGTTGATCTCACGGGCCCACTACTTGAGTTGCCGGTGAGAGGGGTGCAAAGATGTGCCTCCGTCAACGCACATGGCGTCCACAGCTTTCTGGAACTCCCGGTATTCGGATTCTTCTTCGTTCGTGTCGTCGTCGTCATCAGATTTGTTGCCTCGGCCTCTAGCAGGGTTCTCTTTTTGTTGTTTGGCCTTGCCGCGGCGACTGCCACGGCCATTGCTGTTTTCTTGCCGGAGCCACCCGCACCATCTTGAACCTTCTCCTTGTCGCACCTTTCATACTCTTGCCTCTGCTTTTTGGCAAGTTGTTCTACTTGGCGGCAGCTGTTGATGTCATGGCTCTTGGTGCGGTGGATCTTGCAGTATGGCCCACTAGTCTTCTCCCCCATCGCGGCCAAGTTGTTCTACTTGGCGGAGCACGCGACAAAGTTCTTGTCGGACCCCTTGGAAATGGCCTTCTTGGCGGAGTCAGGGTTGCTGCCCCCTTCGACAGCCATCACTACCTTTCCCTTGCACTTCTTTTTGCGCTTCCGGCCTCTTCTTGGTAGCAGACGCGTCGTCATCGTAGTCGGAGTCGACCTCCGCGCCAGCGTCTTCTCCGGGGAGTCTCCTCCCCTCTTTAGCGCGCCCACATTTGTTAGCCAGAGCGTATAGCTCGGCAACGTCTTGCACCTTGTTGATGCTCATCTCCTCCCGCATCCGCAGATTGTACACATTCGTGTGGAACACGACAATCACGGCGGCAGGTGGATGTCTGGTATGTTGTGCTGCACGCAGCTGAACCTCTGGATGTACTTGCGGAGGGTCTCGCCGTCCCTCTAGGGAAGCACATGCAAGTCGATGACCTGCCTTGGGAGCTGGTGGACCCCATGGTAGGCGCCAATGAACTGGTTGCATAGATCTGCCCAAGATGAGATGGACCCCTCTGGCAAGGTCATTAGCCAACTCCTCACGTTGGGCTTGAGAGCCAGTGGGAAGTACTTGGCGAGTATCTTCTCGTCCCCCAGCGGCTTGCATGACGATGTTGTAGATGCCGAGGAACTCTGAGGGGCTGATTTTGCCGTCGTATTTGTCGGGCAGCTCGGGTTTGAAGGCCCTACTAGAAGGCCATTGAACCTGCCGCAACTCACGGGTGAACGCCGGGCATCCCACCTCGTAGAGTAGGCTGCTGGGCACCCCCGGTGTGGGCCCGTCGATGGCAGGGTCTGCGCGGCCGTCAGATTGACGGCGAGTCTCGCGCCGTCTCTCGATGGTCGTGCGGGCGTCCTCCTTGCGCCTATCCTTCAGGATTCGGCGCTGGTCTTGGTCTCGCCATAGGTCCAGCGAGGCATACAAAACCTCGTCTTGTACGTCGGTCCGACGGGAGGTGCGCTACAGAGGTGATTGGACCGTGGGCGCCCCGCCAGCGTTGCATCCGATGGCTGGGCATCCCGGAGCCGCTCGGCGTGCGTGCGATGGTCCTGCTCCCTCCGGCTTGTTGCGGTTCGCGAAGCTCGGCAAACTCTGTATGGTCGCCCTCCAGTCCTCCATCTTCTCCAGCGCAGGCAGGAAGTTCAGCAACAGCTGCGCCTGCGCCAGAGCTACTTCTGCGGTTCTGGACATGGAGCGGCGCGAGGCCTGGGTGGCGCTCTTACTGCTGACATTGACAGGACGAGCTTCCGCCCGCGCCGTCGCACGCCGCTCACCTTCCCCAGGAGGCTGCTGTCGAGCTTGGCCCCGCGCGACTTGGTAAGGACGCGCGGGGACGTCGTCCGCACGTTGCCCCGGTTCGCCGCCTCGGGGGTGTTGGTCACGGTCACCCTGTGAAGGACGCGAGGGGGGCGTAGTCTCCCTCGCCGCTGCTGCAGCTGCCGCCTCGGCCGCTGCTGCCTGGGCATCAGCCCCCGATGCCGTCGGTGCACCCCGCGTCTCCATGACAGCGGGGGCCGGGATGTGACTAGCGGAGTTTCGCGTGTTGTTGTGGTTGCGCTCACCAGCGTGGTCAGCGTGGTGGTCGCTTCCGTCGGCGCTGCCGACGGCTGCCTGAGTTGGCAGCTTGGATGTGGTCGCAGCAGGTGTCGCCGTGCCCTTGGCCTTCTTGGGGGGCCATGGGCGTCGATGAAGCTGCTGACGAAGGTGCATAGAGATCAGTGAAGGTTCACACAAGAGATCCCTCCCACTAGCTGGCACGCCAAAGATGTCGGGGTATGACCATCTATGGGCCTGGCAAGGACCCTTTGTGATTAGGCAGGGCGGTCTTTAACACGCAAAGAGCATCACTGATTAATGCGTACGCGGGGATTTAGACAGGTTCGGGCTCCCGGAGCGTAAAACCCTACGTCCTGTGTTATTGTGGTTTATGAGTGTTCTCAGTAGAGGGCGCAACAACCCCGGCAAGAGGTGCCTCGGGAGTGCAGCTACGCGTGTAGAATGAATAGAGTGTTGACCTTTTTAAAGGTAGCCATGGGCCTCCTTTTATAGACCAAGGGTTTACCATAGTGGCAAATTGGTCTTTCCATCTGGTAAACAGTGGATACTGCCCTCTGCCAGAGTGTCAACAGAGGTGGTAGTGGGAAATACCTAACCCTGACGGACAAGGACAGGCACATTGAATGCGCCATGAGGTGTCATGCCGGTGACGTCTCCCGGCAAGGATTACATCTCCTTCTGTGTCGTCCGCCCAGCTACCTTCTATTCTTTTGCCATGCCATGGGACAGGTGTCATTAAAGCTGCTGTAAATAACCCCATGCCGCCATGCGCCCCGGCCGGTTCCACCTATTCGTCTGCTCGCTCGCCACCTGGTCGATGTAGACAACCAGCCTAGAGACGTGGAGCTAGGGCTTGGCGGGCGCATGCGTCCTTGAGCCCCCGGCAAGGTGTCTTGCCGGGCTTACTTCGTCTTTGCTCGTCGTAATTGGAGGAATGTTTCTGTCCGACAAGATCTTGCCGGGCTGGAGGCTGCGGTGTCTGGTGCACAAGTCAGGGTGCTAAGGACCCTGACGTGGCTTGAGATTGCGTCAGTATTTCCCCAAAGAGGATGGGATGGTGCAACACAGCGATGGTAAGTATTGCCCTCAGTTATGAAACCAAGGTATCGAACCAGTAGGAGGATCACCAACACAACGTAAACATCACTTGCACACAAAGAACAAATACTTGCAACCCGACGCGAAAGAGAGGTTGTCAATCTCTCTACGGTAAAAAGATAGATTAGGATATGATAGATTGGATAGATAGATCTCGCAAGAACGCAAAATAAAAGAGGCAAATAAAAAGTGCAGCAAGGTATTTTTGGGTTTTTGGAAAAATAGATCTGAAAGCAAAAGCGGCAAAAAGATAGATCGGAAAGCAATATGTTGGAAAAGTAGACCCGGGTGCCGTAGGATTCACATGTGGCTTCTCTCATGAGTATAGCACACGGTGGGTGAACAAATTACTATTAGGCAATTGATAGAAGATCAAATATTCATGACGATATCCAAGGCGATGATCATTATATAGGCATCACGTCCAAGATTAGTAGACCGAAATGATTCTGCATCTACTACTATTACTCCACACATCGACCGCTATCCAGCATGCATCTATTGTATTAAGTTCATGGAAAAACGGAGTAATGCAATAAGAATGGTGACATGATGTAGACAAGATCTATTCATGTAGGAATAGACCCCATCTTGTTATCCTTACTAGCAACGATACATGCGTGCCTCGCCGCCCCTTCTGTCACTGGGAGAGGACACCGCAAGATCGAACCAATCACAAAGCACCTCTTCCCATGGCAAGAAAAATCGATCTAGTTGGCCTAACTAAACCAAAGATTCGAAGAAGAAATACGAGGGTATAAGTAATCATGCATATAAGAGATCGAAGAATACTCAAAATTCATCTAATCCCAACAAACACACCGCAGAAGTTTACATCAAATAGATCTCCAAGAGACCATTGTATTGAGAATCAAAAGAGAGAGAGGAAGCCATCTAGCTACTGCCTACGGACCCGTAGGTCTATGATTGACTACTCACGCATCATCAGAGAGGGACCAATGAGGATGATGAACCCCTTCGTGATGGTCTTAGATTGGATCTCATGGTTCTAGAACTTGCGTCGGCTGGATGTGTTTTTCGTCGACTCCCTTAGGGTTTCTGGAATATTTGGGTATTTATAGGCATTAGAGGCGGTGGAGGGGACTCCCGAGGCAGCCACAACCCATCAGGGCGCGCCCGGGGCCCCTGGCACGCCCTGGTGGGTTGTGGGCGGCCTGGGATCCCTCCTGGTAACTTCTTTGGCCCACTGGCTTTCTTCTGGTCCAAAAAAAATCTCCAAAAAGTTTCGTCACGATTGGACTCCGTTTGGTACTGATATTCTGCAAAGTAATAATAAGCAAAAACAACATCTGGCACTTTGGCACTATGTGAATAGGTTAGTCCCAAAAAATGATATAAAGTTGCTATAAAATGATTCTAAAACATCCAAGAATGATAATAGAACAACATGGAACAACAAAAATTATAGATACATTGGAGACGTATCAGCATCCCCAAGCTTAATTCCTACTCGCCCTCGAGTAGGTAAATGATAAAAACTGAATTTTTTATGTGGAATGCTGCCTAACATGTTCATCACATATTCTTTTCTTTTGTAGTATGGACATTTGGACTTTTAGATGGTTCAAAGCAATAGTCTAGTTTTGACATAAAGACTTTAATACTCAAGCATGCCAACAAGCAACCAAGTCTTTCAAAATATCAACACTAAAGAAAGTTATCCCTAGCCCATCATGCTCAATCATTGATCCATTCATGAAACACACTCAAATATTAACTATACCCAATACTCAAGTATGATCATAGTGCCCCCTAGTTGGTGCTTTATAAGAGAAGATGGAGACTCAAAAAATAAAAAAAATAAAAAATTGCATAAAGTAAATAGATAGGCCCTTCGTAGAGGGAAGTAGGGATTTGTAGAGGTGCCAGAGCTCAAAGTTTAAATTGAGAGAGAAAAATATTTTTGAGTGGCATGCCTTTCCTGTCATCGAAAACGACAAAGTAGTTCACAATACTTTCCATGCTAGATATATCATATGCGGTTCCCAAACATAAAGTAAAGTTTATTCCTTTTCCACCATTCTTTCACAATCCATGGCTGGCCATATCCACGGTTGCCTTCCATACCAACACTTTCCAAGGAATTTATTATTTGACAACATAAAGTAAATTTCCTTTTCATTTCGGGACTGGGCATCCCTATTACCACCGTACTCTTGTGCAATGACAAGTGAATAAACACTCATATTGAGAATAACACATTTAGCATGGAAAAATACTGGACACCCCCTACCGTTTCATGAGCGGTACGAGCACACAAAAAGGAAATTTATTTTAAAAATTAGAGATGGCACATACAAATTTTCTTAGAACGGCATGGAAATACCGCATATAGGTAGGTATGATGGACTCATAAGGCAAAACTCGGTTTAAGGATTTTGGATGCACAAGTAGTATTTCTACTTAGAACAAGCGGAGGCTAGCAAATAGATTGAGAAGCAACCAACCAAGAAAAGAAAATTCACATAAACGAGCATTGAGCATAACTAACACCGAATAATGCACCATAAGTAAGATGTAATTTCATTCATAGCTATTGACTTTCGTACTTGCATAGGGAATCACAAACCTTAACACCAATATTCTTACTAAAGCATAATTACTCACTAACATGACTCACATATCACTATCATCATGTCTCAAAACTATTACAAGGAATCAAGTTTAATTTGTCCAATGATCTTCATGAATTTTTTATTATATCCTCCTTGAATATGTATCACTTTGGGACTAGTTTCATATATTGCCATTGCTTTTGACAAGCTCAAACAAATTTAAGTGAAGAACATGAGCATAAAGGTTTCATCTCTCAAAATAGTATAAGTGAAGCATGAGAGGGTTTCTTCAAAATTTACTAACTCTCAAATTAATCTAAGTGAAGCATGAAAGTTTTTCTTCAAAAAAATTCCAAGCACACCGTGTTCAAAAAGATATAAGTGAAGCACTAGAGCAATTCCATAGCTCAAAAAATTTAAGTGAAGCATATAGAGCAATTTTAACAAATCATAGCATAATTTTGGCTCTCTCAAATAGGTGTGTCCATCAAGGATACTAGTGACAACCTAAAAAGCAAAGCAAGCAAAGACTCAAGTGATACAAGATGCTCCAAGCAAAACTCATGATATGTGACGAATAAAAATATAGCTCCAAGTAAAATACCGATGGTCGTTAGAAGAAAGAGGGGATGCCACTCGGAGCATCCCCAAGCTTAGTTGCTTGTTTATCTTTGGATATATCTTGGGGGTTATGTAGCATCCCCAAGCTTAGGCTCTTTTCACTCCTTATTCCTTCATCCATCGTGACCTCACCCAAAACTTGAAAACTTCGATCACACAAAACTCAACAAAACCTTCATGAGATCCGTTAGTATAACAAAGCAAATTACCACTTTAAGTACTGTTGCAAACCCATTAATATTTTATTATTGCATTATACCTACTGTATTTTAACTTTACCATGGCTTATACCCTTCAATAAAAACCATAGATTCATCAAAACAAGCACACAATGCAATGAAAACAGAATATGTCTTAAACAGAACAGTCTGTAGTAATCTGTACTCTAACCATACTTCTGTAACTCTAAAAATTCTGAAAAATTCGGACAGCGTAAACAATTTGTATAGAAACACTGTGTTAAAATTTCAGCTCATTATCACGCTCCAGTAATTATCACGCTCCAGTAAAAAATGAAAATTCGCACACTGGAAGCAAAGTTTCTGTTTCAGATTCAGCGTTGTTTCTACTCATCTTATGAATCATCCTAAAGGCTTTACTTGGCAGAAACACTAAACAAAACATAAAAACACAATCATAACAGAGGCATAATTGTGTCAACACTTAAAAAATAGAAAGAAAAGAAGAAAATAAATTTATTCATTGGGTTGCCTCCCAACAAGCGCTATCGTTTTACGCCCCTAGCTAGGCATAATGCATAGATTCAAGTATTGTCATCTTTGTTTTTTAACTCCTCAATCACACAACCATATTTCTTCAAGAATTTAGCATGCATACTCTCAATGACAACGCTTCTAGGAATAAGACCAAAAAAATCATTCTTGTAAATAGGGTCTTTTATTATTTCAACAAAATCGGGATGAATACTAATCATTTCAAGATCTCCCTTGTGGCTACTAGATGTAGCACCTTTGTTCTTAGTGACTTGTGTGGTCTTGCAACTTTTTACGGGATTTTTTTCAATAGTTTTAACAGAAGAAAAGGACGAACTCAAGTTACTAAAAATTTCTTCCAACTTATCAATTCGTTAAGGACTTTCTTCTATTCTTTCGTTAACTACAGTTTCCTTTTCCTTAAAAAATTTATAGGCATCTCCCGCTTTTGACCCAATTTTATTAGCAAGATTATGCATTTTCTTATCCAAATTTTCAAGATGTTCTTTGGTAATAAACTTCTTTTCAATATCATCTAGCCTTTCCATAACATGTTCGAGGGTTAAAGTTGTTTCATTGATCATAAGAGATGGCGATCCCACTAATCTTCCCATAGCATTAAAAGCGTCCAAAGATGGACACATCAAGAAATTCCCACCGGTAATCGTATCAAGGACGAATCTATACCAAGTGGTGATGCCCACATAAAAACTGCGAAGGAGAACAATGGTAGACTGCTTATGAATAGATCTATTATGAGCATTGCAAATCCTATACCAAGCATCTTTTAGGTTCTCCCCTCCCCTTTGCTTAAAATTAAGAACTTCATTCTCGGGAGTACACACAATAGAGGAAGAACTAGCCATAACGACTAGGTAAACCAACAAGAGATCTAACAAGAAAAAGGCAAACGAAAAAGAGGGCGAATAAAACGGCAAATTTGGTGAAGTGGGGGAGAGGAAAACGAGGGGCAAATGGCAAATAATGTAATTGCAACGAGATGAGATTTGTGATTAGGAACCTGGTAGATGTTGATGGTGTCTCCTCGGCGCCAGAGATTGGCACGTAGAAGAGACCGCTTCCTCCCCGGCAACGGTGCCAGAAATTCCTTTGACGTGGCTTGAGACTACGTCGGTATTTCCCCAAAGAGGAAGGGATGATGCAGCACAGCGACGGTAAGTATTTCCCTCAGTTATGAAACCAAGGTATCGAACCAGTAGGAGGATCACCAACACAACATAAACATCACCTGCACACAAAGAACAAATACTTGCAACCCGACGCGAAAGAGAGGTTGTAAATCTCTCTACAGTAAAAAGATAGATTAGGATATGATAGATTGGATAGATAGATCTCTCAAGAACGCAAAATAAAAGAGGCAAATAAAAAGTGCGGCAAGGTATTTTTTGGTTTTTGGAATAATAGATCTGAAAACAAAAGAGGCAAAAAGATAGATCGGAAACCAATATGTTGGAAAAGTAGACCTGGGGGCCGTAGGATTCACTAGTGGCTTCTCTCATGAGTATAGCACACAGTGGGTGAACAAATTACTGTTGGGAAATTGATAGAAGATCAAATAATCCTGACGATATCCAAGGCGATGATCATTATATAGGCATCTGATGTCTACTACGCAACTTTCTTCTTGTAGACTCGTGTTGGGCCTCCAAGCGCAGAGTTTTGTAGGACAGTAGCAAATTTCCTTCAAGTGGATGACCTAAAGTTTATCAATCCGTGGGAGGCGTAGGATGAAGATGGTCTCTCCCAAACAACCCTGCAACCAAATAACAAAGAGTCTCTTGTGTCCCCAACACACCCAATACAATGGCAAATTGTATAGGTCCACTAGTTCGGCGAAGAGATGGTGATACAAGTGTAATATGGATGGTAGATATAGGTTTTTGTAATCTGAAAATATAAAAACAGCAAGGGAACTAATGATAAAAGTGAGCACAAACGGTATTGCAATGCTTAGAAACAAGGCCTAGGGTTCATACTTTCACTAGTGCAAATTCTCTCAACAATACTAACATAGTTGAATCATATGTAAATCCCTCACGTGCGACAAAGAGTTCACTCCAAAGTCACAAATAGCGGAGAACAAACGAAGAAATTATTGTAGGGTACGAAACCACCTCAAAGTTATCTTTTCCGATCAATCGTATGAGTTATCCCTATAAGTGTCATGAACAGCCCTAGAGTTCGTACTAAAATAACACCTTAAGATACATATCAACCAAAACCCTAATGTCACCTAGATACTCCAATGTCACCACAAGTACCCATGGGCTTGATTATACGATATGCATCACATAATTTCAGATTCATCATGTTCAATCCAACACAAAGAACTTCAAAGAGTGCCCCAAAGTTTCTACCGGAGAGTCAAGACGAAAACATGTGCCAACCCCTATGCATAGATTCCCAAGGTCACGGAACCCGCAAGTTGATCACCAAAACATACATCAAGTAGATCAATAGAACATCCCATTGTCACCACAGATATCCCATCGCAAGACATACATCAAGTGTTCTCAAATCCTTAAAGACTCAATCCGATAAGGAAACTTCAAAGGGAAAACTCAATTCATCACAAGAAGATAGAGAGGGGAAAACTCCATATGATTCATCTATATCAATAAAGCTCGCGGTACATCAAGATCGTGTCATCTCAAGAACACGAGAGAGAGAGAGATCAAACACATAGCTACTGGTACATACCCTCAGCCCCGAGGGTGAACTACTCGCTCCACATCATGGAGACCGCCGGGATGATGAAGATGGCCTCCGGTGATGGTTTCCCCCTCCGGCAGGGTGCCAGAACAGGCTCCCGATTGGTTTTTCATGGCTCTGGAGGCTTGCAGCGGCGGAACTCCCGATGTAGGTTTGTTTCTGGGGGTTTCTGTATTTATAGGAATTTTTGGCGGCAGAAACAAGTCCAGAGGGGCCACGAGGTGAAGACAAGCCAGGGGGGTGCGCCCGAGGGGGGGGGGCGCCCCCCAGGCTTGTGGTGGCCTCATGGCTCTTCTGGCCCAACTCCAATGCTGCCTGGGCTTCTTCTGGTCCATAAAAAATCACCGTAGATTTTATTCCGTTTGGGCTCCGTTTGATATTCCTTTTCTGTAAAACTCAAAAACACGAAAAAAACAGAAACTAGCACTGGGCTCTAGGTTAATAGGTTAGTCCCAAAAATAATATAAAGTTGTTGTAAAATGATTGTAAAACATCCAAGAATGATAATATAACAGCATGGAACAAGCAAAAATTATAGATACGTTGGAGACGTATCAGCATCCCCAAGCTTAATTCCTACTCGTCCTCGAGTAGGTAAATGATAAAAACAGAATTTTTGATGTGGAATGCTGCCTAACATGTTCATCATATTCTTTTCTTCTTTGTATAGCATGGACATTTGGACTTGTAAATGATTCAAAGCAATAGTCTAGTTTTAACATAATGACTTCAATACTCAAGCATGTCCACAAGCAACCATGTCTTTCAAAATATCAACACTAAAGAAAGTTATCCCTAGCCCATCATGCTCAATGATTGATCCATTCATGAAACACACTCAAATATTAGCTATGCCCAATGCTCAAGTACGATCATAGTGCCCCCTAGTTGGTGCTTATAAGAGAAGATGGAGACTCAAAGCAAAAATAAAAACTGCATAAAGTAAATAGATAGGCCCTTCGCAGAGGGAAGTAGGGATTTGTAGAGGTGCTAGAGCTCAAGGTTTAAATTGAGAGAGAAAAATATTTTGAGTGGCATGCTTTTCCTGTCAACGAAAACGACAAAGTAGCTCACAATACTTTCCATGCTAGATACATTATAGACGGTTCCCAAACAGAATGGTAAAGTTTTTACTCCCCCTCCACCAATCAATCACACTCCACGGCGAGCCGAATCCACGGGTACCGTCCATACAAACAACAATCCTGGGGGAGTTTTGTTTCATTATTTTTTTGATTCGATTTTTGAGCATGGGACTGGGCATCCCGAATACCAACCACTTTCTCGTGAATGATAGTGAATCAACACATATCGTGAGAATAACACACCTAGCATGGAAAAATATTGGATACTCCCCACCGTTTCATGAGCGGTACGGGAACACAAAAGAGAAAATTTATTTTGAAAATTTAGATATTGCACATACAATTTTGCTTGGAACGGCATGGAAATACCGCATATAGGTAGATATGGTGGACTCATAAGGCAAAACTTGGTTTAAGGATTTTGGATGCACAAGTAGTATTTCTACTTAGTACAAATGAAGGCTAGAAAATAGATTGGGAAGCAACCAAACCAAGGAACGAAAAATCACATAAGTGAGGATTGAGTCATAACTAATACCGAATAATGCACCACAAGTAGGATGTAACTTCAATGCATAACTATTGACTTTTGTGCATGCATAGGGAATCACAAACCTTAACACCAATATTCCTACTAAATCATAATTACTCACTAACATGACTCACTTATTACTATCATCATGTTTCAAAACTATTACAAAGAATCAAGTTTAATTTGTCCCATGATCTTCATGAATGTTTTTATTATATCCTCCTTGGAGATCTATCACTTTGGGACTAGTTTCATATATTGCTATTGCTTTTTCGACAAGCTCAAACAAATTTAAATGAAGCACATGAGCATAAAGATTTCATTCCTCAAAAAGGTATAAGTGAAGTATGAGAGGAAATGACAAGCTACTCACAAAAGATATAAGTGAAGATCAATGAGTAGTCAAACAATTAAGTAGCTATGTGAGGACTCTCTCTCTCAATAAATATTTTCAGATCTGAGTATTTTATTTAAACAGCAAGCAAAATAAAAAATAGCACTCCAAGAATAGCACGCATCATGTGAACGAATAAAAATTTAGGCTCAACATAGGCTAACCGATAATTGTTGATGAAGAGAGGTGGGATGCATAGCATCCCCAAGCTTAGATGCTTGAGTTCTTGAAATATTTACTTGGGGTGCCTTGGGCATCCCCAAGCTTGAGCTTTTGTATCTCGTTCAATTCTCTCATATCACGGTTTCACCTATTCTCAAAAACTTCATCCACACAAAACTCGAAAAGAACTCGTGAGATAGGTTAGTACACATAATACTAAATCAACACTTCATGTACTGCCAAGACAAGTTGCACACTAAGTTTCAAACATTAGGTACTGTATACTATCATTTCCACAATTTATATCTAGCAATATAGGCTATGGAAACTATAGGATAAGTAGATAACAAAACTATGACAGCAATCTGTCCAAACAGAACAGTCTGTAGCAATTTATGAAAACAGAGTACTTATGTAACTCAAACAATTATGAAAATTTAGGACATGCTATAAAATTTATATGACAACACTTTTTAAAAATTTCAGGAACTTTCCACGTTCCAGTAAAATATGAAAATTCAAACACTACAGCAAAA
Source organism: Elymus sibiricus (assembly GCA_039707655.1). Lineage (NCBI taxonomy): Eukaryota > Viridiplantae > Streptophyta > Magnoliopsida > Poales > Poaceae > Elymus > Elymus sibiricus. The sequence goes on along the minus strand of CM077669.1, from coordinate 182,552,276 downwards.
GTTTCTGTTTTTACACAGCACATATCAAAACATGCAATGCAAGCATCCTAATGCAATTCTTCGAACTTTTTATTGAAAAAAAAAGATTATAAATAACACCTAACAGAAAATAATAAAATATGATAAGGATCCAAGCAAAACTCATATTATGTGACGAATAAAAATATAGCTCTAAGTAAGATATACCGATAATGTTGAAGACGAAAGAGGGGATGCCTTCCGGGGCATCCCCAAGCTTAGGCGCTTGAGTGTTCCTTGGATATTACCTTGGGGGTGCCTTGGGCATCCCCAAGCTTAGGTTCTTGTCACTCCTTATTCTCCTCATATCGGTGTCTCACCCAAAACTTGAAAACTTCAATCACACAAAACTTAACGGAACTTCGTGAGATGGGTTAGTATAATAAAGATAAATCATTCACTTAGGTACTGTCAAGACAAGATTCATAATTGTTACAACGTCATACCTACTGTATTCTATCATTCCCATAATTTATATCACTCAATATAAGCTATACAAACACTAAAACAACTAAACTATGCATGCAAAACAGAATCTGTCAAAAACAGAACAGTCTGTGAAGATCTGTAGCGTAACCATACTTCCCTGTCTCCAAAAATTCTGAAACATTAGGACAATCTACGCAATTTGTATATCAAGACTGTGTAAAAAATTCAGATCAAAGGCACGTTCCAGTGAATTTCCAAAATTCCTGGACTGAGAGAAAAAGTTTCTGTTTTTGCACAGAATCAAGTCAACTATCATCCACACTATCCCAAAGGCTTTACTTGGCACTTTATTGAAATAAAAGATACAAAACATGATTAATACAGTAGCTTAATCATGTGAACATATTAAAACAGAAAGGAAAAGTGTTGGGTTGTCTCCCAACAAGCGCTTTTCTTTGAAGCCTTTTAGCTAGGCATGATGATTTCAATGATGCTCACATAGGAATAGTGTTTGAAACATGCAAAAGAGCATCATGAATCTCATGACAAGCACATTTAAGTATAACCCACTTCCTATGCATAGGGATTTTGTGAGCAAACAATTTATGGGAACAAGAATCATCTAGCATAGGAAGACAAAACAAGCATAACTTCAAAACTTTCAACACATGGAGAGGAAACTTGATATTATTGCAATTCCTACAAGCATATGTTCCTCCCTCATAATAATTTTCAGTAGCATCATGAAGGAATTTCACAATATAAATATCACATAAATCATTATTTTCATGATGCACAAGCATAGAGTTTTCATTACTCTCCTCATAAGCAAATTTCTTTTCATTCATAATAGTGGGAGCATCAAATGAAACTCGAATACTATAAATTGTTTCCACATTAAAAGAGTAATGTTCAGTAAAAGTATATTCAAAATTATGACAATAATTATCACTACTTTTTATAACATAAGTATCATCACAATAATCATCATAAGTAGCAACTTTGTTCTCATCATAGTCAATTGAAACCTCTTCCGAAATAGTAGAATCATTAATAAGTAAAGTCGTGACCTCTCCAAATCCACTTTTATCATTATAATAAGATTCAACACCCTCCAAAATAGTGAGATAATTATTATCTAAAGTTGACACTCTTCCAAACCCACTTTCATAAATATTGCAATCATCATAAATAGGGGGTATGCTATCATCATAATAAATTTGCACATCAAAACTTGGGGGACTAAAAATATCATATTCATTAAACATAGCATCCCCAAGCTTGGGACAAACATTAATTGCAGCAAATAAATTCTCAAACATGTCATTCTCATCAAACATAGCATCCCCAAGCTTGTGGCTTTGCATAACATAAGCATAATCACTCTCATCATTAATAGTATGAATAGCACCAATAGTATAGCAATTATTATCATCATCTTCCACAACTATTTTTGATTCATTCTCATGAGGCCTATCAATAATGGGAGAAACATTATTTGGGAGAGATACCTCTTTACCTTTACTTTTCCTTCTTTTCTTCTTCTTCACCACATTATGTGTGGGTTTATTTAATTCCTCAAAGCTTCTTTTTGAATAAGTTGGTTGAATAAAAAGCTCCTCCTCGTTACCTGATTCATCATAAGAAAAAATAGGAGGATATTGGGAAACCTCTTCCCCTTCATTAGTATTCTCTTCATCTTCTATTTGTTTTCTTGTCTTTGAGTAGTTGGCAATATAAGGATTCTCAATGCAATTTACCACGCAATACATATAGATTTCATTTAGATCAAAATCAATCATTTTCATGAGAACCCATGCTGGAACATCCTTAGTTTTATGTTTCATTTCTTCATACCCCAAAAATAGACTAAGTTCATTATGATGCTCAAGGGTAATGAGGTTATCACAATTTTTGGACACAATTCTATCATGAAATAATTCACATTGGAAATTAAAATGACCACTTTCATTGCAAAGTTCACAAGGACGGCGAGAAATATTAAGTCTTTCAGCACAAACATATAGCCTCTCTTGAAACCATTTAGTTTCTAAATACTTATACCTCTTAGAAAATCTATCTTCCCTTTTAGATATGTCTTCACAAACTCTATGCACTCCACAAAAATTGACATGCTTATAAGAAATCTTTTTATCATGACTAGTGCAATCATCATTAGTACTATGGATATTCAAAGAATTCATACTAACAACATTGCAATCATGCTCATCACTCAAAGATTTAGTGCCAAACATTTTAATAACTTCTTCTTCTAACACTTGAGCACAATTTTCCTTTCCATCATTTTCACGAAAGACATTAAAAAGATGAAGCATATGAGGCAACCTCAATTCCATTTTTTTTCAATTTTCTTTTATAAAACCAAACTAGTGATAAAACACGAAACTAAAAGATTCAATTGCAAGATCTAAAGATATACCTTCAAGCACTCACCTCCCCGGCAACGGCGCCAGAAAAGAGCTTGATGTCTACTACGCAACTTTCTTCTTGTAGACTCGTGTTGGGCCTCCAAGCGTAGAGTTTTGTAGGACAATAGCAAATTTCCCTCAAGTGGATGAACTAAGGTTTATCAATCCGTGGGAGGCGTAGGATGATGATGGTCTCTCTCAAACAACCCTGCAACCAAATAACAAAGAGTCTCTTGTGTCCGCAACACACCCAATACAATGGCAAATTGTATAGGTGCACTAGTTTGGCGAAGAGATGGTGATACAAGTGTAATATGGATGGTAGATATAGGTTTTTGTAATCTGAAAATATAAAAACAGCAAGGGAACTAATGATAAAAGTGAGCACAAACGGTATTGCAATGCTTAGAAACAAGGCCTCGGGTTCATACTTTCACTAGTGCAAGTTCTCTCAACAATACTAACATAGTTGAAACATATGTAAGTCCCTCACGTGCGACAAAGAGTTCAATCCAAAGTCACAAATAGCGGAGAACAAACGAAGAAATTATTGTAAGGTACGAAACCACCTCAAAGTTATCTTTTCCGATCAATCGTATGAGCTATCCCTATAAGTGTCACGAACAGCCCTAGAGTTCGTACTAAAATAACACCTTAAGATACACATCAACCAAAACCCTAATGTCACCTAGATACTCCAATGTCACCACAAGTACCCATGGGCTTGATTATACGATATGCATCACATAATTTCAGATTCGTCATGTTCAATCCAACACAATGAACTTCAAAGAGTGCCCCAAAGTTTCTACCGGAGAGTCAAGATGAAAACATGTGCCAACCCCTATGCATAGATTCCCAAGGTCACGGAACCCGCAAGTTGATCACCAAAACATACATCAAGTAGATCAATAGAACATCCCATTGTCACCACATATATCCCATCGCAAGACATACATCAAGTGTTCTCACATCCTTAAAGACTCAATCCGATAAGGAAACTTCAAAGGGAAAACTCAATTAATCACAAGAAGATAGAGAGGGGAAAACTCCATATGATTCATCTATATCAATAAAGCTCGCGGTACATCAAGATTGTGTCATCTCAAGAACACGAGAGAGAGAGATCAAACACATAGCTACTGGTACATACCCTCAGCCCCGAGGGTGAACTACTCCCTCCTCGTCATGGAGACCGCCGGGATGATGAAGATGGCCTCCGGTGATGGTTTCCCCCTCCGGTAGGGTGCCGGAACGGGCTCCCGATTGGTTTTTCGTGGCTCTGGAGGCTTGCGGCGGCGGAACTCCTGATCTAGGTTTGTTTCTGGGGGTTTCTATATTTATAGTAATTTTTGGCGGCGGAAACAAGTCCAGAGGGGCCACGAGGTGACGACAAGCCAGGGGGGCGTGCCCTAGGGGGGCGCCCCCCAGGCTTGTGGTGGCCTCGTGGCTCTTCTGGCCCAACTCCAATGCTGCCTGGGCTTCTTCTGATCCATAAAAAATCACTGTAGATTTTTATTCCGTTTGGGCTCCGTTTGATATTCCTTTTCTGTAAAATTCAAAAACACGGAAAAAAACAGAAACTGGCACTGGGCTCTTGGTTAATAGGTTAGTCCCAAAAATAATATAAAGTTGTAGTAAAATGATTATAAAACATCCAAGAATGATCATATAATAGCATGCAACAAGCAAAAATTATAGATACGTTGGAGACGTATCAGCATCACGTCCAAGATTAGTTGACCAAAACGATTCTGCATCTACTACTATTACTCCACACATCGACCGCTATCCAGCATTTATCTAGTGTATTAAGTTCATGGAAAAACAGAGTAATGCAATAAGAACGGTGACATGATGTAGACAAGATCTATTCATGTTGGAATAGGCCCCATCTTGTTATCCTTAATAGCAACGATACATGCGTGCCTCGCTGCCCCTTCTGTCACTGGGAGAGGACACCGCAAGATCGAACCCATGACAAAGCACCTCTTCCCATGGCAAGAAAAATCGATCTAGTTGGCCTAACTAACCAAAGATTCGAAGAAGAAATACGAGGCTATAAGTAATCATGCATATAAGAGATCAAAGAAGACTCAAATAATATTCATGGATAGAAACTGATCATGAACTCAAAATTCATCAGATCCCAACAAACACACCGCTAAAGTTTACATCAAATAGATCTCCAAGAGACCATAGTATTGAGAATCAAAAGAGAGAGAGGAAACCATCTAGCTACTGCCTACGGACCCGTAGGTCTATGGTGGACTACTCACGCATCATCGGAGAGGCACCAATGAGGATGATAAACTCCTCCATGATGGTCTTAGGTTGGATCTCACGGTTTTGGAACTTGCGGTGGCTGGATGTATTTTTCGTCGACTCCCTTAGGCTGTCTAGAATATTTGGGTATTTATAGGCATCAGAAGCGGTGGAGGGGACTCTCGAGGCAGCCACAACCCATCAGGGCGCGCCCGGGGCCCCTGGCGCGCCCTAGTGGGTTGTGGGCCGCCCGGGCTCCCTCCTAGTAACTTTTTTGGCCCAATGGCCTTCTTCTGGTCCAAAAAAATCTCCAAAAAGTTTCGTCGCGATTGGACTCCATTTGATACTGATATTCTGCGAAGTAAAAAACAAGCAAAAAACAACAACTGGCACTTTGGCAACATGTCAATAGGTTAGTCCCAAAAAATGATATAAAGTTGCTATAAAATTATTCTAAAACATCCAAGAATGATAATATAACAGCATGGAACAAGAAAAAAGTATAGATACATTGGAGACGTATCAGACCCCGTTTCTTAGTACACCAATAGACACTGGTCGCCAAAGCCTTCTGAGCAGGTTTTTATTGGTCCCGTGCCAATGAGGCGGCAAGAGACATTGTGGAGATTTGTGTGGGATGCCAGTTTTACAAGAATCAATCACACAAACCCGCGTCAGCGCTGAAGACGATTCCACTTACCTGGCCGTTCGCCGTATGGAGTCTCGATATGGTCGGGCCCCTGCGGACAGGGTCGAGTGGTTTCACCCACCTGCTGGTGGCGGTGGACAACTTTACAAAGTGGATAGAAGCGAAGGCTATCAAGAACCTGGACTCAGCAACATCAATCAGCTTCGTCACACAGATCATCTTCAGATTTGGAGTACCCCATGACATCATCATAGACAATGGGTCTAACTTCGATTCGGATGAGTTCCGAACTGCTACACCCAAGGCACTCGGGTCAATTATGCCTCCGAGGCTCACTCTCAGTCGAACGGGCAAGAAGAACGGGCAAATGGAATGATCTTGCAAGGACTGATGCCGCGTCTCATGAGAGATTTGGAATACACTGCAGGAGCATGGGTGGAAGAGTTGCCATCAGTGTTGTGGGGTCTTCGGACGACCCCCAATTGGTCCACCAAGTAAAGCTGCCCCTGAAGACTTACCTGAGTGATTGAGCATTGTCTAAGTGACTTCGGCTCAAGGGGAATAAGGTGAAGACGAGGTCTTCTGAGTTCAATCTCAGCCTCCCTAACAAGACGCACAGTTGTCACAGCAACTGGAACTGGTCCAACAAATCCTGTGTCTTCATCAAGCTACTGGTTCTATCCTTCACTCTTTTACATTCTGTCCTGAACTGTGAAGCCATTTCTTGAATACTTCTGACTGAAGACATTCCCCGAAGACATTCATATCTGCTGTTTATCTTCATACTATCTAAGTTTGTCTTCGACTCATCTTTGCATGTATGATGATAATGCTTAACTTGCTTGAATGTTTTCATTGTGTTGCATGCCCATCCTAGATCCTTGATTGTATCCCTACCTGATCATGTTCCGCTTCCGCATATTTCGAATACATTCATTGTTTCGAAGCCTTTCATAAAAATCGCCTATTCACCCCCCTCTAGTCAATAACTAGCACTTTCAATTGGTATCAGAGCAAGGCACTCCCTGGTTCTGTGTTTCGGTTTAACCACCTGGAGTTTTAGCTATGTCGACTGCAGGGATAATCAAGTTCTCCGTTGCGTGCCCTGTCTTCGATGGCACCGACTACCCCTACTGGAAGAACAAGATGCGCATGCATCTCGAAGCCATTGACAACAACCTATGGTATGTCGTCATGTCAGGCATTCCTGAGGTTGGCGAAGGTGTTACTGCTGCTGATGTGAAGAGGTTTGCACAACTGGACTCCACCGCCAAGAACATTATCTGTGGTCACCTGACCAAAGGACAGTATGGCCGTGTGAGTGCACTGAAAACTGCAAAGCAAATCTGGGAATGGTTGTCCAAAGTGAATGAAGGTGTCTCACCTCAAAGAGGCTCTCGTGTTGATGTGCTTCACAACCTGTTCAACCACTTCAAGAGACTCGACAACGAAAATGTCCAGTTCACGTTTGGTCGACTCACCGACATCTCAAATGAACCGAATGCACTTGACGCCACTGATATCACCAAACATGAAGTCGTGAAGAAGCTACTCAGATCACTCGACAGTTCCTTTGATACTCTTCCACTCATGATCCAAGAGTGCCCTGGCTTCAAGAGTTTGGATCCCGCCGATATCCTCGAGAGGTTGAACACACATGAATTCCAACAAGCTAAGAAGAGGGATATCTACGGTTCCAGTTACAGTCGCTCTCGTGCCCTGAAGGCCAATGTTGTGTCCACATCTGAAGATGGCTCTGACTGCAGTTCTGATGGTGCTCAAGACTTTGGAAAAGAACTTGCTCTGCTTGTCAGGAAATTTAGGACGTTTGCCAAGTCAAAACGCTATGTGAAGTCTTCAAAACGTGATTCCAAGAGGTCTGGTGAAATGTCTTCAAGAGACAGCAAGAAGCAAACCTGTCACAAGTGCAAGAAATTTGGGATCTTCATTGCTGATTGTCCTCGATGGGAAAAGGAATCCAAGAAGAAGAGCAAGGACTATGACTCAGATGACAAGAAGAAGAAGAAGTATGCAAAGTCTTCATCACACAAGAAGAGTTCATCTGACAAGGCACATGCTTTTATCGGAAAGGAGATGGATTCACAGTCTGAATCTAGTTCTAAGGCTGAGGAAGCATCTGAGGAGGAATCTGACGCTGAAGTAGCTGGACTGGCAATGGCTTCGGCATATCTCTCCACTTCTGTCTTCGAACCCGAAGACAATGGCTCCTTCTTCAACACCGAAGCCAGTGATGATGATAGAACTCCTGCCTACTGCTTCATGGCGAAAGCCTCCAAGGTATCCTCAAAACCCTCATGTCATGACTCTGAATCCGAAGCTGAATCTGATGATGACATGAAACCTAGCGACGTTAAACTTGTAAAAATTGCCACCAAGCAACAAAGTGCCATGGAGAAAATGCAAACTATAGAGAAAAGCGATGACCTGTTACGCGAAGAAATGAGTCTGAACGAAACTATGGCTGGAGACATGCGTGGTGTTCGTTAAAGGTTTGAGCATTTCCAAAGTCGTCATGATGCCCTCTCAACTGAACATGAGAAGCTTTCTCTCGAATATCTTGAGAAAAAGATTTATCTAGAGAAGTTGAGAGAAGCTCATGATGACCTACGGAAGGAAAACGACTCACTCCTAGCAGAACAGATCAGTACCACTCAGGATGAATTTGATGCTCCATGCTTAAAATGCCTTGGTCGGGAAGCTAATGATTCAACTGCTGAATGTTCAAATGCTTCTGAAAATGCATTATCTTCAACTGTATCTGTGGTGACTAACCCCTCATCTGGGGAAACCATTGCCATCACTGACGACAACGACAGGTTGAAGACATTACTTGAAACTGGCATGTACAAGAGTCTTAAGGGACATCAGATTCTTTGTGATGTTCTAAAGAATACAATCTTGAACAAAAACCCTAGGAAAGAGGGTTTGGGTTTCGAAAGAAACATCAATGTTGATGGTTTTACTGGACGCCTGAGAAGTATCCCAAAACCACATGGGTTGCTGCAAAAGGACCTTCAGTGGATCAATCCACATTGTCTGGCTTTAACTGTGCTAACCCTGTCATCATTGACTAGTCATTTGACTCCAATTATAAGCTGTTCAAATGTATGAATGGTGAAGCGTTGCGAGGTATATTGGAGATAACTATAGGAATAGTTCACCTATGAAGAAGATCTGGGTTCCCAAATGTCTTCTTGAGAAGCTTCCAGTAAATGTCATGACACCACCGAGGAAGAAGACAAACCCCAGACCAAAGTCTTCATATGGACCAAAGTCTTCATATGATCATTCTAACACCTATTTTTCACAGGGAATAACTGAAAGGGCTCACGAATATGTGCACTATGGCATGAACCTTTATGTTCATCCCACTAAGAATTACTCTGCATATTCATTTGAGTACTCTAACCCCCCTGTGAAACGTACCATTAGGACATCATTGCCTAAGTTCTCTGATGCTGCCCTACGTCTCATTGCCTCTAAGCCACCCGTTCGCATGTGGGTGGTTAAGAAGAACTAATATCTTCATGCAGCATCGGGTCTCCAGATGGGATGAAGCCTATCTTGAAGATAATCTTTGGAGACCCGGAAACTATCTTGTTTGGACGCAAGAAAACTCATGCGAATGGTGTTACCATTCATATTGTCCAATATCTTCATACAATTGTGCACTGCAATATCTTCATCAATGCATGTTACAGTTGCATGCCTTGGTGAACTAGACTAATTCTCAATGCAGGAAAACAAATCCAATGCCACTGAATGGATTATGGATAGTGGATGCACCAGTCATATCACTGGTGATCGAAGCCTATTGATGGAGCAAACGCTTCGACCTCCAACAAAAGACCACATCATCTTTGCAGACAAGAGCAGCAGCAAAGTATTGGGACTAGGTGGAGTTGCTATCTCAAGGGACCGACACATGGAAAATGTCATGCTTGTTGAATCCCTTGGTTACAACTTGATGTCTGTCTCAATGCTCTGTGACTTAGATATGCTTGTCATATTTGGCAAATTTTGATGTGTTGTACTAATGGCCTCTGACAAAACCAAAGTCTTCGAAGGTTTTCAAAGAGGTGATTTGTATATGGTACACTTCTCTGCAGGACCATAGGTTGCCTCATGTCTTCTAGCAAAGGCTTCGAAATGCTGGCTATGGCACGGAAGGCTAGGACATGCTGGGATGAGGAACTTACACACACTCGCCAAGAAGAAGCTTATCATTGGCGTCGAAGGTGTCAAGTTCAAGAAGGACCACCTCTGTGGTGCATGTGAAGCCGGGAAGATGACCAGGGCCAAACATCCCTCAAAGACAATCATGACGACCACACGTCCCTTCGAGCTGCTACATATGGACTTATTTGGCCCTACTCACTATTCCGCCTTCTCTACCACTGCAAATCTATATGGCTTCATAATTGTTGATGACTATTCTCGATTCACTTGGGGCATAGCATACTCTATAAAACAGAAGTGCAGGATGTCTTCAGGTGCTTCGCAAATAGGTGTATGAACAACTACAACATCAAGATCAAGCACATCAAGAGTGACAATGGCACTGAATTCAAGAACACAGGCTTGGATACCTATCTTGATACTCTTGGCATCACTCATGAGTTCTCTGCTCCATACACTCCTTAGCAGAATGGCGTCGTGGAGCGCAAGAACAGGACTCTTATTGAGATGGCTCACACCATGCTTGATGAATACAAGACACCACAGAAGCTATGGCCTGAAGCCATTGATACTACATGCCACATCATCAACAGAGTATATCTTCACAAGTTCTTCAAGAAAACATCATATGAGCTTCTCACCGGTAAGAAACCAAATGTAAGTTATTTCAAAGTCTTCGGTGCAAGATGCTGGATAAGGGATCCACACCACACTTCAAAAATTGCACCGAAAGCACATGAGGGTTTCATGCTTGGTTATGGAAAGGATTCGCACACCTACAGAGTCTTCAACACTTTTCGCAACAAAGTTGTTGAAACTATAGATGTGCGATTCGATGAAACTAATGGCTCACAAAGAGAACACTTACCTCCTGTGTTAGATGAACGACCACCTGAGGAAGCTATCAGATTGATGGGAACTGGAGAAATCATGCCTGGAGAACCAGAGGTTGAAGAAGTCATCAATCCTTCATCCACCCAGCGTGAAGACAATGCTGAAACTAAAGACATTGCTGCTGATGAAGACAGTGCTCAGCACCAAGCCCTGCTCATCCATGCGTGGCTAATGAAGTCCAAATTGATAGGATGCTAGACAGCATAAATGCACCAGGTCCACTCACTCGCTCAAGAGCTACTCAACTGGCTAACTTTTGTGGGCATTTTGCTTTTGTATCTATCTCAGAGCCCACCAAAGTAGATGAAGCTTTCGAGGAATCAGAATGGATTCAAGCCATGCAAGAATAGCTTCACTAGTTTGAGCTCAATAATGTGTGGGAGCTCGTGAAGCGACCTGGTCCAACGAAGCACAACATCATTGGCACGAAGTGGATCTTTCGCAACAAGCAAGATGAGTCTGGTCAAGTCGTCAGAAACAAGGCTCGACTTGTGGCCCAAGGTTACACACAGGTCGAGGGTATTGATTTCGGTGAAACATTTTCTCCTGTTGCTAGACTCAAAGCCATTCGTATACTACTTGCTTATGCTAACCATCATGACATATGCTTATATCAAATGGATGTAAAAAGTGCATTCCTCAATGGTAAGATTGAGGAAGAAGTATATGTTGCTCAACCACTAGGGTTTGAAGACCCAAAGCATCCTAACAAAGTCTACAAGCTCAACAAGGCACTGTATGGCCTCAAGCAAGCACCAAGAGCTTGGTATGACACACTCAAGGAGTTCCTCAAGAAGAAAGGCTTCAAACCTGGTTCACTCGATCCCACTCTCTTTACTAAATCCTATGATGGTGAACTGTTTGTATGTCAAATCTATGTGGATGACATTATCTATGGCTGTACTAACAATCGATACAGTGATGAGTTTGCCTTTATGATGCAAGAGAAATATCAAATGTCGATGATGGGAGAACTAAAATTCTTCCTAGGGCTTCAGATTCGACAACAACCCAATGGCATCTTTATATCTCAGGAGAAGTACCTTAAGGACTGCCTCAAGTAATTTGGCATGAATGAAGCCAAAGGTTACAAGACGACAATGCCTACCAATGGTCACCTCTGCACTGACGAAAATGGTAAAGATTTCGATCAGAAGGTATATCGCTCTATGATTGGCTCTTTATTGTACTTATGTGCATCTAGGCCAGATATAATGCTTAGCGTTTGCATGTGCGCCCGATTTCAAGCGGCACCAAAGGAGTCGCATCACCTAGCGGTGAAGCGAATACTCAGATATCTGGCTCACACCCCAACACTAGGATTATGGTATCCAAAGGGTTCGAAGTTTGAGCTCATTGGCTACTCAGATTCAGACTTAGCTGGCGACAGAGTTGATCGCAAGTCTACATCAGGCACATGTCACTTTCTGGGACGATCTCCTGTATGTTGGTCTTCGAAGAAGCAGAACTGCGTATCACTCTCCACTGCCAAAGCCGAATACATTGCTGCTAGTGCTTGCTGCACTCAGCTTCTCTGGATGAAGCAGACTCTCAAGGACTACGGCATCAACCTGAAGCATGTACCTCTCTACTGCGACAATGAGATTGCAATCAAGATCTCCTACAACCCAGTACAACATTCGAAGACGAAGCATATTCAGATTCGACATCATTTTCTTCGGGATCACGTGATGAAAGGTGACATCAAGATCAAGCATGCTGATACTGAAGATCAATCGGCGGATATCTTCACGAAGCCTTTGGATGAGAAGAGATTTTGCAAGTTGCGGTGTGAGCTAAATATCTTAGAATCCTCAAATGTCCTTTGAATAGGAATACATCTAACGCTTATGCATGTTGATTACTTTGATGCACAACACACGAAGTAACGTATGTCTTCAATCTCATGAAGACTTACACTCTAAGTGTGAATACATTAACAAAGAATATGATTACAAAGCGCCACGATAATTGTGCGCCGTGTCTGAGTAAAACATTCTTATACGATGGGTAACGCCACCACCAAATTCGAAGACATTGCTTTTATCTCCGCATTTCTCTATGTCTTCGAATTGATTTCAACTTGCATATCACTTAAATATTGAATATATTTAGTATGCTACTTGGAGTTTGTCCTCTACAGCATTGGGCCTATAGCTATATATTCGAATTTACCTAGGCCAATGTGATCGGACCCACTATTCTTGTCTGTTCTCATCTCGTCTTACTCTATTCAACTCCAGTCATATGCATTCTACTTGACACGTGTTGATCGTCTTCATTGTGTCCTGGTCAGTCGAAGACTAATCCAACCGACCATTTAAAATTCCAATTTTTTGTCATTACCGCACTTATCGCAACAAACTTCCCGCGCCATCGCTTCCGGTCGTGTAGTGGGCTGTCAGACGTGTTGCATGCACGCCACGTGTCCCACAAGAGCCGAAGAGTCCGGGGCATAAACGTCCAAACTGTTTGGATATCTCCATCCTTATAAATACAAGTGCCCCAGATCAATAATTACCTTCCACTTCCTCTGCCACCTCCAAGTTCCAAACCCTAGCTCCGCCGCTGGATTTCATCGCCGCCGGAGAAGGAGCGCTTCGCTACCGTGACTCCTCCGTCGACGTACTCACGCCGGTCGCGACCATCTTCGTCCGCCGCCACCGTAGGTGTCTGCCACCACCAAGATAGGGTGTGGCAGATCGAACTACTGGGCCTCTCCGCCTTGTTGACTAGTTCATCGTGTTCTTCATAGTGGTAATAAAATCTGAATTTTTACCACGCGTTTGATCTTTGAAAATTACCAAATATCTTCGAGATATGTTTTTCCACTATCATTCCAATAGATCTCACACATGTACCTCTATTTGCTAAATTCTTTTACTTATGTTGCAAATCTGGGTTGATTTCTCACTTGTGTGAATTCTCGAACTTGCACAAATCTGAAACCACCCTATCTGTGAGCAAAAGTGAAAGTCTTTGGTGGATAAGGTCAATGTCTTCATACCACGATATCTTGTTATAGAAATCTTCTTAGAATGCATATGACCTGTTCCACTCCCTCGCATCTCTAACTCTTTCACAGGTACATGTCTGCAGCAGAATCGCTTGGATCTCATAGTCTGAATTCATTTGCAGACTACATGCAGACTCATTTGCACTCACCAGGGGCAAGCTCTCACTTGAATCTATCTTCGAAGCCTTGCTCACCTCGAAGCCTTTGAAGAAAATGGCCAGAGACGATCCTCCAAAGAAAGGCGGAAGACAGAGAAGACTGAACACTGCTAAAGATCTTGCTCCCAAACTCTATGCAAAGTATAAGTCAGATGACGAGGAAACCTATGGTCAGAGAAATAGTCGGATACAATGGATCCGAAGATATTGGGTTGTTGAGTGATAGAACTACCGCTATGTCACTGAAGAATATGCTGAGAAACACTATGAGCAAGCTCCATGGACTGACATTGTCTGCAAGAACCTTCCTCCGAAGACAAAGTCCGATGCCATAAAGATTGGTTTCTACCCATGCATGTTCAGGCCACCAATGCCCAAGAATCCACATCCAACTAGCGTTCAAGGTTTTGTTGTTTCTGGAGATGTTGAACACTATGTTCCACACCCTGTCACTAATCCGAAGCCTAAGATGAAGGCAAAAGCTTCAATGCCCAAGGCTGTTGGGACAACATCACAGGTTTCAAGGTCACCTTCTGTTGAATCTGAAGATACAGAAGATGAGTCTCACCTTGTTAGGCGAATGAAAAGGAAGGCTGCTGCTTCCAGAGGACCGAAGCCATCTGTCTCACTGATGGATGCTGCAAATATGATCGAGCTCTCCGATGAAGCGCTGGCAAGACTGATCCAACAAAAGGAAGAGGAAGCTAAACGTCTTGAAGACTTACCTCTCTTCGACCCAGCAATACTCTAGCACTTCATTGACGAGTGGTTTGCTGATCCATCCCTCACCATCGACGCCCTACAGCTGCCCATTGGGATCAACGTAACCTTCCAAGGGCTAGTGAATGAGGAGCTCTCTATGGCCCAAAAGGTCGTTCAACTCAAGGCGAAGATTAGCCATGAGAAGGCACTCTTCAAGGCCAACGTCCACAAGCTCAAGGCTGAACAGATCCAAGGCTATCAGCTTATGATGAAAGACCTCAAGGCAGTGTTTGAGAAGAGATGTGAAGCTGTCAAAGGCGCTCTTGTGCGTCTCAAGAAAAAGGCCAACACCATGATTCAAGCTCATAATGAAATGCTGAAGCACAAGGCTCTTGGCCAACCTGCTCTTGATCCACGGATCGTTGAAAGATCCCGACAGGCTTCAATATCTTCGGACCATACCGCTCCATCAAGGTCTGAACCACGAGGTATTGTGTTTCCAGCTGGCTTCTCTGGCACTCGAGCACCTCCGCCTTCCTCTGCTGCCACTAGCAATAAGACAAAGAAAGCCGAAGCTGAAGCCAAGAATCACAAGGCTGCTGCCTCTGAAGCCCAACCACCGAAGCGGCAGAAGACAAAGAAGCTGATGCCCTCTGTGTCTGCTCAAGTACCTCAACCCCCACCTGCTCCATCATCCACCCCTGCTACTCAACAGGAGCCACTGCAAGTGACGCCTATCTCCATGGCTCCTCCTGCCTCTGAGAACCAAGAGAGGCAAGTGATACTACACGAGTCTGCTACCATAGAGACTCCTGCTACCAAAGACATTCCAGTTGCTGAAGACCTCGCAGCTGAAAACATTGCTCCCGAAATTCATGCTGACGAAGCCAATGGAGAAGAAGAAAACCCCATGCTGAACACTGATGATCCGCTGGTCCAAACGCCAACACATGATGACAGTGAGTATGTTGACATCGGCACTCCTCTTAGGCCATCTGTGCTTGAAAACATACCAAGCACTCCATCGTCTGCGTTTTCAACTCCTTTGCCCAGAACACCCGAGTCTCCATTTGTGGCCATAGAAGTTGAACCTGTTGAGCATGCGTCGCCTCTCAAAAGGCTTCGCTGTGGACCAAGACTGGACATCTCTTAAATGCAGAGCATCCCTGAAGACGAGGTCCGCGTGCCTCCAACTGCAACAGTCGAGGGAGTCCTCAGAATCAAAGACATTGCTCATAACGCGCCAGAGACCGAAGCCCCCACCTCTAAAGACAATGCTGCTGATAACATCGTGGGCGAAGTCAATGCTCCATCCCCTGATGGTCCTCCAGTTCCTGCGATGCCTTCCTTTAACAACAATGGTGACAACATTGTCCTGGCTCGCAATAGAGAAGGGCAAATGGTTCCCACCAAATGGCCCAGGCTGGTCGCTCCACCAAGGATGGGTCTGCAATATGATTTCCACCTTCAAAGGCGCCCCAATGTTCTGAACCCTTTGCCAAGGCTCCCTATGCTCCGCCAACAAGGGCGTGCTCATCCTCATGTCTTCAGTGTCAAATCCTTCTGGCTCAACAACACCTTCTCGACTCCGACTGCAATCCATATGCTCGTTCGAAGACTTGGTCTGATAGGTTCTGGAGCATCCCTCAAAGGGAATACTACACATGCGTGCTCTATGGCCAGAATCGAATTTTCCCACACAAACGACTCAGTCTTGAAGCCATGAAGGGACTGCCATGTTTTGACCAAGCAATTGACTGTCTTCGGGATGTTGGACTCCTGGCTTTTGTCACCGATCATGAAGACTGGAATGAGGAGCACATTCTTTAGTTCTACGCCACCCTCCACATCTCTGGCTTCGGCCGAGACCTGAAGACATGGACGATGCACTTCATGATTCGAGATGAATATGTCACTGCTGATGCTGCAGAATTCTTTCCAGTAACACCTCTTGCATCCTCTGATGAAGCCATACCAAGTATCTTCCAACTGGCCGAGCAAAATATGACTGATATGCTTACTATGATGGAACCTTTGGCCCCTGAAGCAGATCTGCCAAACTCATCCTTCGTTGAAGTACTTCAGTATCCGCCAAAGACTATATACCATATTCTTTGCCACACCATTTGGCCAATCAAGGGACATTCATCTTCGAGCAAGCTTGAAGGAGAACTGAAGACATTGGTCTACAACATCGTCTATGGTATCGGGTTTGATCTTCAAGATCTCTTCCTGCGCAATCTGGCTGCTAATGGCATCACCTTGTTTGAACCCAAGATCTATGCACCATGGATCATGTGTTTCATCAAGTATAGAACCAACACTAGGTTCTTTCCCTCTGCTCGCAATCATGGCATATATCTTCCAGATGTCGAAGTCATTCACTCTGACATCTACCGTCCAAAGAGCAAGAATTCCCTCATGCAAGGCACCAGTGGCATAGCTGATGACGAAGGACTTCACATTCCATCTGATGAGTCCCGTGCAAGGCTCATTGGATCTATTCAACAACCTCAACCAAGTGTCACAGCCACTGAAGCCACTGCCAGCAGCTTGCGCGGCAAGAAAGGACCAGGACAGAGCGTGCCATGACAGATAGAGAGCTTCTTGTCTCTCTCATCCAGAAACAAGCTCTTCATCATGAGTGGACTCGAGGACAAATGGCTTCTATGGTTCAAGATATCAATAGGATCCGCAATCTCACACCTAAGAATGCTTTTGTTGCTCATGAGACAATACGTCGTGCCTGGAGGACATTGACAATGCTCGCACCTGAGGATGAACTTCATGAAGATGGATACAGGCAACACATCCATTTCAGTGCACCGCCACCTTGCACAGAGAAATGGCGTCAGACGCCCTCTCTCAAAGATAGTGACTTCTCCTCCGAAGCCCCATCCATCAATGTGCGACTTGCCAATGATGAAGCTGAAGACGACACCTCTCCTTCAACTGCACATCGCGACACTGCACCAAGCTCTCCTGCTCCGACCTCCGCCGACCCTAACGCACCATCGTCTTCAACTCCTGCTGGGACGCGTAGTGCTTAATGTCTTCGCCCTTTTTGGTCATTCAATGTCTGCAAAGGGGGGGAAGCATTGGCAGATAGTATTCATACGTGTCTACTAATATGGGCTGGGTGCTTCTTTTTGTTAAGTTTACAACTCTCGTTTCTGAACATTCGCTATTTGGGTTGTAAAACTTAAGTCCTGATGGACGTCTGCACTTTCTATGTTTACCGTACTATTTGGCGCTACTTCAAGTTATCATATGCGCCTGAAGTCATACTACAGACGCCCATTTTTCATTATGCATTTCATTATCTTTGAAATATCATTTTAATGCATAGTGATTGGATTACAAGATATAGGGGGAGATCTCCACAAACTATAACCTGCCATGTGCTTTTGCATTCCAACCAAAATCTTCATAAGCACATCTTCAGGGGGAGCTCTCTATATCTTGCAATCATAATCTCCAAGTCATTATCTTCACATATATTATTCCTGTTGAATACTTCAACCAGTTTGTCATCAATCACCAAAAAGGGGAAGATTGTAAGTGCATCTAGTGCCACCCTTGTTTGGTTTTGGAGTATTGAAGACAAACGTGGTTGAGGGACTAATGTGTTTGTGAGAGTTCACAGGATAACATAGATAGAAGTCCCTGGAGATTCGGTTTAACCGTCGAAGATGACCCCTAAAAATGTACGAAGACATTGATGATGGCCGAAGCCATTGGTGGTATGCGAAGATAATCGCCTGAAGATAAAGAAACGCAAAGATGAAGTCTTTTGGTAGTTTTGTTTCTTCTTTCCTGAGTCATAGGAACCACCGTACTGTTAAGTGGGGTCGATGTGATCAAAATGAGACGCTGACGTGATGCTCAACCCAACCTATGTCTTCTAGTGAAGACAATGAGAGGAAATCTCTTCCAGAGTTGGTTGAGTCAGCTTTACTTGTAGCCCAAGTAAAGCTGCCCCTGAAGACTTACCTGAGTGATTGGGCGTTGTCTAAGTGACTTTGGCTCAAGGGGAATAAGGTGAAGATGAGGTCTTCTGAGTTCAATCTCAGCCTCCCTAACATGACGTACAGTTGTCACACCAACTGGAACTGGTCCAACAAATCCTATATCTTCATCAAGCTACTGGTTCTATCCTTCACTCTTTTACATTTTGTACTAAACTGTGAAGCCATTGCTTGAATACTTCTGACTGAAGACATTCCCCGAAGACATTCATATCTGCTGTTTATCTTCATACTGTCTAAGTTTGTCTTCGACTCATCTTAGCATGTACGATGATAATGCTTAACTTGCTTGAATGTTTTCATTGTGTTGCATGCCCTGCCTAGATCCTTGATTGTATCCCTACCTGATCCTGTTTCGCTTCCGCATATTTCGAATACATTCATTGTTTCGAAGCCTTTCATAAAAATCACCTATTCACCCCCCTCTAGTCGATAACTAGCACTTTCAGATTTACTTTGTAATCCTCGCCCCATTGGGTGTAATGGCTTAGCCGCGAACCTAATTTCGCCTAAGTTAAAAACTACTCTGAGTGTGGACAACCTCCACACTCGGGGGCTTAGCTGCGAACCTGATTTCGCCTAAGTTAAAAACCCGTCCGATTGAGGATAACATCCACACGCAGGGGCTTAGATGCGAACCTGATTTTGCCTAAGTTAAAAACTACTCCGAGTGAGGACAACATCCGCACTCGGGGGCTTTGCTGCGAACCTGATTCACCTAAGTTAAAAACAACTCCGAGTGTGGACAACATCCACACTCAGGGACTTATCTGCGAACCTGATTTCGCCTAAGTTAAAAACCACTGCGAGTGAGGACAACATCCACACTCGGAGGCTTAGCTGCGAACCTGATTTCGCTTAAGTTAAAAAACACTCCGAGTGAGGACAACATCCACACTCGGGGGCTTAGCTGCGAACTTGATTTTGCCTAAGTTAAAAACTACTCTGAGTGAGGAGAACATCCACACTCGGGAGCTTAGCTGCGAACCTAATTTTTCCAAAGTTAAAAACTATTCCGAGTGAGGATAACATCCACACTCGTGGGCTTAGCTGCAAACCCGATCTCGCCTAAGTTAAAAACCACTCCGAGTGAGGACAACATCCACACTCGGGGGCATGGCTGGCGCTCCATACAAGACCCCGCATGGCTTAAAGACGCAAAAAGGCGAATGAAAATGAAGCAAAGAAACTGCATGTTGTGCAAAATGAAAGTGCAAATAGCAGTGGCCACTGGCTCACTTAAAGTTTACAGTTACATCAACCACTCGGCATTCCGAGGCAAATCAAATTCAAAGTTTTTTATCTGAGGATCACTCGGAGGTAGAGGGAACTGCTGCGTCAATGAAGGTGTCGAGGTCGATGCCATCTACGATCCGGGTGGCGGTCTCCAAGAGCGTCTCCATAAAATCCTTAATCTTGGCGTGCTTCTTTTTGACGACCTTGAGGGACTTCAGCTTTACCTCATCCATGCCCTTTCAATGGTAGCGGACGAGCGAAAGAGCAATGTCAGCTCCACTACGGCCCGTGGATTTCTTCCAGGATTGCACTCGGCGCGGCACGTCCTTAAGTCGGTCGATGATGACATCCAAGTCCTTCGAGAACTCCTCTCCGAGGGTGACTTCTCAGTCGATGTCCTGGTCGGTGGTGTGAAGATGGTTGAGGTAGACGATCACCTCCCTGATGCGTTCCTCCAATTGGAGTAGGGCGAGGGTCGAACTGTATCTAAGAATGCCCAGAGACGGATCCAGCTCCGTCTTGATCCTCTCTGTCTCATCCTCGGCATCAACACAGAACTCTGGGCACCGAGAAGAAAAGAAAAACCAATCAGGGGCGAGTGAGGTGTCAAAGCAGTGTGAAAGACAATCAGGTCATTGACTTACCTTTGAGGGTTTTCATTCATCTCATTGCCGAAGTCCTCGACAAACTTCTCCATCTCGAGCTTTTTGGATGAGACATGCTTCAGCTTGGACTCCCACTCGGCAGCCTCTTCTGCAGACTTCTTTGCAGCTAACTCCAAGGATTTCTTCTCCTCCTCCAATTTCTCGAGTGACTTCAGCTTGTCGTCGGCCGCCTTGGTCTTCTGGCTGGCCTCCTTCCAAGCGGACGCCAGCTCTGTGTCCTTCTTCTCGAGGGCCTCCTTCATGGTGTCTGAAGAAATGGAATCCCAGAGCCTCTTAGAAAGTTGGAGATTTTCACTACGAACATCTGATAAAGTATCTCCAGTCTGACAGGGAGGAGAAACAAGTTCTACGATAGTAGGACAGAACATGCTCACCTCCGAGTGAGCGCTTCTCCTGCTCCAGGCGCATGCTCTTGGCCTTCTCGGTCTCAAGGCAGACGCGTAGCTCCTGCACCTCCTTCTCCTGGGTGTCATAGCGGGTACCGAGCTCGCACACACTCTGCCAACAGGAAACAAAGAAACATCAACAATGACAGTCAGATAAGATAAAAAGGGTCATTCGGTTAACACAAACAAACCAACAAGACTCTAAGACTCCCGCCGACTGCTTCAGTCGATGACAGTCTCGAGGACTACACCTAGTGGGTGCGCTCGGCGCAGCCCCACTGGAAGATCAGCACTAGGTACTTCCACAAGCTGAGCAATAGGTTCTACTTAGTCGGTACTAGGAACTGCCACAAGCTGAGCAAGAGGTTCTACTCAGTCGGTACTAGGTACTTCCACAAGCCGAGTAACAGGTTCTACTCAGTTGGTATGAGGTACTTCCACAAGTTGAACAACAGGTTCTACACCCCGATAGTCAACGTCGAGAGCTCTGGTCCATGGACCATCACCACATCCTCTTCGACAAGTACCACTACGACTACTTCCGCAAGCTCGGCAACAGGTTCTATACTAGGATCATTCTGACTCTAAGACTCATGTCGACTGCTTCAGTCAAAAGAAGTATCGGGGACTACACCCAGTGGGTGCGCTCAACGCGCCCCCACTGGAACCAGAGAACACCCAGTGGGTGTGCCCAGACACAAACCCACTCGGGACCCAAAACAAAAACAAGCTGCATACAAATCAAAATTCCCGACTGAGGATGGTACTTACGAGGGTACTTACTCGGACATTCTTCTTCAGCGCCTCGCTGGCGTCATAAGCCTCCTCCAGTCGACCACTCATTAGCTCCAGCTGGATCAACGCCTCCTTGCCCGCTCCCACCTGGTCCTCCGGGATGTGGTGCATCGCGAAGATGTTGGCCATCGGAGGGACCGGCGAAGGAGCTGACGAGCTAGCTTCGAGTGCGGCCCCGGCCACCGGAGCGGCTCCCTGAACCGGTGCCGAGGCCTTAGCAGGCGAAGCATCCCGCATCACGACGTCTGCGTCGGCGAAGGGGTTCGGCAGGTTGACATTGTCATCCCCGTCAATCTCAATCACCTCGCGCGGCCTTGCAAGCGTTCAGGGAACATTCGGAAGTGAGCAGAAAGGAAAAAAGCATTATGTCCAAAAAAACGACACCCAAGTGAATTCAAAGGCTACCTTTTGAAGACGCGACGTCGGCGTCGGTCCGGTCCTTCTCCGGAGCCTTTGGTTCGAGTGAGGCGGTTGAGGTGTCGACACTACAACAAAGTCATTCAAAACATCACATCACCTGGCCAAATAATGAAAACATTAATCGAAGCAGAAACACTTACGTCAAGGCCATAGGCACGTCCACTTTGATTTTTGGCAAGAAAACCTTCCGAGGATTGACCGTGGCGATCTTGGGCTGCTTGGCCGCCTTCTCGGGTGACGTGTGAGCTGTCCACGCCCATGCTTTGAACGGCGAGTCGAGATGGCAGGCCCATATGGCCTAGCAGCGCTCGGCTCCTTGGTGTTGCCCCAACGGACCCCTGGGTCCTGGCGCGTCTCGGAGTGGGTCTTGGGTGGGACGTCCTCTGACGGTGAAGATTCTGCCTTGTATCCCTCGTCCGAGTCCTCCTCTTCCCCATCGCTCTTGTCGTCGTCTGCGTATTCCTCTCCGCCCCCGAGCCCTCCTGTTGCTCGGTGTCACTCGCCGCATCGACTGGCATGCGGTCAACAGCCAGCACTAGGCTCACCACCTCCTTGAAATCCTACCGAGTGAGGTATAGGTCAGTCAACATAATTACAACAAGCATCATGATCACTCGGATAAAGAACACTCAAAGGTTACCTCATTCGGTGGATTCTCGACTGAGAATGGGGGCACCGGCCTGGTCCCCCTGGGGTTATCGCGGGCCGGGGTGATTGCCATGAGCTTGGCCTCCACCGCCTTCGTCCCAAGCTCCTCCGGGTGCATTCGTGTGGGATCACTCGGCCCCGTGTACATCCACATGGGATGGGCCCTGGCATATAGCGGCTAGATCCTCCGCTGAAAGAAGACCTCTAGCAGGTCCAAGCCATTGATGCCCTTCCGCACCAAGGCAACCAGCGCGATCACCAGGATGTCCACCTCCGTCTTCTCCTTCTTGGACACGGTCAACGAAGGAACCTGCCGGATGCGCTCCGCTGAGTATGACGGAAGGCCCAACTGATCTTCGCCGACTGGGATGTCTTGGCAATAGAACCAAGAGTCTTGCCAGCCCTTCACCGAGTCTGGAAACGTCATTTGCGGGAAACTACCCTTTCCCCTCAGTTGAATTCCTAAACCCCCGCATAACTGTGCTACATTTGTCTTCCCCCTGCTAGAGTGGACTTCTTCACGGTCATCACTCGGCATGTGAAGAGGTGCTTGAACAACCACCAGTGGGGATGGCAGCCGAGGAAGTTCTCATAGAGGGAGCCGAAAGCGGACAAGTAGGAAATGGCATTGGGAGGAAGATGGTGGAGCTAAGCACCGTAGAAATCTAGAAACGTGTGGAAAAATGGATGCGGCGGCAGAGAAAAACCTCGCTTGACATGAGTCGTGAGGAGGACTCGCTCGTCCCCTCGCGGCGAAGGCTCGACCTGGCCCGCTTCCGGCAACCGCCAACTCCCGGCAGCCAGGAGCCCTTGGCTCTCCATCTCCCGCAGCCGGCCGGCGATAGCCCGTGGCGCCAGCCAGTCGCCCTGGATCCAGCCCACTGGCGCGCCGACGCTCGAAGATGACCCACGCGACCCCTTCTTCGCCTGCTCGGCCTTCGCAGTCGCACTCTTCGTCATCTCCGATGGATTGGGTGGCAGGTCGGAGGCGGAGCAGAGGAGGGAGATGTTCGATGGTGCGCCAGAGAAATTGATGGTGGGGGAAATGAGATATGTCTCTCTCTCCCACCACTCATCCATCTTTTAAATATGAATCGGGTGCATCTATAGCCTTCAATCCGTGGGCGGCGCGAGATTCACGGTGTCTCTTGTACATTACTTTGGGGACGCACGACGAGAATCACGACACGGAAATCGAGGCACCGCGCCCACTTGACCTAGTTCCACGATGCAACCGTTCACACACGCGCGCGCATCGCCCATGATTTCAAACTTGCGGAAATTTCGCTATGTTTTGGTCTGAATGGGCTCCGCGCTCATCGGCTCATCTCGACTCGCTTCGGTTCTCCGAATGCCCGACGCAAGTTTACCGAATAGTCACATGAAACCTCTGGTGACCGCAAGTGTCATGCAAGGAAAGTTGGGAGGACAGCCTTCTCTCCAGTGTCGTCGACCAGGGTTCCTAATGAACTTGCCCTCAAGCCATCAGGTTGTTTCTCCCGAGAGATAATCCAACACCATCTGATTGTGCTAAGTAGCCAAGCTAGTCAGGTCAATCGGAATTTGTAAATCCTAAATCCGCCGTGGTTTTGGGACTGAGTGGGAAACACCCTAGACCGTTTTCCCGATGCCTCCGAGGCGCCGATGGCACGTTTGAGCAGCATTCACTCGTCCTCTCAAACCTCAACTGATTCGGGGGCTACTAATGAGGTCACCTACCAGAGGTAGGATCATAGACCTGACAACTAGGGCCCGCCAGGGGCCCCACATTATCATTAAAGTCCCTGGACTAGAGATGCATTTGGAGGCATACGAAAGATCCACTTGGATCCATCAAGTCACTCGGATGTCATTCCACCAGTCGGATCAGTATCAGCACTCGGGAGAGAGGAAGATAGGACGACGTGGGAGCTGCAACGTTCGAGAGACTTAATGTCACACGTGAAGTGCTATGAAGACTGATGTTACGAGTAACGCTCCTAGTTAAACCAACAGTTTCTAGTAATGCCTGGAGTTACTCGTATTAATTTCCCTTGTAATGGCGCTCGTGTTGGGGAACGTTGCGTGGGAAACAAAAAATTTCCTACGCACACACAAGATCTATCCATGGAGATGAGCATCTACAAGAGGGGAGATCAGATCCACATACCTTGTAGATCGCTAAGCGGGAAGCGTTAAGAAATGCGGTCGATGTAGTCGAACGTCTTCGCGATCCAAATCCCAAGTCGTCCCGCGATCCAATCACGATCTGGCGACAAACGGACGGCACCTCCGCGTTCAGCACACGTACAGCTCGATGACGATATCTGCCTCCTTGATCCAACAAGAGAAGGCAGAGAGGTAGATGAGTTATCCGGCAGCACAATGTCGTGGTGGCGGTGGTGGTGAACTAATCCGGCCGGGCTTCGCCGAGCTCTACCGAACTAATCTAGAGGAGAAAGACGATCTAGAGGGAGAGAGGGCAGCACGTGGCTTTTCAGGTGGTGGCTGCCCTCAAAACCCCCACTATATATAGGAGGAAGGAGAGGGGGAGGCAGCCCTAGCCCCTCCTCCAAGGAGGGGTTCAGCCGAACCAAGGGGGGAGGAGTCCTCCTCCCACAAGGGAGGTGGGAACCCTAGGGAGGAGTACCTCCCCTCCAGGGCACCTCCACCCTTTTTTCCTTTTCCTTTAGGCGCCTGGACCCTTATGGGGTGGGCTGCCCAGCCCACCAGGGGCTGGTGCGCCACCTCTAGGGCCCATGTGGCCCCCCGGGGTGGGTGGGCCCCTCCCGGTGGACCCCCGAAACCCTTTCGGCACTCCCGGTACGCTACCGAAAACGCCCGAAACTTTTTCGGAAATCGAATACCACTTTCCTATATATAAATCTTTACCTCCGGACCATTCCGGATCTCCTCGTGACGTCCGGGATATCATCCATGACTCCGAACAACCTTCGGTCACCAACATACATAACTCAATAATACCGAAACGTCACCGAACGTTAAGTGTGCAGACCCTGCGCCTTCGAGAACTATGTAGACATGACCAAGACACCTCTACAGTCAATAACAAATAGCGGGACCTGGATTCCCATATTGGTTCCTACATATTCTACGAAGATATTTATCGGTTGAACCTCTATGTCAAGGATTCAGTTAATCCCGTACGTTGTTCCCTTTGTTTATCGGTATGTTACTTGCCCGAGATTCGATCGTCGGTATCTCTATACCTAGTTCAATCTCGTTACCGGCAAGTCTCTTTACTCGTTCCGTAATACAAGATCCCGTGTCTAACACTTTAGTCACTTTGCTTGCAAGGCTCATTGTGATGTTGTATTATCGAGTGGGCCCTAAGATACCTCTCTGTCACACGGAGTCACAAATCCCAGTCTTGATCCATGCCAACTCAACAGACACCCTCGGAGATACCTGTAGAGCATCTTTATAGTCACCCAGTTACATTGTGACGTTTGATACACACAAGGTATTCCTCCAGTGTGACTGGGTTACATGATCTCGTGGTCATAGGAACATATACTTGACATCCACAAGAGCAATAAACTGACACGATCATATGCTACCTTCATAGTTTGGGTCTTGTCCATCACATCATTCTCCTAATGATGTGATCCCGTTATCAAATGAAAACTCATGTCTATGGCTCGGAAACCATAGCCATCTTTGATCAATGAGCTAGTCCTGTAGAGGCTCACTAGGGACACGGTGTTGTCTATAGAGTTTCCAATCAATACAATTATAGCACGGATAATAAACATTTATCATGAACAAGGAAATATAATAATAACCATTTTATTATTGCCTCTAGGGCATATTTCCAACAGTCTCCCACTTGCACTAGAGTCAATAATCTAGCTCACATCACTATATGATTTACATTGTCATGAATCTAACACCCATACAGTTCTGGTGCTGATCATGTTTCCCTCGTGGAAGAGGCTTAGACAACAAATCTGCAACATTGTGATCCGTGTGTACTTTGCAAATATTTATGTCACCTGCCTCGATGTAATCGCGGATGGAATTGAAGCGTCGCTTTATGTGTCTGGTCCTCTTGTGAAACCTTGGTTCCTTGGCTAGAGCAATGGCACCAGTGTTGTCACAGAACAGAGTCATTGGGTTCAGTGCACTGGGCCCAACTCCAAGATCCGTCATGAACTGCTTCATCCAGACACCTTCCTTCGCCGCCTCCGAGGCAGCTATGTACTCCGCCTCACATGTAGAATCAGCTACCACGCTTTGGTTGGAACTGCACCAGCTTACCGCTCCCCCATTGAGAATATATACGTATCCGGTTTGAGACTTAGAGTCATCCGGATCAGTGTCAATGCTTGCATCGACGTAACCCTTTACGACGAGCTCTTGATCACCCTCCATAAACGAGAAGCATTTCCTTAGTACTTTTCAGGTACTTTAGGATATTCTTGACTTTCGTCCAGTAATCCACTCCTGGATTACTTTGAAACCTACCGGCCATACTTATGGCAAGGCCGACGTCTGGTCTTGTGCACAACATTGCATACATGATAGAGCCTATCGCAGAAGCATAGGGGATGACACTCATCTTTTCTCTATCCTCAGCAGTCACTGGCATTGAGTCTTACTCAACTTCCCACCTTGTAACACAGGCAAGAACCCTTTCTTGGACTGATCCATTTTGAACTTCTTCAAAACTTTATCAGGGTATGTGCTCTATGAAAGTCCTATTAAGCATCTTGATCTATTTCTATAGATCTTGATGCCTAATATGAAAGCAGCTTCTCCTAGGTCCTTCATTGAAAAACTCTTGTTCAAATATTCCTTCACGCTTTCCAAAAATTCTATATTGTTTCCAATCAGCAATATGTCATCCACATATAATATAAGAAACACTATAGAGCTCCCACTCACTTTCTTGTAAATACAAGCTTCTCCGTAAACTTGTATAAACCCAAACGCTTTGATCACCTCATCAAAGCGCGTATTCCAACTCCGAGATGCCTGCACCAGTCCATAAATGGATCGCTGGAGGTTGCAAACTTTGTCAACATTCTCTGCATCAACAAAACCTTCTGGTTGTATCATATACAACTCTTACTCAAGGAAACCGTTAAGGAACGCTGTTTTGACATCCATCTGCCAAATTTCATTATCGAAAAATGCAACTATTGCTAACATGATTCTGACGGACTTAAGCATCACGACGGGAGAGAGTCTCATCGTAGTCAATTCCTTGAACTTGTGAAAAACCCTTTGCCACAAGTCAAGCTTTATAGACGATGACATTACCGTCCGCGTCTGTCTTCCTCTTAAAGATCCATTTATTCTGAATGGCCTTTCACCCTTCAGGTAATACTTCCAAAGTCCACACTTTGTTTTCATACATGGATCCTATCTCGGATTTCATATCCTCTAACCATTTGTTGGAATCCAGGCCCACCATCGCTTCTCCATAGCTCGTAGGTTCATCGTTGTCCAAGAACATGACCTCCAAGACAGGGTTACCGTACCACTCAGGAGTAGTACATGCCCTTGTCGACCTACAAGGTTCGACAGTAACTTGATCTGAAGCGTCATGATCATTATCATTAGCTTCCACTTCAACTGATGCAGGCTCCACAGAAACATCTTTCTGTGCTGCGCTACTCTCAGGTTGAAGTGAAGGTTCAACAACCTCAACAAGTTATATCTTCCTCCCACTCAATTCTTTCGAGAGAAACTCTTTCTCGAGAAATGACCCATTCTTAGTGACAAACACTTTGCCTTCGCGTCTGAGATAGACGGTGTACCCAACCGTCTCTTTTGGGTATCCTATGAAGACGCATTTCTCCGCTTTGGGTTCCAGCTTTTTAGGCTGAAGCTTTTTGACATAAGCATCGCATCCCCAAACTTTAAGAAACGATAACTTTGGTTTCTTGCCAAACCACAGTTCATATACCGTCATCTCAATAGATTTAGATGGTGCCCTATTTAAAGTGAATACAGTTGTCTCTAACGCATAACCCCAAAACGATAGTGGCAAATCGGCAAGAGACATCATAGACCGCACCATATCCAATAAGGTTCGATTACGACGTTCGGACACACCATTTCGCTATGGTCTTCCAGGTGGCGTCAACTGTGAAACAATTCCACATTGTCTTAAGTGATTGCCAAACTCATAACTCAGATATTCTCCTCCTCGATCCGATCGTATGAATTTAATCTTCTTGTTACGATGATTCTCAACTTCATTCTGAAATTGCTTGAACTTTTCAAATGTTTCAGACTTATGTTTCATCAAGTAAATATACCCATATCTACTTAAGTCATATGTGAAGGTGACAAAATAATGATATCCACCGCGCGCCTCAATGCTCATCAGACCGCACACAACAGTATGTATGATTTCCAACAAGTCACTTGCCCGTTCCATTGTTCCAGAGAACGGGGTCTTAGTCATCTCGCCCATGAGGCACGGTTCACATGTGTCAAGTGATTCAAAATCAAGTGACTCCAAAATTCCATCAGCATGGAGTTTCTTCATGCGTTTTACACCAATATGACCTAAGCGGCAGTGCCACAAGAAAGTGGTGCTATCATTATCAACTCTACATCTTTTTGCATCAATGTTATGAACATGTATATCATCATTATCGAGATTCAATAAGAATAAACCCCTCACAATGGGTGCATGACCATAAAAGATATTACTCATATAAATAGAAGAACCATTATTCTCTGATTTAAATGAGTAACCGTCTCGCAATAAAAAAGATCCAGATATAATGTTCATGCTTAACGTAGACACTAAATAACAATTATTCAGGTTCATCACTAATCCCGATGGTAGTCGAAGAGCGAGCATGCCGACGGCGATCACATCAACCTCGAAACCATTTCCCACGCGCATCATCACTTCGTCCTTTGCCAGCCTCCGTCTATTCCGCAGTTCCTGTTTTGAGTTGCAAATGTGAGCAACCAAACCGGTATCAAATACCCAGGCACTACAACGAGAGTTGGTAAGGTACACATCAATACCATGTATATCATATATACCTTGTTTGGTGTTGGCCGCCTTCTTGTCGGCCAGATACTTGGGGAAATTCCGCTTCCAGTGGCCAGTACCCTTGCAATGAAAGCACTCAGTTTCTGGCTTGGGTCCAGCCTTGGGTTTCTTCATGAGAGGGGCAACTGATTTGCCACTCTTCTTGGAGTTACCCTTCTTGCCCATGCCATTCTTATTGAAACTAGTGGTTTTATTGACCATCAACACTTGATGCGCCTTCTGGATTTGAGACTCGGCGACTTTCAGCATCGCAAACAGGTCGGCGACTGACTTTTTCATCCCTTGCATGTTATAGTTCAACACAAAGCTCTTGTAGCTAGGTGGCAGTGATCGCCTCAGGCGGGAGAGCAATTCCCAACTCAGCCAGACGGTTGGAATACCGAGCCATTCTGAGTATGTGTTCACTGACACACCCGTTCTCCTCCATCTTGCAAGCATAGAACTTATCGGAGGTCTCATACCTCTCGATCCGGGCATTCTTTTCAAAGATAAACTTCAACTCCTGGAACATCTCATATGCTCCATGACGTTCAAAACACCTTTGAAGTCCCGGCTCTAAGCCATACAACATAGCACACTGAACTATTGAGTAATCATCCGAACGCGACTGCCAGGCGTTCACAACGTCTACAGACGACACTAGAGCGGGTGGTTCATCGAGCGGTGCATCAAGAACATAAGCCTTTTGGGAAGCTGTGAGGATAATCCTCAGATTACGGGCCTAGTCTACAAATTTACTTCCATCATCTTTCAGCTTAGCTTTCTCTAGGAACGCATTGAAATTCAGGGGAACTACTGCGCGAGCCATTGATCTACAACATAAAATTTGCAAAGACAACATAGACTCGTGAGTTTAGTTAATCATATTACTTAAAAAACTCCCACTCAAATTGACATCCCTCCGGTCATCCGAGTGCTACATGATCCAAATTCACCTACCCAAGTCCGATCATCACGTGAGATGAGGTGGTTTCAATGGTGAACATCTCCATGTTGATCATATCTACTATATGACTCATGCTCGACCTTTCGGTCTCTTGTGTTCCGAGGCCATGTCTGTACATGCTAGGCTCGTCAAGTTTAACCCGAGTGTTCCACATGTGCAACACTGGCTTGCACCTCTTGTATGCGAACGTAGAGTCTATCACACCCGATCATCACGTGGTGTCTCAAAACGATGAACTTTCGCAACGGTGCACACTCGGGGAGAACACAATTTTATATTGAAATTTTACTGAGGGGTCACCTTATAATGCTACCGTCGTCCTATGCAAAACAAGGTGCATAAAAGGATTAACATCACATGCAAATCATAAGTGACATGATATGGCCATGATCTTGTGCTTTTGATCTCCATCTTCAAAGCACCGGCATGATCTCCATCATCACCGGCATGACACCATGATCTCCATCATCTTGATCTCCATCAACGTGTCGCCATGAGGTTGTCGCGCCAACTATTTCTTTTACAACTATTGCTAACTCATAGCGATAAAGTAAAGCAAAAAGGCGAAAATAAATTAAAGACAACCCTATGGCTCCTGCCGGTTGCCGTACTCATTGACATGCAAGTCGTGATAATCTATACAAAACATGATCATCTCATACATCACATATATCTCATCATGTTTCTGGCCATATCATATCACAACATACCCTTCAAAAACAAGTTAGACATCCTCTAATTTGTTGTTCCATGTTTTATGTGGCTGCAATGGGTATCTAGCAAGAACGATTCTTACCTATGCAAAACCACAACGGTGATATACAAGTTGCTATTTCACCTTCTACAAGGACCGCCTCTGTCGAATCCGATTCAACTAAACTGGGAGAGACAGGCACCCGCCAGCCATCTTATGCAACAAAGTTACATGTCAGTCGATGGAACCGGTCTCTCATACGTGGACGAGTAAGGTTGGTCCGAGCCGCTTCATCCCACAGTACCGCTGAATCAAGAAAAAACTAAGGAGGGAAGCAATCTGAATATCAACGCCCACAAACTCCTTTGTGTTCTACTCGTGATCTCATCTACGCATAAACCTGGCTCTGATACCACTGTTGGGGAACATTGCATGGGAAACAATTTTTTTCCTACGCACACACAAGATCTATCCATGGAGATGAGCATGTACGAGAGGGGAGATCAGATTCACATACCCTTGTAGATCGCTAAGCGGGAAGCGTTAAGAAACACGGTCAATGTAGTCAAACGTCTTGGCGATCCAAATTGCAAGCCGTCCCGCGATCCAATCACGATCTAGCGCCGAACGGACAGCACCTCCGCGTTCCGCACACGTACACCTCGATGACGATCTCCGCCTCCTTGATCCAGCCAGCAAGGGCGGAGAGGTAGATGAGTTCTCCCGCAGCACAACGGCATGGTGGCGGTGGTGGTGAACTAATCCGGCAGGGCTTTGCCGAGCTCTACCGAACTAATCTAGAGGAGAAAGACGATCTAGAGGGAGAGAGGGCAGCACGTGGCTTTTCAGGTGGTGGCTGCCCTCAAAACCCCCACTATATATAGGAGGAAGGGGAGGGGGAGGCAGCCCTAGCCCCTCCTCCAAGGAGGGGTTCGGCCGAACCAATGGGGGAGGAGTCCTCCTCCCACAAGGGAGGTGGGAACCCTAGGGAGGAGTCCCTCCCCTCCAGGGCACCTCCACCTTTTTTCCCTTTTCCTTTAGGCGCGTGGGCCCTTATGGCGTGGGCTGCCCAGCCCACCAGGGGCTGGTGTGTCTCCTCTAGGGCCCATGTGACCCCCCGGGGTGGGTGGGCCCCTCCCGGAACCCTTTCGGCACTCCCAGTACGCTACCGAAAATGCCCGAAACTTTTCCGGAACCCGAATACCACTTTCCTATATATAAATCTTTACCTCCGGACCATTCTGGATCTCCTCGTGACGTCCGGGGTCTCATCTAGGACTCCAAACAACCATCGGTCACCAACATACATAACTCAATAATACCGAAACGTCGCTGAACGTTAAGTGTGCAGACCCTGCGGGTTCGAGAACTATGTAGACATGACCGAGACACCTCTACGGTTAATAGCCAATAGCGGGACCTGGATGCCCATATTGGTTCCTACATATTCTACGAAGATCTTTATCGGTTGAACCTCTATGTCAGCGATTCAGTTAATCCCGTACGCTGTTCCCCATGTTTATCGGTATGTTACTTGCCCGAGATTCAATCGTCGGTATCTCTATACCTAGTTCAATCTCGTTACCGGCAAGTCTCTTTACTCGTTCCGTAATACAAGATCCCATGGCTAACACTTTAGTCACTTTGCTTGCAAGGCTCATTGTGATGTTGTATTATCGAGTGGGCCCTGAGATACCTCTCCGTCACACGGAGTAACAAATCCTAGTCTGGATCCATGCCAACTCAACAGACACCCTCGGAGATACCTGTAGAGCATCTTTATAGTCACCCAGTTACGTTGTGACGTTTGATACACACAAGGTATTCCTCCGGTGTGAGTGAGTTACATGATCTCATGGTCATAGGAACATATACTTGACATGTAGAAAACAATAGCAATAAACTGACACGATCATATGCTACGTTCATAGTTTGGGTCTTGTCCATCACATCATTCTCCTAATGATGTGATCCCATTATCAAATGACAACTCATGTCTATGGCTAGGAAACCATAGCCATCTTTGATCAACGAGCTAGTCCTGTAGAGGCTCACTAGGGACACAGTGTTGTCTATATACCCACACATGTATTTGAGTTTCCAATCAATACAATTATAGCATTGATGATAAACATTTATCATGAACAAGGAAATATAATAATAACCATTTTATTATTGCCTCTAGGGCATATTTCCAACAGCTCGGCCGGTGGTGGCGCACTCTATATAAGCCACCCTCGGGCTCCTGAGCAGGGGTTCCGCACCCTATTGTATTCATACCCCCCTAAGAATACACAAGCCCCCGGGCATGAGACATAGGGTCTTTACCTCCTCCGAGAGGTGCCCGAACTCGCAAAATCCGAGTGATATACCTGCGTCGTAGCTAGGCTCCACCCTTCTTTCGTACCCCTGGTATTATTGTCAGGCTCGTTCCCTCGATAATGGGTCCATGGGGATGACCATGGGATGCTCCGCATCATCTCCTCCCCCTTGGGAAAGATCCGTCCTCGGATCGAAATCCTCATCACCATGGAAAGGAGATAGGTCCTTGACGTTGAAGATGTCGCCTACATTGTACTTGTCGTGTGGAATGTCGATCTTGTAGGCATTGTCATTGTAGCGTGCCAACACCTTGAAAGGTCCATTGGCTCATGGAAGTATGTCCAATGGGGACAAAAGATTGAAGCCGTAGACCACCTCGAATGGAGACTTGCCGGTGGTGAAGTGAAGTGCGCGCTTGTAGGCATACTCGGTGATGGGGAGACATTTTTCCCATTCCTTGATGTTCCTCTTGATCAACACGCGTAGTAGCGGCGAGAGCGTCCGTTTGGTCTCCTCCGTTTGGCCATTGGTTTGTCGATAGTAGGCTGAAGAGAAGAGTAGTTTGATTTCGAGCTTGGCACATAGTGTCTTCCAAAAATAGCTTAGGAACTTGACGTCGCGGTCTGACACGATGGTCTTGGGGACTCCATGTAGTCGCAAGATGTCCCTACAAAAGAGATTGGCAACATGTGAAGCATCGTCGATCTTGTGACAAGGAATGAAATGAGCCATCTTGGAAAAGCGGTCCACAACAACAAAAACAGAGTCATGTCCAGTTCTAGTTCGTGGCAAACCAAGCACAAAGTCCATGCTAATATCTTCCCAAGGTTGAAAAGGAATACGAAGTGGCATGTATAGACCATGGGATTGAGCTTTAGACTTAGCTTTCCGACATGTAGAGCATCGGTTGGTGATGCCTGCAACATCTCGAAACATCTTTGGCCAAATATACTTGTTGGAGAGTGTGGCATATGTCTTGTCGCATCCAAAGTGACTCATGAGTCCTACACCGTGAGCCTCTTGCAAAATCAACAAACGAAGAGAAGACTCGGGTATGCAAAGTTTGTTAGCACGCATAAGATAGCCATCTTTCATGTAAAATTTCTCCCAATAAGGTTTAACTTTGCACTTAGCATAAGGATTAGCAAATGAAACATCATGCTCATACAAATCTTTGATATGCTCAAAACCAATGACATTTAATTAAAGTTGAGTAACAAGCACGCATTTGCGGGAAAGAGCATCCGCCACAACATTTTCTTTACCCTTATAATATTTGATGACATAAGGAAAAGACTCAATGAATTCACTCCATTTAGCATGCCACTTGTTCAACTTGGTTTGACCCTTAAGATACTTGAGAGTTTCGTGATCGGTATGAATGACAAACTCATGTGGGCGGAGATAATGGTCCCAAACATGCAAGACTCTCACCAAAGCATACAATTCTTTGTCATATATGGGATAATTAAGTTGAGCTCCGGAAAGTTTCTCACTAAAATACACAATCGGGCATTTCTCTTGCGTTAGCATGCCACCTATGCCATTACCACTAGCGTCACAATGCACTTCAAAAGTTTTATCAAAGTTCGGTAAGGCAAGCAATGGTGCGTGAGTAAGAAAGTTTTTAATCTCATGGAATGCAGTGTCTTGCGACGGTCCCCACACAAAGGGTACATTC
Organism: Elymus sibiricus; assembly: GCA_039707655.1. NCBI lineage: Eukaryota > Viridiplantae > Streptophyta > Magnoliopsida > Poales > Poaceae > Elymus > Elymus sibiricus. Next base: position 182,516,671 of record CM077669.1, on the reverse strand, counting down.
TTATTGCTCAAAGCATGTAGAGGAGATGCAATCATGCTAAAATCCTTAACAAAGCGACGGTAAAAGCCGTCTAGTCCAAGGAAACTTCGCACTTGTTGCAAATTGGTGGGTGTGCGCCAAGTTTTAATAGCATCAATTTTAGTTTCATCAACATGAACACCCTTAGAAGATACCACAAAGCCTAGGAAAACAACCTTGTCAACACCAAAAGTGCATTTTTCCATGTTTGCATAAAGTTTTTCTTTCCTAAGAACTTGCAATACTTCCTCTAAAGATTCGCTCAAAACAAGAATGCCATCAAAGTATACCACAACACAATATCCAATGAGATGACGTAAGACATAATGCATGACACACATAAAAGTACCCGGTGCTTGAGATAGACCCATTGGCATAACTAACCATTCATAGAGGCCAAATTTAGTCTGGAAGGCCGTTTTCCACTCATCACCCTCTTGCATGCGTATTTGATAGTAACAACTTTTCAAATCAATTTTGGAAACTATAGTGGCACCATTAAGTTCGTCAAGCATTTCATCAAGGCGAGGAATTGGATGGCGATGTCTCATGGTCGTAGCATTGATAGGGCGGCAATCCGAACACATGCACATACTACCATCTTTCTTAGGCACTAGTATCACCGGAACCGCACAAGGACATAAACTCTCGCGTACATGCCCTTTATCTAGGAGTTTATGGACTTGCCTTTGTATCTCCTTAGTCTCGTCGGGATTGACATGGTAGGGAGCCTTGTTACGAAGTGGTGCACTTGGTATGAGGTCGATGCGGTGTTCGATCCCTCGCTTTGGTTGTACTCCCGGAGGTAGCTCATCGGGAAACACATCTTGGAATGCCTGCAACAAACGAGACAAAACTAAAGGTAGATGTTGTGAAGCATTAGTCCTCACAACCACATCTTTGCACACGAGTAAAAAGTGACGTACACTTTATGGGCTCTCACTCACATTTCTCAAGTCTCTTTTGGTGGCTAAAAGAACTAGATCTTTCTTGTCCCTCATCGTGGAGTCACTCAAATTTTGCTTGTGGCACTCACTCTCTTTTAGGTGGATCGCTTGCTCACTTTTATCTCCACGATGAGATGAAGCTTGCTTGTCGGTAGTCACTTGACTTGGAGACATTGGTCGCAGCACGTATTCCTTGCCCTTCATCTTGAAACTATATTGATTGGTCCGACCGTTGTGGATGACGCCGCGGTCGAATTGCCAAGGTCGACCAAGAAGTAGGTGGCATACGGACATGGGAACCACATCACACTCCAAAGTGTCTTCATATGCTCTGATCTTGAAAGGTACTTGCACGGTGTGTTCAACTTGGAAACTGCCGGAGTCACTAAGCCATTTCACCTTGTAGGGGTGTGGATGCTTCTTCTTGACCAATTGTAGCTTGGAACAAAGATCTTCGCTTGAAAATTGTGGCAACTCCGCCGTCGATGATGACCTTGGCGCCTTGGATGCCCACTTTTGTGAGGAAGATTTGGCAACGTTGGTCCTCGTCTTGTTGTTGTTGAAGTGTCAAAACCTTGGAAACAATGAGAGCGGGGCATGATACTTGTGATCTGCGTTGGGTTTTTCCACGAAGAGGAGAAGATGATGCAGCACAACATAGATAAGTATTTGCCTCAGTGAAACCAAGATTATTGAACCAATAGGAGGACCATGCAACTCTCATCTTCAGCGGGTACACACAAAAGAGCAAACACTTGCACCCAACTCAAGCAAGAGGGTTGTCAAGCCCCTTGAACTCGTTACTTGCAAGCGGATAAGTAGTGTAGTTGATAGTTAGATAAATATAAATTGCAAAATAAATAAAAAGGAAATAATGGAAGCAAGGAAATAGTAACGTTTGTAAATATATAAGTGAATAAACCAGGGGGCATAGTGTTCTCTAGTGGCATCTCTCTCGAAGTAGGCATACAGTGGGTAAACAAATTACTATTGGGCAATTGATAGAAAAGCGCATAGTTATGTGATATTCACGACAATGATCATGTGTATATTGGCATCACGTTCATAAGCAAGTAGCCCGACTCCTGTCTGCACCTACTACTATTACCCCACCCGTCGACCATTATCCAGCATGCATCTAGAGTATTAAGTAAAATAGAGTAATGCTTGGAGAAAAATGACATGATGTATACAAAGAGAATCCAATTAATATGAATTAACCCCATTGTTTTATCCTTAGTGGCAGCAATACAAAGACGTGTCTTGTCCCCTACTCTGTCACTGGGATATAGAACACCGCCAGATTGAACCCACTACAACGCACCCCTCTCACTGAAGATAAATCAATCTAGTTGGCCAAACCAAATCAACAGATCGGAGAGATTAATGAAGCTATAATAATCAAGCAAAAAAGAATCATATAAGTATTCGGAGGAGACTCAAATCCTTTTCATGAATAATCTGAACATAAACACACAATTCATTGGAACCCAACAAACGCACTGCAGAAAGTGATTACATCGAACAGATCATCGCGAAGATGCGATGAACTTTGAATTGAAGAACATATATATATATAGAGAGAGAGAGATAGAGAGAGAGATCTATATACTAGCTATGAACCCATAGGTCTGTGGTAGACTACTCACACATCATCATGGGAGAAGCAAGGTTGATGAAGAGGCCATCCGTGATCGATCCCCCCTCCAGCAACGCACCAAAATAGGGCTCCAGATGGGCACACGACAGAACAGAGACTTGCGACGGCGGAAAAAGTGTTTCGGGAGTTCTCCTAGGATTTTCAGAATATATGTTAATTTATAGGCCAGAGAGGGATGTCAGGAGACGAGAGGGGGGCCCACGACCAAACAGGGCACAGCCACGCCCCTTGGGCACGCCCTGTTGGGTGGTGGCTCCCTCATGCGGCCTTCGGTCTTCTTCCAAAACTTTCGGATGTTGTTTTGCTCCAGAAAAAATCTTCAAAAAGTTTCGTGGCAATTGGACTTTGTTTGGTACTATAAACCTGAAAAGCCAAAAACATGCAGAAAACATCAAATGGCACTGGGCACTAGGTTAATAGGTTAGTGCTAAAAAATAATGTGAATTGGCAAATAAATTCTCAAAAAGCATCCTAGAATAATAATATCATAGCATGGAACAATAAAAAATTATAGATACGTTGGAGACGTATCAGGGCACGGATCGTTGTCGCAAAAGATTTGCGCATCTTCATCTTCATTCACTTGGCGGTGTATGGCCACATGCTCTAGTGCTTCCATCTCGTCGTCACTCATGGAATCATAGGTGTCGTGCTCATGAAGGATCACAGTGTGTCTTGTTGGGCACTCGAAAGTCTTGTGGCTGTGACCCTTGCAAGTGAAGCATTGAATGGAACTTGTCTTGGCAGGAGCATCCGTTGGTGATGTAGACGATGAAGCTCTCGGTTTGTAATTGCTTGTAGGAGGGCGGCTTGATGAAGTAGTCTTTTCCTTGTAACTTGACTTGTCGCCGGTAGTCGTTGGATTTTTCGTAGTCGAAGGCTTCGTAGTCGTAGAAGCTTGTGCACTTGAGCCGTAGGTCTTGGAAGACAACTTGGAGTACTTGTAGTCATCTTAAACTTGGCGTTCCGCCTTTGATGCTTCATGTACTAGCTCGAGTAAGTTGAATTAGGGTTCGAAGTCCGCAATTTTCTTGACTTGGTAGTTGATACTTGTGATCTGCGTTGGGTTTTTCGTGAAGAGGAACGGGTGATGCAACATAATATAGATAAGTATTTCCCTCTGTGAGAACCAAGGTTATCGAACCAATAGGAGTAGCATGCAACCCCCATCTTCAGCGACTGCACACAAAGAAGCAAACACTTGCACTCAACGCGGGCAAGAGGGTTGTCAGTCCCCTTGGACTCGTTATTTGCAAGCAAATGAAACATGTAGATGATAGTTGAATAAATTAAATTGCAAAATAAAATAAAAATAAATAAATGGCAGCAAGGTATTGAAAGCTTTTGTAAATATAAGTTAATAGACCCGGGGGCCGTAGTGTTCTCTAGTGGCATCTCTCATGTAGTACGGATACGGTGGGTAAACAAATTACTATTGGGCAATTCATAGAAAAGCGCATAGTTATGCAATATTTATTCATGACAATCATCATGTGTCTATAGGTATCACGTCCATAAGCAAATAGACCGACTCCTGCCTGCACCTATTAATATTACTCCATGTCGAGAGCGTTTCTATGCTTGCCTCTCTAAGTATTAAGTTCATGACAAACAGAGTAATGCTTGGAAAATGATGACATGAAGTAGACAAAGAAAACTCAATCAATATGAATTAACCCCATCGTTTTATCCTTAGTGGCAACAATACAAAGATGTGTCTTATCCCGTTCTGTCACTATGATATAGAGCATCGTCAAATTGAACCCACTACAATGCACCCCTCTCACTGAACAAATATACTTCTAGTTGGCCAAACTATTTCAATAGATCGGAGGGATTTATGAATCTATAATAATCATGCAAATAAGAATCATAATAGAAATCAGAGAAGACTCAAATCTTTATCATGAATAATCTGAACATAAACCCAGAATTCATCAGATCCCAACAAACGCACCGCACAAATTGATTACATCGAATAGATCACCGCGAAGATGTGGTGAACTTTGTATTGAAGATCAAGAGAGAGAGATATCCATCTAGGTACTAACTGCGTACTCGTAGGTCTGTAGGGAACTACTCACACATCACCATGGGAGTAACAAGGTTTATGTAGAGGCCCTACGTGATCAATCCCCCCTCCGGAAGGGCATCGGAACAGGGCTTCAGATGGGCACATGGCGGAACAGAGACTTGCAGCAGTGGAAAAAGTGTTTTGGGAGACTGTCTAGGTTTTTGGGATTTGTTAGAATTTATTTGCCAGAGAGGGGCGTCGGGGGACGCCCGACGGGGCCAGCACATAACAGGGCGCGGCCACCCACCTGGGCGCGCCCTATTGTGTGCTCGCTCCCTCGTGTGGCCTTCGGTCTCCTCCTAAAGCTTCCAGGTCTTCTTTTGGTCCAGAAAAAATCATAAAAAAGTTTCGGGGCAATTGGACTTCATTTGGTACTGTAAACCTGAAAAGTAAAAAACATGCAGAAAACAACAACTGGCACTAGGCACTGGGTTAATAGGTTAGTGCGCAAAAATAATATGAATTGGTAAATAATCACCCAAAAAGCATCCTAGAATTATAATATTATAGCACGGACCAATCAAAAATTATAGATACGTTGGAGACATATCAGCATCCCCAAGCTTAATTCCTACTCGTCCTCGAGTAGGTAAATGATAAAAATAGATTTTTTGATGTGACATGCTACCCAACATATTATCTATTGCAGGTATGATCATATAGAAATGATGAACTAGCAAACATCAACATAGTAATACTTATAAACATAATTAACATAATCATCAAGTTTCAAAATATACGATCCTTAAAGATGTCCACCCCTATTCATTTTATCATATTAGAATGGCATGGCTCCGTCTTGACCACATAAATACAAATGTCAAGCACCACGGCGTCAAGACAGGCAATTGGATCATACTTTTTAAGACGCTTCAACTTTTTATTACTCATGCAATATATGAGCATGAACCATGGATATAACATAAAGGTGGAATAGAATATGATGGTAGGTTTCAAAGGGGTAAAAGTGGAGAAGAAAGTCTCGCATCAACTAGGCGTATCAATGGGCTATGGAGATGCCCATCAATAGATATCAATGCGAGGAGTAGGGATTGCCATGAAACGGATGCACTAGAGCTATAAGTGTATGAAAGCTCAAATGAAGCTAAGTGGGCGTGCATCCAACTTGCTTGCTCATGAAGACCTCGTGTATTTGAGGAAGCCTGCCATCAGAATATACAAGCCAAGTTCTATAATGAAAAATTCCCACTAGCATATGAAAGTGAAAAAACAAGAGACTCTCTATATGAAGAACATGGTGCCACTTTGAGGCACAAGTATGGAAAAAGAGGTAGTAGCATTGTCCCTTCTCTCTTTTCTCACATTTATTTCTCTTTTATTTTTCTCTCTCTTTTTTTCTTCTTTCTTTCTCTTTTTCTCTTTTTTCTTTCTTTCTTTCTTTTTCTTTTATTTTTCGTCCGGAGTCTCATCCTGACTTGTGGGGGAATCATTGTCTCCATCATCCGTTCCTCACTGAGACATTGCCTTAATAATGATGATCATCACACTTTTATTTACTTACAACTCAATATGAAAAACTATAGTATGACTCTATATGGATGCCTCTGCCAGTGTACCAGGATGTTCAATGATCAAGCGTAACATGTAATGAAAATTATGAACGGTGGCTTTGCCACATATACTATGTCAGCTTATATGATCATACAAAGCAATATGACAATGAAAGTACTAGTCATTTGATGTAACAGTGGAATTTGCATGGCAATATATCTCGGAATGGCTATGGAAATGCCATGATACGTAATATGGTGGTTGTTTTGAGGAAGATATAAGAAATCTTATGTGCAATAGAGCGTATCATGTCACGGGTTTGGATGCACCGGCAAAGGTTGCACTGATCCTGAGAATGGGCAATGCACGGTACCAAAGAGGCTAGCAAATATGAGAAGGTTAGAGTGCGTACATCCATGGATTCACATTAGTCATAAAGAACTCACATTCTTATTGCAAAATTTCATTATCTCTCTCGAATCAAAGTACTACCCGCATGCCCCTAGGGAGGAGGTTGGGAGGAGTTAACCATCGCGTGCCTCTGACTTAAACAACACAATATTCTTACTAACTAATGATCATGCATTCACGGCCTTTCATATTACCAGATCGAGATAATTAACCCACAATTTCTCTTTTATGTTCTACATGTGGTTTTGATTATGCACTCATTGGATAGCTATTATTTTTGGACTATTCTTATAACCCATGCAAATTACCATCACTATTTATTAACTCTCAAATAAATATAAGTGAAGAACGAGAGTGCAATTATTTCTATAAAAGCTATAAGCCTGCGTGCACTAAAAGATACAAGTGAAGTACTTGAGCAACTTCTAAGCTCAAAAGATATAAGTGAAGAACAAAGAGTATTCTAATAAATAATGGTTATCATGTGTCTCTCTCAAGTGGGTGTGTCCAGCAAACAATGATTGTGGAAAACTAAAACAAAAACAAACTAAAAAAAACAACACTCCAAGCAAAACTCATATCATGTGATGAATAAAAGTATAGCTCCAAGTGACATACCGATGGATTGAGACGAAAGAGGGGATGCCTTCCGGGGCATCCCCAAGCTTGGACGCTTGAGTCTTCCTAGAATATTACCTTGGGGTGCCTTGGGCATCCCCAAGATTAGGCTCTTGCCACTCCTTATTCCTTCATCCATCGTGATAGCACCCAAAACTTGAAAAGTTCAGCACACAAAACTCAACAAAACCTTCGTGAAATCCGTTAGTATAGAAAACATATCAAATACTTTAGGTAATGTTATAAATTGATTATTATTTTATTATTGCATAAGTTATTGTATTCTAACTTCTACAAGGCTTATACCCCCCGATTCGATCCATAGCATCATCAAAACAAGCAAACTATGCAAGCAAAAAACAGAATTTGTCTAAAACATAACTGTCAGTAAAGACCTGTAGAGAAACTATACTTTTGTAACTCCAATAATTCTGAAAAATTAGTAAAACCTTAATAATTTTTATAGCAAAACTTTGTAAAAAATTCAGATCAAAAAGACGTTCCAGTAAAATCATAGAAATTCTGCACTTGACACTAAAGTTTCTGTTTTTGCACCTTATCAATACTACTCATCCTGTAAGTCATCCCAAAGGCTTTACTTGGCACAAACACTAATTTAAACATAAAAACACAATAATTACAGGGTAAATAATCATTTTATAAAAAACAAACAGAAAGTAAAAATTAATAAAATAAGATACCTATTGGGATGCATCCTAACTAGCAATATTATTTTACGCCCCAAGCTAGGCATATTGCATAGTTTCAAGTGTTGTCATCTCTGACACTCCACCCATAAGTAGCCCTCATGATTGATTCATAAGGTGTTTTAATTCTCTTCCTAGGAAAGTGTTCCATCCCTTTCTTTAATGAAAATTGGAACCTTATGGTTCCCTCTTTCATATCAATAATTGCACCTATAGTTCGTAAGAAAGGTCTCCCAAGTACTATTGGACATGTAGGATTGCATTCAATATCATGCACAATGAAATCTACAGGCACATAATTTCTATTTGTAATAATAATCACATTATTTATTCTATCCAAAGGTTTCTTGATGGTAGAATCCTCAAGATGCAAGTTTAGGGAACAATCTTGAATATCAGTGAGACCAAACACATCACAAAGACATTTAGTTATTGTTGAAACACTAGCACCAAGGTCACACAAGGAAATTGCATTCATATTCTTTCAGTATTATTTTGATAGTAGGTTCCCATTCATCATGCAACTTTCTAGGAACAAAAACTTCTAGTTCAAGTTTCTCATCATAAGCTTTTATTATCGCTTCTACTATATCTTGAATAAAAGCTTTATTTTGTTCATAAGCATTGGGTGAGCTAATAAACAAGGAAATACATTCTACAACTTTCATAGTTAAAGTCCTTGTAATGCAAGATAGTGGGCACATCACTATTTAAAGTTGTAACCTCTCCAAACCCACTTTTTTCAATTTTATCATTAGAATCATCACCCTCCAAGCAAACGGGACGCCTCCTAGCTAAAGTTGACTCATCTCCAGTCTCTTTATCAGTTACTTTCAGATTTGTAAACAAAGATTCAATAGGAGAAGTACCATTCATTTTAAGATCTTCATCATGATTATTAATGGAGAGAGATTCCGGTTTAGCAGCCATCCTATTTACTAGAGTGGTTTGTTTGTCGGAAATCTTCCCTATCAATTCTTCAGTTTGAGCCAATTGCAATTGAAGATTGGGTACTTCTTGATTAACTTCATCAAGTTGTTTTCTAATAGCATCAAGGATAGTTGAGTGTTCCTTAATATCGGCAGCAAATTTTTTATTGTGCTCATATTGTGAAGTCATGAAAGTTTTAATGGAGATTTCAATTTTAGACATTCTTTGGTAGTAAAAAATATTGTAGAAACTATCTTGAGACATGGTGACCGAGCAAGCAAAGTAACAAGCAGAATAAGTAAACCAGCAAGAAAAGAAGTAAACTGGCAACTAGCAAAGATAAATATTTTTGTATTTTTATGAAGAAAACAAAATATAACAGCAAATAAAAAGTAGAAGAAGTGAATGATAATTTGGTCGAAGTTACTTGATAATAGGTTGGTGATACTCCCCCGCAACGGCGCCAGAAACCCTTCCTGATACTTGTGATCTGCGTTGGGTTTTTCGTGAAGAGGAACGGGTGATGCAACACAATATAGATAAGTATTTCCCTCAGTGAGAACCAAGGTTATCGAACCAATAGGAATAACATGCAACCCCCATCTTCAACGAGTGCACACAAAGAAGCAAACACTTTCACCCAACGCGGGCAAGAGGGTTGTCAATCCCCTTGGACTCGTTATTTGCAAGCAAAAGAAATGTGTAGATGATAGTTGAATAAACTAAATTGCAAAAAAAAGTAATAAACGGAAGCAAGGTATTGAAAGCTTTTATAAATATATAAGTGAATAGATCCGGGGGCCATAGTGTTCTCTAGTGGCATCTCTCATGTAGTAGGCATACGGTGGGTAAACACTATGCAACATTTATTCACGGCAATGATCATGTGTATATAGGCATCACGTCCATAAGCAAATAGGCCGACTCCTGTCTGCACCTATTACTATTACTCCACATCGAGATTGCTTCTATGCTTGCCTCTCTAAGTATTAAGTTCATGACAAACAGAGTAATGCTTGGAGAATAATGACATGATGTAGACAAAGAACACTCAATCAATATGAATTAACCCCATCGTTTTATCCTTAGTGGAAACAATACAAAGACGTGTATTGTCTCCTTCTGTCACTGGGATCTAGAGCACCATCAGATTGAACCCACTACGACGCACCCCACTCAGTGAAGAAATATACTTCTAGTTGGCCAAACTATTTCAATAGATCGGAGAGATTTACGAAGCTATAATAAGCATGCAAATAATCTGAACATAAACCCACAATTCATTGGATCCCAACAAACGCACCGCACAAAGTGATTACATTGAATACATCATCGCGAAGATGCGGTGAACTTTGTATTGAAGATCAAGAGAGAGAGAGAGATAGCCATCTAGGTACTAACTGCGGACCCGTAGGTCGGTAGGGAACTACTCACACATCACCATGGGAGCAACAAGGTTGATGTAGAGACCCTCCGTGATTGATCCCCCCTCCGACAGGGCGCCGGAATAGGGCTCCAGATGGGCACACGGCAGAACAGAGACTTGCGGCGACGGAAAAAGTGTTTCCGCAGGCTCTCTAGGGTTTTGGGATTTACTAGAATTTATAGGCAAGAGAGGGGCGCCGGGGACGCCCGAGCGGGCTAGCACATAACAGGGCGCGACCACCCGCCTGGGCCTGCCCTGTTGTGTGCCCGCTCCCTCGTGCGGCCTCCAGTCTCCTCCTGAAGCTTCCAGGTCTCCTTTTGGTCCAGGAAAAATCATAAAAAAAGTTTTGGGGCAATTGTACTTCGTTTGGTACTGTAAACCTGAAAAGTAAAAAACATGCAGAAAACAGCAAGTGGCACTGGGCACTAGGTTAATAGGTTAGTGCTCAAAAATAATATGAATTCGTAAATAATCACCCAAAAATCAGTCTAGAATGATAATATTATAGCACGAAACAATAAAAAATTATAGATACATTAGAAACGTATTAGTAGTTGAGGCCATTCAAGAAACACGCCATTGTTTTCTCATCATCTTCCTTGACATTGGCTCGGATCATAGTCATTTCCATCTCTTGGTAGTATTCTTCTTCTGACTTGGTGCCTTGCATGAGTACGTTGTAGCTTCTTGAAGAGATCACGATTGTAGTGTGTCAGCACGAAGCGAGCTCTCATGAGATCCTTCATTTGGGCCCAAGTGGTGATAGGGGGTTCACCCTTTTCTCTTCTTCACTCAATCATTTTGTCACGCCCAAGATGCGATCCTATCCTTATTTTGGCACGAGGGCCTCGACAGGGATAGAAGCGCATCTCGTCGTTTTGTAAGAATGGATATCATTACAAGTACATGTAAAGAAGAGATGAGTATATGGAATTGGCTTACACTCGCCACAAGCTGAATCAATTTCACATCAATTCAGCAACATATCCAAACATCATACAGAAGAGCAGGGTCCGACTACGGACGAAAACAAACGATAAAATGACATCCATCCTTGCTATCCCAGGCTGCCGCCTGGAACCCATCCTATGATCGATGAAGAAGAAGAAGAAGAAGAACTCCAAATCAAACAAAGCATCGTGCTCACGTCATATCATCGCATTATCTATACCTGCCACTGTTGTTGTTGTAATCTGTGAGCCACGGGGACTCAGCAATCTCATTTCCAAGGGTATCAAGACTATTAAAGCTTAATGGGTGAGGTATGGTTAAGTGGTGAGGCTGCAGCAAGCACTAAGCATTTATTTGAGTGGCTAATTTACGAGTACAAGAATAAAGGGGGGGTGATTGTCGCATAAACGGACGTGATCTAGTAATGATCTCTAAGAGATCCTGAACACCTACTTACGTCAAACAGAACCCCATCGTGTTCTCTCTCGGATAAGGACTCACGAGAAGAGACAGTCATGGTTACGCACACGGTTGGTGTATTTTATTTGAGTTTACTACAAGTTTGCTATGACCGGGTGTTAAACAAAGTTTCCAAGTTTCCACATAACCGCGGGCACGGCTTTCCAAAAGATTAAACCCTACAGGGGTGCTCCAACTCATCCATCACAAACTAACCACACGCCGCGGGAATAACCTCGACCACGAATCTCGTGATCTTCCTAGGCAATTTCACTGGAAAAACGCAACCTCTAGATAGCCCGAAGTATTCTCGGAATTCCTCGCACAAGACGTTCGAGAAAGGTAAAACAAATCCAGCAAGGCCGCCCGACGTGTCGACGTACCCGATAGGGGCCGCGTATCTCGTTCTCAGGACACAACGGATGAGCTATGGTTACCACGCCAATCACCGAGTTGCCCTGGGTAGCGTTAATAAGATGCTCTGGGTTGGACCAACACTCATGAGGAGCACTGGCCCGGGTTTTTGATTAAAGATCCTCGGGTTAATTACTCCCTATGCAGGTTTATTAGTTATTAGGCAAATGTAGTACCAATGTTGGGCCTTGCCAGAAAAGTTTTATCCTAAAACGAAAATCAAGGGGGTCCCCATAACAACCCCGAGCATGTTATGAGTGCTCAATTATGGAACATAACATCGGTACACAAGTAACTAGTGCGGCAAGAGTGGAACAAAACACCGAGCAAAAGGCCAAGCCTTCCACCCTTTACCAAGTATATATGCGCATTAAATTAAATAGCAATAATATTGTGATATATCAAAATATCCATGTTGCACATGGAAACAATTGCACGTGCAACTAGCAATGCTATAAGAAGGGCTGAGCAAGCCGTAACATAGCCAAACAATGTTTTGGTAGGATGTGGAGGGGTTAGAGGCTTTTCATGGCAATTTGGGAGGCTTGACATACAAGTGGTAGGTGGCGATACAAGCGATAGAAACAAGACATCGTGCATGGCAATGATAGTAATGGTATCCAGGGAAATGATCATCTTGCCTGAGAGCCCGCTTGGAAGAAGAACGAGTCCATGAAGAAGACGAGCCAACGTAGTCGAACGAATCCTCACACTCCGAACGCTTTCGGAACTCTATCGAGAAGAAGCAATCCGAAAACAACAATCAACACACGATCAACACCACAACATATGCATTACATGATGCACTTCAAATATGATGCATGTTATGCATGACATGGCAAGCACAGCAATCAACTTCTTCACCTTAAGTGAAGCATTCGAATATTTAGTTCACTCTCGTTTAGGTACACGACAATATTAAATGTTGTTAAACATGGCAAGAGGTGAAGCATAACTAAACTACACGTCTAGGCAAGATTAAATGAGGTCGGAAACAACATATACCATTTCCGAAACGACCCCATATGTTAATTTCGAAATTTGTCCAGATCTGAACTAATCAAGTTTTATATTTATTATACAGGAAAATAAAGTATACCATGCAATTCTACACGTCATTCTAGTCGATTTACATATATGGAACATCTCAAACGGAGCTACGGTCTAAAAGATATGACCTTCACAAGATGAACATGACATGAATGCAAAATGCATGAAAATGACAACCAAAACATTTCAAATCATGAATGCAACAAGATATTATGATACTACATGAAAATCTAAGCAAGTTCATATATGGCATGCCCAAAACGGAGCTACGGGTCAACCACAACAACCAACACAAGTTTATTTGTAAATCTGTCCAAAACAGCAACATGGCATATTGCACGCATGAAAACAACAAGATACAAAGATTCTAAAATGCGCAAACTAAGCATGGGGCAATTTCATATAACACACACTTCATTTCATCTTCACATATCATACTCAAAAGAGTCATGGATCACATGGTAGGAAGCTCACAACATGGCAATAAAATATAGCAAATTAGGACTTAGTGAAAATAACAGTTTTTAGCATAGCAGATTTTCATGGAGGCATATTGGCAGCAGTAAAACTATATGCTACAGGTCATATATTGGCATGAAACTTAACAGCATGGTAGAGGACATGATGCATAACAATTCATTCCATGGTGGCAAGGTCTAATTATGCATAGAAACGTGGCTAGCATCATCACAACATGGCATTGTGAAGAAAACAGATTCTCAGACTTAGTGAAAATTAGAGTAGACATGTGCAGCAGTTTTTAACAAATTGTCATATTGGACAACAGAATTAATTATGATTCTAAACCTATTCATGCAAACTATTAGGACAACATGATAGGCAACAACATGCTTAACAAAAGACTCCTTGGTGGCAATCACAAAATACTCCTAGATCAATAGCAAATCACATGGCAACATGGCAACAAAATAACAGTTTCAGCCTTAGAAATATTTTGGACCCTCAAAACAGCAGTATTTTATAGCATGTTGGCAACAAGAAAATAACACCTCAACATGGATTTCTATCACAACCCAAAAGACCAGGGCCTAGCACACATGTCCAAGGGAATATCTCATGTTTGCAACTATCCCAAAATATGCATGGATTAATTCACACAAAATAAACAAAAGAGCATCATAGCAAAAATGACATGCACACAAATTGCTCAAATGACAAAACTAAATGCATAGATAAATTCCATGGATTTTTCTAGCCCAAAATCATATATAATATGTGGGTTTTCATATTAAAAAAAATGACAGAACAATTATGCGAGATTAGGACATAAACCGTTATAACAAGTCATTTATGCAAATTAAATGCAACCATCACATTAAACATTTTTCCCATGCATGAAAATGCGGTATAATTAATCTACACATTTTACATATATGGTTTGATTAATCCCGATGCACGGTTAGATATATATGCGCAATGCAAAATATGGCATTTATGCAATTTACAAGAAAACAATATGTCAAACATTTTAAACATTTGTAAAAGTGGGATATAATTAATCTACACAAAATCCTACACATTTTTCATATACGAAATATTTGGATCCGGTGCACGGTTATTTAATTATTGACATTTTAATATCATGCATTTCTGTAAATAAAAATGTCATGGGTAAATAGCTAAATCGTTCCGCGAGAAAAACACATATAATGGGCCGAATCTGTGAGCTACCAGCCTAAACAAGCATGGGCGACACATAGCAATACGACACGCGGGGCGGGGAATAGCGGGCGCTCACCAGCGTGGCCTCGGGCCTGGCTGAGCGCGGTTGGGCCCTCCGGTCGGTTCGAGCGAGGAGGCCGTTGGGCCGGCGCTGGGAGGCGGCCCATGCGCACGGTCAACGGGGGCGCGCCGTCCACCTCCTGTCGAGGGGCACGACCAGGAGGCCGCGGTGGCGGCGCGCCTTCCGGCGAGGCGACGGCGCAGGGGAGGCGGGATCCGTCAGGGCTCGACCGGATCCGGGCTGATCTGGGTCCGGCGAGCCCATTCCCGACGGCAGTGGAGCAGGCGACAACGGCGAGGTGTGGCCATGGGGTCTTCTCCCTGTCCATCCGAAGGAGAGAGAGAGAGAGGACGAGACAGAAAGATAGAACGGGGGGCAGAGGAGATGCGGGGGCGCGAGGGGGCTGGCCTGCGGTTGCGGGCTCCGGCGGCTCGTCGCCGGCAGCGGCAGTCCGACGAGGCTCCGGCAGGTTCGGTGGCTTCGGTTGAGGTCGCTGGAGGGGCCAAGGCGCGTTCTCCCGATGGGCTTCGCGGGGGGCCCGCGGGCTTGCCCCGGGCCCGGGCGGGCCCGCCGCGGTGGGAGGAGATGGGGCGACGTGGCGGTCTGGGAGAGGCTGGAGGGGGCACTCGCGGTGGCGCCAAGTGTCGGGCAGCAGCTGGCAGCGCCGGATCCAAGGAAGGAGGCTAGGGGCTAGGGTTTGACCATTTTAGGCAGGGTAGGCTATCTATTTATAGACAGGGAGTTAGGAGAGGGGGTTTGAGGCCGTTTTCGGACCGTTTGATCACGATCGAACGGTCCGGAAGCGGACGGGTTGCTAGGTGGGTCTAGTGGATTGTGTAGAGGGTGTTGGGCCAAGAAGAGAGGGAAGTGGGCAGCCCGGGAACAGGTTTTTAAATACCGAAAACGTTTGACATTTTACCGGCTATAGTGCCGCTATAGGTTTAACGGCTGGGGCATCAAACGACCTCTGAATGCGATGAAATTTTGCAGGCGGTCTACCTACAATAAAACAAGACCGCATGCCAACTTCCGACCAGTCCGAGAAAGGTTTATGCGCGCTTTTAAAAACAATATTTTATCGATGCCGCGGGCGCGTGCGTGTGTGGTTGGTCTCGAAACGATCATCGACGAGAACGGAAAGAACCGGCAACTACGAACGAATGCAAGTTTTCAAAAACGAGAGACGATGCTATGCAGATGATGCGAATTATGCGATGATGAATGCGACATCCGAACGAATCACACGACGACAATGGAATAAGAGGGGAATCTTCTGGAGCGTCGGTCTCGGGCTGTTACAACTCTCCTCCACTTACAAGAGATCTCGATCCGAGATCTTAGAATGAGAAGGGGAAGAGTAAGAGGAAAGGAAGAGGGAAAACTTAGTTGCTTCTTGACAAACGAGTGAAACCAATGATTCTTGAAGGTTGCAAAGAGATGAAGAATGATATGACAAACAAGCTAGAATTCAAAAGAAATTTCGGCAGCACTTCGGTAGGATAGAGAGGCAAAAGTTGATAAGATGGAAAAACTTGAGAACATGGCACAACACTCCGGTTAGGTGGATAAGCGAGGAAAGAACATGATCTTTGACAAAACGATATGATAGATTGAAGAGAGCAACATCATAATGCCTCCGGAACAAACGAATGAAGCTAGATCCTTGGAAAGAAACGAACGGAGAAGAAAAAGCCAATTACTACCACAATTGAATTTTAAAAGCATCTTACAAGAAGAGATTGAACGGAGTTGTTAAAAAATCAACAACGAAAGAACAAGCTTGTTGTGGGCTTATGGAAAACATCTCAAAAGTATGAGGTGACAACCGGCCACAAATGAAAACAATTGGTTGCTTGGGAGC
The DNA here is from genome assembly GCA_039707655.1 of Elymus sibiricus. Classification (NCBI taxonomy): domain Eukaryota; kingdom Viridiplantae; phylum Streptophyta; class Magnoliopsida; order Poales; family Poaceae; genus Elymus; species Elymus sibiricus. Next base: position 182,499,889 of record CM077669.1, on the reverse strand, counting down.
AACAAGATATGCAAAACTTCTTTCACCAAGAGGATACATAGAAAACTTCGATCATTGATGAGCACCACGATAGCAACAATCCTTAGGAAACGCTTTAGGTGAAATCCAATCCAAGATAATTCCAAGGAAGAAATAATTGGGTTAATTATCTCATTCTTGATAACTTACCTATGAGACTCCTCGTGAATCAAGAATGCTAGAACACCATCTCAAAAGATAAGGGACAATGAATTGCACTTTGAAATGCAATAGAAATAATGCTTGAGGCCCTCCAACAAGAAACTTGAAAAACTCTTTAAGAATAAAATCCTTGACCAACCACCACGAAGAACCTCCGTATACAAACAAATGATCAAAAGAAATGAAGGTAGAAAGAATAATATTGAGGCCTAGCAAAGATTTAGATTGAACTTCGCGAAGATATACTTGAGAAAACTTGGAACTCCGGAAAAGAAAAGATGAAACACTTAAAACCCAGAATTTGATATCATGAACAACTCCGGAAGAAGGATTGAAATCACCTTAAAGATCAAGAATAAGAATTATGTTATGCTTATCCTTCATCAAGTTAAATTGATGACAAGCAACGGATTATGCATGCCACTTATTCTTCTTGAAAAGATTGAAGAGAGAAATATAGAGCACAAACTGAAAGAAGTCTTCAACAAAACACCGGAATAATTGATAGACGAACGAAGAGACAACAATTGAAAAGAATTTGAGAACGAAAGCTGAAAGCTGGGAACGAAGAAATCTTCTGAAATGATGACCTTCGGAGGATTGAGAAATGACAATAACTCTGAAATGCTCTGGATAGATATGGAAAGAATTACTCATGACCGAAAACAATTTGAGAGGATAGCACGAAGCTGAGATGACAAATCTTCGAAAGAATGGAGAAAGATTTAAGAGAAACTCTTCTTGGTCTTCAAGGCAAGGAATGATGGCGAGAAACACCACCAAGAATTACTGAGACACTCCGGGTTATTGAAGGAAGAAAGGTTGAGCCAAAGATGAAATAATTTGAAGCGATCTTGGAAAAGGAATATGACTGATGAGAATCATTCTTACATCATTAGACAAGAGCTTGAGATCTCTGGAAAGATTAGAAGAGCCAGGTAAGATCCTGGGGAAAAACTTGTGGGTTATGAGCCCACTCACAGAGATCACCGTTGAAACGATTGCTTAGAAAGAGAGATTGCATCGGTACAAATTGAAAACTTGATGAGGTGAGAACCTCGAAATAATTTAATAGGATCCGAATGGAAATGAAAGTCTTCTGAGATATCTTGCTACTTCGGGTAGAATAGAAAGAGGCTTGGCTAAGAATTTACAACATGGGAAAGCATTTGAGAATGAAAAGGATATGATGAGCACCGAAATCTTGAATTGAATCCACCGGAAAAGAAAACAAAGATGAAGACTAAGAAATGATGAACTTGAGCACTTGAGTATCGTCACCACGAATCATCGGATACATCACGGAAGGGAAGATAGCGAAAGCATCACATGAATAGAGAAGGCACTTGAATGAGAATTTAATTGTTGAAGAAAAATGGCGGGAGGGCGGGGAAAAACAAAGACAACTTGATACCGATGAGATGAACTCCGGGAAGAAATACGAGGATTGATCTTGCAAATATTGGAGAGGGTTGAATTAACTTGATGAGAAACACACCGGTTAGGAAAGATATGAAATCACCACTTGACATCGAAGAAACTCGAATTACCATGATCCAACAAAACAAAAGATGGGGCTTGAGGATTAAGCCAGAAACAAATACATAACCCATTGCATTTGCTGGAAGGATAATCCTAGGTAACTAGTCGAATTCCCAGCTGAGAATTTCCAAAGTCTTTCTTGTTTATGCGATTCGGGTTGCGGACCCAGGAATGTACCCAAGGTAATTAGCTACAACTGCACCCGCAACCTTCCACACCATAATCCAAGAAACTCCACAAACTCGTCTACCTCAGACACTCGTAATCACAACGATACTATTTATGGCAGTACATCCGAACTCTCTCCACCAGTACTGGGGATGCCGGACTCCTCTCGTCACTACTAGTATTGAAGCAATTTCGAATATCCTCCATCCTGAGATACTAAGGAAACTAAACGATAACAATTTGCAAAAATCCCTCGGAGCTCTACTCCTCGATAACAGGAGGCACCAAGACAGAATTCCTTCACAGCGGCATCATATAGTTTCCAAAATACCCGCGTGATCCTAAAAAATTTTTTGAGCGAGAAGAGGAGTAGAATCAAAATTCCTAAGTCGAATACCTCACCAGAGCATAGAAGAGGAGTAAAAGAAACCTACTCTCCGATATAACTAGACTCAAAATAGTTTTTCACTGGACTCGACTCGGCCAAGTTCGATCAATCAAGGGGGCTCCTAGGTCGGTACAGGCTCTGATACCAACTTGTCACACCCAAGATGCGATCGTATCCTTATTTTGGCACGAGGGCCTCGACAGAGATAGAAGCGCATCTCGTCGTTTTGCAAGAATAGATATCATTACAAGTACATGTAAAGAAGAGATGAGTATATGGAATTGGCTTACACTCGCCACAAGCTAAATCAATTTCACATCAATTCAACAACATATACAAACATCATACAGAAGAGCAGGGTCCGACTACGGACGAAAACAAACGATAAAATGACATCCATCCTTGCTATCCCAGGCTGCCGCCTGGAACCCATCCTATGATCGATGAAGAAGAAGAAGAAGAAGAACTCCAAATCAAACAAAGCATCGCGCTCACATCATATCATCGCATTACCTGTACCTGCAACTGTTGTTGTAGTAAACTGTGAGCCACGGGGACTCAGCAATCTCATTTGCAAGGGTATCAAGACTATTAAAGCTTAATGGGTGAGGTATGGTTAAGTGGTGAGGCTGCAGCAAGCACTAAGCATTTATTTGAGTGGCTAACTTACGAGTACAAGAATAAATGGGGGTGATTGTCGCATAAACGGACGTTATCTAGTAATGATCTCTAAGAGATCCTGAACACCTACTTACGTCAAACATAACCACGCCGTGTTCTCTCTCGGATAAGGACTCACGAGAAGAGACAGTGACGGTTATGCACACGGTAGGTGTATTTTATTTGCGTTTACTTCAAGTTTGCTATGACTGGGTGTTAAACAAAGTTTCCAAGTTGCCACGTAACCGCGGGCACGGCTTTTCGAAAGATTAAACCCTGCAGGGGTGCTCCAACTCATCCATCACAAACTAAGCACACGCCGCGGGAAAAACCTCGACCACGAATCTCATGATCTTCCTAGGCAATTCCACTAGAAAACCGCAACCTCGAGATAGCCCGAAGTATTCTCGGAATTCCTCGGACAAGATATTCGAGAAAGGTAAAACAAATCCAGCAATGCCGCCCGGCGTGTCGATGTACCCGATAGGAGCCGCGTATCCCATTCTCAGGCCACGACGGATGAGCTATGGTTACCACGCCAATCACCGAGTTGCCCCGGGTAGCGTTAATAAGCTGCTCTGGGTTGGACCAACACTCATGAGGAGCACTGGCCCGGGTTGTTGATTAAAGATCCTGAGGTTAATTACTCCCTATGAAGGTTTATTAGTTATTAGGCAAATGTAGTACCAATGTTGGGCCTTGCCAGACAAGTTTTATCCTAAAACAAAAATCAAGGGGGTCCCCATAACAATCCCGAGCATGTTAGGAGTGCTCAATTATGGAACATAACACCGGTACACAAGTAACTAGGGCGGCAAGAGTGGAACAAAACACCGAGCAAAAGGCCAAGCCTTTCACCCTTTACTAAGTATATATGTGCATTATATTAAATAGCAATAATATTGTGATATATCAAAATATCCATGTTGCACATGGAAACAATTGCACCTGCAACTAGCAACGCTATAAGGGCTGAGCAAGCCGTAACATAGCCAAACAATGTTTTGCTGGGATGTGGAGGGGTTAGAGGCTCTTCATGGCAATTTGGGAGGCTTGACATACAAGTGGTAGGTGGCGAGACAAGCGATAGAAACGAGACATCTAGCATGGCAATGATAGTAATGGTATCTAGGGAAATGATCATCTTGCCTGAGATCCCGCTTGGAAGAAGAACGAGTCCCTGAAGAAGACGAGCCAACGTAGTCGAACGAATCCTCACACTCCGAATGCTTGCGGAACTCTATCGAGAAGAAGAAATCCAAAAACAACAATCAACACACGATCAACACCACAACATATGCATGACATGATGCACTTGAAATATGATGCATGGTATGCATGACATGGCAAGCAAAACAATCAACTTCAACACCTTAAGTGAAGCATTCGAATATTTAGTTCACTCTCGTTTAGGTACACAACAATATTAAATGTTGTTAAACATGGCAAGAGGTGAAGCATAAGTAAACTACATGTCTAGGCAAGTTTAAATGAGGCCGGAAACAACATATAGCATTTCCGAAACGACCCCATATGTTAATTTCGAAATTGGTCCAGATCTGAACTAATCATGTTTTATATTTATTATACAGGAAAATAAAGTATACCATGCAATTCTACAGGTCATTCTAGTTGATTTACATATATGGAACATCTCAAACGGAGCTACGGTCTAAAATATATGACCTTCACAAGATAAACATGACATGAATGCAAAATGCATGAAAATGACAACCAAAAACATTTCAAATCATTAATGCAGCAAGATATTATGATACTACATGAAAATTTAAGCAAGTTCATATATGGCATGCCCAAAACGGAGCTACGGGTCAACCACAACAACCAACACAAGTTTTAGTGCAAATCTGTCCAAAACAGCAACATGGCATATTGCACGCATGAAAACAACAAGCTACAAAGATTCTAAAATGAACAAACTAAGCATGGGGCAATTGCATATAACACACACTTCATTTCATCTTCACATATCATACTCAAAAGAGTCATGGATCATATGGTAGGAAGCTCACAACATGGCAATAAAATATAGCAGATTAGGATTTAGTGAAAATAACAGTTTTTAGCATAGCAGATTTTCATGGAGGCATATTGGCAGCAGTAAAACTATATGCTACAGGTCATATATTGGCATGAAACTTAACAGCATGGTAGAGGACATGATGCATAACAATTCATTCCATGGTGGCAAGGTCTAATTATGCATAGAAACGTGGCTAGCATCATCACAACATGGCATTGTGAAGAAAACAGATTCTCAGACTTAGTGAAAATTAGAGTAGACATGTGCAGCAGTTTTTAACAGATTGACATATTGGACAACAGAATTAATTATGATTCTAAACCTATTCATGCAAACTATTAGCACAACATGATAGGCAACAACATGCTTAACAAAAGACTCCTTGGTGGCAATCACAAAAGACTCCTAGATCAATAGCAAATCACATGGCAACATGGCAACAAAATAACAGTTTCAGCCTTAGAAATATTTTGGACCCTCAAAACAGCAGTATTTTATAGCATGTTGGCAAAAAGAAAATAACACCTCAACATGGTTTTGTATCACAAACCAAAAGACCAGGGCCTAGCACACATGTCCAAGGGCATATCTCATGTTTGCAACTATCCCAAAATATGCATGGATTAATTCACACAAAATAAACAAAAGAGCATCATAGCAAAAATGACATGCACACAAATTGATCAAATGACAAAACTAAATGCACAGATAAATTCCTTGGATTTTTCTACCCCAAAATCATATATAATATGTGGGTTTTCATATTAAAAAAAATGACACAACAATTATGCGAGATTAGGACATAAACCGTTATAACAAGTCATTTATGCAAATTAAATGCAAACATCACATTAAACATTTTTCCCATGCATGAAAATGCGGTATAATTAATCTACACATTTTACATATATGGTTTGATTAATCCCGATGCACGGTTAGATATATATGCGCAATGCAAAATATGGCATTTATGCAATTTACAAGAAAACAACATGTCAAACATTTTAAACATTTGTAAAAGTGGGATATAATTAATCTACACAAAATCCTACACATTTTTCATATACGAAATATTTGGATCCGGTGCACGGTTATTTAATTATAGACATTTTAATATCATGCATTTCTGTAAATAAAAATGTCATGGATAAATAGCTAAATCGTTCCGCGAGAAAAAACATATAATGGGCCGAATCTGTGAGCTACCAGCCTAAACAAGCATGGGCGACACATAGCAATACGGCACGCGGGGCGGGGAATAGCGGGCGCTCACCAGCGTGGCCTCGGGCCTGGCTGAGCGCAGTTGGGCCCTCCGGTCGGTTCAAGCGAGGAGGCCGTTGGGCCGGCACTGGGAGGCAGCCCACGTGCACGGTCAACAGGGGCACGCCGTCCACCTCCTGGCGAGGGGCACGACCAGGAGGCCGCGGCAGCGGCGCGCCTTCCGGCGAGGCGACGGCGCAGGGGAGGCGGGATCCGGCAGGGCTCGACCGGATCCAGGCGGATCTGGGTCCGGCGAGCCCATTCCCGGCCGGCGGTGGAGCAGGCGACGACGGCAAGGTGCGGCCATGGGGTCTTCTCCCTGTCCATTCGAAGGAGAGAGAGAGAGGATGAGACAGAGAGATAGAACGGGGGGCAGAGGAGATGCGGGGGCGCGAGGGGCTGGCCTGCGGTTGCGGGCTCCGGCGGCTCGTCGCCGGCGGCGGCAGTCCGGCGAGGCTCCGGCAGGTCCAGTGGCTTCGGTTGAGGTCGCTGGAGGGGCCAAGGCGCGCTCTCCCGATCTAGACGCTCAGGGCGGCGGCGGCCTTCGGGCCCCGATGTGCTTCGCGGGCGGGCGCGCGGGCTTGCCCCGGGCCCGGGCGGGCCTGCAGCGGTCGGAGGAGATAGGGGCGACGTGGCGGTCTGCGAGAGGCTGGAGGGAGCCCTCGTGGCGGCGCCAAGTGGCGCGCAGCAGCTGGCGGCGCCGGATCCAAGGAAGGAGGCTAGGGACTAGGGTTTGATCATTTTAGGCAGGGTAGGCTATCTATTTATAGACAGGGGGTTAGGAGAGGGGGGTTTGAGGCCGTTTTCGGAATGTTTAATCACGATCGAACGGTCCGGAAGCGGACGGGTTGCTAGGTGGGTCTAGTGGGTTGTGTAGAGAGTGTTGGGCCAAGAAGAGAGGGAAGTGGGCAGCCCGGAACAGGTTTTTAAATACCGAAAACGTCCGACATTTTACCGGCTATAATGCCGCTATAGGTTTAACGGCTGGGGCATCAAACGACCTCTGAATGCGATGAAATTTGGCAGGCGGTCTAGCTACAATAAAACAAGACCGCATGCCAACTTTTGACCCAGTCCGAGAAAGTTTTATGCGCGCTTTTAAAAACAATATTTTATCTATGCTGCGGGCGCGGGCGTGTGTGGTTGGTCTCGAAACGATCATCGACGAGAACGTAAAGAACCGGCAACTACGAACGAATGCAAGTTTTCAAAAACGAGAGACGATGCTATGCAGATGATGCGAATGATGCGATGATGAATGCGACAACCGAACGAATCACACGATGACAATGGAATAAGAGGGGAATCTTCTGGAGCGTCGGTCTCGGGCTGTTACACAGTTGTTCCCACCAAATGAGAATGTAGTCTTGGAACTCAAGGGAAGCCATGGCGATCTTCTTTTCTTCATCATATTTGTCGAGACGGAAGATCTTGTCAACCTTAATTGCCCATGAGAGGTAGTCTCCGGGATCATTGCTTCCGGAACACTTAGGCATGGTGAACTTGAGCTTGCCGAAGTATTGTTCATCATTTGGGTGGTGATGACGATGCCCTTGTCTTGGAGGTTCATCTTCGTCGGGCTCGTCATGGTGAACTTGAGGGCGTTGACGAGGCACACGCACTCGGTTCCTTCTTTGTTGGCGCTCCTTTTAGCGAGTGGCTTCTTCTTGTCGTTCACGCCGAAGGACTTCTTGTTCTTCACACGCTTGGTGGTTGCGCTCTTCCAAGGCACATGTTGCATCATGTAGAGCATGTTGTGCTTGAAGCGCTTGTTCATGATGACGATGTTCGTCTTCTTCACGGCATTGTTGTTCTTATTCTTGGTCTGGCTGACGATGTCGTTCATGCTCCCGTAGGCGATCTTGTAACCAATTTTCTTGGAATGGAGTATCCGAAGCTTGATGTTGGCGATCGGGTAGCGAACTTGGACCGGAGCGATCGTTTCAATGATGAAAACATGCTCGAGGTGGACTTGCGACGGAAGAGTACTCCAATGATTGCCGACTTGAGTGGCGCCGCCTTGACGATGTAGATGTTGAAGGAGCATGGTTGACCATCAAGGCACGAAACTCGTCCATTTGGCTTGATATCTTGGTGTTGAGGTAGTCACGCGTACGATCCTCGGATTCGCGCAAGTTGATGGTGAGTTCATCGATGTGATCATTCAAGACATCTTGTGATTCGTGCATTTCCTTTTGTGTGCCGAAGAAATGCAACTTGGTGACATAGTGGTTCTTGTCATCGTCGTGCTCCTCAAATGCCGAGTTGCGTATGCTTGACCTATCCATAGCACTCAAGTAGATATAAGTGGAAGAATGAGAAGCCAATACAAATTACCGTTCCATAAGTTGAAAATGGATCAAAGATCACTCAATCACTACTGGAATCAGGAGATTTGCCGTCTGCCATGGCAGACGGCAAAGGGCAAAAGGCGGACGGCAAAGGCCTTTGCCGTCCGCTAGCGGACGGCACAATTTCGGGCCCAACGAGCTCCGGCAAAGGGGTTCTTTGCCGTGTGCTTCGGCCCTTTGCCGTCAGCAGGCAGACGGCAAATGACCTAGACGGCGTAGTACTGACGGCACCACCGTCAGGTGGCTAACGGACCCCCCACCCTTTGCCGTCTGCCTCGCGCCCTCCTTTGCCGTCTGCCACGTGGCAGCTTTGCCGACGGCGCCCGTCGGCATAGCGCCTCTCTTTGCCGTCTGCCTCCCGCCCCCCTTTGCCGTCTGCCTCCCGCCCTCCCTTTGCCGTCTGCCTCCTCCCCCTTTGCCGTCTGTCGCGGACGGCAAAGAGGCAAAATGGGCCAGCCTTGTTTTCCCAGGTTTCACAGGCGGCCGCCACGTGGCAGCTTTGCCGACGGCGGCCGTCTGCATAGCTGCCTTTGCCGTCCGGGGCAGATGGCAAAGAGGCTGTATTGCCTCTTTTTTTTTTGTTACATTCAACAATTTTCAAACAAACAATATATGATATGTACATAAATAATTCATAGAAACAATGTGCAATAGCCATATATGATCAACCAACAATTATACCAAATTAAAAGTATCGAATGCCACATTGTTCGCCATATTACAATAGGTTCATCCATACATACATATAGTCTCATCGATACAAATGACTCAATACTTGAAAATAGAAAGTAAACCTAGCACTACATCAAAGCAAGCTGCCGTGAACTCGTCTCAAATCTGCAAAATTGGAAATAAGAAAGTTAGAAAAATAATACTAGAATTAAGAAGAAGAAGAAGATCTAGAATTAGAAGACGATGAAGGGGCTGTTTGGTTTCAAGAAACAACTAGCCACACTTTGCCACAACTCAACTTAGGCAAGTTTGACCATGTTAGGTGTGTGTTTGGTTCTTGCCACAACTAAGGCAAGAATTTTTTTTATTAGCAGTAAGACCCACATGTCATAGATAGAAAAAGTGTGGCAAGATTCCCTTAGGCAACCCAAAGTGTGGTGACTATTTGAGCACCTCAAGTAAGGCAAGTATGGTAAAATTGTGGCAAGCCAAAGTGTGGTAAAATTGCGGCAAGCCAAATTGTGGCTAACTATTTGAGCACCTAAAGCCAAAGTGTGGCAAGCCAAAGTGTGGCAAGATTCTTTCTATGTCTCCTCTTGTTTTTCTTCTTCTTATTGCTTATTTGTGTCATTTTAGAGCTAACCTAGGTAATTATCACATTATTTACCTAACTAAGCTTATTGTGTCATTTTGCAAGAAAATAAGCTAAGTCTATGGCATCTATGAGGTTACCAAGTCTATTATGTCATTTTTGAGTTAACTAAGCTTATTATGTCAGTGTGGAGGAAACAATGCTAAGTATAGGTCATTTTAGAGCTAACTTAGGTACAATATGTCATTTTGGAGGTAAGTAAGCTTACTATGTCATTTTATAGGAAACAAAGCAAACTTAGGTAAAATATGACATTTGTCTAAGTGCTAAGTTTGTCTAAGTGCTATGTTTGTATTTGTTTGAGAAAATGAGCCAATTAAGTGGCATATTAGGGCTTACCGTCCTCGTCATCACAGAGGTGAAGCACTGGGGTTGCTCTGGTCATGTGATGCCGCTCGGGAGTTATGCTGTACCAAAGATCATTTGCGTTAGCATGATGACGCTGAAATGTTAAGACTAGTAACTAATGAACATTGAAATGAAACTCACCGTTCCAGCCGTGGTAATGACTGGCATCGGCGGAGGGGTCTGGCCGTTCTTCTCGCACAAAGTCTGCACATTTGGTTTTGCCAAGTCAATCATATTGGTTATTAATGAAAAGAAAATGTAGTGCATGATTTGGCTAATATGAAGAAGAAACTTACCATGATGAGCTCGTACATGGCCCGGTTAGACGCATCGTTCCGTGCCCTCTCCTCCTCCAACAACCTAGCCGTCCTCTCCTCCAGATCCCTCTTCTCCTTCGCCGCCTGCCGGGCCTATTCCGCCAGAAGCACCTGGGTTGTCTCTCTCTCTTTCTGCAGAGCAGCCTGCAACACAACTCCTCGTTAGCATTCTAATCATCTTTGTTCGCACACACAATGTAATGGAGGAAACCTATCTGAGTCCGTATGACTAACCTCAATGGCGAGCTGGACTGGCCGTGGATGAGGCGGCATCTCAGGACAGGAGCTCGTTTGGCGCGCCTTGATCTATCGGAGAGTGCTCGAAGACCGTATATGTCCATCTCCAGTGGCTATCGAGCCATGGGGCCTCCCGTGGCCAGCTATCATCACCAGGTTTGGATCAAGTGGATGCTGGCTCGGGTTGAAGTCCTCCCCATTCACCGCCTTCCCCACATCTCTGTACCTAACGAGCTTGTGGTGGGAGGAGATATTGCTGAAGTTCTCGGGATCATCGAGGTCAGACTCAGAGAATGCCTTGACCTTCTTGTATGAGGCAGTATGGGCCATGGCATAGAGGTCGTACACCGCTGGCATCTCCGTCTTATTGTGATGAGCCTACAAGAGAGGAACAAAGTATTAATAATGGGTAAACCTAGCACTACAAGAATGAATTGCAGGAATCATGAAGCAAACCACATACCCAGTTCCGCCCGAACTGATAAATGTTGGCGCTGCCTTGATGGTGTGGCACACCTTCCATTTGGGCACGCCATGCCTTGGCATCGTCATGGACGACTTGCCATTGGTCAGAGCACCATTCATTCACCAACGCCTCCCAACAACCCATCTTATCAGCACACCATCTAGGGGGCACCTAAGTTAATAAAGAGAAATTTGAGAGCTACGCCTACGAATCAAAGCAAAGGAAACTAAGTACAAGGCCTTAAGAATAGGTAATTACCTTCATGTACTGCTCCTTGTCCAGAAACTCTTTGTCAGTGGACCAAGGTCTAGTGGGACCTACCTAGCCTCTTTGCCGTCTGCCTTTATGGTCTTTGCCGTTTGCTGGCAGACGGCAAAGGACCAGCAGATGGCAAACAGAACCGTTGCCGTCAGCCATATCTTTGTGATCTGCTTTATGGCAGCAGACGGCAAAGACCTTCTTTGCCATCCGCCAGCAGACGGCAAAGATGTGGCAGACGGCAAATAACTGAATTCCAGTAGTGAATGTGCAAATATGGAAATAGTAGAATTGGTATAGGAGATCGTCCTTCTCACACCTACCCAAATAATGCTTATGGAGTAGCTTGGTTAGGATGGTGGCACAAAATTCAAGCAATCCGAAGATAAGATTCAATAATGTTGAAAGAGATTCGCAAATTCGCAAGTAAGTGATACGTCTCCAACGTGTCTATAAGTTTTTATTGTTCCATGCTGTTATATTATCATTCTTGGATGTTTTATAATCATTCTATAGCAACTTTATATCATTTTTTGGGACTAACCTATTGACATAGTGCCAAGAGCCAGTTGCTGTTTTTTGCTTGTTTTTAACTTCACAGAATATCAGTACCAAACGGAGTCTGATTGCCACGAAACTTTTTGGAGATTTTTTGGACCAGAAGACAACTTGGGAGCCAAGGAAGCACCTGGAGAGAGGCCCATGGGGCCCACGATACACCAGGGCGCGCCAGAGGCCCCCGGCGCGCCCTGATGTACGTGGGGCCCACGAAGGTCTTTTCCACCGCCTCTCAGCTCTATAAATCCTCAGAAATTCCAGAAACCCTAGAGGAGTCAGCGAAACACAATTCCAGCCGCCGCAAGTTCCAGAACCACGAGATCCAATATAACACCATTACGGAGGCGTTCATCATCCTCATTGGTGCCTCTCCGATGATGCGTGAGTAGTCCACCATAGATCTATGGGTCCGTAGGCAGTAGCTAGATGGATTTCTCTCTCTCTTTTGATTCTCTATACAATGGTCTCTTGGATATCTATTTGATGTAATGACTTTTTGCGGTGTGTTTGTTGGGATCCGATGAAGTTTGAGTTCATGATCAGTTTCTATCCATGAATATTATTTGAGTCTTCTTTGATCTCTTATATGCATGATTATTTATAACCTCGTATTTATTTTTTGAATCTTTGGTTTAGTTAGGCCAACTAGATCGATTTTTCTTGCCATGGCAAGAGGTGCTTTGTGATGGGTTTGATCTTGCGGTGTCCTCTCCCAGTGACAGAAGAGGCAGCGAGGCACGCATGTATCGTTGCTATTCATCATAACAAGATGGGGCCTATTCCTACATTAATAGATCTTGTCTACATCATGTCATCGTTCTTATTGCATTACTCCGTTTCTCTATGAACTTAATACACTAGATGCATTCTAGATAGTGGTCGATGTGTGGAGTAATAATAGTAGATGCAGAATCATTTCGGTCTACTTATCTTGGACGTGATGCCTATATATTGATCATCACCTTGGATATCGTCATGATTATTTGATCTTCTATCAATTTCCCAACAGTAATTTGTTTACCCACTGTGTGCTATTTTCTTGAGAGAAGCCACTAGTGAAATCTACGGCCCCCGGGTCTATTCTTTTAACATATTGCTTTCCGATCTATCATTTTTTTTGCATTTGTTTTCAGCTCTATTATTCCAAAAACCCAAAAATACCTTGCTGCACTTTTTATTTGCATCTTTTATTTTGTGTTCTTGAGCGATCTATTTATCCAATCTCATATAAACTTATCTATCTTTTTATCGAGGAGAGATTGACAACCTCTCTTACGCGTCGGGTTGCAAGTATTTGTTCTTTGTGTGCATGTACCATTTACATAGTGTTGCTTGGTTATCCTACTGGTTCGATAACCTTGGTTTCGTAACTGAGGGAAATACTTATCGTAGCTGTGATGTATCATCCCTTCCTCTTTGAGGAAATACCGACACAGTCTCAAGCCACGTCAAAGGAATTTCTGGTGCCGTTGCCGACGAGACATCATCAACATCTATTTGGTTCCTAATCACAAATCTCATCTCCTTGCAATTTACATTATTTTCCATTTGCCTCTCATTTTCCTCTCCCCCACTTCTAAAAAGGTTTTACAAAAATATAAAAATATTTTCCCTTTGCCTTTTTGCTTCTTTGCCATCTTTGCGTGTGCTGCCATGTGCCTTCTATTTGCTTGCATCTTCGCTTGCAGAAAAACTATCGATATGGATCCTCATCCACTTGCTAATCTTTTCAAAAGGCCAAATTATGATGAACCAATTGCTAGTGAGTTGAATGCACTTGATTATCTCTATAAAGTTTTGTTTGGAAATCATGAATCTGAAATTTTTGATGAAGTGTTTGAAAAGCATGATTCATGATAGCTCCTTGATTGAAAAGCATGATTGCAATGATGTTACTATAAATTCTATTAATGTCAATTATGTTAATGATATGCAAAACTACAAGCTTGGGGATGATAATTTTGTCATGTCCACTTCTTATTGCAATGATCATGATTGGGGTGATAATGCTTCTTATGATCTTGAAAATCTATTTAAGCCTCATGTTGAATATGTTATTGATAATAATGTTCGCAATAGTATCGAAAGTGGGTTTGGAAGAGTGTCAACTTTAGGTAAAAAGAATCCCACATATTTGGAGAGTGTTCAATCTTATGAATTTTTTGATAAAAGTGGGTTTGGAAAGGTCATAACTTTAGTTGATGATAATCCCACTATTTTGGAAGATGATAAAAACTCTATGAATGTTGATCATAAAGAGAGTATTATTTATGATAGATATATTGTTGAATTTGATTATGATCCTACATGTAATTATTATGAGAGAGGAAATTATGGTTGTAGAAATTTTCACGATACTAAATTACCTCTCTTCATGTTGAGATTGCTATTGTCTCTTTCTTCTTCCTTCCATATGCTAGTTTTTGCTTGCCTTGATAATTTTTTTGCTTATAAAATTCCTATTCATAGTAATTATGTTAGACTTAAGTGTGTTTTCCATATGCTTCGTGATGCTCTCTTTGTGTTGCTATTATTATCTTTCATGAGGGCATCATTGAAATCTCAAACCTATCTTAATGGCTATAAAGAAAGAGCTTGTTGGGAGGCAACCCAATGAATAAAATTTATTTTTTCCTTTTTATTTCTGTTCTTGAGTGTTTACACAATTATGCGACTGTTATGATTGTGTTTTTTATGTTTTAATTAGTGTTTGTGCCAGGTAAAGCCTTTGGGATCATGTTGGGTGATAGTTGATTTGATCTTGTTGAAAAATAGAAACTTTTGCGTCCAGTAGCATAATTTTCGAAATTCACAGAAGCAACAAAAAATTCTTATTTTTTTACGCAAGATTGATATACAAATTGCATACGTTTTCCTAGTTTTTCAGAATTTTTGGAGTTACAGAAGTATGGTTAGAGTACAGATTACTACAGACTGTTCTGTTTTTGACAGATTCTGTTTTCGTTGCATTGTGTGCTTATTTTGATGAATCTGTGGTTTATATCAGGGGGTATAAGCCATGGTAAAGTTAGAATACAATAGATATAATGCAATAATAAAATATGAATGGTTTTGCAACAGTACTTAGAGTGGTGATTTACTTTATTATTACTCTTTGCTTAAAAGCTTTGCTTCTCTTTCTTTTAGCAATGATATTATGTATGGTCACAATGCGGGACGAACACACCAAGATAGCAATTATGTATGCGGGTACTATTGTATAGTATGTATCACTAAAGTGCACAAGTAGCATAGCCCGACAATACTCGATGGCTAGTCTCGATAGGCAAGTAACGCAAATAGGCTCGGGGTAACAATGTAATGGCAAGGGTATAATAAATAGTGTGGTCACGGTTACCGTCCTTGCCTACGGTGAGGTGTCTATGATGAGTTGTTTGGCGATGATTCGGGCGATGATGAGCGGTGATGTTGGTGTAGAACCACTCTTAATTAGCCGAAACACCTTAGGAAGTGGCAAGCTCGCGACTCAAAATCTCAAATGCAAAAGGATGCGGAAGAATTGGCGGAGGTTGCGGAAGAAAATGGTGGAAATCGATGAAAATTGGAGAAAACAAGGCAAAATGCCTAGCTGTCCTGTGTCAGGCCAGATGTCCCGGCCTTTTGGGTCGGATGTCCGGCAGGCCGGATGTCCAGGGGTACTGGATGTCCGGGCCTCCCGATCGAGATCTGATCTGGAGATTCCCACGAACTTGAGGATGAACATGAAAAATTTGGGCAAAATTGGGGTTGATTTTGCACATGAAATTGATGAGGATGATGGGGAAAAGCTAGATCTAGTTGTCCACAACGAAATCCACGGATCAAAATCAACAAAATCTCCTCAAATCCAACAAATTCAATAAATTTTGGTATGGTTATTTTTGTGGAAATTAGGTCAAATCAAAACAAAAATTGGCTAGAAAGTGGGGGATGAGACTCCAAGATGTGAATCAACATGGCTCATGATACCAAGATGATACGGGACCTACCCGTGGGTGTCGATCTTTTCACACTTGGAGGGGGAAACAGCGGAAATCAAGAGAAAACTCAAACTCTCAAGAATAATCTCCAAATCACACATCCACTAGATCCATAGAAAACCCAAGAGACACAACGAATCGAGTTCAACGAACGGATACAAGTAACAGTAGTCTTCTCACTCCAGAGGAGGGGCCTTCAAATCCCGGAGGATCTTCCCTACAAGAGGGGTGATACTTGTGATCTGCGTTGGGTTTTCGATGAAGAGGAACAAGTAATTTTAGCACAAAGTGGGTAAGTATTTTCCTCAGTTATGAAACCAAGGTTTATCGAACCAATAGGAATATCAATCCTCATCTGTCTTCAGTGGCTGCACACAAATGAACAAACAACTTGCACCCAACGAGGGCAAGAGGGTTGTCAATCCCCTTGATCTCTTTATTTGCAAGCAAATGAGTTGTGTAGATAATTGTTGATAAATATAAATTGTAAAATAAATAAAAATTAAATAAAGGCACGAGGTAATTGTAGCGTTTAAAATATATAAGTGAATAGACCCCGGGGCCATAGTTTTCCCTAGCGGCATCTCTCATGTAGGCAACATACGGTGGGTAACAAATTACTGTTGGGCAATTGATAGAAAAGCGGATAGTTATGCGATTTTCATGGCAATGATCATGTGTATATAGGCATCACGTCCATAAACAAATAGGCTGACTCCTGCTTGCACCTATGACTATTACTCCACTCATCGACCGCTATCCAGCATGCATCTAGAGTATTAAGTAAAACAGAGTAATGCTTGGAGAATGATGAAATGATGTAGACAAAGCAAACTCAATCAATATGAATAAACCCCATCGTTTTATCCTTAGTAGAAACAACACAAAGACGCATCTTGTCCCCTACTTTGTCACTGGGATATAGAAACTCGCCAGGTTGAACCTACCACAACGCACCACTCCCACCGATTAAATACCAATCTACTTAGCCAAAGCACATCAATAGATCAGAGAGCATTACGAAGCTATAATGATCATGCAATTAAGAGATAATATATATCAAAGGCATCTAAAATACTTTTCATGAATAATCTTAACATAAACCCACAATTCATCGGATCCTAACAAACACACCGCACAATAGGATTACATCGGATAGATCAAAGCGAAGATGCGATGACCATTGTATTGAAGATCATAAGATAGGGAGATTGCCATCTAGGTACTAGTTGTGGACCCGTAGATCTGTGGTGAACTACTCACACATCATTATGGGGGCAGCAAGGTTGATGAAGAGGCCCTCCATGATCGATCCCCCTCCGGCAAGGTGCCTGAACGGAGCTCCAGATGGCCTTGCGACGGAACAGAGACTTGCAGCGGCGGAAAAAGGGTTTCAGGACTGCCTTCAGGGTTTTTGCGATATTAGAGAATTTATAGGGTAGAAAGGGATGTCGGGAGAGCCACGAGGGGGCTACCACATATCAGGGCGCCCCCCCAGGGCGCGACCTGATGTGTGGTGGGGCCCTCGTGTGCCTGCTGACCTCATTCTGAAGCTTCTCGGTCTTCTTTCGATCCAGAAAAAATCATCAAAAAGTTTCGTGGCAATTGGACTTCATTTGGTACTGTAAACCTGAAAAGTCAAAAACATGCAGAAAACAATAATTGGCACTGGGCAGTGGGTCAATAGGTTAGTGCTCAAAAATATTATAAATTGGGAAGTAAAGACCCAAAAAGTATCGTAGAATGATAATATATCAGCATGGAACAATCAAAAATTATAGATACGTTGGAGATGTATCAAGCATCCCCAAGCTTAATTCCTGCTCCTCCTTGGGTAGGTAAATGATAAAAACAGAATTTTTGATGTGAGATGCTATCCATTATGTAATCTTATGCATGTATGCTCGTTGAGAATAGATGAATCAACAAATATTAATATAGCAATACTAAAGTGTAAGGAACAGAATTATCAATCCTTAAAAGTATATGATCCTTAAGAAATGTTTACCCCCCATTCATCTTATTATATTAGCAAGGCATGGCTCCATCTTCACCACATTAATACAAATGTCAAGCACCACGGTGTCCAAGTAAGGCAATTGGATCGTACCTTTTCAATATGCATCAACTTTTTATTCTTCACGCAATACATGAGCGTGAGCCATTGGACATAGCATTTAGGTGGAATACAATATGGTGGTAGATATCAAAGGGGTTAAAAGGTGGAGAAGATAGTCTCACATCAACTAGGCATACCAATGGGCTATGGAGATGCCCATCGATACATGTCAATGCAAGGTGTAGGGATTGCCATGGAAATGACGCACTAGAGCTATAAGTGTATGAAAGCTCAAATGAAGATAAGTGGGGTGTGCATCCAACTTGATTGCTCATGAAGACCTTGGGCATTTGAGGAAGCCCGTCATAGGAATATACAGGCCAAGTTTGTAATAGTGAATAGGTAATTAGCACTAGCATATGAAAGTGATATATCATGAGACTCTATATGAGGAACATGGTGCCATTTTGAGGCACAAGTGTGGTAAAAGATAGTAGCAAAGTCCCTTCTCTCATTTTCTCTTTTTTTGAATGGATGGTGGGCCCATTTGGCCTCCCCCATCTTTATTTTTTCGTCTGGAGTCTCATCTCGACGTATGGGAGAATTATCATCTCCATCATTCTTTCCTCACTGGGATAATGCTTTAATAATGATGATCATCACATTTTTATTTACTTACAACTCGATATGGAGAACTGATATGAAGATATGACTCTGTATGAATGTCTCTGGTAGTGTACCAGGATGTGCAATGATCTAGTGTGACATGTATCAAAAATACGATGAACGGTGGTTTTGCCACAAATACTATGTCAGTTCTATATGATCATGCAAAGCAATATGACGACGAACAAACTAGTCATGTGAAGTGACGATGGAATTTGCATGGCAATATATCTCGGAATGGCTATGGAAATGCCATGATAGGTAGGTATGGTGGCTGTTTTGAGTAAGATATAATAAGGCTTATGTGCAACAGAGCGTGTGATGTCACGGGGTTTGGATGCACCGGCGGAAGTTGCACTGAACCTCAAGGTGAGAACTGAAGACCCACAAGTATAGGGGATCAATCGTAGTCCTTTCGATAAGTAAGAGGGTCAAACCCAACGAGGAGCAGAAGGAAATGACAAGCGGTTTTCAGCAAGGTAATTTCTGCAAGCACTAAAATTGTGGGTAACAAATAGTTTGATAGCAAGATAATTTGTAACGAGCAAGTGACGGTAACTGTAAACAAGGTGCAGCAAGGTAGCCCAATCCTTTTGAGGCAAAGGACAGGCCAGAACAATCACTAGTAATAGGCAAAGTGTTCTTGAGGGTACACGGGAATTTCGTCTAGTCACTTTTATCATGTTGGTTTGATTCGTGTTCGCTACTTTGATAATTTGATATGTGGGTGGACCGGTGCTAAGGTGCTGTTCTTACTTGAACTAACAACCTACTTATGATTAACCCCCTCGCAAGCATCCGCAACTACGAGAAAAGTATTAAGACAAAGTCTAACCATAGCATTAAACATGTGGATCCAAATCAGCCCCTTACGAAGTAGCGCATAAACTAGGGTTTAAGCTTTTGTCACTCTAGCAACCCATCATCTAATAACTACACCACAATGCATTCCCTTAGGCCCATGAATGGTGACGTGTCATGTAGTCGACGTTCACATGACACCACTAAGGGAATCACAACATACATATCATCAAAATATCGAACACATATCAAATTCACATGATTACTCGCAACATGACTTCTCTCGTGACGTCAAGAAGAAAGGTAACTACTCACAAATAATAAACATTCTCAAGATCAGAGAGGTATTGAATAGCATATTGGATTTGAACATATAATCTTCCACCAAATAAACCATATAGTAATCAACTACGCAAGGTAATCAACACTACTAGTCACCCACAGGTACCTATCTGAGGTTCCGGTGCAAAGATTGAACACAAGAGATGAACTAGGGTGTGAGAGGAGATGGTGCTGTTGAAGATGTTGATGAAGATTGGCCTCCCAAAGATGAGAGGGGTGTTGGTGATGACGATGGCTTCGATTTCCCCCTCCGGGAGGGAAGTTCCCCCGACGGAATCGCTCCGCCGGAGGGCAAAAGTGCTCCCGCCCAAGTTCCGCCTCGAGGCGGCGGCGCTTCATCCCGAAAGTCCTCCTCTTATATTTTTCTAGGTCAAGATAGACCTTATACCAGAACATAGGCACCGGAGGTGGGCCAGGCTGAGCACAACCCATCAGGGCGCGCCCACGGGGGCCTTGCGCGCCCTGGTGGGTTGTGCCCACATGGGGGGCCTCCTCCAGTAGTTTCCAGCTTCAGTATTTTTTATTAAATGTAAAAAATAATCTCCGTAAAATTTCAGCTTCATTGGAGTTGTGCAGAATAGGTATCTCTGACGTGCTTTTCTTGGGTCCAGAATTCCAGCTGCCGGTATTCTCCCTCCTTGTGTAAGCCTTGCATATTATGAGAGAAAAGGCATTAGAATCACTCCCCAAAGCATTATTATTCAACAAAACAAAGTAAATAACAGTAGGAAATCATGATGCAAAATGGACGTATCAACTCCCCCAAGCTTAGACCTTGCTTGTCCTCAAGCGAAAGCCGATATTGAAAAGCATGTCCACATGGTTGGAGAGAGAGGTGTCGATAAAAACAAAATACGGACATAGAAGCATCATGCTTATTAACATAACAGCAACAAACTCTGTCATAAGAGCTTATTTCAATACATTTCTATCATATAGCTTCTCATGAACAAGTAACAATTCATCACAACATAGAAGTATGAAGCATAAACCTTATTGGCAACCAACAAACTATGTTCTTAGTCAACTTTGCAACTACAATTCATCATCTTTTTAGGAAGGGTCTCATGTCGGAGCCTTTTGGCAAGTCCACATACTCAACCATCATTTAGTCTTCTATGATTGCTAACGCTCACGGCATACCCATGAGCAAAAAGTTTCAACCGGACACGTAGGAAGATACGGGCTTATATTTTCGCCTCCCAACTTACTCACCTCAAGGGTGATGTCAACAAAAATAACTCATGCTCACCCATATCGAACCGGATATATGTGCCTAGATCTTTCCTCACCACATGATGCTTGCAAAAGAAAAAGTAAAAGGGAATAGGGAAGAATACTTTGACTCTTGCATAAAAGTAAGTGCATAAAAGTAAAAGATAGGCCCTTCGCAGAGGGAAGGAGAGGTTGTCATGCGCTTATTGGTTTGTATGCCCAATCCCTTAATGTAAAAGAACGTCATGCTATATTGCCCCCTATGATGGCAACCTTTATTATGCAGTCCGTTGCTTTCATTACTTTACCATCATAAGTTCGTATAACGCTCAATTTTCTCTTACACTAATTGATAAAAACACTTTTAGAAGCAATTTTTATTGCCTTATTGCACCCATGACAACTTACTTGAAGGATCTTTCTTGATCCATAGGTAGGTATGGTGGACACTCAAATAAAGAATTTGGTTTGGGTTTTTGGATGCACAAGTAGTATCTCTACTTAGTGCGGAATTTTTTTTGGCTAGCAAGGATATTGGGCAAGCACCACATGTTAAAGGATCAATGACAATATAACTTCTATGTGGATATGAACAAACATAAATCATTACGTTGTCTTCCTCGTCCAACGTCAACAATTTTGACATATAATATTTGATGAGGGCTCACAATCATAAAAGATGTCCAAGATAGTGTATTTGCATGTGAATCTTCTCTTCCCTTATTAATTTCTTTCAAGAATTGCATCATTGACCAATGCTATGTTTGTCAATCTCCAATAAATTTTACTACTTATACTTTTCCTTATGTGATGTCACTACTCACCATAAGATTAGCATATGATTTTTTTTTTCATTTGTTTCTTTTCCTTTATTTGATTGCAACAAGAAAGTAGAGAGGCAAAAACTCAAACTAAACTTTATTATATAACTTTCACTCTATTACATAGATACATAGGCCATGGGACTAACACACGAAAATAGATCATACTAAAACTTTTATTCAACTAAAGCAAAGGGAAACTAAAGATCAAACTAAAATAGGTAAAGGTGAATAAAACTGGTGGTGATACGATACCGGGGCACCTCCCCCAAGCTTGGCTCAAGCCAAGGGGAGTGCCCATACCCGTGTGCTGAAGTCTCCTTTGGTGGTGGCGATGAAGAAGGTGGATGTGTAGAGGAAGCCTTCTTCTTCAACTTATATTTAAGCATAAAGTTTTCCTCCCTTAGATCATCATTCTCCAACTCAAGCTTTAATATCCTTTGGCATAGGGCATTCTTGCTTTCCTGTAGAAAACGAGACGGGATAAATTGGACCTTAGGTTTGTATCTTCTAGGGAGGCTTGATTTCTTGAATTCCACATGCATATCTCCAGGTTGAGGCAATGGATCATCCTCTCCCTCAGAGCTGTCATCTTTTGTTTCCTACATGGTAGCATCTTCTTCCACCTCCGAGGTCCATAGGTAGGGGTAAATTTCCCTAAAGATCTTCGGGTCTGGAACATAGGGATCAACATGGCTCTCTCCTTCCGAATCTTGAGACGACATAGTTTCAGATCTGTCAGGGAAACAACAAGAAACAAGAACAGAGGATTTTTCTGTGATGCGGTCCTCAAAACAGTCGGGGGTATATATAGAGAATTTTTATTCTTGGGAAACAAGTATTTGGAAGGAAAACGGAGTCGGGATGGCATCCGAGGTGGGCACAATCCACCAGGGCGCCCAGGGGTGCCTGGCGCGCCCTGGTGTATCGTGCTCACCTCGATCACCTTCCAGTTTATTTTTTTATTTCCAAAATTCTAAAATATTCCAAAACTGACAAAAAATATTTTTGCGGATTTTTCGGAGTCCGTTTACTTACCGTATCATGTATCTCCTATTTTTAAATAATCTGGAGTGTTCCGGAAGGTTTCTTTTATGTGTTCCTCGGATGTCATGGTTTGGATAACATTGCATTCAACGTTAATAGGCGTACCTGAGATATAATGCTTAATTCTTTGCCCATTGACTACCTTCGGGTTAGTACCTTCGGCGTTATTAATCATGATAGCTCCAGAACAATAAACCTCTTCGATAATATATGGTCCTTCCCCTTTTGAGAGAAGCTTTCCTGCAAAAAAATCTTAAACGAGAGTTGAACAAAAGAACATAGTCTCCTATTTTGAATTCCCTCTTTTGGATTCTTTTGTCATGCCATCTTTTTACTTTTTCTTTGAATAGCTTGGCATTTTCATAGGCTTGGGTCCTCCATTCATCCAGTGAGCTAATATCAAATAACCTCTTTTCACCGGCAAGTTTGAAATCATAGTTGAGTTATTTAATTGAACAAAATGCTTTGTGTTCTAGTTCTAGAGGCAAATGACAAGCTTTCCCATACACCATTTTATATGGAGACATGCCCATAGGATTTTTATAAGCTGTTCTATAGGCCCAAAGTGCATCATCTAATTTCTTAGACCAATTCTTACGAGACCTATTGACAATTTTTGTAATTTTAATTTTATTTCTCTATTGCTAAGTTCAACTTGACCACTAGATTGAGGATGATAGGGTGATGCAATTCCATGGTTAACATCATATTTAGCAAGCATCTTACGGAAGGCACCATGAATAAAATGTGAACCACCATCGGTCATTAAATATCTAGGGACTCCAAACCTCGGGAAAATAACCTCTTTAAGCATTTTAATGGAGGTGTGGTGATCGGCACTACTAGTTGGAATAGCTTCTACCCATTTAGTGACATAATCAACCGCAACCAGAATATGAGTGTACCCATTGGAGGAAGGAAAAGGCCCCATATAATCAAACCCCAAACGTCAAATGGTTCAACAACAAGTGAATAATTCATAGGCATTTCCTGATGCTTACCGATATTCTCAATTCTTTGACATTCATCACAAGACAAGACAAACTTACGGGCATCCTTGAAGAGAGCAGGCCAATAAAAACCAGATTACAATACCTTATGAGCAGTTCTATCTCCCGCATGATGTCCTCCAAAAGCTTCGGAATGACATTTCCGTAGGATTTGTTCCTGTTCATGCTCAGGTACACAACGTCTAATAATACCTTCTACTCCTTCTTTATAAAGATGTGGGTCATCCCAAAAGTAATGTCTCAAGTCATAGATTTTTTTTCTGTTTTGTTGATAAGTAAAGCTAGGTGGTATATATTTAGCGACAATGTAGTTAGCATAATCAGCATACCAAGGTGTGCGTTGTGAGACACTTATTGCAGCTAGCTGTTCGTTAGGGAAACTATCATCAATAGGTAGTGGGTCATCAAGAATATTTTCTAACCTAGACAAGTTGTCAGCTACAGGGTTCTCGGCTCCTTTCCTATCAACGATGTGTGAATCAAATTCTTGGAGCAAGAGAACCCACCTAATGAGTCTAGGTGTTGCATCTTTCTTTTCCATAAAGTATTTTATAGCAGCATGATCGGAGTGAACAATGAATTTGGAATCAACAATATAGGATCTAATTTATCACAAGCAAACACAACTGCTAAAAATTCTTTTTCAATAGTAGCATAGTTTCGTCTGGCACTGTCTAGAGTTTTACTAGCATAATGGATAACATTCAATTTCTTATCAACTCTTTGTCCTAGAACAGCACCAACAGCATAATCACTAGCATCACACATAATTTCAAAAGGCAAGTTCCAATCAGGTGGTTGAACGATAGGTGCAGAGGTTAAGGCTTTCTTGAGTGTTTCAAAGGCTTCCACACAATCATCATCAAAAACAAATGGAATATCCTTTTGCAAAAGATTAGTAAGAGGACTATAAATTTTAGAGAAGTCTTTAATGAACCTCCTATAAAAACCAGCATGACCAAGAAAACTTCGAATACCTTTAACGTCTTTAGGACATGGCATTTTCTCAATTGCATCAACTTTAGCTTTGTCCACCTCAACCTCGTTCAGATATTTTATGCCCCAAGACAATGCCTTCATTAACCATAAAGTGGCACTTCTCCCAATTCAAGACAAGATTAGTTTGTTCACATCTCTGCAAAACTCGATCAAGGTTGCTTAAGCAATCATCAAAAGAAGTCCCGTAAACGGAAAAATCATCCATGAAAACCTCCACAATCTTTTCACAAAAATAAGAGTATATAGCAGACATACATCTTTGAAAGGTAGCAGGTGCATTGCATAAACGAAAAGGCAGACGTCTATAAGCATAGGTTCCAAAAGGGCAAGTAAAGGTGGTCTTCTCTTGATCGGATTGTGACACAGGTATTTGAGAGAAACCAGAATATCCATCCAGAAAACAAAAGTGTGTGTGCTTAGATAATCTTTCTAGCATTTGATATATAAAAGGCAGAGGGTAATGATCTTTTCTAGTAGCTTTATTTAACTTTCTAAAGTCAATTACCATTCTATAACCAGTGACAATTCTTTGTGGAATGAGTTCATTTTTATCATTAGGAACAACGGTAATACCTCCTTTCTTAGGGACACAATGAACTGGAATTACCCATCTACTATCAGCTATTGGATGGATTATACCTGCTTCCAGAAGCTTTAATATTTCAGTTCTTACCACTTCTTTCATCTTAGGATTCAATCGCCGTTGGTGATCAACAACGGGTTTAGCATCAGGTTCCATATTGATCTTGTGCTGACATAGAGTGGGACTAATGCCCTTAAGATCATCAAGAGTATATCCAATAGTATCCCGGTGCTTCCTTAGAACTTTTAATAATATTTCTTCTTCATGTTCTGGAAGGTTAGCACTAATAATAACAGGATATATCTTTTTCTCATCAAGACAAGCATACTTCAAAGTGTCAGGCAATTGTTTCAATTCAAACACAGGATCACCTTTAGGTAGAGGAGGACCTCCAAGAGTTTCAATAGGCAAATTGTGTTTCAAGAGAGGTTGTTGTTCGAAGAAAATTTGATCTATTTCATTTCTTTCACGCAAATGCATATCATTTTCATGGTCGAGCAGATATTGTTCTAATGGATCAGTAGGAGGCACAGCAATAGAAGCAAGACCCATTATTTCATCCTTATTAGGTAACGCTTTATCACGAGGTTGTCTACTAAACTTGGAAAAATTAAACTCATCAGACACATTACCAAAACTGACACCGATAGTTTGTTTTTCACAATCTATCTTAGCATTGACGGTGCTCAAGAAAGGTCCACCCAAGATAATGGGACAAAAGTCATCTTGTGGGGAACCAAGGACTAGAAAATCAGTAGGATATTTTACTTTCCCACACAAGACTTCAACATCTCTAACAATCCCAAGTGGTGTGATAGTGTCTCTATTAGCAAGTTTAATAGTGACATCAATGTCTTCCATTTCAGCAGGTGCTATTTCATCCATAATTTCTTGGTATAAGGTAAAAGGGATAGCACTCACACTAGCACCTATATTACATAAACCATGATAGCAATGATCTCCTATTTTGACTGAGACAACAGGCAAGCCTTCTATGGGTCTATGTTTATCCTTTTCATCAGGTTTAGCAATTCTAGCAGCTTCATCACAGAAGTAGGTAACATGCCCATCAATATTTTCTACCAAGAGATCTTTAACCATAGCAACACTAGGTTCTACTTTAATTTGCTCAGGGGGTTTAGGTGCTCTTATATTACTCTTATGAACCACAGTTGGTACCTTAGCATGTTCCTTTATCCTAACAGGGAAAGGTGGTTTTTCAATATAAGTAGTAGGCACAACTGGATCAACATTGTATAAGATGGTTTCTTCTTTAGCTATGACCGGTTATTTAATTTCTTCCTTAATAGGGGGATGATATTTAAACCACTTCTCCTTAGGGAGATCAACGTGAGTAGAAAATGCTTCACAGAAAGAGGCTACTATCTCAGAGTCAAGTCCATATTTAGTGCTAAACTTGTGAAAAGTATCGGTATTCATAAAATATTTAACACAATCAAATTCAAGCTATATACCTGACTCATTACCTTCGTCGAGTTCCCAATCTTCAGAGTTGCATTTAATTCTTTCTAAGAGATCCCACTTGAATTCAATAGTCTTCATCATATAAGAACCAGCACAAGAAGTATCGAGCATGGATTGATCATTATGAGAAAGCCGAGCATAAAAATTCTGAATGATAACTTCCCTCGGAATGTCATGATTGGGGCATGAATATAACATTGACTTAAGCCTCCCCCAAGCTAGAGAGATACTTTCTCCTTCACGAGGCCAAAAATTATATATATAATTCCGATCACGATGAACTAGATGCATGGGATAAAACTTTTGGTGAAATTCCAATTGCAAACGATTCCAGTTCCACGATCCAAGATCATCACATTGCCTATACCATGTCAATGCTTTTACCTCCAAAGATAAAGGGAAAACCTTCTTCTTAACTTCATCTCTGGGTAAACCTGCAAGCTTAAATAATCCACAAATCTCGTTCACATATAAAAGGCGCATATCAGGATGTTCAGTTCCATCTCCTGCATAAGGTTTAGCAAGCAGTTGTTCTAGCATACCCGAAGGAATTTCATAAGTAACATTTTCAATAGGTGATATAGGTTGAGGGGTAACTAATTGTGGTTCTGGTCGAGGTGAAGATACCCCGAACAAACCCCTCAAAGGATTGTTCTCCATAGTAGCAAGTAGCAATAAATTTCGGCACGTAGTATAAGTTTTTCCTTACCGATTTCCACTTACCAAGAGCACTTCACTCCCCGGCAACAGCGCCAGAAAAGAGTCTTGATGACCCACAAGTATAGGGGATCAATCGTAGTCCTTTCCATAAGTAAGAGTGTCGAACCCAACGAGGAGCAGAAGGAAATGACAAGCGCTTTTAAGCAAGGTAATTTCTGCAAGCACTGAAATTGTGTGTAACAGATAGTTTGATAGCAAGATAATTTGTAACGAGCAAGTGACGGTAACGGTAAACAAGGTGCAGCAAGTTAGCCCAATCCTTTTGAGGCAAAGGACAGGACAGAACAATCACTAGTAATAGGCAAAGTGTTCTTGAGGGTACACGGGAATTTCGTCTAGTCACTTTTATCATGTTGGTTTGATTCGTGTTCGCTACTTTGATAATTTGATATGTGGGCGGACCGGTGCTAAGGTGCTGTTCTTACTTGAACTAACAACCTACTTATGATTAACCCCCTCGCAAGCATCCGCAACTACGAGAAAAGTATTAAGACAAAGTCTAACCATAGCATTAAACATGTGGATCCAAATCAGACCCTTATGAAGTAGCGCATAAACTAGGGTTTAAGCTTCTGTCACTCTAGCAACCCATCATCTAATAACTATTCCACAATTCATTCCCTTAGGCCCATGAATGCTGAAGTGTCATGTAGTCGATGTTCACATGACACCACTAAGGGAATCACAACATACATATCATCAAAATATCGAACACATATCAAATTCACATGATTACTCACAACATGACTTCTCCCGTGACCTCAAGAACAAAGGTAACTACTCACAAATAATAAACATGCTCAATATCAGAGAGGTATTGAATAGCATATTGGATCTGAACATATAATCTTCCACCAAATAAACCATATAGTAATCAACTACGCAAGGTAATCAACACTACTAGTCACCCACAGGTACCAATCTGAGGTTCCGGTACAAAGATTGAACACAAGAGATGAACTAGGGTTTGAGAGGAGATGGTGCTGTTGAAGATGTTGATGATGATTGGCCTCCCAAAGATGAGAGGGGTGTTGGTGATGATGATAGCTTCGATTTCCCCCTCCGGGAGGGATGTTCCCCCGGCGGAATCGCTCCGCCGGAGCGCAAAAGTGCTCCTGCCCAAGTTCCGCCTCGAGGCGGCAGCGCTTCGTCCTGAAAGTCCTCCTCTAATTTTTTCTAGGTCAAGAGAGACCTTATACGAGAAGATGGGCACCGGAGGTGGGCCAGGCTGAGCACAACCCATCAGGGCGCGCCCAGGGGGGACCTGGCGTGCCCTGGCGTGTTGTGCCCACCTGGGGGGCCTCCTTCGGTAGTTTCCAGCTCCAGTATTTTTTATTAAATGTAAAAATAATCTCCGTAAAATTTCAGTTCATTGGAGTTGTGCAGAATAGGTATCTCTGACGTGCTTTTCTTGGGTCCAGAATTCAAGTTGCCGATATTCTCCCTCCTTGTCTAAACCTTGCATGTTATGAGAGAAAAGGCATTAGAATCACTCCTCAAAGCATTATTATTCAACAAAACTAAGTAAATAACAGTAGGAAATCATGATGCAAAATGGACGTATCAAGAACGAGCTATGCACGGTACCGAAGAGGCTAGCAAATATGAAAAGGTGAGATTGCGTATGTCCATGGTTTCACATTAGTCATAAAGAACTCATATACTTATTGCAAATTTTTATTAGTTTATCATAAGTCAAAGTACTACTCGCATGCCCCGAGGGTAGAGGTTGGTAGGAGTTAACCATCGCGCGCTTCCAACCCGAAACAACACTAGGATTCCAACGAGGAATAGAAATGCTCACACGTCATCACCATGCCTCTTTAATTTTTAAATGAACAAAAGGGTCAACCTCTCTTAATATCAACACTTCTATGGTTTAACAATTATGAACTGACACCTATTTCATATTACCACATCAATACCATTGACCCACAATTTCTCTATATGTGCTACACGATGGTTTTGATTATCATTCATTGAAGACCTGATATTTTTGGACTAGTCTTATGACCCATGCAAATTACCATCACTATTTATTAACTCTCAAAGAAATATAAGTGAAGAACGAGAGTGAAATAATTTCAATAAAATCTACATGCCACCGTGCTCAAAAAGATATAAGTGAAGTACTAGAGCAACTGCTAAGCTCAAAAGATATGACTGAAGCACATAGAGTATTCTAAAAAATTATGATGAAGGTGTGTCTCTCTTAAATATGTGTTTCCAGAAAAAAATGATTGTGGCAAACTAAAATTAAAAGCAAACAAAAGAAAACGACGCTCCAAGCAAAACTCATGTCATGTGACGAATAAAAATATAGCTTCAAGTGACATACCGATGGATTTGAGACGAATGAGGGGCCTTCCGGGGCATCCCCAAGCTTAGATGCTTGAGTATCCTTTAAAATATTACCTTGGGGTGCCTTGGGAATCCCCAAACTTAGGATCTTGCTACTTACTATTCCATTGTCCATCATGATAACACCCAAAACTTGAAAACTTCAATCACACAAAACTCAACAAAACTTCTTGAGATCCGTTAGTATAAGAAACATATTGCATACTTTAAGTACTGTTTTAAATTGATTCCAATTTCATAAATGAATAATAGGTACTGTATTCTAACTTCTCCATGGCTTGTACCCCCCGATACAATCCATAGCGTAATCAAAACAAGCAACTATGCAAGCAAAAACAGAATCTGTCGAAAATAGAACAGTCTGTAGCAATCTGTATAGAACCTATACTTCTGTAACTCTAAAAATTCTGAACAATTAAGAAAACCTCGAAAATTTGTATAGCATTACTGTGTAGAAATTTCAGATCATTATCATGCTCCAATAAAAAATGACAATTCTTGTACTGGAGTCAAAAGTTTCTGTTTTGT
The DNA here is from genome assembly GCA_039707655.1 of Elymus sibiricus. Classification (NCBI taxonomy): domain Eukaryota; kingdom Viridiplantae; phylum Streptophyta; class Magnoliopsida; order Poales; family Poaceae; genus Elymus; species Elymus sibiricus. The sequence continues at coordinate 182,469,171 of CM077669.1, read as the reverse complement.
TTCAGCATCGATTCTACTGATCTTGTGAATCATCCCAAAGGCTTTACTTGGCACAAACACTAATTTAAACACAAAAACATAATAATTACAGAGTAAACAATCATGTTATCAAAAACAAACATAAAACTTAAAGCAAAAAAAATTAAAGATAACTATTGGGTTGCCTCCCAACAAATGCTATTGTTTTATGCCCCTAGCTAGGCATAATGCATAGTTTCAAGTATTGGCATCTTCGAGACTACACCCATAAGTATCTCTCATGATTGATTCGTAAGGTGGTTTAATTATCTTTCTAGGGAAGTGTTCCATGGGAATTGGAACCTTATGTTTCCCTCTTTCATGTCAATGATTGCACCTATAGTTCGTAAGAAAGGTCTTCCAAGTATTATGGGACAAGAAGGATTGCAATCAATATCAAGCACAATGAAATCTACAGGCACATAATTTTTTTTGCAATAATAAGCACATAATTAATTCTACCTAAAGGTTTCTTAATGGTAGAATCTCCAAGATGCAAGTTAAGGGAACAATCTTCAATATTAGTGAGACCAAGCACATCACAAAGAGCTTTAGGAATAGTTGAAACACTAGCACCAAGGTCACACAAAGCATTGCATTCATATTTATTGATCTTTATTTTAATAGTAGATTCCCACTCATCATGCAATTTTCTAGGGATAGAAACTTCAAGCTCAAGTTTCTCATCATAAGCTTTTATCATATCTTCTACTATATGTTCATTAAAAGCTTTATTTTGTTGATAAGCATTGGTTGAGCTAATAACGGATTGCAACAAGGAAATACATTCTACTAAATAGAAATTATCATAATTAAATTCCTTGTAATCCAAAATAGTGGTCACATCACTGGTTAAAGCTTTGACCTCTCCAAGCCCACATTGTCAGTTTTAGCATCAAAATCATCACCCTCCAAGCAAACGGGGCGCTTCTCAACTATAGTTGACTCATCTCCGGTCCCTTTATCATTTATATTCAGAGAGGTAAATAAATATTCAATAGGAGAAATACCAATCATTTTAAGATCTTCATCATGATTTCCAATGGGTAAAGATTCCGGTTTGGCGGCCATCCTATTCACTAGAGTGGTTTGCTTATCAGGGATCTTTCCTAGCAACTATTCAGTTTGAGCAAATTGTGATTGGATATTAGACACTTCCTTATTAACCTCATCAAGTTGCTTACTAATAGCGTCAAGCAACATTGAATGTTCCTTAATTTCAGAGGCGAAGGATTTATTATGCTCATATTTTGAAGTCATAAAAGTTTTCATAGAATTCACTATTCCCGACATTCTTTGGTAATAAGAGATATTGTGGAATCTATCTTGAGACATTGTGACCGAACAAGCAACGTAACAAGCGAGACAAGTAAACTAGCAAGCGAAGAAGTAAACTAGTAACAAGCAAAGGTAAATATTTTTGTATTTTTGATTTTTATGTGACAAGCTAAATATAATAGCAGATAAAAAGATAAACAAGTGAATGAAAATTTGTGTGAAGTTACTTGGTAGTTGATGATGATAGTCCCCGATAACGGCGCCAGAAATCCTTCATGGTACTTGTGATCTGTGTTGGTTTTTCCGTGAAGAGGAACGGGTAATTGCAGCAGAAAGTGGGTAAGTATTTCCCTCAGTTATGAAACCAAGGTTTATCGAACCATTAGGAATATCAATCCTCAACCATCTTCAGCGGTTGCACACAAATGAACAAACAACTTGCACCCATTGCGGGCAAAAGGGTTGTCAATCCCCTTGATCTCGTTATTTGCAAGCAAATGAGTTGTGTAGATAATTGTTGATAAATATAAATTGAAAAATAAATAAACAGTAAATAAAGGCAGCAAGGTAATTGTAGCGTTTGTAAATATATAAGTGAATAGACCCGGGGGCCATAGTGTTCCCTAGCGGCATCTCTCATGTAGGCAGCATACGGTGGGTAACAAGTTACTATTGGGAAATTGATAGAAAAGTGGATAGTTATGTGATTTTCACGGCAATGATCATGTGTATATAGGCATCACGTCCATAAAAAATAGGCCGAGTCCTGCCTGTACCTATTCCTATTACTCCACTCAACGACCGCTATCCAGCTTGCATCTAGAGTATTAAGTAAAATAGAGTAATGCTTGGAGAACGATGACATGATGTAGACAAAGTAAACTCAATCAATATGAATAAACCCCATCGTTTTATCCTTAGTAGCAACAACACAAAGACGCATCTTGTCCCCTACTTTGTCACTGGGATATAGAAACTCGCCAGGTTGAACCTACCACAACGCACCACTCCCACCAATGAAATATCAATCTACTTGGCGAAAACACATCAACAGATTGGAGAGCATTACGAAGCTATAATGATCATGCAATTAAGAGATAATATATATCAGTGGCATCTGAAATACTTTTCATGAATTATCTAAACATAAATCCATACTTCATCGGATCCCAACAAACACACCGCACAATAGGATTACGTCGGATAGATCAAAGCGAAGATGCGATGACCATTGTATTGAAGATCATGAGATAGAGAGATTGCCATCTAGGTACTAGCTATGGACCCGTAGGTCTGTGGTGAACTACTCACACATTATCATGAGGGAAGAAAGGTTGATGAAGAGGCCCTCCGTGATCAATCTGTTGGGGAACGTTGCATGGGAAATAAAAAATTTCCTACGCACACGCAAGACCTATCCATGGTGATGAGCATCTATGAGAGGGAGAGTTGATCTACATACCCTTGTAGATCGCTAAGAGGGAAGCGTTAAGAAACGCGGTTGATGTAGTCAAACGTCTTCGCGATCCAAATCGCTAGCCGTCCCGCGATCCAATCACGATCCGTCCCGATATAGCGTCGAACTGACGGCACCTCTGCGTTCAGCACACGTACAGCTCGATGATGATCTCTGCCTTCTTGATCCACCAAGAGGGGGCGGAGAGTTGGATGAGATCTCCAGCAGCACGACGGCGTGGTGGTGATGGAGTTATCCCGGCAGGGCTTCGCCTAAGCACTACCAGAATCTATTTGGTGGAGGAACTAGAGAATAGAGAACTAGCACGTGCCGTGTATTTTGGGGCTCTATTCCTATAGTATATATAGGAGGGAGAGGGAGGAGCAAGCCTCCCTAGGGTTTCCCCTAGGGGTCGGCCGAACCAGGGCAAGGAGGAGTCCAATCCACTTCCTACTAGGAAGTGGATTCATATTAGGAAGGAGTCCTATTCCTTCCTATCTCCACCTTTTTTCCTCTTGGGCACACGGGCAATCATGGGGTCGGTTCCCCAGCCTGGGCTGGTGCGCCACCTCTTGGGCCTATGTTGCCCCCAGGGTGGGTGGGCCCCACCCGGTGGACCTCCGGAACCCATTCGTCACTCCCGGTACACTACCGGAAATACCCGAAACTTTTCCGGAACCCAAATACCACTTTCCTATATATAAATCTTTAGTTCCGGACCATTCCGGAGATCCTCGTGACGTCCGGGATGTCATCCGGGACTCCGAACAACTTTCTGTCACCAACACATATATCTCAATACTACCGAAACGTCAACGAACATTAAGTGTGCAGACCCTGAGGGTTCGAGAACTATGTAGACATGACCAAGACACCTCTATGGCCAATAACCAATAACGGGACCTGGATGCCCATATTGGTTCCTAGATATTCTACGAAAATCTTTATCGGTTGAACATCTATGTCAAGGATTCAGTTAATCCCGTATGCTGTTCCCTTTGTTCTTCGGTATGTTACTTGCCCGAGATTCGATCGTCGGTATCTCCATACCTAGTTCAATCGCGTTACCGGCAAGTCTCTTTACTCATTCCGTAATACAAGATCATGTGGCTAACATTTTAGTCACTTTCCTTGCAAGGCTTATTGTGATGTTGTATTACCGAGTGGGCCCTGAGATACCCCTGCATCACACGGAGTAACAAATCCCAGTTTTGATCCATGCCCACTCAACAGACACCCTCGGAGATACTTGTAGAGCATCTTTATAGTTACCCAGTTACGTTGCGACGTTTGATACACACAAGGTATTCCTCAGGTGTCAGCGAATTGCATGATCTCATGGTCATAGGAAGAGATACTTGACATGCAGAAAAACTATAGCAATAAACTGACACGATCATATGCTACGTTTATAGTTTGGGTCTTGTCCATCACATCATTCTCCTAATGATGTGATGCCGTTATCAAATGACATCTCATGTCTATGGCTAGGAAACCTTGACCATCTTTGATCAACGAGCTAGTCTATTAGAGGCATACTAGGGACACAGTGTTGTCTATGTACCCACACATGTATTTGAGTTTCCAATCAATACAATTATAGCATGGATAATAAACGATTACCATGAACAAGGAAATATAATAATAACCATTTTATTATTGCCTCTAAGGCATATTTCCAACAGTCTCCCACTTGCACTAGAGTCAATAATCTAGCTTACATCACCATGTGATTAACATTGTGATGAATCTAACACCCAATGAGTTCTGGGGTTCGATCATGTTTTGCATGTGAGAGAGGTTCTAGTCAATGGTCTGCAACATTCAGATCCGTGTGTTCTTTGCAAATCTATATGACATACTGCAGATGCTACGACGCTCCACTTGGAGCTATTCCAAATGCCTGCTCCACTATACGTATCCGTACTGCTACTCAGAGTCGTCCGGATAGGTGTCAAAGCTTGCATCGACGCAACCCTTTACGACGAAGTCTTTATCACCTCCATAATCGAGAAACATTTCCTTAGTCCTCTAGTTACTAAGGATAATCTTGACCACTGTCCAGTGATCCACTCCTGGACCACTCTTGTACCCCTTGACAGACTCATGGCAAGGCACACACCAGGTGTGGTACACAGCATGGCATACTATATAGAGCCTATGGATAAGGCATAGGGGACGACCTTCGTCCTCTCTCTTTCTTCTGCCGTGGTCGAGCTTTGAGTCTCACTCAACTCCACACCTTATAAATCAGGCAAGAACTCTTTCTTTGACTGATCCATTTTGAACTCTTTCAAAATCTTGTCAAGGTATGTACTCATTGCAAGTCTTCTCAGACGTCTTGATCTATCTCTATAGATCCTGATGCCCAATATTTAAGTAGCTTCATTCCAGGTTTTCTTTTGAAAAACTCCTTTCAAACAACCCTTTATGCTTTCCAAAAATTCTACATCATTTCCGATCAACAATATGTCATCCACATATACTTATCAGAAATTCTATAGTGCTCCCATTCACTTTATTGTAAATACAAGTTTCTCATAAACTTTGTATAGACCCAAAAACTTTGATCACCTCATCAAAGCGTATATTCCAACTCCGAGATGCTTGCTCCAGTCCATAGAAGGATTACTGGAGCTTGCATACATTTTAGCATCCTTAGGACTGACAAAACCTTCCGATTGTATCACATACAACCTTTCCTCAAGGAAACCGTGAAGGAAACGATGTTTTGACATCCATCTGCCAGATTTCATAATCGAAAAATGCAGCAACTACTAACATAATTCCAACAGACTTTAGCATCGCTATGGGTGAGAAAGTCTCATCGTAGTCAACTCCTTGAACTTTGTTGGAAACTTCTTTGCGACAAGTCGAGCTTTATAAATGGTGACATTTACCATTAGCGTATGTCTTATTCTTAAAGGTCCATTTGTACTCAACGGCCTGCCGTTTAACGGACAAGTCTACCAAAGTCCATACTTGGTTTTCATACATGGATCCTTTCTCGGATTTCATGGCTCCTAGCCATTTGTTGGAATCCGGGCCCACCATCGCTTCTTCATCGCTCGTAGGTTCACTGTTGTCTAACAACATGACCTCCAAGACAGGATTGCCGTACCACTCAGGAGCGGTACGATTCCTTGTCGTCCTACGAGGCTCAGTAGTAACTTGATCTAAAGTTTCATGATCATCATCATTAGCTTCCTCTTTATTTGGTGTAGGCACCGCAGAAACATCTTTCTGCGTCGTGCTACCATCCAACTGAAGTGACGGTTCAATAACCTCATCAAGTTATACCTTCCTCCCACTCAATTCTTTCGAGAGAAACTTTTTCTCGAGAAAGGACCCGTTTTAAGAAACAAACATTTAGTCCTTGGATCAGAGATAGAAGGTATACCTAACTGTTTCCTTAGGGTATCTTATGAAGATGCACTTTTCCACTTTGGGTTCGAGCTTATCAGTCATAAGCATCGCAGTCCCAAACTCTGAGAACTGACAGCTTAGGTTTCTGCCAAACCAAATTTCATACGGTGTCATCTCAACGGACTTAGGTGGTGCCCTATTTTATAGTGAATGTATTTGTCTCTAATGTATGACCCCAAAACGATAGTGGCAAAATGATAACAGACATCATAGTATGCACCATATCCAATAGAGCACGACTACGGCATTCGGATACACCATCACACTATGGTGTTCCAGGTGGCGTGAGTTGTGATATAATTTCCATATTGTCTTAACTTGCATACCAAACTCGTAACTCAGATATTTACCTCCATGATCATATCGTAGACATTTTATCTTCTTGTCACGATGATCTCAAACTTCACTCTGAATTTGTTTGCACTTTTCAAACGTTTCAGACTTGTGTTTCATTAAGTAAATATACCCATATCTACTCAAATCATCAGTGAAGTTAAGAAAATAGCGATATCCACCGCACACTTCAACACTTATTGGACCGCATACATCAACATGTATCATTTCCAATAAGTTACTTGCCCGCTCCATCATACCAAAAAATGGGGTTTTAGTCATCTTGCCCATGAGGCATGGTCTGCATGTCTCAACCGATTCGAAATCGAGTGAGTCCAAAGATCCATCAGCATGGAGTTTCTGCATGCGCTTTACACCAATATGACCTTTAGCGGCAGTGCCACAAGTATGTGGTACTATCATTATTAACTTTGCATCTTTTGGAATCAATATTATGAACATGTGTATCACTACGATCGAGATTCAATGAACCATTCACATTGGGTGCATGACCATTGAAGGTATTATTCATGTAAACAGAATAACCATTATTCTCTGACTTAAATGAATAACCATATTGCAATAAACACGATCCAATCATGTTCATGCTCAACACAAACACCAAATAACATTTATTTAGGTTCAACACTAATCCCGAAGGTAGAGGGAGCGTGCGATGGTGATCACATCAACCTTGGAAACACTTCCAACACACATCGTCACCTCGCCCTTAGCTAGTCTCCGTTTATTCCGTAGCTTTTATTTCGAGTTACTAACATTAGCAACTGAACCGGTATCTAATACCCAGGTGCTACTAGCAGTACTAGTAAGGTACACATCAATAATACGTATATCCAATATACTTCCGTTGACGTTGCCAACCTTCTTATCTACCAAGTATCTAGGGTTGTTCCGCTTCAGCGACCGTTCTCCTCATAATAGAAACACTCAGTCTCGGGTTTGGGTTCAACCTTGGGTTTCTTTACTGGAGCAGCAACTGGTTTGCCATCCATGAAGTTTCCCTCCTTCCCCTTGCCCTTACCGAAACTAGTGGTTTTACTAACCATCAACACTTGATGCTCCTTCTTGATTTCTTCCTTCGTGGTGTCAAGCCTCGCGAATAGCTCGGGGATCATTATTTCCATCCCTGGCATTTCATAGTTCATCACGAAGCTCTAGCAGCTTTGTGGCAGTGTCTTGGAGAACTATATCAACCACTGTCTTATCTGGAAGATCAACTCCCACTCGATTCAAGCGATTGTAGTACCCAGACAATTTGAGCACATGCTCACCCATTGAGCTATTCTCCTTCATCTTGCAGGCAAAGAATCTTGTTGGAGGTCTCATACCTCTCAACACGGGCACGAGCCTGAGATCCCAATTTCAGCTCTTAGAACATCTCATATGTTCTGTGATGTTCAAAACGTTTTGGAGCCTCAATTCTAAGCCGTAATGCATGACGCACTGAACTATCAAGTAGTCATCAGAACATGCATGTCAGATGTTCACAACATCTACAGACGACGCTTGAGGGGGTGGCGCACCGAGCAGTGCATTAAGGACATGAGCCTTCTGTGCAGCAATGAGGACAATCCTCAGATCACGGACCCAGTCCGCATTATTGCTACCTTCATCTTTCAATTATATTTTCTCTAGGAACGTATAAAAACAGGGGAGCTACAGCGCGAGCTATTGATTTACAACATAATTTGCAAAGACATTTTGACTATGTTCATGATAATGAGTTCAATTAATCGTATTACTTAAGAACTCCCACTCAAATCAACATCGCTCAGGTTGTCTAAGTGTGACATGATCCAAATCCACCAACCCAAGTCCGATCATCACGTGAGATGAGGTGGTTTCAATGGTGAACATCTTCATGTTGATCATATCTACTATATGACTCATGTTCGACCTTTCGGTCGCTTGTGTTCTGAGGCCATGTCTGTACATGCTAGGCTCGTCAAGTTTAACCTGAGTGTATGTCAACGTAGAGTCTATCACACCCGATCATCACGTGGTGTCTCGAAACGACGAACTTTTGCAATGGTGCACACTGGGGGAGAACACAATTTTATCTTGAAATTTTAGTGAGGGATCACCTTATAACGCTACCGTCGTCCTAAGCAAAATAAGATGCATAAAAGGATTAACATCACATGCAAATCATAAGTGACATGATATGGCCATGAACTTGTGCTTTTGATCTCCATCTCCAAAGCACCGGCATGATCTCCATCGTCACCGGCATGACACCATGATCTCCATCATCTTGATCTCCATGAACATGTCGCCATGCACTACTGGAATCAGGTACTTTGCCGTCTGCCATAGCGGACGGCAAAGGGTAGGACCACCGACGGCAAAGCCTTTGCCGTCCGGCAGCAGACGGCCAAATTTCCGGCACTGGGAACTCCGGTAAAGGAGTGCTTTGCCGTCTGCCTTTGTACAACGGACAACAAAGTGTTTTTGCCGTCAGGCAGCAGACGGCAAAGCGGCTGGACGGCGTAAACTTGAGTTAGCCCCGTTAGTGGCTAACGGAGCCTTTGCCGTCTGCCACCCTCTCCTTTGCCGTCCGCAACCTTTGCCGTACGCCACCCTCTCCTTTGCCATCCGCAGCCTTTGCCATCTGCCACCCCTCATTTGCCGTCCGTAGAAAAAACTAGGGCAATATTGCCACTTTGTCGACGGCCACCGTCGGCATAGTTTCTTTGCCGTCCGCCCCCGGACGGCAAATGTATCAAATAGCAGGCCTGGCACTCCCAGGGTGCACAGGTGTGTGCCACGTGTCTCCTTTGCCATCGGTGCCGGACGGCAAAGAAGCTATGCCGACGGTGGCCGTCGGCAAAGTGGCAATATTGCCCCAGTTTTTTCTGTTTTTTCTTATATCCAACAATATTCACAGGCAAAATATGCTATATATGTATATATTTCACAATAAACCTACTGATGATCATCCAACAACAAGCACAAGCACAAGTATCCAGCAAACATACCAAAACAAATGTCACATTCTTCACCATATTACAATAGTAACAAGTTTCACATATGTAGCAAGTTTAACATTGTTCATCGATACAAAATAACAAGCACTCCATCAATGCAAGCTTCCGTGAAGTGACTCTAATCTGCAAAATGGGAAATACGAAAGTTAGATTAAGAAGACTAAAATAAGAAGAAGAAGATGAAGAAGCGGTTTTCTTCTCTCTATCTTTCTCCTCTTGTTTTCTTCTTCTTATTGCTTATTTGTGTCATTCGGGCAAAATTGGAAGAAGGATAGGTCTTTCGAGGTTTGCCTCATGGTGTGTATGTTGCGCACTCACTCACACTTATATGGTGGTGTATGTTGGTGGACAGTACCTAACACTAATATTTCGACAGTTGATGATGGTCGTTTCCCCTAACACTAATATTTCGGAAGGAGCTAAGTTTGTCTAAGTGCTAAGTTTGTCTTTCTTTGAGAAAATGAGCTAAGTTTGGGGCTTACCGTCCTCGTCATCACGGAGGAGCGGCACCGCGGTTCCTCGGACCGGTTTCACCTGGAGAAGGCTGCCCTGGAGAAGGGTCGTGCGATGCGACTCCAAAGTTAAGCAGCACCAAAGATGATCTGCAATGTCTCGTTAGCATGATGACACTGAAAAGATCATTGCATTGAAATGAAACTCACCGTTGCAGCCGTGGTAATGACTGGCATCGATGGAGCAGCCTGGCCGGTCCTCTCGCACATAGTCTGCACATTTGGTTTTCACAAGTCAACGATATTCATTATTAATGAAACGAGCATTAAATGCAAGATTTGACAAATATGAAGAAGAATCTTACCACGAAGAGCTCGTAGATGGCCCGGTAAGACGCATCGGACCGTGCCCTCTCCTCCTCCAACAACCTTGCCGTCCTCTCCTCCATCTCCTTCTCCTTCGCCGCCATAAGCGCCTGTGTTGCCTCTCTCTCTTTCTGAATAGCAGCCTGCAACACAACTCCTCGTTAGCATTGTAATCATCTTTGTTCACACACACAACGTAATGAGGAAAGATATCTGAGTCCATATAACTAACCTCGATGGCGAGCTCGACTGGCCGTGGACGAGGCCTTATCTCAGGAAGGAGCTCGTTTGGCGCGCCTTGATCTCCCGGAGGTTGCTAGGACAACGTATAAGGCCATCTCCAATGGCAATTGAGCCATGGGGCCTCCCGTCACCAGCTATCATCACCAGCTCTGGATCAATAGGCTCCTGGCTCGGGTTAAAGTCCTCCCCTTTCCTCGCCTTCCCCTCATCTCTGAACCTCACGAGCTTGTTATGGGAGGAGATGTTGCTGAACTTCAAGGGATCATCGAGGTCAGACTCAGAGAATGCCTTGACCTTCTTGTACGAGGCAGTATGGGCCATCACATAGAGGTCGTACATCTGTGGCACCTCCGTTTTATTGTGATGCGCCTAAAAGAGAGAGAGAGGAACAAAGTATTAGTAAAGGGCTCAAGCTAGAATCAAGAATGAATTGCATGAATCATGAAGCTAACCACATACCCAGTTCAGACCAAACTGATTTAAGTTGGCGCTCCCTTGATGGTGTGGCACACCAACCATTTTGTTACGCCGGTCCTTGGAATTGTTGTGGACAGATAGCCATTGTTCTGAGCACCACTCATCCACCAATGCCTCCCAAAAATCGATCATATCTGCACACCATCTCGGGGGCACCTAAGTTAATAAAGAGATATTTGAGCGCTACACGTAGGAATCAAATGAAGGAAACTAAGTACAAGGCCTTAAGAATACGTAATTACCTTCATGTAATGCTCCTTCTCCATCTTCTTTCCGCGACACGTCGACTTCTCCTTCCTAATACGCCGCGAGGCGTAGTAGTCTCGAACAGCCTGCACCCGAGCCTCGTGCCGAAAGTTTTGCAGTAGGCACTTGCATTGCTGATCGATAACCTTTGCCGCGGCCTCCTCGTATCCCTCCTGACACCTGTAGAAGGTCAGCAATCAAACGACACAACACTTATTAGTACAATAACTAGCTATCGTTGACTTTTAATTGTGTAAAGGAGAAATTACCCAAAAATGCCTGATCACCATCTCCGCCCTCGTGTGGCACAAAACACCGTCGATCCTCTCCTCAGGCGGGGCCGGTGCAGCCAAGTAGTGCTCCCAGGTCAGTCCTAACTCTCGAACCGGACCCTCACCGGGCAACGTGACAAACCCCAGGAAGTTTTGCCTGACAAGGACACCAAGGATGCTGTTGGGCCTGCGGGCATCCTTGGGATGATGCCAACCCCTGCAGTATGACAAAGCCAACACATTAGATATTTGAAAAAACGTGAAGGCAAAAGGTTAAAAAAGAGTACATGCACTTACCTCTCCCCATCAGGCCTAATCAACCACCTCAGCTCACGGGTCGCCGGCACGGGCGGGAGTCATGTCATACCACGCTGGTAGACGGTGGCGCCCTCAGGCAGCTCCTCGTCGCTATCAGAAAAACGATCCCTGCCACCATCAGCATGGCCACTAGGCTCCTCCGGCCAGGTATCCCATGGAGTCTGCCGGGACGTGCCCTCATCCCTACTCTGCTCTGGAGTCTCGTGGGACGAAGCCTCTGGGACAGGAGTCGTGTAGGTCGAAGGCTCGTCGACCCGAGGCTCGTGGACCGGAGTCCGCGTAGCCTCGTCCTCAGACGGGTCCACCCTAGCAGTCCTGTGCTCGGGTGAATCAGCTGGGGGTGGCGGCGAGGAAGGCGTAGCAGCCACCCTACCTTTGCCGCGGCCTCCTCTCCCTCCTCTCCCACCTCTACTACCTCTCTTCTTCCCCCGACCTCCTCTCACGGGGGCCAACGAAGAAGCGGCCACCGGTGTATGCAGACTAGAGAGCAACGCTCTTCGGAGAGAGTCGGTAGGAATGGAAGTACCCATCCCACCACCCTCCGACGAAGGAGCCGCGGAGTGCTCTCGACCGTTTCCCACCATCTTTCAACAGCTGCCATGACAAATAGTAAACGAAATTAGTACAACATAAAATTGAATACCGACATGAATAATAAAATGTATATAATTTAAGTGTATCATCATATACCTAACATGAACTAAAAGTTGATTACCAGACATGAATTAATAATAATCTTGATCGTCTATATATTCTCCGGGATCAATAAATGCATCATCATCATCATCACTATCATCAATAAATGCATGATCATCATCACTATCAGGAACAACGTGTGGAAGGCCTCCTTCATGTAATCGGTTAAGCATTGACAGGTCATCCGCATCAGTAACCTCTTCTTGTTCCGGCTCTTCCTGTTCCGGCTCAGGGGTTAAGTCGGATTCATTGTCGCTGTCTACTTCAATGTTCCGGGGTGAAGTAGAGCGGTTCTTGAAATGTTTTTTTGAAATACGTGTTTCTTGGAAGAATTCTCCTTCATATGTGTCTTGGTTAATGTGAGGTTCATAATCCTCTTCATTGAGGAGAGGTGGTCTAAAATGTGGCGGCACTTCATAAACGACATCCCAACCTCTCAGATTATTTGGATCAGTTTGGCAGGCCCACGGTAGATAGAAAATTTGGGTCGCCTGTTTAGCCGTAATATAGACATCGGGCACATCTAAATAGGTGCTTTGTTTGATTTCGACTAGCCCTATATGTTCATGAGTCCTTCTAGTCTCCTTCGGCTAGAACCAATGACATTTGAAGACTACGACGTTCGGTGGGTTTTCACCATAGAATAGAAGTTCATAAATTGCTTCAACTCTTCCATAGTACTATGTACCTCCTTCGCCGATAGTAGAGACACAACAATTTGTAGTCTTCAGGTCGGGCATAGATAGCTCTTTGCCAAAGGTACGAAAGCGATACCCGTTGATGTCGTATCTGTCAAATGAACAGACCTTATAGTCAAAACCATTAGCGACTTGTCTCAGCTCGGCGTCCATAGACTCTGAATTAGCCTACAAGTTTAATACGAAAGGATTGTTGCATTAGCCGCAAATAAGACGAAGAAATGAAATGGTCCATTAATGGTAATTACCGTTTGTTTGAACCAAGAGATGAAACCGGGATAGCGGCCTCCATGCTTCGCCAGGAGCTCATACTCTTCGACGGAATCCTTTTGGATGACCACTCCATCCGAGAATTTGGCGACGTATCGACTATATCAAATATCCGGGAATAAGAGCAGTTCTAAGGAATTACAAGTTGCGAAACAATAATCTACCGACAACTTACTCGATGTACGGCCGAACTTCTGTTAGGTTGTTGAAGATATACAATGAAATGGTCCGCCATTCATCGACATCCAATGCTTTTGCTTTAGAAGCACCGGCTGGTGCGAGCTTCCCTTTGAATAGGCTGAGGTTGGATCGAATTTTTTTTGGGTCGCCATCATTGTACCGAGGCTTCGGATTATGCAAATGACGATTTTTGGCTTCATAGTGTGCTGTCACGAAGTTTGCCGCCTCCTCAGTAATGAATGCATTGGCCTTCGATGCTTCAATTCTACGTTTATTTTTACATTTTGCTCGAATCGTCTTCTGCATCCTCTCAGTTGCGAAGCACCAACGATTTTGCACGGGCCCCCCCAATCTTGCCTCGGTCGTGAGATGCAAAATCATATGCTGCATTGGATTAAAGAAGCCCGGTGGAAAGATCTTCTCTAACTTGCATATCAACTCCGATGCCAACTCTTCCATTTCATCTAGCACGCCAGGCGATAGTTCTTTCGCACAAAGAGAACGGAAGAAATAGCTCAGCTCTGCCAGTACTAGCCATTCATCCTCAGGGATAAAGCCACGCAGCATCACCGACATTACCCGCTCAAGCCATATGTGCCAATCATGACTCTTGAGACCAAATATCTTCAGTTTGTCAAGACTCGCTCCCCTCTTTAGATTCGCTGCATAACCATCGGGGAAAATCAACTGCATTTTCACCCACAAGATCATTTCCCTCATAGCTGGCCTTCCAAGATTAAACCATGCCTTTGGCTTAGTCCAGTTCTGCTTTCCTTTCCCTTGTCGCATGTTTTGTAACGGTCTGTCACATAGAGCCTCCTAATCGATTCTAGCCTTAGGATTATCCTTTGACTTCCCCTCTATGCCGAAGTATGTACCAAAAATGGCCTCGGCGATATTCCTTTTAGTGTGCATCACGTCGATGTTGTGTGGGCAAAGGAGATCTTTGAAGTAAGGCAGATCCCATAAGCATGACTTGTGAGTCCATGCGTGTTCTGTATTATACCCTTTGAAATACCCAGGACGTTTTGGATCCGGCTCAAGAGCGTTTAACTGATCCAGGAGTTGTTGGCCTGTCAACGCGGATGGTGTAGAGTTTTTGACAACTCTACCTTTGATGAAATTCTTCTTGTCTTTTCTGAACTTATGGCGAGGATCCAGGAACGGTCTATGCATGTCGAAGCAAGAATACTTGAGACCCGCCTACAGCCAACGGAACTGAAGAGCTGCCTTGCATGTGGGGCATGGGAACATTCCATGCACACACCAGCCAACGAATAGGGCATACGTCGGCAAGTCATGCGTCGAGTACATGTACCACACATGCATTTTGAAGGTTTTTTTGGTAGCGGCGTCGTATGTCTTGATCCCATTATCCCAAGCTTGTTGCAATTCATCCTTAAGTGGCTACATGTACACATTCAAATTCTTCCCCGGATAGTTGGGCCCTGGAATTATCAACGTCAGGAAAATGTTCTTTCTTTTCATAATCTCTCCGGGGGGGAGATTGAGTGGAATGACAAATACCGGCCAACAACTATATTGGGTTGCCGTCATACCAAACACATTGAACCCATCCGTGCTGATGGCGACTCGAGATTGCCTTGGATCTGCCGCTTTATCGTTATGTAATGCATCGAAGTGCTTCCACGCAAAAGCGTCTGAAGTGTGTACCAACATCTGATTCCCATCTGCATCTAGTTCGGTTGTTTTGCCCAATTTATGCCATGTCATCTGTCTGGCTGTCTCTTCGACCATGAAAAGACGTTGAAGTCTTGCTACGATTGGCATATAGCGAAGAACGTTAATAGGATTTTTTGTCTGCATCTTCTCACCCATACCGTTGTCTACGACAACATACCTAGAAGACATGCAAATGGGACAATAGTTCAAGTCCGCATACTCAAGCCTAAATAAGGCACCTCCACTCTCACAGGCATCTATCTTCTCATAGGGCATCTTTTGTACATGGAGAATTTTGTCCGACTGGTACAGGTTTGCAGGCAGTACATGGCCTTAGGGTAGAAAGCGTCCAAATATTGTCATCATCGCGTCGTAGCATTCTCTGCCCAGGTTGAATTGAGCCTTCAGAGCCATTACTTGCGCGATGGCATCCAGCTAACAAAGCTCAGTGTGCTCGTGGAGAGGACGTTTTGAAGACTCCAACATTTCATAGAATGCCTTTGCAGATTCCTCCATCTCATCGTCCGAATCCCGAGCCATGTCTTCGATCCCGGTACCATGCTCGTCGGTGCGATGACGAACCACCTCAGCTCTGGCACGTTGGGCAGACTCACCATGAAAAGTCCACAACGTATAATTAGGCCTAAAACCCCACTTCTGCAGGTGTTTAACCATTTCACCCTCTGTCTACCTTTTATAGTTGTCGCACCGGGGATAGGGACACCATGTTTTTTCCTGGCCATTTGCAAATGCGGCTCTCACAAACCCCTTGGTATTTATTAACCATTCTTTGGTCATGTCTTTCTGACTGGTGTGACCGGTGTACATCCACGCACGATCAGTCATCTTGCCTAGCTACTGGACACACAAGAAATATATATATATATTTCAGCATATATATTCATCAGTTAATCAAGTTTGTCAGTTTTATTACGTCCATGCAACCTACACGCTAATAGGTTAAGATAGGTCCTAATCCCACCCGAGTTTGTGTAGATTGGGTTCGTTTTCCCATGCACTGCTCCGGATCCGACGCAGAATTTCGACAGCACCTCCCCGCTGTTCTCCCGATACACGTCTCGGCAATAAGGAGAGAGGATGTGTACCCGGAGAACAACAGGGAGGCACTGACGAAATGCTGCATAGGATCCGGAGCAGAGCATATGGGAAAACGAACCCAATCTATACATACTCGGGTTGTCCATGGATAACATTGGACAATTTGAAAGGACGGCGGTTATAAATATGCAAAGACATGCATATTTATAGATGTCGTCCTTTCGAACGGGAGACGCATACTGGTCACGCATACTGATGATTGAAGGCACCTATAGCTAGCAAGTTTCAACGGCACGAAGACCGGAACAGAGCAAATTAATGGGGGAGGAGGAGAAGTCATTTGTGCTCACCCACGAACGCAGGGGCGGAGCTCGTCCAACGCACTTGGAGGTCATCGAACAACAGACCCTCGCAGCGACGAAACAACTGCACATTGAAATCCACCCGATCAACAAAAATATGATGTTTTCCATAACAAAATCGGAAAATATATGACCTAACACATGATTTACAAAACTATGACCCCGTCGCCCTCTGGAAGGACGAAGAGCACCTTTTCGGTCAACAGGAGGCCGAAGAGGTGTCGGGGGTCGGGGGTCAGTGGCGTCGGGGGCGGCACATTAACAGTTGCGCGGAGTGCGGGGGTCAGACGCATACTGGTCAGCTTCTTCTTCTTATTCTTCTTCTTCTCCTCCTTTTTCCTCTTCTTCTTCTCCTCTTCTCCTCTTCTCCCCTTTTTCTTCTTCTTCTTCTCTTCTTCTTCTTCTTCTTCTTCTTCTTCTTCTTCTTCTTCTTATTCTTCTTCTTCTACTCCTTTTTCCTCTTTTTCTTCTCCTCTTCTCCTCTTTTTCTTCTTCTTTTCCTTTTTCCTCTTCTCCTTCTCCTCCTCTCTTCTTTCTTCTTCTTCTTCTTCTCTTGTTTTTCTTCTTCTTTTCCTTTTCCTCTTCTCCTTCTACTCCTCTCCTCTTTCTTCTTCTTCTTCTTCTTCTTCTTCTTCTCCTTCTTCTTTTTTCTTCTAGTTTTTTACCTTTCTACTTTTCTTCTAAGTTTTTTCTTTTCTATCTAAGTTTTTCCTACCTAATAAACTAACTATCTAATTTAACAGAAAAAAACTAACTAAAAAAAAGGAAAAAACAAAAAAATGTGAGGGGGGGCGGCCCGGCACTCACCGGAGACGGCGGGGCGGCGTAGCGGCCGGTGGTGGGGGCAGGGGCTTCTGGCGTCGGCGCGGCCGGCGGCGGGCGGCCGGTGGCAGGTGCGGGGGCGTCTAGCGGTGAGGCGGCCGGCGACGGGGCTTCTGCCGGCAGGGCGACCGGCTGCGGGGAGGCCGGCAGCGGGTGCGGGGGCGGCCGGGGGATGGTGCGGGGGCAGCCGACGACGGGGCGGCCGGGGGCAGGTGCTGGGGCTGCCGGGGGCGGGTGCTGGGCGGCCGGTAGCGGGTGCGGGGCGGCCGGCAGAGGGTGCGGGGGCGGGGGCGGGGGCGGCCGACGGCGGGGCTGCCGGCAGCGGGTGCAGGGGCGGCCGGCGGCGAGGCGAGAGGGGCGGCGGTGGAGAATCGGGGCGAGACAGAGACAAAGAAAGAGAGGGAGAGGGGATGGGGTGGGGGTCGGGCTATAGCCGTTACTAGCCGTCAGCTTTGCCGTCTGCTGGCGGACGGCAAAGAGTCCCCAGGCAGACGGCAAAGATCGGGCATACGGCCCACCACCCCCACGGGGCCAGTGGGGCCCAGGTGGGTTCTTTGCCGTCTGCCTTACGGCTCTTTGCCGTCAGCTGGCTGATGGCAAAGCCCTGGCAGATGGCAAATGGTTTCTTTGCCGTCAGCCTGTTCTTTGCCATCCGTTCCCGCTCAGCTGACGGCAAAGGCTCTCTTTGCCATCTGCCAGCAGACGGCAAAGAGCTGGCAGACGGCAAATTGCTGAATTCCAGTAGTGATGAGGTTGTCGCGCCAATTATTGCTTCTACAACTATTGCTAACTCATAGTGATAAAGTAAAGCAAAAACGGAGAAAATTAATTAAAGACAACCCTATGGCTCCTGCCGGTTGCCGTACTCATCGACATGCAAGTCGTGATTATCTATGCATAACATGATCATCTCATACATCACATATATCTCATCATGTCATTGGCCATATCATATCACAACATACCCTGCAAAAACAAGTTAGACGTCCTCTAATTGTTGTTGCATGTTTTACGTGGCTGCTATGGGTATCTAGCAAGAACGATTCTTACCTACGTAAAAGCACAACGGTGATACACAAATTGCTATTCAACCTTCTGAAGGACCGCCCTTGTCGAATCCGATCCAACTAAAGTGGGAGAGACAGACACCCGCCAGCCATCTTTATGCAACAAAGTCACATGTCAGTTGATGGAACCGGTCTCTCGTAAGCGTACGAGTAAGGTTGGTCCGGGCCGCTTTATCCCACAACACCGCTGAATCAAGAAAAGGCCAAGGGAGGAAGCAATCTGAGCATCAACGCCCACAAACTCCTTTGTGTTCTACTTGTGATCTCATCTACGCATACACCTAGCTCTGATGCCACTGTTGGGGACCGTTGCATGGGAAACAAAAAATTCCTACGCAAACACAAGACCTATCCATGGTGATGAGCATCTACGAGAGGGAGAGTGGATCTACATACCCTTGTAGATCGCTAAGCGGGAAGTGTTAAGAAACGCGGTTGATGTAGTCGAACGTCTTCGCGATCCAAATCGCTAGCCGTCCCGGGATCCAATCACGATCCATCCCGATCTAGCGCCGAACGGACGGCACCTCCGCGTTCAACACAAGTACAGCTCGATGACGATCTCCGCCTTCTCCAGCAGCACGACAGCGTGGTGGTGGTGGTGGAGTTATCCCGGTAGGGCTTCGCCTAAGCACTACCGGAATCTATTTGGTGGAGGAACTAGAGAATAGAGAACTAGCACGTGGCCGTGTATTTTGGGGCTCTATGCCTCTAGTATATATAGGAGGGAGAGGGAGGAGCAAGCCTCCCTAGGGTTTCCCCTAGGGGTCGGCCAAACCAGGGCAAGGAGGAGTCCAATCCACTTCCTACTAGGAAGTGGATTCATATTAGGAAGGAGTCCTATTCCTTGCTATCTCCACCTTTTTTCCTCTTGGGCATATGGGCCATCATGGGGTTGGTTCCCCAGCCCATTAGGGGCTGGTGCACCACCTCTTGGGCCCATGTTGCCCCCGGGGTGGGTGGGCCCCACCCGGTGGACCTCCGGAACCCATTCGTCACTCCCGGTACACTACCGAAAATACCCGAAACTTTTCCGGAACCCAAATACCACTTTCCTATATATAAATCTTTACATCCGAACCATTCCATAGCTCCTCGTGACGTCCAGGATCTCATCCAGGACTCCGAACAACTTTCGGTCACCAACACATATATCACAATACTACCGAAACATCACCGAACGTTAAGTGTGCAGACCCTGCGGGTTCGAGAACTATGTAGACATGACGGAGACACCTCTATGGTCAATAACCAATAGAGGGACCTGGATGCCCATATTGGTTCCTACATATTCTACGAAGATCTTTATCGGTTGAACCTCTATGTCAAGGATTCAGTTAATCCCGTATGCTGTTCCCTTTGTTCTTTGGTATGTTACTTGCCCGAGATTCGATCGTCGGTATCTCCATACCTAGTTCAATCGCGTTACCGGCAAGTCTCTTTACTCGTTCCGTAATACAAGATCATGTGGCTAACACTGCAGTCACTTTGCTTGCAAGGCTTATTGTGATATTGTATTACCGAGTGGGCCCTGAGATACCTCTCCGTCACACGGAGTAACAAATCCCATTTTTGATCCATGCCCACTCAACAGACACCCTCGGAGATACCTGTAGAGCATCTTTATAGTCACCCAGTTACGTTGCGACGTTTGATACACACAAGGTATTCCTCCAGTGTCAGTGAGTTGCATGATCTCATGGTCATAGGAACAGATACTTGACATGCAGAAAAACTATAGCAATAAACTGACACGATCATATGCTACGTTTATAGTTTGGGTCTTGTCCATCACATCATTCTCCTAATGATGTGATCCCGTTATCAAATGACATCTCATGTCTATGGCTAGGAAACCTTGACCATCTTTGATCAACGAGCTAGTCTATTAGAGGCATACTAGGGACACAGTGTTGTCTATGTACCCACACATGTATTTGAGTTTCCAATCAATACAATTATAGCATGGATAATAAACGATTACCATGAACAAGGAAATATAATAATAACCATTTTATTATTGCCTCTAGGGCATATTTCCAACACAATCCCCCCTCCAACAGGGTGCCGGAACGGAGCTCCAGATGGCCTTGCGATGGAACAAAGACTTGCGGCGGCGGAAAAAGGGTTTTGGGTCTGCCTTCACAGTTTTTGCAATATTAGAGAATTTATAGGCCAGAGAGGGACGTCGGGAGAGCCACGAGGGGGCCACCACATATCAGTGCGTAGCCCCCCTGGGTGCGCCCTAATGTGTGGTGGGGCCCTCGTGTGCCTCCCGACCTCCTTCCGAAGTTTCTAGGTCTTCTTTTGGTCCAGAAAAAATCATTTAAAAGTTTCTTGGCAATTGGACTTCGTTTCGTACTACAAACCTAAAAAGGCAAAAACATGCAGAAAACAGCAACTGGCACTGGGCACTGGGTCAATAGGTTAGTGCTCAAAAATATTATGAATTGGTAAATAAAGAACCAAAAAGTATCCTAGAATGATAATATATAAGCATGGAACAATGAAAAATTATAGATACGTTGGAGACGTATCAAGGGGCCTTGGCATCCACTCAGATCTTCTCACATAGAGGTCATCTCCATGGGAGGAGGTAAGTGGAAGGAGCTATGATCAACAATCTCAGATGCTAAACATAAGCTAACCGTAAAAGGAGGAGGAGGGGTCCTTTATATAGTACGAGGCGAGATAGGGGAAAGGAGAATTTCCTGATGAACAAATTGCTAGAGCTAAAGAAAATGAAATTGCTGAAATTGATGAAGCTTATGAAACTTATTATGATTATGAAACTCCTATTAGTCCTAGTTCTCCTAAGTTTGAAATTCCTAAGATACCTGAAGGTTATGTTATGGACGAGGAGATATCTAGTGAAATTCTTTCTTGCAAGGATATAGACGATCTTAAGAAACTGCTATGCAAGTATAAGGAAAAAACTTTGAATGCTAGAATGAAATGTGATCCTAAGTTTGCTACTTCACCTATCTGTGTTACCGATAAGGATTATGAGTTCTCTGTCGACCCAGAGTTGATTACTTTGGTTGAATCTGATCCTTTCCATGGCTATGAAACTGAA
Source organism: Elymus sibiricus (assembly GCA_039707655.1). NCBI lineage: Eukaryota > Viridiplantae > Streptophyta > Magnoliopsida > Poales > Poaceae > Elymus > Elymus sibiricus. The sequence goes on along the minus strand of CM077669.1, from coordinate 182,447,365 downwards.
ACTGTAGTTGGACACCTTACTAAGCTGAATGATATAGCCACCCTCTTTACTCATGATGAGAAGATTCGCTACCATTACATCCTTAAGTTGTTTCCATTCTCATTAAAGGGTGATGCTAAGACATGGTACAATACTCTTGCTCCTGGTTGTGTGCGTAGTCCCCAGGATATGATTTATTACTTCTCTGAAAAATATTTTCCTGCTCATAAGAAACAAGCTGCCTTACAGGAAATATTTAACTTTGTGCAAATTGAAGAAGAGAGTCTCCCACAGGCTTGGGGGAGGCTTCTCCAGTTGCTTAATGATTTGCCTGATCATCCTCTTAAGAAAAATGAAATACTTGATATCTTTTATAATGGACTAACCGATGCTTCTAGGGACTTCCTAGATAGTTGTGCTGGTTGTGTTTTCAGGGAACGAACTATTGAACAAGCTGAGGAATTATTGAATAAAGTATTGAAGAATTATGATGATTGGACTCTTCCTGAACCACCGCCTAAACCCACTCCGAAGAAGAGGGGTATCTTATTTCTCAGTCCTGAAGATATGCAAGAGGCAAAGAAATCTATGAAGGAAAACGGTATTAAAGCTGAGGATGTTAACAATTTGCCACCTATTGAGGAAATACATGGCCTGGACACACCACCACCTCCACGGATGGTAGAGGTAAATTCTTTATTAAAGTTTAATGAAAGTGACATCCCTCACAATAAACCTCCTAGTCAATGCTTATATGAGTTTGATAACTATATTATGAAGCAAGATCATTTCAATGCTCATGTTATGAAACAGTTGAAATACAATTGTGATATGATTGCTCGCTTGAGTGACTTGGTATTTAGAATCAGTAATGATGTTAGAGGTGTAGGAAAGCATGCCTCTATCGTTCAAACTCAATTAGAACAAGTAGCGAAGTCTCAAAAAGAATTGCTTGATGAAATGAATAGTAATATGCATGACTTTGCTGCTAGAGTAGTAACTAGAGGAGGTAGAATGACCCAAGAACCACTTTATCCTGAGGGTCATCCTAAAAGAATTGAACAAGAATCTCAAAGAATTAATCCTGATGCACCTAGTCCTTCTAAGAAGAAAAATAAAAAGAAAAATGATAGGACTTTGCATACCTCTAGTGAACCTGGGACACAAAAACCTCCTGATAATAATGATGTCTTTATTTCCGATGCTGAAACTCAATCTGGTAGTGAACATCAACCTAGTGATAATGAAAATGATAATGATGATGTTCACGACGATGCTCACCCTAGTAATGATAAAGAACCAGATAATGAAGTTGAAATAGAGCCTGCCCCTGATCTTGATAACCCACAACCTAAAAATAAACGTTATGATAAGAAAGACTTTGTGGCTAGGAAACATGGTAAAGAAAGAGAGCCATGGGTTCACAAACCCATGCCATTTCCACCTAAGCCATCTAAGAAAAAGTATGATGAAGAATTTGAGCGCTTTGCTGAAATGATTAGGCCAGTCTTTTTGCGTACCCGCTTAACTGATATTTTGAAGATGGCCCCATATGGAAAGTATATGAAAGACATCATTACTAATAAAAGAAAAATACCTGAAGCTGAAATCTCCACTATGCTTGCTAATTATTCTTTTATGGATGGAGTACCTAAAAAACTTGGAGATCCTGGAATACCAACTATACCTTGCTCCATCAAAAGAAACTATGTTAAAACTGCTTTGTGTGATTTGGGAGCCGGTGTTAGTGTTATGCCTTTCTCCTTATATAAAAGACTTGATTTGAATAAACTCACACCTACTGAGATATCATTGCAAATGCCTGACAAATCAACAGCCATACCTATTGGTATTTGTGAGGATGTGCCCGTTGTTGTTGCAAATGTTACTATCTTAACGGTCCTTGTTATTCTTGAGATGCCCGAGGATGACAACATGTCGATTATCCTTGGTAGAACCTTTTTGAATACTGCAGGGGCTGTTATTGATTGCAATAAAAGCAAAGTCACTTTTCATATTAGTGGTAATGAGCACATGGTGCACTTTCCGAAGAAACAATTTCAAGTCAATGGTATAAATGCTATTGAAGAATCTCTGACCATCACTATTGGAAGTATTCAATTACCTCTACCTATTGCCAAAAATAAATATGATACAATTATTGTAGGGGATATGCACATCCCCATTGAGGTAACTTAGTGTTTTTACGAAAGTTCTTCGGTTTCATGCTAATCGGAAGTGGTTGTTAATAAGACTTGATCGACCTTATTAATGAATCATTTTTGAGAGGTATGAAGTCGATAAATCTAGTAAGCACAACTTTCTGCTCCCACCTTTTATTTTCTGTTTTAGTTAGTCAAATAAAATAAGATGCCATGTTTATCTTGTTTTCTGTTTTCTCCGTGCAATAAAAAATGACCTATAAGTAAAAATTCTCAGAATGCCCTGAAAATTTAACCCGAATTGTTTCTGAATATTTATGTATTTCTAATGCAAATAACACTTGAGGGGAGTGCCCAGGGTGCCCAGAACCCACCAGGGCGCGCCAGCACCCCCCCAGGCGTGCCGTGGTGGGTGGTGGCCCCACGTAGGCCCCCTCACTTATCTCATTAGCCCACGTTGTCACCTACCTCCAGCAAAAATACACCATAGCCACCATTTTCGTGTTCTTGCTCTCAAACCCGCGGATTTCGATCTGTTTGCTCGAAGCTCCGTTTCCGAAACTGTTTGGAGGGATTACTACTTGGTATGTGACTCCTCCATTTCTCCAATTAGTTTTTGTTTTAGTGGGTTATTTTTAGATTAATTAGCTACTCTTGGTGCTGTTGTAGATGAGCTTGCATGTTGAATTCTTAGAGTTCTAAGTAGTTTGAATGCTCAATATGGCCTCTATGCATGCTTGGGAGTAGTTGCTAACAATCTTACAAAGTTTTGCTGACAAATTTTTGTGGACTAAATTTTTTTAGAATTTTTATAGGATTAAAATGAATATATTTAGGAAGTTCTCCTCCAAGAAAAATGCCAAGGGAGTTATTGGGGAATCATCGGACAATGGCCTTCACACTCCAAGAAAAGTGGAGGTGCGGCCATGCGAATGGCCGCATGATGCCTTCCTGGAGGAGGCCGGAATCCACCAAGAGTTCTCTCAGTTTGTCGCAAACGCTGGGTTAACCGAGTTCCTCGCAGATAAGTGTGACCAATATCACATCCTTACAAATTCCTTTGCGCAAAGTTTTACTTATCTAGGAAGGAACAACCCCCCAGAAGTGCAGTTTAATCTTTATGCTGAACCTCACAAATTATCGCTAGCTGACTTCTGTAACATATGCTTGATTCCTTCTAATGGGCACTTGAGAGAACCTAGGCCATCTGAGTTTGAGGATTTTCTCCTCACATTAACCATGGGCGAGGCTAGAGGCGTGTCGAAGGCCACTGCGATTAGCTTATAGTTTCCCTCAATACATTATTTTGCCTTAGTCATCACTAAGTGTTTAACCACTAGGGAGAAGGTCAGCTCACTCAGTGCTCCTGACCTCGCTATTTTACGACGTGCACTTTATGATGATCACACCTTTAGTATGGGGGCTATATTTGCCCGGCGCTTACAGCTCAATAAAACTAAGGGAAAGATACATGGTGGTATTTATGCCACTCGCTTAGCGAACCACTTTAAAATCCCCTTTCGCCCACATGATTACCCCTTACCCCGAGTTTACGTCGATCATAAGACACTGCAGGCTCACCATTTTCTTGATGTAACTGACTCTCCACGTTATATTCACTATAACTTAGTATTTAGCAAGGAAACACGTGATATTATCCCGTTGCCTGCACATGCTTTGTTTGATCCTATTGCCAGGAACGGATACAGGATTATGCCAGATGACATTACAGCTTACCGCAACAACTTAGCAGCTGCTGAGGAGGAGCACCAGGGGTGGGATGCTCAGGTGCCGCCTCAGCCTCACTACGACTTGGGACCAGACGGCTACTACGGATGGTGATTACCAAGCTAGGCCAAAATCCTAAGCTTGGGGGAGTACGTATTTCCACCGACATTACATTCATGTTCGCACATTTCATTCCAGTTGTCGGTGTTCATACTTTTGCATTGTAATATCCATGTTAGATTTGTTTTCTCGCTTTCTTCTTGTGTGTTTGAAAAACTTTGAGAAAACCCAAAAATATTTCCAACTTCTTTTTAGTTTTTCTTTCTAGCTTAGTTTAATTGTTGCATTCAAAAGAAAACCCAAAAAGATTTCTCGCTTCTTCTTTTACTTGTTGGGAGCTATCCCGTGTAAATAGTTTTTCTCGTTTTTGTTTTTCTTCTTTAATTTGCCTCCTTCAAGAAAAACCAAAAACTCTAAAAATATTTCAGTGTGTTTCTCTGAAATTCTTTTCTTTTCTTTTTACTTGAGGCGTACCGAGGAGAACACCACGATGAAATCGTTGAGTGGTTCTCATCTGCATTATCGTCTATCTTACAAAGAACCCATATAACTTTGTCTTCTCCTCTTGAATAAAATGTTTGCAGATTCCAGCTTAGTCCACGGCATTCTTGCACTATTATTATTCTCTTATCGTTCGGTCGTGAAAGTGAAAGGCAATAATGACGACATTTGATGAATTGACTATGGCAGAGAAAGGCGGGTATGAACTCAACTTGTTTTTGTTTTTGTAAATATGTTTAACCTAGTATCCCTTGATTCATCTCATTATGATCAAACATGTTTGCAATGACCATTAGAGATTATAGTTGTTCATGCCATGCTTAAGTAGCTAGGAGTGGATAATGATCTATTTTGGGTGTCAACATCCATTAAAATGAATGTTTCAACTGGCTTGACTTGGCACATTGATGATTTATTTTGTGATGCGGTATGATGGTATGGTATCCTCCTCTGAATGTTTCAAGTGGCTTGACTTGGCACATGTTCACGCATGTAGTTGAATCAAAACCAACATAGCCTTCATGATATTTATGTTCATTGTGTCCATATTCAATGTTGATTATATGTAATGCATGTTCATGACCGTCTTCGCTCTCTAGCTGGCCGCTTCTCAATCTACCTGCTAGCCTTCGCCTGTACTAAGCGGGAATACTGCTTGTGCATCAAAACCTTTAAACCAAGTTATGCCAGATGAGTCCACTATAAATTACTGGAATCAGAAAAATTTGCCGTCGGCCATTTCTTTGCCGTCAGCTGGTGGATGGCAAAGAAGGTCTTTGCCGTCAGCTTAGAGAAAGCAGACGGCACAGAAGTGGCGGACGGCAACTACACAGTTTGCCATCAGCCAAGTCTTTGTCGTCCGCCAGCCGACGGCAAAGGGCCTGAAGGCAGACGACAAAGAGCCCAGATGGGCCCCACTGGACCGTGGAGCGGGCTAGGTTAGGTGGGCGGCCTGGATGCCGTCTGCTGCTACTTTGTCGTCTGCTTGCACACTCTTTGCCGTCCACTAGCGGACGGCAAAGAGTTGGCTAACTAACGGTCGTCCCCAACGGCCCTAAGTGACCGTTTCCCCCCTCTCTCTCCCCCTCGATCTCTCTCTCCCCCACCAACTCACCCACCCCACCCGCCGCCCTAGCCCCGCCCGACGCCGCCGAGCCCCGCCGTCGATCCAGCACCGCCGCCAGCCCCTGTGCCCGAGACACCGCACAGCCGCTCCCTCCCGCCGCCCCTCCCCGCCACCCGCACACCGCGACGCAGCACCGCCTCCCCAACCCCGCCCGACGCCGCTGAGCCCCACCGCCGCCCCCTATGCCCAGCACCGCCGCCGGCCCCTGCTACCGCCCCGCCCCCGGACCCTGTGCCCGCGCGCCGCACCGCCCCCTCCCCGCGATGCCGCACCGCCTCCCCCTCCCCGCGGCCCTTCTGCAGCACCGCCGCACCGACGTCCTCCCTACGGCGTCCGTCCTCCACGGGCCTCGTCCTCCACCGGCACCCTCCTCCACCGGCCCCCTCCTCCACCGGCCCCACCAAGGTGAGTTTTTTTTGTTTTTTTTTTGTTTTTTTTGGTTAGTTTAGGTTTAGTTTTAGGTTAGTTTAGGTCTAGGTTTAGGTTGGTGTATTAGGTTAGTTTAGGTTTAGGTTAGTTGGTTTATTTATTAGAAAAGAAAAAACCTAGAAGAAAAAAACCCCGACACGACGCCCCGACACCCGACACGACGCCCCGACACCCGACACGACACCCCGACACGACACCTCGACACCCCGACACGACGCCCCGACACCCCGACACGACGCCCCGACACCCCGACACGATACCCCGACACCCCGACACGACGCCCAGACACGACACCTCGACACCCCGACACGACGTCACTGACCCCCGACCCACGACGTCACTGATCCCCGACCCCCGACGCCACTAACCCCCGACCCCCGACGCCACTGACCCCCGACCCCCGATGCCACTGACCCCCGACCCCCGACGCCACTGACCCTCGACGGCACTGACTCCCGACGCCACTGACCCCGACCCCCGACACCTCTTCTGCCTCCTGTTGACCGAAAAGGTGCTTTTCGGCCTTCTAGAGGCCGACGGGGTCATAGTTTTGTAAATTATGAGTTAGGTCACATATTTTTCGATTTTGTTATAAAAAACATCATATTTGTGTTGATCGGGTGGATTTCAATGTGCAGTTTTTCAACGACCTCCCCGTGCGTTGGACGAGCTCCGCCCCTGCGTTCGTGAGTGAGCACAAATGACTTCTCCTCCTCCCCCCTTAATTTGCTCTGTTCCGGTCTTCGTGCAGATGAAACGTGCTAGCTATAGGTGTCTTCAATCATCAGTATGCGTGACCAGTATGCGTCTCCCGTTCGAAAGGGCGACATCTATAAATATGCATGTCTTTGCATATTTATAACTGCCGTCCTTTCGAATTGTCCAACATTATCCATGGACAGCCCGAGTATGTGTAGATTGGGTTCGTTTTCCCGTATGCTCTGCTCCGGATCCTATGCAGAATTTCGTCAGTGCCTCCCTGTTGTTCTCCGGGTACACATCCTCTCTGCTTATTGCCGAGATGTGTATTAGGAGAACAGCGGGGAGGTGCTGTCGAAATTCTGCATCGGATCCGGAGCAGTGCATGGGAAAACGAACCCAATCTACACATACTCGGGTGGGATTAGGACCTATCTTAACCTATTAGCGTGTAGGTTGCATGGACGTAATAAAACTGACAAACTTGATTAACTGATGAATATATATGCTAAATTATATATATATTTCTTGTGTGTCCAGTAGCTAGGCAAGATGACTGATCATGCATGGATGTACACCGGTCACACCAGTCAGAAAGACATGACCAAAGAATGGTTAACAAATACCAAGGGGTTTGTGAGAGCCGCATTTGCAAATGGCCAGGAAAAAACATGGTGCCCCTGTCCCCGGTGCGACAACTTTAAAGGGCAGACGGAGGGTGAAATGGTTAAACACCTGCAGAAGTGGGGTTTTAGGCCTAATTATACGGTGTGGACTTTTCATGGTGAGTCTGCCCAACGTGCCAGAGCTGAGGTGGTTCGTCGTCGCACCGACGAGCATGGTACCGGGATCGAAGACATGGTGCAAGACTTTGATGATGCTCGGGATTCGGACGATGAGATGGAGGAATCTGCAAAGGCATTCTATGAAATGTTGGAGTCTTCAAAATGTCCTCTCCACGAGCACACTGAGCTTTGTCAGCTAAATGCCATCGCGCAAGTAATGGCTCTGAAGACTCAATTCAACCTGGGCAGAGAATGCTACGACGCGATGATGACAATATTTGGACGCTTTCTACCCAAAGGCCATGTACTGCCTGCAAACCTGTACCAGTCGGACAAAATCCTCCGTGTACTTAAGATGCCCTATGAGAAGATAGATGCCTGTGAGAGTGGATGTGCCTTACTTAGGCTTGAGTATGCGGACTTGAACTATTGTCCCATTTGCAAGTCTTCCAGGAATGTTGTCGCAGACAACAGTATGGGTGAGAAGATGCAGACAAAAATTCCTATTAACGTTCTTCGCTATATGCCAGTCGTACCAAGACTTCAACGTCTTTTCATGGTCGAAGAGACGGCCAGACAGATGACATGGCACAAATTGGGCAAAAGAACCGAACTAGATGTAGATGGGAATCAGATGTTGGTACACACTTCAGACGCTTTTGCGTGGAAGCACTTCGATGCATTACATAATGATAAACCGGCAGATCCAAGGCATCCTTGAGTCGCCATCAGCACGGATGGGTTCAATGTGTTTGGTATGACGGCAACCCAATACAGTTGTTGGCCTGTATTTGTCATTCCACTCAATCTCCCCCCGGAGAGATTATGAAAAGAAAGAACATTTTCCTGACGTTGATAATTCCAGGGCCCAACTATCCGGGGAAGAATAATAATGTGTACATGCAGCCGCTTAAGGATGAATTGCAACAAGCTTGGGATAATGGGATCAAGACAAACGACGCCGCTACCAAAAAAACCTTCAAAATGCATGTGTGGTACATGTACTCGACGCATGACTTGGCGGCGTATACCCTATTCGTTGGCTGGTGTGTGCATGGAAGGTTCCCATGCCCCACATGCAAGGCAGCTCTTCAGTTCCGTTGGCTGCAGGTGGGTCGAAAGTATTCTTGCTTCGACATGCATAGACAGTTCCTGGATCCTCGCCATAAGTTCAGAAAAGACAAGAAGAATTTAATCAAAGGTAGAGTTGTCAAAAACTCTGCACCCCCCACGTTGACAGGCCAACAGCTCCTGGATCAGTTAAACGCTCTCGAGCTGGATCCAAATCGTCCCCGGTATTTCAAAGGGTATAATACGGAACACACATGGACTCACAAGTCATGCTTATGGGATCTGCCTTACTTCAAAGACCTCCTTTGCCCACACAACATCAACGTGATGCACACTGAAAAGAATATCGCCGAGGCCATTTTTGGTACATTGTTCGGCATAGAGGGGAAGTCAAAGAATAATCCTAAGGCTAGAATCGATCAGGAGGCTCTATGTGACAGACCGTTACAACACATGCGACAAGCGAAAGAAAGCAGAACTGGACAAAGCCAAAGGCATGATTCAATCTTGGAAGGCCGGATATGAGGGAAATGATCTTGTGGGTGAAAATGCAGTTGATGTTCCCCGATGGTTATGCAGCGAATCTAAAGAGGGGAGCGAGTCTTGACAAACTGAAGATATTTGGTCTCAAGAGTCATGATTGGCACATATGACTTGAGCGGGTAATGCCGGTGATGCTGCGTGGCTTTATCCCTGAGGATGAATGGCTAGTAGTGGTAGAGTTGGCATCGGAGTTGATCTGGCGTGCTAGATGAAATGGAAGAGTTGGCATCGCCTGGCGTGCGAAAGAACTATCGCCTGGCGTGCTAGATGAAATGGAAGAGTTGGCATCGGAGTTGATCTGCAAGTTAGAGAAGATCTTTCCACGGGGTTTCTTTAATCCAATGCAGCATTCGATTTTGCATCTCGCGACCGAGGCAAGATTGGGGGGGCCCGTGCAAAATCGTTGGTGCTTCGCAACTGAGAGGATGCAGAAGACGCTTCGAGCAAAATGTAAAAATAAACGTAGAATTGAAGGATCGATGGCCGAGGCATTCATTACTGAGGAGGCGGCAAACTTCGTGATAGCACACTACGAAGCCAAAAATCGTCATTTGCATAATCCGAAGCCTCGGTACAATGATGGCGACCCAAAAAAAGTCGATCCAACCTCAGCCTATTCAAAGGGAAGCTCGCACCAGCCGGTGCTTCTAAAGCAAAAGCGTTGGATGTCGATGAATGACGGACCATTTCATTGTATATCTTCAACAACCTAGCAGAAGTGCGGCCGTACATCGAGTAAGTTGTCGGTACATTATTGTTTCGCAACTTGTAATTCCTTAGAACTGCTCTTATTCCCGGATATTTGATATAGTCGATACGTCGCCAAATTCTTGGATGGAGTGGTCATCCAAAAGGACTCCATCGAAGAGTATGAGCTCCTGGCGAAGCATGGAGACGGCTATCCTTGTTTCATCTCTTGGTTCAAACACATGGTAATTACCATTAATGGACCATTCCATTTCTTCATCTTATTTGCGGCTAATGCAACAATCCTTTCGTATTAAACTTGTAGGCTAATTCAGAGTCTATGGACGCCGAGCTGAGACAAGTCGCTAATGGTTCTGACTATAAGGTCCGTTCATTTGACAGATACGACATCAACGGGTATCGCTTTCGTACCTTTGGCAAAAAGCTATCTATGCCCGACCTAAAGACTACAAATTGTTGTGTCTTTGCTATCAGCAAAGGAGGTACAGAGTACTATGGAAGAGTTGAAGCAATTTATGAACTTCTATTCTATGGTGAAAACCCACCGAACGTCGTAGTCTTCAAATGTCATTGGTTCCAGCCGAAGGAGACTAGAAGGACTCATGAACATATAGGGCTAGTCGAAATCAAATAAAGCACCCATTTAGATGTGCCCGATGTCTATATTACGGCTCAACAGGCGACCCAAGTTTTCTATCTACCGTGGGCCACATTTTAGGGATGTCGTTTATGAAGTGCCGCCACATTTTAGACCACCTCCCCTCAATGAAGAGGATTATGAACCTCACATTAACCAAGACACATATGAAGGAGAATTCTTCCAAGAAACACGTATTTCCAAAAAACGTTTCAAGAACCGCTCTACTTCACCCCGGAACATTGAAGTAGACAGCGACAATGAATCCGACTTAACTCCTGAGCCGAAACAGGAAGAGCCGGAACAAGAAGAGGTTACTGATGAAGATGACCTGTCAATGCTTAACCGATTACATGAAGGAGGCCTTCCACACGTTGTTCCTGATAGTGATGATGATCATGCATTTATTGATGATAGTGATGATGATGATGCATTTATTGATCCCGGAGAATATATAGATGATCAAGATTATTATTAATTCATGTCAGGTAATCAACTTTTAGTTCATGTTAGGTATATGATGATACACTTAAATTATATACATTTTATTATTCATGTCGGTATTCAATTTTATGTTGTACTAATTTCGTTTACTATTTGTCATGGCAGTTGTTGAAAGATGGTTGGAAAGGGTCGAGAGCACTCCATGGCTCCTTCCTCAGAGGGTGGTGGGATGGGTACTTCCATTCCAGCTGACTCTCTCCGGAGAGCGTTGCTCTCTAGTCTGCATACACCGGTGGCCGCTTCTTCGTCGACCCCCGTGAGAGGAGGTCGGGGGAAGAAGAGAGGTAGTAGAGGTCGGAGAGGAGGCCGCGGCAAAGGTAGGGTGGCTGCTACGCCTTCCTCGCCGCCACCCCCAGCTGATTCACCCGAGCACAAGACTGCTAGGGTGGACCCATCTGAGGATGAGGCTACACGGACTCCGGTCCATGATCCTCGGGTCGACGATCCTTCGACCTACAAGACTCCTGTCCTAGAGGCTTCGTCCCACGAGACTCCGGAGCAGAGTAGGGATGAGGGCATGTCCTGGCAGACCCCATGGGATACCTGGCCAGAGGAGCCTAGTGGCCATGCTGATGGTGGCGGGGATCATTTTTCTGATAGCGACGTGGAGGTGGCTGAGGGGGCCACCGTCTACCAGCATGGTATGACACAGCTCCCGCCCGTGCCGGCGACCCGCCAGCTGAGGTGGTCGATTAGGCCTGATTGGGAGAGGTAAGTGCATGTACTCTTTTTTAACCTTTTGCCTTCACATTTTTTAAAATATCTAATGTGTTGGCTTTGTCATACTGCAGGGGTTGGCATCAACCCAAGGATGCCCGCAAGCACAACAGCATCCTTGATGTCCTTGTCAGACAAAACTTCCCGGGGTTTGTCACGTTGCCCAGTGAGGGTCAGGTTCCAGAGTTAGGACTAACCTGGGAGCACTACTTGGCTGCACCGGCCCCGCCCGAGGAGAGGATCGACGGTGTTTTGTGCCACACAAGGGCGGAGATGGTGATCAGACAGTTTTGGGTAATTTCTCCTTTACAAAATTAAAAATCAACAATAGCTAGTTATTGCACTAATAAGTTTTGTCTCGTTTGATTGCAGACCTTCTCCAGGTACCAGGAGGGATACGAGGAGGCCGCGGCAAAGGTTATCGATCAGCAATGCAGGCGCCTACTGCAAAACTTTCGGCACGAGGCTCGGGTGCAGGCTGTTCGGGACTACTACGCCTTGCGGCGTATTAGGAAGGAGAAGTCGACGTGCCGCGGAAAGAAGATGGAGAAGGAGCATTACATGAAGGTAATTACGTATTCTTAAGGCCATGTACTTAGTTTCCTTCATTTGATTCCTACGCGTTGCGCTCAAGTATCTCTTTATTAACTTAGGTGCCCTCGAGATGGTGTGAGGATAGGATGGATTGTTGGGAGGCGTTGGTGGATGGGTGGTGCTCAGAACAATGGCTAGCCGTCCACAACAATGCCAAGGACTGGCATAACAAAATGGTTGGTGTGCCACACCATCAAGGGAGCGCCAACTTAAATCAGTTTGGTCAGAACTGGGTATGTGGTTAGCTTCACAATAAAACGGAGGTGCCACAGATGTACGACCTCTATGCGATGGCCCATACTTCCTCGTACAAGAAGGTGAAGGCCTTCTCTGAGTCTGACCTCGATCATCCCGAGAAGTTCACCAACATCTCCTCCCACAACAAGCTCGTGAGGTACATAGATGAGGGGAAGGCGAGGAAAGGGGAGGACTTTAACCCGAGCCAGCAGCCTATTGATCCAGAGCTGGTGATGATAGCTGGCGGCGGGAGGCCCCATGGCTCGATTGCTATTGGAGATGGCCTTATACGTTGTCCTAGCAACCTCCGGCAGATCAAGGCACGCCAAACGAGCTCCTGTCCTGAGATAAGGCCTCGTCCACGGCCAGTCGAGCTAGCCATCAAGGTTAGTTATATGGACTCAGATATCTTTCCTCATTATGTTGTGTGTGTGAACAAAGATGATTACAATGCTAACGAGGAGTTGTGTTGCAGGCTGCTATTCAGAAAGAAAGAGAGACAACACAGGCGCTTATGGCGGCGAAGGAGAAGGAGATGGAGGAGAGGACGGCTAGGTTGTTGGAGGAGGAGAGGGCACGGAACGATGCATCTCACCGGGCCATCTACGAGCTCTTCGTGGTAAGTTTCTTCTTCATATTTGTCAAATCTTGCATTTAATGTTCGTTTCATTAATAACTAATATCATTGACTTGTGAAAACCAAATGTGCAGTCTATGTGCGAGAAGACCGGCCAGACCCTTCCGTCGATGCCAGTCATTACCACGGCTGGAACGGTGAGTTTTATTTGAATGCAATGATATTTTCAGTGTCATCATGCTAACGAGACATTGCAAATCATCTTTGGTGCAGAATATCTCCCGAAACGCATCGCACGACCCTTCTCCAGGGCAGCCTTCTCCAGGTGAAACCGGCCAGAGCAACCCCGGTGCCTCACCTCCGTGATCACGAGGACGGTAAGCCCCAATATGCCACTTACTTGGCTCATTTTCTCAAATAAAGACAAACTTAGCACTTAGACAAACTTAGCTCCTTGTGAGAGTTACAAGTCTCTTCTTGATGGAGGAATCCCGACTGTTGTCGCGGGGGTCGTTTTTTCTTCTCCTTCTCTCGATATATACCTTGGTATATTGCGGGAGAGGAGAAGGGAAAACGACCATCACCAACTGTCGAAATATTAGTGTTAGGTAGTGTCCACCAACATACACCACCATATAAGTGTGAGTGAGTGTGCACCATACACACCATGAGGCAAACCTCGAAAGATCTATCCTTCTTCCAATTTTGCCCGAATGACACAAATAAGCAATAAGAAGAAGAAAACAAGAGGAGAAAGAGAGAGAGAAGAAAAATGCTTATGCATCTTCTTCTTCTTCTTCTTCTTCTTCTAGTCTTCTTCATCTAACTTTTGTATTTCCCATTTTGCAGATTAGAGTCACTTCACGGAAGCTTGCATTGATGGAGTGCTTGTGGTTCATGGAGTGCTTATGATTTTGTATCGATGAATAATTTTAAACTTGCTACATATGTGAAACTTGCTACTTGTTGTTGGATGATATTTGTACTTGTTGTTGGATGATAGGATGATATTTGTGCTTGTTGTTGGATGAATTGTGCTTGTTGTTGGATGATAGGATGATATTTGTGCTTGTTGTTGGATGATATTAATTTGTGCTTGTTGGATGATCATCAGCATGGGAAGAATATTGTTATTGTGAAATATATACATATATAGCGTATTTTGCCTGTGAAAATTGTTGGATATAAGAAAAAATAGAAAAAACAGTGGCATTATTGCCTCTTTGCCATCTGCCACTGACAGCAAAGCCGCTTTGCCGTCTGCCCCCGACGGCAAAGGGGACACGTGTCACTCACCTGTGCAAACTGGGAGTGCCAGGCCTCGGGCCATTTGGTCACTTTGCCGACCGGGGGCAGACGGCAAAGAGCCGGATGCATGGCCGTCCAGGGGCAGACGGCAAAGTACCGGATGCATGGCCGTCCGGGGACAGACGGCAAATTATTTACCGCTTTGCCATCGGTGGCAGACGGCAAAGGCTGCCGTTAGCCACTAACGGGGCTTACTCCTGTTTAGGCCGTCTAGCCGCTTTGCCGTCTGCTGCCTGACGGCAAAAACACTTTGCCGTCCACTGAGTAAAGGCAGACGGCAAAGCACTCCTTTACCAGAGTTCACAGTGCCGGAAATTTGGCCGTCTGCTGCCGGACGGCAAAGCCTTTGCCGTCAGTGGTCCTACCTTTTGCCGTCCGCTATGGCAGACGGCAAAGTACCTGATTCCTGTAGTGATATCTACCTATATGCGTTATTACCCTGCCGTTCCAAAGTAAATTTGCATGTGCCACCTCTAAAATTTCAAATAAACATCTGTTTTGTGTGCCTGGACCGCTCATGGAGCGACAGGGGGCGGTCAGTATCTTCCATGCTAAGCGGGTTATTCTCAAGATGAGTGTTTATTCACTTGTCCTTACACGAGAGGGACGGTAATAGGGATTCCCAGTCCCGAAATCAAAAATCAAAAATAATTAAACAAAACTCCCCCAGGAATGTTGTTGGTTTGGATGGTACCCGTGGATGCGGCTCGCCGTGGAGTGTGATTGTTGGTGGAGGGGGAGTAAACATTTACTTTTACCGCTTGGGAACCGCCGCTAATTTGTTTAGCATGGAAGATATTGATAACTCTTGGTCGTGACGTTGACAAGAAGGGTGTACCTCCCAAAATTATATCTATCTCTCTTTTAAACTTTGAGCTCTGGCACTGCTGCAAATCCATGCTTCCCTCTACGAAGGGACTATCTATTTACTTTTATGTTGAGTCATCACCTTCTCAAATAAGCGCCAGACCTGAGAGCACTATTGTCATCCTCATGCATTGTGTATAGTTGATGTTGGGTGCAGCATGACTGGATCTTTTCTACCATGAATTACAATGTTTAGACACTGCTTGAACTTTGGAGGTGCTCTGCATTTATGTTTTGCGGTCTCAGAAAGGGCTAGCGAGATACCACTATTGTCATATTGTATCAAATTGTTTTGACAAAATGTTGGCACTTGAGATGTATTATTATTGCTCGCTAGTTGCTTATGTTATTGATATGAGTAAATATAATTCCTAAGAGTTATTGTTGACATGGTTAGTCATGATCTTTGCTGAAAACCTGGGTGCTACTTAAGCATATATGTAAACAAAAACAAAAGAGTTCATAAAAGTTTTTCTTTATCACTTTCAGTTTATCAACTGAATTGCTTGAGGACAAGCAAAGGTTTAAGCTTGGGGGAGTTGATACGTCTCCAACGTATCTACTTTTCCTCACTCTTTTGCCCTTGTTTTGGACTCTAATTTGCATGATTTGAATGGAACTAACTCGGACTGGCGATGTTTTCAGCAGAATTGCCATGGTGTTGTTTTTTGTGCAGAAATAAAAGTTCTTGGAATGGAGCGAAACATTCTGGAGATTTATTTTGGAAAATATAAAAAATACTGGAGCCATAAACCACCGGAGAGGGGGCCCAGGGTGCGCAGCACCCCCCCAGGGCGTGCCAGCCCCCTCCCGGCGCGCCCTGGTGGGTGTTGGGCACCTCGTGGCCACACTTGCCCTATCTCCGCCACTATAAATTCCTATTTTTCCAGGAAAAAATAGGAGAGAAAGAATTATCGCTTTTCACGAGACGGGGCTGCCGCCACCTCCTGTTCTTCATCGGGAGGCCAGATCTGGAGCCCGTTTGGGGCTCCGGAGAGGGGAATCTGCGGTCTTCGTCATCATCAACCTTTCTCCATCGCCAATTCCATGATGCTCCACACCGGGAGTGAGTAATTCCTTCGTAGGCTTGCTGGTCGGTGAGGAGTTGGATGAGATTCATCATGTAATCGAGTTAGTTTTGTTAGGGCTTGATCCCTAGTATCCATTATGTTCTGAGATTGATGTTGCTATGACTTTCGTATGCCTAATGCTTGTCACTAGGGCCCGAGTGCCATGATTTCAGATCTGAACCGTTTATGTTATCATCTCTATATCCATGTTCTTGATCCGATCTTGCCTTGTCATATGCACCTATTACGTGTTATGATCCGTCAACCCCATAGTGACAATATTTGGGATACTTCGCGGTGATGACCGTAGGTTGAGGAGTTCATGTATTCACCATGTGTTAATGCTTTGTTCCGGTTCTCTATTAAAAGGAGGCCTTTGTCGGCGTCCTGGGATTGGGGGTACCCAGAACCGCCTGCCTGCGACCCAGGGCGTGGCCCACTACGGAGGCATGGTATGGCACAATGCAGCCTCACTCAAGACAAGGCCCTCGAGAGAGCCCCGCGCTCGCGAGGGAGACGGCGCCAAGACCCTCGGAGGGAGGAGGCCTCCCCAGGTCGCCTCCCGAGGGGCGAAGATCCCCATGCAACACTAAGCCTCGGGAGGCCGGGGGTGACGCAAGCCAGGCCAGGCGGGCACCAGCGCGTGCAGATGAGACAGTTTCCTCTTTGGTGCAAACGAGGCAAAGACGTACGCGGGTTCCCAAGGCACCCCCCAAAGGTTTCCATTCCGGTGCAACGAGACCAAGACCATGAGCTCCACAGGGCAAACGTTATCGCCGAGCCCACCTCTGCATCACCACCGGCTACTTTGCAGGTGAAGACCACCTTTCGTCAGGATAAGATGTACCTCTTGTCCCCTTTCGAATTTGGCTGTTGTGGGATCCCTTCCCGCTGTTGCGATAAGGGAAGAGGATCCGGGCCACTATAAATAGAGGCTAGGCTGCTCCGTGGGGGGGGGTCGAACACCACCCGAGCGCCCACGCGAGGCCCCTCACCACTGTACCAGTTCATCCACAAACCTCCTCGTGAGGCAATCCACCAAAAGGCAGGAGTAGGGTTGTACGCTTCGCAGCGGCCCGAACCTGGGTAAATCCCCATGTGCTAATCTTCTCCCTGCGATGGAGTGAGTTCGTCGAGCTAGGTTATCGAGCTGTGAGCCTAAGGTCAAAGTTGTTGGGGATCTTCGCACACGCCCCTGTGTTCAAACCTCTTGGGTTTTGTGGAGCCCCAGATCCGACATTTGGCGCGCCAGGTAGGGGGCGTGTCGAAGCCTATCCATCCGCGGCTGCATTCAGGCCTCGATTCATCAGCTCCATGGCCGATGTAACCTCTGAGGCCAGGCAGCCCTTGGCATGCGGCGGCGCGACGGCTCGCCTGGCTGACCCTGCGGTCGCATGCATCCTCGGCGGATCGCAGGCATCCGCCTCCAACCGCCAGGTCAATCAGTTCCTCCGCCAGGCGAGCGTGGTTCGGCCACGGCACGTGGCCCCGCAGCCTCGAACGGAGGCCCCACACCGACCATAAGCAGCGTGGCCATCACCAGGACCCTCATAGATGGCGGAGCCGGCCTCAACGTCCTCTCCGTGGAGACCTTCAACGCGCTGCAGGTGCCCTACGACCAGCTCGCACCCTCAAGGCCCTTCTCTGGGGTGGCCAGGGGCTCCGTCGCCCCCTTGGGGCGGGTGCGCCTCCCCGTCACCTTTGGCACCCGCTACAACTACCGCACCGAGCAGATCGACTTCGACGTCGCCCACATCCACCTCCCTTACAACGCAATCCTTGGCTACCCCGCCCTCGCCAAGTTCATGGCGGCAACGCACCCGAGCTACAACGTCATCAAGATGCCTGGGAGCAACGGCATCCTCTCCATCGTCGGAGACGCCAAGGACGTAGTCCGCGCACTCAAGCTCGCCTACAAGGCGGCGGCTGCGACGCGCCCCAACG
The DNA here is from genome assembly GCA_039707655.1 of Elymus sibiricus. Taxonomy (NCBI): domain Eukaryota; kingdom Viridiplantae; phylum Streptophyta; class Magnoliopsida; order Poales; family Poaceae; genus Elymus; species Elymus sibiricus. The sequence continues at coordinate 182,429,119 of CM077669.1, read as the reverse complement.
CTGGGGACGCCGCGCAGGCTTCGGAGGACGCTGGGGACGTCGTCGACGCCGCGCCAGTGAAGAAGAAGCAGTTGTTCTCTCAGAACCAGGCTGATACGAAGCAAGTGCTTGTAGATGACGAGAACCCAAGCCTCACCTTCACCATCGGTGCCGGCCTCCCTCCGGAGAAGGAGGAGGCGTTGGTGGCCTTCCTCCGCGCAAACAAGGATGCGTTTGTGTGGAACGCATCCGACCTGGTGGGGGTCCCGAGGGATGTGATCGAGCACCACCTCATGGTGTGCCCTAACGCACGTCCCGTAAAGCAAAAGGCGAGGAGGCAGGCTCATGAGAAGAAGGCGTTCATCGCCCAGGAGGTCGGCAAGCTGAAGGAGGCTGGAGTTATCCGAGAGGTGCGATACCCGGAGTGGCTGGCCAACCTAGTGGTCGTCTCGAAGAAGTGCGGGAAGGAGCGCATGTGCGTCGACTTCACGAACCTCAACAAGGCTTGCCCCCAAGACCCGTTCCCGCTGCCGCGCATCGACCAGATCGTGGACTCCACCGCCGAGTGTGACCTCCTATGCTTCCTGGACGCCTTCTCTGGCTACCATCAGATCAAGATGGCGGTGGAGGACGTCGAGAAGACGGCCTTCCTCACCACGTGCGGTGTGTTCTGCTACATGTGCATGCCCTTCGGGCTACGGAACGCCGGCGCAACCTTCCAGCAGCCGATGCACATCGCCCTGGGGAAGCAGCTTGGGAGGAACGCGGAGGCCTACGTCGACGACATCGTGGTCAAGTCGCGAGAAGCCAAGACCCTGATCGAGGTCCTGGAGGAGACGTTCGCCAGCCTACGGCGAGTGAGCTTGAGGCTGAACCCCGAGAAATTTGTCTTCGGGGTCCCATCGGGCAAACTACTCGGTTCCTGGTGTCGCACCGGGGGATCAAGGCAAACCCGGAGAAGATCAAGGCTATAAGCAAGAAGAGTCCGCCTCAGACCCTCAAGGAAATGCAGAAGCTGGCGGGCTGCGTGACCTCCTTGGGACGCTTCATCTCCAAGCTTGGCGAACGCGCCCTGCCGTTCTTCAAGCTCATGAAGAGGAAGGGCCCCTTCGAATGGACTCCGGAGGCAGACGCGGCATTCGAGGACCTCAAGCGGTACCTCACGAGTCCACCAGTAATGGTGGCGCCCCACCTCCGGGAGCCCCTATTGCTATACCTGGCTGTCATCCCGCACTCCACCAGTGCTGCGCACGTGGCGGTCAGGGAGGAGCATGCCGGCGCGCACGCTACACCCTCAGGCGCAGGCGAGCCCCCGGGCATGAAGCAAGGTGACTCACAGGATGCCCTGAAGCCCTCACCTCTTCAAGACGACGCTCCTGAGGCCTCAGCCGCCCCGGTGACCCCCGAGGCACCTGGATCTCATGAGCCCGCTACGGAGCGGGGCGGCGCGGAAGGCTTCTCCCTCATCAAGCACCCGCTGTACTACATCAGTACCGTACTGCGGGATGCGCGCTCGCGTTACCCTATGCAGTAGAAGCTCCTGCTCGCGCTTCTCGTCGCTTCAAGGAAACTGCGCCATTACTTTTAGGGCCACCCCATCAAGGTTGTCTCCGCGTATCCCTTGGAGAAAGTGCTGCGCAACCCCAATGCAGCAGGGAGGGTCGCAGAATGGAACATCGAGCTGCAGGCCTTCGAGTTAGAGTTCAGCACGACCAGGGTCATCAAGGGGGCAGCCCTGGCGGATTTTCTGGCCAAGTGGACAGACGCTCCCGACAGAGGGCTGGATTAGGGCCAGTCCCTCACCCCCGGCGACGAGGCGCCTCATGGTTGGATCATGCACTTCGATGGGGCCTTCGCGCGCAGTGGAGCAGGGGCCGGAGTTGTAGTCATCTCCCCAACCGGGGACAAGCTCTACTACGCCGTACTGCTTTGCTTCCAGTATGGCGAGAAGGTCTCCAACAACATCGCAGAGTACGAGGGCTTAATCGTTGGCCTCAATGTCACGGCCGCCTTGGGGATTCAGTGCCTCATCATCAAGGGCGACTCCCAGCTCCTCGTCAACTTCTCCAACAAGGAGTATACGCCTAAAGACGAGCACATGGGGGCATACTTGGAAGAGGTACGTAAGATTGAAAAATGTTTCCAGGGCTTGGAATTGCAGCACATCCCGCGCGGCGCGAACAAGGAGGCCGATGACATCGCCAAGAGGGCATCGCGTCGCGAGCCTTAGGAGTCGGGCGTCTTCAAGGAACGGCTCTTCAAGCCATCCGCGGCACCCCCAACCGTGGACCAGGTGCCGTAGAGTGAAGAGCTTCCCCCAGCACCGCCCTCGGGGGCTCCGACTTGTGGCCCGGACTCAGGAGCCCGACTGCTCCTGGCGCTGGAGCCGCAAGCCGACGACTGGACGCAGGAGTTCAGGACGTACCTGCTCCACGGCACACTACCAAAAAAGGAGGAAGACGCAGAGCGATTGGTATGACAGGCCACATCTTATTGTTTGCGGGACGGCGAGCTATACCGTCGGCGCCCGAACGACGTCGCGTTGCGATGCGTGTCTGGGGAACAGGGGCGTGAGCTGCTGGCCAACATCCACGGAGGAGACTGCGGACACCACTCCTCGTCACGCACCCTACTAGGGAAGACGTTCCGCACTGGCTTCTACTGGCCTACGGTGCTCAACGATGCCACCGAGCTGGTCCGGTCCTGCGAGGCTTGCCAGTTCCATGCCAAGAAGATTCATCAGCTCGCGCAGGGCCTCCAGACCATCCCGCTCTCCTGGCCCTTCGCGGTCTGGGGGCTGGGTATACTGGGGCCCTTTCCGCCAGCGACCGGCGGATACCTCTACCTCTACATCGCCATCGACAAGTTCACCAAGTGGACGGAGGTGGAGCCTGTCCGCGCCATCCCCGCCAGATCGGTCGTCAAGTTTATCAAGGGCCTCGTGAGCTGCTTCGGCGTCCCCAACCGCATCATCACCGACAACGGTTCGCAGTTCACAAGCAACCTTTTCAGGACCTATTGTACTAACCTTGGAACGCAGATATGCTACGCTTCAGTGGCGCACCCACGAAGCAACGGTCAGGCGGAGCGCGCCAACGCGGAGGTCCTGCGGGGCCTCAAGGCAAGGAGCTTCAAGAAGAAGCTCGAGGCCTGCAACAGGGGTTGGCTCGATGAGCTTCAGTCCGTGTTGTGGTCCATCCGCACCACTGCGACTAAGCCCACCGCCGAGACCCCATTCTTCCTCATCTACAGAGCTAAAGCCGTCCTCCCACACAAGGTCAAGCATCGATCCCTGCGGGTCTTGGCATTCGACGAGGAGCGTCAGGATGCCTCGCGGGGGACAGACCTCGTGCTTGGGGAGGAGGCCCATCGTCAAGCCTCGATATGAGCTACGAGGTACCAGCAGGCACTGCGGCGTTACCATTGCCGTAACGTCCGCTCCAGGACCCTCGAAGTCGGAGACCTCGTCCTGAGGCGGGTCCTTTCTAGGGAGGGCTTGCACAAGCTCTCGCCCATGTGGGAGGGCCCGTTCAGGGTCGCCCGCATCTCCAGGCCTGGCGTCGTGCGCCTGGAGACTCAGGACGGGGTCCCCATCCAGAATGCCTGGAACATCCAGCACCTCGACAAGTTCTACCCGTCACACTCTCACGTAATAATGCGTGGGCTGTATACGCCCGGAGCCCCTCGAGGATGCGGAGGGATTCCCACCCGTGCCCAAGTGGAAGCCCCATGCTCCGCGCTGGCGGACAACACTGTCCTCCAATGACTATGCCCACGCAATGTGCATGCCCTATGCTCCGCGCTGGGGGAAGACGAAGACTAGCCTAGGTGCCGGACGTGGTTGTTCTTTGCTTTTCTTGTATTCGAATTTGCCATTTTTATGTAATGAAACTCGAGGCTTTTCGACTATATTTAAAGAAAAAGGGGCGGGAATTTTTCTCCTTGCAGTTTTCTATCTTGAAGTTTCTTTCTCCGGGTTAACACCTGCCAGCTTCTCCCTCCCGCGCCCCGTGAGCGGGGGCTGCAGGCACGGTGCGCACACCTCGCCAAGGCCTCGGTATCCTGGTCCCCGCGTGGCCTTGGCGTCCTGGTCCTCACGTGGCGCTCTCGAGTGAGCTAGCAGGCGTGTGCCGCCACACCCTCGCTCGGGGGCTCCGCCGCGGCCCGGCACGCTATCTTAGAGCCTCTGGAGGCTCACACCTCCTGGGGCAGGAACAGGCGAAAAGGTATGGTTGCAGCTTGAGCGTCAAGGGGTGCTCCTGAGCAACGCGCCTTAGGAGTCTCATTTATCACGTAGCTTCTCGCCCCTTGGTCTCGTCCTGGTGATCCGGACGCCCCAACGGCGGTCCAGGCCTCGCCCCTTGGTCTCGTCCTGGTGATCCGGACGCCCCAACGGCGGTCCAGGCATGCGCGGGATTGGGCCCTGCCGACGTAGAGCGCCACTTGAGCGTCAAGGGGGGCTCCTGAGCAACGCGCCTCAGGAGCCTCACTGATCGCGTAGCTCCTCGCCCCTTGGTCTCGTCCTGGTGATCCGGACGCCCCAACGGCGGTCGAGGCCTTGCCCCTTGGTCTCGTCCTGGTGATCCGGACGCCCCAACGGTGGTCGGGGCATGCGCGGGATTGGGCCCCGTAGACGTAGAGTGCCGAAAGGGGCCCCCGAACCGTCTCACTCACAGGAAGGAGGAACGCCCCAAGCTCCCCAGGTGCCACTGCCAGACCTCACGACGCAGAAACCCGCCGCGGAAGCATCGAGGTAAGTACCCTAACCACGAACAACAGGAAGTCTCGATTAACAGTAACACAGGGACCGCAATACATGATGAGAGTGCTAATATAAGGGCGCAAGCGCCAAAGTTCATTACATGCCTAGAAGGGCCCCCCCATGATTTTTTGGTTACAGGGAAAAGAAAGGAAGAAGAAGGCGAAGGAGCCCCCCCCCCCCGGGGGCTACCACTCCTGAGGCCCCGGCTCCGGCGCGCCAGCGCTCAGTTGGAGTCCTCCTCCTCCTTGACGGGGCCGTGGTGGCATGCCGGCGTAGCCGCTTCCCGGGCTGGGGAGCGGCGCCGTCGCGGCTGGCTACCCCCCGAAGTCCGAGCGTGCCGACGCAGCGGTGCGTCGTAGCTGTCATCGCTCAAACTCTCCTCAGAGGAGGTGTCGCTGCTGCTGGAAGCATGGCAGCCATCGCCAAGGGCAAGCTCACCTCCAAGGTCGCCGCCGCCGCCGCGCTTCGGGCAGCACACCAAGCGCCTACCGTCCTCCCCGAAGATCTTGACGAAAAGCGCCGCGGCGCCGTCGTGCTTGAAGTGGAGCGTGGGCCTCTCCTCCAGGCCGTGGGTGCGGGAGAAGGTCTGCCACCCACGGCTCAAGAAGGCGTTTCCTGCGGGGGTAACCTCGACCTCCACCCACAACGCGCCGCTGCAACAACCATCGGCATGCAGCCACAGACCTGCGGGCTCGTTAACCCGCAACGTCTCCGCGAAGAAGCGCGTGAGCTACAACCAGGTGATCGTCGGCCTCTTCACCAGCACCAGGAACTCTTGGCCTAGGTCGGCCATGCGGGCTCGCGGGCGCGGTGGCCGAGCACCAATTGCGGGTCTCACTCCTCGGCCATGGCCACCGCGCCCACCAACTCCGGCTGCGCCAGCAGAGGCACCGGTCCTCGTGGAGGAACGACCACGCCCACGGGGCGCCGCCGACGATGCCTCGGTATACTTGCGAGGACGACCCCGACTCCTCTTGGGAGGTTGTTGGTCCGACCCCTCCTGGCAGGCTTTCCCCTTCTCGGCGGCAGAAAACCTCCTCACCGGCGTCATGATAGAGGAGGCGAAGGACGAAGGCAGGGGAGCGAGAAGTAGGAATGGGCTGGGGGCTCCGTCCCCCCCGCCCATTTATAGCCGGGTGGAGGCCAACCGGCACCTTCGCCCATCCCGGGCAATGATGGCCCTGCGATGTGCGCCAGTTGCTGGTCAGACGGAGTGGTTGTCGAGGCGCCATGGGGAAGTGGAGGCATCTGCGCCTCGTCATTTGCCATGCGACGGACTAGGCTCGCAGGCATTTGGGGCCCGCGGCGCTTCGGCCCATCTTCTCTGGATTCGCCCCGAAGCCAGCCCAAGCGCGCCTTGGGCCCGGGGGCTACTGTCGGCGTCCTAGGAACGGGGATACCCAGAACTGCGTGCCTGCGACCCAGGGCGTGGCCCACTACGGAGGCCTGGTACGGAACAACGCGGCCTCACTCAAGACAAGGCCCTCGCGAGAGCCCCGCGCTCGCGAGGGAGACGGCGCCAAGACCCTCGGAGGGAGGAGGCCTCCCCAGGTCGCCTCCCGAGGGGCGGAGATCCCCATGCAATGCTAAGCCTCGGGAGGCCGGGGGTGACGCAAGCTTGGCCAGGCGGGCACTAGCGCGTGCAGATGAGACAGTTTCCTCTTTGGTGCAAAGGAGGCAAAGACGTACGCGGGTTTCCAAAGCACCCCCTCCAAAGGTTTCCATTCCGGTGCAACGAGACCAAGACCACTAGCTCTGCAGAGCGAACATCATCGCCGAGCCCACCTCTGCATCACCACCGGCTACTTTGCAGGCGAAGACCATCTTTCGTCAGGATAAGATGTACCTCTTGTCCCCTTTCAAATTTGGCCGTTATGGGATCCCTTCCCGCCGTTGCTATAAGGGAAGAGGACCCAGGCCACTATAAATAGAGGCTAGGCTGCTCCGTGGGGGGGGGGGATCGAACACCACCCGAGCGCCCACGCGAGGCCACTCACCACTGTACCAGTTCATCCACAAACCTCCGCATGAGGCAATCCACCAAAAGGCAGGAATAGGGTGTTACGCTTCGCAGCGGCCCGAACCTGGGTAAATCCCCGTGTGCTAATCTTCTCCCCGCGATGGAGTGAGTCTGTCGAGATAGGTTGTCGAGCTGTGAGCCTGAGGTCGAAGCGGTTGGGGATCTTCGCACATGCCCCTGTGTTCGAACCTCTTGGGTTTTGCGGAGCCCCAGATCCGACAACCTTAATATCCCTTAGTTTCCTTATGGACCCCGCTACCATGGGAGGGTAGGACAAAAGATGTTATGCAAGTTGTTTTCCATAAGCACGTATGACTATTTACAGAATACATGCCTATATTACATTGATGAACTGGAGCTAGTTCTGTATCGCCCTATGTTATGACTGTTATATGATGAATATCATCCAACGAGTTACCAATCCAGTGCCTATGACCTTTCCACTTATTGCTCTTGCTAAGTTACTACTACTGTTGCTGCTGTTCCAACTGCTACAAAACTATTGCTACTACTGTTACCGCTACTGTTACTATTGCTACTGCTATCAAAACTATCATATTACTGTGCTACTGATCACTCTGCTGCAGATATTTACTCTCCATGTGTGGTTGAATTGACAACTCAACTGCTAATACTCTCAAGTATTCTTTGGTTCCCCTTGTGTCGAATCTATAAATTTGGGTTGAATACTCTACCCTCGAAAACTGTTGCGATCCCCTATACATGTGGGTTATCATTGGCATACCAAGGAGTGTTTTGAGAAACACTTATTGCAGCTAACTGTTCATCAGGAAAACTATCATCAATAGGTAGTGCGTCATCAAGAATATTTTCTAACCTAGACAAGTTATCAGCTACGGGGTTCTCAGTTCCCTTCCTATCAACGATATGTAAGTCAAATTCTTGAAGCAAGAGAACCCACCTAATGAGTCTAGGTTTAGCATCTTTCTTTTCCATAAGATATTTTATAGCAGCATGATCGGTGTGAACAATAACATTGGAGTCAACAAAATAGGATCTAAATTTATCACAGGCAAACACAACTGCTAAAAATTCTTTTTCAGTAGTAGCATAATTTCATTGGGCACTGTCTAGAGTTTTGCTAGCATAGTGGATAACATTCAATTTGTTATCAACTCTTTGTCCTAGAACAGCGCCAACAGCATAATCACTAGCATCACACGTAATTTCAAAAGGCAAGTAACAATCAGGTGGTTGAACGATAGATGTAGAGGTTAAGGCTTTCTTGAGTGTTTGAAAGGCTTCCACACAATCATCATCAAAAACAAAAGGGATATCCTTTTGCAAAAGATTAGTAGAGGCCAAGAAATTTTAGAGAAGTCTTTAATGAACCTCCTATAGAAACCAGCATGACCAAGAAAACTTCGAATACCTTTAATATCTTTAGTACATGGCATTTTCTCAATTGCATCACTTTAGCTTTATCCACCTCAATTCCTCGTTCAGATATTTTATGCCCCAAGAAAATGCCTTCATTAACCATAAAGTGGCACTTCTCCCAATTCAAGACGAGATTGGTTTGTTCACATCTCTACAAAACTCGATCAAGGTTGCTTAAGCAATCATCAAAAGAAGTCCCGTAAACGGAAAATTCATCCATGAAAACCTCCACAATCTTTTCACAAAAATAAGAGTATATAGCAGTCATACATCTTTGAAAGATAGCAGGTGCATTGCATAAACCAAAAGGCATAAGCATAGGTTCCAAAAGGGCAAGTAAAGGTGGTTTTCTCTTGATCGGATTGTGACACAGGTATTTGAGAGAAACCAGAATATCCATCCAGAAAACTAAAGTGTGTGTGCTTAGATAATCTTTCTAGCATTTGATCAATAAAAGGCAGAGGGTAATGATCTTTTCTAGTAGCTTTATTTAACTTTCTAAAGTCAGTTACCATTCTATAACCAGTGACAATTCTTTGTGGAATGAGTTCATTTTTATCATTGGGAACAACGGTAATACCTCCTTTCTTAGGAACACAATGAACTGGACTTACCCATCTACTATCAGCTATGGGATAGATTATACCTGCTTCCAGAAGCTTTAATATTTCAGTTCTTACCACTTCTTTCATCTTCGGATTTAATCGCCGTTGATGATCAACAACGGGTTTAGCATCAGGTTCCATATTAATCTTGTGCTGACATAGAGTGGGACTAATGCCCTTAAGATAATCAAGAGTATATCCAATAGCAGCCTGGTGCTTCCTTAGAACTTTTAATAATCTTTCTTCTTCATGTTCTAAAAGGTTAGCACTAATAATAATAGGATATATCTTTTTCTCATCAAGATAAGCATACTTCAAAGTGTCAGGCAATTGCTTTAACTCAAACACAAGATAACCTTTAGGTGGAGGAGGACCTCTAAGAGTTTCGATAGGCAAATTGTGTTTCAAGAGATGTTGTTGTTCAAAGAAAATTTGATATATTTCATTTCTTTCACGCAAGTGCATATCATTTTCATGGTAAAGCAAATATTGTTCTAATGGATCAGTAGGAGGCACGGCAATAGAAGCAAGACCAATTATTTCATCCTTACTAGATAACGCTCTATCACGAGGTTGTCTACTAAACTTGGAAAAATTAAACTCATGAGACACACCACCAAAACTGACACTGACAGTTTGTTTTTCACAATCTATTTTAGCATTGACGATGCTTAAAAATGGTCTACCAAAGATAATGGGACAAAAGTCATCTTGTGGGGAACCAAGAACTAGAAAAGTATCGGTACTCATAAAAGATTTCACACAATCAAACTCAAGCTTTATACCTGACTCATTACCTTCGTCGAGTTCCCAATCTTCAGAGTTGCGTTTAATTATTTCTAAGAGATCCCACTTGAATTTAATAGTCTTCTTCATATAAGAACCAGCACAAGAAGTATCGAGCATGGATTGATCATTATGAGAAAGCCGAGCATAAAAATTCTGAATGATAACTTCTCTCGGGATGTCATGATTGGGGCATGAATATAACATTGACTTAGGCCTCCCCCAAGCTAGAGTGATGCTTTCTCCTTCATGAGGCCAAAAATTATATATATAATTCCGTTCACGATGAACTAGATGCATGGGATAAAACTTTTGGTGGAATTCCAATTGCAAACGATTCCAGTTCCACGATCCAAGATCATCACATAGCCTATACCATGTCAATGCTTTTCCCTTCAAAGATAAAGGGAAAACTTTCTTCTTAGCTTCATCTCCGAGTAAACCTGCAATCTTAAATAATCCACAAATTTCGTTCACATATAAAAGGTGCATATAAGGATGTTCAGTTCCATCTCCTGTATAAGGTTTAGCAAGCAGTTGTTCTACCATAGCCGAAGGAATTTCATAACCAATATCTTCAGTAGGTGCAGTAGGTTGAGGGGCAACTAATTGTGGTTCCGGTCGAGGTGAAGATACCCTGAACAAACCCTTCAAAGGATTGTTTTCCATAGTAGCAAGTAGCAATAAATTTCAGCATGTAGTATAAGTTTTTCCTTACCAATTTCCACTTACCAAGAGCGCTTCACTCCGCGGAAACGGCGCCAGAAAAGAGTCTTGATAACCCACAACTATAGGGGATCAATCGTAGTCCTTTCAATAAGTAAGAGTGTCGAACCCAACGAGGAGCAGAAGGAAACGACAAGCGGTTTTCAGCAAGGTAATTTCTGCAAGCACTGAAATTATAGACAACAGATAGTTTGATAGCAAGGTAATTGGTAACGAGCAAGTAACAGTAACGGTAAATAAGGTGTAGCAAGGTAGCCCAATCCTTTTGTGGTAAAGGACAGGCCAGAATAGTCTCTACTAATAGGCAAAGTGTTCTTGAGGGTACACGGGAATTTCATCTAGTCACTTTTATCATGTTGGTTTGATTCGTGTTCGCTACTTTGATAATCTGATATGTGGGTGGACTGTTGCTTGGGTGCTGTTCTTACTTGAACAACCTCCAAATTATGATTAACCCCCTCGCAAGCATCCGCAACTACGAGAAAAGTATTAAGATAAAATCTAACCATAGCATTAAACGTTTGGATCCAAATCAGCCCCTTACGAAGTAGCGCATAAACTAGGGTTTAAGCTTCTGTCACTCTAGCAACCCATCATCTAATAACTACTCCACAATGCATTCCCTTAGGCCCATGAATGATGAAGTGTCATGTAGTCGATGTTCACATGACACCACTAAGGGAATCACAACATACATATCATCAAAATATCAAACACATATCAAATTCACATGATTACTTGCAACATGACTTCTCCCGTGACCTCAAGAACAAAGGTAACTACTCACAAATAATAATCATGCTCAAGATCAGAGGGGTATTGAATAGCATAATGGATCTGAACATATAATCTTCTACCAAATAAACCATATACTAATCAACTACGCAAGGTAATCAACACTACTAGTCACCCACACGTACCAATCTGAGGTTCCGGTACAAAGATTGAACACAAGAGATGAACTAGGTTTTGAGAGGAGATGGTGTTGTTGAAGATGTTGATGAAGATTGGCCTCCCAAAGATGAGAGGGGTGTTGGTGATGACGATGGCTTCGATTTCCCCCTCCAGGAGGGAAGTTTCCCCGGCGGAATCGCTCCGCCGGAGGACAAAAGTGCTCATGCCCAAGTTCCGCCTCGAGACGGCGGCGCTCTGTCCGGAAAGTCCTCCTCTTATTTTTTTTTCTAGGTCAAAAGTGATTATATACCAGAAGATGGGCACTAGAGGTGGGCCGAGGAGGGCACAACCCACCAGGGCGCGCCCAGGGGGGCCTGGCGCGCCCTGGTTTCTTGTGCCCACCAGGTTGGCCTCCTCTGGTAGTTCTTTGCTCCAGTAGTTTTTATTAATTCCAAAAATAATCTCCATAAAGTTTCAGCTCCATTGGAGATGTGCAGAATAGGTATCTCTGATGTGCTTTTTTCAGGTCCAGAATTCCAGGTGCCGGTATTCTCCCTCTTTGTGTAAACCTTGCATATTATGAGAGAAAAGGCATTAGAATCACTCCCTAAAGCATTATTATTCAACAAAACACAATAAATAACAGTAGTAAATCTTGATGCAAAATGGACGTATCAATGTCCGGGCTGGGTGGCATCCGGGCCCGCGAGGTACCGGATTAGGCGCGCCGGATTTCCGGGCTAGGGGCCAGATATCCGGGTCTTTGGGTGAGGCCCGATGTCCAGGCCCTAGGCCGGATGTTGGGTCTTGGCCTGGTCGGGCTGGCCCACCTTCTGTCATCTGTTGGCCGGATTTTCGGGCTACGGGCCGGATTTCTGGGGTGCTGGATGTTCGAGTGCTTGGTCGGATGTCCGGTCGCTGGGAGGTCTTGTAGCCCGTCTCGGTGCTATTCTTCCTCCGTCTTCGTGTCCACCTTCATGGTTTTGCTTTGCCTTCACTCCGAGCGTCTTCGAGGTCGTCCTAAAGGTACCTAAGCATGCATAGTGTCTTCGCTTGAGGTAGCATCCAAGTTCCAAGAGTATCAAATGGGGGTCACTAAGGAGAGATGTCACCTCGGTTCCAATGGCACGTGCACGGGCTCTTGTGATAGGAACACTTGGAGCTTGAGGTGTAGGTGATAGGTCAATGGGGATGACCATGGGATGCTCCGCATCATCAACTTAGAGAAATTAAACTCATAAGACACATCACCAAAGTTGACTTAACCTTTTCTTTAGCATAATCTATTTTAGCATTAATAGTATTCTAGAAAGGTCTACCAAATATGGGGACAAAAATTATCTTGTCATGAACTAAGTACTAAGAAATCAGTAGGGTACTTGACTTTTCCACATAAGACTTCAACATCTCAAACAATCCCAATTGGTGAAATAGTATCTATATTTGCAAGTTTAATAGTAACATCAATGTCTTCAATCTCAGCCGTTGCTATATTATGCATAATTTCTTGATATAAAGTAAATGGAATGGCACTCACACTAGCACCTCTATCACATAAACCATGATTGTAATGATCTCTAATCTTAACAGAAACAACATGCATGCCAACCACTGGTTTATTCTTATCTAACAAATCGTGTTTCTTTCTAACAGGTTTTGCAATGCTACCAGCTTCATCACCGAAGTAAATAACATGCCCATCAATATTATCAACCAAGAGATCCTTAACCATAGCAATATTGGATTCTACATTTATTTTTCAGAAGGTTTTGGTGTTCTCATATTACTTTTATTAACCATAGTTGTAGCTTTAGCATGTTGCTTAATCCTACCAGGAAAAGGTGGTTTCTCAATGTAAGCATTAGGCACAAATGTATCAACATTATAAAGGATTGTTTCTTCTTTAGCTATTCAATAGGGGGGTGAAATTTAAACCACTTCTCCTTAGGAATATCAACATGAGTAGCAAATGATTCACAAAAAGTAGCTACTATCTTATAGTCAAGGCCATATTTTGCACTAAACTTACGAAAAGCTTCGGTTTCCATAAAAGATTTAACACAATCAAACTCAAGATTCATACCTGACCCATTACCTTTGTCGAAGTCCCAATCTTCATAGTTGCGTTTAATTCTTTCAAGAAGATCACATTTGAATTCAATAGTTCTCATCATAAAGGAGCTAGCAGAAGAAGTGTTAAGCATCAATTGATTATCATGAGAAAGCCGAGCATACAAGATTTGTAAAATTATTTCCCTTGAGAGCTCATGATTGGGGCATGTGTGCATCATAGATTTAAGGCTCCCGCAAGCTTGAGCGATACTTTCTCCTTTATGGGGCCAAAATTATATATATAATTCCGATCATGATGAACCAAATGGATAGGATAAAATTTCTGATGGAATTACAGCTTCAATCGTTTTCAATCCCATGTATCGGTATTATCTAATAGACTACTAAAAATCAATGCCTTTATCTCCAAAGATAAAGGGGAAACCTTCTTCTTAACACCAACCTCCGATAAACCTGCAAGCTTAAAAAATCCACAAATTTCATCTATATATATCAAGTGCATATCAGGATATTTTGTTCCATCTCCTACATAAGGATTAGCAACAAATTCTCTAACATACCTGAAAGAATTTCATAGTAAATATTTTCAGTAGGTTGAGGAGGGGCTTTTGCCACTTCCAGACGAGGTGAAGATACCCCGAACAATCCCCTCAAAGGATTATCCTCCATAGCAACAAGTAACAATATATTTTTGCACGTAACAAAAAAGTTTCCTTAACAAAGGCGCTTCACTCCCCGACAACGGCGCCAGAAAAGAGTCTTGATGACCCACAAGTATAGGGGATCAATCATAGTCCTTTCGATAAGTAAGTATGTCAAACCCAAGGAGGAGTAGAAGGAAATGGCAAGCGGTTTTCAGCAAGGTATTCTCTGCAAGTGTTGTAAGTAACAGTGACAGATAGTTGTATACCAAGATAATTCGTAACAAGTAGCAAGTAATAATAGTAAGAAAGGTGTAGCAAAGTGGCCCAATCCTTTTTGTAGAAAAGGGTGAGCCTAAAAGTTCTCCCATATAAAGCAAAGCGCTCTCGAGGACAAATGGGAATTTTCCTCTAGTCACGTTCATCATGTTTATTTGATTCACGTTTGTTACTTTGACAATTTGATATGTGGGTGGACTGGTGGTAAGGTGTTTTTCTTACTTGAAGAAACAACCCACTTATGATTACCCCCTGTCGCAAGCATCCGCAACTACGAAAGAAGAATGAAGATAAATCTAACCATAGCATTAAACATGTGGATCCAAACCAGCCCCTTATGGAACAACTCATAAACTAGGGTTTAAGCTTCCGTCACTCTCCAACCCATCATCTACTTATAATTCCCCAATGCTTTCCTTTAGGCCCAAATATGGTGAAGTGTCATGTAGTTGGCGTTCACACGACACCACGAAAGGAAGAGCAACATAGATATCATCAAACTATTGAACGAATACCAACATGCCATGATTACTTATAACAAGACTTATCCCATGTCCTCAAGAACAAAAGTAACTACTCACAAATCATGTTCATGTTCAAGATCAGAGGTGTATTGAATATCATTAAGGATCTGAACATATAATCTTCCACCAAATAAACCAACCAGCACCAACTACGATATGTCATCAACTCTACTAGCAACCCACAGGTACCAATCTGAGGTTTTGAGACAAAATTAATACAAGAGATGAACTAGGGTTTAAGATGAGATGGTGTTGGTGAAGATGGTTGTGAAGATTGCTCCTCCCATGATGGCAGAAGTGTTGGTGATGATTATTGTTTCGATTTCCCCCTCCCGGAGGGAAGTTTCCGCGGCATAATCGCTCCGCCGAAGAGCAAAAGTGCTCCTGTTTATAGATGGTGGCACTTCAACCCGAAAATATTCTTTTGATTTTTTCTAGGTAAAAACCGTTCATATAGCGGAATAGGGCCACCAGAGGCCGCCTGTGGGCCCAACAAGGTAACAGGGCGCGCCCAGGGGATAGGCACGCCCTGTTTCCTTGTGAGCAACAGGTGGCTCCCCTTCGCTGGATCTTCGGTCCTTTATTTTTTTTATATTCCATAAAAATTCTCCATGAAGTTTCAGGTCATTTGGAGTTCAGTAAAATAGGTATCTCTGGTGCAGCTTTTTCAGGCCCAGAATTCCAGCTGCCGGTAATTTTCCTCTCCTTGTAAACCTTGTAAATTTAGAGAGAAAAGGCATTAGAATTGTACTGTAAAGCAGAATAATGACAAAAAATTATATATATAACTGTAGGAAATCATGATGCAAAATGTACGTATCAGTACACCACCGTCAAACTCATATTGGTTATACTCATTGACATGATCAATTTGTTCGTTGCCATGTTCAATATATCTCACCTCAAATTCATTTGATTGACTAACAGGGGATTGGCTCATTGCACTGGTGGCTTCCACTTTAAATCTTTTATCAACAATTGGCAGCACACTACTAATGGGACTCACATCATCTACTAAGGTTTGGTTCAAGTCAACATTAAAGAGAGGAGCTTTCACCACCTTAGTGGCAAACACTTCGAGTGATTTGATTTCCAAGGATGCAACAACCTCCTTATAAGCACCCCATTGCAAATTGGACTTGATAGGCATTGTCTTCATTTGACACGTGTTTGCCGTGCCAACGTCATATCTTCCTACTAATTCAACTTGGTCACTTGGATCCACCCACTTTAATCTAATCCGTGTTTCTTTCACAATGTCATCATAACTAGGACTCTCAATAAATATCATCACTTCCCCATTCTTGTCAACAATATCAACATTCATAAATGCCACTTTGTCAACATAATGAATATTCACAATCCTGTCCATCTAAAAAACAATGGGAACATAAGTACAACAAAAGGAACAATGCAAAATACTCCCTCCGTTCCTTAATGTAAGGTGTATTATTTCCGGCACGGTAACCAAGGCACATAATTATAGACATGTTAAGACTGAATTACCCTTGACAAATTTGTTGGTTAGTGGAAAGTGAATCAATTAGTCCAGAAAAGTACGAGATACATGCAATCGACAAAGAGATAGTTTCCTTCTTTTGCTATAATAAGAGATACACATAATCAGAAAAGAGATACTTTCCTTTTTTAAGAGGGCTAACAAGGGAATTATGAGGAATTAAAAGAAATGAACCTTACATTTTGGAATTTTATAAAAAAATAAATACACCTTATATAAAGGAACGGAGGGAGTATAACACATTTCTTACAAAACCACATAGAACAAGTTTGTTCATCCAAATTAAGCATTACCCAAACCCTATCCATAAGCATAACTCAAACCCTAACCCTAAGCATTACCCAAACACTAAGTTTTATTCATCTACATTACAAATCAACACTATTGGACCAACCATACTCATTAGTAAACACTACAGTCATCATATTATGGAATATTGTTAAAAACTAGAGTTAGAATCCACATGAACAAAACCATCCAAATAGACAAATCCAACCAATAAAAAATTATGAGATGAAGGAGATTACCTCAAGGAACGAAAATGACACCGGATCCGTGGACCAACACAAGCGATTTGCAAGGATTTGAGGGGGTTTTAGTGGGGGAGACGAAGGGGGATAGTGGTAAGAGCTCGGGATGGCAAATGAAGGAGAATTGAGTGAGTGCTGAGTGGTGGATGAGAGCCCCACGGGCACTGAAAATATTTGCAGAAGAAACATCATGGCGCTTGGCATTTCTGGCCTTATCGGGCGCGGAAATGGCTTATGGTGTTTCCACCGTATCACTTCAACAAGCAATGCCAGCACGGCCTGACGGTGGGCCAGGGCAGAAACGGAGGCGATTTAGCGTTTCTATGTGGAGCAACAACGCCACGGTCTCTTGCGTTTCCAAAAGGGGTTAAATCATGAAATAATTTGGGTGAAGTTCATTTTGTGAGCAAGTGTTCTGACAAGGTTAGAACAGTAATTTTGGCCTGAGGTGGAGTAACATCCGCCATGCATACATGGTACTTAATTATGGCTTTAATGGGGCTTACCACTCTCACGCTAGAACCTAGTTAGAAATCGTTTAGCTTGTTCATTGCGGAGTCTGCTAATTTAGTTCCAGGCTGAGACCTGTAACATCAATCATACGTGCCCACTTTGCGTGCATATTGAACTTTTCTATGCACGGCTAATCCATGTACGTGTTCGCCGATCGCACGCAAGCAAAGCACTTGTTTCTTATTTTAACCCACTTCAGATAATCCGTAATATGGCCACAATATCTAAACATTAGTCGCCTGAAAATCCATTTTGAGTCAGTCAAATTTCGCTAGAATGAAGCAGGCGCTGGAGGGGAAAAAAGTCGCTGAAGTGAAGGAAGGAGCTCGCTGGCAGGCTACCCCATAATCTACCTTAGGGTGGGGGCTGGGGGCAGCAACACAGAGATGGTTGGGGGGGCACGGCAGTGGTGCAAGTTTGCTGGAGAAAAAACCAGTCATCATCGGGGTGAGAGGGATGGCCGGGGCGGCGGAAGCACGATGGTGGGCGGCGGTTGAGGAGAGGGCGGGCCGATCGCGGGTGGCGGTGGACGGTGGCTAGGCCAAAGGTTCATGCGGCAGTTCTAGGGAAGAAAATGAACCGGAGATGTGAAAACAATCTCGCCATTCATTTTGCACCTGACAGCTAAAAATGGATCGACTCACCCAAATTAAATTTTCAGTCCTAGCCAGTCCATAATATGGCTTGTGATTAGTTAGATAACTGAGTTTGTTCCCTATGTCTTGTCCGAAAAAAGAGAATCTCATACACAAGCAGAAAGGAGGCGACGCGGCTTCCCTTGCGTACCGGCGGCGCTGCCACTGGTTCCCTCTCCCTCTGTCGGCCGCTCCTTCGGCGGGAGGGAGGGGGAACCTCGGATATGGGCATGGGGTGGGTTTGCAGTAGGGTTGGGTTTGTGGGAGACCCAGTTGGGGTCGTTGTGGTAGCGTCGCGTCTAAATAAGTTTCCTCAGGCTTCGTTCGCGGTCAGACGAAGCTTTTTCTTTTGTCTAGGAGCCAGCGGGGTGGGGCATCCCCGGATTTCATCGAGGTCGCGGACTATGGTGTCTAGAGGTCAACTGACACTGGCCAGTTGGGTCCTCGGATGGGTGGTGGTTGTGTGGACATGGAGATTCTTCTTCCTCGTCGTCGGTATGATTTTCTACTACTGTTTTTCTTCATTCTCCATGCAACTGCTAGAGGGATGTACCGGTTTGCCTGGACGGTTGGCCCGGTCGCGGCACCGGAACCGGATCTTAGTTCTCTTCCTTCTGGAAGGGGCACATATAGTGGTACTCAAAGCCGTATATGGCGAAGGCTGGTCCAGGCATGTTGGATGCACATGTGCGTCCTTGTCCCTTTGGCGCCGGTGCAAAGTAAAGGGAGAGCAACGTGACGACGATGATGCCATGGTTGAAGATGATGGCATGCTTGTGTTCCAAGAGTTTTCTCACAAGATTTAGGAATGATAACAGAGAGCTGCGGAGTTCTTCGTGTTTTACTTATTGTTATAGGGTGCTTTATGTTTTTCTGATTCTTTATGCGTGTGTTAGGGTCTGCTTGTATGGGTCAATGACTTTGTATTATTCCGTGATTTGAATACAAGCATAGTTTCTTTAAAAAACAAGGTGGATATGTAGCTAGGTAAAGCGTGTATGTAAAGCCTTTAACTCTAAGGATTATCAAACAATCATTTTCACCCTAGAGTTAATCATATGACTGATGAGCTGTGTGCTAGCACGTTGACGTACATGGTAAAGGTATGTATCATTAATTTCAGCACGTGCTGGCGTTATATATAACTTTGATTATAATCTTCATATGACGAACCTACTAGGATAGATATGTCTAGGGCACATAGGAAACTACTCCCTTGGTGGTGGCTTGTGTGGTACCACGGGTGAGCCATTTCTCTCTTGGGACTGCGTCGCCCCCGCGGGCGACCGGCCGCGTCCTCGATGCTTCCCGCCTAGAGCCCTCCCCCTCTCCTTCCTTCCCGCTACCGTGGCTAGTGTCCGGTGCCGGGCCTGGCCCGGGCGGCGCTGGCGGCGGCAGCCCCTGGACTTTCCCCCTGTGGTGTCGCGCTGACGCGGGGCGGCATTCGCCGTGGGGTGCACCTAGGCGGTGGCGGGGTGACCTATCACGACGGCAGGTGGTCTGCTAGGCGACGGCGCTGCTGTTAGCGGCGGGGTGGCACGGCAGCGCCCGCCCGACCCAGATGTCGGCCCATTGGGCACCAACTAGGTCAGGGCAGGCCGGCGGCGGGGCGGGACGATGGCGTGGCTCCGAGAAGGTGCACGAGCGACGCTGGGACTGTGGGTGGCAGGAGCACTGGAGCCTGCCTGCTGCAGCGTGGCGGCCGGGGCTTTGCTGGCCCGTTTTGGGCATGGCCGGGCCTGGGTGGCCTGGTATGCTTCAGCTACCGCATCTGGGCGGTCACCACGATGGTGCTGCAGGCATGGGCCTCCCACGCGATGGCAGTGGAGGTGGTTGATGTCTACTACACAACTTTATTCTTGTAGACTTTGTTGGGCCTCCAAGCGCAGAGTTTTGTAGAACAGAACAATTTTCCCTCAAGTGGATGACCTAAGGTTTATCAATCCGTGGGAGGTGTAGGATAAAGATGGTCTGTCTCAAACAACCCTGCAATCAAATACAAGACATCTCTTGTGTCCCCAACATACCCAATACAATGGAAAATTGTATAGGTGCACTAGTTCAGCGAAGAGATGGTGATACAAGTGCAATATGGATGGTAGATATAGGTTTTTGTAATCTAAAAATATAAAAACAGCAAGGTAACAAATAGTAAACAACGAGCAAAACGGTATATTAATGCTTGGAAACAAGGCCTCACTACTAGGAGAAACCTTATAGGCAGGACACTAGTTATAGCGCTGGAAAGTAACAGGCGCTGCTGGTAATTACCAGTAGCACTGGATTTCGGCAGCGCTACAAGTAAAGACTTAGCAGTAGCGCTGGAAACATAAAGAGTGCTACTGCTAAGCGGGACCCGACGAGCCCACCGACACTATTGGTAGTAGCAGCGCTGCCCACAATAAAGCGCTACTACTAAGCCTCATAGCAGTAGCGGTTGCTATGAGGAAACCGCTACTGCTATGGGGCCCCACTTAGTAGTAGTGCTGCTCCTAGAAAGCGCTACTAATAAGCCCCATAGCAGTAGCGCCCTGTCGAAAGCAGCGCTACTACTAATCGTGGCAGAGCTGCCTTTCCACCCACCCCCCTCTCTCCCCCTTCTTCCTCCCCCCTTTGCCCTCTCCCCTCCTTTCCCCTCTCCCCTCTCTAAGTTTCTTCTCCGCCATTATTGCCCTTCTTCTCTCTTCCTTCTACCTCTCTTCTCTCCCCATTAATGCCCCCTCCACCATAATTCTCCTCCATAAATGGCCTCTTCTAGCTCTATCTTCCACATTTATTTGCCTCTCCCTCCTTCCATACATATATATCTAGCTAGATCATCTCTCTTCCTCTCCATAGCTAGAGTCTCATCTCTCCTCCCAACAACTAGATCTAGCTAGCTATTTAGCCATCCACTTTCGATCCCTATAGGTAGCGAAGGCCTAATGATCTAATTAACCGTGCACAATCTCTCTCGGGGTATAGGTGAGTAAAAAGTTGTGCATTTCAAGAATGGGAATATGTGTGTTTGCGTTATGAAGGGATTTGTGTGAGTGACATGCCCCGTGAGTTGCTTATGTTTTGCCGAAATGTCGATTTATTTCCGTTTCGGCGAATTTCGAGCAAACTCGATATGTCCTATTTTTAGGCAAGGTCATGCCAAATTTTTATATGACTTTGATGCATGCATGCATTTTGTTTATAACCCTTTTGCTTGTTATACCGTGTAGTCATGAAGGTGAGTGGAAGGAAGGTGGAGCGATACTTGCAATCCGCGGTGATGGACATGTATGCAAATAATCGGACTGGGATTGGATGTCCGTGTACAAGATGCAAAGAAGGAGTCATTTTGGACCCTTTTGAGCGTGGCAGTTTGAAGGCGCACCTGCTGATGTATGGTTTCATGGATGGCTATACTCGGTGGATAAGTGAAGATGATGATGAGGACTTCCACATGGCAGGGAATAACGACATGGGGCTAGACGAAGAGATGACCGATCGACACGAAGACGATGGCGCTGGACATGGCGGTGGGCAAGAGTCCGGACATGGCGGCGGAGAAGATTCTAGACACGGCGAAGAAGAGTCCGGACATGGCGGCGGAGAAGATTCCGGACATGGCGAAGAAGAGTCCGGACATGACGGAGAAGAGGCGACGGACACGCCGCAGTCTTCATCGCTACTAAGTTCAGTCGTGCAGGACCCTCATGTTCGAGACCTCCTTCGCAAGAGTATGACTAGCGACAGAGCTGCTTCTAGAGAGGAGGCCAAGCTGGGCAACTTGAAGTAGACTCGAAGACTCCATTGTATGACGGTTGCGATCCCGAGGTGACCCGCTTGAGTTTCATGCTAGAACTTCTAAAGACGAAGGCCAAAAACAAATGGACAGACAAAAGCCTCGATAAGCATTTGAAGTATCTACATAATAATGGTCTTCCCACGGGAAACCTGTGTCCTACTAGTGTCGAGGAGGCCAAGAAAATCGTTTGCCCTCTTGATCTGCCGCACATTAGATACCATGCATGCATCAACGATTGCATCATTTATCGGGGGGAGCATGCGGAAAAAACCAGCTGTACAGTGTGCAATGCTTCTCGATACAAGAAGGCAGGAAAGAAAGCTCCTCAGAAAGTTGTATGGTACTTTCCGATCACTCCCCATCTGCAGCGGTATTTTGTAGATCCTAAGGAAGCAAAGCTCATGTGCTGGCACGTGGAGAGGAAGAAACCCGACGATGGAGATGATCCGAAGCTGAGACACCTCGCAGATGCTAGCCAGTGGAGAGCATTCAACGCCGAATATCGATTTTTCGGAGAAGATGCAAGGAACATCGTGCTTGGTGCGAGTACCGATGGGATGAATCCGTTTGGAAACCATAGCACCAACCACAGCACATGGCCCGTCTTTGTATGGATGTACAACCTCCCTCCATGGTTGTGCATGAAGACAAAGTACATACACATGAGCATGCTGATTCAAGGGCCGAAACAACCAGGAAATAATATTAACCTGTATATGGGGATTCTGAAAGAGGAGTTAGACACGTTATGGAAATCGCCGGTCAAGACATGGGACGCCAGCACAGGAGATTATTTCTATATCAGAGCTGCGCTGATGACGACGGTGCACGACTATCTCGGTTATGGGTACACTTCAGGTTAGGTGTGCCACGGATACTGTGGATGCACGAGGTGCATGGATGATACAATGTCTCAGCAGCTTACGTCAACGAAAGATGGCGGGTCTGGGAAAATCGTGTACATGGGGCATCGTAGATGGCTCGAGAAGGATGACCTGTGGAGATCTATTCAATGGTTTGGCTGAGCATCGAGGACCTCCACGTAAGAGGAGCGGCACCGAAATCAACGAGCTGTTGAATAACTGGGAACAGTGCCCGGCAACGGGAAAGATGGAGAAGGCACCGAAGCCGCTGCTGAAGGTATGGAAAACGAGGTCTGTTTTCTGGGACTTGGAGTACTGGCACAATCACGACACGCCTCATTGCCTTGATCAAATGCATATCATGAAGAATATCCTCGAGAGCTTGCTTGGCACACTGATGAACATGCCGGACAAGACCAAGGATGGGCCGAAGGCAAGGAAAGACTTGGAAGATTTGGAGATCAGGAGAGATCTCCACATGCCCCGTAAAAAGTCGACGGAGGAGACGGAGATGGAGGCGGAGGCGGGGCAAAGGGGCAGAAAAGTCAAGAATAAGGAGGAGAATTATTGCCCCCCTTCTTGCTTCACCTTAAGTCCGAAGGAGATCGATCAATTCATGAAGTGCCTTACGGGAATCAAAGTCAGTTCCGGTTACTGTGGGAAGATAAGCAGATTTCTAGACACCAAGAAGAAAAGGTTCAGCGGGATGAAGCCTCATGACTGTCACGTGATGATGACGCAAATACTCCTGGTTGCCATTAGAGGGATAATGCAGAAGCACGTCTGTGACACGCTTACTGGTCTCTGCAACTTCCTCGACGTTATCTCTTGAAAGTCCATCAGTGTGAAGCAGCTCCGAAGGCTACAGGAAGAGATCGTTCTCATACTATGTGAGCTTGAGATGTACTTCCCGCCCGCGTTCTGTGACGTCATGGTGCATCTGTGTGTCCACATCGTGGACGACATCATCGACCTCGGGCCGACATTCCTTCACAGCATGATGCCGTTCGAGAGGATGAATGGGGTCATCAAAGGATTCGTTCGTAACATGTCCCGTCCCGATGGGAGCATCGTCCAGGGTTATCTGACCCAAGAGTGCATCTCCTTTTGCGAGAATTATATAGGCGGCGGAGACCCTGTTGTTGGTTTGCCCGTCAATAAGCACCATGGGAGGCTCGAAGGAGAAGGTCACAACAACGGCTGGAGGGAATTGCACGTGGACTACTCGGATCGACGGGGCAACTTTGACAGGGCTAACTTAGTAGTGCTACAGCACCTAGATGTGGTAGATGATTATGTGACACTGCACAAAGAAACCATCGCAAAGAAGTACCGTGATCAGGGGATGCGAAAGACGGACGACGAAGTTTCTGTAGAGCACAATGCCACTTTCTTGCGTTGGTTCCAAGAGCAAATTCTTTCTAATCCCCCTGAAGAGGGCAGTTCGGACGGATTGCTCATACACGCCTTAGCACATGGCCCCGCGCCCAAACTCACGTCCTATCAGGCATAGGATATCAACGGGAACACGTTCTACACGAAGGCCAAAGACATGGACAGTGAGTACCAAAACTCAGGGGTGACGATTGAATGCGTGACCGACGACAACGGCACAACTGAAAGATTCTACGGAAGGGTCGAAGAGATCTGGGAGCTTGACTACGCTGAATTGCAACCTGCGACGATGTTCCGTGTCAGATGGGCTAAGGCCGTCGTAAGAGAAAACAAGTACTTCACTACCATGTGTATACCCGACGCGAATAGTGCTACCGTGAACATTAACGTCATCGCCAAAACTGAGCCATGGGTACACGCTAAGCACGTGACTCAATGCTTCTTCATAACCGACCAGACCAATCCCGGCCATGTTGTCGTGAGGAGAGGCAAAAGGAGCATCGTCGGAATGGATGGAGTCACCAACGAGGAAGACTACGACCAATACGGCAACCCTATGAGGGAAGATGAAGATGACGATGAAGCATACGTGAAAAGAAGAATCAAGACTACATTATGTAAGAAAGATCGTACTCCATGGTGCCGGAAAAGTCATAAAGAGGGGCTCAATTATACGTCAACGAACAAGAAAGGGAAGAAGCTCAATGTGAAACGTCGTCGACGCAGCTGAGAAACCATTATCTATATATATGTATCTATTTTGTGTACGCACTTAAGTAACCGTTATCGGTCAAATGATGTATACATGGTTCTGGTGATATTCGCGCAGTGTGGGGAGAGGGATATCGACGTTCTCGTCGACTGCGTGTCAGGCCGTCGGGAGACAAACAAAAAACAAAAACAAAAACAAAAGGGAGAAAGCAATACAAAAAAAAGAAAAGGAAAGGAAAATAATAAAAAGAAAAGAAAACTAAAAACTATAAAAGGAAAATAATAAAAAGAAAAGAGTTAGCAGTAGCACTGGATTAGGACCAACCGCTATAGCTAACGTTAGCTATAGCGCTGGTTCCTAATCCAGCGCTACTGCTAGCTACACATAGTTGTAGCGCTGGGTTAGTAACCAGCGCTATAGCTAACGTAGCTATAGCGCTGGTCGGTGCCCAGCGCTACTGCTATTTTGAGCTAACCCCTGCGCGGCCGTGCTCAAATTTTTCTAAGTCCCCAGTCCCCCCTCTCCCCCACTCCCCTGTCGCCGCCGTCGCCCTGCCCGCCGTCGCCCTCGCCGCCGCTGCCCGAGCCCGCCCTCGACCACCGCCGCCCGGGCCCGCCCTCGACCGCCCTGCCCGCCCTCGACCTCGCCGCCGCTGCCCGAGCCCGCCCTCGACCGCCGCCGCCCGAGCCCGAGCCCGCCCTCGCCACCACGCCATAAGCCTCTCCCTCTCCTCTCCCCTGCCCTCCTCTCTCTCGCCGCCGCTGCCCGAGCCGCCCGCAGCCACCCGAGCCGCCGCAGCCGCCGTCTCCCCTGCCCGCCGCCGCGCCGTATGCCTCCCTCTTCTCTCCCTCTCCCTGCCCTCCTCTCCCCCGCCGCCGACTCCTCTCCCCTGCCCTGCCCTCCTCTCCCCTGCCCTGACCTCCTCTCCCTCTCTTCTCCCCTGCCCCCTCTCCTCTCCTTCTCCCTCTCTTCTCCCCTGCCCCCCCTCTCTTCTCCCCTTCATATGAACCCTAGCTAGGTGTGTTTAGGAATGTAGGTTTTTTTTAGGAAAGTAGCTAGGGCAATTTTTGTAGGAGAAGAGGAAAAAGGAAAAGAAGAAGAAAAAGAAGAAGAAGAAGAAGAAGAATAGGATAAGAAGAAGAAGAAAGAGGAGAGGAGGAGAAGGATAAGAGGAAAAAGGAAAAGAAGAAGAAAAAGAAGAGAAGAAGAAGAGAAGAAGAAGAAGAAGAAGAAGAAGAAGAAGAAGAAAGAGGAGAGGAAGGAAAAGAGGGGAGGAGAAGGAGAAGAGTAAAAAGGAAAAGAAGAAGAAAAAGAAGAAGAAGAAGAAGAAGAAGAAGAAGAGGAGAAGAAGAAGAAGAAAGAGGAGAGGAGGAGAAGGAGAAGAGGAAAAAGGGAAAGAAGAAGAAAAAGAAGAGAAGAAGAAGAGAAGAACAAGAAGAAGAAAGAGGAGAGGACGGAAAAGAGGGGAGGAGAAGGAGAAGAGGAAAAAGGAAAAGAAGAAGAAAAAGAAGAAGAAGAAGAAGAAGAAGAAGAAAAGAGGGGCAATTTTTTTTAGGAAATTAGCTAGGGCAATTTTTGTAGGTATATAAAATATCTATAAATAAAAAACAGTAGCTCGCTTCCGTTCCGACAATATGAACCCTATGTGTACTTGCTTTATATTTTGTAAATGTTTAGTGAGGTCATTTTGCAATATGAACCCTATGTCTACTTGTTTTATATTTTACAAATGTTTAGTGAGGTCATTTTGCAATATGAACCCTATGTCATTGATGTCATATGCTCCGAGTGGCCTATGTTTTGCCAGAATGTTGATTCATTTCCGTTCCGGCAAATTTCAGGCGCTCCATATGTCCAATTTTTAGCAAAGGTCATGCCGAAAATTTCCGTCATTTTCGGCATGACTTGTGCTAGAAACTAGCTAGGACATATGGAGTGCCCGGGATTTGCCGGAAGGGGAATGAATCAACATTCCGACCAAACATAGGCCCCTTTTTTCTTTTCATTATTCATTTCATTCTGACCAAACAATTGAACGAGCATACTTAAATAATCGTAGGAAACATGTCTGACCACGCGGAAGCCGGGGGTTCTGCTCGCCTCGAAGAAGACCCCGTCGAGGCAGCAAACAATTATTTCAGTTACCTAGACGAACACCAGTTGCGGGTGCAAGGTGATAGTGGCAACAACAACCCCAACACCGACTCCAACACCGACACTGGCACCGCCGGCACTGACACCGCCCCCGAGACCGGTGAAGGACCGAAGCCGAAGAGGGCACGAAAACCAAACGAGCTCGGCATCGGAAAAATTGTGGTCACGGCGATGCATATCAATAAATTAGAGCCACTGGCGCCGGAGGAAGCGCGCGTGTGCTACATCAATCAACTAGGATGCATCCTCAGGGAAACTGCCAACATCAACGACGAAAAGTTGAAGAAGATACCACATATGGAGCACATGCTCCTAATGAAGTTGCACAATAGGTTCTTGTTCCCCGGGCGGACTAAAAGCCAACTTCCGTGGAAGGACGAACCCATGACAAAGATAAATAGCAAGGCGATGACGATGTTCACCAACGACTTGTCCGCCTGGAAAGTACGGGTGAAAAAAGCGATTGCGAAGAATGAACCGTGGTCCAAGATTCATGCTGACAATCCGACACTAACGGAAGAGGACTTCGAAAAATTCAAGGAGACTTGCGCTAAAGAAGAAGTCAAGATAAAGTCGGAGAAAATGAAGGCGCTCCAGGCCAGGAACACGCCTCCCCACTACCTCGGAAGCCGTGGTTATGAGGGGAAGAGGCACGTATGGGCCAAGGAGGATGCCGAACGTGAAAGTCACGGAATCCCAGACCCCTTGGCGGAGTTCACCGACCCGCAGGAGCGTAACTGGATCAGGGCCCGGTACAAGTGGGACCCCGTCAAGAAAATCTTTTACACGGACCCGAACACGAGGGAGTTCATGAGACTACTGGTAATTGTTATATTACCACCTTATATTAGCTTCCAATCAATTCAACAACAAGTTTTGTCACATTTGTAAACCATCCATGTTCCTTTTGCAGAAAGAGCAGCACCAAAAGGCAGCTGAAAGCGACGAGTCTTCTCAGTCATCGGCGAGGCCCAAGTGGGACACCCCTTTCAACCGGGCCCTCAACATACTGAAAAAGGTGTCGGAGGATAAACCGCCGTCGTATGGACGTGTACACGGCGTCGGAGATGGCGCCTCGTGGAAGACGTGCTACCACGAGAAGCCGGAGGAAGGAAGGCAGAGACGGTTGCTTAGTCAACAGCACATCGACGAGAAGGTCGCGCTTGCGGTCAATAAGGCCAAAGCTGAGACCAAAGCAGAGTTGGAACAGATAGTCGATGAAAGGGTCAGTGCAGCGGTAGCGCACGTCACGGCTGACTTCACATCTTCCATTACCAGCTTTATTCCGGCATTTTTCGAATGAACGAAGAAAAATCCAGATAAAGGGCTAGCGGACTTTCCCCTTCCCAGCTACGTCGGGAGCAATTCGGTGAACATCGCACCACCAGCACCTGCTCACGCCACCGCACATGCTCCCGTACCTGGTCCCACTCCTATTCATAGCAGCCCGTCCTCCGTCTCTGGCTTGCTCGGCGGGGCTTCGTCTTTGGCTGAGCTCGACGCCCTCACGGTAATTACGCATCATACCCTCTTGACCAGCATATCTATAGTCTTCCGTTTCAGTTGCCTTTCGGATGTTTGACGTCGCAGACATGTCTTCGCAGGCCGACGAAACCCCGTGCACCCTACTGTACGACATCAAAGGCCAGAAGGTGGACGTGGGAAAGGCAACGATCGTGAAGCCGAAGGAACGCATGTTACACAACCGACAGATGCCCCATAGCGTCTTCAAAGTTTGCGTCGCCAGTGTCAAAGCGTGCTTCGAGGATTTGCCTCCTTCGGTACAAGTCGATGACGACGAGACCCCTAAACGGATTGGCGCATGCAAGAGCTAGTTCTTGCCTTGGACAAAGACTCCTCTTTGTGTCGAGGCACCCGGTAGCACACCAACGACCACTCCTCAACAAGGTATGAACACCACCCCACCTACCCAATTACCTGCACCTGTCGTGGTGGGTGATAGCGGACGACGCGAGGGAGAGCCTCCATTAGTGCCAGATGACGTCGCCCCCGTCGAAGAAGCAAATGCTGATGATGTCATGGAGGAGGATGATTATGACCCTAACCAGTATATCAATACCGCCTATGGCGATGCTCGGGACTCTGACTCAGGCTATGAGCGTGGAGATGATGATTTGATGCTGCCTGATTTGCCGGAGCCGGGACGTCCTAAGGCTGATTGCAAAAAGTCTCTCTTCATGCGATCCTCGCAGGAGACGCCTCCAGATGCCGCCTCTACCCAGCAAGAATAGCGCGAGGGCCATCCACTGTTTAGCCCGACGACACTGGGGGTGGTGGTTAGGGAAGATATCGTGGGCTCACTACCGCCACCCGTCAAGAAGCAAAGGAGGAGACCAGAGAGGAAAGGCTCTAAAGGCGCCAGAGCTGCTTCAAGCAGCCAGCCGCCTCTGAAGCCCCGAGAGGTAGACATAATACCTGCCATAGGTGCGGTGCGTTTCCATGTCGCCGGCCACCCGATCCTACCTCAGAAAGCGCTAGAGGACATACTGAACAATGATCAAAGGAGACTTCATGATGATGTGCTGGCCAGAGAGAAAAGCCTTCTCATCTCGGAAAAACCAGGATACCCGCTTTACGCGGCTCAGGTTCCGGGTGGGAGGTTATACGTCGATAGATGTCCCGCGGATAAGTTCATCCTGCGATTTGACTACATCTACGACATGTTCCACATGACCAAGCTGGATTTTCAGTTCATCCGCATGTATGCGCTGTATCTCAACTACATCATCAGGCGCGAGAACATAAAATATATCTGCCTCGCGGACCCGTACTATATGCACGAGAGCTTCTTGGCAGTATGCAAAGAGCACCGTGACTATGCGAGCAAGTACATCGGCGAGTTCATGGTCGCTAATAAGGACAAGGAAACGATTCTCCTGCCTTATCACCCCACGTAAGTCATCCGCGGATATCCTTTCGTAAGTTTTAATCATTCCTTTGCAAGCATGGAGGCTAATTTGAGGTGTACTTATTTTGCGCAGCGGGGGGGGCGCCGTCCTCATCTGTCTGTACCCACAATACTCCCATGCTCTGTACTTGGACTCAGCGAAGAACATCAAGAAGAGGGATTACACGCACATAAAGAGTGTTCTCGATAGTGCCATTTTAACCTTCAGCCTTAGTGGTGGATATATCCAGGTGAAAAAGTATAGGAATAGAGGGCCGGCTTTCGGCCATAAGACTGACTTCTGCTGCATCCAGCAACCGAAAGATAGTAAGGCTGATGGATTCTACCTCATGCATCACATGATCGAGTACAGAAGGGATAATCAACGCCTTCGCATGTGAGCTACTTCCAGCGATGCCGAGATTGTCAACTGGGCCACAAGCATAGGAAGGACACCGGATCATCGAATCCGAGCTGAGTTTTATCACGTACATTGTGAACTTGCCCAAGTGATCATGAAGGAGGTCCTCGAAAAATCAGGGATGTTCTACCATGGGCCAATGAGTCGGGAGGATGTCCGAACACTGCTTAGCGCTCAGCGTCTGGACCTGAAGTCTTTCACGAAGCTCGGGTGCTTCCTCCCTGACTATGAAGATTGGAGCGCCGACATGGAGGAGTGATTGACGATGACAATGTGTATGTTTAATTAGTACTACTGTCTTTCTATGAACTAGCGTAGATCGCTCTAGTTAATTAGTTTGGGTATGAGGAACTTCCTTATTTATGTTTACTTGCTTGTATTTTGCTAACTATGCATCTTTGTGTTTCTCAAGTACATTATGTTGCATATTATCGTTGAATTCATCAACTTACGATGCACGTACATAGATCAGAGATGGCGAAGGACTGCTACGCCGTATTCATTGGGAGGGTTCCAGGAGTGTACGACCACTGGCCAGACGCTCGGGCCTAGGTGGACAGGTACCCGGGCGCTAGCCACAGAGGGTTCGACAGCAAAGCCGAAGCGGAAAATAGTTACTTGAGGTGGACGCTCCGGCAAGAGAGGGAGCGAAACCGGTGCCTCAAGAAGTACTACTTAGTCGCGCTCTTGCTCATACTGATCGCTCTTCTCTTCTACATCATGGTTTAGAGATAGAGATGATGAAACTTGTGTGTGTGCCATGACTATGCAGTTGCATTTATTCGAGACATGACATGACTTGTGTATCGCTATTTTCGAGATGTGATGATATTTGTGTTGGAGGTGGTGGTATGACGAGTCTCCCGTATGTGTATGATATGATGAGAATAATGTATGTTTATTATGATATGATGAAACTACCGTATAGAGCATGCACAAATACGTAGAGGGGAATGAAATCTTAGTAGTGCTGGTTTAGCAGTAGCGCTGGTAAGTTGTAGCAGTAGCGCTGGTTTATCAGCAGCGCTTGTTGTGAACCAGCGCTACTGCTATCAGTACTTACTAGTAGCGCTGGTTTTTCAGCGCTACTGCTAAACACTTAGCTGTAGCGCCTTAGTAGTAGCGCTGCCACCAGGGCTACTACTAAGGGGAAAACAAGCGCTACTACTAGGCTTTCTCCTAGTAGTGCCTAGGTTCCGTACTTTTGCTAGTGCAATCTCTCAACAATGCTAATATAATTGGATCACATAAACATTGCTCAACGTGCAACAAAGAATCACTCCAAAGTTCTTATCTAGTGGAGTGCATAAGAAGAAATTGTTTGTAGGGTACAAAACCACCTTAAAGTTATCATTTCCGATCGATCTATCCAAGAGTTCGTACTAAAATAACAGCAGGTTATACTTTCCGATCGATCTATCTAAGAATTCGTACTAGAATAACACCATATGATACGCATCAACCAACTCTAATGTCACCTAGATACTCCAATGTCACCACAAGTATCCATGAGTTAATTATACGATACGCAACAAACAATTTCAGATTCATAATACTCAATCCAACACAAAGATCCTCAAAGAGTGCCCCAAGATTTCTACCAGAGAACATGGTATGAAAACGTGCAATCAACCCCTATGCATAGATCCCCTAGGTCACCGGAATCCGCAAGTTGATGCCTCAACATATATCAAGTGAATCAATAGAATACCCCAATGTCACTACGGGTATCCCACGCAAGACGTACATCAAGTGTTCTCAACCAAGATATTCAATCCAACATAACGACATCTCAAAGGGAAAGATTCAATTCATCACAACATGATAGCAAGGGAATAACATCATATGATCCGACTATATTAACAAAGCCCGTGATAAATCAAGATCGTGACATCTCAAGAACACGAGAGAAAGAGATTGAACACATAGCTACTGGTACATACCCTCAGCCCCGAGGGTGGGTTACTCCCTCCTCGTCATGGCCTCCGTCGGGTTGATGAAGATGGCCACCGGAAATGATTTCTCCTCTCCGGCAGGTTACTGCTTTCTCTCCAGATTGGTTTTTCGCCGATACAGAGGCTTTGCGGCGGCGGAACTTCCCGTCTAGGGTTATTTTGGGGGGTTTATAAATATATAGGATTTTTGGGCGTCGGTTTCACGCGAAGATGGGCCACGAGTGGACCACAAGACACCAAGGCGTGCCAGAGGGGCCTGGCACGCCCTCGTGGGTTGTGCCCACCTCGTGGCTCTTCTGGCCCTCCAACGATGCTTCTAGTGCCTCTTTTGTTCCAAAAAAATCGTCAAAAAGTTTCGTTGCATTTGGAGAACTTTGATTTCTGCACAAAAAACAACACCCCGGTAGTTCTGCTGAAAACAGCATCGGTCCGGGTTAGTTCTAAATAAATCATGTAAAGTGCATCAAAACCATATAAAAGTATTGTAAACATAGGTGAATGTGGCATGAATACTTCATAAATTATCGATACGTTGGAGACGTATCAGCATCCCCAAGCTTAATTCCTACTCGTCCTCGAGTAGGTAAATGATAAAAGAACTAATTTATGAAGTGTGAATGCTAGCATAATATATAAGTTTGATCATTGATAATTTTAGTCAATTTTCTAGCATCATAACCAGAAAACTTTTCTCATAAAAATCATCATGATAGAGCAATCAATTCACATGTTATGGCTCAAATAATGAATTCTCTTGAAACTTAACAACCTATGTTCTTAGTCACCAAACAATTGCAATTCAACTTATTCTCAACAAAGTCTAAGTAAGAGCTCCACATACTCAATCATCATATAGTCTTCTATGATTGCTAGTACTCAAAGCATATTTTTAGAACAAATGGCATCCATCGAACACAGAGAAAGATAGGGGCTTAATGTTTCGCCTCCCAACTCATTTATCATAGAGATAATTGTCAACAATAATAAGTCATGATCAAATATATTTGACTGGCCATATGTGCCTAGATCTTTCCCCACCACATGATGCTTGCCAACTAGAGAATAATTGAGGTTGAAATGAGAATGCATACTATTGACTCTTGCATAAAAGTAAATACTGAAAGGTAAAAGATAGGCCCTTCGCAGAGGGAAGCAGGGATTTGCAGAGGTGCCAGATCTCAAAGCTTAAATCAGAGATAAATATAATTTTGGGAGGTGCACCCTTCCTGTCAACGTTACGACCAAGAGTTATCAATATCTTCCACGTTAAACACATTAGCGGCGGTTCCCAAGCGGTAAAAGTAAAGGTTTACTCCCCCTCCACCAACAAACACACTCCACGGCTAGCCGAATCCACGGGTACCGTCCATACCAACAACATTCCTGGGGGAGTTTTGTTTAATTATTTGCATTTTTTTCGGGACTAGGAATCCCTATTACCGCCCCTCTCGTGCAAGGACGAGTGAATAAACACTCATCATGAGAATAACCCGCTTAACATGGAAGATACTGACCCCCCCCCCCCCCCCCCCCCCCGTCGCTCCATGAGAGGTCCAGGCACACAAAACAGATGTTTATTTGAATGTTTAGAGGTGGCACATGCAAATTTACTTGGAATGGCAGTGAAATACCATATATAGGTAGGTATGGTGGACTCTTATGGAAGAAACTTGGATCAAGGATTTGGATGCACAAGTAGTATCTCTACTTAGTACAAAGTGTTGGCTAGCAAAAGGTTCTAAACAAGCACCACATGTTGGAGGATCCATAACAATATAACTTCTATGCAAATATAAACAACCACAACTCATTATGTTGTCTTCCTTGTCCAACTTCAACTAATTTGCTCAAGTTTGAAAATAATTAATGGGTATTCACAATCATAGAAGAGGTCCAAGATAATATATTTGTATGTGAAAGTTCTCTTCCTTATACTAGTAATTCACGAATTGCTTGTATGACCAATATTGTGATTGTTAAACTTCAATAGATTTACTTTCTAAACCAAATGTGAACTTGCTACTAAGAATATAGAACATTGATAATTTCAGATTTATGATATTTCATTCATTCACAATTTACTCTTAGTATATAAGTGAAGCACAAGAGTAAACATCAAACTACTCTCAAAAGATATAAGTGAAGATCAAGCGAGTAGTCAAACAATTAAGTAGCTATGTGAGGACTCTCTCTCTCTCTCTCTCAATGAAGATTTTCAGATATGAGTATTTTATTCAAACAGCAAACTAAACAAAAATAGAACTCCAAGAATAGCACGCATCATGTGGACAAATAAAAATTTAGGCTCGACATAGGCTAACCGATATTTGTTGATGAAGAGAGGTGGCATGCGTAGCATCCCCAAGATTAGATGCTTGAGACTTCTTGAAATATTTACTTGCCCAAGCTTGAGCTTTTGTATCTCGTTCAATCCTCTCATATCATGGCTTCACCTATTCTCAAACACTTCATCCACACAAAACACGAAAAGAACTCGTGAGATAGGTTAGTACACATTATAATAAATCAACACTTCATGTACTGCCAAGACAAGTTGCATAATAATTTCCAAACATTATCTACTGTATACGATAATTTCCACAATTTATATCTACCAATATAGGCTATGGAAACTATAGGATAAGTAGATAACAAAACTATGACAGTAATCTGTCCAAACAGAACAGTCTGTAGAAATTTATGAAAACAGTGTACTTATGTAACTCAAACAATTATGAAAATTTAGGACATGCTAAAGAATTTATATGAAAACACTGTGTAAAAATTTCAGAAACTTTCCACGTTCCAGTAAAATATGAAAATTCAAACACTACTGCAAAAGTTTCTGTTTTTACACAGCAAAAATCAAACATGTAACTCAAGCATCCTAAGTGGCAATTCTTCGAACTTTTTATTGAAAAACAAGATTATAAATAAAACCTAACAGAGAACAACAAAATAAAATTACGCTCCAAGAAAAACTCATATTATGTGACGAATAAAGATATAGCTCTAAGTAAGATATACCGATAATGTTGAAGACAAAAGAGGGGGTGCCTTCCGGGGCATCCCCAAGCTTAGGCGCTTGAGTCTTCCTTGGATATTACCTTGGGGGTGCCTTGGGCATCCTCAAGCTTAGGTTCCTGTCACTCCTTATTCTCCTCATATCGGTGTCTCACCCATAACTTGAAAACTTCAATCACACAAAACTTAACGGAACTTTGTGAGATGGGTTAGTATAATGAATAAAGATCATTCACTTAGGTACTGTCAAGACAAGATTCATAATTGTTCTCACATACTCCCTCCTTTCCGGTTTATAGGGCTCAAATCTGAAATCTCATCAACGAAGGTAGACTGTGAATGGATGACACGAGTTTTGTGGATGCAAAATTGTCCAATGAAATATTTCTCACTTATTAAACTCCCGAGGCAATAAGTGCAACACCCTCTCTCTCATTGGATTTGCATGATGCATGTAGAAAAATGTGCATGCATGACCAATAATTCCCTCACTTTCATTAAATATGGTGTGGGACTCAAAGCTCTTTAACTCAATTGGACTCAAAATGAGCCTTATATAATGGAAATCTGAAAATTTTGAGATAAGCCTTATAAACCAGAAAGGAGGGAGTAATACCTACTGTATTATACCATTCACATAATTTATATCACTGAAAATAAGCTATGGGAACACTAAAACAAGCAAACTATGAATGCAAAACAGAATCTGTCAAAAACAGAACAGTCTGTCAAGATCTGTAGTATAGCCATACTTCCCTGTCTCTAAAAATTCTTAAAAATTAGGACAACCTGAAGAATTTGTATATGAAGATTGTTTAAAAATTTCAGATCATTAGGACGCTCCCATAAAAAATGAAATTCCTGTACTGGAGTCAAAAGTTTATGTTTTGGTTCAGCATCAATTCTACTCATCTTGTGAGTCATCCCAAAGGCTTTACTTGGCACTTTATTTAAATAAAAGACACAAAACATGATTACTACAGTAGCTTAATCATGTGAACACACCAAAACAGAAAGGTAAATTGTTGGGTTGTCTCCCAACAAGCGCTTTTGTTTGAAGCCTTTTAGCTAGGCATGATGATTTCAATGATGCTCACGTAAGAATAGTATTTGAAACATGTAAGAGAGCATCATGAATCTCATGACAAGCACATTTAAGTCTAACCCACTTCCTATGCATAGGGATTTTGTGAGCAAACAATTTATGGGAGAAAGAATCAACTAGCATAGGAAGGCAAAACAAGCATAACTTCAAAACTTTGAACACATGGGGAGGAAATTTGATATTATTGCAATTCCTACAAGCATATGTTCCTCCCTCATAATAATTTTTAGTAGCATCATGAAGGAATTTCACAGTATAACTATCACATAAAGCATCCTTTTCATGATCTATAAACATAGAAAATTTATTACTATCCACATAAACAATTTTCTTCTCATTCATTGTAGTGGGAGCAAACTCAATCAAATAACCATCATGAGACACTTGATTGACATAACCACATTCAATATTAAAATCATGATGACAAGTTTCATGGTTACTATCACTCTTTATAGCATACAGGTCATCACAATAATTATCATATATAGGAGGCATGCCATCATCATCATAAATTTGCTCATCAAAACTTGGGGGACTAAAAATATCATCTTCATCAAACATAGCATCCCCAAGCTTGTGGCTTTGCATATAATTAGCATCACGGATATTCAGAGAATTCATACTAGCAACATTGAAATCATGCTCGTCATTCAAGTAATTCTCATTAAGTATTTTCATAAACTCTTCCTCTACCAATTGAGCACAATTTTCGGACTCCTTATTTTCACGAAAGACATGATAAAGACGAACAATATGAGACCACCTCAATTCCATTTTTTTAGTTTTCTTTTATAAACCAAACTAGTGATAAAACAAGAAACTACAAGATACAATTGCAAGATCTAAAGATATACCTTCAAGAACTCACCTCCCCGGCAACGGCGCCAGAAAAGAGCTTGATGTCTACTACGCAACTTTATTCTTGTAGACATTATTGGGCCTCCAAGCGCAGAGTTTTGTAGAACAGTAGCAATTTTCCCTCAAGTGGATGACCTAAGGTTTATCAATCCGTGGGAGGTGTAGGATGAAGATGGTCTCTCTCAAACAACCCTGCAATCAAATACAAGAAATCTCTTGTGTCCCCAACACACCAATACAATGGAAAATTGTATAGGTGCACTAGTTCGGCAAAGAGATGGTGATACAAGTGAAATATGGATGGTAGATATAGGTTTTTGTAATCTGAAAATATAAAACA
Organism: Elymus sibiricus; assembly: GCA_039707655.1. NCBI lineage: Eukaryota > Viridiplantae > Streptophyta > Magnoliopsida > Poales > Poaceae > Elymus > Elymus sibiricus. The sequence continues at coordinate 182,391,719 of CM077669.1, read as the reverse complement.
GCAAGGTAACAAATAGTAAACAGCGAGCAAAACGGTATATTAATGCTTGGAAACAAGGCCTAGGGTCCGTACTTTCGCTAGTGCAATCTCTCAACAATGCTAATATAATTGGATCACATAAACATCCCTCAACGTGCAATGAAGAATCACTACAAAGTTCTTATCTAGTGGAGAGCATAAGAAGAAATTGTTTGTAGGGTACGAAACCACCTTAAAGTTATCCTTTCCGATTTATCTATCTAAGAGTTAGTACTAGAATAACACCATATGATAAGCATCAACCAACTCTAATGTCACCTAGATACTCCAACGTCACCACAAGTATCCATGAGTTAATTATACGATACGCCTCAAACAATTTTAGAATCATAATACTCAATCCAACACAAAGATCCTCGAAGAGTGCCCCAAGGTTTCTATCAGAGAACATGGTATGAAAACGTGCAATCAACCCCTATGCATAGATCCCCTAGGTCACCGGAATCCGCAAGTTGATGCCTCAACATATATCAAGTGAATCAATAGAATACCCCAATGTCACTATGGGTATCCCACGCAAGACGTACATCAAGTGTTCTCAACCAATATATTCAATCCAACATAACGACATCTCAAAGGGAAAGATTCAATTCATCACAACATGATAGCAAGGGAATAACATCATATGATCTGACTATATTAACAAAACCCGGGATAAATCAAGATCGTGACATCTCAAGAACACGAGAGAAAGAGATTGAACACATAGCTACTGGTACATACCCTCAGCTCTGAGGGTGGACTACTCCCTCCTCGTCCTGGCCTCCGCCGGGATGATGAAGATGGCCACCGGAGATGATTTCCCCTCTCCGGCAGGGTACTGTTTTCTCTCCAGATTGATTTTTCGCTGATACAGAGGCTTTGCGGCGGCGGAACTTCCCGTCTAGGGTTATTTCTGGGGGGTTTCTGAATATATAGGATTTTTGGGCGTCGGTTTCATGCGAAGATGGGCCACGAGTGGACCACAAGACACCAGGGCGCGCAAGAGGGGCCTGGCACGCCCTGGTGGGTTGTGCCCACCTCGTCGCTCTTTTGGCCCTCCAACGATGCTTCTAGTGCCTCTTTTGTTCCAAAAAAATCGTCAAAAAGTTTCGTTGCATTTGGAGAACTTTGATTTCTGCACAAAAAACAACACCACGGTAGTTCTGCTGAAAACAGCGTCAGTCCGGGTTAGTTATAAATAAATTATGTAAAGTGCATTAAAACCATATAAAATTATTGTAAACATAGGAGAATGTGGCATGAATACTTCATAAATTATCGATACGTTGGAGACGTATGAGTGGTTTTCTCCCGCACGGCTCCGGTGCTACCGCTCCCGATTCCTGGCACTCCCTCCATTCGTCCTCTTGGCCTCGTGTTGGCGATCTTAGTGAGGCGGCATGGATGACCTCAATACCGTGGTGGCATATGCTGGCGGGTGGCAAGTCGGCTGCTTGGCTCTGGATCCGGCGGGTAGTGGTGTTTGGATTGCGGGAGAAATCCCTGTCGGTTCGTCCGGCTCCAACACGGTGTCACCTGCGGGTGCCGCCATTCCTTCCTAAAGGGCTTTGGTGTCACCCATCCCCGACTCCCCTCCGCGTGCCCGTGGAAACCCTAGGACATGTCCGGGTAGCAGCATCGTCGATGTCGCATTCCTTTTTGGAGGTGCTGCTTGGTATGCGGCGGTTCGGAGCCCTGGAGTGCGGTGGGAAGAATCCGGAGGGCGCAGTGTTGGCGGATCATCCATTCTTTGTCGAGCTGCCGTTGTTAGCATTTATTTCTCTTTTCTTTCTGTTTTGGGCTTGATGTGTTGTTCGCCCCAGCAGTTCGTTGTGATTGGTGAAAGTTTCTTTATAATATAAAGCGGGTGGAGGACCCTTTTTCGGAGGAAACTACTCCCGTTTTTTACACCAACGTAGTTAACTAGAGACTGAAAACGTTGATCGATGTGAACTAACTTATAAATACATACGCATGAGAATGCTTACCTGGCCTAACATATAACTGAGGCTTAGGGCATCTCCAATGGCGACCCGCAAACTGTCCGAATGTGTTGTGTCATCCAACAGGGACATGTATCGGTCTGTAGGGTGGTTCAGACATACTTTCTCCCATAAACTAGAGACAAACAACGGGGCTTTGTGGGCGTTCGGATAGCACCCAAGCCCGTGTCTGATCACCCTGGCTCATGAAAACCCCTTCCTCGCCCGCATGTGTTTCCCGAGTGAAACGGTCAGCGTCGCTCTAAGCGCCAGTGCCGCATTCATGCTCGGCCAGAGCGGGCGCGACCTCTCACTAGTGTAAGAATTGAAGAGGCGTGCTGGCCAAGAGAGCGCCGCCCACGCCGCTTACCAGTGCAGGCGACTGCTCCGTGTTCAAACTACACGACGGTCGCTCGTACGTCCATGTGCTGCCCACATTAATGCCACTCGGTTGCCGAGGTGACTACTCTGGCGCCACCACCCGTCCCTCTGCCGCTCATGATTGCTACATAAACTGTCGCCTTGGCCATAGCCGTAGTCATCCTTCTCTGATCCTTTCTCCTCTATGCACCATTCCTGCCATGGCTTCCTCGTGCTCCAAAGTTCTCTGGGACGGGCTGACGACTGAATAGAAGAAGGAGATGGCCACCATTGCCTACGGCTAGCTAGCCGGCAGACAGCCGGAGGACGACGACATCCCGATGGAGGACGCGGCTAACGACGAGCCGGCACCACCCTCCTCGTTCGTGCCACCCTCGCCGGTCCATTGAACCATGACCATCTGCGAGGCACGTGCCCATTACATGGATATGGTGCGGGAGGAGTGGGAGGAGCAGTTCCGAGATGCGCAAGCCGACACTGTCTACAACCACCACTTCCTCCAGGAGAGCCAACAGGTAGGGGAGCAGCTCGCCGCCGGCAAGGCGATCACGCCAAAAGTGGATCTCACGGAGCAGGTGGTGCTGCTCGAGTCCTGTCGCTCTGCCCGCAAGATGCGCCTCGACCACTAGCGGTACCGCCAGCGTCAGGTGGAATTGAAGGCCAACTACAAGGAGTTTGGCAAGGCGTAGGACGAGGTGTGGGGCAAGACCGCCGACGAGACGGAGGACATTGTCAGCTCCACCGAGGCCGCACCCCGCCGCCACAACAACGAATCCAGCACGTCCGCGGGCGCCGCCCACAACGAGGAAGAGTAGAGCACGGTTGGTCGTTGTCGCTTGGGTCCCAAGAAGGCCACCGCTCCTCCCCTCCCATTGAAGCAAAGCTTGATGGTCGATTAGACGCTTGGCGACAACATGGAGGTGGACAGCTTCACTTTATGGGGTTCTGGAGGAGGAGGTTACGGATGCGGAGCTGGAGAGTGCCGAGACGAAGCTGGAGAAGGCAAAGCTTCGGTTCTTGGGGTTCATGGCCGGACACGGGAAACGGGTGTCGTCGTATAGAGGTGTATTAATTATACCTCCAGAGCCGGATGAGCATCGCTTAGTTGATGTAAATGTAATGAAATCCGTCATGTTTAAATGAAATATGGCCATGTTTACATGATTTTTATCAAGTTAGTTCGGATGGTATTTAAAATGTATGCGGCTATGGTTAAATGACGGCCTCACGCATCCATGTCCGTGGACTGGTGTCCGCATACAGACGCGTGAAGAAATTTGTGGATTGCCGATGCCCTTACATCGTATATTCATATAACAAATCAAATGCGTCTACCATCATGCGTGCTATACACTAGCTGGACACACCACTGCATATGAACCAACAATAGATATTGCACTACTGTAGTCCAAACCACAGGAGTATATTCATTTTCAGTGAGTAGTACAATTAAATTACGTGCAAAGAAATTACCTATCAAGCTAATAGAACTAAATGAAGTTTTAAGAGAAAATGAACTCCCAGCATCCGTTTCCTACTTTCCTGCCAAAAGGAAAGACTTTTCAACTCAAGACAAGCAGACCTCTTCTGCGAGAATACAAGAATTCTTGTGACGGTTTTCGTTACCCTGCCAGAAAATACGTCCATTCTCAGGTGGATCTATTATTCCAAATGTTGACAGTAAGAAAATGTCCGATTTCATCACAGGTGTCCTATTTTCTTACCTTCTTTGGATGGTGCAGCGACATATAGGCAAGCTAATTAACCTTTGGACTTGTAGCGCATCTCAAGTCTGGACCCGCAAACCTCTCGCAACAGTCGGACCGTAAAAGTCATCCAACACGGTCCTGTATCGGTCTATGGAGTGGTCTGAACGCAAATCGAAGACAAACGTAGAAAGGTTTGTGGGAGTCCGAACCGCTACTTCGCACGATTCTGACCGCCCTGGCCCAACAAAAAAAACCTATCCGCCCTTCCCACACCTTTCATCCCACGCAGCTCATCGCTTGCCGCGCCGCATTCATGCCGGCCCAAAAGCATGCAACAGCCATTATTGAAACCGTGATTTGACCGGACGGGAAGGCGGCACAGACTGACGCGACCTGTCAGGCCTCACCGCTTCAATGCGGACGCCACGTCCCGAGGATCCAACTCCGGTAGTTGCGCCGCATTGAAGCGGGCTGACCGCCCCACCGCCTGGGCTGGCCGCGGCTATTTAAGCCGCGCTCCGGCGTCGTGGGGCAGAACACCGGACCTTCCTCCTCTCTCCCCTTCACAGTGCCGTGGAGCAGAGCACGGAACCTTCCTCCTCTCTCCCTCTCCCCGCGTTCGCTTCGTTAGATGGCACTGGCGCCACCATCACCGGTGCAAGTGAAGGACGAGCCACCGTCCACGCCGCATGTCCGCGTCAAGAATAAGCCAGCATCCCTGCTCCGGCCGGTCAAGGACGAGCCGGCGTCCCCGCCGCGCAACCGCATGCTCCACATCGGCGGCCGCGTGAAGCACGAGCCCGTGTACCGAGCGCCGCTCCGCGTCAGACGTGGCGCCAAAATGGGTCCGTAACGACCCGGACCTCGCCGCGGCGTCGGCGCTCGAGCGCTCCGTGACCACCGCAGTGACGGCCATCAAGCGTCGTCGCCGTCTTGATGGCGAGCTCGCCAAGATCAACGAGGAGTGGTCGCTCCGCACAGCGCAGCAGGAGCGGTTCCTCCGTGAGCGGCAGGCAGCCGCCGGACAAGGTTGTCGTGGCACTACGGCGTCGTTCCGCCACTGGAGGGACCATGACAACGACGACGACGACGGAACGGACGGACACGACGGTGTGACAGGGCAGGATGGCCACGCGTATGAGGAGGTTGTCCCGTATATGGTTTAGATTTTTTTTTCTTGTTTTTTTAGTTAAACGGTCGAAATATCGACCTTTTTATGTAAATTATCTTCCAACTTGAATAAAATCCGCCCTTTTGATCGAATTTCGTGAGGTTGATTCGAATTGTTGGGCGGATGTATGCGGCTAAGGTTGGATTTCGTTCTTCCGCTTCCATGTCTATGGACTTGTCCCCCTATTCGCGGATGGATGCTGGAAAAAATTTGCGAGTTGCCAATGAAGATGCCCTTACACCCACAAACTTTCTGATGGAAATAAACAAGCTTCATAATAGTTGACCGAGATACCTGTCATGGTATACGTAAGTGTCCAGTAAGTGAGAGTAGCTACACCAACATAAGACAAAATAGGCAAATGCAGGTCGTTTTTTCGACGCCAAACCTAGAAGCAACCAAGAAACGGAATGAGAAAAGAAGGATGAGAAGATTTCAAGTCAAAGTGCCATGGGACTAATCTTATCCTTGAAGGAAAATAGCGACGAGTACTAGGGATGGCAGTTTTGCCCATGGGTATGGGTACCTGTGGGTACCCTACCCAAAAACATTGGGCATGGGCATGACTTGGAGAGATTTTGTACCCACGGGTAATGGGTATCCATACCCGCAAATTATATGGGTCGGGTATGGGTAAGAAATTATGCCCATGGGTAACCCAATGGATACCCAGAAAAAGTTAATAAATGAAAACAACTCCTATGACATGTGGGGTCAATAGCCAACTCTGATGGCACACCCTAAGTCTCGATTCCTTAAAACGGCCATAGCTCATAGGCACGTAATCACATGCTCGCCACTTCTCTTACGTCCTACGTGACTCCTCCAAAAGATGAAATCTCGAGTCTTCGCTATTGGACTCCTGTCCAAATTTTGATCCAGCGACCCCCCATTCCCACCACCGCCTCCAATTGCGTCGGGCTTTCAGCACCCATCGCTCATACTCCCTTGATGCCTCCAAAAGGCTACCAACGTAGAAGTTTGTGTCTGTGATGTACTGCTCTCCCATCATCACTTGAATTTCAAGATCATTTATTTACCTTTAAAAAATGTTATATATTGTACCCACTGGATACCCATTAGGTATAGGATACCCGATGGTTATGGGCATGGGTGTCAATTTATGCCCATGGGTATTGAAATGGGTGGGTACAGAAATTTTCTATGGGTATGGGTTTGGGCAGAAAAAGGTTGTACCCGACCATACCCTACCCATTGCCATCCCTAACGAGTACCAGAGGTCTAGAAGGTTGGTGTTCGTTGGTCTCAACTTTCAGACTTCCAAAACGGATTAAAGTTGGTATTTTGTTGATGTGACCTCATTCATATTGCAAGCTACTCTCTCCGTTCCTAAATATAAGTTTTTTTAGAGATTCTATTATTGAACTATATACGGATGTATGTAGACATAGTTTATAGTGTAGATTCATTCATTTTACTCCGTATGTAGTCCCCTATTGAAATGTCTAAAAAGACTTATATTTAGGAACGTAGGAAGTAGAAGTTAGCTAGCTCATCATCATGATTCATGAGTGAATGGAGGATACACCAAATTTGGATAAGGAAATTAGTTAATTCTGGAGCAAATAGATTCTGACAAGTCTTTATTACTTTATCTTGGCCAGGAAACATATAAGGACCCTTTTAGAAACAGTCACAAGCAACGCCTGGCTTTAATTAGTAAAGTCAAAAGAGGCCAAGCAACAACGTTATGGTTTTACAAACCGAACTTAAAGGAAGTTTCCCAAATGACTCGTGCAAATATAAAGCAGGGGTACAAAGCACGACTCGAATATTAGCACAAGCCAGACGACAAAACTAAGGGACGAAACTAGGCTAGCTCAAGTGTTCCTATGAACGGTGTGAAGCTGCTTGATCTTGAGAACAATAACCGTGTCACATTCCTTCCTCTTCCCTAGAGGCCACATTGCTGAAAAAACATAGACCATTTTAAAATATAGTTAGCGGGAAGAGATGAAATAACGTCATCAATGGCCAGTTCATCTTGAGGTGTCCAAAGCGTCCAAGCTAAGGCACCGAAAGTTCTCCAAGCTAGGCTGTGATGTTGGTCGCGAGAAGCATTCAGAAACGACAGGATATCATCGGTTGATGCCGAAGGCACATGGTCAAGGGCCGCCTTCCTAAGGAAGATATTAATTCTAGGAGGCACCTGAGAGGCCTAAAGGGACTTGGTGGACCTAACCTTGGGCCCACAGACCAACTTTTCATAGGTAGATTTCACCAAATTTTTCCCCAGGGTTCCAACCCTCGGTTGATCGAATCCAGGGCCGAGGAGAGATAGACATGATGTAAAGGCACAAGGAGCGAATCGAAAGCACTTTGTTCCTCGGGCGAAAGCAATCTAAGGAAACCTGCACAACATACCTCTTAAGGAAAACCCTCGAAAACCATGGCATAAGGATGCGCCGCAATGACAAACAAGCTCGGATGTATGGCGTACAACAGTTTGAACGTAATCCATGCGGAGAGGCAAAATTTGGCGTCCTTTCCGTCTCCGGTAGACAATTTCGCAACCAAATTGAAATTTTCTTTACATTTTTGGATCTCATTCCAAATTTGAGAGCCCTTGATGTCACTAACGAAGAAGGAGCACTTGGGAAAGTATTTGGCCTTTAGAATCCTTTCCATAGCCCATCGTCCGTTTGGGAGATTTTCCAGATCCATTTGGTAACAAGGTCAAGGCTCATCTTTCTACAGTTTGAAATCCCAAGGGTACCCTGGTTCTTAGGACGGCATAAATCAGCCCAGCTGATCATGTGATATTTACTTTTTTAGCGTCAGACTCCTAAAAGAATCTAGCACAAACTTTATGAAACTTAATGTGGACCCCTTCGCCCAGAATGAAAAGCCTGCTATAAAGATAGGGATTGCATATAGGCATGCATTGGTAAGGGTTAGTCTCACCGCGGAGGACATAAGTTTCACTTGCCAAGGACCGCAACAAGAAAAAACTATCTGAACTATGGGTTCCTAGTCCAATTCGAACAGGGCTCTCTTAGAGAAAGGCAAACCTAGATAAGTCTTGGGTAACTCCACCTTTTTGCAGTTGAGAAAATTGGTGATGCATACATCCTTGTCAGCTGGCATCCCAATAGTGAGAACTCCGCTTTCCTCACATGGCCTCCAAACAAATGAGAATGGATTCAATCGTTGTCAAGGTATATATAGATATTTGGTTGGAATAAAATAACTGTTTGAAAGGACTGAGACGGACCTTGAGGAGGACGAATAGGTACAATTGCAAATTTTAATTACTACTAAGCAATTATAGGCAAATATGCGGAATATGAAAGTGTGAGTCACACTTGCAAAGGTGAATCTAGTGCTAGCAATATATTCAACAACAACTTGATAGCAAGATAAACAAGAAAAATAAGATATAAGTAAACACAAGTAGGCAAGTAACCACAAGTAATGAGTTAGGGTTAGGGATAACCAAAACTCCGGAGATGAGGATGTATGCCGACATTCATTTCGTTGAAGGGGAGGATGTCACCATGAAGGCACACCAACACCATGAAGGATCACCCTATTCTCCTTGAGACAACACCATGAAGGCATTTCTCAACCACTTGTGGTAGACCTTGAGGTGGTCTCCAAACCTCCTAGGAGTCTCCAACCTCCAAGAGTAACAAGATCAAGGGGGGAAATGCTCAAGATTTGCTCAAATCACGATTTTCTTTGGTCAAAAGAGGGAGAGGGGGTGGATCTATCACTAGGTGTAATTTCTCTCAAGAACTCAAGCAACTCTGGGATCTAGGATTTGATATAAATGAGAGGGAGAGGGAGCACTTGAGGGATCTTGAGTGATTTCAAATGAAGTGGTCAACCCTCTTATGGAGTGGAAGGGGGGCATATATAGGAACCTCTAAATGTGGCCCTTGGAAGTGTTTGTGCTATGTAAGTACAGGATATCCGGTGATTACGATGGATAGCCGGTGGCTGAAGATTGTGCACAAATCAAGAAACGAGAGCAAACAGTTAAGTCCAGAAGTACCAGACGACCCATACTTACCGAACATCCGGTGGCTCAACGAGCACCAGACATCCGGCGAGAAACAAAAGTCTGGTATATTGGGTTGAAAACTTACTATAAATATGTACCAGAATTTCGGTGGTTATCAGACAACCGGTGGCTCAAAGAGGACCAGACATTTGGAGGTCCCTAGAATTCTGTTTAATTTCACTCTTTATAGATGTACCGAGCATCCGACAAATACCATAAGTCCATTTGAGTAAAGTGAGAATCATGGCAAATGCATATAGTGGTAAGACATGTTGAAGCTAGAAATTGCTATGAGATGATAGACTTGAAATCATAAACATCACATGATCAACTCATACATAGACATAATCATAAATAGGTTTGGCAATGACATAGATAACTAGTACCACACGTAGTCTAAAACTTATTACAAACGATGTTTCACCTGTCAATAAATCCAAGTGAAACACCATAAGATACGAGACATGTGGCCCGATAGATAAAACTCATGAACGAAAAATCCTAACATACCACTTCCCTTTCGTTGGCATTAACTGCCAAAAAGGTCGAAGAAAGCTAATGATCGAAGAAGATCACTCATCCTCATCATTGTGGAAGAAGTCTGCCCAGTCAGGGCCAGAATGAAAAGCGAAGTTAGTAGGTGGATCTACACGTAGTCGCTCGTCATCACTCACGTCAGCAGCTCGAGTAGTGCAAAGACGGTCCTTCAGTCGATTCTTGGAGACGATCAACCGAGACACCACATCATGGTTTTGTGTGCAGTTGAATGAGATGGACTTCATCATCGCAAAGTGGGTGTGTCCAAGAAAATGTGTGATATGCCGAGGGGTGCCGATATAGAACCAGAACACCTCACCTCACGCCTAGGAGAAGAAGGGGTACCAGAAGTGAAATGTATCTCACCCTTTGCTACTTGGCGTAGATGTTGGGTTTTCCCCAAAGAGGAAGGGGTGAAGCGGTATAACAGTAGATAGTATTTCCCTCAGTTAAGAAGCAAGGTTTATTGAACCAATAGGAGACACCACACATAAAACATCAACAACACCTACACACACAAAGCAAATGCTCGCACCCAACGAAGGCAACAGGGTTGTCAATCCTCTTGTTCCCGCCAATTGCGTGGATTAAATATGATAGTCATAGGTAGATAAAAAATCAAAATAAAAAGTAAATGGAAACAAAAAGGTAATTCATTTTTTTCCTATTTAATAGGAAAACTCGACCCGGGGGCCATACTGTTCACTAGAGGGATCTCTCTCATAACCATGATACGATGGGTAAACAAATTACTGTTGGGAAATTGATAAAAAACCGCATAGTTATGTGATTCTTCATGGCATAATTCATATACATGCATTACGTCTGTGATAAGTAGATCATTAATCTTACTAAATCTACTACTATTACTCCACCCCTGGACCGCTATCCAGCATGCATCTTGAGGTATTAAGTTCATAACAAATAGAGTAATGATTTGAGCATGATGACATAATGTACACAAGATAATACCAAATAATAAGTTCAGATCCCATCGTATTATCCTTAGTGGCACCAATAAAATATGTGCCTTGCAACTCCTCCTTTCACTGAGAAAGGACACAGCAAGATTGAACCTACACTACTAGGGAAAACCCTAGCAGTAGCGCAGGGTACCCGCGCTACTGCTACGACCCTACAGCTAAATGTTAGAAGTAGCACGGGTGTATGACCGGCGCTAATGCTACCTATAGGTATTTGTAGCACTGATCATACCCGCGCTATTGCTAACTAGCTGTGGCGTGGCTTATTGACCCACGCTACTGCTAATATTTTCTTTATTTTTTTCCTGTGTATTTATGTTGTATTTTTACAGGGTTTATATAATAGCAACATACACATACATTGAAACTATATCAGAGAAGAATGTCTTATCATCATAATCATCATCATCGAAGTGGTACAACATAGTCTTTATATAATACCAACATACACATACATTGAAACTATATGAGAGAAGAATGTCTCATCATCATCGAAGTGGTACAACATAGATTCATCATATCATCATCATCCAACACAAATGATGTCTCATCATCTTGTCGAAATAGCGATACAAGTTACCACATGTATCGAATACATGAAACTACATGTTCATCACATACACATGTTTCATCATCTATCTAAACTATGAAATATTTTTCTTCCTTCTTGTTGACTTTTTTGCCTCTGGAACCCTCCCTATGTAAACGAGATAGCACTTCCTCGCCATCGATGATCTATGTACCTGTTAGAGATGCATCGTCATCACGAGAATTCAACAATAATATGCAACATAATATACTTGAGCAACACGAAGAGAAAGAGTTAGCAAATATAAGGAAGCAACATATATTAAACATAATTAACGAAGTTCATAGTACCCAGACTAGCTAATTAACTAGCGTTACGCAAGTTGATATGGACCATTTACATCACAAAGTTACAAAGTTTCATCAATTGTACATAAAGTACACATTCAATAGACACATCCTCATCTTCATCGATAATCACGGGAAGTTCCATCAGTACAGATCTGGGAAGATGCACCCTAGCTTCATGAAAGGCGTCATGTCCATATGATGTAGGCCTATGCGAGCTCAGACGCCAGCCCGCGATATAGGGCCGCCGTGGAATAACCCCATATCTTCAACGACGTCTTTCATGATGACCGTCGCAATGTCCTGCTGGCTGCGATGGGAGTCATTCCTCAGTTTAGAATCGGGATCGGCTCCTAAGGCTTCGGCCTATTCACGGATATGGTCATCGGATTTAGATGTCATGCAAAGTTGTTGGCAATCACTTCTGAACACCATCATGTGATGGATGACGTAAAATCCATCGTTCTTGCTTGCTATCGGTTGCTGGATGCACCAGAAGTCAGTTTTATGCCCAAAACCCGGCCCAACCTTCCTTTGTTTCTTGATCTTGATGTAAGCACCCCTCATGCCAAAGCCGTGGAGAGCATGATCCAGAACATCCATTATGTGCATGTAGTCTTTCTTCTGCGTATTTTTGGACGAGTCTAAATACACAGCATGGGAGACTCAGGGGAAAGAACGATAAGGATATCATGTCCCTCCCTGTGCAAAATAAATACACCTCAAATTAGCCTCCATACATGCAAAGGAATGATTGAAATGACCAATTGGATTGTGTTATATATAGCGGCTATTCGGGAATGACTTAAATGGTATGATAAGGCATGACAACCATTTCCTTGTCCTTATTCATTAGCATGAAGTCTTTGTTGTACTTGCTGGAAATATGCCCTAGAGGCAATAATATTGTATTATTATAATTGTATATTCATAATTAAGAGTTTATATTCTATGCTATACCTGCTATGATCATGGAATATGTGATTCAGTGGAAAACTCATATGCATGTGTGGAATGATAAACGGTAAAACAAAGGTTCCCAGTCTTGCCTCTAAGACTGGCTCAAGTGTTGTTGGTGATCATATTTTCCGGATCTTAGGATATCGTTAAGTATAACAATGATCCTAAAACAACACTGAGAGTATGACATTAGAAGGACGATCATATTGAATTGACCCAAAATTGTTTGTTATACTTTGAGATAATATCGTCAGAAATCAATTGTTATAACATGGAGTGTTAACGTGTGTTTTATGTTCCTTAGACCAAAAGAGTATCATAGTCACTTCTTGCCATACAATGAGCTTTTGGGTTGCTCAAACGTCATATGTAACTAGGTGATCATAACTACAACTTATAGGTTCATCGAAAAGTTTGACAAGGGACTAGATAGCTCGAGAGTGGGATTTGCTTCTCCAATGATGGAGAGATATTCTTAGGGCCCTCTCGGTGTGACGGCATCCATCATCTTCTGGCCATACACAAGTGACTATGTCACGGGGATGCCGGAACACAACAACGAGAAAGAAGAACAAAGCCGATAATGAGAATAACGGTATAATTAGCATGCAGATGACTCAAGAGGATATCCGATGCTTCTCGGGTCTTGTAAAGCATTCTGAAGAGAAGGAAATATCACATGGTAATACATGGTTCAGTCGAATATTATTTGTGTACTCATTGGGATTGATATGGACGTCCGGTTCCGCTATCAGTCATTGAGCGAAGGAGTTTCGTTCATATCTATGAGTTACCGAACCTACGGGGTCACAACCTTAAGGTAATCACGATCTGCTGAGTGTTGGCAATACTAGAGTATCGATGATTTATTTGTGGAATTGTTTCATTAATATTTGGAAAAGTTTCGAGAGGATCCAGAAGTGTTTCGGGGTCACCCGAAGGGTTCCGGAGAAGTATCGGGTAATACCAGGTATTACCAATAAATATATATATATATGTGGAAAATGTTTTCGCTGATGTTAAGTTGTAGTATATAAAATGCTCGGAAATTATTTTGAAAAATATATATTTAACAAAATATCAACGGGCCTAAAAAGTCCAAGTGGAGGGAAGAAACTTGGGCCAAGTGGGGGAGGCGCCCCCTTCTCCTTTGGAAGTAGGCCGAATTGGGGAAGGGGTATGACTCTCCTTCCCTCCTTGGTGGACACAAGGGGAGGGGAGTCTTTCTCCTCCTCTTAGCTGCCCCCTCCTCCTTCCCACCTATATATACTTGAGGTATTGGGATCTTGTGAACACACAAGTTTTGGAGCCTCCTCTAGTTGATCTAGTTCTAGTTCTAGTTTGTCCTAGTTGACTAATTAGAGTTATGTCTAGTTACTCTAATCCTCATAATTAGAAGCCCACTTGGTTCTAATATCCTCCCTTTAATTCTCCGGTGACGATTAGCTCTGGACGGTGAAGAGCTACAGGACCATGAAGACCGTACGCTTGCAACCAAGTAGAGAGGGCAGTGCTTTCAGTCTTTGGTTCGAAGGATCATTCATCTACCATTCGAGGGACTCCAAGTACGATCTTCATAGTCACGTTCTTCTTCCATTGCTACTCGGTGACGGTAACGATCGTGATCCCGACCGTTATCGTAGCTTCATAGTGTTCCGTGTTGATCGTAGGGAGATTTTTCTTTATTTTCTACTACGTTTCCCAACAATGGCATCATGCATAGTTCTATGAGTAGATACAAGTTGTGATCTAGATTACATGTGGATGTGAGGGTTTGATGCTCTTTCTATGCTTCCCTCGAGTGTTGCTTTGGTTCAGTTCATTAACAACATGATGTAGCTTTGTACAAAGCTCTGACAATTGATCGGCTCTGGTTGTCGATGATCTCGTAACAGTTCTTTGGGCTTCCTCACAGTCAAGAATTGTGAACCGCTGCATACAAAAGAGGGTGATGAAGATGTTAGATCTTCTAAGGGGGTCACACATAATGATGAAGTTTAGTGTAGGGCTAGAGATTTTTAATTAAATATGTTCCCTCACATACCCCTAAACTTAATCTAGCAACAAGGATTATTGCCTTAATTGTGGACGTAGGTAGCTAGTGTTATCCAGAAACCCCAGAAACCACGTAATTAAAATTTGTCAAACTGATTAGAGGATGTATAACTTGGTTTTGTAGGTTGCATGTGATGTGGTATAGCCTTCGGCATGATAATGTGTTTATGTATGTGATGGTTATATGTTGTAATGTTAATCGGCCTGCGCATCACGGCATTATTGGTGGAGCCACAAGATTGCCATGTTAATGTAAATATAATAGGGATAGCCTACAGGTTACAAGTGATGATGGCAAGCATACACGAAGGACCCCGACGTGGAGAAGGTGTACTAGGCGCGGGACGGGGAGCTATAATTTCCTGTCTTGGCGGAATTTTTGAATTTGGTGCCACGACAACGTTTTTGGAAACGGTCTCCATGGGAACGTTTTCCGAAATTTCCGCCATGAAAATGTTTTTGAAACGGTTGCCATGGCAACAAAATATTGGCCATCACGACATTTCAACTAAAGATTGGAGATGGTCATGAAGGATTCCCGACGCCCAGGGCTATAACATATCATTCTATTATGAATTGCCTGAGATGTTTATCCCTTTGTTGTTTACACCCTTTGATTGCACAGTAGTCAATTATTAGGGTGATCTCTCACTGAAAATATCAAGTTAAAAGGTGCTCCTGCTAGTGTTGCAACTGTATATAACACGTAGCTTTTCGGAGCGCGTCTTGTCCACATGAGTACAAACGGATTGTGAGGTGTAAGGTGGGCGAGGTCAGGCCGAACAAGAAGATAGCACGCGGTTGTCTTGAAGTTCTGGCAAAATCGTTCTGATCTCGGAGCAGAAATCATCAAAAGATGAACAATAGTCGTATGGTGATATGATTGGCAAAATATTGCCTACCACTTGAATGCACGTCATCAGTGATGTTCACATCAATGGTTGTGAATAAGATCAGGTTCTTGAATCACTTAAAGTCAATTATGAGAGATATTTATTTGAGTAGGAGCACAATACTGAATTAATTAAGTTTAATCACTAGTGCAATTAATTATGAACATTGTCTCTGTGTAGTTTGCATTATAGTTGTAGAATATTGGCTCACGGTTCCACCTTTGTTGTTCAAATTGATTAGCTGTTATTTATCTGGTTGAATCTTTACGATTGGTAAACGTAATGAGAGGATCGTCCTCTATGAGTGCCGATAAAGATTGTTTCTGTTGCATGCTTACAATACTCTCCTACTAATTCTAGGGATGATGAGACATACGTCCTTCGATCCAAAAGGCTAGAATTACATTCCGGTATGCTTGCTTCCAAGAAACCCGAACTTCAAAATGTTTGGGATAGTTATGTGATATTCTTGGAACTGGAAATTGTTTTCAGAAACAAACAAAGACTGGAAGATATGAGATATCCAAAGAAGTGTTTTGTTTGCAAGTTCTAGTGAAATGTTCAACTATGTTTAATACTGAAATGCGTAGGACTTGGAAGAAGACTGGTCATAAGTTGATGGCGAGAACTTTAAAGAGAAAGAACAAATCCAAAGGATGTAATAAGACTTACATGCCTACAACAGTTCGGGGCTCACGCCACTCTTAAAATTGGATACTTCTTCCATCGGTAGGATAACTTGGAAGTAAAACTATAAGGAGTTAAAAGGCAGAAAGAAAGAAGACTGGAATGTCCAGCTGGGGTACGAATGCCATACAAAGTTATGAGATGAAGAAAAAAATGGTCAAGTAATAGTAAACTCTTGGGAATTATGATTAAATCGTTGATCGCTAAATTCTTCTGTATTGTCTTTTGAATTTCATCACAAGGATACCAGCTCAATTGCATGTTGTTGCGAATCGATGCAAGAACTACTACAGCCTAATTGATCAAACAAATAATGAGGTTAAAATATCTGATGGAAATTTTGTAAAAGTTACAGTACTTCTCATCAACATATTACCTCTGTAATTTATTGTCATAATTCATTTTTGGAGTTTTATACACTCTATCCCATTGCATAGAAGTTGCAAGGAGGTTGTTCATGAGAGAACAATAATTGTTCGATGTTATGAACAAAAGCTCATACTACTTTTATGAATAGGATGTATGTTATGAATATTGACGATAAAATGTACATCCATAACACTGACGCTAAATGTTACAAGACTAAAATAATTCCACATATGTGTGGCACTGTTTAGTAACATCGGAGAAACCCGCATGGAGAAATTCCATAGTGATGGATTTTGAAGTCATCTGATTATGAATCATCTAACACTTGCAATGTTCGTCCAAATAGTGAAGTAAACTAAAATACCGTTCACGACCAATAAAGACCGAGCAACAAAATAATTGGAAACATGCATATTGATCTGTGTAGTCCAATAAGTGTTGTTGCAAGCGGCGGATTCATCTATCTTCGAGGATGAATCAAGTAGATTTACTTATTGAGACATAAATGTGGACCCTTTGAAATGTTTCCAAATGTTTTTCAGAATGAAGTAGGAATTATTGTAACAAGAGAGTTACATTTCTACAATTGGATTGCAGAAATAAAATTTGAGTTACAAGTTTAGAGAATGTATGATGGGCTATGAAATAATTTTATAGCTTGCACCTCCCAGAACACTGCTAAGAGTAGAGTGTTTTGAGTAGATCTAATCAAGCTATGTATTACATAGTGAGATCAAACATGACATTAATCAAATTTGCCAATATACTTTTAATGTGATGCTTTAGAGACTATGGCTTTTACACTGAAAAGAGCGACATCAAAACTATTGAAATGACACCATATAAGATATGAAATGATAAGTGCTACTTTGTTGGTTATCCCAAATGGTTGGGTAATCATCTACCACTACCCCGAGGCAAAAGTGTTTTGCCACAAAGTCCAAAATATTTAATGAAATTTTTTTCTGCAAAAGAGTGAGCGGGAGGACAGTGCAACTCGATGAGATTATAGAATATTCGTAATTGGTACAAAGAAAAGAAATGCTAGAAGTGGATCTAGAATTTCCCATGGCGTCTGATACGAAAGCATCTACATGAGACATAGAGACTTAGGTCGAACTTGCAGCTGAACTATATAGGTTAAGGAAAATTCGTGCAACCTTCATGGTGCATAGACGAAATATTGTTGAAATAAACAATGAACCTATGATACACAAAGAAGCATTGATGGGCCCTGACTCCAGAAATGGATATATGCCAAAGTAATCTGAGATAGTATCCATAAACCTAGATGAATTTTAGAACTTGATGAATCTTCCGGAAGACTTAGAGTCTAATGTATTGTAATGTATCTATAAACTGACAAAGATAAAAATGTTTTATAAAGCTTGACTTGTTGCAAATAGATTATGACAAGATCAATGCATTAACTATAATGAGATTGTCTCATCATACCAATACTTAAAAGTCAGTTCAGGTTAAACTAGCAATTACTAGATATTTCAACTATGAGATAAAATAGATGGATGTCAAAGGGATTTCCATGAGATGGAAATAGAACGGGATTGTATATATGATACGATGCAAAGTAAAATTTTTAATCCAAAGGATGCTAGTATATGTGCAAACTTCAAGAAATCCTATAATGGATTGAAGCGATCATAAATGAGTTGGAATCTTTGTTCTGATGAAATGGTAAAATAAGTTTAGCAAGGAAAGCAAAGATACTTGTATTTACAAGAAAGTCAGTGGGAGCATGATAATATTTCTAAACATTGTTTGTACATGACACATTGATGATTGGAAATTATCTAAATATCTTGACACGAGTTAAGACTTTATTGAAACTAGTATTTCAGTAAAGTACTTAGGCAATATAGCCTTGCTATTAGACATAATAATCTATGGAGACAATGATGTCTAATTGGGTTTAGCCAAAATACATATTGGCAAGCTACTAAAGATGTTTAGTATGAAAAATACGTCAAGAAGAGTGTCTTGTCGAAGTCACGTGGAAGGAGTTCTTAAGCAAGAATCGTATCCTGAAATACTGATGAGTGATACACATGATTTCAATCACACTTGTGTTAATTATATTCCATGGTATGTAATTAACCAGATATATCTAGTATTCCAAGTAAGTTGTGAGTAAAATTTACCAGAATGGTCAAATAGTTGAACATAGGACAATGGTAAAAATGTTTTCAATTAAATGATTTATGGTGGCACAGTAAGTTGGAATTGGTCCAAAATATTTACTGTGGTGAATTCTATAACAGAATTCTGAGTATATTGTCACTTTAGAAGTAACCGTGGAGGATAATGAATCCATAGTTCATTTATGAACTTGGTATGATTTCCACGTGATTGTGCCAATGTAACACTATAGTGGTTCCATAGCTGAGTCTAAAGAATCAAAGGTTACGCCAGTAATTCAGTATATACAAAGCTAGTTTCACAAAATTATGAATTCCTGTGAAAGCATGGTAGATGCCTTGAAATATAAATGATACACATGGATCCGAAGTTGTCAGATTCAATAGGACAAAATCTATACCACAAGCAAAGCATTGAATAACACCAGAGTGCCATTGGTGTGAAATTAAAATGTGCCTACTAGATTATTGACTGTAGTGCAAGTGGGAGACTGCTAGAAATATGCCCTAGAGACAATAATATTGTATTATTATATTTCCATATTCACAATTAAGAGTTTATATTCTATGATATAACAGTTATGATCCTAGAATATGCGATTGAGTGGAAAACTCATATGCATGTGTGGAATGATTAAAAACAAAGGTTCCTAATCTTGCCTCTAAGATTGGCTCAAGTGTTGTTGGTGATCATGTTTTTCAGATCTTAGGATATCGTTAAGTGTAACGATGATCCTAACACAACATTGAGAGTATGACGTTAGAAGAACGATCATATTGAATCGACCCAAACTTGTTGGTTATACTTTGAGATAATATCGTCTAAAATCAATTGTTATAACACAGAGTGTTAACTTGTGTTTTATGTTCCTTAGACCATAATAGTATGATACGTCTCCGTCGTATCTACTTTTCCTCACACTTTTGCCCTTCTTTTGGACTCTAATTTGCATGATTTGAATGAAACTAACCCGGACTGACGTTGTTTTCAGCAGAACTACCATGGTGTTGTTTTTGTGCAGAAATAAAAGTTCTTGGAACTGGATGAAACTTTTTGGAGATTTATTTACAATAAATAAAAAATATTGGAGCGAAGAACCACCGGAGGGGGGGCCCTGGCTGGGCACGATACACCAAGGCGCGCCAGCCCCCCCCCCCCCCCCCACGCGTGCCCTGGTGGGTTGTGCCCACCTCGTGGCCCTACTGACCCTAATTCCGACGCTATAAAATTCTGTTTTTGGAGAAAAAATCAAGGAGAAAGTTTCATCACGTTTTACGATATGGAGCCACCGCCACCTCCTGTTCTTCATCGGGAGGCCAGATTTGGAGCCCGTTTGGGGCTCCGGAGAGGGGAATCTTCGGTCTTCATCATCATAAACCCTTCTCCATCGCCAATTCCATGATGCTCCCCACCGGGAGTGAGTAATTACTTCGTAGGCTTGCTGGTCAGTGAGGAGTTGGATGAGATTCATCATGTAATCAAGTTAGTTTTGTTAGGGCTTGATCCCTAGTATCCACTATGTTCTGAGATTGATGTTGCTATGACTTTGCCATGCTTAATGCTTGTCACTAGGGCCCGAGTGCCATGATTTCAGATCTGAACCGTTTATGTTATCACCATTATATCTATGTTCTTGATCTGATTTTGTTAGTTATATGCACCTATTACGTGTTCTGATCCGCAAACCCCGGAGTGACAATAGATGGGATACTTTCCGGTGATGACCGTAGTTTGAGGAGTTCATGTATTCACCGTGTGTTAATGCTTTGTTCTGGTTCTCTATTAAAAGGAGGCATTCATATCCCTTAGTTTCCTTATGGACCCTGCTGCCACGGGAGGGTAGGACAAAATATGTCATGCAAGTTCTTTTCCATAAGCATGTATGACTATTTACGAAATACATGCCTACATTACATTTATGAACTGCAGCTAGTTCTATGTTGTCCTAGGTTATGACTGTTATATGATGAATATCATCCAACGAGTTCACCGATCCAGTGCCTACAAGTTTCCCACATATTGTTCCTTCTAAGTTACTATTGCTACTGCTACTGTTCCAACTGCTACAAAACTATTGCTATCACTGCTACCGTTACTATTACTGTTACTGTTGCTACCAAAACTATCATACTACAGTGCTACTGATCACTCTACTGCAGATATTTAATCTCCAGGTGTGGTTGAATTGACAACTCAGCTGCTAATATTCTCAAATATTCTTTGGCTCCCCTTGTGTCGAATCTATAAATTTGGGTTGAATACTCTACCCTCGAAAAATGTTGCGATCCCCTATACTTGTGGGTTATCAAGACCTTTTTCTGGCACCGTTGTCGGGGAGCATAGCTATATTTGTTGAGTCAATTGGGATTTATATCAATTGATCACTATGAAGAATCTGAAGGATCCAAAAACCAAGATTTGCAACACCACCACATGCTAGTAATCCTGATTTGTAAGGAACTGTCATCTAGCTCTGCACTTGATACACCTTCTGTTATGAGTAAGTTTGCAACACCACCACATGCTAGTAATCCTGATTTGTCGCAAGTTATTGATGACGCTACCTCTGCTATGAATGATGCTTATGATGATGCTAGTACCATGCTTGATGATAATGTGCCACTAGGTGAATTTCTTGATGAACAAATTGCTAGAGCTAAAGAAAATGAAATTACTGAAACTGATGAGATTGCTTAAACTAATGAAGTATATGAAACTGATGATTATGAAACACCTATTAGGCCTGGCTCTCCTAGATTTGAAATGCCTAAGATACCTGAAGGTTATATATGGATGAGGAGGTAACTAGAGAAATTCTTTCTTGCAAGGATAGAAACGATCGTAAGAAATTGTTACGCAAGTATAAGGAAAAGACTTTGAATGCTAGAATGAAATGTGATCCTAAGTTTTCTACTTCACCTATCTTTGTTACCGATAAGGATTATGAATTCTCTGTTGACCCAGAGTTAATTACTTTGGTTGAATCTGATCCTTTCCATGGCTACGAAACTGAAACTGTAGTGGCACACCTTACTAAGTTGAATGATATAGCCACCCTCTTTGCTCATGATGAGAAGATTCGCTCCTATTATATTCTCAAGTTATTTTCATTCTCATTAAAGGGTGATGCTAAGACATGGTACAATACTCTTACTCCTGGGTGGGTGCGTAGTCCCCAGGATATGATTTACTACTTCTCTGAAAAATATTGTCCTACTCATAAGAAACAAGCTGCCTTACAGGAAATATTTAACTTTGTTCAAATTGAAGAAGAGAGTCTCCCACAAGCTTGGGGGAGGCTTCTCCAATTGCTTAATGCTTTGCCTGATCACCCTCTCAAGAAAAATGAAATACTTGATATCTTCTATAATGGACTAACTGATGCTTCTAGGGACTTCCTAGATAGTTGTGTTGGTTGTGTTTTCAGGGAATGAACTGTTGAACAAGCTGAGGAATTATTGAATAACATATTGAAGAACTATGATGATTGGGCTCTTCCTGAACCACCGCTCAAACCCACTCCTAAGAAGAGGGGTATCTTATTTCTCAGTCCTGAAGATATGCAAGAGGCAAAGAAATTTATAAAGGAAAAAGGTATTAAAGCTGAGGATGTTAAGAATTTACCACCAATTGAAGAAATACATGGCCTTGACACACCACCACCTCCACAGGTGGTAGAGGTAAATTCTTTACTGAAGTTTGATGAAGGTGACATCCCTTACAATAAACATCCTAGTCAGTGCTTATATGAGTTTGACAACTATAATATGAAGCAAGATCAGTTCAATGCTCATGTCCTGAAACAATTGAAATATAACTCGGATATGATTGCTCGCTTGAGTGACTTGCTATTTAGAATTAGTAATGATGTTAGATGTGTAGGAAAACATGCCTCTATGGTTCAAACTCAGTTAGAACAAGTTGCTAAGTCTTAAAAAGAATTGCTTGATGAAATGAATAATATGAATGATTTTGCTGCTAGAGTAGTAAATAGGGGAGGTAGAATGACCCAAGAACCGCTTTATCCTGAAGGTCATCCTAAAAGAATTGAACAAGCCTCTCAGAGAATTAATACTGATGCACCTAGTCCTTCTAGAAAGAAAAAGAAAAAGAAAAATGATAGGACTTTGCATACCTCTAGTGAACCTGAGATACAAAAACCTCCTGATAATAATGATGTCTCTGTTTCCGATGCTGAAACTCAGTCTGGTAATGAACATTCACCTAGTGATAATGAAAATGGTAATGATGATGTTCATGAAGATGCTCAACCTAACAATGATAGAGAACTAGATAATGATGTTGAAATAGTGCCTGTTGCTGATCTTGATAACCCACAACCTAAAATAAATGTTATGATGCAGGATCACTAGAAGTGTGTCTCTAGAGGGGGGTGAATAGACTACTTGCAAGAATTAAAACCTAACTTTTTCCCAAGTTAATTTGTGGGTAGTTTTAGCAATTATAACAAGTCTAATGCACCCTACACATGCTAGTCAACAAGTATGGCAGCGGAAAGTAAGACAAGCACATGTAAGAGAGAGTAGAGATAGGAAGATCAAACGCAATGTGAAGACGCAAGAATTTTTCACGTGGTTCTGATAGGTGGCGCTATCGTACATCCACGTTTATGGAGTCTTCAACCCATGGAGGGTAACGGTCGCGAGAATCCACGGAGGGCTCCACCCATAAGGGTCCACGAAGTAGAAACCTTGACTATTCCATAACGGCTTCCGTCCACGAAGGACTCGCCTCACTATGGGTAGATCTTCACGAAGTAGGCGATCTCCTTGCCCGTACAAACTTCTTGGTTCAACTCCACAACACGAAGTAGGAGGCTCCCAAGCGAAACCTAACCAATCTAGGAGGCACCACCGTCCAAAAGGTAATAGGCTCGATAGTAATGAAGTACTCCTTGCTCTTGTGCTTCAAGATGATAGACTCCTCAACACACAATCACTCTCTCACAGATTAGGCTTTGGTGGAAGAGATTGATTGGGTGGAAAGCAACTTGGGGAGGCTAGAAATCAAGATTCATATGGTTGGAATGGAATGGCTTGATCTCAAGACATGAGTAGGTGGCTCTCTGTCAGAAACTTGGATGGGGCAAGTATGGAATAGTTCTGAGTGCTTCTCTTACGAGTGGGTGGTGGTGAAGGGGTATATATAGGCATCTCCAAAGATCCAACCGTTACACCTATAATGACCAACTCGGTGACACCGAAGTGTAAAACTCGGTGGTACCGAGTTGCTCAAAAGGTAGCAACTTTCGAATCTCGGTGAGACCGATATATAAGTCTCGGCAGTACCGATCAGGTGACCAACGGTCAGATTGCAAAACTCGGTGGCACCGATCCAAACAACTCGGAAATTCCGAATTGAAGAAAAGGGGGAATAGAATGTTGGCAACCTAAACTCGGTGGCACCGATGCAGAATCGGCTGTACCGAAGACTTAGTGTTTGGCTGGGATCTGTCTGAGGTGAAAATCGGTAGGGCCGAGTGGGGAATATTGGTGGCACCAATTTTACATGATAGGCTTTTGACAGGCTTTTGTGGAAGAGCTTGTGGGTGTTTTTGGTGACTATGACTTGTGCACGTGGAGCATTTTGTTCACCATCAATACCTTACCCCCTTTTAATAGTATTGGCTTTCCTATAGACTCAAAGTGATTTCTCACAAAGTAAAATGTAGAGTCTTCTTGCTTGAAGCTTTGCCAATCATATTCCTTCTCCTTCTTCTTCTTGGGGATGCTCCTCACAATCCTTAGCCAGCACTCTCTGTGGACTTTATCTGAAATGCACAAGATAAGAGTATTAGTCCAAGAGACAATGTATGTTGTCATGAATTATCAAAACCACCAAGGGAGCATACTGTGCTTTCAATCTCCCCCTTTTTGGTAATTGATGACAACATACAATCAAAGCTTCAAATAAAGATATGCATAGATATAATGAAGACTTTGAGAGACACATGACAAAGACTTGCTCCCCCTAAATGTGTGCAATCCCTTTAAAGGATAGTTGCCTTGGAATGCATAGACACACATATAGTAGAAAGGATAAAATGAGTCATGTGTATCTTGGCTATATGCATCAAATATATGTGAATGAGTTACATCCTTGTTCAAGACTTCACTCTTGCAAACAATATGTGCAAGAAGCAAGAGATCATCTTGATCAAGGATATGATGCATATACTTCCCTTGAGTTCTTGAGGATTCTAGTAGTAGAAGAACACTTGAGAAAATAATGTTAGGGAACACAAGAATATTCTACCAACCAGAAAGCAATAGAATTCAATAGTAGCAAGATGTGGAGAACATATAGAACATAGTATTCCTTAAGATTGATATGTCTCCAAGAACATTTAGAACTTTCTCCCCTAAAGTCATAGCATGTAGATGTTGAGGGTAGGTAGGGCTGAGAAAAGTCTAAAACAGATAAGAATCAAATTCAAACAGATTTATTCTGCTCTCTTTTCCTGAAGAAGTGTTTCTGAGATAAGGGATCCTTGATATTTCTCCCCCTTTATCTTTGTTAAATGTACACTTCTTCTTTTCATGATTATCTCTCCCCCTGAAGCATGAATGCTTAGATATTTCTTCCCTCTAATATTATATCTCCACCTTTGGTATGAGTATATGCTTTGAAGCTTTGGCTTTTCTCCCCCTTTGGCATTAATTTCCAAAAAGGGTCACACAAAGGGTCAGATAACTGGGATCATTGAGTGGGAAGGGATCCTAGAGAGTAAGGGTCATTGAGAGCATGGAGACAAGGGTTCCTTGAAAGTTTTCTCCCCCTTTAAGATCTGAAAAGATTTCTCCTCCTTTGATGTAGGGATCCTTGAATATTTGAGATTATACCTTTTTATGTTTCTCCCCCTACATCATTGTGGGATCATTGATCTGACCATAAGACCAAAACAAACAAAATGCATAGAAGTTTTTGCAAAAAGTCGGTGGCTCCGAGGCAAAAGGTGTCGGTAGCACCGATGAGTGGTTTTGCAGCATAACTGCTTCATCGGTGAGACCGGGAGTCTTTGATCGGAGGCTCCGAGTTGTGAAACAGAAACTTGGCAAAATTGTTCTTGGCTATTTTGTCAAGTGCAGTTTTTCAGAAAGTCTCAAAAAGATCACAAAGATTTTCAATGAATTTTCATAAAGATTTGCAGTGAATTTTTAGAAGAATTTGCAATGAATTTTCATCTAGGTTAGAGTTGAATGGAAATGTCAAAGATCAACAAACCAAAAATTCTCCATTCAATTCTTATAACTAGATGATGAGCGGTGACTAGGTCACCTATATTAGAGTACATTGACTTAAGGAGTCAAGCCAGAATACTTGATCATAGGTCATACTCATCGTTAAGCTCGAAATGGGGTTACCATTTTTTGATTAAGCATTTTAATGTTTTCATATCACTTGAGTTGCTTTATCTCATGACTTGGAGTAAAGCTATATCAAGGATATGAGTACATACCTTTCAGTGATGTTGATGACGAGGCTTGTAGTTGAACTTGATGAGGATGCTCGAGGTTCATGATGTTCATCTTGAGTTGGGAGCAATCCTTCTTGTTTTGGTTCACTTATCACCTACATAGGTTAGTCATGCAAGGAAGAACATTATATATCAAAATGACATGATACCAATTGTGAGTTGATTCCAATTGAGAAATTCAAATGTGTGTCAAGGACATGTTTTGTTGTCCTATTCCTTCCATCATCAAGAGGGGTTGTGGATACTCGGCCATGACAAGATTTCTTAAGATTTGAGTTGTTGGCAATCTTGTGGAATGTTGTTCTTCCAAGTACCTACAAAAGGGTTAGATGCAATACAAGGGAGCATAGAATTCCAAGTTATATGAGATACATGGTAATGATACCAAGGAATGGTCAAGTAAGCTCATCCCCTTGCATGCAACCGAGTGAGTCTAGCTCAAGTTTGAAGCATCAATGATGTTCAACTCACTCCTCAAGTAGCAAAACACTTTCTCATCAAGTGGCTTAGTACAGATATCGGCCAATTTCTTGTTAGTGCGAACATGCTTAAGATTAATATCTCCTTTGGCAACATGATCATGAATGAAATGATGTCGAACTTGAATATTCTTAGTTCGAGAATGTTGCACGGGATTATGACCAATCTTAATAGCACTTTCATTGTCACAAAGTAATGGAACATTTTTCACATGGATCCCATAATCCTTAAGCATTTGTGTCATCCATAGCAATTGTGCACAACACGATCCGGCGGCAATATACTCAGCTTCGGCGGTAGATAGAGATACCAAGTTTTGTATCTTGGAGGACCAAGACAAAAGAGATCTCCCAAGAAATTGACATGTACCCGAGGTGGATTTTCTATCAACCTTGTCACCGGCATAGTCCGAATCGGAATAGCCAACAAGGTTAAAAGAAGATCCCTTGGGATACCAAATGCCAAAGTTTGGTGTTTGTATCAGATATCTCACAATACGTTTCACGGCCAAAAGATGACACTCTTTAGGTGCAGCTTGGTATCTAGGACACATGCAAACACTAAGCATAATATCGGGACGGGAGGCACATAGATATAACAATGAACCAATCATAGATCGATAAACCTTTTGATCGACCGGTTCGTCCTCCTTGGTAAGATCAACATGTCCACTAGTAGGCATAGGAGTTTTCATACCATCAAGTCCTTGGTATACTTGGTTTGAGAGATGAAAGTTCCTTCTCTCGTTTGCTTGATTTGCAAACCAAGGAAAAATTTCAGCTCACACATCATGGACATCTCATACTTCTCGGACATTAACCATCCAAATCTTTCACTAAATTGTGGGTTAGTAGATCCAAAGATAATATCATCCACATAGATTTGGCACACAAATAATTCACCATTAACTCTCTTAGTGAATAAGGTTGCATCAATTTTACCAATCTCAAAACCTTTTTCAATGAGAAACTTCGTTAAGCATTTATACCAAGCACGTGGGGCTTGCTTAAGACAATAAAGAGCTTTACGAAGCTTGTAGACATAATTAGGTTTCTTGGGATTCACAAAACCAGGGGGTTGTTTAACATAGACCTCTTCTTCAATATCACCATTTAAGAAAGCACTTTTAATATCCATTTTATAAAGCGTGATATCATGGTGATTAGCATAAGCAAGAAGAATGCGAATAGCTTCAAGTCTAGCAACGGGGGCATAGGTCTCACCGTAGTCCATACCTTCGACTTGCGTATATCCTTGGGCTACGAGACGCGCCTTGTTGCGTACAACTTGACCGTCTTCGTCTTGTTTGTTTCGAAACACCCATTTGCTATCGATGATGTTTTGCTCGTCCTTGGGCTTCTCCACAAGTGTCCACACTTCGTTCCTCTCGAAGTTGGGTAGCTCCTCGTGCATAGCATTCACCCAATCCGGGTCTTCAAGTGCTTGTTCAACCTTCAAGGGTTCAATGCTAGAGATGAAAGAATAATGCTCACAAAAATTTGCTAAGCGAGTTTTAGAGCGAGTGATTCTCCCGGTTTGTATGTCACCAAAGATTTGGTTTAGAGGATGGTTTTTGGTCACTCTTGCTTGAACTCGGGGTAGATTTGGCTTGTTGGATGGTGGAGCTTCTTCATCATCATCTCCTTCATCTTCGTTGTTGTCGAAGTTGTCGTTTCCTTGAGGTGGTGGTGAAGGACGTTGTGGTGGATCTTCCTGATGTACTTCCTCCTCTTCATCTTGTCGTGTACCGCTTGTGGATGCCTCCATGTCGTGTTGAGGTTCACCTTGACGTGAAGTAGGGGCTTCCACTTGAGTTGATGAAGTACTTTCCTTCACCTCCATGGGACGAATCTTGCCGATGGACAAGTCTTGGATAGCTACTGAAGGATACTTATCTCCTACATCATTTGGCAATTGTTCGACTTGCGAACCATTAGATTCATCAAACTTCACATCTACCGTCTCTTCAACCTTTCGAGTGAAGTTGTTGTAGACATGGTAAGTGTGAGAGTTCGATCCGTAACCAAGTAGGAATCCTTCATGAGATTTAGGAGCAAGTTTAGTACGACGATGCTTATCAAGAATGTAGCATTAGAGCCGAATACCCGAAAGTATCCAACTTGGGGTTTGTTACCGGTGAGTAGCTCGTATGCCGTTTTACCGAGAAGCTTGTGCAAGTACAGTCGGTTTGTGGCATGACATGCTGTTTCCACAGCTTCTTCCCAAAATTGTCTTGGCGTCTTGTATTCGTCAAGCATCGTTCTTGCCATCTCAATAAGAGTTCGGTTCTTCCTCTCAACAACTCCATTTTGTTGAGGCGTGTACGTAGCTGAGAACTCATGTGAAACACCTTCTTCATCAAGAAAGGTATCTACATGGGTGTTCTTGAACTCCGATCCGTTATCGCTCCGAACCTTCTTGATCTTCACCTCAAACTGATTTTGTGCTTTGCGAGCGAAGTTATTGAAAATCTTTTGTACCTACGAGTTATCATCAAGAAATAATACCCACGTAAATCTGGAAAAATCATCAACTATGACTAGACCATAGGAATTTCCACCGAGGCTCTTGTAAGCATTGGGACCAAAAAGATCCATATGAAGTAACTCGAGCGGTCTCCTAGTGGTCATGATGTTTTTTACGGGATTACTTCCACCTACTTGCTTTCTAGCTTGACAAGCACTGCAAAGTCTATCTTTGTCAAATATAACATCTTTAACACCAAGAATATGATCACCTTTGATAAGCTTGTCAAGATTACACATACCAACATGTCCTAGCCTTCTATGCCATAGCCAACCTTTAGAAGATTTTGCAATAAGACAGGTGCGAGGTTTGGATCTCTTAGTGAAATCGACAATATATAGATCACCTCTACGGAAACTGGTAAAGACCATGTTATTATTATCTTGACGAAACACTTGGCAATCTACTTTGGTAAATAGCACATTAAAACCGATGTCGGCAAGTCTAGATACAGAAAGAAGATTGTAGCCAAGGGATTCAACAAGCATGACGTTTTGAATAGAGCTATCATGGGATATGGCCACCTTACCAAGACCAAGTACCTTACCCTTGGAGTTGTCTCCAAAAGTTACATACCTTTGCGGTCCATGGTTTGGTGTGATCTCTTCAAACATGTCTCTATCTCCGATCATATGATCGGTGCATCCACTATCGAGAATCCACTCTTTTCCTCCGGACATGTAATCCTTGAAGTTTGCCATGAGACATAGATTCTTCATTGTCTTCTCATACTCGATGTCGAACAACTCATCTTCATCATAGTAGCCATGTTCCACGTTGTCATCATCAAGTGGGAAATCCTTGTCACAAGGAACAAGAGATTCGTTAGGGTTGTGATCATGACAATGTTCAAGATTATGAATGCGAATGGCTTCAACAATGATGTTGTTGATAGTAATGACATCTCCTTTAGCACGCATGAGGTCTCTAAGCTCAAATAGATAGTCGTCAAACTTGGGATCACTAGGCATCATTTTGTGAAAGGCAATAGTTTTATGAAGAACTTCATCAAGATTACTCAATGAATAACTTCGATATCGTTTCTCCAAATCATTCCACAAAGTATAAGCACATTCAAAATTCTTCATTTGATTAAGCACAATTCTAGGCAATCCTCTAATGATAAGATTAACAGTTCTAAGATTGCATAGCATATCAATTTCCTCTTCGTGTGTGGGATGTAAAGGATCAATGGGAGGTACATAGGGGTTCTTAACATACTTGCTCAAATGAAATTCATTGAATAGCTCAAGCATCTCATATTTCCATTAACTATAGTACTCCCCATCAAGAATAGGCACTCTACAACTCAAACTCTCCAAACTAGACACATCCATCTTCCTCCACAGTGATGAAACCGAAGCTATGGAGACCAAAGCTCTGATACCACTTGTAGGATCACAAGAAGTGTGTGTCTAGAGGGGGGTGAATAGACTACTTGCAAGAATTAAAACCTAACCTTTTCTCAAGTTAATTTGTGGGCAGTTTTAGCAATTATAACAAGTCTAATGCACCCTACACATGCTAGTCAACAAGTATGGCGGTGGAAAGTAAGACAAGCACATGTAAGAGAGAGTAGAGATAGGAAGATCAAACGCAATGTGAAGACACAAGGATTTTTCCCGTGGTTCCGATAGGTGGTGCTATCATACATCCACGTTTATGGAGTCTTCAACCCACGGAGGGTAATGGTCGCGAGAGTCCATGGAGGGCTCCACCCATAAGGGTCCACGAAGTAGCAATCTTGACTATTCCATAACAGCTTCCATCCACGAAGGACTAGCCCCACTATGGGTAGATCTTTATGAAGTAGGCGATCTCCTTGCCCGTACAAACTTCTTGGTTCAACTCCACAACATGAAGTAGGAGGCTCCCAAGCGACACCTAACCAATCTAGGAGGCACCACCCTCCAAAAGGTAATAGGCTCGATAGTAACGAAGAACTCCTTGCTCTTGTGCTTCAAGATGATAGACTCCTCAACACACAATCACTCTCTCACAGATTTGGCTTTGGTGGAAGAGATTGAATGGGTGGAAAGCAACTTGGGGAGGCTAGAAATCAAGATTCATATGGTTGGAATGGAATGGCTTGATCTCAACAC
Source organism: Elymus sibiricus (assembly GCA_039707655.1). NCBI lineage: Eukaryota > Viridiplantae > Streptophyta > Magnoliopsida > Poales > Poaceae > Elymus > Elymus sibiricus. The sequence continues at coordinate 182,360,305 of CM077669.1, read as the reverse complement.
ATGAGTAGGTGGCTCTCTGTCAGAAAATTGGATGGGGCAAGTATGGAATCGTTCTGAGTGCTTCTCTTACGAGTGGGTGGTGGTGAAGGGGTATATATAGGCATCTCCAAAGATCCAACCGTTACACCTATAATGACCAACTCGGTGACACCGAAGTGTAAAACTCGGTGGTGCCGAGTTGCTCAAAAGGTAGCAACTTTCGAATCTCGGTGAGACCGATATATAAGTCTCAGCAGTACCGATCAGGTGACCAACGGTCAGATTGCAAAACTCGGTGGCACCGATCCAAACAACTCGGACATTCCAAATTGAAGAAAAGGGGCAACAGAATGTTGGCAACCTAAACTCGGTGGCACCGATGCAGAATCAGCTGTACCGAAGACTTAGGGTTTGGCTGGGATCTGTCTGAGGTGAAAATCGGTAGGGCCGAGTGGGGAATATTGGTGGCACCAATTTTTCCTGGTAGGCTTTTGAAAGACTTTTGTGGAAGAGCTTGTGGGTGTTTTTGGTGACTATGACTTGTGCACGTGGAGCATTTTGTTCACCATCAATAACTTACCCCCTTTTAATAGTATTGGCTTTCCTATAGACTCAAAGTGATTTCTCACAAGTAAAATGTAGAGTCTTCTTACTTGAAGCTTTGCCAATCCTATTCCTTCTCCTTCTTCTTCTTGGGGATGCTCCTCACAATCCTTAGCCAGCACTCTCTGTGGACTTTATCTGAAATGCACTAGATAAGAGTATTAGTCCAAGAGACAATGTATGTTGTCATGAATTATCAAAACCACCAAGGGAGCATACTGTGCTTTCATATGATAAAAGAGACTTTGTGTCTAGAAAACATGGTAAAGAAAGAGAACCATGGGTTCAAAAACACATGCCCATTTCTCCTAAACCATCTAACAAAAAGGATGATGAAGAATTTGAACGCTTTGCTGAAATGATTAGGCTAGTCTTTTTGCGTACCCGCTTAACTGATATCCTAAAGATGGCCCCTTATGCAAAATACATGAAAGACATCATCACTAATAAAAGAAAGATACCCGAAGCTGAAATCTCCACCATGCTTGCTAGTTACTCTTTTAAGGATGGAGTGCCTAAAAAACTTGGAGATCCGGGAATACCAACTATACCTTGCTCCATTAAAAGAAACTATGTCGAAACTGCTTTGTGTGACTTGGGAGCCGGTGTTAGTGTTATGCATTTCTCCTTATATAAGAGACTTGATTTGAATAAACTCACACCTACTGAAATATCATTGCAAATGGCTGACAAATCAACTGACATACCTATCGGTATTTGTGAGGATGTGCCCGTTGTTGTTGCAAATGTTACTATCTTAACGGACTTTGTTATTCTTGAGATGCCCGAGGACGACAACATGTCAATTATCCTCAGTAGACCCTTTTTGAATACTGCAGGGGCTGTTATTGATTGCAATAAAAGCAAGGTCACTTTTCATATCAGTGGTAATGAGCATATGGTGCACTTTCCGAAGAAACAATTCCAAGTGAATGGTATAAATGTTATTGAAGAATATCCGACCATCTCTATTGGATGTTTTCAATTACCTCTACCTACTGCCAAAAAGAAATATGATATAATTATTGTTGGGGATATGCATATCCCCATTGAGGTAACTTAGTGTTTTACGAAAGTTCTTCGGTTTCATGCTAATCGAAAGTGGTTGTTAATAAGACTTGATCAACCTTATTAATGGATCATTTTTGAGAGGTATGAAGTTGATGAATCTAGTAAGCACAACTCTCTGCTCCCACATTTTATTTTCTGTTTTAGTTAGTCAAATAAAATAAAATGCCATGATTATCCTGTTTTCTGTTTTCTCTGTGCAATAAAAATTGACCCAATAATAAAAGTTCTCAGAATGTTCTAAAAATTTGATACGGTTTTTTCGAATATTTCTAAATTTTTGGTGCAAATAATACCAGAGGGGGTGCACCTGGTGCCCACAAGACACCAGGGCGCGCCAGCAACCCCAGGCGCGCCCTGGTGGGTTGTGGCCCCCATGTGGGTCCCCTCACTTATTCCTTTAGCCCACATCATCCCCTACCTCCAGAAATAATCACCATAGCCACCATTCCCGTGTTCTTGCTGTCAAACCCGCGGATTTCGATCTCTTTGCTCGAAGCTCCATTTCCGAAACTGTTTGGAGGGATTGCTACTTGGTATGTGACTCCTCCATTGCTCCAATTAGTTTTTGATTTAGTGGGTTATTTTTAGAGTAATTAGCTACTCTTGGTGCTTCTGTAGATGAGCTTGCATGTTGAATTCTTAGAGTTCTAAGTAGTTTGAATGCTTAATATGGCCTCTATGCATGCTTAGGAGTAGTTGCTATCAATTTCACAAAGTTTTGTTGACAAAAATTTTGGGTCTCAAAAATATTTCAGAATTTTGTTCACAAATAAACATGCAATTCTTTAGGAGTTCTTCGAGGAGGAGATCCTCGGAGGCCTCATCAACCGGAAGCTCGGTTCGACAATCTTATGTTGAGCCAAGCGAAAGCTCGATGCGAGATGCCGCCACCAAATCATGCTTGTGGCCGTGCGACGAGTTCATGGAAGTTGCAGGTATTAAGGGGGAATTTGAACAATTTAGCCACAATACAGAACTTGCTCCCTTCATCACAGATAAGTGCCCTCAGCATCTCGAACTCATGAAAACATTCACAGAGAAATTTAAATATTTTCCTCATGAGTCTAGAGTTTCATTCAACCTTTATGACCATTCCTTTACCATGCCTTTAGAAATGTTTAGTGAAGCATGCAAACTTCCATATTGGGGTTCCCTTGATGAACCACCAAAATCTGAGTACGAGTCATTTTTGGTTAATCTCTGCTATGGTGAAGATAGGGGAGTAACACAAGGAAGAATTAAAAGTATCCATTTCCCATCAATACACTACTTCGCACTCTTTAATGGCAAATGTATCGTAGGCAAACAAGATTGTAGCACACTGTGTACTCCTGATTTGAGTCTCATACACACTGCCATAACAGGAAATAAATGCTATAATCTCGGAGCAATTGTTGCACGGAGATTGCAGCACAATGCTGCTAGTGGTAATTTTTATGGAGGGATTTATGTCTCCCGTGTAGCAGAGAGACTAAACGTATCACCTTGGCCTAATGACCCCATCTTACCTATTCAGTTTTAGACTTTGAGGCCATTAAGCGTCATAAGTTCCTTACGGGCACGGCTACTAACTACACCTATAACTTGAGATTTAATAAAAACAACGTTGTGCATGTCACTTTGCCTGCTCCTGCTCTCTTTGATTTTCACAGTAGGGGAAGATACTATGTTCTTGAGAGCGAGGCCCGTGCGTACAATGCGGAGGTTGAAGCTGCCAGGAGGGCCGAGGAGTTTTCCCCAAGGGCCTCGGTGAGCTATCGCTCAGACTATTATCCATGCGGATGGTGATTACGAAGCTAGGCTAAAAGCCTAAGCTTGGGGTAGTACGTATTTCCACCGACATTACATTCATGTTCACACATTTCATTCCAGTTGTCGGTGTTCATACTTTTTCATTGTAATATCGATGCTAAATTTGTTTTCTCGCTTTCTTCTTGTGTGTTTGAAAAACTTCGAGAAAATCCAAAAATATTCCCTACTTCTTTTCGGTTTTTCTTTCTAGCTTATTTTAATTGTAGTATTAAAAGAAAACCCAAAAAGATTTCTCGTTTCTTCTTTTACTTGTTGGGAGCTCTCTCGTGTAATTTGCTTTCTTCAAGGAAAAACAAAAACTCCAAAAATATTTTCAGTATTTTTCTCTGAAATTCTTTTCTTTTATTTGAGTCGTACCAAGGAGAAAACCACGATGAAAATGTTGAGTGGCTCTCATATGCACTATTGTTAATCTAACAAAGAGCCCATGTTACTTTGTCTTCTCCCCTTGAATAAAATATTTGCAGATTCCAGCTTAGTCCACGGCACCCTTGTACTATTATTATTTTCTTATCATTCGGTCGTGCAAGTGAAAGACAATAATGACGATATTCGCTGAAGTGACTGTGGCAGAGAAAAGCGGGTATGAAGTCAACTTGTTTTTGTTTTTGTAAATATGTTTAAACTAGTATCCTTGATTCAGCATATTATGATCAAACATGTTTGCAATGACCATTAGAGATTATAGTTGTTCATGCCATGCTTAAGTAGCTAGGAGTGGATAATGATTTATCTTGGATGTCAACATGCATTAAAATGGTTGTGATGTGGTATGATGATATGGTATCCTCCTATGAATGTTTCAAGTGGCTTGACTTGGCACATGTTCACACATGTAGTTGAATCAAAACCAACATAGCCTTCATGATATTTATGTTCATGGTGTCCATATCCTACTCATGCTACTAGTCAATGTTTATTATATGTAATGCATGTTCATGACCATTTTCGCTCTCTAGCTGGCCGCTTCTCAATCTATTTGCTAGCCTTCGCCTGTACTAAGTGGGAATACTGCTTGTGCATCATAAATTCTTAAACCGAAGTTATGCCAAATGAGTCCACTATATCTACCTATATGCAGTATTACCCTGCCGTTCCAAAGTAAATTTGCATGTGCCATTTCTAAAAATTCAAATGAACATCTGTTTTGTGTGCCTGGACCGCTCATGGAGCGACAGGGGGCGGTCAGTATCTTCCATGCTAAGCGGGTTATTCTCATGATGAGTGTTTATTCACTCGTCCTTACACGAGAGGGGTGGTAATAGGGATTCCCAGTCCCGAAATCAAAAATTACAAATAATTAAACAAAACTTCCACAGGAATGTTGTTGATTTGGATGGTACCCGTGGATGCGGCTAGCCGTGGAGTGTGATTGTTGGTGGAGGGGGACTAAACCTTTACTTTTACCACTTGGGAACCGCCGCTAATTTGTTTAGCATGGAAGATAATGATAACTCTTGGTCGTAACGTTGACAGCAAGGGTGTACCTCCCAAAAAATTATATCTATCTCTGTTTTAAGCTTTGAGCTCTGTGTATAGTTGATGTTGGGTGCAGCATGACTGGATCTTTTCTACCATGAATTACAATGTTTAGTCGCTGCTTGAACTTTGGAGGTGCTCTGCATTTATGTTTTTTGGTCTCAGAAAGGGCTAGCGAGATACCATTGTTGTCATATTATATCATGATTGTTTTGACAAAGTGTTGGCGCTTGAGATATTTTATTATTGCTCGCTAGTTGCTTATGTCATTTATATGAGTTAATATAATTTCTAAGAGTTATTACTGGCATGGTTAGTCATAATCTTTGCTGAAAACCCGGGTGCTACTTAAGCATATATATGTAAACAAGAACAAAAGAGTTCGTAAAAGTCTTTCTTTATCACTTTCAGTTTGTCAACTGAATTGCTTGAGGACAAGCAATGGGTTAAGCTTGGGGGAGTTGATACGTCTCCGTCGTATCTACTTTTCCTCACACTTTTGCCCTTGTTTTGGACTCTAATTTGCATGATTTGAATGAAACTAACCCGGACTGACACTGTTTTCAGCAGAACTATCATGGTGTTGTTTTTGCGCAGAAATAAGAGTATCGTATTCACTTCTTACCGTACGATGAGCTTTGGGGTTGCTCAAACGTCATGTGTAACTAGGTGATCATAACGACAACTTATAGGTTCATCAGAAAGTTTGAAAATGGACTAGATAGCTCAAGAGTGGGATTTGCAGTATAATGAGCATGCAGATGACTCAATAGGATACCGATGCTTCTTGAGCATTTTAAAGTATCACAAAGCAAAGGTAATATCTCATGGTAACCGATGCTTCACTGGGATATTACTCGTGTACTCATAGGGATCGATATAGACGTCCGGTTCCGCTATCGGTCATTGAACGAAGGAGTTCTATGAGTTACCAAACCTACGGGGTCACAAGGTTAAGGTAATCATGATCTGCTGAGTGTTAGCAGGACGAGAGTATCGAGGATTTATTTGTGGAATTGTTTCATGAATATTTGGAATAGTTTCGAGAGGATCCGGAAGTGTTCTGGGGTCACCTGAAGGGTTCCGGAGAAGTATCGGGTAATACTAAGTATTAGCGATAAATATATATATAGGTGGAAAATGTTTCCGGTGATGTAAAATTATATATATAATGGTCTAAAATTATTTAGAACAATTTAATATTTAATAAAATATCAATTGGCCTAAAAAGGCCAAGTAGAGGGAAGCAAATATGTCCACAAGGGCCCAAGTGGGGAGGCGCCCCCTTCCCCTTTGGAAGGAGGCCGAATTGGGGAAAGGGAAAGACTCCCCTTCCCTCCTTGGCTGGCGCAAGGGGAGGGAAGTCCTTCTCCTCGTCTTGGTTGCCCCCTCCTCCCTCCCACAGATATATACTTGACGTATTGGGCTCTTTTGAGCACACAAGTTTTGGAGCCTCCTCTGGTTCATCTAGTTCTAGTTCTAGTTGGTCCTAGTTGACTAATTAGAGCTAGGTCTAGTTCCTCTAATCCTCATAATTAGAAGCCCAATTGGGTTCTAATCTCCTCCCTCCAATTCTCCGGTGACGTTTACCTCTGGACGGCAAAGCGCTAGTGGATCGTGAAGACCGTACACTTGCAACCAAGTACAGAGACCGTGCTTTCAATCTTCGGTTCGAGGGATCATTCATCTATGGTTCGAGGGACTCCAAGTACAATATTCATTATCGCGTTCATCTTTCGCTGCTACTCAGTGACGGTAACGATCGTGATGCCAACTATTATCGTATCTTCATAGAGTTCCTGGTTGATCGTAGGGCATTTTTTTGTTTTCTACTAGGTTTCCCAACAGTACTGCCTCGTTGTTTCACGTTCCATGTTGCTTATGGTCAAGAAGAACTCTTGCTTGTAGTAGCGATCTGCTGCCGCGATATCCTGGATTTTCTCTCTCCTCGTGATGTAGCTCATATGTAGCGCAAAAAGGCAGACGAGCGTAAAATCGAGCCGCCTGAGGAGCATCATCTCGAATATGTGATCAAACCACAGGAAAAACAGATCCACGAGGCATCTCTTGATGTAGCACCTGCCCTTCGGCACACTAACAGCGTAATGCGGGTGATGTCTACTACGCAACCTTCTTCTTGTAGACTCGTGTTGGGCCTCCAAGCGCAGAGTTTTGTTGGACAGTAGCAAATTTCCCTCAAGTGGATGACCTAAGGTTTATCAATCCGTGGGAGGCGTAGGATGAAGATGGTCTCTCTCAAACAACCCTGCAACCAAATAACAAAGAGTCTCTTGTGTCCCCAACACACCCAATACAATGGTAAATTGTATAGGTGCACTAGTTCGGCGAAGAGATGGTGATACAAGTGTAATATGGATGGTAGATATAGGTTTTTGTAATCTGAAAATATAAAAACAGCAAGGTAACTAATGATAAAAGTGAGCACAAACGGTATTGCAATGCTTAGAAACAAGGTCTAGGGTTCATACTTTCACTAGTGCAAGTTCTCTCAACAATACTGACATAGTTGAATCATATGTAAATCCCTCACGTGCGACAAAGAGTTCACTCCAAAGTCACAAATAGCGGAGAACAAACGAAGAAATTATTGTAGGGTACGAAACCACCTCAAAGTTATCTTTTCCGATCAATCTTATGAGCTATCCCTATAAGTGTCACGAACAGCCCTACAGTTCGTACTAAAATAACACCTTAAGATACACATCAACCAAAACCCTAATGTCACCTAGATACTCCAATGTCACCACGAGTACCCACGGGCTTGATTATACGATATGCATCACACAATTTCAGATTCATCATGTTCAATCCAACACAAAGGACTTCAAAGAGTGCCCCAAAGTTTCTACCGGAGAGTCAAGACGAAAACGTGTGCCAACACCTATGCATAGATTCCCAAGGTCACTGAACCCGCAAGTTGATCACCAAAACATACATCAAGTGGATCAATAGAACATCCCATTGTCACCACGGATATCCCATCGCAAGACATACATCAAGTGTTCTCAAATCCTTAAAGACTCAATCCGATAAGTAAAGTTCAAAGGGAAAACTCAATTCATCACAAGAAGATAGAGAGGGGAAAACTCCATATGATTCATCTATATTAATAAAGCTCGCGGTACATCAACATCGTGTCATCTCAAGAACACGAGAGAGAGAGATCAAACACATAGCTACTGGTACATACCCTCAGCCCCGAGGGTGAACTACTCCCTCCTCGTCATGATGATGAAGATGGTTTCCCCCTCCGGCAGGGTGCCAGAACGGGCTCCCGATTGGTTTTTCGTGGCTACAGAGGCTTGCGGCGGCGGAACTCCCGATCTAGGTTTCTTTCCGGGGGTTTCTCGATTTATAGGAGTACTTGGCGTTGGAATCACGTCAGGGGAGTGCTCGAGGGACCCACAAGCCAGGGGGCGCGCCCTAGGGGGGCGCCCCCTAGGCTTGTGGCCTCCTCGGGACTCCTCTCCGGTATCTTTTTGCTCCAGTATTTTTTATATTTTCCAAAAATATTCTCCGTAAATTTTCAGCCCATTCCGAGAACTTTTATTTCTGCACAAAAACAACACCACGGTAGCTCTGCTGAAAACAGCGTCAGTCCGGGTTAGTTCTAATAAAATCATACCAAAATCATATAGAATTATTGTAAACATGGCATGAATACTTCATAAATTATAGATACGTTGGAGACGTATCAGCATCCCCAAGCTTAATTCCTGCTCGTCCTCGAGTAGGTAAATGATAAAAGAAATAATTTATGAAGTGTGAATGCTAGCAAGTGCACAAATTTGATCAATGATGATTCCAATCACTTTTTCTAGCATCAATATAAACCATAAACAGTAGCTCATCTCATAAAACTTCTCATGATCAAGTAACAAGCTATTCACATGTTAAAGTATAGACCAGAAAGTTTCTTGAAAAGTAACAAACCATATTCCTAGTCATCGAACAATTGCAATTCATCTTATTTTCAGGAAGGGTCTATGTAAGAGCTTTGATTTAGCAAATTCCACATACTCAACTATCACATAGTCTTCCATGATTATTGACACTCAAAGCATATTTTTAGAACAAATAGCATCCATCGAACACAGAGAAAGATAGGGGCTTAATGTTTCGCCTCCCAACTTATTTATCATATAGATAATTGTCAACAATAATAATTCATGATCAAATATATTTGTGTGGATATATATGTCTAGATCATTCCCCAACACATGACGCTTGCCAAGAGAAAAAGGTGAAATATAGGAAGTGGTGAAGATCACCATGACTCTTGCATAAAGGTAAGTACTAGAAAGTAAAAGATAGGTCACACAAAAAAAAGTAAAAGATAGGCCCTTCGCAGAGGGAAGCATTGATTTGCAGAGGTGCCAGAGCTCGAGCTTTTAAAACAGAGGTGAATAATAATTTTGAGCGGTATGCTTTCATTGTCAACATAACAACCGAGAGATCTCGGTATCTTCCATGCTAGATACATTATAAGCAGTTCCCAAACAGAATGGTAAAGTTTTTACTCCCCCTCCACCAATCAATCACACTCCACGGCAAGCCGAATCCACGCGTACCGTCCATACAAACAACAATCCTGGGGGACTTTTGTTTCATTATATTTTGATTTGAGTTTTGAGCATGGGACTGGGCATCCCGAATACCAGCCACTTTCTCATGAATGATAGTGAATCAACACATATCATGAGAATAACCCACCTAGCATGGAAGATACTGACAGCCCCTAGTCACTATATGAGCAATTCGGGCATACAAAACAGAATAATATTTGAAGGTTTAGAGTTTGGCACATGCAAATTTACTTGGAACGGCAGGTAAATACCGCATATAGGTAGGTATGGTGGACTCATATGGAACAACTTTGGGTTTAAGGGTGTTTGGATGCACAAGTAGTATTTCTACTGGGTGCGGAAGTTTTGGCTAGTATGAGGTGGAAGCAAGCACCACATGTTGGAGGATCCATAACAATATAACTTCTATACAAATATACCCAAACATAACTCATTAAGTTGTCTTCCTTGTCCAATTTTAACTAATTTGCTCTAGTTTGAAAATAATTAATGAGCTCACAATCATAGAAGATGTCCAAGATAGTATATTTATATGTGGAATCTCTCTTCCTTCAATATTCTTTCATGAATTGTTCAAGTGACCAATGCAGTGTTTGCTAACTTTCAATAAATTTTACCACCTATACTTATTATGTGTGAAGTCATTACTCCCCATGGGATAAGTATATGAAGCATATTTAATTTCAGATTTATGATATTCAATTCATTCAACCATTTACTCATAGGATATAAGTGAAGCACGAGAGTGAATGACAAACTACTCCAAAAAGATATAAGTGAAGATCAATGAGTAGTCAAACAATTAAGTAGCTATGTGAGGACTTTCTCTCTCTCTCTCAATAAAGGTTTTCAGATCTGAGTATTATATTAAACAGCAAGCAAAATAAAAATAGCACTCCAAGAATAGCACGCATCATGTGAACGAATAAAAAATTTAGGCTCAACATAGGTTGACTGATAATTGTTGATGACGAGAGGTGGGATGCGTAGCATCCCCAAGCTTAGATGCTTGAGACTTCTTGAATTTACTTGGGGTGCCTTGGGCATCCCCAAGCTTGAGCTTTTGTATCTCGTTCAATCCTCTCATATCATGGTTTCACCTATTCTCAAAAACATCTTCCACACAAAACTTGAAAAGAACTCGTGAGATAGGTTAGTACACATAATAATAAATCAACTCTTTATGTACTGCCAAGACAAGTTGCATAATAATTTTCAAACATTAGGTACTGTATACTATCATTTCCACAATTTATATCTACCAATATAGGCTATGGAAACTATAGGATAAGTAGATAATGAAACTATGACAGCAATCTGCCCAAACAGAACAGTCTGTAGGAATTTATGAAAACAGTGTACTTCTGTAACTCAAAAAATTATGAAAAATTATTACAAGCTAACTAATTTATATGACAACACTATGTAAAAAATTCAGAAACTTTCCACGTTCCAGTAAAATATGAAAATTCAAACACTACAGCAAAAGTTTCTGTTTTTACACAGCACACATCAAAACATGCAATGCAAGCATCCTAAGACAATTCTTGGAACTTTTTATTGAAAAACAAGATTATAAATAACACCTAACATAGAACAACAAAGTAATATGACGCTCCAAGCAAAACTCATATTATGTGACGAATAAAAATATAGCTCTAAGTAAGATATACCGATAATGTTGAAGATGAAAGAGGGGATGCCTTTCGGGGCATCCCCAAGCTTAGCCGCTTGAGTCTTCCTTGGATATTACCTTGGTGGTGCCTTGGGCATCCCCAAGCTTAGGTTCTTTTCACTCCTTGTTCTCCTCATATCGGTGTCTCACCCAAAACTTGAAAACTTCAATCACACAAAACTTAACGGAACTTCGTGAGAAGGGTTAGTGTAGTAAAGATAAATCATTCACTTAGGTACTGTCAAGACAAGATTCATAATTGTTATCACATAATACCTACTGTATTCTATCATTCCCATAATTTATATCCCTGAATATAAGCTATGGGAACACTAAAACAAGCAAACTATGCATGCAAAACAGAATCTGTCAAAAACAGAACAGTTTGTGAAGATCTGTAGTATAACCATACTTCCCTGTCTCTAAAAATTCTGAAAAATTATGACAACCTGAAGAATTTGTATATAAAGACTGTGTAAAAATTTCAGGTCATTATAACGCTCCAGTAAAAAATGAAAAATCCTGTACTGGAGTCAAAAGTTTCTGTTTTGGTTCAGCATCAATTCTACTCATCTTGTGAGTCATCCCAAAGGCTTTACTTGGCACTTTATTGAAACAAAAGACACAAAACATGATTAATACAGTAGCTTAATCATGTGAACACTCAAAAACAGAAGGTATAAATATTGGGTTGTCTCCCAACAAGCCCTTTTCTTTAATGCCTTTTAGTTAGGCACGATGATTTCAATGATGCTCATATAAGAATAGTAATTATAATATGCAAAAGTGCATCATGAATCTCATGACAAGCACATTTAAGTCTAACCCACTTTCTATGCATAGGGATTTTGTGAGCAAACAATTTATGGGAGCAAGAATCAACTAGCATAGGAAGGCAAAACAAGCATAACTTCAAAACTTTGAACACATAGAGAGGAAACTTGATATTATTGCAATTCCTACAAGCATATGTTCCTCCCTCATAATAATTTTCAGTAGCATCATGAAGGAATTCAACAATATAACCAGCACATAAAGCATTCTTTTCATGATCTACAAGCATAGAAATTTTACTATTCACCACATAAGCAAATTTATTCTCATCAATAGTAGTGGGAGCAAACTCAACAAAATAACTATCATGTGAAGCATAATCCAATTGAAAATTAAAATCATGATGACAAGTTTCATGGTTATCATTATTCTTTATAGCATACATGTCATCACAATAATCATCATAAATAGGAGGCATGCTTTCATCATAATAAATTTGCTCATAAAAACTTGGGGGACTAAACATATCATCTTCATCAAACATAGCATCCCCAAGCTTGTAGCTTTGCATATCATTAGCATCATGAATATTCAAGGAATTCATACTAACAACATTGCAATCATGCTCATCATACAAAGATTTAGTGCCAAACATTTTAATAAGTTCTTCTTCTAACACTTGAGCACAATTTTCCTTTCCATCATTTTCACGAAAGACATTAAAAATATGAAGCATATGAGGAAACCTCAATTCCATTTTTGTTGTAGTTTTCTTTTATAGACCAAACTAGTGAAAAACAAGAAACTAAAAGATTCAATTGCAAGATCTAAAGATATACCTTCAAGCACTCACCTCCCCGGTAACGGCACCAGAAAAGAGCTTGATGTCTACTACGCAACCTTCTTCTTGTAGACTCGTGTTGGGCCTCCAAGCGTAGAGTTTTGTAGGACAGTAGCAAATTTCCCTCAAGTGGATGATCTAAGGTTTATCAATCTGTGGGAGGCATAGGATGAAGATGGTCTCTCTCAAACAACCCTGCAACCAAATAACAAAGAGTCTCTTGTGTCCCCAACACACCCAATACAATGGTAAATTGTATAGGTGCACTAGTTCGGCGAAGAGATGGTGATACAAGTGTAATATGGATGGTAGATATAGGTTTTTGTAATCTGAAAATATCAAAACAGCAAGGTAACTAATGATAATAGTGAGCACAAATGGTATTGCAATGCTTAGAAACAAGGCCTAGGGTTCATACTTTCACTAGTGCAAGTTCTCTCAACAATACTGACATAGTTGAATCATATGTAAATCCCTCACGTGCGACAAAGAGTTCACTCCAAAGTCACAAATAGCGGAGAACAAACAAAGAAATTATTGTAGGGTACGAAACCACCTCAAATTTATCTTTTCCGATCAATCTTATGAGCTATCCCTATAAGTGTCACGAACAGCCCTAGAATTCGTACTAAAATAACACCTTCAGATACACATCAACCAAAACCCTAATGTTACCAAGATACTCCAATGTCACCACGAGTACCCATGGGCTTGATTATACGATATGCATCACACAATTTCAGATTCATCATGTTCAATCCAACACAAAGGACTTCAAAGAGCGCCCCAAAGTTTCTACCGGAGAGTCAAGACGAAAACGAGTGCCAACCCCTATGCATAGATTCCCATGGTCACGGAACCCGCAAGTTGATCACCAAAACATACATCAAGTGGGTCAATAGAACTTCCCATTGTCACAATGGATATCCCATCACAAGACATACATCAAGTGTTCTCAAATCCTTAAAGACTCAATCCGATAAGTAAACTTCAAAGGGAAAACTCAATTCATCACAAGAAGATAGAGAGGGGAAAACTCCATATGATTCATCTATATTAATAAAGCTCGTGGTACATCAAGATCGTGTCATCTCAAGAACACGAGAGAGAGAGAGATCAAACACATAGCTACTGGTACATACCCTCAGCCCCGAGGGTGAACTACTCCCTCCTCGTCATGGAGACCGCCGGGATGATGAAGATGGCCTCCGGTGATGGTTTCCCCCTCCTGCAGGGTGCCGGAACGGGCTCCGGATTGGTTTTTCGTGGCTACAGAGGCTTGGGGCGGCGGAACTCCCGATCTAGGTTTCTTTTTGGGGTTTTCTCGATTTATAGGAGTACTTGGCATTGGAATCACGTCAGGGGAGTGCTCGAGGGACCCACAAGCCAGGGGGCGCGCCCTAGGGGGGGGGCTCCCCCTAGGCTTGTGGCCTCCTCGGGACTCCTCTCCGGTATCTTTTTGCTCCAGTATTTTTTATATTTTCCAAAAATATTCTCCGTAAATTTTCAGCCCATTCCGAGAACTTTTATTTCTGCACAAAAACAACACCACGGTAGCTCTGCTGAAAACAGCGTCAGTCTGGGTTAGTTCTAATGAAATCATACCAAAATCATATAGAATTATTGTAAACATGGCATGAATACTTCATAAATTATAGATACGTTGGAGACGTATCAGCGGGTATCCTGGAGCATCCGAGGCGAGAACCATTTTCTCTGTTGACAACACATGGTCATGTAGTCTCCTAAGATCACCATCTAAGGCCTTGAGCGCGTCCGGCGTTAGCATCATCTCACCCGCGACATGGAGATGCACCGCACCTCGGATCGATATCTGGTCCACAACCCTAGTCACCACAGGTGGTTGGCTGCTAGAATTATCTTTGGTGGCAACAAAGCCTTTACTCGTTGATCTCTTCCTATGCTTCTTCTTGGGCTCAGGTAGTAAGTCGACCAGACCCTTCCTTACCCCCACCACTGGTGATGTCGGGCTAAGCACCGCATGACCCTCAGGTAGTTGACCCTGGGTTGAGGCGGCATCTGGAGGCATGTCCTGCATATGCTTCTTGCACTCTACTATCATGCATCTCATATTCATGCTCATAGCCTGAGTCATATGGAAGCTGATTCATTAGTTCCGCGTCATCATAGCCGCTATTGATGTACTGGAGAGTGTCATCCTCATCCATGCCATCATCCATACCTTCTGCCATGGGGGCGATGGTTGGACCCCCTTCCTTGCATCGTCCGCTCTCACCCAACACGACAGACGGTGATAATTGCGTGCGTGGGGTGATGGTCATACCTCGCATCAGTAATGTTATCGTTGGTATGCTCACGGCCGCCTCCACATGAATAAGATTCTTTAGCCACAGCAATGGCCAATTCTAACATTGGCCCATCTGCATCGGGCTCTCATCGTCCTCTCCCTCGATTCATAGCGGAGGAGCTAAACTCTCGTAGGCAGCTTCCACACTCGCCACAGAAGCCTTGTAGATGTTATCTGGCATTGGCCAGCCGTGGAACAAGTGCTCCTTGGCCTTCATTATTGTCCCCTTTCCCACATCCACCAACTAGTCGTTGATGTTGTAGAGTAGGGCACACGAATTATCGCCGGCCTACGAAGACATGTGTGCGGTGTGTCAGACAACCGAAAGGCAACAGAAATGGAAGATTATAGATATTTTTATGAGGGTGCGACGCGTAATTACCGTGAGGGCATCGAGCTCAGCCAATGTGGAAGACCCGCTGAGCATGCCAGAGATGGGGGACATGTTGATATGAGCGGGTACAGGAGCAGGTGCGGGTGCGGGAGAAGGTGCAGTTGCGACAGCAGGTGCAGGTGTGATGTTCACCGAGTTGCTCCCAAAGAAGCTAGAAAGGTGGAATCCTCTGGCCTTTTGTGTGGATTTTCCTTTATCCAGGTGGCAAAAGTCGACATGAAGGCAGGAACTGAGGATGCGAAATCAATTCTATAGGCAACTACCACTGTCTGGACTACCTCATGGACCGCTACCTAGACTGCCTCAACTTTGGTTGCTTCTTTGGTCTCGACTGTTTCTTTCTCGACCGCCGCCGCCACCTTCTCGTCAATTTTCACTTAGCTGAACTTTCTTCTCTGCCTTCTTACCTCCGGTTCCAAGCGGTAGTAGTACTTCTACGTGGCGCCGTCTGCAACAACGTGCACACGTCCATACTGCGGCTGTTCGCCCACCAGGTGCTCCAGCATTATGTTGATGGCTTGCTTGAAAGGGGTTTCCCCCTTGTACTTCATCGACAACTGAGTCGACAAGTCACTTTCTTTGGCTGCAAGCCTGTGTTGCTCTCTCTGCAAAACGAACGTGGACCGTTTACAAATTGTGACTAGAACGTAGTTGATTTGATCAGAAGCTAATATAAGACAGTAAATTAATAATAACGAGTACTTCCATGAATTTGCTCGTCGGCCCATCCGTGCACCATTCCTTTTTTCCTTGTCCGATAAGAACGGGGCCCTGATGAAGTCATGTTCCTACTTGTCGGTGAACTCCACCAAGGTGTCTGGGATCCCCATACATTCACGTTCCGCATCCTCCTTATCCCACACGGGCCTCTTGCCCGTGTAACCATGGCTTCCAAGGTGCTGGATAACCATGGTCCTGGCCTGAAGCTTCTTCGTTCTCTCCGCATTGGCCTTGGTTACTTTAGCAGCGATAGTCTCCTTGAATTTTTCTAAGTCCGCTTCCGTAAGTCCCGGATTCTCTTCAATAATCTCCGTGTTGGATAATTTTTCTACTTCAATCGCTTTTTTGACTCTATCTTTCCAGGCGCTCAATGCGCCGCTGAACTTGCCAAGGGCCTTGTTGTTTATCTTCTTCTTGGGTTTATCTTTACACTGTTCTATGTTGTCAACCTGGCCGGGGAACAAGAATCTCGTGTGCAACTTTTTCAACATGAGGTGCTCCAAATCCGATTTCTTCCTTATGTATTTGTCATTGAGGTTGGTGGTACACCGTAGGATGCATCCTATTTAGTTGTCGTAGCACGATGACACTTCCCGCGGCAGTATTGGCTCAAATTCGGCTTCGTGCACCTTCGTGACTACTAGTCTTTCGGTGCCAGGCTTATTTGGGTGCCTGAACCTCTTCTTCTCTCCTTGAGTGTGTTGGGTACCATTTTTTGTGGTATGGTTGCCACTATCCGTGCCGGTCAAGGTGCAGGTGTTGCTGCCATCGATGTCGGTGTCAGTGGCACTACCACCTTCCGTTAGGTAAAGGGGGCCCTGTAATCCTTCTGCTTCCTGACTAGCCAGATAGTCGAGGAAATGGTGTGCATTCTCATAGCGGGCGTCATTAGAACTCCCGACTTCGTCGTTGTGCGCCATGTTTCCTAGGGTTCAATATGCTCTTTTAATTCGCGAACTGTAATAAAATTAATAATGGCATAAAAATGGCCTATATTTTGTTGGAATGTCGTTTCATTCCCATCCTGGCAAATCCTGGGCACTCGATATGTCCTACTCTCTTGCACAAGTCAAGCTGAAATTCACGGGAAATTTTGGCATGACCTTTGCTAAAAAGTGAACATATCTAGCGCCTAAAACTTGCCGGAACGAAAATGAATCAACATTCCGGCAAAAGATAGTCCATTCAGATCAGTTTCCCTACAAAATCACTTTACATATCGAGTGCTAGCAACATAGAAACTTGGACAACATCAACAATGTAATGATCTGTAACCTTAATATCATGTGCATTATTACAAAGTATCAACACTAAAATTTGGATATCATCAACACTGAAACTTGGACATCGAGTACACTGAAATTTCCAAATACAACAAACCCAAATACAACATAAGTTAGCTAAATGTCCATAAAATCATCAACAGCCTAAACAAGTCATGAACAAGACATCACCAACCAACAAAATAAAAACTAAAACAACCTAGTAAGACCAAGTATGGAGCATATGTTCTCATACTTATCAAAATAAACTATAGAGGTCTAGGATTCTAATCTAATTAGCAGAGGATTCTAATATAATTAGCAGACTAGAAGAACTAACCCTAACCCAAGAACTAACCCTAAGCCCAAATTAGCTAGTGGGGGGACGAGGCAGAAAGAGATAGAGAAAAAGGAGGGGGCGGGAGGGGTTCCGCACATACAGAGGGGGCGGGGGAGACAGCAACGACAAGGTGCTGGTCGTGCAAGACAGTGGCGACGAGGAGGGGCTTGGGGGAGACCGCGCGACGACGAGGAGGGGCTCAGCGGAGACGTCAAAGGCGAAGAGGTGCTCAGGGGAGACCGCGGCTATGAGGACGGGCTCGGGGGAGACAAGGCGCCGGAGGGGATACGCGGACAGAGGTGGCCACGACATCTCAGGAATCGGGGAGGGGAATGGAGAGAGGGAAGAGAGGACGGGAGCGGACATGTACTAAGTAAAACTTAGCAGTAGCACGACGTCCTAATACCACACTATAGCTAAGTTAGCTATAGTGTTGGGTAAGGTACCCATGCAACTACTAAGTGTACTCGCTCTTTAGCGCGACACTCTTTTTTATTCTAAAATTCACATAGTTGTAGTGCGGCACTTGCTACCCAGCGCTACAACTAAGATTTTTATCATATATCTTTTTCTAATGTTTTCTATTTTTCTTCTTATTATTATATTTTCTTTTTTCTTTTTTCTTTTTTCTTATGTCCTTTTTTCATTTTTTTTCTTTTATTTTCTTTTTTCTTTTGTTTTCCCTTTTGTTTTGTTTTCTCTTCTTTTGTTTTCTTTTTTCCATTAGTTTTTATTATTTTTTCTTTTAATTTTTTCTTTTGGTTTCTTTTTTCTTTTCTTTTTCCTTTTTTTACTTTTTTTCTTTTTTCTTTTATTTTTATTATTTTTTCTTATTCTTTTCTATTCCTTTCAAGTCAAGTTATTATTTTTCCTTTTCATTTTTCCTTTTGTTATTTCTTTTCCTTTAATTTTTTTTCTTTTTTTCCTTTTGTTTTCTTTTTCCTTTTCTTTTTATTTTTTCTTTTCAGTACCGTGGGGTGTGCACACGGCGCTACTGCTACCGGTTAACCTATAGCGCGTGCGATCAGGCCCACGCTGTTGATAGGTGGGCCGACCAGCTGCCCTCCTCTAACTTTGCTGCCACCTTTGGGTGTATCGCCAACGCTACTGTTAACTATTTACCTATAGCGATGGGTTCAGAGGACATGCTACTATTATGGTTCGACCAGGGGAGGACCGTGTGGCCCATATAGCAGCAGCGCCGGGATGACCACCCCACTCTACTATTACGATACACCTGTAGCATTGGTAGTATACCGACGCTACTACTAACTAAAAAAATATGTACACAGACCCAAAGCTACTATTAGCGATCTACCTATAAGCATTTCCCTAGTAGTGATACTTTCTTGACCCCCTAGCCGAACAGCCGGAATGTAGGAGGCAAAAACAGGAGCCAGGCAACCGAGCTTGGCAAAATCTTAAGACCAACCGACCTATAGCGCGGGTCCAAGCGGTAGCAGTAGTGCGGGCACAGGAGAGAGAGATGAGGGTGGAGAAGCAAGAGAGAGCAGAGAAAGTGGAGGCAAAGAATCTAATTAAGGGAGAAGGAAGGGGGAGAGGGAGGAGAGGGGAAGAAAAAGGTGACTGGTGTGCCTTAGCAGTAGCGTGGAGCCATGAGCCCACACTACTGTTAAATATGTACATATAGCACATGGGCAGAACCCCACGCTACTGCTAAGTGAGGTCCACCAGCTGCCCTCGTCTAACTTTAGTGGCAGAGGTGGGTGCATGGCCGGCGCTACTGCTAATAGATTACCTATAGCGTTGGGTACATGAGCCACACTACTATTATGGTTCGACCCGGGGAGGACCGTGGGGCCCACATAGCAGCAACGTTGGGTGGATGCCTCGGCGCTACTACTATAACATACCTGTCGCTTTGGTTTGTATCCCGCGCTACTACTAACTAACAGTGGCACTGGCCATGGGCCCCACGCTATTACTAATGGTCTATCTATAGGCTTTTTCCTAGTAGTGCTACTACTATGCACCACTTCCTCTGAAGATCTACTCATCAACTTGGCCAAAGAAAACTCATTGATCGGAAAGCATACTTAGCTATCAAATTACACATAATAGATCTGAAAGATCTAATTACTTTCAATGAATAATCTGAACATAAACCCACAATTCATCGGATCCCAACAAATGGACCGCAAGAATTACATTGAATAGGTCTCGTAAGAGAAAATTGTTTTGAAGATTGCAGAGAGAGAGAGAGAGAGAGAGAGAGAGAGAGACATCTAGATAGTCTATTGAAACAGATCGGGAAAACACTAGCCGCCAGGGGCTCTCCTTCCTTCCCTCCCTTCCTCCGCCGCCGCCGAAGGACGCCGCCGGCCTTTAGCCCAGGGGCCGATGGTAGTGGCGGGGGCCTCCCTCTCTCCTACGCCATGGGGATGGTGCGGAGCCCCATGGCGTGAGGAGGCGCGACAGATCTGGCCTTAGCGACGCGGCGGGCGTCCCTACCTTGACCGGTGGCGGCGCGTCGGCTGACTCTGCCTCGAGCAGCGATGGCTACGGGCACGACTTCCGGCCTTGCTTCGGGCAGCGGTTTGTCTGCGTTCGGCGCCGGCGACCGCATCTGCGGCGATGGGCCTTCTGACCTCGGATCGGCATCGGCGGCATGGAGGGCCTGGTGGACGGGTCGGCGCCATGAATGGTCTGGCCTCCGGACAGCTTTGATCTGGCCGGTGGCGACCCATGCACACGAGGCTTGATGGAGGTTCGTCGAGCGGATCCGGTGAAAACCTCATTCTCAACTTGTTGCCAAGACCGGCGATGGCGGCACTCTTTTGGGTCATTATCTTCTTGAAGGCATTACCGTGGAGAAGCTCCAGACCTCTATTCGCTACCTCCGAGGAAAACCCTAAATCAGTAGATCGGATGACAGCGGTGCTCTAGTGTCGTTTGCCCCTTGGGGCGTCATTCTTGGAGGAGTACATGGGCTTGAGGGACTAGTGAACGACTTCCTTGGTGGAGCGGTGCTTCATCTTACACATTGATGGCGGCGGATCTCCGTGGCGTGGCGCAGTGGAGACTCGGCGTCCGATGCGCGGAGATGGACTCGCGCAGGAGGAGGACGATGTATGGCGTCATGGTGGCGTCGATGGCAGAGAGGCCTAGCAAGATCGATGCGTTAGTTTCTGCTCTGAAGATGGGTTGGTGGAAGACGACGACAACGACACAAGAGAGTGCGTCGGACCGGTTTGTACCCCAAACCCAATATGTGGCTTGGTTGGAGCCTCCGCCTTTAGATGTTAGGTTTTGATGCGTTGTCTGTTTGGTATTAGCCTAGGACTATCGGCACCCCTTTATCAAGTGGATAGGAGTAGCGACAATTGTTACTAAGATGGTGACTTTAGAGTAGCTGATGTACTACTTTATAAGGTCTTTGTGAATAATTAATAAAATGGTTACATGCATCTCCCATATGCAGAGACCGGGGTAATCCGTATTTTTTTTTTTAAAGTTACTGCTATGGACCCGTAGGTCATGTGGAAAACTACTCAAACATCATTATGAAGGCAACAAGGTTGAAGAAGATAAACATGTATATTGCCTCATATATAAAGACTTCCGAATTTGCATCCATTTTCCAATCGATCTTCGCCAGAACAACTTTTCAAATGACGGCGCACGTCAACTGCGGACCGATGTGCATGTGCGTGCCCCGATCAATTTTTGGGCTCCTTTGCACCGCTTTGTTCTGTCATCGTGGAAGATAGATCTCTTGCAAAGTGGCAACTCTATGCACCGACGAACTGGAATTTGATAGACCTATTTTGGGTCCTATTTTAACTAGTAGATCATATATTCCGTTGCTGCAATTCCTCCATCCTGAGCAAATGAATCTTGCGTCTTCCTCCAACAACCAAATGCCACCACATCTGTGCAAAGGACAAAAAAGATTGGGCGAACCAATTGAATATATCATCGTGATGCCAAAATGCGATACTCATATTCCAAATTCTTGATGAAAGTAAAGCTCCGATCGGATTCAAAATTTTCTTTGGTAACTGCCGAATCATTCCAATGGGGGATAAAGACCAGTTAGAGCATCTTCAGGACTTGCAAATCCCGCCCCTCAAACGCCCGCGGACACGCCCGGTCAGTGACCGGGTATGTCCGTTTTGAACCCCTATTTTTTCATCCGTGCAGTCGCATCTCTCATATTTTTCCTCATATGTCCGGTCACTTGCACGTGATTGGTGGAGAAGAAGTGAGAAAAAGAAAAGAATGATTAAAGAAAGAGAAAAGGTGGTCCGGGATGGGGTCACGTCCTACATGGCGGACTGACCGGGCGCGCCCGGGCGCGTCCGCGACCCCTCATATCGTCCTCATATTTGAGATCGATATGAGGGGTGCCGGTCAGTCCAGGCGTTTGAGATGGGTATGAGGGGTCCGTCTGGATCGCTTTTTCGTGACCGGTCAGTGACCGGGCAGCCTGCCCGGGCGTTTGAGGAGCGCATAAGGGGTCCGGCTGTAGATGCTCTTAGATAGCATATATAGCTAGAGCAAGGTGCTGGTCTTTGATTCACGAGTCAGGATATATTTTCTTATTAACCCATCCGTATTGATATATGTAAACTGATTATGAAAAAAGAATATATGCATATTGAGCTAGTTTGTTACAAAAGAACATTATCCACGCATAAAATAGTTACAGCTGGCCGGTGTGAATTTCAGTTGGGCTCCACGACAGAGCTACCGCTCAGTTCTGCCCCCCTCTCCACCACCCTGTCCTGTGCAAACCCTAACCCAATTAGTTAGGTATATATGAAATATAGAAGAAGGCCGACTAAACCTTGGTCGCCAGAAATAAAAATTTCCGACGGCCGAGTGTTTCATCTTCCTCCCTCGGATGCACCCCCATCCTTCCGCCGCATACCACTGACCAAACAATCCTCTACTGCAGACACAATTTAAAAAACTGAACCGGTGATTGAACCGATGAGCCTGCCGGTTCAGGTTATTACCGGTCGGACCGCCGGTTCACCGGTTCATTTGCTGGTTTTTTAATCATTAAATAATAAATATTAAGTAAAGATATAAGTTGATATAGTAATAAAAGTTGGTTAAATAGAAATGTTTCCTATTGCAAGAGAACATCGGAGCCAAGCTGTGGTGGTTATTGGGCCAAGGGTAACAACGACATGCTATCCAGGTGGCATGGGATCAAATCCCACTTCGTTTGAAATTTTAAAAACATTTTCCTGGTTTAACCGCCGGTTTTATTCCCGGTGTTTTCATAAAATCGTCCGGTTCATTCGGTTTTTACCCGTTCAATTGCAGAACGGTCTATGGAGCTTAAAAACCGATGGGATTACCGGTTCCGGCTTTTTCCGGTCCGACCGCCGGCTTAAAAACCGATGGGATTACCGGTTCCGGTTTTTTCCGGTCCGACCGCCGGTTTGGTCTGGGTTTTTTAAACTATGACCGCAGGTCGTGGTTCGCTCTTGTCGGGGATGTCATGGCCTCCCTGTCTCTGGCTTCCTGGGTTTTTTTTGGTGTCTCCGGCTCAAGTTGACACACACTTAACTTGAGCCGGAGAAATAATTTTCAGATGTGTGTCAAATAGATGTGATATATAAAATAGTTTCTATGTTCTGAAAGTGCATTTGCATCCAAGCGTTCCAAGGAATCGGCTTCCATTGCACGAACTTTGATATATATTTTTCTATCCATATATCTATGGCCCGCACAAATCTGCATGCTAATCACAACGAAACTAGCGAAACAGGGAAGAAAGCGCCAGTTTCTCTTGCGAGAAAAAAGTGCATTATGTCTCTTTCTACTTTTCAGTCTTTAATCCCACCTCCAATACTACGTGATTGAATGCTCTCACCCCCGCTACAGTAAGGAGAGGCGACATTTTTCCCCTTCCGTTCGATCCAGCTCGCCGGCGGTGATTCGCTGGTTTCCCCTCCCTCCGCCGGCCGGCCTCGGCGGCGTGAGGGTGGGGAAACCCCGGATCTCGTCTGTACATAGTCTAGGTTCGAGTGGTTTGCCTGCTGGTGGCGTCGTGGAGAGGATGACGCGGCTGGCCCGGCGTTTTGGCGGAGGCGGAGTTCCTCTCTGGTGGTGGTGCTCTGCGGAGCGCGGCCATGGATCTGCTTCCTTCCCCGCGCTCGCAGCTCGGTGGAGTTGCGATGCGCCTACTTCCCGTGCCGGAGGCCGTGGAGCGGCGGATCCGGTGTTTGAAGCTTCTGAAGGTGACGGTGATGTGAACCAGATCGACGGCGACGGCGGCGATGCAGGGTGGAGGCTCTTTGGAGCTGAGGTCCGTCGACTTCCCGTCCGCCATGGGACTCCTTCCGATCCAAGGTTGTAGTGGAGGAGCGGCGGCGACGCGCCGGCGGCTCGTCTTCTTCGTCAACGACGTCTTCGTTGTCCTGCAGGACTGGGTTGTAATTTCTCTTTTCTTATGGACTGTTCTGTTAGGGCTCTGGTGTAATATCACTTGATCTTTCCCTGCAAAAAAAAAGAAAAAAAGAAACCGTTGTTCTTGTTCTCTTCCTCCGCTGCTGAAATCATCGTAGTTGTGTTCAAGTCAAAGGCGTTGAGCGCGTCCGCCATGTCGAGAAGACTTGCTAAACATGCATCGGAGTCTGGCAGTCCAGTCGTCAGATGTGATGTAAATCAACGCGCACGTATATCCTTTTAGTTTAGTCTGCACAGAATTTGGCTTGTTCTGATATGATGAAAATCTAACTAACTTAGTCAAAACATCACGTCCTTGACCAGACCATGGTCTCTGTATATTTACTCAAACCTGAAACGTCCATGCATACGTATATCAGTAATAATCACAAAAAGGTACCCATCACACGCGTACTAATTTATAATTGTATATGCCGCCAACTTTGATTCAAATTTGGCAGGTGAACAAAGACGTAACAAGATTTGAGTATCATCATTACGTCAGGAAACTCTAACCGCTGGTAAAGTCAGCCGGCTCATTTTCCCTTTCACATGCAAGATGCATGCGCGTATTTACAATTAAACAAAGCGGCCACCTATTTGAGGGAAAAAAAGACCACATAGGAGTGGTTTTTGAGAGAATACCCGAAAATGCTATAAACTGATGTTTTCTATTAGTGGTTTTTGAGAGAAATCTTAAAGTTATGACACATGACAATTTCTGTGTGGCACACTATTCGCTCCATGGACCCTCACAGGGGCAACGCAATCGTTCGCTCCCATGCACCCTCCCTAGGAAAATACCCGTGTGGTACCAATTAGATGTAGCGTGTCAATTACTAGAAGCATGCACGGCAACCATGATAGCCTGCAAGTCAAGTGGGATGGTGTAGTATTTTCATGTAAACATTATAAATAATAGTTGTTCTAATGAAGAGCATATGAGAGTATTTATAAGTGACGATTCTGTCACACACAAGTTGTCACATCTATTATGTGAAGTAACTGCTTGTGGTTCTACAAATGATGTTAGTGTCCTAAGAAGCAAACTAACCAGAATGATAAATATTAAAGGTTTGTGATAACGAGAGAAATAGTAATCAGGAAATAAAAAACATAAATAAGACGAAAAGTATAGATGATTTACTACTATGGTGAAGTTAGGCGCAGAGAGAATTCAGATCATGATATACATTAAGTGTACGAGTGTGGTGGTAATACCAATTACCTTTTATCATGAGTTTAGAATTTGATTTGCTTGTTCGACGGGAGGATCACCCTAGGGTTATGGAACTCCTCCCCACGGGATTACATTCCATTCTATGATCCTGCCTTCCCATTGCCAGAGAGTGATCACCTTCACAATTAAGATCGTTAGACCGGAACCATGCATTAAGTTTAATGGATCGCCGTTATATTATATTTTCTTCGGTCCTCATAGATGTCTCGATGTCACATCCCAAAAAAATTCCAAGTCTGGTATGTTAAAAATTTCACACGTAACTAAAAGTTTTCTGGAAAACCTGTGCTTGTGTGTCTTTAGCTGAAATTTGCATAGGATATGCCTGATTCTTTGACTTGTTTGCCTTAGTAAGGTTGAAGGCCCTACAACTTTAGGTTGGAAGCCAAAGACCTCGAGTTGAAACCCTAGTCACCAAAAACAGAAAGCCAATAAAACGCTGAGGGGTTAACTAGGAATTAGTTTCCCAAAAGGGGATGTATATAAACAAATATTTCAAATGACTTGAAGAAAGGTCAAAAGGGAAATCAAGTTCAAGAAAACAGAAGAAAAGTATTTTGGAAAAAATGTTCAAAAGAAATATTTAAACAAAGCCTAGAAATTAAGTGCATAAAAATATTTGACTAAAATGTCCAAATAAAATGTCGACATGCTCAAAAATATGCAGAAATAAATTTAGGGGGAAATATTTGAAAGAAAATTTAAATTCAAAAGGAATTAGAAATGATAGAGAAAACACGATGTCCATGCGCACCCCAATCAGCCACGACCGCACGAACGAACCGGCCACGAACTATACGATCTCCACCTCCCTTGCGTCCCCGACGCTGTGGACCTGCCCTATAAAACCCCCCGGAGCCCCTCTCTCATTTCCCCTCTCACTCACGTACCCTCTGCAGTGATGCTGCTCAGAATCAAGCCCGCAACCTCGCCACCATAGGCATGGACTCCGGCCAGATTCTGGCACCCCCGTCACCCCCAAGTCTCGACAACACCGCCACTCGATTCCTTGCACCATAGCGCAGCCTTGGTACATCCTCATGTCGACTGGAGCTTCCCGGAGCTCTGATTCCGACAACGGTCGAGCCTCTCCTCCGCCCCGTCGTTGTCTCCGGCGAGCCCCATAAGTGCCAACCCCCGAAACCATGCCCGCTCTATTCTCCTTGCTCGCGCACATCGCCTGACCCATTGGTTGATCCAGAAACACCCGTGTTAGAGCACTTTGTGTATGCCCGAGGAGTTCTGTCATCCCTCACATCTCCGGCGACCCCGCGCAGCTTGCTCCCGACGTCCCCGACGGCGGCTAGGACCACCAGACGAACCCCCGCGTTGAGATTCGTCCGTCCATGGTCTCCATCATCTCCAGCGATAACAAAAGCGTCGAATCCGACGACTCACGAGTCGAGAGCCGCCACCATCTTGTTTTCCGATGAACTAGCGCCGCCAAGTGAGTCCTGGCCTGTTTCTATCCATTGGATCACAATCGCACGCACACAATTTGTTCACTTAACACGAAATGGCATCGACCAATCAAACTCCACCACATGTCCAACCTTATCCACTCGAATTTCTATTTAATTAAATTAAAATGCAATTTTGCAAAAAAAAGGGAACTTCAAACCTTTATAACTTCTATTCTATAAATCAAATTTGTTTGAATCTTTTTGAAAAATGACCCTAATGGAAAACAATTTCACCTAGTGCAAAAATATTTAACTTTTGAAAGGTAAAATTGGAATTTAAATAGAATGAATTTTAAATTTGAATAGGGCGTAACTTTCACTTTAGAAATCCAATTAAATTAATTCTTTTGGTAAAATGAATCTAATGAAATATAGCTTCACCTTAGCTATTGTAGCCCAATTTGAAATAATTTAAATGTTTTTTATGTAGTTCCATAGTAGCTATAATTCAAACAGTATTTAAACCTAAATTTGGTTTAACCATGAATTTAAAATATTTATTAGAATAATTATGTTGCAATATGTTTCATAAACTCAATATGAACTTTAGTAAATATCTTTGGACGATTATTTAACTTTATGAAATTAAAATAATATTTGAATTAATTCAAACTTAGTTAGTTATGACTTTAAAATGATGGGTTCAATCTAAGTAAAACCTTTTTAGTATAATTTAGTAAGTATTTTGGAGTTGTAATTGACTTTAGGACGCTAAACTGAATTTGACTTAGGTATAAACTGAAACTCAGTAGGTGACTTTGGGTTTATATTTGACTTTAGTTTAAACTTGAATGTAAATAAATAAACCGTGGTAATTATAATGGATTTGTTTTTTTACTTTAGGGAAAAACATAAATATAAATGATTTGGGCTTAAACTGATTTAGTACCTTCATAATTCAAATTAATTTGGTAAACTCAAACTTAGTGGAACCAAATAAAATTGTGAAATCACTTCAATTTGAATTCAAATAACATGAACCCTAATTCAAATTCAGATTGAATTATAAGTCAAACCAAGTTGATGAACTCAGAATGAAACCTAGACACCTTGTGTGTATTCAAACTCATGAAAGGTCAACGAGTTTGAGTTGACATTCAAACTTGAACATGAATTCAAGATTCATAGACCATGACTCCTACTACAAGATTCCTTTTGCATAATCTAGCAACCACAACCTTGCATCACATCCTCCTTATGTGATGAACCCTTTTTCGAAAACTTGCATGTAAACCCTTATATCACATGCACTCGAATTGACATCCACTATGTTGTTTCGAAAATTTTATGAGTTAACACTGACACATGATATCACAACACAATGGCACTGAAACCATGCACACCATTTGTTCTATTGTATGTGTTTGTTTGTATTGTATGGTTGTTCATGATTGCTATTTACTTATGATAGATTGTACGAAGAGCGAAGGGTGACTTGATCAGGAGTGTGAGACTAAAGAATCGTCAATACCAGGAAAGTGAAACCTTTGATCATTATCACCTATTTTTTACTTGCATGTAGCAATTCCCAATTAGGAATGCACGACTAGGATTTCACATCATGTTGCATGAAGCCAGTAGCTGAAAACTTAGGTCCATTTTACCCTTACTAAGTAAACAATCGAGTAGTTCTGCTTAGCTACTATAACATGGATTGGGAAACATCAATTATTTCTTTTAAGAATACAAGGTTGATTACTTAACTACAAGTTAATTAATGAACCGGTCTGGGTGGACTAGCTTTCATTAGATCATTGGAGTATAGTCATTGGTGTGGAATGCAACCTAGGTATCAAAGGGATCGTACGAGTTAACATTTTATTAGCTTCCATGTGTGACCGTGAGACAGTATGGGATATATCTGGACCAAGTAAGTTGTGAGGACCCTCCTCGCATGACCAGCAAATGTAGTTAGTGGTAGGTTGGACT
The DNA here is from genome assembly GCA_039707655.1 of Elymus sibiricus. NCBI lineage: Eukaryota > Viridiplantae > Streptophyta > Magnoliopsida > Poales > Poaceae > Elymus > Elymus sibiricus. The sequence goes on along the minus strand of CM077669.1, from coordinate 182,331,361 downwards.
GGGTCTGCCGTTTCTAAGAGGGCTACTACTTCAAAAAAGTCTCGTCCTGATCTACCTAGCTACTTCACAAGTGAAGTTTAGGTGTGATAGAGAACCACGGGTAAAGTACACAAACCTCTCTAGAGTATATAAAATTGATCATGACTAGCCATGTCCCTAGTTACAGACAAATTTGAGCAACTCATCGGAGAATTTTTAGCTTGATCTCATCACCTCTTCTACTATAATTTTTTGGGTTGAACCTAAGGGGAGTATGTGAAAGCACAACTTCTCCCTAGGTGGTTTTGGTAACTAATAATAACATATATTTTATTGGACTAATGTTTCATCTAAGTATATCTCAGGAAAAAGTTCAATGATGGGATGGCTAAAGGATTGTGTGGAGAACCTCCCCAAGAAAAGGAAAGGAATAGGATTGGCCATGATTCAAGCTTGAAGACTTTACATTTTATATTTTGTGAGAAATCACTTTTGAGTCCATAGGAAAGCCAATTCTAACATATAATGTTGCTAGCCAACTCGTCTCCAGGAAGCTCCCTCGATTTGCTTCAATTTCGTCCATTGGATGCTGGTCAAACTGGTCTTTTTCATTGACGTTCGATCTTTGCTGGAATTTTCGTTCTTCGTTTTGACCGCGTGGTGAATTCACAAGGGAGGATGACCTGTGGGCTCGGCCTCCTACCTGATTGGCTGGGTGAATTATTTTCGGGTGCGCGGACGGCCTCTCCTCACGCGCAGCGCGTCGCGGATGCATTGTCAACGATTGATGGGAGCAGGTGGTATGGCGCTTGCACACATGCCGCTACCTTTACGCCTCGTCTGGGATTGGCTAAAGGGGCGAGAGGGATGGACTGACGCGTAGGCACCCGCCCCACGCAGTATGACCGATGGGCCTCGTCGGCTGATAGTCCCACACAACGGTAGGTGGGCTTATTTTCTTTCGCGTGCCTATTGGCCGGGTCATCTAGCCAGAGATAAAAAACGTCCCGCGCCGTGCGCGACGTGCGTCCCATGCCCTTGTCCCACGCCGGGTCTGTACCCTGGCCCTCTTTCTCCCAATCCCCGCAGCCGCCGCGCCCGGCACCACTCCCTCTTCCATCCTCCCCCCTCGTCAGCCGCCGTGCCCTCGGTCATCACGTCGTACCCTGCCACCCATTCCCCGCAGAGCTTGTTCCTCCGGCCACCGCATCGGAGCCCCGCCGAGCAAACCTGCAGCGGCGCGGCGCTCACGCGACCATGGACGGGCTATGAAGGAGGAGGAGCCATGATATGGAGGTGGTGGCCACTTGGAAGCGTCCGTTTGCGGCGTCATACCGCCGCCTGGGTGCCGCGCAAGAGGTCAGGGTCCGCTGCCACCGCGAGCCAGGGGACACCCGTTGGTGAGCCTCCGTGTAGGAAGCCGACGGGGAGCACTGCGTCAACAAGCCGCCAGGAGGCGGGGTCTTCTCACCGGGGTGGAGGAGCAGGGGAGGGCCGGGAGGCCGCCGGTGTGGGATCAGCGAGGCCCGAGCTCTAGGCGCCGCATGCATTGCGGGATGGAGAAGTGGCCGGCGTGGGGCACAAGGAGCAGGAGGGGAAGAACGGTGTGGCTTCCATCTCATCTCTCGTCGCGACTCCTGCGACATCGCCACTGGTGCTCGCTCGGCTGGCGTATGGGCGGCGGCCGACGTTGGCCCTCGGCACGAATTCGACGCCCGAGTCTAGCTGACGAGCCCCGTGGCTGGTTTCTCCTCCTATCTCCAAATCCCCTCTTTCTCATTCTCCTCCTCTCCCCATATTTTCCTTTGTTGTTTGTGTTCCTTGACGCTCTGTTCATGACTGACTCTGTTCTTGTTTTATCTTTTTTACCTTTGTAGGGAGTTGTTCTACTCTCTCCCTCGAGGTAAGTTTGCTGAGCAGTGGCGTACTCTTCTCGAGTTTTGTTAGTTTTAACCGAGGTGTACTTGGACGGACAAGGAACGTCCAAGCCACTGGTACCTTACTTTGTTTTGTGAAATTTTTGGTCTTTCTTTTGATTTGGTTGTGTGGCTGTGCTTGCGATCCAGGTGGGTTGAGTTACGGTTTGGTTGGAGATGTTGGTGCTGTTTGAGACGCCCATTGGGTTCGCCGTTTTCAAGGTTCTGAACGAGGGCAAGATAACAAGATCGAGGTGAGTGCTCGCTGTCGCCTGAGATTGTTTGGTTTGGATTACTCGCATTTAATCTGATCTCTGCCTGTTTCCTGAACCGAGAGAGCTTTGTGTTCATCTTTGTCAGTAGGATCTATGGAAGGAGTTCACCACGTCGGACTCGGTGAGAAAGGTTTGTGATTCACTTTTTAGTCTTTTGACGGCAAAATATTTTCTCTTTTTGAAACACTCAGTACATGATCTATCACATTGTAATGAAGCAAGTCAGCAAAAGCCCTTTATTTGAATGAGCAAGAAGCCGTGGTGTGCTCCTGAGCTATATGTCCCTTTTCCAAATGTGAGAAAGGTTATCTTAACTTAGTTGTCGCATAGACGTTGGTTTGGGAAACTAGGTTCATTTGATGTTTGCATGACTTCTTTGAACCGCAAGGAACACTCCACAACTGAACTCACTTAAGTAGGATGATAGATAATATCTTGTCTGCGCAGGGGATTACCTAGAATAGTGGACTTCCCACGAACTTACAAAAATGACAAGTGGCATTCATGACTACACTTACTTTTTGTGAGCCTATTTGCTCAAAATAATAAGAGGCTGAATGGTTCAGTTAGACACTGAACTGCTTCTTCCTGGTATCCATATAATTTTCGTTAGGATATATAAAGTTCTTGATAAGCTGTTGAGATAATTCATATGCCTCTCAGTCCTATTTCTTATATGCTGTATGCTTATTTTACTGACTCAATGTAACTCACACAATATAACTTCGAGCAAATAGGCTCAAAGTTCAGCTCCAAGGAATAAGCAGGTCAACGGACATGCATCCGCTGACCTCCTTATTCCTTGTCCAAGCTTGATGGATGTGACAATGCACATCACAAATGGTTCATTCCATGTAACCATATGTGACGCAAGTCACCTCACACTCCAGCAGCTCAAGCGTATCTCATCGCACACGATCACATTTTGGCTATTATCGCACACATCTCCGCTAACTTTGTGTGATGAGGGGTGTTAATAGTCTTGCTCTGTAGTGGAGTGAAGATCTAGAGTTCTAGACCACGCAGGCCATGGCCTCCTCCCAGTCTGCTCGTCCAAGATCTGTCTCCTTTCTGTACATTTGCATGCCTTTTTTTATTTTGAAAGCCGTGTGGGTTTCAATCTGCAAGTTGTGAGAAATTTTCTTTAATTTGCAAGGAATTTTTTGAAGTTGCGAGAATTTTCTAAAAGGTTTCAAAGATTTCTGAATGTTGAACCTAAATTGACGTAAGTTTTCCAGTTTCTGAAGCTGTGTGTAATTTCTGAAACTTGATCTGAACCTTTGCTTTTATGATTTTTCTGCTAAATTTGAAAGTCCGGAAAACTAATTACTAGAAGTCATATATTTTTCAAAGTCTAACGCGTGCACCAACATCCCTCCTATGTTTATCCGGAAGTAGCTGTCAGGTTCCTCCTCGGTGGGTAACGCTAGATAGCTATGTCTATCTGTTTGGCTTGCAACATCTTTTGACACGATGATGGAATACATGATATATGTGCCCCAAATGACAACATGACGTGCATATTAAATAAAGTATTTCAAGACTTGTGATTTGAGTATCATATATGAAGTCTTTTAGTTTCTGCAGTATTGTAATCACAGGTCATCAAGAAAACTTATTTCAATTGTTTTACCGTTTTGAAAAACCAACCCTGTTTTCATTGCCTACCAAGAAAAACATGCGCCATAATCTATTACCATATACTCAGTCAAAGGCACAACAATGTTAGAAAAATGAGGTGAGCTAGAAATTCCACGAAAAAAACAAAATAGACATCGCTCCGGTGGATCCCCCTCTTGTTGACAGGTCTGAAAGTGACATAGTTGTGAATGGTCTGATGAAATGCTTGTGTTCTAACAAATTCCTTTCCATTTATCTTGCAGGATCAAGATCTCCGAGGTTGCTTCCTTGTTCTGTTGGTCGAGATTTGTCCCTTTCCTTCCTCGATAGACGATAGCCACTATTTCTTTGTTTTGTTTGTTTTGTATGTCATATTGCCATGCTGGGCTGACTACTTGTCATCACATTCCGTATTTTCCCAGGCGCTGTGTTTGTGTTATGTGTCTCCTCATGCTACTTATATATCATGATTGCGTGTGGACATGATGTGTGCTCTTGTTTCCGTCATTATACCTGTTTTGGAGTCCATGACTAGGACTGTGGCTTTGCCAGTGCTTTCATACTTGTGTGAGATCGCAGAGGACGGATATGTTGCTGGGTAGAGCATGAATTACCAGGGGACGGTGCCGGTTGGTTGTTGCAGATGGATTTCTTTTGGATCTCGGAGTGGTGCCTTTTTATGATTTGTTTTCTTCTTTTTGTGCTGCTTCAAGTGGTACTACATTTAACTTTGTTCTGAAATTTCAGGTTAGTTACTTTTAAGTTAAGTATATAGATTAACTGAAGCACATCTGAATGTTATTTTATCTTGTGTGGCTTAATAGTGGTGGTGGTTTTGAAGCCTAACCAGTACCATAAATCAGTATGGTGGTTCTGCCAAGTGGTGCTATAATATTCAGTTGTTCTGTTATTTTCTGGAATGTACTCTTTCTGTTTCCTATTGTGAGCTTTGGTTTGTTTCGTTTGTCTGCTGTTTTCTTCCTTCTGTAATTTGTTTTATTTCTTTGGTGCTAATTGAAGTGATACTTTGATGTTCAGCTTTTTCTGAAATTACAAGTCAGTCACTTTTAAGTTTGTGTATACAGATTGACTGAAGCACAGCTGAATGCCATTTTATCCTGCGTGGCATAATGATGGTAGTGAATTTGAAGCCAACCCAGGACTATTAGTGATTCTGACAAGTGGTGCTCTAATATTCAGTTGTTTTCTGAAACTAAAAGTTAGTTAGTTTTTTGAGTTTGAGTACAAAAGGTGGCGCTTGAATATATTATTGTGTTACGAAATTAGAAGTTACTTATTTTTATACGAGTACCAAAAATAATTGAAGCCCAGCCAAGTAGCATTTTATTCTGCGTGCCAAACTAATGGTTCTGTAGGTCTAACCAGAACTGTGAGTTAGTGTATCAATTTGCCAATTCTTGATCAGTATACAAAACGTCTTGAGATGATGTGACGCCTGCAATGTTTTTTTATCTCTGTTATTTCCTTCCTTTACTGTACAAACTGTTTTTATTCCCAGTTTCTGGTTTTTATGTGCATAGTAGGTTCAGAATCAATTTCTCAAAAACACAACTTTGTCATGTTTTCTCGCCGTCATCCATCCAAGGTGAGTCACTCCTGGTCCTTGTTCCTAAGCTCACCCACCCCTCTCTGCCAATTTGACAGACTTGTTCTGTCCTTCCAGAGAAATACAACTGCTTTGTTAGGTTTCTCAATTTCTCGAATATGCAGTATAGCTGCTAATGCTTCTTCGTTTTTTGTATCATTTCAGCATATGTAATTTTACAAATATGAGATATTTGACAGTGATGTTATTTTAGTGTGGTATCATATTATGTAACTTATAAACGTTTGTTCAGATGTTAATGCCAGATTGTGTAAGATTAATGTCGTGTCAGACAGAGGCTCCCTCATACCTGCGACACTCATTGTATAGATTTTGAAAGACATTTCAATCTTAATTTAAGATTAATGTGGTGTCAGACCGAGGCTCCCTCATACCCACGACACCCATTGTATAGATTTTAAAAGACATTTCAATCTTAATTTTCATACCAAGACATGTATTTTTGTTTTAAAATAGACTCTATACTACTCTCTCCGTCCGGAATTACCTGTTGCATAAATGGATAAAATTGGATGTATCTAGAACTAAAATACGTCTAGATACAACCATTCCTCTGACAAGTATTTCCGGACGGAGGAATTATTAAGTTAAGCCGTGTATATTCATACCATTCTACACAACATTCCAACGTCTTTCCTATTAAAGGGGATTAAATCATGTTTTTTTTTCATCGCGAACATGGCTTTAGCGTGCCTCTGCGCCATTTGGCGCAACGGGTCCACTAGTACTATTAAAAGGGGATGAGGAATTATGATGATCTGGTTGCTCAAGTGCTTAGAGATTAGCCACCAAAAATACTCATGCATTCTCCCACAATATTCTCTATCCAAAGACTAAAGCTCAAAATCGGTAAGACCAACAATTTCCATTCGGCCACACCGAGTTCAAACCCTCGACAGATCCTAAGCCAAACACCCATCTCGGTACTACCAAGTTTCAGATTCGGTACCACCAAAACTTGTGACCAACTTGCCGGTATCTCATTTTCAAGAAACGGAATTTCCAAGTTTTGGAAATCGGTGCCACCGAGATTTGGAAACTGCCTAGGTGACCCATATCGGTACCACCGAGATTCATATATCGGTCTCACCAAAAAGGCCAAGTTGTCACATTTTGCACTAGTCAGTACAACCGAGTTTTCACTTCGGTTTCACCGAGTTGGGCAATAATGTTGTAACGGTTGGATTTTTGGAGATGCCTATATATACCCCTCCACCACCTCTTACTCGCAAGAGAAGCACTCGGAACATACAAACACTTGCCCTATCCATTTTTCTGAGAAAGAGCCACCTACTCATGTGTTGAGATAAGGGTCATCCACTCCAACCATATGGATCTTGATTTCTAGCCTCCCCAAGTTGCTTTCCATCCAATCAATCTCTTCTACCCATGCCAAACCTATGAGAGAGTGATTGAGTGTTGAGGAGACTATCTTTTGAAGCACAAGAGCAAGGAGTTCATCATACTACCACATCTATTACCTTTTGGAGGGTGGTGCCTCCTAGATTGGTTAGGTGTCGCTTGGGAGCCTCCTTCTTCGTGATTGTGGAGCTGAACCAAGAAGTTTGTATGGGCAAGGAGATCGCCTACTTCGTGAAGATCTACCCATAATGAGGCTAGTCCTTCGTAGACGGAAGCCGTGATGGAATAGACGAGGTTGCTACTTTGTGGACCCTAATGGGTGGAGCCCTCCATGGACTCTCGCGACCACTACCCTCCGTGGGGTGAAGTCTCCATCAGCGTGGACGTACGATAGCACCACCTATCGAAACCACGGGAAAAATCTTCGTGTCATCAATTGCGTTTAATTCTCCTCTCCCTACCTTTACTTTCATGTGCATGTCTTTACTTTCCGCTGCTATACTCTTAGACTTGCATGTGTAGGGTGTACTTGACTTGCCACAATTGCTAAAACTTGCCGAGACTTAAATTTGGGAAAATACTAGATTTTTATTTGGTCAAGTAGTCTAATCACCCCCCTCTAGACATACTTCAGATCCTAAAAGTGGTATCAGAGCTTTGGTCTCCATTGCTTTGGTTTCACAACCTAGGAGAGTATGGCGTCTAGTGAGGGAAATTATCACCGTACAGGTCCATATTTCGATGGTACAAACTTTGCTAGTTGGAAGCATAAGATGAAAATGCATATTCTTGGTCATAACCCCGCCGTATGGGCTGTTGTTCGTGTTGGCTTGCAAGGTGAATTCTTTGGTGATGGAAAGGAACCGGATAGTGAAGCGACCGCGGAAGAATTGAAGATGTTTGCAATACAACGCTCAAGCATGTGACATTCTATTCAACTGCCTATGCCCCGAAGAATTCAACAAGATTACCCGTCTTGAGAATGCAAAGGAAATTTGGGATACTTTGGTTGATATACACGAAGGTACCGAATCAGTCGGGGAATCTAAGTTGGATGTGCTACAAAGTCAACTTGACAAGTTCAAGATGAAGGATGGTGAAGGAGTCGCGGAAATGTACTCTAGGCTTGCTCTCATCACCAATGAGATTGCCGGCTTAGGAAGTGAAGAGATGACCGACAAATTCATCATCAAGAAGATACTTAGAGCCTTGGATGGAAAGTACGACACCGTGTGCACATTGATCCAAATGATGCCTAACTACAAAGATCTCAAACCCACGGAAGTCATTGGAAGGATTGTCGCTCATGAAATTTCACTCAAGGACAAAGAAGAACTTCACACCAAGTCAAGCGGTGCATACAAAGTTACAAGTGCACTCCCGCTACTTCAAGTGACAACCTTGTTACAAATGAAGAGATAAACCTCATGGTCAGGAAATTCAACAAGTTCTACAAGAGTAGAGGCAAAGAAAGAAGCTCCAACTCAAGATATGAAGAGAAGCGTTCATCTAGTCGTGACCGAAATTGTTACAATGGTGGAAGGCTCGAACACTACTCCAATGAGTGCACGGCCCCCCACAAAAGAAGAGAAGAGTAACCTACAAGACGAAGCTCAAGAGATGAATCACCTCGAAGAGAGAGAAGGAGTAGAGATGATCGTTATGAACGAAGACCCTCCCGGAGAAGCAAAGACTCAGAGAAGAAGGACAAGTACACCAAGAGCTACACAAGGAGAATACATCAAGCTCATGTTGGTGAATGGGTTTCCGGCTCCGATTCTGACAACCAATCCAAGAGAAGCTATCACTCCGACTCTGACTATAGTCAAGATGAAGGTGTTGCCGGACTTGCATTCGTTTCCTCCAACTCTTATGACATATTAGATTCACCAAATGAAGGGAGTGGAAGTTGCTTCATGGCTAAAGGCCCCAAGGTATCACACCCCGAATACATTGACTTTAATAGTGGTGAGGATGACTTACTTGGAGATGATGACTTGCTATTTGAAAAAACTAGTGATATTAGTCAAAATGAACTTGATAATAATCATGTTAGTCAAGATAAGTCATGTGATGATGATAAGAAGGAAATAGAGCGACTAACTAAAGAATTAAAGACTCTTAAGTTAGCCCTTGAATATACTCTAGAGAGCTTGTAAGAACTCATGAGAAGCAACGCTTTGAGAAGCTCAGTTTGGAGCAAGAACATGACTTTCTTAAAGCTATCAATGACGATCTTCGAAAGAAGACTTCCTCTTATCTTCCCAAACGACTACTCTTGTCTACATTCATTCCACAAGTTAAAACTAAGCAAACTAGTAACAAAGGCAAGAAAGGTTCTTCATCTAGTAGCAACAATAAAAATGATAAATCCAATGATAATGCTTCTAGTAGTTCTATTGATTCCACTAATTATTCTCTTAGCCAGTTTGCACTTGAGCAAGAAAATGATCTTTTGAAAGGGATTATAGACAAAGGTATCTACAAAAGTCTTGCCGGATGTAAGCAATTCGAGGAGATTGTACGCAAGCATGAAGGATACCGGAAGAACCAAGGCATTGGCTACTTCAATGCCAATGGAGTTGAATGGGAAGAAGGTCAATACCCCAAGCCGAAGTTTGTTCCTCAAATGGATAAGTATGAACATACTCTCCCCAAGGGAACAAAAGCTCAAGATGACCTTCCACCACAAGACCAGAAGCTCAAGGGCAAGGACAAGCTTCAAGGAGAGATTGACACATATGAAGATGAGTCCAAAGCCATGGCCAAGTGGGTTCCCAAGGCTACTACAAGCTCTACTTCATCAAGTACTACTTCAACTCCAAGGATTCCCATCAATTTCATGTGGGTCCCAAAGAAGAAGAACTAGAGAAGTTCTTGAGGGGTGACTCCGCCAATGAAATTCACTCACATTCATTTTTGGCAAGGACTATTTGCAAAAAACTCCAACCTTATGCAATAGTTCAAGGAGTCACACATTCCCTCAAAGGTAAGCAAATGACAAGGTAATTAATGAATCCATGGACATCAACATGTATGCATTGCACTCCATGTCCATAGATATCCTTGTATTTGTCTCTTGTGTGGGACTAACCCATATAGGTGAGAAGAGTAAGAAACAACGAGGATTGCTCCCAACTCAAGATGATCTTCATCAACAATGAGCATCCACTACTACCTCACCCACATGAAGTCTTCTACGACAAAACCCAAGGTTAGTTTATCCCTCTTAGGGGGGATGTCACATCAAGGGGGAGCTTTACTCTAAGACTTGAGTTAAAGCATCTCTTAAAGATGTGAACACATTAAATGCTTTATGTAAAAGTGGTAACCCCACTTGTGCTTAAACGATGAGTATGACCTATGATCAAGTATTCTTACTTGGCTCCTAAGTCATTATACTCATATATAGATGACTACGTCATCGCCAAAGTGCTTGGTAGATACTAGACACTACTGGAATCAGGACGTTTGCCGTCTTTGTCGTCAGCTTAGAAAAAGCAGACGACACAGGAGTGGCGGACGGCAAATACACAGTTTGCCATCAGCCAAGTCTTTGCCGTCCGCCAGCCGATGGCAAAGGGCCTGAAGGCAGACGGAAAAGAACCCAGATGGGCCCCACTGGACCGTGGAGCGGGCTAGGTTAGGTGGGCGGCCTGGATGCCGTCCACTGCTACTTTGCCGTCTGCTTGCGCACTCTTTGCCGTCCGCTAGCGGACGACAAAGAGCTAGCTAACTAACGGCCATCCCCAACGGCCCTAAGTGACCGTTTCCCCCCTCTCTCCCCCCTCGATCTCTCTCTCCCCCACCAACTCACCCATGCCCCACCCACCGCCCCAGCCCCGCCGTCGATCCAGCACCGCCGCTGGCCCCTGTGCCCGCGACGCCGCACAGCCGCCCCCTTCCCGCCGCCCGCTCCCCGCGATGCCGCACCGCCTCCCCAGCCCCGCCCGACGCCGCCGAGCCCCACCGCTGGCCCCTACGCCCAGCACCGCCGCCGGCCCCTGCTACCGCCCCGCCCCCAGACCCTGTGCCCGCGCGCCGCACCGCCCCCTTCCCACCGCCCCTCCCTGCGACGCCACACCGCCTCCCCCTCCCCGCGGCGCCCCTCCCCGCGGACCTTCTCCAGCACTGCCGCGCCGGTGTCCTCCCTATGGCGGCCGTCCTCCACTGGCCTCGTCCTCCACCGGCACCCTCCTCCACCGGCCCCCTCCTCCACTGGCCCCACCAAGGTGAGTTTTTTTTGTTTTTTTTGTTTTTTAGGTTAGTTTAGGTTTAGTTTTATGTTAGTTTACGTTTAGGTTTAGGTTGGTTTAGGTTTAGGTTAGTTGGTTTATTTATTAGAAAAGAAAAAACCTAGAAGAAAAAAACCCCGACACGACGCCCCGACACCCCGACACGATGCCCCGACCGGACACCCCGACACGACGCCCCGACACGACACCCCGACATGACGCGCCGACACCCCGACACGACGCCTCGACACCCCGACACGATGCCCCGACACCCCGACACGACGCCCAGACATGACACCCCGACACCCCGACATGACGCCACTGACCCCCGACCCCCGACGCCACCGACCCCCGACGCCACTGACCCCCGACCCCCGACGCCACCGACCCCCGATGCCACTGATCCCCGACGCCACTGACCCTCGATGGCACTGACTCCCGACCCCCGACACCTCTTCTGCCTCCTGTTGACCGGGAAGGTGCTTTTCGGCCTTCCAGAGGCTGACGGGGTCATAGTTTTGTAAATTATGAGTTAGGTCACATATTTTCCAATTTTTTTTATAAAAAACATCATATTTGTGTTGATCGGGTGGATTTCAATGTGCAGTTGTTCGACGACCTCCCCGTGCGTTGGACGAGCTTCGCCCCTGCGTTCGTGGGTGAGCACAAATGACTTCTCCTCCTCCTCCCTTAATTTGCTCTGTTCCGGTCTTCGTGCCGATGAAACGTGCTAGCTATAGGTGTCTTCAATCATCAGTATGCGTGACCAGTATGCGTCTCCCGTTCGGAAGGGCGACATCTATAAATATGCATGTCTTTGCATATTTATAACCGCCGTCCTTTCGAATTGTCCAACGTTATCCATGGACAGCCCGAGTATGTGTAGATTGGGTTCGTTTTCCCGTATGCTCTGCTCCGGATCCTATGCAGAATTTTGTCAGTGCCTCCCTGTTGTTCTCCGGGTACACATCCTCTCTGCTTATTGCCGAGACGTGTATCAGGAGAACAGCGGGGAGGTGCTGCCGAAATTCTGCGTCGGATCCAGAGCAGAGCATGGGAAAACGAACCCAATCTACACATACTCGGGTGGGATTAGGACCTATCTTTACCTATAAGCATGTAGGTTGCATGGACGTAATAAAACTGACAAACTTGATTAACTGATGAATATAGATGATGAATTATATATATATATTTCTTGTGTGTTTAGTAGGTGGGCAAGATGAGTGATCGTGCGTGGATGTACACCGGTCACCCTAGTCAGAAAGACATGCCCATTGAATGGTTAACAAAAACCAAGGAGTTTCTAAGAGCCGCATTTGCAAATGGCCAGGAAATAACCTGGTGCCCCTGTGTCCGGTGCGACAACCATAAAAAGTGGACACGGGATGAAATGGGTAAACACTTGCAGAAGTGGGGTTTTACGCCTGATTATACGGTGTGGAGATTTCATGGTGAGTCTGCCCAACGTGCCAGATCTGAGGTGGTTCGTCGTCGCACCGACGAGCATGGTACCGGGTCCGAGGACATGGTGCAAGACTTTGATGATGCTAGGGATTCGGACGATGAGATGGAGGAATCTGCAAAGGCCTTCTATGAAATGTTGGAGTCTTCAAAACGTCCTCTCCACGAGCACACTGAGCTTTGTCAGCTGGATGCCATCGCGCAAGTAATGGCTCTGAAGGCTCAGTTCAACCTGGGCAGAGAATGCTACGACGCGATGATGACAATATTTGGACGCTTTCTACCCAAAGGCCATGTATTGCCTGCAAACCTGTACCAGTCGGACAAAATCCTACGCGCGCTTAAGATGCCCTATGAGAAGATAGATGCCTGTGAGAATGGATGTGCCTTATTTAGGCTTGAGTATGTGGGCTTGAACTATTGTCCCATTTGCAAGTCTTCCAGGTATGTTGTGGTAGACAATGGTATGGGTGAGAAGAGTCAGACCAAAATCCCAATTAATGTTCTTCGGTATATTACAATCATACCAAGACTTCAACGTATTTTCATGGTCGAAGAGACGGCCAGACAGATGACGTGGTACAAATTGGTCAAAAGAACCGAACTAGATGCAGATGGGAATCCGATGTTGGGACACACTTCAGACGCTTTTGCGTGGAAGCACTTCGATACATTACATAAGGATAAAGCGGCAGATCCAAGGCATCCTCGAGTCGCCATCAACACGGATGGGTTCAATGTGTTTGGTATGACGGCAACCCAATACAATTGTTGGCCTGTATTTGTCATTCCACTCAATCTCCCCCCCCCCCCCGGAGAGATTATGAAAAGAAAGAACATTTTCTTGACGTTGATAATTCCAGGGCCCAACTATCCGGGGAAGAATATGAATGTGTACATGCAGCCGCTTAAGGATGAATTGCAAGAAGCTTGGGATAATGGGATCAAGACATATGACGCCGCTACAAAACAAAACTTCAAAATGCATGTGTGGTACATGTACTCGACGCATGACTTGTCGGCGTATGCACTATTCGTTGGCTGGTGTGTGCATGGAAGGTTCCCATGCCCCACATGCAAGGCAGCTCTTCAGTTCCGTTAGCTGCAGGCGGGTCGCAAGTATTCTTGCTTCGACTGGCATAGACAGTTCCTGGATCCTCGCCATAAGTTCAGAAAAGACAAGAAGAATTTCATCAAAGGTAGAGTTGTCAAAAACTCTGCACCACCTGCATTGACAGGCCAACAGACCCTGGATCAGTTAAACGCTCTTGAGCCTGATCTAGAGCGTCCAGGATATTTCAAAGGGTATAATTCGGAACACGCCTGGACTCACAAGATATGCTTGTGGGATCTTCCTTACTTTAAAGACCTCCTTTGCCCACACAACATCGACGTGATGCACACTGAAAAGAATATCGCCGAGGCCCTTTTTGGTACATTGTTCGGCATAGAGGGGAAGTCAAAGGATAATCCTAAGGCTAGAGTCGATCAGGAGGCTCTATGTGATAGACCGTTACAAAACATGCGACAACCGAAAGGAAAGAAGAACTGGAGGAAGCCAAAGGCATGGTTCAATCTTGGAAGGCCAGCTATGAGGGAAATGATCTTGTGGGTGAAAATGCAGTTGATGTTCCCCGATGGGTATGCAGCGAATCTAAAGAGGGGAGCGAGTCTTGACAAATTGAAAATATTTGGTCTCAAGAGTCATGATTGGCACATATGGCTTGAGTGGGTAATGCCGGTGATGTTGCGTGGCTTTATCCCTGAGGATGAATGGCTAGTACTGGCAGAGCTGAGCTATTTCTTCCGTGCTCTTTGTGTGAAAGAACTACCGCCTGATGTGCTAGATGAATTGGAAGAGTTGGCGCCGGATTTGATCTGCAAGTTAGAAAAGATCTTTCCACCAGGCTTCTTTAATCCAATGCAGCATTTGATTTTGCATCTCCCGACCGAGGCAAGATTGGGGGGGCCCATGCAAAATCGTTGGTGCTTCGCAACTGAGAGGATGCAGAAGATGCTTCGAGCAAAATGTAAAAATAAACGTAGAATTGAAGCATCGATGGCCGAGGCAATCATTACTGAGGAGGTGGCAAACTTCGTGATAGCACACTACGAAGCCAAGAATCGTCATTTGCATAATCCGAAGCCTCGGTACAATGATGGCGACCGTGAAAAAGGTCGATCCAACCTCAGCCTATTCAAAGGGAAGCTCGCACCAGCCGTTGCTTCGAAAGCAATAGCGTTGAATGTCGAAGATGATGAAGGTAATTACCTATTCTTAAGGCCTCTTACTTAGTTTCCTTGCTTTGATTCGTAAGCGTAGCTCTCAAATTTCTCTTTACTAACTTAGGTGCCCCCGAGATGGTGTGCGGATAAGATGGATTGTTGGAAGGCGTTGGTGAATGAGTGGTGCTCTGACGAATGGCGAGCCGTCCACGACGATGCGAAGGAACGGCGTGCCCAAATGGAAGGTGTGCCACACCATCAAGGCAGCGCCAACTTATTTCAGTTCGGGCGGAACTGGGTTTGTGGTTTGCTTCATGATTCCTGCAATTCATTCTTGATGCTAGCTTGACCCCTTTATTAATACTTTGTTCTTCTCTTGTAGGCGCATTACAATAAGACGGAGGTGCCACAGGTGTCTGACCTCTATGCCATGGCCCATACTGCCTCGTACAAGAAGGCCAAGGCATTCTCTGAGTCTGACCTCGATAATCGCGACAACTTCACCAACATCTCCTCCCACAACAAGCTCGTGAGGTATAGAGATGTGGGGAAGGCGGTGAATGGGGAGGACTTCAACCCGAGCCAGCATCCTATTGATCCAGAGCTGGTGATGATAGCTGGCGGCGGGAGGCCCCATGGCCATATAGCCATTGGAGATGGACTTATACGGTCTTCACGCACTCTCCGGCAGATCAAGGCGCGCCAAACGAGCTCCTGTCCTGAGATAACGCCTCGTCCACGGCCAGTCCAGCTCACCATCGAGGTTAGTCATACGGACTCAAATAGCTTTCCTCCATTACATTGTGTGTGCGAACAAAGATGATTACAATGCTAACAAGGAGTTATGTTGCAGGCTGCTCTGCAGAAAGAGAGAGAGGCAACCCAGGCGCTTCTGGCGGAACAGGCCCGGCAGGCGGCGGAGGAGAAGAGGGATTTGGAGGAGAGGACGGCTAGGTTGTTGGAGGAGGAGAGGACACGGAACGATGTGTCTCACCGGGCCATGTACGAGCTCCTCGTGGTAAGTTTCTTCTTCATATTAGCCAAATCATGCACTACATGTTCGTTTCATTAATAACCAATATGATTTACTTGTCAAAACCAAATGTGCAGTCTTTGTGCGAGAAGACCGGCCAGACCCCTCCGCCGATGCCAGTCCTTACCACGGCTGGAACGGTGAGTTTCATTTCAATGTTCATTAGTTAGTAGTCTTAACATTTCAGCGTCATCATGCTAACGCAAATGATCTTTGGTGCAGCATAACTCCCGAGCCGCATCGCACGATCCTTCTCCAGGGCCAAGTAGTGCTCCAGGTAACACCGGCCCGAGCAACCCCGATGCTTCACCTCCGTGATGACGAGGACGGTAAGCCGTAATATGCCACCTACTTGGCTCATTTTCTCAAACAAAGACAAACTATGCACTTAGACAAACATAGCACAAAGACAAACTTAGCACTTAGACAAATGTCATATTTTACCTAAGTTAGCTTTGTTTCCTCTAAAAAGACATAGTAAGCTTACTTACCTCCAAAATGACATATTGTACCTAAGTTAGCTCTAAAATGACCTATACTTAGCATTGTTTCCTCCACAATGACATAATAAGCTTAGTTAACTCAAAAATGGCATAATAGACTTGGTAACCTCATAGATGCCATAGACTTAGCTTATTTTCTCGCAAAATGACACAACAAGCTTAGTTAGGTCAAAAATGTGATAATTACCTAGGTTAGCTCTAAAATGACACAAATAAGCAATAAGAAGAAGAAAAACAAGAGGAGAAAGAGAGAGAAGAAAAATGCTTCTTCATCATCATCTTCTTCTAGATCTTCTTCTACTTCTAGATCTTCTTCTACTTCTTCTAGTATTCTTATTCTAACTTTCTTATTTCCAATTTTGCAGATTTGATTGAGTTCACGGCAGCTTGCTTTGATGTAGTGCTAGTGTTTACTTTCTGTTTTCATTTTGTATCGATGAACTTACGTGAAACTTTCTACCTATGTATGGATGAAACTAATGTAATATGGTGAACAATGTGACATTTGATACTTTTAATTTGGTATAATTGTTGGTTGATCATATCCATATGGCAGGGATATTGTTTCTGTGAAATATATATATACATATCATATATTTGCCTGTGAAAATTGTTGAATATAACAAAAACAAGCAAAAAAGAGGCAATACAACCTCTTTGCCCTCTACCCCGGACGGCAAAGACCGCTATGCCGACGGCCACCGTTAGCAAAGAGGACATGTGGCAGCCACCTGTTAAACCTGGGAGCGCCAGGCCTGGGGCCATTTGGCTTGTTTGCCGACGGTGGTCGTCGGCATAGCGGGGGGCGGACGGCAAAGGGCTGGGCGGGGCCGTCGGGGGGCGGACGGCGAAGGGCTAGGCGGGGCTGTCCGGGGCAGACGGCAAAGGCCTGTGTGGGGCCGTCCGGGGCAGACGGCAAAGGACTGAGTGTTTGCCGTCCGGGGGCTGACGGCAAAGACTTTGGTGGGCGCTGTTAGCCACCTAACGGTGCTAACGTCAGTACTACGCCGTCCAGGCTCGTTGCCGTCTACAGGCTGACGGCAAAGAATCTTTGCCGTCCGCTGTGCCAAGGCAGACGGCAAAGGACCTCTTTGCCGGAGTTTATTCGGCCCAAAATTTTGCCGTCCGCTGGCGGACGGCAAAGGTCTTTGCCGTCCGTGGTTGTGCCTTTGCCGTCTGCCATGGCAGACGGCAAAGAACCTGATTCCTGTAGTGAGAGTACTTTTGCATGTTTTCCATATTTCATTTGACACTTTATTGTGTGAGCATGTTGGTATGCATATCTTTTCTCATTCGAGGATATCCAATTTTTGTTATTTGGCTTTCATTTTTCTTTGTCTAATTGGATATACAAGAATGCCTAAGTACCCTCCTCTAGCTATCTATGCTTTCTTGTCTCAAATTCTATTCTTGCTTCATCATAAAATTTGAAGAAGCACTTCTCAAACTCTCCGTGTGAGGAGCACTTGGAGTTCCGTTTCGATAAGAGCTGCATTCCAGAACCTCCCTGTGTAACTTGGTGTCACCAACTCCAAAATATCGGTATCACCGAAACACTGGTTTGATATGGTTTTAAGAACCTCGGTACCATCGATTCCATAATCTTGGCTTCACCGAGTTTCCCTATCATCAGACACTAGATAAACTCGGTGGCACCGATATTTTAGAACCGGTGTCACCGACAGCTACGGGATATACATCAGCGGAACTGATTTTGAAATCACTTCTTCAAATCGTCATCCCCGCAAACCCCAAGCTGCCTGCTCGCGCGTCTACAGACTTCTTCCTCAAGCTCTCGTGCGTCTGCACCTCGGGAGATCCATGTCGACGACTGCAATCCCCTCCGCCGTCGTCGCCATAGGAGGCCGTCACCAAGTTAGGGTAAAGCCTCGATTACATTTGCACTCCCCATCCGATTCATGTGCAATATGTCGATTTATTCATCTTCCCACTGATTGAACAAGTTCCATCCACCAGATTTTCCATGTAGATTACAGAACGAAAGATTTTAGGTTTAGCCGTCCGCCAAGTGAATCTCGGTGTCACCGAGTCATAAAAATCGGTCATACCGATTTGTGTTTTTGGGCTACAGAGAACAATCTCGGTGAAACCGAGTTGCTCCTTTCGGTGAAACCGAAAGGGCTGGCAAGTTTTTGTCAATGAGTTTGTTTGTCTCGGTGGCTCCGAAAGTTTTGACTCGATGGAACCGAAATGCACTTTGCAGAAAGTTAAACTTAAGATTTTGAGTTCAAATTTTCGAAAAACTTTCTGAATTTTGTGATGCTTATCCCCTCTGCTCATCTATATCCATTCACAGGGTCAGAATGTCAGGATCAGATGACAGTCAGAATGATTGCATAGAAGAACAAGAGATCTTCCACCATGGAAGAAGAGGAAGATATTTCAGTTCTGAGGAAGCTGAGACCCCATCTGCCTGAACACAATGACACTCATCCAATTGCTGAGGATATGAAGAAGAGGAAGGACTCAGGGCTGAGCAAATGGAGAGATGATGCCCATATGCCATAAGGAGGAGAACTGTTGTTGATGCTCGCTTCCACACCAAGGAGCAGCAAGATTTTTATGAGACTATCTTATTGGACAAGAGTCCTGCAGTTAGTGACATGAGATATGTCGACTGGAAGTATATTAAGGAGAATGAAGACTATTTTCCTCATGTGCTGGAGAATTTCAAGGTCATTGACATAGATACTTTTGTTGGCAGAGAGTTCACTGCATGGAACGATGAGATGATCATGCAATTCTATTCCACAACACACTTCTACCCAGATGGCAAGATAGTTTGGATGACTGAAGGTACAAGGTACCAATCAACTATTGATGAGTGGGTACCATCTTAGGAGCCCCACAGGTTGAAGAGGGAGACCTTGATATCTATTCTGAGGCCAAGATGAATCATAATACCATGGCTAATATGTACAACCCTATCCCTACTGATTATGTGCCAACACACAAGCCTGGATCAGTCTACTTTCTGCAAGCAGGTTTACCCACTACCAACACAATCATGAGGCATACATTGATGCCCAAGTCTGGAGATGACAAGATGATCAGAGGGTATTCCATCAATATGTTGCACCATGTAGATCTCCATACCAGATTCAGGGTTATGGATTTGATAGTAGAGACTATCAAGAGGACAGATGTTGATCAGAAGAGATCATGTGGATATGCTCCATACATTCAGATGCTCATAAATTCCAAAGTTGGAAAGAGCGTATATGCACTTGATCGTCCACATCTGCCCCTATAGCCAGAGTTTGAGGACAATGCTGTGGTGATGGACCCCAGTCATCCCACTTCATGTACTGCACAGGCAGAGGCAGAGGCAGAAGCAGCTAGAGCCACTAGTGCTCATGTGCCCAAGTCAAAGAGTGATCAAATGGCACTTCTCATCAAATCTGTCCAAGGTATAGGGAAGGATGTGGCTGAGATTCTTAAGAACCACAAGAGCATAGTGCGGATCATGGAAACCAAGTTTCATGCTCTGGACAACAAGGTGAATGAGCTTACCAAGACAGTCACTGAGCTGAAGCAGGAGGTTGATGCAGTGCCTAGTCCCACTCCTCAGATGATGATACTCGTCCTCTCTAGCCCAGCACTCAGTTCAAGACTCAAGCCAGATCGTCTACAATGCCTGCTCCAGAGTTGAGACCATCTTCATCAACACCAGCTACTGCCCCTACTGCTCCTTCAGCACCTCCAGTGTCTACTCCACCACCTCAGAGGACTTCAGTCTAAGCGTTTGCGGATGCTCTTCTCTCGACTCCTTCGACAGCTACAGGAGCTGCTTCATCGTCTCATGGAGGAGACCATTCCCAGAGAGACGATTAGCTCTATAGCTTTGGACTTTTTGGTAAGTTGTTGTCAAAGGGGGAGAAGTTATAAATCATAGGGCTTCGAGAGAGAATGTTTTGCTTTTTGTTGCTCACTTAAAAATATTTGGTTTATCGCTCGTTTGTTTAAAACTCAGTTGTGTTTGCTCATATACTTTGCTTGTTGATGCTACTATTTCCAATCTTTGTGATATATCTATGAGATGATCATTCACTTCTTTGTTGTTATGTGCATTGTAATCCATTCATATCATTTATGCGCACCACCAACTTGTATGTGACATGGAAGAGTTACCCACACTCCTAATTGATTGTGCATTTGCATTCAAACGCAAATTTAAAATAATTCACAAATTTAGGGGGAGCTCTTTCTTATCACAAACCTCTCAAAGCGACGATGCTATTTATTGTTTATTCCTATCGAAGCTTTGATCTATATGTTGTCATCAATTACCAAAAAGGGGGAGATTGAAAGTACAACTTCTCCCTAGGTGGTTTTGGTAATTAATAACAACATATATTTCATTGGACTAATGTTTCCACTAAGTATATCTTAGGAAAAAGTTCAATGATGGGATGGCTAAAGGATTGTGTGGAGAACCTCCCCAAGGAAAGGAAAGGAATAGGATTGGCCATGATTCAAGCTTGAAGATTCTACATTTTATATTTTGTGAGAAATCACTTTTCAGTCCATAGGAAAGCCAATACTATTAAAAAGGGATGAGCAATTATGATGATCTGGTTGCTCAAGTGCTTACAGATTAGCCACCAAAAATACTCATCCATTCTCCCACAATATTCTCAGTCCAAAGCCTAAAGCTCAAAATCGATAAGACCAAAAATTTCCATTCGGTCACACCGAGTTCAAATCCTAGACAGATCCTAAGCCAAACATCCATCTCGGTACTACCAAGTTTCAGATTCGGTACCACCGAAAACAGTGACCAACTTGCTGGTATCTCATTTTCAAGAATCGGAATTTCCGAGTTTTGGAAATCGGTGCCACCGAGATTTGGAAACTGCCTAGGTGACCCATATCGGTACCATTGAGATTCATATATCGGTCTCACCGAAAAGGCCAAAGTTGCCACATTTTGCTCTAGTCGGTACAACCGAGTTTTCACTTCGGTTTCATCCAGTTGGGCAATATTGTTGTAACGGTCGGATTTTTGGAGATGCCTATATATACCCCTCCACCACCTCTCACTCGCAAGAGAAGCACTCCGAACATACAAACACTTGCCCTATCCATTTTTCTAAGAAAGAGCCACCTACTCATGTGTTGAGATCAAGATCATCCACTCCAACCATATGGATCTTGATTTCTAGCCTCCCCAAGTTGTTTTCCATCCAATCAATCTCGTCTACCCTTGCCAAACCTGTGAGAGAGTGATTGAGTGTTGAGGAGACTATCTTTTGAAGCACAAGAGCAAGGAGTTCAGTATACTACCACATCTATTACCTTTTGGAGGTTGGTGCCTCCTAGATTGGTTAGGTGTCGCATGGGAGCCTCCTTCTTCGTGATTGTGGAGTTGAACCAAGAAGTTTGTACGGGCAAGGAGATCGCCTACTTCGTGCAGATCTACCCATAGTGAGGCTAGTCCTTCGTGGACGGAAGACGTGTTGGAATAGATGAGGTTGCTACTTTATGGACCCTAATGGGTGGAGCCCTCCGTGGACTCTCGCGACCGCTACCCTCCGTGGGGTGAAGTCTCCATCAGCGTGGACGTACGATAGCACCACCTATCGAAACCACGGGAAAAATCTTCGTGTCATCAATTGTGTTTGATTCTCCTCTCCCTACCTTTACTTTCATGTGCATGTCTTTACTTTCCGCTGCTATACTCTTAGACTTGCATGTGTAGGGTGTACTTGACTTGCTACAATTGCTAAAACTTGCCAAGACTTAAATTTGGGAAAAGACTAGATTTTTATTTGGTCAAGTAGTCTAATCATGCCCCTCTAGACATACTTCGGATCCTACAGTATGGACCTACTCAGGTACCTGACGTGATACCAGTGGGATTATCTGGGAGAGCTTTAGGGTGACTGTGTGATGCAGAGGCCCACATACTCACTTGCATTTATGGATGATTGCATGATATAATCCGTCCAGGACTACCGTGTGATATGGTATGTCCAGCTATTAGAGTAGACCATTATTAAAAACTAGGATAAACTATTTTCTGCAAAGAGCCTTAACCTCCACTTACCCCAAATACATAATTGAGTTTGGCCTACTACCTGGTGATGCTTGCCAATACATTTAATATATTAACCCTTGTGGCTGCAACGTATCATTTTGCAGGTTTACCGTATCGAAGGAAAAGTATGAAGTAGGTTACAACGCTATACTCAACTCTTGCCTGTGGGTGGATGGACGTCAAAACACTAGCATAATATATCTGTTGCATGACGATATTGTAAGCTAGCCTATGAGTTGAGAAGGTGTGTATTATAAAGCATTGGATCTGCAATGTAATACTATGACATGTGATGTATTTTTGGTATTTCTTCGTCAACTGTGTGTGTCAGCTATTGATCCATGGACTGACATAGAAAGCGCAGATATTCGCGGCCCATCTCATGACCTGGTATTGACACTCCACCTATAATGTCAGAGGTTACAGACTTCCTAAAAAATATGTGTGACATGTGTAGGTCTTGAAATCATGTTACCTGGGCCCTTAAACCGTACAACACACATAGAGTGCACCACAGAATAGCAACTTACTGGATAGATCATAGCACTAGAAACATGAATGATGATGTATAGAATATGCACAAATGAATCTTACCACTCATCTACATCTCCCACGCCTAGCGGGGATTACTCACACACTGAAAGAGAATGGCCAATCAATTCAGAGAATAAACCCATAATAACCATATCAATAATACCGTGAAGATCCACAATAAGATGAATGATCAAACAAGTCTCAATCTTCGAATGAGTATGAGTAGAGTTTACACCTTGATCTTACCACTGGAATTCCTCTTACAATAGTGAAGATGAAAAAGATGATGGAGATGAAAGGACCAAAACTAGGAAGGTATCCGGTGTCTCTCCAGATCTCTTCTCTCTCTTTCCTGGATGTAGTGGCAGCGGCAAGGGTTTTTCAATGGTCGTCCCACCTTCACAAAAGTGTCTTTTACTGATAAGGTGGAGCCTCTAGCACTTCATACATCCACCCATATGAGCACGAGCACTTGTCTGGAAGATCGTCTTTTACTATGGTGTACCAGATGGCTGAGCCCCCAATATGGAAGTTGCTCCATTTGACTTGATTTACAATAATTCTCCTCGGTTTCCTTCCATGTGAGAATGTCTTGCCAAACAATGGAAAATCACATATTCTTCTCTCTCGAAGGATTAATGTTAGAAATAACCAGGAAGTTGTATAAATCCGGTGAAAACCAAATGAAAACTTAAGCTTGTTCACTTGCTACGTATAGTCACAAATCGAAGATATAATATATCCATTATCACAAATCGAGCAATCTTAGTTAAGAGAATATTTGCATTTGAACAGTTGCACTTAAGCTTGTTCACTTGCTACGTATAGTCTCTTATCAGTAGTTGCAATTTCTCAAACCAAACCTTCCGTAGTTAACCAAGTGCTAGGCTAGCCAAAAAATTATTCTCTTAAGAGAATGGATTTTTCTTGGGACTCCTCCGAAAACAAATATGACTGGGGGTTTTGGGAAGAGAAGAAAATGTAGTGCTCAAGCACCTCATTAGAACCCACAAATACCTCCTAGTCATGATTCTCAAATACTTCCTTCAATCATTATTCTTTGGAACTTCAATCTTTGGTGATGGGATTATACCAAAATTTGCTAGTTGCAACGGTGTTTCCGTTGTGGCTTAATTTTGTGCACTATGGATTAAAAATATTGTCCATTTCAAGTTCAGCTATCAGTGCTATAGATCAAAGCAGAATTACCGTGGTGTTATTTTTGTGCAGAAAATAAAAGTTCTCGGAATCACCCAAAACTTTTTTATGTTTTTTGTGGAGATAATAAGAAATGCTGGAGCGAAGAACCACCAGAGGGGGAGCCACCTGTGGGCCACGTGGATCCGGTTGACGTGATTCCAACGCTGAAAATCCTATAAATCAATAAATCCCCAAAAGTTAACCTATAACCTCCACTCTATCGCCGCAACTCTCTGTATCGAAGAAAAACCCATCTATAGCCATTCTAGTACCCTGCCGAAGGGGGAAATCATCACCGGTGGCCATCTTCATCATCCCGGCGGAGGTTATGATGAGGACGGAGTAGTTCACTCTCGGGGCTGAGGGTATGTACCCGTAGCTATGTGTTTAATCTCTCTCTCTCTCTCTCATGTACTCCCTCCGTTCCTAAATATTTGTCTTCCTACAGATTCAACTATGGACTACATATGAAGAAAAATGAATGAATCTACACTCTAAATTATGTCTATATACATCTGTATGCGGTTTATAGTGAAATCTCTAAAAAGACAAATATTTAGGAACGGAGGGAGTACTTGAGATGTCACGATCTTGATGTATTATGGGCTTTGTAAATATAGTTGGATCATATGGTGTTATTCCTTTTCTATCTTGTTGTGATGAATTGAATCTTTCCCTTTTGAGATTTTGTTATGTCGGATTGAATATTGGATTTGAGATCACTTGATGTATGTCTTGGTACTCAACTTGTGGATTCCCGTGGTGACAATGGGGTAATCTATGCATAGGGGTTGATACATATTCTTTTCCTATATTCTCTGATAGAAATCTTGGGGTACTCTTTGAAGTTCTTTGTGTTGGATTGAATATGATGAATCTGAAATTGTTTGATGCATGTCGAATAATTAACCCACGGATACTTGTGGGTGACATTGAAGTATCTAGGTGACATCAGGGTTGATTGATATGTATCATTGGTGTTATTTTAGTACAAACTCTAGAGCTGTTTGTGACCTATATGAATAGCTCAATAGATTGATCGGAAAGGGTAACTTTGAGGTGATTCTACTACCTACACCAATTTCATCTTATATTCTCCACTAGATATGAACTCTGGAGTGATTCTTTGTTGCACGTTGAGGGATGATCATATGATTCTATTATGTTAGCATTGTTGAGAGATTGCACTAGTGAAATTATGAACCCTAGGCCTTATTTCCAAGCATTTATATAATGTTTTGCTCATTGTTTACTACTTGTTACCTTGCTGTTTTTATATTTTCAGATTACAAAAACCTATATCTATCATCCATATTGCACTTGTATCACCATCTCTTCACTGAACTAGTGCACCTATACAATTTACCATCGTATTGGGTGTGTTGGGGACACAAGAGATTTCTTTTATTTGATTGCAGGGTTGTTTGAGAGAGACCATCTTCATCCTACACCTCCCACGGATTGATAAAGCTTGGGTCATCCACTTAAGGGAAAATTGCTATTGTCCTACAAAACTCTGCGCTTGGGGGCCCAACAAAGTCTACAAGAATAAAGTTGCGTAGTAGACATCATAGGTATCATCAAGACAGTCAAATTTGCTATTATGGAGATGAAGTACTTGAGTGCTAGTTCTCGTCAAGAATCTGAGCTCCTAAGTTTCTTGGTAGAAATTTTTTCTTTCTTTTTGGAGCAAAATCATGTTTCACAATAAGGTTTTAATAGGAAGATTTGAAGTTGGAAGTTATGAATAAATGATATTCAACTAACATGGGGATCAAAACTTTAGTGCAACAAGCTAACAACAACAAGAAAGCCTTTAGTCCCAAACAAGTTGGGGTAGGCTAGAGGTGAAACCCATAAGATCTTGCGACCAACTCATGGTTCTGGCACATGGATAGCAAGCTTCCATGCACCCCTGTCCATGGCTAGTTCTTTGGTGATGCTCCAATCCTTCAGGTCTCTCTTTACAGACTCTTCCCATGTCAAGTTCAGTCTACCCCGACCTCTTTTGACATTATCAGCATGTTTTAGCCGTCCGCTACGCACTAGGGCTTCTGGAGGCCTGCGCTGAATATGCCCAAACCATCTCAAACGATGTTGGACAAGCTTCTCTTCAATCGGCGCTACCCCAACTCTATCTGGTATATCATCATTCTGGATTTGTTCCTTCCTTGTTTGGACACACATCCATCTCAACATGCGCATCTCCGCCACGCTTAACTGTTGCACAAGCCGCCTTTTAGTCGGCCAACACTAAGCGCCATACAACATTGCGGGTTGAACCGCCATCCTATAGAACTTTGCTTTTAGCTTTTGTGGCACTACCTTGTCACAGAGAAAGCCAGAAGCTTGGCGCCACTTCATCCATCCGGCTTTAATTTGATGGTTCACATCTTCATCGATATCCCCATCCTTCTACAACATTGACCCCAAATATCGAAGGTGTCCTTTTGAGGCACCATCTGCCCATCAAGGATAACATCCTCCTCCTCCTTGTGCTTAGTAGTACTGAAAGCGCACCTCATGTACTTTGTTTTAGTCCTACTAAGTCCAAAACCTTTCGATTCCAAGGTTTTTCTCCATAACTCCAAATTCATGTTGACCCCGTCCAACTATCATTGGCTAGAACCACATCGTCTGCAAAGAGCATACACCATAGGATATCTCCATGTATATCCCTTGTGACCTGATCCATCACCAAGAACAAAAGATAAGGGCTCAAAACTGACCACTCATGCAGTCCTATCTTAATCGGGAAGTCATCAGTGTCGCCATCACTTGTTCGAACACTTGTCACAACATTACCGTACATGTCCTTGATGAGGGTAATGTACTTTGCTGGGACTTTGTGTTTCTCCAAGGCACACAAGTCGATGAATATGACATAACATTTCGCGGTATCTTATCATATGACTTCTCCTAGTCGATGAACACCATATGCAGGTCCTTCTTTTCCTCCCTATATCTCTCCATAAGTTGTCCTACCAAGAAAATGGTGTCCATGGTTGACCTCCCAGGCATGAAACCAAAATGATTTTTGCTCAAACTTGTCATTCTTCTTAAGCGGTGCTCAATGACTCTCTCTCATAGCTTCATTGTATGGCTCATCAGTTTAATTCCACGATAATTAGTACAACTCTGAACATCCCCCTTGTTCTTGAAGATTGGTACTAATATACTTCGTCTCCATTCTTCTGGCATCTTGTTTGCCCGAAAAATGAGGTTGAAAAGTTTGGTTAGACACACTATCGCTAGTCCCCGAGGCCTCTCCACACCTCAATGGGGATACAATCAGGGCCCCCACCGCCTTGCCTCCTTTCATCCTCTTTAAAGCTTCCTTGACCTCCGACTCCTGGATTCGCCACACAAAACGCCTTCTAGTATCATCAAAGGAGTCGTCTAGTTCAATGGTAGAGCTCTCACTCTCCCCATTGAACAGCTTGTCAAACTACTCCCGCCATCTATGCTTAATCTCCTCGTTCTTCACGAGGAGTTGATCTGCTCCATCCTTGATGCATTTGATTTGGTCAACATCCCTCGTCTACCTCTATTGGATCTTGGACATCTTATAGGTGTCCCTTTCGCCTTCCTTTGTGTCTAACCGCTAGTAGAGGTCCTCATACGCTCGACCCCTTGCTTCACTCACAGCTCGCTTTGCGACCTTCTTTGCCATCTTGTACTTCTCTATGTTGTCTGCACTCCTATCCATATATAGGCATCTAAAACAATCTTTCTTCTCCTTAATTTCCTTCTGGACATCATCGTTCCACCATCGAGTATCTTTAGCTTCTCTTCTACTTCCCCTGGACACTCCAAACTCCTCTGAGGACACCTTACGAATGCAAGTCGCCATCTTCACCCACATGTTGTCTGCATCACCTCCTTCCTACCAAGGGCCCTCCTTAATGAGCCTCTCCTTGAACGCCTGAGCTACCTCCCCCTTGATCTTCCACCACTTTGTTCTAGCAATTTTGGCACGCTTGTCCCGCTGGACACGAATCCGAAAGTGAAAGTCAGCAACCACAAGCTTATACTGAGGGACAACACTCTCTCCAGGTATCACCTTACAGTCTAGGAACGCACGCCTGTCTTCTCTTCTCGAGAGGATGAAGTCAATCTGGCTAGAGTGTTGGCCACTACTGTAAGTCACTAGATGTGATTCTCTCTTCTTAAAGAGGGTGTTAGCTACGATCATGTCATAGATTAGCGCAAAGCTTAAGACATCTTCTCCTTCTTGATTCCTGATGCCATAGCCAAATCCCCCATGCACTCCTTCAAAACCTATGTTAGATGTGCCCACGTGACCATTGAGGTCTCCTCCTATGAAGAGCCTCTCGCCAATCGGTACACTTGAAAGCACAACTTCTCCCTAGGTGGTTTTGGTAATTAATAACAACAATTTCATTGGACTAATGTTTTCACCAAGTACATTTTAGGAAAGTTCAATGAATGGATTGGCAAAAGGATTTTGAGGAGATCCTCTAGATGCAAGGAACATCTATTGGCGACAAGCTTGAAGACTCTACATTTTACATTTTGTGAGAAATCACTTTTGAGTCCATAGGAAAGCCAATACAATTAAAAGGGGATGAGGTTTCTATGATGATCTAGTTTCTCAAGTGCTTAGAGATTAACCACCAAAAATACACATGAAATTCTCCCACAAAATCTTTATCCAAACCCTACCACTAAAATCGGTGCCACCAACTTCTCAGAATCGGCCACCCCGAGTTTTATCCCTAGACAGATCCCATGCCAAACACTAAGTTCTCGGTGCCACCAATTTTCCATTCGGTGCAACCGAAACCAGTGACCAACTTTCTGGTTAGTCATTTTCAAGAATCGGAAGTTCCAAGTTTTGAGAATTGGTCTCACCCAGATTTGGAAAGTGCCTAGGTCACCCATATCGGTACCACCGAGAATTATATATCGGTCTCACTGATACGTCTCGAACGTATCGATAATTTATGAAGTATTCATGCCATGATTGCTTATGTTTACAATACTTTTATATGGTTTTGATGCACTTTATATTATTTATTTAGAACTAACCCGGACTGACGCTGTTTTCAGCAGAATTACCATGGTGTTGTTTTTGTGTCAAAAATGAAATTTCTCGGAATCGCCCGAAACTTTTTGGTGATTTTTTTTGGAGGAAATAAGCCATATTGGAGCGAAGAATCACCAGAGGGGAGCCACCTGTGGGCCACAAGCCATCAGGGCGCCCTCCTAGGCCGCGCCTTGATATGTGGTGGGGCCCACGTGGCTCCGTTGCGTGTGATTCCAACGCTGAAAAATTCTATAAATCCCAGAAATCCTAGAAATAAATAGAGACTCTTCGTTCCGCCGTCGCAACTCTTTGTATCGACAAAAAACCAATCTGGAGCCGTTCCAGTACCCTGCCGGAGAGGGGAAACCATCATCAGTGGACATCTTCATCATCCCGGCGGAGGCCATGACGAGGAGGGAGTAGTTCACCCTCGGGGCTGAGGGTATGTACCAGTAGCTATGTGTTCAATCTCTCTCTCTCTTTCTCTCTCCCGTGTTCTTGAGATGTCATGATCTTGATGTATCACGGGCTTTGTTAATATAGTCGGATCATATGATGTTATTCCCTTGCTATCATGTTGTGATGAATTGAATCGTTCCCTTTGAGATATCGTTATGTTGGATTGAATATTTTAGTTTGAGAACACTTGATGTACGTCTTGTGTGGGATACCCGTAGTGACATTGGGGTATTCTATTGGAGGCATCAACTTGCGGATTCCGCTGACCTTGGGGATCTATGCATAGGGGTTGATTGCACGTTTTCATACCATGTTCTCCGATAGAAATCTTGGGGTGCTCCTTGAAGTTCTTTGTGTTGGATTGAATATGATAGATCTGAATTTTTTTGATGCATGTTGCATAATTTACCCACGGATACTTGAGGTGACATTGGAGTATCTAGGTGACATTATAGTTGATTGATATGTATCATTGGTGTTGTTCTAGTACGAACTCTAGGGCTGTTTGTGACACTTATAGGAATAGCCCAAAAGACTGATCGAAAAGAATAACTTTGAGGTGGTTCTACTACCTACACCAATTTCATCTTATTGTTCTCTGCTAGATAAGAACTTTGGAGTGATTCTTTGTTGCACGTTGAGGGATGATCATGTGATTCAACTACGTTAGCATTGTTGGGAGATTGCACTAGTGAAAGTATGAACCCTAGGCCTTATTTCCAAGCATTAATATACCGTTTTGCTCGCTGTTTACTAATTGTTACCTTGCTGTTTTTATATTTTCAGATTACAAAAATCTATATCTACCATCCATATTGCATTTGTATCACGGTCTCTTCGCCGAACTAGTGCACCTATACAATTTGCCATTGTATTGGGTGTGTTGGGGACACAAGAGATTTCTTGTATTTGATTGCAGGGTTACTTGAGAGAGACCATCTTCATCCTACACCTCCCACGGATTGATAAACCTTAGGTCATCCACTTGAGAGAAAATTTCTACTGTCCTACAAAACTCTGCGCTTGGAGGCCCAACACGAGTCTACAAGAATAAAGTTGTGTAGTAGACAACAAGCCATTTTCTGGCGCCGTTGCCGGGGAGATGAGTTCTTGAAGATATATCTTTAGATCTTCCAATTAAATCTTTTAGTTTCTTGTTTTTCACTAGTTTGGTTTTATAAAAAGAAAACTACAAAAAATGGAGTTGAGGTTGCCTCAATTGCTTCATCTTTTTAATGTCTTTCATGAAAATGATGGTTCGGAAAATTGTGCTCAATTGGTAGAGGAAGAATTTATGAAAATAATTAATGATAATTCCTTGAATGATGAGCATGATTGCAATGTTTCTAGTATGAATTCTCTGAATATCCATGATGCTAATGATATGCAAAGCCACAAGCTTGGGGATGCTATGTTTGATGAAGATGATATTTTTAGTCCCCCATGTTTTGATGAGCAAATTTATTATGATGATGGCATGCCTCCTATCTATGATGATTATGATGATGATATGTATGCTATAAAGAGTGATTGTGACCATGAAACTTATCATCGTGATTTTAATATTGAATGTGGTTATGTCAATCAAGTGTCTCATGATAGTTATTTTGTTGAGTTTGCTCCCACTACCATGGATCAAAAGGAATTTGCTTATGTGGAGAGTAATGAAAATTCTATGCTCGTGCATCATGAAAATAATGATTTATGTGATAGTTATATTGTGTAATTCGTTCATGATGCTACTGAAAATTATTATGAGGGAGGAACATATGCCTGTAGGAATTGCAATAATATCAAGTTTCCTCTCTTTGTGATGAAAATCTTAAAGACATGCTTGTTTGCCTTCCTATGCTATTTGATTCTTGCTCCCATAAATTGTTTGCTTACATGATCCCTCTGCATAGGAAGTGGGTTAGACTTAAATGTGCTTGTCATGATATTCATGATGCTACCTTGCATGTTTCAATTACTATTCCTATGTGAGCATCATTGAAATTATCATGCCTAGCTAAAAGGCATTAAAGAAAAGCGGTTGTTAGGAGACAACCCAACACTTTTACTTTCTGTTTTTGTGTGTTCACATGATTAAGCTACTGTAGTAATCATGTTTTGTGCCTTTTATTTCAATAATGTGCCAAGTAAAGCCTTTGGGATAGTATGGATACTTGTTGATTTGATTCTGTGCAAAACAGAAACTTTTGCCTCCAGTAAATAAATTCTCTGATTTTACTGGAGAGTCAAAAAATTCTGAAATTTTTACACAGTATTTAAATGCAAATTATATGCGTTTTCCTAATTATGTAAAAAAATTAGAGACAGGAAAGTATGGTTATACTACATATATTCATAGACTGTTCTGTTTTTGACAGATTCTGTTTTGCATGCATAGTTTGCTTGTTTTAGTGTTTCCATAGATTATATTGAGTAATATAAATTATGAGAATTATATAATACATTAGGTATAATGTGGGAATAATTATGAATCTTGTCTTAACAGTACCTAAGTGAATGATCTATATTTACTATACTAACCCATCTCAGGAAGTTCCGTTAAGTTTTGTGTGATTGAAGTTTTCAAGTTTTGGGTGAGACACCGATATGAGGAGAATAAGGAGTGACAAAAACCTAAGCTTGGGGATGTCCAAGGCACCCCCAAGGTAATATCCAAGGAAGAGTCAAGCGCCTAATCTTGGGGATGCCCCGGAAGGCATCCCCTCTTTCGTCTTCAACACTATCGGTATACCTTACTTAAAGCTATATTTTTATTCGTCACATAATATGTGTTTTACTTGGAGCATAATTTTATTTTGTGGTTCTCTGTTATACGTTATTTATAAACTTGTTTTTCAATAAAAAGTTCCAAGAATCGCTTTTAGGATGCTTGAATTGCATGTTTGATGTGTGCTGTGTAAAAACAGAAACTTTGCTGTAGTGTTTGAATTTTCATATTTTACTGGAACCTGGGAAGTTTCTGAAATTTTTACACAGTATTTTCATATAAATTATTTATCATGTCCTAAATGTTCATAATTTTTAGATATACGGAAGTGCACTTTGTAAATTAATTGCTACAGACTATCCTGTTTAGACAGATTGCTGTCATAGTTTTGTTATCTACTTCTCTTATAGTTTTCATGAATTATATTGGTAGATATAAATTGTTTAAATGATAGTATACAGTATATAATGTTTTAAAATTATTGTGCAACTTGTCTTGGCAGTACATAAAGTGTTGATTTATTCTTATGTGCACTAACCTTTCTCACGAGTTCTTTTCAAGTTTTGTGTGGATGAAGTTTTTGCGACCTAGGTGAAAATGGGATATGAGAGGATTGAACGAGATACAAAAGCTCAATCTTGGGGACGACCAAGGCACCCCAAGTAAATATTTCAAGAAGTCTCAAGAATCTAAGCTTGGGGATGCTATGCATCCCACCTCTATTTATCAAACAAATATCGGTTAGCCTATGTTGAGCCTAAATTTTTATTTGTGCACATGGTATGTGCTATTCTTGGAATGAATTTTTATTTAGTTTGTTGTTTGAATAAAATATTCAGATATGAAAATATTTATTGAGAGAGAGTCCTCACATAGCTACTTAATAGTTTGGCTACTCATTGATCTTCACTTATATCTTTTGAGAGTAGTTTGATGTTTACTCTTGTGCTTCACTTATACCTAAGAGTAAATTGTGAATGAATGAAATATCATAAATCTGAAATTATCAATGTGCTATATTCTTAGTAGCAATTTCACATTTGGTTTAGAAAGTAAAATCTATTCAAGTTTAACAATCACTGTATTGGTCATATGAGCAATTCATGAATGATTAGTGTAAGAAAGAGAACTTTCACATACAAATATATTATCTTGGACATCTTTTATGATTGTGAATACCCATTAATTATTTCCAAACTTGATCAAATAGTTGAAGTTGGACAAGGAAGGCAACGTAATGGTTATGTTTGGGTATATTTGTGTAGAAGTTATATTGTTATGGATCCTATAACATGTGGTGCTTGTTTAGAACCTTTTGCTAGCCAAAGTACTAAGTAGAGATACTACTTGTGCATCCAAATCCTTGAGCCAAGTTTCTTCCATGAGAGTCTGCCATACCTACCTATATATGGTATGTCACTGCCATTCCAAGTAAATTTGCATGTGCCACCTCCAAAACCTTCAAATAAACATCAGTTTTGTGTGCTCGTACCGCTCATGGAGCGACGGGGCGGTCATTATCTTCCATGCTAAGCGATTTATTCTCAAGATGAGTGTTTATTCACTTGTCATTGCACGAGAGAGGCTGGTAAAGAGGATGCCCTGTCCTGCATAATACAAAAATAAATAAACAAAAACTCCCCCTAGAAAATTGATTGTTTGGAGGGCAACCGTGGATTCGGCCAACCATGGAATGTGTTTGAATGGTGGAGGGGGGGGGTAAATTTTCAATTCTGTTTGGGAACCGCCAATAATGTGATTAGCATGGAAGATATTGAAAACTGTTGTGACGTTGACAGGAAAAGCACACCACTCAAAATTACATACTCATCTCTGTTTTAAACAATGAGCTCTGGCACCTATGCAAATTCCTGCTTCCCTCTGCGAAGGGACAATCTATTTATTTCATGCTATTTCCTATTCGTGTTGAGTCAACTTCTTATTCCAACCTCATTCTATTAGTTGGCAAATCATGTGGTGGGGAAAGATCCAAACATATATATCCAATCAAATATATTTGATCATGATTCATTATTGTTGTCAATTATCTTCATGATAAGTATGTTGGGAGGTGAAACATTAAGCCCCTATCTTTCTAGGTGTTCGATGGATTTTGTTTGTTCTAAAAATATGCCTTGAGTATTAGTAATCATAAACGACTATATGATAATTGAGTATGTGGAGCTCTTACTCGACTTGATGATGCATTGAAATTGTTTGGTGACCAAGAACATAGATTGTTAAGTTTCAAGTGAATGGATTGTTTGAACCATGACATGTGAATTGATTGCTACTCTATCATGGCGATTTTTATGAGAAAAAGTTGCTGGTTATGATGCTAGAAAAGTGACTGAAATTATCAATGATCAAACTTATATATTATGCTAGCATTCACACTTCATAAATTAGTTCTTTTATCATTTACCTACCCGAGGACGAGCACTCACTGAGAAGCCGAAAGTTGCCACATTTTGCACTAGTCGGTGCTACCGAGTTTTTACTCCGGTTTCACCGAGTTGGGCAATAATGTTGTAACGGTTGGATTTTTGGAGATGCTGATATATACCCCTCCACATCCTCTCACTCGCAGAGGAAGCACTCAGAACATACATACACTTGCCCCATCCATTTTTCTGAGAAAGAGCCACCTACTCATGTGTTGAGATCAAGATCTTCCACTCCAACCATATGAATCTTGATTTCTAGCCTCCCCAAGTTGCTTTCCACTGAATCAACCTCTTCTACCAAGCCAAATCTGTGAGAGAGTGATTGTGTGTTGAGGAGACTATCTTTTGAAGAACAAGAGCAAGGAGTATCATTGTTACCACATCTATTACCTTTTGGAGGGTGGTGCCTTCTAGATTGGTTAGGTGTCGCTTGGGAGCCTCCTTATTTGTGTTGTGGAGTTGAACCAAGAAGTTTGTATGGGCAAGGAGATCGCCTACTTTGTGAAGATCTACCCATAGTGAGGCTAGTCCTTCGTGGACGGAAGCCGTGATGGAATAGACGAGGTTGCTACTTTGTGGACCCTAACGGGTGGAGCCCTCCGTGGACTCTCGCGACTGGTACCCTCCGTGGGTTGAAGTCTCCATCAGTGTGGACGTATGATAGCACCACCTATCGGAATCACAGGAAAAATCTTCGTGTCATCAATTGTGTTTGATCCTCCTCTCCCTACCTTTACTTTCATGTGCATGTATTTACTTTCCATTGCTATACTCTTAGACTTGCATGTGAAGGGTGTACTTGATTTGCTACAATTGCTAAAACTTGCCAACACTTCAAATTTGGAAAAGGCTAGATTTTTATTTGGTCAAGTAGTCTAATCACCCCCCCCCCTCTAGACATACTTCAGATCCTACAAGTGGTATCTGAGCTTTGGTCTCCATTGCATTGGTTTCACAACCTAGGATAGTATGGCGTCTAGTGAGGGAAGTTATCATCATAGAGGTCCATATTTTGATGGTACAAACTTTGCTAGTTGGAAGCATAAAATGAAAATGCATATTCTTGGTTATAACCCCGTCGTATGGGCTGTTGTTCGTGTTGGATTGAAAGGTGAATTCTTTGGTGATGGAAAGGAACCAGATCATGAAGCGATCGTGGAAGAATTGAAGATGTTGCAATACAACGCTCAAGCATGCGACATTCTATTCAACTGCTTATGCCCTGAAGAGTTCAACAAGATAAGCCGTCTCGAGAATGCAAAGGAAATTTAGGATACTTTGGTTGATATGCAAAAAGCTACCGAATCCATCAGGGAATTTAAGTTGGATGTGCTACAAAGTCACCTTGAAAAGTTCAAGATGAAGGATGGTGAAGGAGTCGCGGAAATGTATTCTAGGCTTGCTCTCGTCACAAATGAGATTGTCGGCTGAGGAAGTGAAGAGATGACCGACAAATTCATCATCAAGAATATCCTTAGAGCCTTGGATGGAAAGTATGACACCGTGTGCGCATTGATCCAAATGATGCCAAACTACAAAGATCTCAAGCCTACGGAAGTCATTGGAAGGATTCTTGCTCATGAAATGTCACTCAAGGACAAAGAAGAACTTCACATCAAGTCAAGCGGTGCATACAAAGCTTGACACTCCAGCTACTTCAAGTGAAGACCTTGTTACCAATGAAGAGATAAGCCTCATGGTCACTAAATTCAAGAGATACACAAGAGACTCGGAGAAGAAGGACAAGTACACCAAGAGCTACATAAGAACAAGGCATCAAGATCATGTTGGTGAATGGGGTTCCTGCTCCGATCCCGACAAAAAATCCGAGAGAAGCTACCACTCCAACTCCGACTATAGTCAAGATGAAGGTGTTGCCGGATTAGCACTCGTATACTCCAACTCCTATGACATATTTGATTCACCAAATGAAAAAAGTGGAACTTGCTTGATGGCTAAAGGCCCCAAGGTATCACACCCCCAATACATTGACTTCAATAGTGATGAGGATGATTTACTAGGAGATGATGACTTGCTCTTTGATAAAACTAGTGATGTTAGTCCAAATGAACTTCATAATAATCATGCTAGTCAAGATAAGTTGTGTCATGATGATAAGAAGGAGATTGAGCGTCTAACTAAAGAACTAAACACTCTTAAGTTAGCTCATGAATCTACTCAGGAAGATCATAGAGAGCTTCTAAGAACTCAAGAGAAGCTACGCTTCGAGAAGCTAAATTTATAGCAAGAGCATGAGTTTCTTAAAGCTATCAATGACGGTATTCGAAAGAAGAGTTCCTCTTATCTTGCCAAACGACTACTCTTATCCACATTTGTTCCACAAGTTAAATCTAACCAAACTAGTAACAAAGGCAAGAAAGGTTCTTCATCTAGTGGCAACAACACTAATGCTAATCCAATGATGTTACTTCTAGTAGCTCTATTAATTCCACTAATGATTCTCTTAGCCAAGTTACACTTGAGAAAGAAAACGATTTATTGAAAGGGATTATAGAGAAAGGTGTCTATAAGAGTCTTATCAGATGTAAGAAATTTGAGGAGATTGTACGCAAGCATGGAGGATACCGGCAGAACCATGGCATTGGCTACTTCAACGCCAATGGAGTTGAATGGTAAGAAGGTCAATACCCCAAGCCAAAGTTTTTTCCTCAAAGGGAGAAGTATGATCATACTATCCCCAAGGGAACAAAAGATCAAGATGACCTTCCACCACAAGACCACAAGATCATGGGCAAGGACAAGATTCAAGAGGAGATTGACACATTTGAAGATGCATCTCAAGCCATGGTCAAGTGGGGTCCCAAGGCTACTACAAGATCTACTTCAACAAGTGCTACTTCAATTCCAAGGATCCCCATCAAGTTGATATGGGTCCCAAAGAAGAAGAACTAGAGAAGTTCTTGAGGGGTGACTCCGCCAACAAAATTCAGTCACATTAATCATTGGCAAGAATTATTGCAATCAACTCCAACCTTATGCAATAGTTCAAGGAGTCACAAATCCCTCGAAGGTAAGCAAGGGACACGGTAACTAAAGAATCAATGGACATCATCTAAATGTGTTTCACTCCATGTCCATAGATATCCTTGTATTTGTTCCTTGTGTGGGACTAACCCATGTAGGTGAGAACAGTACAAAACAACAAGGATTGCTCCCAACTCAAGATGATTTTCATCAACTATGAGCATCCACTACTACTACACCAACATGAAGTATTCAACGACAAAACCTAAGGTTAGTTTATCCCTCTTAGGGGGGATGCCACATCAAGGGGGAGCTTTACTTTAAGACTTGAGTCAAAGCATCTCTTAAGATGTGAACACATTAAATGCTTTATGTAAAAGTGGTAACCCCACTTGTGCTTAAACGATGAGTATGACCTATGATCAAGTATTCTTACTTTGCTCCTAAGTTAATATACTCATATATAGATGACTCCGTCATCGCCAAAGTGCTTGGTACATAATAGAGTGGTTTTGCATGTTTGCCATATTTCACTTGACATCGTAATGTGTGAGCATGTTGGTATGCATATTTTTGCTCATTCGAGGATATCCAATTGTTGTTATTTGGTTTTCATTTTGTTTGGCCAATTGGATATACAAGAATGCCTAAGTGCCCTCCTCTAGCTATCTATGCTTTCTAGTCTCAAATTCTATTCATGCTTCATCTCAAAATTTGAGCAAGCACTTTTCGGACCCTTTGTGTGAGGAGCACTCGGAGTTCCTTTTCGACAAGAGCTGACTTCCAAAACCTCCCATGTGCCACTCTGTGTAACCAACATCAAAATCTCGGTTCCACCAAAGTACAAGGGTTGATCTGGTTTTTTGAACCTCGGTACCACCGATTTGATAATCTTGGCCTCACCGAGTTTCTCTGTCTTTGACATTTAAGAAACTCGGTGGCACCGAAATTCCTGGACCAGTGTCACCGGCAGCAGTAGGGTATATATATCACCGCGGACCCGAAATTGAAAATTTCTTCAATCCTTCGGCCTCCCGCACCCCTCTGCTGCCACCGCTCGCGTCTTCGGACTTCTTCCTCGTCTCCAGTGCGCCCTTGCCGCCGGAGTCCTTCGCCTTCGTCGGTAATCTGCCCCGCCGTCATCATCGTCGTGAAACTTCACCGAGTTAGGGTAAAGTTTTGGCCCCTTGTGTGCTCCAATGTCTAAATCTCGCGCATTAGGTCTTTTTCCCCATCGTGCCACTGATTGAAACACTCCCATCCACAAAACAAATCTGTTAGAATAGACGAACAAGAAAATCTAGGTTTAGGGACCGCCAAATGCGTTTCGGTGTCACCGAGTGCAAACAAACCGGAACAACCGATTTGAGTTTTTCGGCTCAGAGAACTTTCACGGTGAGACTGAGTCTTTCTTTTCGGTGAAACCAAAAAGGTGACCGAGTCTCTATCAAAGAGGAAGTCAGTCTCGGTAGGTCTGGAAATTAAATCTCGGTGGAACCGAATCCCACTTTGCAGAATTCTAAAACTATATTTTTGAGTTCAAATTTGCAAAAACTGTTGTGTTTTGTGATGCTTATCCATTCCACTCTTCTATAATCTATTCACAGGGACAGCATGTCTGGGTCAGAGGACAGTGACAATGATTTCAGAGAGCAGATTGTTGATTTGGATGCAGGCACTAGCCCAGAGGCTAGCCAATCTTCTGAGGACCCTCGCATCCCTAGTTCTCATGGTTTGCCCAAGGCAGTCACTAGGGCCAGGAGGAAGCTCAATTCTGATGAGGATGATTCAGACTTTGTGCATGAAGAGATTCAATCCCAAAGGCAACTAGAGAAGAAGGTGAACGCTGCAAAGAAACATTCTCATGAGGTCACTTCTTCCAGGAAGCCCATAAGGAAGGAATATGCCAGCACAGTTGACACTAGGGCTTGATACGTCTCCAACGTATCTATAATTGTTGATTGTTCCATGCTGACATATTATCATTCTAGGATACTTTTTGAGTAATAATTTACCAATTTCTATTATTTTTCAGCACTAACCTATTGACCCAGTGCCCAGTGCTAGTTCCTGTTTTCTGCGGGTTTTTTACTTTTTAGGTTTACAGTACCAAACAAAGTCTAATTTCCCCGAAACTTTTTTATGATTTTTTCTGGACCAAAAGAAGACCTGGAAGCTTCGGGAGAAGACCGGAGGCCGCACGAGGGAGGCACAAGCCAACAGGGCGCACCCAGGGCGGGTGGGCGTGCCCTGATGGCTTGTCCCTCCCTGGTGTACCTCCTGACCCCGTTCTCTGGCCTATAAATTCACATATATTCCAAAAATCCTATAGGGCATCCCAAAACTCTTTTTCCGCCGCCGCAAGTCTCTGTTCCGATGG
Organism: Elymus sibiricus; assembly: GCA_039707655.1. NCBI lineage: Eukaryota > Viridiplantae > Streptophyta > Magnoliopsida > Poales > Poaceae > Elymus > Elymus sibiricus. The sequence goes on along the minus strand of CM077669.1, from coordinate 182,291,286 downwards.
GATCCCATCTGGAGCTCCGTTCTGGCACCCTGCCGGAGGGGGGATCGATCACGGAGGGCCTCTTCATCAACCTTGTTGCCCTCATGATGATGTGTGAGTAGTTAACCACAAACCTACAGGTCCGTAGTTAGTACCTAGATGGCTCTCTCCCTCTCTTTTGATCTTAAATACAATGATCATCGCATCTTCGCTTTGATCTATCCGATGTAATTCTTTTGTACGGCGCGTTTGTTGGGATCCGATGAATTGTGGGTTTATGTTCAGATTATTCATGAAAAGTATTTGAGTCACCTGTGATATATATTATGATTCTTAAGTGCATGATCGTTATAGCTTCTTAATTCTCACCGATCTATTGAAATAGTTTGGCCAACTAGATTGATATTTCTTCAATGAGAGGGGTGCATTGTAGTGGGTTCAATCTGGCGGTGCTCTATATCCCAGTGTTAGAAGGGGACAATACATGTCTATGTATTTTTGCCACTATGGATAAAACGATGGGGTTAGTTCATATTAATTGAATTATCTTTGTCTACATCATGTCAATGTTCTCCAAGCATTACTCTGTTTTACTTAATACTCTAGATGCATGTTGGATAGCGGTTGATGGGTGGATTAATAGTAATAGGTGCAGGCAGGAGTCGGACTATTTGCTTATGGACGTGATGCCTATATACAAATGATCATTGCCGTGAACATCACATAACTATGCGCTTTTCTATCAATTGCCCAACAGTAATTTGTTTACCCATTGTATACTTACTTTCATGAGAGATGCCGCTAGGGAAAACTATGGCCCCCGAGTCTATTCACCTATATATTTATAATCGCTACAATACCTTGCTGCCATTTATTTGTTTTTATTTTATTTTGCAATCTACAATTATCTACTATTATCTACACACTTCACTTGCTTGCAAATAACGAGATCAAGGGGATTGACAACCCTCTTGCCCGTGTTGGGGGCAAGTTGTTTGCTCTTTTGTGTGCAGCTGCTGAAGATGGTTGTGGATTGATATTCCTATTGGTTCATTCAACCTTTGTTTCATAACTGAGGGAAATACTTACCCGTATTGTGCTGCAATTACATGTTCCTCTTCACGGAAAACCCAACGCAGATCACAAGTATCAGGAAGGATTTCTGGCGCGGTTGCCGGGGAATATCGTCACCAACTATCAAGTAACTTCACACAAATTATCATTCACTTGTTCTTCTTTTATTTGATGTTATATTTAGTTTGTCTCATAAAAATCAAAAATACAAAAAGATTTATCTTTGCTAGTTACTGGTTTGCTTGCAATAAGCATGTTATCACACAAAAATAGAAACTAAAGACTTATGGATCCACATAAAGTTTTCTACTTGGGTCATGTTCGATCCATTTGTGCTCATGCTGAAACCCAAACTAGCTTAGTTGAGGGAAAATCATTAGATGAGCATGCTTATTTTGCGCGTCACCGGTTGTCTCAAAAGGGGAGACTTTTATGCCATCAAATAAAATGTTTGATGTGCTATGCTTGGAATCTGTGTGTAATTTATAATTCTACTTGTTGCTCTGGGAACCCTAAGAAACACCTTCCCTACCTATGTGAGTTTAATGATAATGAAATCTTATCTTCTTATGCCAAGGGTTTTTATAGTTACTATGATATCGAACAAATTGAAGAATTTGTTGCTTTTAAGGGTGCTTATGAAGTTACTTCTTTGATTGAAAAGTATGACGCTACTCTCTACAAATCTGAAAATTTTGCCATACTTAAATATTGCTATGAAAACTATGCTTCTAATGCTTATGTTAAAGAATTTATTGAGAAAATGTCTGCTACGTTGGAAGAAAATTATGATTCCATTGATTCAATTGAAATATCCCCTCTTGATGAACGTGATGCTTGCTATTCTTATGGCCACGATGCCGATATTAATGATGATTATGGTGATGAACTTGTTATAGTTCCTTATTTTGAAAATGAAATTATTGCTATTGCACCCAAAAAGCATGATTGCAATGATGTTATTACAAATTCTATTAATGCCAATTGTGCTAGCAATATGCAAAGCTACAAGCTTGGGGACGATAATTTTGTTATGGCAAATACTTATTGCAATGATCATGATTGGGGTGATGATGTTTCTTTTGGTCTTGAAAATTTATTTAAGCCTCATGATGAATATGTTATGGATAATAATGTTTGCAATAATATTGAAAGTGGGTTTCGAGAGGTCATGACTTTAGTTAATGTTGACCCCACTACCTTGGAAGATTGTAAAACTTTTGAGCATATGGATCATGGAGATGATATTTTATATGAGAGCTATACTATCGAATTTGAACATGATCCTACATGTAATTATTATGAGGGAGGAAAATATGGTTACATAAATTTTTATGTTGCTATCTTACTTCTCTTTGTGTTAAAATTATTAATGCTTCATTCTTCCTACATGCATATGCTAGATACTTCTTGTCTTGATAATTTTTTTACTTATAAAATACCTATGCATAGGAAGTATGTTAGACTTAAATGTGTTTTTCACATGCTACATGATGCTCTATTTATGTTTCCATTATTATCTTTCATAAGAGCATCATAATTATTAAAAGCCTATCTTAATGGCTATAAAGAAAGAGCTTGTTGGGAGGCAACCCAATAGTTATCTTTATTTTTTGCTTTTTAATTTCTGTTTGTTTTTGATAATATGATTATTGCCTCTGTAATTATTGTGTTTTTATGTTTTAATTAGTGTTTGTGCCAAGTAAAGCCTTTGGGATGACTCACAAGATGAGTAGAATTGATACGGTGCAAAAACAGAAAATTTAACGTCCAGTGCAGAATTTCTATGATTTTACTGGAACGTCTTTTTGATCTGAATTTTTTACAAAGTATTTCTATGAAAATTCTTGAGTTTGTCCTAATTTTTCAGAATTTGTAGAGTTACATAAGTATAGGTTCTTTACATATCTACACCGACTGTTCTGTTTTAGACAGATTCTGCTTTTGCTTGCATAGTTTGCTTGTTTTTCTATGGATTGTATTGGGGGGGGGGGGGTATAAGACATGGAGAAGTTAGAATACAGTACCTATTATGCAATAATGTAATATGAATCAATTTATAACAGTACCTAAAGTATTTGATATGTTGCTTATACTAACGGATCTCACGAAGTTTTGTTGAGTTTTGTGTGATTGAAGTTTTCAAGTTTTGGGTGTTATCACGATGGACGAAGGAATAAGGAGTGGCAAGAACCTAAGCTTAGGGACGCACAAGGCACCCCAAGGTAATATTCAAGGAAGACTCAAGCGTCTAAGCTTGGGGATGCCCTGGAAGGAATCCCCTCTTTCGTCTCAATCCATCGGTATGTCACTTGGAGCTATATTTTTATTCGTCACATGATATGAGTTTTTCTTGGACCGTCATTTTCTTTTATTTGCTTTTATTTTTAGTTTTCCACAACCATCATTTGCTATACACACCTATTTCATAGAGACACACCTTCGTCATAATTTATTAGAATACTCTATGTGCTTCACTTGTATCTTTTGAGCATAGCACCTGCTCTAGTACTTCACTTATATTTTTTTGAGCACGGGGGCGTATAGATTTTATAGAAATAATTGCACTCTCGTTCTTCACTTATATTTGTTTGAGAGTTCATAAATAGTGACAGCAATTTTCATGGGTTATAAGACTAGTCCAAAAATAATAGGTATTCAATGAGTGATAATCAAAACCATCATTTAGCACATATAAGATAAGTTGTGGGTTAATAATATTGATGTGGTAATGTGAAAAAGGTGTGAGTGCATGATTGTTGATTCGTAGAAGTATCAGTATTAAGAGTTGTTAATTCGCCGTTTGTCGAAATATTAAAAAGGCATGGTGAGGATGTGTGAGCATTTATATTCCTCATTAAAATCCTAGTGTTGTTTTGGGTCGGAGGCGCGCGATGGTTAACTCCTCCCAACCTCCTCCCTCTGGGCATGCGAGTGGTACTTTGATTTGTGATAAATTAATGAAACTTTGCAATATGTATATGAGTCTTCATGACTAACGTGAAACCATGGACATACGCAATCTCACCACCTCATATTTTGCTAGCCTCTTCGGTACCGTGCATTGCCCGTTCTCACCTCGAGGACCAGTTGTCGTCGTTTTGTTACGACAGATGCCATGGGGTGGCTTATCGAACGTGGTTGGGGCCGAATGGACGTCGTCGGGCTCCGGAAATGGGATTGGGAACAAGCGGTGCAAGACACGCGATGTACCCAGGTTCGGGGCCCTCTATAAGAGGCAACACCCCTAGTCCTGCTTGTCTGGTTGATGTTCTTCGTGGCTACAAGGTCGCTCCTTGAGATGTTTGCTAGAGGAAGAAGAAGGAGCCTGCTAGCTCTTCCTCCTTCTATACGTGGGTGTGTGCCTGTGTCTCTAGTTGCCCCTGCATGAGGGGCGCCGGGGGGTGGGGGGGTTTGTGACGCCCCCAATTTCGACTGTACGCTAATCAAACACGCAATGCGTACGACCAAGATTAGGGACTCACTAATTAATATCACAACACAACACTAGACACAAATTAAAGTCATACAATTTCATATTACAATCCAGGGGCCTCGAGGGCTCGAATACAAAGCTCGACAAGCACGAGTCAGCGGAAGCAAATAATATCTGGGTACAGACATATGTTAAACAAGTTTTTCCTTAAGAAGGCTAGCACAAACATAAGCAACGGATCGAAAGAGGCAAGGCCTCCTGCCTGGGAACCTCCTAACTACTCCTGAGCGTCGGCACTCTCCACGTAGTAGTAGGCTCCGGCGGTGGTGTAGTAGTCGTCTCCGGCATACTCCATCTCCTGGGCTCCATCGTCTGAACGCAGAATCGTATCGAGGGGGAAAGAGAAAGCAAAGCAGTGGTGAGTACTCATCCAAAGTACTCACAAGACTGACATCAGAACTATTCTAAGTATGCATTGGTATCAAGGGGAGGGATTATATCTGGACTGACTGCAGAAAGCAAGAATAGGGGGAAGACCTAGTCCTATCGAAGACTAGCATCTTCAGCATCTTGCAGCATTAGAAGAGAGTAGACTGGTATCTCATATATAGTCATATTATTTAAACAAATTTTATTAAGTAACCATGCCCAAAGATTCTTCCTCGACTCCCTGCGAGGAAGCAATCCCGGAGCCAACATTCATTACAAAGTTAAGTCACAGTTATAGTTGTATAAGGTCAAGGTACAACTCCAAGTTGTCCTGTTACCGTGCACACGGCTATTCGAATAGATAATTCATCCCTGCAGGGGTGCACCGCATTTCCAACAGGCCTGATCACCTCCGGCCGGACACACTTTCCTGGTTCATGCCCCGCCTCGGGATAGCAGCACGTCGTCGCCCCACCTAGGCTCAACGAAGAGGCCAGCCCACCGGTCTAAATCCTAAGCGCGCAGGGGTAATGGGCCAATCGCCCTTTGCACACCTGCACGATGCGAGGGCGGCCGAGGTCAGTCCTAGCACCCCTTATAACAAGCGCGGTGCCGTTGCGGACCACTCGGGCGTGCGCCGCTCCATTGCTGACATCCGAAGAGCTTCGGCTGATACAACGACGCTGAGTACCCATAACTTCTCCCACGCGATGGTTTGGTGCGTAAAAAAGGCCAACGACCCAACTCTGATCAAATACCCAACCCATTAGCATTTTATTAATGCGGGGCAAGCGCGACCCATAAATTGCGGTCCCGTCTCCCCGTCTCGAGGATGTGTGGCAAGGACCTCTCCTGCCCGTCCACTCCTCATCAACATCAAACCGTGGGTTCCCCTCAGGGCCGACCCATCACCAACATGTTTCTGTAACCAGGTCATAGTAACTGTGTGTATAAAACATCAAGACGGAACCTGAGGAATCACCCTCAAGGGGCCCCGCTCGATGAAACCATCAAGGTGGACTTAGAGGAATCACCCTCGAGGGTCCCACACTTGAGGGGTTGCACGACAGAGTCATCGTCGGGAGTAGTGAAGGAGGAATCACCCTCGATAACCACGACCGACTAGCTACACTACAGAGCTAGCATCATGAGTACTTCACGAGGTGTCACCCTCGGTACTCGATAGTAGCGCTGCAGAGTCGTACAACTAAGGGGTGTGCGGTGATGTGAGGGGCCTGGCTTGTCGGTCGGTTGACCGAGTCTTCGAGTCTTCGAGTCGTCGAGTCGTCGATGAAGAAGCAGGGGCAACTGGGACTAAGGGGTCACTAGGGATTTATTGATCAACCTATACTAAGCAGTTGATATAATAACAGGTGTAGTAGCAGTTTATCAAAAACAGGCTATGCATCAGAAATAGGAGCTAGCTAATATAGTAGCAAAATCTAATGCAAGAATGAAAGGGAAAGAAATGGGCGATATCGGAATGCTCAAGGGGGGGTTGCTTGCCTTGCTGCTCTGCGGCAAAGGTCTGATCGTCAACGGCGTAGTCGTACCCGGCAGCACCGTCAGTCTCGGGGTTTACCGGAGAGAAGAGGGGGGAAGAAACAATAAATATAAAGCACAGATGCAACACGATGCATGACATGGCAATATGCAGAGCTAGGTATGCAATAGCGCAGTACTACACGTAGCAGACGGGTCGGAAGAATATCTGACGATATTTCCCGGGTCTCTGGCTATTACCGGACAGATGATCCTAATGCTAAATGTCCATGTTCATCATGCTAGGAGCATGTGACAAATGAACGGACAGCGTATTCGGATTCGTGGGATTATTCTGATCAACTTTCATGTATAAAGCTTTTTCATCTGAGCTACGGATTATTTTCTATTAATTTCTAAAGTTTTAATCATTTTCTGAAATTCACAGAATTAAATTAATTCGAAAAAGCATTAAAGACGTCAGCATGACATCACTGTGACGTCAGCAGTCAACAGTGGGGCTGACTGGTCAGACCTGACCAGTGGGCCCCACCTGCCATAGACTCAGGGTTAATCCAGTTTTATTTTAATCTAACCAGAGACTAATTAGCAAGTGGGGTCCATCTGTCATACACACATTAGTCTAATTAATTACTTTTTAACTTAAACTATTTGCTAATTAAGTAACTGACAGGGGTGGCCCATTGTCATACTCACAGGGGGTCTGGGACCCACCTGTCATTGACTGGACAGGTCCAGTCAGCAGGGTTGACCAGGTCAACTGGTCAACCAAGACCGCGGGGCCCGCGGGTCAGTGACCCTGCGGGTAGCCCGGCCTAGCCACGTCGGCGGCGGCGGCGCTGGGTCGCCGGAGAAGCTCCGGCGAGCACCAGAAAACACGGCAGGGCTCGGGTTTTGCGTACAGGGCACCAAAACGGTCGCCGTTTGTTGCGTTCGCGAGCAGAGGTCGCCGCCGATCCATTCCGGCCATCAGGGCAAGCAATGGCGGTCGGAGCTGAGCGCTACGTCAACGGCGGCGGAGGCGAGCTTCGGGCGTCGATGGCAAATCAAGCACCAGCACGCTTTCGAGCTATCTAACGGCACTATGCGAGCCTACGCGATGCACTGAGTCGAACGGTGGCGTCGGTTGGACCAAATGGTCACCGGAGACTCGCCGGCGTCGAGCTCAGGCGGAGGTGCGTTCGGGCTCTGGTGAAATCTGACGCTACGGGCACGGATTCGTCAAGAAGGGAGAGGGGAAAGGAGCAGGAGCTCACAGGGGTCCTGCAGGTGTGCTCAGTGGGCTCCGGGGAGGCCTGGAGTAGCCGGAACGGTCGCCGGAGCGCGGCGGCGATCCGGGGAAGAAGAAGCTCATGGCCGTCGTTGCAGGGGCGATGAGCTCGAATGGCAGGGCGCAGACAATGCAGGGGGTCGCGGTGGTTCTTCCTGGCTAGCTGGCAACGCGCGGGAGGCTCTGTGGGCGCGACTAGCCGTCGGCCATGGCGGCGGTGGCGCTCGGGAGAGATGGAGGCGAGCGAGGGAGAGAGCGGGAGGATTGACAGAGGCGTCCAGAGAGGTGCAGGGGGCCGTTCTTATCCATCCACGCCAGCAGCGGCAAAAGATCTCATGAGGGGGGGGCTGGCGAGCGAGCGCCTCCTCCCTGCTCGACAGCGCGCGCGCGCGAGAGAGAGAGAGAGAGAGAGGCGGGAGGTGGGAGACGACGGCGCTAACGGGCTGGGCTGTGCACTGTAGCTATGGGCTGAAGTGCACAGTCCAGTTTCTGTTTTAATTCCTTTTTCCTTTTCTGTTTCATTTTACAGCTTCTGTTTTATTTCCTTTTAGCCAATTTTCTTCATTGCAAAAATGTGTGACTTGGTCCAATAAACATCTTGCAATATTTTGCATGGCCACACACACTTTGGGGATTTTTAGAATCTGTTCGCAATTTCCAATGAATTTAATAGCACATTAAAATGCAATTTGGTGCTGTTATTGATGGTGGGGTCCACACCAACATCATGGTGATGTTGTTTTCCTTAACAACATTTGTTTTGTGAATTTTACCAATTGTGCAACATTTTTCTTCTGCTGTTTGCCAACTTATTTTATTACCATAAAATTCAATGCCCTTTTAAATGGAATTTGAAATGAGATATGAATTTTCAAGTTGATCATATCTTGTTTAGCAAATTGATTAGGCACTGATCATGGTCATCACTGTGCTTAATTACAATGATTACTGTAGCCAAAATCCAGGGTGTCACAGGTTTATAGGCCAACCACCCCAGCTTATAATATTCAGGGGATAAGGCTGGTAGGACCCGGCTGATGGCCTCCCTAGTCGGCCCGATGGAGCCCGCCGGCTGGGAAGTCTTGTCATGCGTGGGTCTGCCGATCGCGGAGTCCCGTCGGAAGTGGTGGCCCGCCTGGTTTGCCGTTGCTGTTGGTGCATGCCCGTCACACCGCGGCACGGGCCACACTGTGCGGCGTCGTCTAGCTACAGGCGACCGTGCTCAGCGGTATGCTCGGCTGCCCTGTAGCCATGCGGGAGCAGGTAATGGAGTGGTTGGGGGGCATGCCTCCACTGTTGCCTCGCCTGGTCGCTGTCGGCCGCGGTCAGCTGTACGGCCACCTCCGCTGTAGCCACGCGTGCCCCACTCATGGGTACGGCCGGTGGCACAGTAGCCTCGCGTGTTCTTCCATCAACGGGCATTGTGGCCACACATGCCCCGCCAAAGGAGGGCCCTGGCGCCCACGTGATCATGATAGAGCCGGCCACCGCCCAGCCGGTGCTGATCCAGCCGGCCCCAGGACGGTCGGGCGCGAGTCAGCCGGTTATGGGCCAGCCATCTCCGGTCCAACCTGCCGGGGGCGAGGGAGCCGGCCAAATGGGTAGCCGGCCCGTAGGGCGGACAAATGCTTCGCCAGGGCAGCCGGCTGGGGGCCCGTTTGATACGGGGAACCAGCCGTCGTGTGTCTTTAAAAAAGTTAGTTCCCCTTGTTTTGGTATACCCAGGGGTTATATCCTCGATAGTAGTCCCCGAAGCCGGTGGGTTCCCGCGTCTTTCCGACAAAAAAATGGGAGCGAGCGGCTTCCTCCTCTCCCCGGAATGTCGTGCGTCGCTTCGGGGGATGATTCGGTCGGCCAGGCATGCCGGCAGCCGGGCCCGACGCTTCGGGCTCTCCGCGTTGGTTCGGGCCGTGCGCCGGCCCAGGGGCGCGCCATGCGTGACGTCGCAAAGGGGGCGGGGCCCAACTCTGGTCACGCGATGGGACGCCGCCACAGGCCTAGCCCACTAGGCCTCGGGCCGTGGGCGGGGATCCTTTGCGGCTAGGCCCCGTTGGTCGCGGCCTGCCACACCCATGTCTTGCGGGTTTCGCAGGGACGTGGGCGTAGTTAATCCCCACGTCCCCCATCTTCGCCCCCTTAAAAGGGGCGGGAGGGTGAGAGCTGGAGGCAGTTAGCACTCCCCTCCCCCCATCGTCTTCCTTCTCTCGCCGCGCCGCTCCACGAGCTCGTGTTGCTCCGCCATCCTTTCCTCTCTCCGTGCCCGTCGAGCTCGCCTGCAGGGACTCGCTGGGACCCGTCGCGTCTCGAGTCTCCGCCGTCCTTGCCCTGGTGTGTTCACCAAGCCCGGAGATGGCTGACGCTCCCTGTAGCAGTTAGAGCGACTCCGACGTGACGGCGGCGGCTATCGAGTATTTCTGTCGCGGCCGGATGCTGCCGTCGGAGGACCGCGTCGCCGCCCGGGCCCCAGGCAACGAGAAGGTGCTGGAGCCCCAGGAGGGGGAGTTTGTGGTCTTCGCCACGCACTTCTCGCACGGCTTTGGTCTGCCGGTGATGTCTACTACACAACCTTCTTCTTGTAGACTCGTGTTGGCCCTAAGGTTTATCAATCCGTGGGAGGCATAGGATGAAGATGGTCTCTCTCAAACAACCCTACAACCAAATAACAAAGAGTCTCTTGTGTCCCCAACACACCCAATACAATGGTGAATTGTATAGGTGCACTAGTTCGGCGAAGAGATGGTGATACAAGTGTAATATGGATGGTAGATAAGGGTTTTTGTAATCTGAAAATATAAAAACAGCAAGGTAACTAATGATAAAAGTGAGCACAAACGGTATTGCAATGCTTAGAACAAGGCCTAGGGTTCATACTTTCACTAGTGCAAGTTCTCTCAACAATACTAACATAGTTGAGTCATATGTAAATCCCTCACGTGCGACAAAGAGTTCACTCCAAAGTCACAAATAGCGGAGAACAAACGAAGAAATTATTGTAGGGTATGAAACCACCTCAAAGTTATCTTTTCTGATCAATCGTATGAGCTATCCCTATGAGTGTCACGAACAGCCCTAGAATTCGTACTAAAATAACACCTTAAGATACACATCAACCAAAACCCTAATGTCACCTAGATACTCCAATGTCACCACAAGTACCCATGGGCTTGATTATACGATATGCATCACACAATTTCAGATTCATCATGTTCAATCCAACACAAAGAACTTCAAAGAGTGCCCCAAAGTTTCTACCAGAGAGTCAAGACGAAAACATGTGCCAACCCCTATGCATAGATTCCCAGGGTCACGGAACCCGCAAGTTGATCACCAAAACATACATCAAGGTGGTCAATAGAACATCCCATTGTCACCACGGATATCCCATTGCAAGACATACATCAAGTGTTCTTAAATCCTTAAAGACTCAATCCGATAAGAAAACTCAAAGGGAAAACTCAATTCATCACAAGATAGAGAGGGGAAAACTCACTATGATTCATCTATATTAATAAAGCTCGCGGTACATCAAGATCATGCCATCTCAAGAACACGAGAGAGAGAGAGATCAAACACATAGCTACTGGTACATACCCTCAGCCCCGAGGGTGAACTACTCCCTCCTCGTCATGGAGACCGCCGGGATGATGAAGATGGCCTCCGGTGATGGTTTCCCCCTCCGGCAGGGTGCCAGAACGGGCTCCCGATTGGTTTTTCGTGGCTCTGGAGGCTTGCGGCGGCGGAACTCCCGATCTAGGTTTGTTTCTGGGGGTTTCTCTATTTATAGGATTTTTTGGCGGCGGAAACAAGTCAGGGGGGTCCACGAGGCGGCGACAAGCCAGTAGGGCACGCCCTAGGGGGGTGGGCGCGCCCTAGGGGCTTGTGGCTGCCTCGTGGCTCTTCTGGCCCAACTCCGATGCTCCGTGGGTCTCTTCTGGTCCATAAAAAATCAACGTAAATTTTTATTCCATTTGGATTCCGTTTGATATTCCTTTTCTGTAAAACTCAAAAACAAGGAAAAAACAGAAACTGGCACTGGGCTCTGGGTTAATAGGTTAGTCCCAAAATAATATAAAGTTGAAGTACAATGATTGTAAAACATCCAAGAATGATAATATAACAGCATGGAACAAGCAAAAATTATAGATACGTTGGAGACGTATCAGCATCCCCAAGCTTAATTCCTGCTCGTCCTCGAGTAGGTAAATGATAAAAACAGAATTTGTGATGTGGAATGCTGCCTAACATGTTCATCATATTCTTTTCTTCTTTGTATAGCATGGACATTTGGATTTGTAAATGATTCAAAGCAATAGTCTAGTTTTAACATAATGACTTCAATACTCAAGCATGTCAACAAGCAACCATGTCTTTCAAAATATCAACACTAAAGAAAGTTATCCCTAGCCCATCATGCTCAATCATTTATCCATTCATGAAACACACTCAAATATTAGCTATGCCCAATGCTCAAATACGATCATAGTGCCCCCTGGTTGGTGCTTATAAGAGAAGATGGAGACTCAAAGCAAAAATAAAAATTGCATAAAGTAAATAGATAGGCCCTTCGCAGAGGGAAGTAGGGATTTGTAGAGGTGCCAGAGCTCAAGGTTTAAATTGAGAGAGAAAAATATTTTGAGTGGCATGCTTTGCCTGTCAACGAAAACGACAAAGTAGCTCACAATACTTTCCATGCTAGATACATTATAGGCGGTTCCCAAACAGAATAGTAAAGTTTTTACTCCCCCTCCACCAATCAATCACACTCCAGGGCGAGCCGAATCCACGGGTACCGTCCATACAAACAACAATCCTGGGGGAGTTTTGTTTCGTTATTTTTTTGATTTGAATTTTGAGCATGGGACTGGGCATCCCAAATACCAGCCACTTTCTCGTGAATGATAGTGAATCAACACATATCGTGAGAATAACACACCTAGCATGGAAAAATATTGGATACTCCCCACCGTTTCATGAGCGGTACGGGCACACAAAATAGAAAATTTATTTTGTAAATTTAGAGATGGCACATACAAATTTTCTTGGAACGGCATGGAAATACCGCATATAGGTAGGTATGGTGGACTCATGAGGCAAAACTTGGTTTAAGGATTTTGGATGCACAAGTAGTATTTCTACTTAGTAAAAATGGAGGCTAGCAAATAGATTGGGAAGCAACCAAACCAAGAAACGAAAATTCACATAAGTGAGCATTGAGTCATAACTAACACCGAATAATGCACCACAAGTAGGATATAACTTCATTACATAACTATTAACTTTCGTGCATGCATAGGGAATCACAAACCTTAACACCAATATTCCTACTAAGCATAATTACTCACTAACATGACTCACATATTACTATCATCATGTTTCAAAACTATTACAAAGAATCAAGTTTAATTTGTCCAATGATCTTCATGAAAGTTTTTACTATATCCTCCTTGGATATCTATCACCTTGGGACTAGTTTCATATATTGCCATTGCTTTTTGGCAGGCTCAAACAAATTTAAGTGAAGTACAAGAGCATAAAAATTTCATCTCTCAAAAAGGTATAAGTGAAGCATGAGAGGAAATGACAAGCTACTCTCAAAAGATATAAGTGAAGATCAATGAGTAGTCAAACAATTAAGTAGCTATGTGAGGACTCTCTCTCTCAATAAATATTTTCAGATCTGAGTATTTTATTTAAACAGCAAGTAAAAGAAAAAATATCACTCAAATAATAGCACGCATAATGTGAACGAATAAAAAATTTAGGCTCAACATAGGCTAACCGATAATTGTTGATGAAGAGAGGTGGGATGCGTAGCATCCCCAAGCTTAGATGCTGGAGACTTCTTGAAATATTTACTTGGGGTGCCTTTGGCATCCCCAAGATTGAGCTTTTGTATCTTGTTCAATCCTCTCATATCATGGTTTCACCTATTCTCAAAAACTTCATCCACACAAAACTCGAAAAGAACTCGTGAGATAGGTTAGTACACATAAGAACAAATCAACACTTCATGTACTGCCAAGACAAGTTGCATAATAATTTTCAAACATTAGGTACTGTATACTATCATTTCCACAATTTATATCCACCAATATAGGCTATGGAAACTATAGGATAAGTAGATAACGAAACTATGACAGCAATCTGTCCAAACAGAACAGTCTGTAGCAATCTATTAAACCAGTATACTTATGTAACTCAAACAATTATGAAAATTTAGGAGATCCTATAAAATTTATATTAAAATACTGTGTAAAAATTTCAGAAACTTTCCACGTTCCAGTAAAATATGAAAATTCAAACACTACAGCAAAAGTTTCTGTTTATACACAGCACACATCAAACATGCAATTCAAGCATCCTAAAAGGCAATTCTCGCAACTTTTTATTGAAAAACAAGATTATAAATAACACCTAACGGAAAACAAGATAATAAAATGATGCTCCAAGCAAAACTCATATTATGTGACGACTACAAATATAGCTCCAAGTATGATATACCGATAGTGTTGAAGATGAAAGAGGGGATGCCTTCCGGGGCATCCCCAAGCTTAGCCGCTTGAGTCTTCCTTGGATATTACCTTGGTGGTGCCTTGTGCATCCCCAAGCTTTGGTTCTTGTCACTCCTTGTTCTCCTCATATCGGTGTCTCACCCAAAACTTGAAAACTTCAATCACACAAAACTTAACGAAACTTCGTGAGAAGGGTTAGTGTAATAAAGATAAATCATTCACTTAGGTACTGTCAAGACAAGATTAATAATTGTTCTCACTTAATACCTACTGCATTCTATCATTCCCATAATTTATGTCACTGAATATAAGCTATGGGAACACTAAAACAAGCAAACTATGCATGCAAAACAGAATCTGTCAAAAACAGAACAGTCTGTGAAAATCTGTAGTGTAACCATACTTACCTATCTCGAAAAATTCTGAAAAATTTGGAAAACCTGAATAATTTGTATATCAAGACTATGTAAAAATTTCAGATCATTATCGCGCTCCAGTAAAAAATTAAAATTCCTGTACTGGAGTCAAAATTTTCTGTTTTGGTTCAGCATCAATTATACTCATATTGTGAGTCATCCCAAAGGTTTTACTTGGACCTTTATTGAAATAAAAGGCATAAAACATGATTAATACAGTAGCTTAATCATGTAAACACATGAAAACAGAAAGTAAAAGTGTTGGGTTGCCTCCCAACAAGGGCTTTTCTTTAATGCCTTTTAGCTAGGCATGATGATTTCAAAGATGCTCACATAAAAGATAAGAATTGAAACATGCAAGAGAGCATCATGAAGCATATGACTAGCACATTTAAGCCTAAACCACTTCCTATGCATAGGGATTTTGTGAGCAAACAACTTATGGGAGCAAGAATCAACTAGCATAGGAAGGCAAAACAAGCATAACTTCAAGATTTTCAACACATAGAGAGGAAACTTGATATTATTGCAATTCCTACAAGCATATATTCCTCCCTCATAATAATTTTCAGTAGCATCATGAATGAATTTCACAACATAACCAGCACATAAAGCATTCTTTTCATGATCTACAAGCATAGAAATTTTACTACTCACCACATAAGCAAATTTATTCTCATCAATAGTAGTGGGAGCAAACTCAACAAAATAACTATCATGTGAAGCATAATCCAATTGAAAATTAAAATCATGATGACAAGTTTCATGGTTATCATTATTCTTTATACTATACATGTCATCACAATAATCATCATAAATAGGAGGCATGCTTTCATCATAATAAATTTGCTCATCAAAACTTGGGGGACTAAACATATCATCTTCATCAAACAAAGCATCCCCAAGCTTGTAGCTTTGCATATCACTAGCATCATGAATATTCAAGGAATTCATACTAACAACATTGCAATCATGCTCATCATACAAAGATTTAGTGCCAAACATTTTAATAACTTCTTCTTCTAACACTTGAGCACAATTTTCCTTTCCAGCATTTTCACGAAAGACATTAAAAAGATGAAGCATATGAGGCAACCTCAATTCCATTTTTTTGTAGATTTCTTTTATAGACCAAACTAGCAAAAAACAAGAAACTAAAAGATTTAATTGCAAGATCTAAAGATATAACTTCAAGCACTCACCTCCCCGGCAACGGCGCCAGAAAAGAGCTTGATGTCTACTACACAACCTTCTTCTTGTAGACTCGTGTTAGGCCTCCAAGCGCAGAGTTTTGTAGGACAGTAGCAAATTTCCCTCAAGTGGATGACCTAAGGTTTATCAATCCGTGGGAGGCGTAGGATGAAGATGGTCTCTCTCAAACAACACTGCAACCAAATAACAAAGAGTCTCTTGTGTCCCCAACACACCCAATACAATGGTGAATTGTATAGGTGCACTAGTTCGGCGAAGAGATGGTGATACAAGTGTAATATGGATGGTAGATAAGGGTTTTTGTAATCTGAAAATATAAAAACAGCAAGGTAACTAATGATAAAAGTGAGCACAAATGGTATTGCAATGCTCAGAAACAAGGCCTAGGGTTCATACTTTCACTAGTGCAAGTTCTCTCAACAATACTAACATAGTTGAATCATATGTAAATCCCTCACGTGCGACAAAGAGTTCACTCCAAAGTCACAAATAGCGGAGAACAAATGAAGAAATTATTGTAGGGTACGAAACCACCTCAAAGTTATCTTTTCTGATCAATCGTATGAGCTATCCCTATAAGTGTCACGAACAGCCCTAGAGTTCGTACTAAAATAACACCTTAAGATACACATCAACCAAAACCCTAATGTCACCTAGATACTCCAATGTCACCACAAGAACCCATGGGCTTGATTATACGATATGCATCACACTATTTCAGATTCATCATGTTCAATCCAACACAAAGAACTTCAAAGAGTGCCCCAAAGTTTGTACCGGAGAGTCAAGACGAAAACATGTGCCAACCCCTATGCATAGATTCCCAGGGTCACGGAACCCGCAAGTTGATCACCAAAACATACATCAAGTGGGTCAATAGAACATCCCATTGTCACCACGGATATCCCATCGCAAGACATACATCAAGTGTTCTCAAATCCTTAAAGACTCAATCCGATAAGAAAACTCAAAGGGAAAACTCAATTCATCACAAAAAGATAGAGAGGGGAAAACTCCATATGATTCATCTATATTAATAAAGCTCGCGGTAAATCAAGATCGTGCCATCTCAAGAACCCGAGAGAGAGAGATCCAACACATAGCTACTGGTACATACCCTCATCCCCGAGGGTGAACCACTCCCTCCTCGTCATGGAGACCGCCGGGATGATGAAGATGGCCTCCGGTGATGGTTTCCCCCTCCGGCAGGGTGCCGGAACGGGCTCCCGATTGGTTTTTCATGGCTCTAGAGGCTTGCGGCGGCGAAACTCCCAATCTAGGTTTGTTTCTGGGGGTTTCTCTATTTATAGGAATTTTTGGCGGCGGAAACAAGTCAGGGGGGTCCACGAGGCGGCGACAAGCCAGCAGGGCGCGCCCTAGGGGGGTGGGCGCGCCCTAGGGGCTTGTGGCTACCTCGTGGCTCTTCTGGCCCAACTCCAATGCTCCGTGGGTCTCTTCTGGTCCATAAAAAATCACCGTAAATTTTTATTCCGTTTGGACTCCGTTTGATATTCCTTTTCTGTAAAACTCAAAAACAAGGAAAAAACAGAAACTGGCACTGGGCTCTGGGTTAATAGGTTAGTCCCAAAAATAATATAAAGTTGAAGTAAAATGATTGTAAAACATCCAAGAATGATAATATAACAGCATGGAACAAGCAAAAATTATAGATACGTTGGAGACGTATCAGCCGGCGAGCAGATTCTTCAAATACTTTCTCGAGATGTTCGGGCTCCATCGGCACCATTTGGGGCCGAACTCTATATTGCAGATCTCTTGCTTTGTAACTTTTTGCGAAGCCTACGCCGGCTTTCTGCCATTCCCGGATCTCTTCAGGAAGCTATTCTTCCTCAAGGGCCTGAAGAACAGTACCGAGCCGTACGCTTGCAGAGGGGCGGTGGTATGCGTCCGCGGCAGCCACTTCCCCCGCCTCACCCTCATCGACTCCGTCAAGAGGTGGCTGCGGCCATTCTTCTATGTGAAGAATGTCGACCCAGCGCTGGATTACATCCGGCTGTCGGCCATCGTCAACGATTCGCCCCCTGGGACGAATTGGACGCTGAACATGGAGAACAACGTGACCAACTGCATCCTCGACCGGCTGCAGGCGATGAGGAGCGGGGAGGGGCTGGTCACCGCCGACCTGGTGGCGACCTTCATCGCTCGGCGGGTGCTGGCTTTGCAGCCCCGACCACACCAAATGTGCGATATGGGTGGCCGGCACGATCCGTGCCGGCTGTCCACCATCGAGCTGACGCCGGCCCAGGTGGCGGCACGCGTGAACCACATCACCAACTTTAAGTTGGTCGTGCGCACGTGGCACTTCGGCAAGCCGCCGTACAACCGGCATGACCCAGCGCCCGCTGTATATTTTGTTGCAATTCTTCTTTTCGTTTGCTTTCCTTTTGTTCGTTGTACTCATTTGCCGTGTCGACTATAGTGGTTCGTGCGCCAGAATACGCCGGACGGACCCCATCCGCAAGTCTTTGAGGCAGACCGGGTGGAGTCCGACCCAGAGGACTTCGAGCTGGGAGAGGCCGCCGGTGAGGAGGTCGAATCCTCCGGGGAAGCCGAAGGGGTCGAGGCGGCCAGTGGTGCCGGGGCCGGTGGGTCAGGAGCCGGCGGGACTGAAGCGGCTGGTGCGTTCAACCCGGAACCCATGATTAAGGATTGGACTGACGACGATGATGATGACGACGTCCTTTTTGGATGCACCCCCTCCCACAGCTTGGCAGGAGCCACGGGAGAGGAGCGAGGAGCCGCAAGCACGGAGTCAGCTGCTCGAAGCGGCCCATCGTGAGAAGAGGCCGGCCGGGGGGCAGCCGTCGACGCACCAGCCAGCTCGGAAGAGGGCGCGCGCAACCGCTGCCCAGCGGGGTGTAGGGTCGCCACCCCGGGCCAGGAGCCAAATCCCCGTGGTCGTTGGGTAAGTAACTCCCTTTATATCTCGAGATTTCCTTTTTCGCTATTTTCGAGCCGGCCAGCGCTTGAGGGTCTTTCTCTCTCCTCCTTAGCGACGCCATCGAGCTCCCTGATGCAGGCTCGGTGGTCGAGCCGGCGGACGCCGCCAGCCGGCTCGCTCAGGAGCACGTGGCCACGGTGCGAGAGGAGAAGAAACAGCTCGCTACCTTGAGGTCCGCGCAGGGAGCGTCGAAGGGCGCGTCCACGCGTTCCACGACGTCGAGTGATGGACGGCGGGGGCGGCGCCTTGATCCGGCATGTGCCACGGAGTCGGTGGCGGAATCGGCCCAAAGGTCAAGGCCGCCGTCGGCCGAGCCGCGGGGGCTGGACATGGAGGTGGTCCAGTCGGCGGAGCCGGCTCCCGCGATGGTGCACGAGCCGGTCATGGAGGTGGTCCAGCCAGCGGAGTCGGCTGTGATTCAGCCACCCGTCGAGCCGGTGGTGGCGGAACAGCCGGTCGTGCCGGTCGTAACGGAGGCGGTGCCCGGGGGAGGGGACGCGGCGGCTGTGGTGGTCGTTGAGACGGGCCAGACAGCGACGGCGCCATCTACAATGAGTGCAGGGGAGCGTGAGGCCGACTCCCGGGCCCTTGTGGTCGCCACGGGCCCTGCCCCGGCTTGCGCTGTGGTGGGGGCGCCGAGCGGCGGATCGGGCCGCGTGAAGCGGCGCATGTACGACGTCCTAAGGGACTGGGCGGCACTAGCTCGTGGTCCGGCTGCGCCGTCCTAGCCAGCCGACGGGCAGGTCCTGGTGCTGGGCGAGCCGACTCGCATTATGTCTCATTGCCGTGAAGGCTCGCCCGGTTTGCCGAAGCTGCTGAGGGCAACTTCGGACGCATAGAGGCGGCGATTGAGGTATGGTTAGTTTTTTGTACTTGTCTTTTTTGTTTCTTCCAGTGGGGTGCGCGAGCGCACCCACTGGGTGTAGTCCCCGAGATTCGGGATGGTTGAGCAGCCACGTGGCAGCTGGGCCGGATCTTTCTTGGCCTATCGTGTCCTAACCTTCTGCCCTTTGGTATGGGACAGGCCGAGAACGCCAAGCAGCAGGCGCTGTTCGACGAGGCCGTCTCCCTGCATTGAGCTGACAAGACTGCCTACTACCAGACCCAGGAGGAGCTGAAGGCGTCACGAGGTATGGCTGTTTCAGTGGGGGCCCGCAAGCGCACCCAGTGGGTGTAGTCCCCAAGGTTCGGGCCGACTGTGAGGCAGCCGGCTCGAACCTTCTTTGCTTAGCATTGGTCACTGAGCCTTGCTTCCTGTAGATGAGGTGGCCACCCTGAGCCAAGTTCGGCTGAAGCGGGACGAAATAGCCGCCGAGAGGGACCGGCTAGCCCGACACCTCGAGGCGTTTGCTTCGGAGTGGGACCGGCTGGGCGGGCTGGTCGTCGATGGCCAGTCGACGCGGGAATGCCTCGAGGCGGATCTGCAGAGGGAGACGGTGGCCAAGGAGGAGGCCGTCAAGCAGGCGGCCGACACCGACCGGGGGCCGCGGACCGGGTTCGAGTTCCAAAAGCAGGAGGCGGCCCGTGCCCGGGCGGAGGAGGCAGCGGAGAATGAGCGGAGCCTGGGCCTCAAGCTGGGGGTAGAGGTGGACGATGCCTTCCAACATAAGCGCCTCGTCCCTTGGGCCCCTTTTCTTTGCTTTTTTGACCTTGGTCTTACTTCTTGTTCCCCTCTTCTTTTAGGGCGGTTCCCGACTACCCAGAGCCGGGCCGAGCGGGCCGTGGAGAAGCACCGGAGTATTTCCGGCAGCGCGGGCAGGAGATCGGCGAGAACGATGCCTGGTCGCTTTCGGACATCGTGCTGGCCACCGAGACCCGGCTGATATACGTTCAGCGCTGCATGGACCGGCTCCACGCCATCGGCATGGGGGTGATCGCGGCCCTCTAGACGGAGTGCAAGGCCCCTCACGGGCAGGTGGCCCTATGGCTCGAACGTGCAGTGGCATGGCTCGAGGCTTGGAAAACCTCTGCCGCCTGGTCCGGGGCGCAGATGGCCCTCCGGTTGCCTTGTCCTGGTACCCCAGCATCAATTTCGACCGGCTGGCCACGATGCGTGCCGTCTCGACGGCGGAGCGGGCCGCTCGCGAGGAGGCCCTTATTCTTAGGGCCAACAAGCTGGCGTCCTACACCGCCCTGGAGGAGTACCTGCCCAAACTTGGCGAAGATGGCGAGCCGGTCGTGGAGGATTCCTCCGGCATTCCCAAAGGAGCAGAGGTCATGGCGGACGATGATGAAAGCACTGACTCCAGCATGGGGAGCGATACCGAGGATGTGTCGGCTGTGGAGGTGGACCCGAAGAAGGCGGCCGCCGCTGACCGGTCTGCGGAACGTGCCGGCGACGCGCCAAAAGCTTAGGCGGCTCTGCCTCCGACCCTGCTTGTCTTAGTTTTTCTGTCGCGCAGACTTTGTTAGAACGCATTTCCACCCACTTGGGTGTATTGTAACGAATTTGTGGCCCATTTCCTGGATCCTTTGTTTTTAAACTTGTTGGAGTTAATTGATGTTTGCGTGCCGGCTCGGCCATTTCCTTTATTGCTTTCTGCCTCTAACTCTCACGCTAGCTCCCTTCCGGCTTCCGCTCCGCCAGCCGGCCAGCCGGGAGCTGGACAGAGGCAGGGGCGGGGCATCGACCTTGGGGGAGATCGCGCGGTCCCTAGAGACATCCGGCTCAAGGTAGGGTGAGCCGTCAGAGGCCAGCTAGGGGTAACTAAACATGGCAAAAAGAGATCCGAGGCGGTCGACCGGCCCGAGCTGATCACTCCCCCTTTTGGTGCTTTTTCGTGCGGAGGCTTTTGGTTTGATGCTCTCGCCAGCCGGACAGCCGGATTCTGGCTGCGGCTGGAGCGGAGAGTGTACCTTAGCTTTGTGCGCACGGCTAGCCGTTCGGGGGGGGGGGGGGCTGGACTGGCCGGCCAGTCCCCGGGCCAGGGGAGCCGGTCCCCAGAGGCTAAATCATAGAGGAAAGCTTGAAATGAAAGGAAAAGGTAGTCCCCGAGAATCTCTCGGGGTACCTGCTGCATTCATTGGGCCCAAAAGGCAGGTGTGATACATACATACATTGATTCCTTAGCAGTAAAACGGACAGAGGAGTGCTGCGTTCCACGGGCGTTCCGTCTCCTCGCCGGAGGCGTCTCTCTTTGGCTTTTGTGGCTTCTGCGCGTCTATTAGATAGTACGCGTTGTTGTGCAGGGCCTTACTGACGATGAATGGTCCTTCCCATGGGGAGGACAACTTGTGCTGGCCTGTGGTTCGCTGAACCCGCCGGAGCACTAGATCGCCCTCACGAAAAGCGAGGGGCTGGATCCGCTTGCTGTGATTATGCCGCAGCTTCTGCTGGTAGATGGCCGACCGGCTTAGGGCCAGCTCGCGCGCCTCCTTGAGCAGGTCGACGCTGTCTTCTCTTGCTTCTTTTGCGTCCACCTCCGTGTACAGGGTGACGCGAGGCGAGTCGAACTCGACGTCTGTGGGAATGACCGCTTTGGACCCGTACACGAGGAAGAAAGGGGTGAAGTCGGTCGACCGGTTGGGTGTGGTTCTGAGGCTCCACAGGACCGCCGGCAGCTCGTCGACCCAATAGCCGGCTGAGCGTACGAGCGGTGTGACGAGCCGGGGTTTGATGCCGGCTAGGATCAAGCCATTCTCCCTTTCCGCTTGTCCGTTCGACTGCGGGTGGGCCACTGATGCGAGGTCGAGCCGGATGCCCTTTGTGGAGCAAAAACGCGCCAGTGCGCCCTTGGCGAAGTTGGTGCCGTTGTCGGTGATGATGTTGTGGGGTATGCCGTATCGGACAGTGATGTCTTTGATAAACCGGACGGGCACCGGGTCGTCCAACATCTTGATGGGTCGAGCTTCGATCCATTTCGTGACCTTGTCGACCGCCACCAGGAGGTGCGTCATGCTGCCTCGCGCGGTTTTATATGGCCCCACCATATCCAACCCCCAAATGGCGAAGGGCCACAAGATGGGGATGGTTAGGAGGGCCGTAACCGGTAGGTGGCTCTACGCACTGAAGCACTGGCATCCCTCACACTTGTCAACCAGATCTTTGGCTTCTTCCAGGGCTGTCGGCCAGTAGAATCCGTGGCATAACACCTTGGCCACCAGGGTTCTTGAGGCGGCATGGTGGACGCACTCGCCCTGGTGGATGTCTTGGAGGATCTCCTGTCCCTTCTCCGACTCGACGCAGCGCTAAAAATCGTCGGTTGCGCTGCGTCGGACCAGCTCATGGTTGATGATGGCGTAGGCGGGAGACCGGCGGTGAATCTGACGGGCCTCCGCCTCATCAGGGGGAAGCTCGCCGCGTGTAAGGAATGCGAGGATGGTATGCCGGGGCCGAGACTGGACCCGGCGCGGGCTCGGGCTGGGGCCCAACGGTTGCCGGCGCTGGGGCGTCATTCCCCGGGGCCAAAACCGAAGGCCCTTGGACCGAGCCGGCAGTCCCCGAGGCCAGTGCGGCGGAGGGCGCGCCCTCCACCATCGAGACGGCAGTGGGTTCGGGGCTGGCTGCTTGCGGAGGAGCCGGCGGAGCGCTTTGGCCCGAAGAGGAGCTGGAGGGATTCGTAGGTACGAAGATGGACTCCGACTCGGGGGGAGGGCTTCATCGATGGCTTGCGCAGCCGCTCGAGGGAGACGCTGGCTAGGATAGCCTGCCGGGTCGAGCCGATATTTGCCAGCGTATCGGCCGCCTCGTTGTCTGCCCGGGGGACATGGTGGAATTCACAACCCTCGAAAGAGCCGGTGAGCTGCTGGACGAGGAAGCGCTTGCCATGTTGGCGTCCCTAGCGTCCCACTCGCCAGAGACCTGCTGCACCACGAGGTCCGAGTCGCCGAAGCATATGATGCGTCGGATGCCGATTTCCTTTGCGAGCCAGAGTCCATGGACGAGAGCCTCGTACTCGGCCACGTTGTTGGAGGCGGCGAAGTGGATCTGGAGTGCATACTTGAGCTGGTCCCCCTTTGGGGACGATAGGACGACGCCAGCTCCTAAGCCGGTCCGCATCTTTGAGCCGTCAAAGTGCATGCGCCAGTGCGTGGAGTTAGGAGGCGGCGACACGAACTGGGTCTTAGCCCAGTCGACGAGGAAATTATCCATCACGTGAGACTTGATGGCCATTCATGGCTCATACTGGATGTCGTGGTCGGCCATGGCGATGGCCCATTTGGCAATCCGGCCAGTGGTATCCCGGCTGCCCAAGATCTCGGAGAGGGGCGACGTGCTCACCACGGTGATGGTATGCTCTTGGAAGTACTACTTCAGTTTCTTCGCGGCGAAGTATATGCCGTAGCACATCTTTTGGTAGTTGGGGTAGTTTTTCTTGGAGGCGGAGAGGACCTCGCTCAGGTAGTAGACGGGGCGCTGAACCGGCATCGCACTGCCCTCCTCAGGTCATTCCATGACCAGGATGACGCTGACCACGCATGTGGTCGCAGCGATGTACGCCAGCATAGGTTCCTTCTCAACCGGCGCGGCCAAGATGGGTGCGGTGGAGAGGGCCCGCTTGAGGTTGCAAAAGGCCTCGTCTCCTGGTCGGTCCACTCGAACATGGTGGTCTTCTTCATGAGTTGTTAGAGGGGCAGCGCCTTCTCACCCAGCCGGCTGACGAACCGGCTGAGCGAGGCGAGACAGCCGACAAACTTCTGGACGTCGTTCAACTCGACCGGTCGGCGCATGCGCTTGATGGCTCTGATCTTCTCCGGGTTTGCTTCGATTCCGCGGGCGGAAACAAAGAGCATTTCTCTGGGTTGAGCCAGACCTTTTAATCGCGCAGGTTGGAGAAGGTTTCCCGAAGGTCGTCCAGGAGGCTGAAATGCTTCTCGGTTATAACGACTATGTCGTCCACGTAGACATGCACGTTTCTGCCGATTTGGGGCCGGAGGCACTTTTGCATGCAACGTTGAATGGTCGCGCCGGCGTTCTTGAGGCCGAATGACATGGTGATGTAGCAGTAGGCCCCAAAGGGGGTGATGAAGGAGGTCTTCAGCCGGTCGGCCGGGTCCAATTTATCTGGTGGAAGCCGGAGTAGGCATCGAGAAAAGACAGCAAATCGCAGCCGGCCGTGGAGTCGATCACCTGATCGATCCGGGGCAGGGCGAAAGGGTCCTTGGGGCATGCCTTGTTCAGGCTGGTGTAGTCGATACACATACGCCAAGTCTTGTTCTTCGTCAGCACCAGGACTGGGTTGGCCAACCAGTCCGGGTGGAAAACTTTCATGATGAAGTCGGCTGCGAGAAGCCGGGCAATTTCTTCTCCTATAGTACGCCGCTTCTCCACGGAGAAATGGTGCAGGGGTTGCTTGACCGGTTTCGCATCCCGCCGCACGTGGAGTTTGTGCTCGGCGTACTTCCTCGGAACACCCGGCATGTCTTTCGGAGACCATGCAAAGATGTCCCGATTCTCACGGAGGAAGTCGACGAGCTTGCCTTCCTATTTGCTACTGAGGTTGGCCCCAATGGTGACGCACTGCTTGGGTTGGCCGGGTCGAGCGGCACTTGCTTGGTGTCTTTAGACAGCTGAAAAGCCGCCTCGTTTGCCATCTGGGATGGTGGGGCCGGCATGGCCGGCTGCTCGGTGGCCTGGGCCACGAGCCGGTCAAGCTGGCGTCTGTCCTCCGCGATGACCAAGTCTTCGGCCAGGAGGCTACTATCGCGCGCGCATTCGATCGACTTATTGTAGTCGCCGTCGATGGTGATGATGCCCTTGGGACCCGGCATCTTCAGCTTGAGGTAGGCGTAGTGGGGGACCGCCATGAATTTGATGAGCGCCGGCCTACCCAGCAGCGCGTGGTAGGGACTATTGAGGTCCACCACCTCGAACCACACCGGCTCGCGGCGGAAGTGGCTCTTGTTGCCGAAGAGGACGTCGAGCCGGATCTTGCCAATGGGAGAGCAGGATTGCCCCGGCATGATACCGTGGAAAACCGTCCAGGTCGGCTGCAGGTCATTCTCCTTGAGCCCCAACTTGAGCAGCGTGTCGCGATAGAGGATGTTGATGCTGCTGCCTCCGTTGATCAGCACCCGCGAGAAACGGTAGGTGAGCCTGTCGGAGGCGATGGTGGGATCGAGGATGAGGGCGTAGCTGCCGAGGTTCGGCATCACGGCCGAGTGATCCGCCCGGCTCCAGGTGACCGGCTTCTCGGACCAGTGAATGTACTGGGGGACCGAGGGCACCATGGGATTCACCTCATGTCGGCGCTGATGCTGGTTGTGCTTATCGTTGTCCTCGCTGATGAAGACGATGTAGGCTCCGTCCTGGTCGGGGAACTCGTAAGGGAGGCGGCCATTGTTTGGGGCCGGTAGCGTTGACCTTGATCCGCATGGCGGAGTCAACCGTGGCGTACTTGTCCGCCTTGGCCATGAGCTCCGCCAGGGTGGCCGGCTCAGAGCACATGAGCTTGTGCTTGAGCAGGGTGCTGATACGTCTCCAACGTGTCTATAATTTTTGCTTGTTCCATGCTGTTATATTATCATTCTTGGATGTTTTACAATAATTTTATAACAACTTTATATCATTTTTTGGGACTAACCTATTGACATAGTGCCAAAGTGCCAGTTGTTATTTTTGCTTGTTTTTTTTACTTCACAGAAAATCAATACCAAACGGAGTCCAATCGCGACGAAACTTTTTGGAGATTTTTTCTGGACCAGAAAACACCCAGTGGGACAAAGAAGTACCGGAGAAGTGTGCCGAGGAGAGGACAACCCACCAGGGCATGCCCTGATGGGTTGTGCCCTCCTCGGGACCCCTCTCCATCGCCTCTGATGCCTATAAATTCCCAAATATTCCAAAAACCCTAGGGGAGTCGACGAAACACAATTCCAGCCGCCGCAAGTTCCAGAACCGCGAGATCCAATCTAAACACCATCACGGAGGGGTTCATCTTCTTCATAGGTGCCTCTCCGATGATGCGTGAGTAGTCCACCATAGACCTACGGGTCCATAGGCAGTAGCTAGATGGCTTCCTCTCTCTCTCTCTCTCTCTTATGATTCTCAATACATTGGTCTCTTGGAGATCTATTTGATGTAAACTTTTGCCGTGTGTTTGTTGGGATCCGATGAATTTTGAGTTCATGATCAGTTTCTATCCATGAATATTATTTGAGTCTTCTTTGATCTCTTATATTCATGATTACTTAGCATCGTATTTCTTCTTCAAATCTTTGGTTTAGTTAGGCCAACTAGATCGATTTTTCTTGCCATAGGAAGAGGTGCTTTGTGATGGGTTCGATCTTGCGGTGTTCTTTCCCAGTGACAGAAGGGGCAGCAAGACACGCATGTATCATTGCTATTAAGGATAACAAGATGGGGTCTATTCCTACATGAATAGATCTTGTCTACATCATGTCATCGTTCTTATTGCATTACTCCATTTTTCCATTAACTTAATACACAAGATGCATGCTGGATAGCGGTCATTGTGTGGAGTAATAGAGGTAGATGCAGGCAGGAGTCGGTCTACCTATCTTGGATGTGATGCCTATATAATGATCATCGCCTTGAATATCGTCATGACTATTCGATTTTCTATCAATTGCCCAACAGAAATTTGTTCACCCACCGTGCACTATACTCATGAGAGAAGCCACTAGTGAACCCTACGGCCCCCGGGTCTACTTTTCCAACATATTGCTTTCAGATGTATCTTTTTGCATCTTTGTTTTCAGATATATAAAACCAAAAACCAAAAAACATATTGCTGCATATTTTATTTGCCTTTTCTATTTTGTGTTCTTGAGAGATGTATCTCTCCTATCTATCACTACCTAATCTATCTTTTTACCGTAGAGAGATTGACAACCTCTCTTTCGCATCGGGTTGCAAGTATTTGTTGTTTGTATGCAGGTGCTGCTTGTTGGGTGGTGGTTATCCTCCTACTGGTTCGATAACCTTGGTTTTATAACTGAGGGAAATACTTACCGTCGCTGTGCTGCATCATCCCTTCCTCTTTGGGGAAATACCGACGCAGTCTCAAGCCACGTCAAAGGATTTTCTGACACCGTTGCCGGGGAGGAAGCGGTCTCTTCTACGTGCCTATCGTAGGCGCCGAGGGGACTCCATCATCTACCAGGTTCCTAATCACAAATCTCATCTCCTTGCAATTACATTATTTGCCATTTGCCTCTCGTTTTCCTCTCCCCCACTTCACCAATTTGCCGTTTTATTCGCCCTCTTTCGTTTGCCCTTTTTCTTGCCGGATCTCTTCCTTGTTTGCAATCTTGTACGCGTAGTCACGATGACTCAGGAAAAACCAAGTTGTGTGATTTTTCCAATACTAATAACAATGATTTTATTAGTACTCTGATTACTACTTCCGCCACTAGTGCGGAGTCTTGTGATATTAATGCCGCTTTGTTGAATCTTGTCATGAAAGATCAATTTGCTGGTACTCCTAATGAGGATGCCGTGTCCCATCTAAACACATTCGTAGAATTGTGTGATATGCAAAAGAAAAAAGATGTGGACAATGATATTGTGAAGTGAAATTATTTCATTTTTCCTTGCGGGATCATGCAAAAATTTGGTTTTCTTCGTTGCCTCGCAATAGTATTGATTCTTGGAATAAGTGCAAAGATGCTTTTATCACTAAGTATTTTCTGTTTGCGAAAATTATTTCCCTTAGGACGCAAATCATGAATTTTAAGCAACTTGAGCATGAACATGTTGCACAATCTTGGGAAAGAATGAAGTTGATGCTAAGAAATTGTCCTACACATGGTTTGAATCTTTGGATGATCATACAATTTTTTTATGCGGGATTGAATTTTGTCTCTAGACATCTTTTAGATTCCGCCGCGGGTGGTACTTTTATGGAGATTACTTTGGGTGAAGCTACTAAATTGCTAGATAAAATCATGGCTAATTATTCTCAATGGCATACCGAAAGAGCACCTACTAGTAAGAAAGTTAATTCGGTTGAGGAAATTAGTACTTTGATGAAATTGGATGCTAGTAAAAATGCTCCTATTGATCTTAATGATGTGCCTTTGTCTACCTTGATTGAGCAAAATAGTGATTCCGTAGATGTGAATTTTGTCTCGCGAAACAATTTCAATAACAATGCTTATAGAGGTAATTTTAATCCTAGGCCTTTTCCTGGAAATTCCTCTAATAATTATGGTAATTCCTATGGTAATTCTTCCTACAATAATAATAGGAACACCTCTGATCTTGAGAGTAATATTATAGAATTTATCAATGTGCAAAAGGCTTTCAATACTATGATAGAAGAAAAGTTGAATAAGATTGATGATATGTCAAGAAGCATTGATAGAATTTCTCATGATGTAGAAAATCTCAAGTTGAAAGCTTTTGTGCCTAAGATTGATGAATCTATTAAAGCTTTATATGTCTCCATGGATGAAAGTAAGAAAAGAACTGCTATGCTTAGAGCTAAAAGAGAAATCTTAGAAAAATCGTTTTCTAGTGATTGCCTTCATAAAAAAGATGTAGATCTTAAAGTGATTGGTGTATCTACTATTGATTCCTTCTTTAGTAATATTAAAATTGCTAATGAAGGGACTGAAGTAGAGTCATCTTTAGTTAGAAGGTGTCCCAATAATTTGGAGGGTGAAAATGTTGATGAAAATTTTGCTAAAAGTGGGTTTGAAGAGGTCAAAACTTTAACTAGTGATGTGCCCACTATCTTGGATTGCAAAGATTTTAATTATGATAGTTGCTCTTTGATTGAATGTATTTCTTTGTTGCAATCTATGTTGAATTCACCCCATGCTTATGAGCAAAATAAAGATTTTACTAAACATATCATTGATGCCATGATGAGATCTTTTGAAGAAAAGTTGGAGTTGGAAATTTATATTCCTAGAAAATTACATGATGAGTGGGAACCCACCATTAAATTCAAGATTAAAAATTATGAGTGCTTTGCTTTATGTGATTTGGGTGCTAGTGTTTCCACGATTCCGAAATCTCTATGTGATGTGCTTGGTCTTACCAATATTGAAGAATGCTCTCTTAATTTGCACTTGGCGGATTCTACTATTAAAAAGCCTTTGGGAAGAATTAATGATGTTATTATTCTTGCAAATAGAAATTATGTGCCCATTGATTTTATTGTGCTTGATATTGATTGCAATACGTCTTGTCCCATTATACTTGGTAGACCGTTTTTACGCAATATAGGTGCCGTGATTGATATGAAAGAAGGCAATATTCGTTTTCAGTTTCCCTTGAGAAAGGGTATGGAACACTTCCCTAGAACAATAATTAAGCCACCATATGAATCAATCATGAGGGCATCCTATGGATCCAAAACCAAAGATGACAATACTTGAATCTTTGTGTTATGCCTAGCTAGGGGCGTAAAACGATAGCGCTTGTTGGGAGGCAACCCAATGAATAAATAAATTTTTGCTTTTTCCTTTCTGTCTATGAGTGTTGACACAATTATGCCTCTGTTATGATTGTGTTTTTGTGTTTTATTTAGTGTTTGTGCCAAGTAAAGCCTTTAGGATGATTCATAGGATGAGTAGAAGTGATGCTGAATCTGAAACAGAAACTTTGTGTCCAGTATATGAATTTTCATTTTTTGCTGGAACGTGATATTGAGCTGAAATTTTTACACAGTGTTTATATACAAATTACTTACGTTGTCCTAATTTTTCAGAATTGTTAGATTTAAATAAGTATGGTTAGAGTACAGATTACAACAGACTGTTCTGTTTAAGATAGATTCTGTTTTCGTTGCATTGTGTGCTTGTTTTGATGAATCTATGGGTTATATTCAAGGGTATGAGCCATGGTAAAGTTAAAATACAGTAGGTATAATGCAATAATAAAATATGAATGGGTTTGCAACAGTACCTAAAGTAGTGATTTGCTTTATTATACTAACGGATCTCACGAAGATTTTGTTGAGTTTTGTGTGATTGAAGTTTTCAAGTTTTGGGTGAGATCACGATGGATGAAGGAATAAGGAGTGATAAAATCCTAAGCTTGGGGATTCTACCGCACCCCCAAGATATATCCAAAGAGTAACAAGCAACTAAGCTTGGGGATGCCCCCGAGTGGCATGCCCTCTTTCTTCTAACGACCATCGGTATTTTACTTGGAGCTATATTTTTATTCGTCACATATCATGAGTTTTGCTTGGAGCGTCTTGTATCTTTGCTTGCTTTGCTTGTTAGTTTTTTCACTTGTATCCTTGCTGTACACACCTACTTGTGACATCCAAAATTATGCTATGATTTGTTAGAATTGCTCTCTGTGCTTCACTTAAACTTTTTGAGCTATAGAATTGCTCTAGTGCTTCACTTATATCATTTTGAGCACGGTGTGCTTGGAATTTTTTTGTAGAAATACTCTCATGCTTCACTTAGATTAATTTTAGAGTTAGTAAATTTTGAAGAAATCCTCTCATGCTTCACTTATAATATTTTGAGAGATGGAATCTTTATGCTCATGTGCTTCACTTAAATTTGTTTGAGCTTGTCAAAAAAGCAATGGAAATATATGAAACTAGTCCCAAAGTGATAGATATCCAAGGAGGATATAATAAAAACTACCTAATCTATCTTTTTACCATAGAGAGATTGCTGCATATTTTATTTGCCTTTTCTATTTTGTGTTCTTGAGAGATCTATCTCTTTTATCTATCACTACCTAATCTATCTTTTTACCGAGAGAGATTGACAACCTCTCTTTCGCGTCGGGTTGCAAGTATTTGTTGTTTGTGTGCAGGCGCTGCTTATTGGGTGGTGGTGATCCTCCTACTGGTTCGATAACCTTGGTTTCATAACTGAGGGAAATACTTACCGTCGATGTGCTGCATCATCCCTTCCTCTTTGGGGAAATACCGACGTAGTCTCAAGCCACGTCAGGTGCCGTCCCGGTAGCCCTCGGAGAAGTATTGGATCGCCTGTACCTCGTGCACCCCCTCGCAGGAGTTGTGTAGCTCGGTCCAACGCGTGAGGTAGTCGCGAAGGGACTCGTCCGGCCCCTGATCGCACAAGGCCAGCTCGCGGGGGCGGCCGGGTCGTTTGTAGGTGCCGGTGAAGTTGCGTACGAACGCCTCTTCAAAATCCATCCAGGTGTTGACGCTGCTGGCCGGCAGGCAGTTAAGCCATGTCCGGGCCGAGCTCAGTAGCATGAGGGGGACGTAGCGCACCGCCACGCGCTTGTTGCCCCGGGTGATGCCGACTGCAGTGGTGTAGTCGATCAACCAGTCTTCGGGCATGGCCATCCCGTTGTGCTTGGGCGTGTCACGTGGCAACGTGAAGCCGGTCGGGAACGGCACGTTGCGAATGCGTGGCCCAAAGCAGGCCGGGCCGATTGGGCCTTCCTCCTCCAGAAGAAGGGACTCCGCTAGTCGTTCGATGTAGGCTCGAGCGTCGTTCTCGCTCTTAGGGATGTGAGGTCCGAGCCGGGCGGCGAGCTCGGGACGGACCGCCGGCTCGGGTGAGCACGCTCGATCACGACGTGGGGGCGGCGCATCGTTCCACTGGCTGGTTATGGCCGGCTGCTCGTCGCCGTGCTGAGAACGCCCTCCGCAGCTCTGGCCGGCTCGGCGCCCGGACTCATGCGGGGAAGAGGAATGTTGTGCCTACCGGTGCCCGCTGGCAACCGGCGCGTTGTGTCCCTCGGGACGAAGGGAGCCGGCGCCCGCTTGAGCCAGGTCGAGGCGGACCTATTGCTCGTTGGCGGCGGTGATGAGGTCTTGAATATGTCGCTCCTACTGCGCATGCTCCTCGCCCTCCATGGAGGCTGATAACCCACAAGTATAGGGGATCGCAACAGTTTTCGAGGGTAGAATATTCAACCCAAATTTATAGATTCGACACAAGGGGAGTCAAAGAATATTTGAGAGTATTAGCAGCTGAGTTGTCAATTCAACCACACTTGGAGATTAAATATCTGCAGCAGAGTGATCAGTAGCACAGTAGTATGATAGTTTGATAGTAGTAGTAATAGTAACAGTAATGGTAGCAGTGATAGCAATAGTTTTGTAGCAGTTGGAATAGTAGCAGCAGTAGTATTAACTTAGCAAGAACAATAAGTGGAAAACTCGTAGGCACTGGATCGGTGAACTCGTTGGATGATATTCATCGTATAACAGTCATAACCTAGAGCGATATAGAACTAGCTCCAGTTCATAAATGTAATGTAGGCATGTATTCCGTAAATAGTCATATGTACTTATGGAAAAGAACTTGCATGACATCTTTTGTCCTACCCTCCCGTGGCAGCGGGGTCCATAAGGAAACTAAGGGATATTAAGGCCTCCTTTTAATAGAGAACCGGAACAAAGCATTAACACACGGTGAATACATGAACTCCTCAAACTATGGTCATCACCGGAAAGTATCCCGACTATTGTCACTCCGTGGTTTACGGATCATAAAACGTAATAGGTGCATATGACTAGCAAGATCGGATCAAGAACATAGATATAATGGTGATAACATAAACAGTTCAGATCTGAAATCATGGCACTCGGGCCCTAGTGACAAGCATTAAGCATGGCAAAGTCATAGCAACATCAATCTCAGAACATAGTGGATACTAGGGATCAAGCCCTAACAAAACTAACTCGATTACATGATGAATCTCATCCAACTCCTCACCGACCGGCAAGCCTACGAAGGAATTACTCACTCCCGGTGGGGAGCATCATGGAATTGGTGATGGAGAAGGGTTGATGATGACGAAGACCGAAGATTCCCCTCCCCGGAGCCCCAAACGGGCTCCAGATCCAGCCTCCCGATGAAGAACAGGAGGTGGCGGCGGCTCCGTATCGTAAAACGCGATGAAACTTTCTCTCTGATTTTTTTCTCTGAAAATAGGAATTTATAATGCCGGAATTAGGGTCAGTGGGGCCCCGAGGTGGGCACAACCCAACAGGGCGCGCCTGGGGGGGCTGGCGCACCCTGATGTATCTTGCCCAGCCAGGGGGCCCCCTCCGGTAGTTCTTGGCTCAAGTATTTATTTATTTATTCTAAAATAAATCTCCAAAAAGTTTCGTCCAATTCCGAGAACTTTTATTTCTGCACAAAAAACAACACCATGGTAGTTTTGCTAAAAACCGCGTTAGTCCGGGTTAGTTTCATTCAAATCATGCAAATTAGAGTCCAAAACAAGGGCAAAAGTGTGAGGAAAAGTAGATACGATGGAGACGTATCAACTCCCCCAAGATTAACCCATTGCTTGTCCTCAAGCAATTTAGTTGACAAACTGAAAGTGATAAAGAAAAACTTTTACGAACTCTTTTGTTCTTGTTTACATATATATGCTCAAGAAGCACCCAGGTTTTCAGCAAAGATTATGACTAACCATGCCAACAATAACTCTTAGAAATTATATTAACTTATATCAATAACATAAGCAACTAGCGAGCAATAATAAGTTATCTCAAATGCCAACACTTATTCAAAACAATCATGATACAATATGGCAATAGTGGTATATCGCTTGCCCTTTCTCAGACCGCAAAACATAAATGCAGAGCACCTCCAAAGTTCAAGCAGCGACTAAACATTGTAATTCATGGTAGAAAAGATCCAGTCATGCTGCACCCAACATCAACTATACACAATGCATGAGTATGACAATAGTGCTCTCAGGTCTGGCGCTTATTTGCGAAGGTGATGACGCAACATAAAAGTAAATAGATAATCCCTTCGCAGAGGGAAGCATGGATTTGCATAGGTGCCAGAGCTCAAATCTTAAAACAGAGATAGATATAATTTTGGGAGGTCCACCCTTCCTATCAACGTTACGACCAAGAGTTATCAATATCTTCCATGCTAAACAAATTAGCGGCGGTTCCCAAGCTGTAAAAGTAAAGGTTTACTCCCCCTCCACCAACAATCACACTCCACGGCTAGCCGCATCCACGGGTACCGTCCAAACCAACAACATTCCTGGGGGAGTTTTGTTTAATTATTTTTGATTTTTGAATTCGGGACTGGGAATCCCTATTACTGCCCCTCTCGTGTAAGGACAAGTGAATAAACACTCATCATGAGAGTAAGCCGCTTAGCATGGAAGATACTGACCGCCCCTTGTCGCTCCATGAGCGGTCCAGGCACACAAAACAGATATTCATTTGAATTTTAGAGATGTCACATGCAAATTTACTTTGGAAAATCAGGGTAATACCACATATAGGTAGATATAGTGGACTCATCTGGAATAACTTTGGTTCAAGGATTTTGATGCACAAGTAGTATTCCCACTTAGTATAGGCAAAGGCTAGCAAATAGATTGAGAAGCGGCTAGCTAGAGAGCGAAAACGGTCATGAACATGCATTACATATAATAAACATTGACTACTAGCATGAGTAGGATATGGACACCATGAACATAAATATCATGAAGGCTATGTTGGTTTTGATTCAACTACATGCGTGAACATGTGCCAAGTCAAGCCACTTGAAACATTCAGAGGAGGATACCATATCATCATACCACATCACATCCATTTTAATGCATGTTGACATCCAAGATAAATCATTATCCACTCCTAGCTACTTAAGCATGGCATGAGCAATTATAATCTCTAATGGTCATTGAAAACATGTTTGATCATAATATGCTAAATCAAGGATACTAGGTTAAACATATTTACAAAAACAAAAACAAGTTGAGTTCATACCCGCTTTTCTCTGCCACAGTCAATTCATCAAATATCGTCATCATTGCCTTTCACTTGCATGACCGAATGATAAGAAAATAATAATAGTGCAAGAGTGTCGTGGACTAAGATGGAATTTGCAACATTTTATTCAACAGGAGAAGAAAAGGTAAAATGGGCTCTTTGTTACATTAACAATGATGCATATGAGAGCGACTCAACATTTTCATCGTGGTCTTCTCCTTGGTATGACTCAAACAAAAAAAGAATTTCAGAGAAACACACTAAAATATTTTTGGAGTTTTTGGTTTTTTTCTTGAAGAAAGCAAATTAAAGAGGAAAAACGAAAACGAGAAAAACAATTTACACGGGAAAGCTCCCAACAAATAAAAGAAGAAACGAGAAATCTTTTTGGGTTTCTTTTAATGCTACAATTAAAATAAGCTAGAAAGAAAAACCGAAAAGAAGTAGGAAATATTTTTGGATTTTCTTAAAGTTTCTCAAACACACAAGAAGAAAGCGAGAAAACAAATTTAGCATGGATATTACAATGAAAAAGTATGAACACCGACAACTGGAATGAAATGTGTAAACATGAATGTAATGTCGGTGGAAATACGTACTCCCCCAAGCTTAGGCTTTTGGCCTAGCTTGGTAATAACCATCCGCCTGGATAATAGTCTGAGCGATAGCTCACCGAGGCCCTGGGTGCAAACGCCTCGGCCCTCCTGGCAGCTTTGACCTCTGCATTGTACGCATGGGCTTCGGTCTCAAGAACAGAGTATCTTCCCCTACTATGAAAATCAAAGAGAGCAGGAGCAGGCAAAGTGACAGGCACAACGTTTTTTTATTAAATCTCAAGTTATAGGTATAGTTAGTTGCCATGCCCGTAAGGAACTTATGAAGCTTCATGGCCTCAAAGTCTAAATACTGAATAGGTAAGATGGGGTCATTAGGCCAAGGTGATACGTTTAGTCTCTCTGCTACACGGGAGGCATAAATTCCTCCATAAAAATTTCCACTAGCAGCATTGTGCTGCAATCTTCGTGCAACAATTGCTCGGAGATTATAACATTTATTTCTAGTTATGGCAGTGTGTATGAGACTCAAATCAGGAGTACACAGTGTGCTCCAATCTTGTTTGCCTACGATACATTTGCCATTAAAGAGTGCGAAGTAATTTATTGATGGGAAATGGATACTTTTAATTCTTCCTTGTGTTACTCCCCTATCTTCACCAAAGCAAAGATTAACCAACAATGACTCATATTCAGATTTTGTTGGTTCATCAAGGGAACCCCAATATGGAAGTTTGCATGCTTCACTGAACATTTCTAACGGCATGGTGAAGGAAATCTCATAAAGGTTGAATGAAACTCTAGACTCACGAGGAAAATATTTAAATTTCTTTGTGAATGTTTTCGTGAGTTCGAGGTGTTGAGGGCACTTATCTGCGATGAAGGGAGCAAGCTCTGTATTGTGGATATATTGTTCAAATTCCTCCTTAATACCTGCACCTTCCATGAACTCATCGCACGGCCACAAGCATGATTTGGTGGCGGCATCTCGCATCGAGCTTTCGCTTGGTTCAACATAAGATTGTCGGACCGAGCTTCCACTTGATGAGGCCTCCGAGGACCTCCTCCTCGAAGAACTCCTAAAGAATTGCATTTTTATTTGCGAACAAATTTCTGAAATATTTTTGAGACACAAAATTTTGTTAACAGTGATGGTCGGAGATTCTTCAATAACATTTATACCATTCACTTGGAATTGTTTCTTCGGGAAGTGCACCGTATGCTCATTACCATTGATATGAAAAGTGACTTTTCTTTTATTGCAATCAATAACAGCCCCTGCAGTATTCAAAAAGGGTCTACACAGGATAATCGATGTGTTGTCGTCCTCGGGCATCTCAAGAGTAACAAAGTCCGTTAAGATAGTAACATTTGCAACAACAATGGGCACATCCTCACAAATACTGATAGGTATGGCAGTTGATTTGTCATCCATTTGCAATGATATTTTAGTAGGTGTGAGTTTATTCAAATCAAGTCTCTTATATAAGGAGAAAGGCATAACACTAACACTGGCTCCCAAGTCACACAAAGCAGTTTTGACATAGTTTCTTTTAATGGAGCAAGGTATAGTTGGTGTTCCCGGATCTCCAAGTTTTTTAGGTACTCCATCCTTAAAAGAATAATTAGCAAGCTTGGTGGAGATTTCAGCTTCAGGTATCTTTCTTTTATTAGTGATGATGTGTTTCATATACTTTGCATAGGGGGCCATCTTTAAAATATCAGTTA
Organism: Elymus sibiricus; assembly: GCA_039707655.1. Taxonomy (NCBI): domain Eukaryota; kingdom Viridiplantae; phylum Streptophyta; class Magnoliopsida; order Poales; family Poaceae; genus Elymus; species Elymus sibiricus. Next base: position 182,253,601 of record CM077669.1, on the reverse strand, counting down.
AACGGGTACGCAAAAAGACTGGCCTAATCATTTCAGCAAAGCGCTCAAATTCTTCACCATCCTTTTTCTTAGATGGCTTAGGTGGAAATGGCATGGGTTTCTGAACCCAGGGCTCTCTTTCTTTACCGTGTTTCCTAGACACAAAGTCTCTTTTATCATAACGTTTATTTTTAGATTGTGGGTTATCAAGATCAAGAGTAGGCTCTATTTCAACATCATTATCTGGTTCTTTATCATTATTAGGTTGAGCATCTTCATGAACATCATCATTGTCACTAGGTGAATGTTCATTACCAGACTGAGTTTCAGCATCGGAAATAGGGACATCATTATTATCAGGAGGTTTTTGTATCTCAGGTTCACTAGAGGTATGCAAAGTCCTATCATTTTTATGTTTATTTTTCTTTCTAGAAGGACTAGGTATATCAGTATTAATTCTCTGAGAGTCTTGTTCAATTCTTTTAGGATGACCCTCGGGATAAAGTGGTTCTTGGGTCATTCTGCCTCCTCTAGTTACTACTCTAGCAGCAAAATCATTCATATTACTATTCATTTCATCAAGCAATTTTTTTGGGACTTAGCATCTTGTTCTAACTGAGTTTGAACCATAGAGGCATGCTTCCCTATACCTCTAACATCATTACTGATTCTAAATAGCAAGTCACTCAAGCGAGCAATCATATCAGAATTATATTTCAACTGTTTCAGGACATGTGCATTGAAATGATCTTGCTTCATAATATAGTTGTCAAACTCATATAAGCACTGACTAAGATGTTTATTGTAAGGGATATCACTTTCATCAAACTTTAATAAAGAATTTACCTCCACCACCTGTGGAGGTGGTGGTCTGTCAAGGCCATGTATTTCTTCAATAGGTGGCAAATTCTTAACATCCTCAGCTTTAATACCTTTTTCCTTCATAGATTTCTTTTCCTCTTGCATATCTTCAGGACTGAGAAATAAGATACCCCTCTTCTTCAGAGTGCGTTTAGGCGGTGGTTCAGGAAGATTCCAATCATCATATTTCTTCAATATGTTATTCAATAATTGCTCAGCTTGTTCAACAGTTCTTTCCCTGAAAACACAACCAGCACAACTATCTAGGAAGTCCCTAGAAGCATCAGTTAGTCCATTATAGAAGATATCAAGTATTTCATTTTTCTTGAGAGGATGATCAGGCAAAGCATTAAGCAATTGGAGAAGCCTCCCCCAAGCTTGTGAGAGACTCTCTTCTTCAATTTGCACAAAGTTAAATATTTCTTGTAAGGCAGCTTGTTTCTTATGAGCAGGAAAATATTTTTCAGAGAAGTAGTAGATCATATCTTGGGGACTACGCACACAACCAGACGTAAGAGTATTGTACCATGTCTTAGCATCACCCTTTAATGAGAACGGAAACAACTTGAGAATGTAATAGTAGCAAATCTTCTCATCATGAGCAAAGAGGGTGGCTATATCATTCAACTTAGTAAGGTGTGCCACTACAGTTTCAGTTTCATAGCCATGGAAAGGATCAGATTCAACCAAAGTAATTAACTCTGGGTCGACAGAGAATTCCTAATCCTTATCAGTAACAAAGATAGGTGAAGTAGCAAAGTTAGGATCACATTTCATTCTAGCATTCAAAGTCTTTTCCATATACTTGCGTAGAATTTTTTAAGATCATTTCTATCCTTGCAAGAAAGAATTTCTCTAGTTACCTCCTCGTCCATAACATAACCTTCAGGTATCTTAGGCATTTCAAATCTAGGAGAGCTAGGACTAATGGGTGTTTCATAGTCATCATCAGTTTCATAGGCTTCATCAGTTTTAGCAATCTCATCAGTTTCAGTAGTTTCATTTTCTTTAGCTCTAGCAATTTGTTCATCAAGAAATTCTCCTAGTGGCACATTATCATCAAGCATGGTACTAGCATCATCATAAGCATCATTCATAGCAGAGGTAGCATCATCAATCACTTGCGACATATCATGATTACTAGCATGTGGTGGTGTTGCAAGCTTACTCATAACAGAAGGTGAATCAAGTGCGGAGCTAGATGGCAGTTCCTTACCTCCCCTCGTCTTAGAGGAAAAAATCTTGGTCTTTGGATCCTTCAGATTCTTCATAGTGATCAATTGATATAAATCCCAAGTGACTCAACAAATATAGCTATGCTCCCCGACAACGGCACCAGAAAAAGGTCTTGATAACCAACAAGTATAGGGGATCGCAACAGTTTTCGAGGGTAGAGTATTCAGCCCAGATTTATAGATTCGACACAAGGGGAGACAAAGAATATTTGAGAGTATTAGCAGCTGAGTTGTCAATTCAACCACACCTGGAGATTAAATATCTACAGCAGAGTGATCAGTAGCACAGTAGTATGATAGTTTGATAGTAGTAGTAACAGTAACAGTAATGGTAGCAGTGATAGCAATAGTTTTGTAGCAGTTGGAACAGTAGCAGCAACAGTATTAACTTAGCAAGAACAATAAGTGGAAAACTCGTAGGCACTGGATCGGTGAACTCGTTGGATGATATTCATCATATAACAGTCATAACCTAGGGTGATATAGAACTAGCTCCAGTTCATAAATGTAATGTAGGCATGTATTCCGTAAATAGTCATACGTACTTATGGAAAAGAACTTGCATGACATCTTTTGTCCTACCCTCCCGTGGCAGCGGGGTCCATAAGGAAACTAAGGGATATTAAGGCCTCCTTTTAATAGAGAACCGGAACAAAGCATTAACACACGGTGAATACATGAACTCCTCAAACTACGGTCATCACCGGAAAGTATCCCGACTATTGTCACTCCGTGGTTTACGGATCATAAAACGTAATAGGTGCATATGACTAGCAAGATCGGATCAAGAACATAGATATAATGGTGATAACATAAATGGTTCAGATCTGAAATCATGGCACTCGGGCCCTAGTGACAAGCATTAAGCATGGCAAAGTCATAGCAACATCAATCTCAGAACATAGTGGATACTAGGGATCAAGCCCTAACAAAACTAACTCGATTACATGATGAATCTCATCCAACTCCTCACCGACCGGCAAGCCTACGAAGGAATTACTCACTCCCGGTGGGGAGCATCATGGAATTGGCGATGGAGAAGGGTTGATGATGACGAAGACCGAAGATTCCCCTCTCCGGAGCCCCAAACGGGCTCCAGATTTGGCCTCCCGGTGAAGAACAGGAGGTGGCGGCGGCTCCATATCGTAAAATGCGTTGAAACTTTCTCTCTGATTTTTTCCTCCAAAAATAGGAATTTATAGTGCCGGAATTAGGGTCAGTGGGCCCCGAGGTGGGCACAACTCACCAGGGCATGCCTGGGGGGGCTGGCATGCCCTGGTGAATTTTGCCCAGCCAGGGCCCCCCTCCGGTGGTTCTTGGCTCCAGTATTTTTTATTTATCCTAAAATAAATCTCCAAAAAGTTTCGTCCAATTCTAAGAACTTTTATTTCTGCACAAGAAACAACACCATGGTAGTTCTACTAAAAACAGCGTCAGTCCGGGTTAGTTTCATTCAAATCATGCAAATTAGAGTCCAAAACAAGGGCAAAAGTGTGAGTAAAAGTAGATACGACGAAGACGTACCAGAGGCTAGGTCGGCGTATGCCACCTGGGCTGCCCTCATGTTGGCCGCAGGGGTGTTGTAGGTGGGCAGCTTGCCGCCGAGGATTTCCACGACCACGCGGCTGCGGTTTCTGACCTCCCCACACCGGCTGGGCTCGTTGCCAGTTGGGGTGAGGCCGTAGGCGGAATTGTATTCGCGTTGCGCGGCCTCCATCCGATGTCGGGCGGTTGCGAGGGAGTTGGCCTCTGCAAACAAATGCTTGCGAGCCATCTCCAGCTCGGCTGTAGCGGTGGCTGGGTTGGCCATTGGTGCGATAGGGGTGCTCAATCCCTGGAGAGTGGAGCGGAGGAGGCGGGCGGCGGCGGCAGCCGCGTCCGCCTCCGCCCTAGCGCGAGACGCCGCGGCGGCCGCGTCGGCGTCCGCCCGAGCGAGGCCGGAACTCTTGGAGGAGCCGGTGGCCATCACCTCAATGCACGCGTCGGAGCCGGTGGCGCCATCCGGGGCGTCACGGACAACAGACGATGGAGGGTCCGTGACATCGCGTACCACGCTGGGGTACTCGTCGGCGGCGGGTGCATCGGAGATGCGGAGCCCCGCGAAGAGCGCGCAGAGGCCGTCCACATCTACGGTGACCACGCCATTTGAGAGAGGCAGCGGGTCGGCGACGACAAGCACCGCTCTAGGGTACTCATCGGGAGCCGGCGCGTCTCCGAGGCACAGATTGCCAAAGCGTGCGCAAAGGTCGTCAATGCAGACGGGAGCGTCATCTACGAGGTGGGCGGGGCTAGAGCCCAGCGCCACGCCATCTCCCGCAGAAGCGGGCGCTACTGGAGTGCTGAGCAGCCCGAGCACGTCGCGCTCGGCGGAGTCGATGAAGGGTCCCGCCCGGAGCGTGGCTCCAGCCGACGCCGCGCTTGGCCCCACGGTGGGCACCAACTGTCGTCGTTTTGTCACGGCAGATGCCATAGGGGCTTATCGAACGTGGGTGGGGCCGAATGGACGTCGTCGGGCTCCAGAAACGGGATTGGGAACAAGCGATGCAAGACACGCGATGTACCCAGGTTCGGGGACCTCTACGAGAGGTAACACCCCTAGTCCTGCTTGTTTGGTTGATGTTCTTCGTGGCTACAAGGTCGCTCCTTGAGCTGTTTGCTAGAGGAAGAAGAAGGAGCTCGCTAGCTCTTCCTCCTTCACTATATGGGTGTGTGCGTGTGTCTCTAGTTGCCCCTGCATGAGAGGCGCCGGGGGGGGGGTTTATAGGCTAACCGCCCGAGCTTACAATATTCAGGGGATAAGGCTGGTGGGACCCGGCTGGCGGCCTCTCTAGCCGGCCAGGTGGGGCCCGCCAGCTGGGAAGTCTTGTCGCGCGTGGGTTCGCCGGTCGTGGAGTCCCGTCAGAAGTGGTGGCCCGCCTGGTTCGCCGTTGCTATTGGTGCGTGCCCGTCACGCCGCGGCACGGGCCACACTATGCGGCGTCGTCTAGCTGCAGGTGGCCATGGTCAGCGGTACGGCCGGCTGCCCCGTAGCCATGCGGGAGCAGGTAATGGAGTGGTTGGGGAAGTGCCTCCACTATTGCCTCGCCTGGTCACCGCCGGCCGCGGTCAGCTGTACGGCCGCCTCCGCTGTAGCCATGCGCGCCCCGCCCGTGGGTACGGCCGGCGGCACTATAGCCACATGCGTTCTACCGTCAACGGGCACTATGGCCACGCGGGACCCGCCAAAGGGGGGCCCTGGCGCCCGCGTGATCATAATAGAGCCGGCCACCGCCCAGCCGGTGCTGAACCAGCCGGCCCCAGGATGGCCGGGCGCGAGTCAGCCAGTTATGGGCCAGCTGGCCCCGGTCTAGCCGGCCGGGGGCGGGGGAGCCGACGAGATGTGTAGCCGGCTAATACGTCTCCAACGTATCTATAATTTTTGCTTGTTCCATGCTGTTATATTATCATTCTTAGATGTTTTACAATCATTTTACTACAATTTTATACTATTTTTGGGACTAACCTATTAACCTAGAGCCTAGTGCCAATTCCTGTTTTTTTCGTGTTTTTGAGTTTTACAGAAAAGGAATATCCAACGGTGTCCAAACGGAATAAAAATCTACGGTGATTTTTTATGGACCAGAAGAAGCCCAGGGAGCGTTGGAGTTGAGCTAGAAGAGCCACGAGGCCACCACAAGCCTGGGGGCGCCCCCCTAGGGCGCGCCCCCCTGGTTTGTCGCCGCCTCGTGGCCCACCTAGACTTGTTTCCGACGCCAAAAATTCTTATAAATATAGAAACCCCCAGAAACAAACCGAGATCGGGAGTTCCGCCGCCGCAAGCCTCCAGAGCCATGAAAAACCAATCGAGAGCCCATTCCGGCACCCTGCCGGAGGGGGAAACCATCACCGGAGGCCATCTTCATCATCCCGGCAGTCTCCATGACGAGGAGGGAGTAGTTCACCGTCGAGGCTGAGGGTATGTACTAGTAGCTATGTGTTTGATCTCTCTCTCTCTCGTGTTCTTGAGATGACATGATCTTGATGTACCGCGAGCTTTATTGATATAGATGAATCATATGGAGTTTCCCCTCTCTATCTTCTTGTGATGAATTGAGTTTTCCCTTTGAAGTTTTCTTATCGGATTGAGTCTTTAAGGATTTGAGAACACTTGATGTATGTCTTGCGATGGGATATCCGTGGTGACAATGGGATGTTCTATTGATCCACTTGATGTATGTTTTCGTGATCAACTTGCGGGTTCTGTGACCTTGGGAATCTATGCATAGGGGTCGGCACACGTTTTCGTCTTGACTCTCCGGTAGAGACTTTGGGGCACTCTTTGGAGTTCTTTGTGTTGGATTGAACATGATGAATCTGAAATTATGTGATGCATATCGTATAATCAAGCCCATGGGTACTTGTGGTGACATTGGAGTATCTAGGTGACATTAGGGTTTTCGTTGATGTGTATCTTAAGGTGTTATTTTAGTACGAACTCTAGGGCTGTTCGTGACACTTATCGGGATAGCTCATAAGATTGATCAGAAAAGATAACTTTGAGGTGGTTTCGTACCCTACAATAATTTCTTCGTTTGTTCTCCGCTATTTGTCACTTTGGAGTGAACTCTTTGTCGCACGTGAGGGATTTACATATGATTCAACTATGTCAGTATAGTTGAGAGAACTTGCACTAGTGAAAGTATGAACCCTAGGCCTTGTTTCTAAGCATTGCAATACCGTTTGTGCTCACTTTTATCATTAGTTACCTTGCTGTTTTTATATTTTTAGATTACAAAAACCTATATCTACCATTCATATTACACTTGTATCACCATCTCTTTGCCGAACTAGTGCACCTATACAATTTACCATTGTATTGGGTGTGTTGGGGACACAAGAGACTCTTTGTTATTTGGTTGCAGGGTTGTTTGAGAGAGACCATCTTCATCCTACGCCTCCCACGGATTGATAAACCTTAGGTCATCCACTTGAGGGAAATTTGCTACTGTCCTACAAAACTCTGCGCTTGGAGGCCCAACACGAGTCTACAAGAAGAAGGTTGCGTAGTAGACATCAAGCTCTTTTCTGGCACCGTTGCCGGGGAGGTGATTGCTTGAAGGTATATCTTTAGATCTTGCAATTGAATCTTTAGTTTCTTGTTTTATTACTAGTTTGGTTCTATAAAAGAAAACTACAAAAAAATATGGAATTGAGGTTGCCTCATATGCTTCATCTTTTTAATGTCTTTCGTGAAAATGATGGAAAGGAAAATTGTGCTCAAGTGTTAGAAGAAGAAGTTATTAATATGTTTGGCACTAAATCTTTGTATGATGAGCATGACTGCAATGTTGTTAGTATGAATTCCTTGAATATTCATGATGCTAATGATATGCAAAGCTACAAGCTTGGGGATGCTGTGTTTGATGAAGATGATATGTTTAGTCCCCCAAGTTTTGATGAGCAAATTTATTATGATAAAAGCATGCCTCCTTTTTATGATGATTATTGTGATGACACGTATGCTATAAAGAATAATGATAACCATGAAACTTGTCATCATGATTTTAATTTTAAATTGGATTATGCTTCTCATGATAGTTATTTTGTTAAGTTTGCTCCCACTATTATGAATGAGAAGGAAATTGCTTATGTGGAGAGTGACAAATTTTCTATGCTTGTGGATCATGAAGATAATGCTTTATGTGCCGGTTATATTGTTGAATTCATTCATGATGCTACTGAAAATTATTATGAGGGAGGAACATATGCTTGTAGGAATTGGAATAATATCAAGTTTGCTCTCTATGTGTTCAAAGTTTTGAAGTTATGCTTGTTTTGCCTTCCTATGCTAGTTGATTCTTGCTCCCATAAAAAATTTTGCTCACAAAATCCCTATGCATAGTAAGTGGGTTAGACTTAAATGTGCTTGTCATGAGATTCATGATGCTCTTTTGCATGTTATAATTACTATTCTTATATGAGCATCATTGAAATCATCGTGCCTAGCTAAAAGGCATTAAAGAAAAGCGCTTGTTGGGAGACAACCCAATATTTATACCTTATGTTTTTGAGTGTTCACATGATTAAGCTACTGTATTAATCATGTTTTGTGTCTTTTGTTTCAATGAAGTGCCAAGTAAAGCCTTTGGGATGACTCACACGATGAGTAGAATTGATGCTGAACCAAAACAGAAACTTTTGACTCCAGTACAGGAATTTTCATTGTTTACTGGAGCGTTATAATGATCTGAAATTTTTACACAGTCTTTATAAACAAATTCCTCAGGTTGTTCTAATTTGTCAGAATTTTTAGAGACAGGGAAGTATGGTTAGACTACAGATCTTCACAGACTGTTCTGTTTTTGACAGATTTTGTTTTGCATGCATAGTTTGCTTGTTTTAGTGTTTCCATAGCTTATATTTAGTGGTATAAATTATGGGAATGATAGACTACAGTAGGTATCATGTGAGATAAATTATGAATCTTGTCTTGACAGTACCTAAGTGAATGATCTTTATTTATTATACTAACCCATCTCACGAAGTTCCGTTAAGTTTTGTGTGATTGAAGTTTTCAAGTTTTGGGTGAGACACCGATATGAGGAGAATAAGGAGTGGAAAGAACCTAAGCTTGGGGATGCCCAAGGCACCCTCAAGCTAATATCCAAGGAAGACTCAAGCGTCTAAGCTTGGGGATGCCCCGGAAGGCATCCCCTCTTTCGTCTTCAACATTATCGGTATATCTTACTTGGAGCTATATTTTTATTCGTCACATAATATGAGTTTTGCTTGGAGCGTCATATTATTTTGTTGTTCTCTGTTAGGAGTTATTTATAATTTGGTTTTCAATAAAAAGTTCCAAGAATTGCCTTTAGGATGCTTGCATTGCATGTTTGATGAGTGCTGTGTAAGAACAGAAACTTTGGCTGTAGTGTTTGAATTTTCATATTTTACTGGAACGTGGAAAGTTTCTGAAATTTTTACACAGTGATGTCATATAAATTATTTAGCATGTCCTAAATTTCATAATTTTTTGAGTTACAGAAGTACACTGTTTTCATAAATTGCTACAGACTGTTCTGTTTGGACAGATTGCTGTCATAGTTTTGTTATCTACTTATCCTCTAGTTTCCATAGCCTATATAGGTAGATATAAATTGTGGAAATGATAGTATACAGTACCTAATGTTTGAAAATTATTGTGCAACTTGTCTTGGCAGTACATAAAGAGTTGATTTATTATTATGTGTACTAACCTATCTCACGAGTTCTTTTCGAGTTTTGTGTGGATGAAGTTTTTGAGAATAGGTGAAACCATGATATGAGAGGATTGAACGAGATACAAAAGCTCAAGCTTGGGGATGCCCAAGGCACCCCAAGTAAATATTTCAAGAAGCCTCAAGCATCTAAGCTTGGGGATGCTACGCATCCCACCTCTCTTCATTAACAATTATCGGTTAGCCTATGTTGAGCCTAAATTTTTATTCGTTCACATGATGCGTGCTATTCTTGGAGTGCTATTTTTCTTTTGCTTGATATTTAATAAAATACTCAGAGCTGAAAATATTTATTGAGAGATAGAGAGAGTCCTCACATAGCTACTTAATTGTTTGACTACTCATTGATCTTCACTTATATCTTTTGAGAGTAGCTTGTCATTTCCTCTCATGCTTCACTTATACCTTTTTGAGAGATGAAATTTTTATGCTCTTGTACTTCACTTAAATATGTTTGAGCTTGCCAAAAAGCAACAGCAACATATGAAACTAGTCCCAAAGTGATAGATATCCAAGGAGGATATAAGAAAAACTTTCATGAAGATCATTGGACAAATTAAACTTGATTCTTACTAATAGTTTTGAAACATGATGATAGTAATATGTGAGTCATGTTAGTGAGTAGTTATGCTTTAGTAGGAATATTGGCGTTAAGGTTTGTGATTCCCTATGCAAGTACGAAAGTCAATAGTTATGCAATGAAGTTACATCCTACTTGTGGTGCATTATTCGGTGTTAGTTATGTTCAATGCTCACTTATGTGAATTGTCATTTCTTGGTTTGGTTGCTTCCCAATCTATTTGCTAGCCCCTATTTGTAATAAGTAGAAATACTACTTGTGCATCCAAAATCCTTAAACCAAGTTTTGCCTTATGAGTCCACCATACCTACCTATATGCGGTATTTCCATGCCGTTCCAAGCAAATTTGTATGTGCCATCTCTAAATTTTCAAAATAAATTTTCTCTTTTGTGTGCCCGTACCGCTCATGAAACGGTGGGGAGTATCCAATATTTTTCCTTGCTAGGTGTGTTATTCTCACGATATGTGTTGATTCACTATCATTCACGAGAAAGTGGCTGGTATTCGGGATGCCCAGTTCCATGCTCAAAAATCAAATCAAAATATAATTAAACAAAACTCCCCCAGGATTGTTGTTTGTATGGACGGTACCCGTGGATTCGGCTCGCCGTGGAGTGTGATTGATTGGTGGAGGGGGAGTAAAAACTTTACCATTCTGTTTGGGAACCGCCTATAATGTATCTAGCATGGAAAGTATTGTGAGCTACTTTGTCGTTTTCGTTGACAGGAAAAGCATGCCACTCAAAATATTTTTCTCTCTCAATTTAAACCTTGAGCTCTGGCACCTCTACAAATCCCTACTTCCCTCTGCGAAGGGCCTATCTATTTACTTTATGCAATTTTTATTTTTGCTTTGAGTCTCCATCTTCTCTTATAAGCACCAACTAAGGGGCACTATGATCGTACTTGAGCATTGGGCACAGCTAATATTTGAGTGTGTTTCATGAATGGATCAATGATTGAGCATGATGGGCTAGGGATAACTTTCTTTAGTGTTGATATTTTGAAAGACATGGTTGCTTGTTGTGATGCTTGAGTATTGAAGTCATTATGTTAAAACTAGACTATTGCTTTGAATCATTTACTAGTCCAAATGTCCATGCTATACAAAGAAGATAAGAATATGATGAACATGTTTGGCAGCATTCCACATCAAAATTTCTGTTTTTATCATTTACCTACTCGAGGACGAGTAGGAATTAAGCTTGGGGATGCTGATACGTCTCCAACGTATCTATAATTTTAGCTTGTTCCATGCTATTATATTATCATTCTTAGATGTTTTACAATCATTTTACTACAATTTTATACTATTTTTGGGACTAACCTATTAACCTAGAGCCTAGTGCCAGTTCCTGTTTTTTCCGTGTTTTTGAGTTTTACAGCAAAGGAATATCAAACGAAGTCCAAACGGAATAAAAATCTACGGTGATTTTTTATGGACCAAAAGAAGCCCAGGGAGCGTTGGAGTTGGGCCAGAAGAGCCACGAGGCCACCACAAGCCTGGGGGGCGCCCCACCTAGGGCGCACCCCCTGGCTTGTCGCCGCCTCGTGACCCACCTTGACTTGTTTCCGATGCCAAAAATTCTTATAAATATAGAAACCCCCAGAAACAAACTGAGATCGGGAGTTCCACCGCCGCAAGCCTCCAGAGCCACGAAAAACCAATCGGGAGCCCGTTTCCGCACCCTGCCGGAGGGGGAAACCATCACCGGAGGCCATCTTCATCATCCCGGCGGTCTCCATGACGAGGAGGGAGTAGTTCACCCTCGAGGCTGAGGGTATGTACCAGTAGCTATGTGTTTGATCTCTCTCTCTCGTGTTCTTGAGATGACATGATCTTGATGTACCGCGAGCTTTATTGATATAGATGAATCATATGGAGTTTTCCCCTCTCTATCTTCTTGTGATGAATTGAGTTTTCCCTTTGAAGTTTTCTTATCGGATTGAGTCTTTAAGGATTTGAGAACACTTGATGTATGTCTTGCGATGGGATATCCGTGGTGACAATGGGATGTTCTATTGATCCACTTGATGTATGTTTTGGTGATCAACTTGCGGGTTCTGTGACCTTGGGAATCTATGCATAGGGGTTGGCACATGTTTTCGTCTTGACTCTCCGGTAGAAACTTTGGGGCACTCTTTGAAGTTCTTTATGTTGGATTGAACATGATGAATCTGAAATTATGTGATTCGTATCGTATAATCAAGCCCATGGGTACTTGTGGTGACATTGGAGTATCTAGGTGACATTAGGGTTTTGGTTGATGTGTATCTTAAGGTGTTATTTTAGTACGAACTCTAGGGCTGTTCGTGACACTTATAGGGATAGCTCATAAGATTGATCAGAAAAGATAACTTTGAGGTGGTTTCGTACCCTACAATAATTTCTTCATTTGTTCTCCGCTATTTGTGACTTTGGAGTGAACTCTTTGTCGCACGTGAGGGATTTACATATGATTCAACTATGTCAGTATTGTTGAGAGAACTTGCACTAGTGAAAGTATGAACCCTAGGCCTTGTTTCTAAGCATTGCAATACCGTTTGTGCTCACTTTTATCATTAGTTACCTTGCTGTTTTTATATTTTCAGATTACAAAAACCAATATCTACCATCCATATTACACTTGTATCACCATCTCTTCGCCGAACTAGTGCACCTATACAATTTACCATTGTATTGGGTGTGTTCGGGACACAAGAGACTCTTTGTTATTTGGTTGCAGGGTTGTTTGAGAGAGACCATCTTCATCCTACGCCTCCCACGGATTGATAAACCTTAGGTCATCCACTTGAGGGAAATTTGCTACTGTCCTACAAAACTCTGCGCTTGGAGGCCCAACACGAGTCTACAAGAAGAAGGTTGCTTAGTAGACATCACCGGCCCGTAGGGCGGATAAATGCTTCGCGAGGGCAGACGGCTGGGGGGCCGTTCGATACGGGGAACCAGCCGGCATGTGTGTTTAAAAAAGTTAGTTCCCCTTGTTTTGGTATACCCAGGGGTTATATCGCCGACACCGGTGCAAACTTCGCTAGTGCGTACAAACCCCGTTTCATGATACGCTCTGTCACACATAAGCCTCATTATATCTTCCTCAAAACAGCCACCATACCTACCTATTGTGGCATTTCCATAGCCATTCTGAGATATATTGACATGCAAATTCCACCGTCACATCATTTGACTAGTTCGTTCATCATCATATTGCTTTGTATGATCATATAGAGCTAAGATAGTATTTGTGGCAAGGCCACCGTTCATCATATTTTTGATACATGTCACGCTAGATCATTGCACATCTTGGTACATTGCCAGAGGCATTCATATCGAGTCATATTGTTTCATTGTTCTTCATATCAAGTTTTCATATTGAGTTGTAAGTAAATAAAAGTGTGATGATCATCATTATTGGAGCATTGTCCCAGTGAGGAAATAAAAATGGGGGATGCCAAATGATCCCACCATAAATAAAAAAATGATGAGAGAAAAAGATATAAGAGACTTTGCGACTATCGTTTACCACACGTGTGCCTCTAAGTGGCACCTTGTTCTTCATATAGAGAGTCTCATGTTATGTTATTTTCATATGCTAGTGGGAATCACTTTTTCATTATTAGAAACTTGGCTTGCATATTCCGATGACGGGCTTCCTCAAATGTCCGACGTCTTCATGAGCAAGCAAGTTGGATGCACACCCCACTTAGCTTCATTTGAGCTTTCATACGCTTATAGCTCTAGTGCATCATTTGCATGGCAATCCCTACTCCTTGCATTGACATCCATCGATGGGCATATCCATAGCCCGTTGATACTCCTAGTTGATGTGATATTATCTTCCCCACTTTTACCCCTTTGATACCTACCACCATACTTTATTCCACCCTTATGCTATGTCCAATGGCTCACGCTCATGTATTGCGTGAAGAATAAAAAGTTGATGCACTTTGAAGAAGTATGATCCAATTGCCTGACTTGGACACCGTGGTGCTTGACATTTGTATTAATGTGGTGAAGACTGAGTCATGCCTTGCTAATACTATAAGATGAATAGGGGTAAACATTCTTTTAGGATCGTATACTTTGAAAGATTGATGATTTTGTTGCTTGTGCCTATAAATATTACTATGTTGATGTTTGTTAATTCATCGTTTCTCAATGAGCATACATGCAAAAGATTACATATTGGGTAGCATGTCACAACAAAAATTCTGTTTTTATCATTTACCTACTCGAGGACGTGCAGGAATAAAGCTTGGGGATGCTGATACGTCTCCAACATATCTATAATTTTTTATTGTTCCATGCTGACATATTATCATTCTACGATACTTTTTGAGTAATAATTTACCAATTTATATTATTTTTGAGCACTAACCTATTGACCCAGTGCCCAGTGCCAGTTCCTATTTTCTGCGTGTTTTTTACTTTTCAGGTTTACAGTACCAAACGAAGTCCAATTGCCGCAAAACTATTATATGATTTTTTTCTCGACCAAAAGAAGACTTCGAAGCTTCGGGAGAAGACCGAAGGCCGCACGAGCGAGGCACACGCCAACAAGGTGCTCCTAGGGGGAGTGGCCATGCCCTAATGGCTTGTCCTTCCCTGGTGGACCTCCTGACCCCGTTCTCTGGCCTATAAATTCACATATATTCCAAAAACCCTAGAGGGCATCCCGAAACTTTTTTTCCACCGCTGCAAGTCTCTATTTCGATGGGATCCCATTTGGAGCTCCGTTTCGGCACCCTGCCACAGGGGGGATCGATCACGAAGGGCCTCTTCATCAACCTTGCTGCCCTCATGATGATGTGTGAGTAGTTCACCATAGATCTACGGGTCTGTAGTTAGTACCTAGATGGCTCCCTCTCTGTCGCTTTTGATCTTCAATACAATGATCATCGCATCTTCGCTTTGATCTATCCGATGTAATTCTTTTGTACGGCGCGTTTGTTGGGATCCGATGAATTGTGGGTTTATGTTCAGATTATTCATGAAAATTATTTGAGTCACCTCTGATATATATTATGATTCTTAAGTGCATGATCATTATAGCTTCGTAATTCTCTCTGATCTATTGAAATAGTTTGGCCAACTAGATTGATATTTCTTCAGTGAGAGGGGTGCGTTGTAGTGGGTTCAATCTGGCGGTGCTCTATATCCCAGTGACAGAAGGGGACAAGACACTTCTTTATATTGTTGCCACTAAGGACCATCCGATGGGGTTGATACGTCTCCAACGTATCTATAATTTTTGATTGTTCCATGCTATTATATTATCGGTTTTGGATGTTTTATATGCATTAATATGCTATTTTATACTATTTTTGGGACTAACCTATTAACCTAGAGCCCAGTGCCAGTTTCTGTTTTTTTCGTGTTTTTGAGTTTTACAGAAAAGGAATACAAGCGGAGTCCAAACGGAATAAAAATTTACGGTGATTTTTTATGGACCAGAAGAGACCCACGGGGCATCGGAGTTGGGCCAGAAGAGCCACGAGGCAGCCACAAGCCTAGGGGGCGCCCCCCTGGCTTGTGAGCCCCTCGGGCACCCCCTTGACGTGAGACCGACGCCAAAAATTCATATAAATACCCAAACCTCCGAAAAGAAACCTAGATCGGGAGTTCCGCCGGTGCAAGCCTCTGTTGCCACGAAAAACCCATCAGGAGCCCGTTTCGGCACCCTGCCGGAGGGGGAAACCATCACCGGAGGCCATCTTCATCATCCCGGAGGTCTCCATGACAAGGAGGGAGTAGTTCACCCTCGGGGCTAAGGGTATGTACCAGTAGCTATGTGTTTGATCTCTCTCTCTCTCTCGTGTTCTTGAGATGACACGATCTTGATGTACCGCGAGCTTTATTGATATAGCTGAATCATATGGAGTTTTCCCCTCTCTATCTTCTTGTGATGAATTGAGTTTTCCCTTTGAAGTTTTATTATCGGATTGAGTCTTTAAAGGATTTGAGAACACTTGATGTATGTCTTGCGATGGGATATCCGTGGTGACAATGGGATGTTCTATTGATCCACTTGATGTGTGTTTTGGTGATCAACTTGCGGGTTCCGTGACCTTGGGAATCTATGCATAGGGGTTGGCACACGTTTTCGTCTTGACTCTCTGGTAGAAACTTTGGGGCACTCTTTGAAGTTCTTTGTGTTGGATTGAACATGATGAATCTGAAATTGTGTGATGCATATCGTATAATCAAGCCCATGGGTACTCGTGGTGACATTGGAGTATCTAGGTGACATTAGGGTTTTGGTTGATGTGTATCTTAAGGTGTTATTTTAGTAAGAAAACTAGGGTTGTTCGTGACACTTATAGGGATAGCTCATAAGATTGATCGGAAAAGATAACTTTGAGGTGGTTTTGTACCCTACAATAATTTCTTCGTTTGTTCTCCGCTATTTGTGACTTTGGAGTGAACTCTTTGTCGCACATGAGGGATTTACATGTGATTCAACTATGTCAGTATTGTTGAGAGAACTTGCTCTACTGAAAGTATGAACCCTAGGCCTTGTTTTCAAGCATTGCAATACCGTTTGTGCTCACTTTTGTTACGTGCTACCTTGCTGTTTTTATATTTTCAGATTACAAAAATCTATATCTACTATCCATATTACACTTGTATCACCATCTCTTCGCCGAACTAGGGCACCTATACAATTTACCATTGTATTGGGTGTGTTGGGGACACAAGAGACTCTTTGTTATTTGGTTGCAGGGTTGTTTGAGAGAGACCATCTTCATCCTACACCTCCCACGGATTGATAAAGCTTAGGTCATCCACTTGAGGGAAATTTGCTACTGTCCTACAAAACTCTGCGCTTGGAGGCCCA
This sequence comes from Elymus sibiricus, assembly GCA_039707655.1. Taxonomy (NCBI): domain Eukaryota; kingdom Viridiplantae; phylum Streptophyta; class Magnoliopsida; order Poales; family Poaceae; genus Elymus; species Elymus sibiricus. The sequence goes on along the minus strand of CM077669.1, from coordinate 182,236,853 downwards.
ACACGAGTCTACAAGAAGAAGGTTGCGTAGTAGACATCAAGCTCTTTTCTGGCGCCGTTGCCGGGGAGGTGAGTGCTTGAAGGTATATCTTTAGATCTTGCAATTGAATCTTTTAGTTTCTTGTTTTATCACTAGTTTAGTCTATAAAAGAAAACTACAAAAAAATGGCATTGAGGTTGACTCATATACTTCATCTTTATAATGTCTTTCGTGAAAATGATGGAAAGGAAAATTGTGCCAAAGTGTTAGAAGAAGAAGTCAATAAAATGTTTGGCACTAAATCTTTGTATGATGAGCATGATTGCAAAATTTTTAGTATGAATTCCTTGAATATTCATGATGCTAATGATATGCAAAGCTAGAAGCTTGGGGATGCTATGTTTGATGAAGATGATATGTTTAGTCCCCCAAGTTTTGATGAGCAAATTTATTATGATGAAAGCATGCCTCCTATTTATGATGATTATTGTGATGACATGTATGCTATAAAGAATAATGATAACCATGAAACTTGTCATCATGATTTTAGTTTTCAATTGGATTATGCTTCACATGATAGTTATTTTGTTGAGTTTGCTCCCACTACTATTGATGAGAAGAAAATTGTTTATGTGGAGAGTGAAAAATTTTCTATGCTTGTGGATCATGAAGATGATGCTTTATGTGATATTTATGTTGTGAAATTCCTTCATGATGTTACTGAAAATTATCACGACTGAGGAACATATGCTTGTAGGAATTGCAATAATATCAAGTTTCCTCTCTATGTGTTCAAAGTTTTGAAGTTATGCTTGTTTTGCCTTCCTATGCTAGTTGATTCTTGCTCCCATAAATTGTTTTCTCACAAAATACATATGCATAGGAAGTGGGTTAGGCTTAAATGTGCTATTCATATGCTTCATGATGCTCTCTTGCATGTTTCAACTACTATTCTTATATGAGCATCATTGAAATCATCATGCCTAGCTAAAAGGCATTAAAGAAAAGCGCTTGTTGGGAGACAACCCAACACTTTTACTTTCTGTTTTTGTGTGATCACATGATTAAGCTACTGTAGTAATCATGTTTTGTGTCTTTTATTTAAATAAAGTGCCAAGTAAAGCCTTTGGGATGACTCACAAGATGAGTAGAATTGATGCTGAACCAAAACAGAAACTTTTGACTCCAGTACAGGAATTTGCATTTTTTAGTGGAGCGTGATAATGATATGAAATTTTTACACAGTCTTAATATACAAATTATTCAGGTTGTCCTAATTTTTCAGAATGTTTAGAGACAGGAAAGTACGGTTATACTACAGATCTTCACAGACTGTTCTGTTTTTGACAGATTCTGTTTTGCATGCATAGTTTGCTTGTTTTAGTGTTTCCATAGCTTATATTTAGTGGTATAAATTATGGGAATGGTAGAATACAGTAAGTATCATGTGGTAACAATTATGAATCTTGTATTGATAGTACCTAAGAGAATGATCTATCTTTATTATACTAACCCATCTCATGAAGTTCCATTAAGTTTTGTGTGATTGAAGTTTTCAAGTTTTGGGTGAGACACCGATATGAGGAGAATAAGGAGTGACAAGAACCTAAGATTGGGGATTCCCAAGGCACCCCAAGTAAATATTTCAAGAAGTCTCAAGCATATAAGCTTAGGGATGCTAAGCATCCCACCTCTCTTCATCAACAATTATCGGTTAGCCTATGTTGAGCCTAAAGTTTTATTCGTCCACATGATATGTGCTATCCTTGGAATGTCATTTTATTTTGTTTTGATGTTTGAATAAAGTACTTAATATCTGAAATTCTTATATGAGAGAGTCTTCACATAGTTATTTAAATTTTTGACTACTCATTGATCTTCACTTATATCTTTTTGGAGTAGTTTGTCAATTTGCTCTAGTGCGTCACTTATATCTTTGTAGAGCACGGCGGTGGTTTCATTTTATAGAAATTGATGAACTCTCATGCTTCACTTATATTATTTTGAGAGTCTCTAAACAGCATGGTAATTTGCTTAGGTTATGAATTTAGTCCTAATATGATGGGCATCCAAGAGAGATATAATAAAAACTTTCATATAAAGTGCATTGAATACTATGAGAAGTTTGATTCCTTATGATTGTTTTGAGATATAAAGATTGTGATATTAGAGACATGCTAGTGAGTAATTGTGGATTGTTAGAAATACTTGTGTTAAAGTTTGTGATTCCCGTAGCATGCATGTATGGTGAACCGTTATGTGACGAAGTCGGAGCATGATTTATTTATTGAATGTCTTCTTTGTGTGGAGGTCGGGATCGCGCGATGGTTAACTCCTACCAACCCTTCCCCTAGGGGCATGCGTCTAGTACTATGTGTCGATGACTAATAGACTTTTGCAATAAGTATGTGAGTTCTTTATGACTAATGTTGAGTCCATGGATTATACGCACTCTCACCCTTCCACCCTTGCTAGCCTCTCTAGTACCGCGCAACTTTCGCCGGTGCATTAAACCCACCATATACCTTCCTCAAAACAGCCACCATACCTACCTATTATGGCATTCCCATAGCCATTCCGAGATATATTGCCATGCAACTTCCACCATTCCGTTTATGACACGCATCATCATTGTCATATTGCTTTGCATGATCATGTAGTTGACATCGTATTTGTGGCAAAGCCACCGTTCATATTTTTTAAACATATCACTCTTGAGTCATTGCACATCCCGGTACACTACCGGAGGCATTCATATAGAGTCATATCTTGTTCAAGTATCGAGTTGTAATTCTTGAGTTGTAAGTAAATAAAAGTGTGATGATCATCATTATAGAGCATTGTCCCATGTGAGGAAAGGATGATGGGGACTATGATTCCCTCACAAGTCGGGATGAGTCTCCGGACTTTACAAAAAATAAAAGAGGCCAGAGAAGCCCAAATAAAAAAAAGAGGCCAAAGATGCCCACCAAAAAAAATGAAAAAAAAATGAGAGAAAAGAGAGAAGGGGCAATGCTACTATCCTTTTTCCACACTTGTGCTTCAAAGTAGCACCATGATCTTCATGATAGAGAGTCTCCTATATTGTCACTTTCATATACTAGTGGGAATTTTTCATTATAGAACTTGGCTTGTATATTCCAATGATGGGCTTCCTCAAAATTGCCCTAGGTCTTCGTGAGCAAGCAAGTTGGATGCACACCTACTTAGTTTCTTTTTGGGCTTTCATACACTTATAACTCTAGTGCATCCGTTGCATGGCAATCCCTACTCACTCACATTGATATCTATTGATGGGCATCTCCATAGCCCGTTGATACGCCTAGTTGGTGTGACATTATCTCCTTCTTTTTTGTCTTCTCCACAACCACCATATTCTATTCCACCTATAGTGCTATATCCATGGCTCACGCTCATGTATTGCGTGAGAGTTGAAAAAGTTTGAGAACACTAAAGTATGAAACAATTGCTTGGCTAAAACTGGGGTTGTGCATGATTTAATACTTTGTGTGATGAAGACGGTGTATAGCCAGACTATATGATTTTGTAGGGATAACTTTCTTTGGCCATGTTATTTTGAGAAGACGTGATTGCTTTATTAGTATGCTTGAAGTATTTTTTTTATGTCAATATTAAACTCTTGTTTTGAATCTTATGGATCTGAATATTCATGCCACAATAAAGAAAATTACATGGATAAATATGTTAGGTAGCATTCCACATCAAAAATTCTGTTTTTATCATTTACCTACTCGAGGACGAGCAGGAATTAAGCTTGGGGATGCTTGATACGTCTCCAACGTATCTATAATTTTTGATTGTTCCATGCTATTATATTATCGGTTTTGGATGTTTTATATGCATTAATATGCTATTTTATACTATTTTTGGGACTAACCTATTAACCTAGAGCCCAGTGCCAGTTTCTGTTTTTTCAGTGTTTTTGAGTTTTACAGAAAAGGAATATGAAACGGAGTCCAAACGGAATAAAAATTTACGGTGATTTTTTATGGACCAGAAGAGACCCACGGGGCATCGGAGTTGGGCCAGAAGAGCCATGAGGCAGCCACAAGCCTAGGCCCCCCCTATTGCGCTCCCCCTAGCTTGTGGGCCCCTCAGGCACCCCCTTGACGTGAGACCGACGCCAAAAATTCTTATAAATACCCAAACCTCCGAAAAGAAACCTAGATCGGGAGTTCCGCCGCCGCAAGCCTCTATAGCCACGAAAAACCAATCGGGAGCCCGTTCCGGCACCCTGCCGGAGGGGGAAACCATCACCGGAGGCCATCTTCATCATCCCGGAGGTCTCCATGATGAGGAGGGAGTAGTTCACCCTCGGGGCTGAGGGTATGTACCTGTAGCGATGTGTTTGATCTCTCTCTCCCTCTCTCTCTCTCTCTCGTGTTCTTGAGATGACACGATCTTGATGTACCGCGAGCTTTATTGATATAGATGAATCATATGGAGTTTTCCCCTCTCTATATTCTTGTGATGAATTGAGTTTTCCCTTTGAAGTTTTCTTATTGGATTGAGTCTTTAAAGGATTTGAGAACACTTGATGTATGTCTTGCGATGGGATATCCGTGGTGACAATGGGATGTTCTATTGATCCACTTGATGTATGTTTTGGTGATCAACTTGCGGGTTCCGTGACCTTGGGAATCTATGCATAGGGGTTGGCACACGTTTTCGTCTTGACTCTCCGGTAGAAACTTTGGGGCACTCTTTGAAGTTCTTTGTGTTGGATTGAACATGATGAATCTGAAATTGTGTGATGCATATCGTATAATCAAGCCCATGGGTACTCGTGGTGAAATTGGAGTATCTAGGTGACATTAGGGTTTTGGTTGATGTGTATCTTAAGGTGTTATTTTAGTACGAACTCTAGGGCTGTTCATGACACTTATAGAGATAGCTCATAAGATTGATCGGAAAAGATAACTTTGAGGTGGTTTCGTACCCTACAATAATTTCTTCGTTTGTTCTCCGCTATTTGTGACTTTGGAGTGAACTCTTTCTCGCACGTGAGGAATTTACATGTGATTCAACTATGTCAGTATTGTTGAGAGAACTTGCTCTAGTGAAAGTATGAATCCTAGGCCTTGTTTTCAAGCATTGCAATACCGTTTGTGCTCACTTTTGTTACTTGCTACCTTGCTTTTTTTATATTTTCAGATTACAAAAATCTATATCTACTATCCATATTACACTTGTATCACCATCTCTTCGCCGAACTAGTGCACCTATACAATTTACCATTGTATTGGGTGTGTTGGGGACACAAGAGACTCTTTGTTATTTGGTTGCAGGGTTGTTTGAGAGAGACCATCTTCATCCTACACCTCCCACGGATTGATAAACCTTAGGTCATCCACTTGAGGGAAATTTGCTACTGTCCTACAAATCTCTACGCTTGGAGGCCCAACACGAGTCTACAAGAAGAAGGTTGCGTAGTAGACATCAGGGGTTAGTTCATATTAACTGAATTCTGTTTGTCTACAGCATGTCAATGTTCTCCAAGCATTACTCTGTTTCACTTAATACTCTAGATGCACGCTGGATAGCGGTCGATGGATGGAGAAATAGTAATAGGTGCAGGCAGCAGTCGTCCTATTTGCTTATGGACATGATGCCTATATACACATGATCATTACCGTGAATATCACATAACTATGTGTTTTTCTATCAATTGCCCAATAGTAATTTGTTTACCCACCGTATGCTTACTTTCATGAGAGATGCCGGTAGGGAAAACTATGGCCCCCGGGTCTATTGACCTATATATTTATAAACGCTAAAATACCTTGCTGCCACTTATTTGTTTTTATTTTATTTTGCAATCTACAATTATCTACTATTATCTACACACTTCACTTGCTTGCAAATAACGAGATAAGGGGATTGACAACCCTCTTGCCCGCGTTGGGTGCAAGTTGTTTTCTCTTTTGTGTGCAGCCGCTGAAGACGGTTGTGGATTGATATTCCTATTGGTTCGATAAACCTTGGTTTCATAACTGAGGGAAATACTTACCTGTATTGCGCTGCAATTACCCGTTCCTCTTCACGGAAAACCCAACGCAGATCACAAGTATCAGGACTACTGAGACTGCCAAGAGAGGATTGTCCATCACTAAGAATCTTACATCCTTAGGGCAGGCAAAGTCTTTGGCAAAGAAGACTTCTGAGAAGAAAAGGGCCAGAAAGAGGATTGTTCATGTCCAAGGCAGACCAACTTCCATGTTTGAGGACCCAGGTGAGCATGAGGACGAGGAAGAGGAAGAACCAGTTGCACAATCTCCTCCCTCCCAGAAAAAGAAGTTGTTGGCTGATGCTATGCCTAGCAAGCCTCCATCCAAGGCCAAGCCAACTGTTCCCAAGAATCTAGCTGCCCCCAAGCCCAAGAGGACCACCAGAGATATTCCTCTTGGTGAGAAGAACAAGAGATCTTCCACCATGGATGAAGAAGAGGAAGATGTTGCTTTTTTGAGGAAACTGAGACCCCATCTGCCAGAGCAAAATGATGATCACCCTGTGGCAGAGGATATGAAAAAGAGAAAGGACATATGGCTCAGGAAATGGAGAGCAGATGATCCATATTCCATCAAGAGGAGAACTGTTGTAGATGCTCGCTTCCACAACAAGGAGCAGCACGATTTCTATGAGACTATCTTGCTAGACAAGAGTCATGTAGTTAGCGACATAAGATACGTTGATTGGAAGTTCATTAAGAAAAATGAAGACTACTTCCCTCATGTGCTAGAGAACTTCAAGTCCATAGATATTGATGCATTTGTTGGGAGAGAGTTCACTATATGGAACGATGAAATGATTATGCAGTTCTACTCTACGGCTCATTTCTATCCAGATGGAAGGATAGTATGGATGACTGAGGGCACCCCATACCAGTCTTCAGTTGATGATTGGGCTACCATATTAGGAGCCCCGGAAGTTCAAGAAGGAGATCTTGATGTCTATGCTCAGGCCAAAATGAATCCGAACACCATGGCCAACATGTATAATCCAATCCCCACTACTTATGTGAAGACTCATAAGTTTGGCTATGTCTACTATGTGCAAGCTGGATTACCCACTACCAACACCATCATGAGGCATACCATGATGCCAAAGTCTGGAGATGACATGATGAATAGAGGTTACTCCATAAACATGCTGCATCATGTAGACACCCACACCAGATTCAGGGTGATGGATTTGATTATTGAGACAATCAAGAGGACTGCTGCTGATCAGAAACGGTCTTGTGGATATGCTCCATATATCGAGATGCTCATCAATTCCAAAGTTGGAAAGAGCCAATATGCACTTGATCGTCCACACCTGCCACTCTTGCCAGACTTTGAGGACAACGTTGTGTTGATGGCTCCGTCTCATCCTACTTCAGCTACTGCACAGGCAGAGGCAGAGGCAGAGGCAGCCAGAGCCACTAGTGCTCAGATTTCAAGGACGAAGAGCGATCAATTATCTTATCTTGTCAACTCCATCCAAGATATAGAAAAGAATGTGGCTGAGATCCTCAAGAATCAGAAAAGTCTTGAGAGGATTGTGGAAACAAAGATTCATGCTCTAGACAACAAGGTGGATGAGCTGACAAAGATTGTCAAAGAATTGAAACAGGAAGTGGATGCAGTGCCTAGTCCCTACTCCAGTGATGATGATGGATCTCCTCTCCGGCCTAGCACTCAGTTCAAGACTCAAGCCAGATCATCTACTGTGCCTGCTCTAGAGTTGAGACCTTCCTCATCGGCACCAGCAACTGCTCCATCAACTCCTTCTACACCTTCAGTGTCTACTCCACTACCTCAAAGGACTTCAGTTGAAGCATTCGCCGACACCCTTATTTTGACTCCTTCAATGGCTACCAGAGGAGATCAAACTCAGATAGATGACTAGCTCTACATACTTCGAACTTTTTGGTAACTTGTTGCCAAAGGGGGAGAAGTGTATAGATCATAGGGCTTCGAGAGAGAGTGTTTTGTCTTTTGGTTGCTCTCTCTGTTTTAAAAACATTTGGTTTATCACTTGGTTGTTCTTATACTCCGTTGTGTTTGATCATACGCTTTGCTTGATGATGCTAATATTTCCCATCCATGTGATGTTAATATTATGATCATTCACTCATATTTGGTTTATGTGCATTATAACCCATTCATATCATTTATGCACACCACCAAGTTGTATGTGACATGAAAGAGTTGCCCACACACCTAATCGATTGTGCATTTGCATTCAAACACAAATTTTAAATAATGCACAAGTTTAGGGGGAGCTCTTGCTTAACACATACTTCTCAAAGCGACGATGCTATTCATTGGTTTATCCCTATCGAAGCTTTGATCTATATGTTGTCATAAATTACTAAAAAGGGGGAGATTGAAAGCACAGCTTCTCCCTAGGTGGTTTTGGTAATTAATAACAACATATATTTCATTGGACTAATGTTTTCACCAAGTATATTTCAGGAAAGTTCAATGAATGGATTGGCAAAAGGATTGTGAGGAGATCCCCTAGATGCAAGGAACATCTATTGGCAACAAGATTGAAGACTCTACATTTTACATTTTGTGAGAAATCACTTATGAGTCCATAGGAAAGCCAATACTATTAAAAGGGGTTGAGGTTTCTGATACTTGTGATCTGCGTTGGGTTTTCTGTGAAGAAGAAGGGGTAATTGCAGCACAAAGCTGATAAGTATTTCCCTCAGTTATGAAACCAAGGTTTATCGAACCAATAGGAATATCAATCCTCAACCGTCTTCATCGGCTGCACACAAATGAACAAACGACTTGCACCCAACGCGGGTAAGAGGGTTGTCAATCCCCTTGATCTCGTTATTTGCAAGCAAATGAGTTGTGTAGATAATTGTTGATAAATATAAATTGCAAAATAATTAAAAAGTAAATAAAGGCAGCAAGGTAAATATAGCGTTTGCGAATATATAAGTGAATAGACCCGGGGGCCATAGTGTTCCCTAGCGACATCTCTCATGTACGCAGCATACGGTGGGTAAACAAATTACTGTTGGGCAATTGATAGAAAAGCGGATAGTTATGCGATGTTCACGGCAATGATCATGTATATATAGGCATCACGTCCATAAGCAAATAGGCCGACTCCTTCCTGCACCTATTACTATTACTCCACTCATCGACCGCTATCCAGCATGCATCTAGAGTATTAAGTAAAATAGAGCAATGCTTGGAGAACGATGACATGATGTAGACAAAGTAAACATAAAGAATATGAATGAACCCCATCGTTTTATCCTTAGTAGCAACAACACAAATACGCATCTTGTCCCCTACTTTGTCACTGGGATATAGAAACTCACCAGGTTGAACCTACCACAACGCACCACTCCCATCGATGCAATATCAATCTACTTGGCCAAAGCATATCAATAGATCGGAGAGCATTACGAAGCTATAATGATCATGCACATAAGAGATAATATAATTCAGAGGCATCTCAAATACTTTTCATGCATAATCTGAACATAAACCCACAATTCATCGGATCCCAACAAACACACCGCACAATAGGATTACATCTGATAGATCAAAGTGAAGATGCAATGACCATTGTATTGAAGATCATAAGAGAGAGAGAGAGAGTGCCATCTAGGTACTAGCAATGGACCCGTAGGTCTGTGGTGAACTACTCACACATCATCATAAGGGCAGCAAGGTTGATGAAGAGGCCCTCCGTGATCGATCCCCCCTCTGGCAAGGTGCCGAAACGGAGCTCCAGATGGCCTCACGCCGGAACAGAGACTTGCGGCGGCAGAAAAAGGGTTTCGGGACTACCTCCAGGGTTTTCAGAATATTAGAGGATTTATAGGCCGAAGAGGGACGTCGGGAGGTGCCCGAGGGGCCACCACCTAGCAGCCCCCTGATGTGTGGTGGGGCCCTCGTGCGCCTCCCAGCTTCCTTCTGAAGCTTCTAGGTCTTCATATAGTCTAGAAAAATCATCAAAAAGTTTCGTGGCAATTGGACTTCGTTTGGTACAGTAAACCTTCAAAGGCAAAAACACGCAGAAAACAGTAACTGGCACTGGGCACTGGGTCACTAGGTTAGTGCTCAAAAATATTATAAATTGGTAAATAATAGCCCAAAAAGTATCCTAGAATGATAATATATCAGCATGGAACAATAAAAAATTATAGATACGTTGGAGACGTATCAAGGATCCCCAAGCTTAATTCCTGCTCGTCCTCGAGTAGGTAAATGATAAAAACAGAATTTTTGATGTGACATGCTATCCACTATGCTCAATCTTCACCACATTAATACAAATGTTAAGCACCACGGTGTCCAAGTCAAGCAATTGGTTCATACTTTTTCAATATGCATCAACTTTTTATTCTCCATGCAATACATGAGCGTGAGCCATTAGACATAGCATTTAGGTGGAATAGATTATGGTGGTAGTATCAAAGGGGTAGGAAGTGGAGAAGATAGTCTCACATCAACTAGGCGTACCAACGGGCTATGGAGATGCCCATCGATAGATGTCAATGCAAGGAGTAGGGATTGCCATGCAAATGATGCACTAGAGCTATAAGTGTATGAAAGCTCAAATGAAGCTAAGTGGGGTGTGCATCCAACTTGCTTGCTCATGAAGACCTCGGGCATTTGAGGAAGCCCGTCATAGGAATATACAAGCCAAGTTTGAAATAATGAATAGGTAATTCCCACTAGCATATGAAAGTGATATATCATGAGACTCTCCACATGAGGAACATGGTGCCACTTTGAGGCACAAGTGTGGTAAAGGATAGTAGCAAAGTCCCTTCTCTCATTTTCTCTCATTTTTTTTTGAATGGATGGTGGGCTCATTTGGCCTCCCCCGTCTTTATTTTCATCTGGAGTCTCATCTCGACTTATGGGAGAATCATCGTCTCCATCATTCTTTCCTCACTGGGACAATGCACTAACAATGATGATCATCACACTTTTATTTACTTACAGCTCAACATGGAGAACTGATATGAAGATATGACTCTGTATGAATGCATCTGGCAGTGTACCAGGATGTGCAATGATCTAGCGTGACATTTATCAAAAACATTATGAAGGTGGCTTTGCCACAAATACTATGTCATCTCTATATGATCATGCAAAGCAATATGACGATGAAGGAACTAGTCATGTGAAGTGGCAATGGAATTTGCATGGCAATATATCTCGAAATGCTATGGAAATGCCATGATTGGTAGGTATGGTGGCTATTTTGAGGAAGATATAATAAGGCTTATGTGCAACAGAGCGTATCATGTCACGGGGTTTGGATGCACCGGCGAAAGTTGCACCGATCCTCGAGGTGAGAACGGGCTATGCACGGTACTGAAGAGGCTAGCAAATTATAAAAAGGTGAGATTGCGTATGTCCATGGTTTCACATTAGTTATAAAGAACTCATATACTTATTGCAAAGTATTATTAGTTTATCATAAATCAAAGTACTAATCGCATGCCCCGAGGGAATAGGTTGGTAGGAGTTAACCATCGCGTGCTTCCGACCCGAAACAACACCAGGATTTCAACGAGGAATAGAAATGCTCACACATCATCACCATGACTCTTTAATTTTTAGATGAACAAAAAGGTTAACGCATCTTAATATCGACACTTCTACGGTCTAACTATTATGAACTCACACCTATTTCATATTACTACATCAATATCATAAACCCACAATTTCTTTATATCACTACTGGAATCAGCAACTTTGCCGTCTGCCATGGCTGATGGCAAAGGCATGAATTGCGGACGGCAAAGGTCTTTGCCGTCAGCCAGCAGATGACACCACATCCGGCTGAACAAGGTCCGGTAAAGGCCACTTTGCCGTCTGCTGGCCGACGGCAAAGAGGCAAAGGTCTTTGCCGTCTGCCAGTAGACGGCAAAGGGCATGGACGGCACACGTGGCAGCTTAGGTCCGTTAAGGGGTTAACGGCGTGCTTTGCCGTTTGCTGGCTGACGGCAAAGATGCAAAGGTCTTTGCCGTCAGCCAGCAGATGGGAAAGCTGCCAAATAGGCCAGCCCAGTGCACCCCAGGTTGCACAGGTAGCTGCCACGTGGCATCTTTGCCTTCTGCTGGCTGATGGCAAAGCTCTTTGCCGTCTGCCAGCAGACGGCAAAGAGCCTGTACAACCCCTGTTTTTTCTGTTTTTTCTTAAATTCATTCAATTTCACAGAATTTCACACATATATATATATATATACACACACATTTGAAAATACTTTCAACAAGCATAACAACACATATACATACCAAATCATATCCCTGCCATATGGATATGATCATCCAACACATATACATACCAAATGAAAAGTCCATACGCAACATATATAGCTAGCCAACATATCCAACAACAAGCATACAATGGTTTCATCCATACATACATATATATGTAGCAAGTTTCACATTGTTCATCCTACAAAATCAAAACAAAAAGGAAGCACAAGAAGAAGAGTAGACTCCATCAACGCAAGCTTCGTCATCGAAAGCAAATCTGCAAATTGGGAAAGAAGAAAGTTAGAAGAAGAAGAAGAAGAAGAAGACTAGAAGAAGAAGACTAGCTAGAAGAAGAAGAAGAAGAAGAAGAAGAAGACTAGAAGAAGAAGAAGAAGAAGAAGAAGAATTTTTCTTCTCTTTCTTTTTCTCCTCTCCTCTTCTTTATCTTCTTCTTCTAACTAAGGTAGGTAAAAATGCCATTTTTTAGCTAAGCTAGGAAAAAATGCTAAGTGTAGGTCATTTTAGAGCTAAGCTAGGTAAATAGGTCATTTTGGAGCTTAGTAAGGTTATTATGTCATTTTCGAGGATGATGCCATTTTTGAGCCAACTTACGTAAGTATAGCTCATTTTTTATCTAACTTAGGTAATTATGCCATTTAGGAGGAAAATAAGCTAAGTATGCATTTGTTAAGCAAAACACTAGAGAAAACGTACCCTCATCACAACAAATGCGATGAAGATCGCAACTAAGGTAACAATTGATCCAACGGCATAATGATACCAAGCCTCATTATCAATGGCATATTTTCTAATCTTCTTAATCATCAAGCGCATTGCATCCATCTTCAAGCGCATTGCATTCATCTTCATCTTGTGATCATCGACGACATCGGCAACATACAACTCCAATGTCATCTTCTCTTTTTCAATTCTTTTAATTTTTTCTTTCAAATACTCATTTTCTTTTTCAACTAAATTTAACTTCTCGACAAGAGGGTCGGTTGCAAATTCCGGTTCACATACCCCCTAGATTAAAATATCTCTATGTCAACTTGATGGCCATAATTGTCATAAATGCGAAATGCAACAAATAGTTATAAAAGAGAATTTACCACATCCGAATCATAAAGCGGGCGAGGGCCGACGGGGACGGATATCAAGACCATGGCACTATGTATAAGAAACAATCATACAAAGTAAGAAAATTATACAAGTAACTATATAAATCATACAATCATACAAGAAAATGGCAAGTGTAGGTCATTTTAGAGCTATCCTAGTTAAAATCGGGCATTTTGGAGGTAGGTAAGGTTATTTTGTCATTTTGGAGGAAAATAAGCTAAGTCAATGTCATTTTGGAGCTAAACCAAGGTTATCATGCCATTTTTTACCTAAGTATGCTAAGTATGTCATAAATGAACTAAAGAAGCTAAGTATAGGTCATTTTGGAACTATCCTAGGTAGTTATGCCATTTTTTAGCTAACTAAGCATATTAAGTCATTTAGGAGGAAAAATGCTAAGTATAGCTAGGTCATTTTATAGCTATCCTAGGTAAAGTATGTCAGTTTGGAGCTAAGTAAGGTTATTATGTCATTTTCGAGGAAAATAAGCTAAGTCAATGTCATTTTGTTGAATACCTAATAAAATGAACTAATTAATAATATATATGTACATAATAATAATTGAATACCTGACATTACTAATATTAATCTTCATCGTCTATATATGCTCCGGGATCAATAAATGCAGAATCATCATCACTATCAATAATGACGTTCTCATCAGCATCATCAATAAATGCATCAACATGTGGAAGGCCTCCTTTATGTAATCGGTCAAGCATTGACAGGTCATCCGCAGCAGTAACCTCTTCTTCTTCCGTCTCTTCTTGTTTCGGCTCAGGGGTGAAGTCGGATTCACTGTCGCTGTCTACCTCAATGTTCTGGGGTGAAGTAGAGCGGTTCTTGAAACGTTTTTTGGAAACACGTGTTTCTTGGAAGAATTCTCCTTCATATGTGTCTGGGTTAATGTGAGGGTCATAATCATCTTCATTGAGGGGAGGTGGTCTAAAATGTGGCGGCACATCATAAACGACATCCCAACCATTCAGATTTGGATCAGTTTGGCAGGCCCACGGTAGATAGAAAACTTGGGTCGCCTGTTGAGCCGTAATATAGACATCGGGAACATCTAAATGGGTGCTTTGTTTGATTTCGACTAGCCCTATATGTTCATGAGTCCTTCTAGTCTCCTTCGGCTGGAACCAATAACATTTGAAGACTACGACGTTTGGTGGGTTTTCACCAAAGAATGTAAGTTCATAAATTGCTTCAACTCTTCCATAATACTCGACCCCTCCTTCGCCGACAGCGGAGACACAACAATTTGTAGACTTTCGGTCGGCCATAGATAGCTCTTTGCCAAAAGTACGAAAGCGATACCCGTTGATGTCGTATTTGTCAAATGAACGGACCTTATAGTCAAAACCATTAGCGACTTGTCTCAATTCGGAGTCCATAGACTCTGCATTAGCCTACAAGTTTAATACGAAAGGATTGTTGCATTAGCCGCAAACTAGACGAAGAAATGAAATGGTCTAATGGAAATTACCGTTTGTTTGAACCAAGAGATGAAACCGGGATAGCCTCCTCCATGCTTTGCCAGAAGCTCATACTCTTCGATGGAATCCTTTTGGATCACCGCTCCATCCGAGAGTTTGGCGACGTATCGACTGTATCACATATCCGGGAATAAGAGCATTTCAAAGGAATTAGAAGTTGCGAAACAATGTACCGAGAACTTACTCGATGTACGGCCGCACTTCTGTTAGGTTGTTGAAGATATACAACGAAATGGTCCGCCATTCTTCGACATCCAACGGTAAGGAATTAGAAGCACCGGCTGGTGCGAGCTTCCCTTTGAATAGGCTGAGGTTGGATCCACCCTTTTTAGGGTCGCCATCATTGTACCGAGGCTTCGGATTATGCAAATGATGATTTTTGGCTTCGTAGTGTGCTGTCACGAAGTTTGCCGCCTCCTCAGTAATGAATGCCTCGGCCATCGATGCTTCAATTCTACATTTATTTTTACATTTTGCTCGAAGCGTCTTCTGCATCCTCTCAGTTGCGTAGCACCAACGATTCTGCACGGGCCCCCCCAATCGTGCCTCGGTCGGGAGATGCAAAATCAAATGCTGCATTGGATTAAATAAGCCCGGTGGGAAGATCTTCTCTAACTTGCAGATCAACTCCGGCGCCAACTCTTCCATTTCATCTAGCAAGCCAGGCGATAGTTCTTTCGCACAAAGAACACGGAAGAAATAGCTCAGCTCTGCCAGTACTAGCCATTCATCCTCAGGGATAAAGCCACGCAACATCACCGGCATTACCCGCTCAAGCCATATGTGCCAATCATGACTCTTCAGACCAAATATTTTCAATTTTTCAAGACTCGCTCCCCTCTTTAGATTCGCTGCATACCCATCGGGGAACATCAACTCCTTTTTCACCCACAGGATAATTTCCTTCATATCTGGCCTTCCAAGATTGAACCATGCCTTTGGCTTCGTCCAGTTCTGCTTTCCTTTCGGTTGTCGCATGTTTGGTAACGGTCTATCACATAGAGCCTCCTGATCGACTCTAGCCTTAGGATTATCCTTTGACTTCCCCTCTATGCCGAACAATGTACCAAAGAGGGCCTCGGCGACATTCTTTTCAGTGTGCATCACGTCGATGTTGTGTGGGCAAAGGAGGTCTGTGAAGTAAGGCAGATCCCACAAGCATGTCTTGTGAGTCCAGGCGTGTTCCGAATTATACCCCTTGAAATACCCTGGACGCTCTGGATCCGGCTCGAGAGCATTTAACTGATCCAGGATCTGTTGGCCTGTCAACGCAGGTGGTGCAGAGTTTTTGACAACTCTACCTTTGATGAATTTCTTCTTGTCTTTTCTGAACTTATGGCGAGGATCCAGGAACTGTCTACGCAAGTCGAAGCAAGAATACTTGCGACCCGCATCCAGCCAACGAAACTCAAGAGCTGCCTTGCATGTGGGGCACGGGAACCTTCCATGCACACACCAGCCAACGAATAGCGCATACGCCGGCAAGTCATGCATCGAGTACATGTACCACACATGCATTAGGAAGTTTTTTTTTGTAGCGGCGTCGTATGTCTTGATCCCATTATCCCAAGCTTCTTGCAATTCATCCTTAAGCGGCTGCATGTACACATTCATACTCTTCCCCGGATAGTTGGGCCCCGGAATTATCAACGTCAGGAAAATGTTCTTTCTTTGCATAATCTGTCCGAGGGGGAGATTGAGTGGAATGACAAATACAGGCCAACAACTGTATTGGGCTGCCATCATACCAAACACATTGAACCCATCCGTGCTGATGGCGACTCGAGGATGCCTTGGATCTGCCGCTTTGTCCTTATGTAAAGCATCGAAGTGCTTCCACGCAAAAGCGTCCGATGTGTGTACCAACATCGGATTCCCATCTGCATCTACCTCGGTTCTTTTGCCCAATTTATGCCACATCATCTGTCTGGCCGTCTCTTCGACCATGAAAAGACGTTGAAGTCTTGGTATGATTGGTATATACCGAAGAACATTAACTGGGATTTTTGTCTGACTCTTCTCACCCATACCGTTGTCTACCACAACATACCTGGAAGACTTGCAAATGGGACAATAGTTGAAGCCCGCATACTCAAGCCTAAATAAGGCACATCCATTCTCACAGGCATATATCTTCTCATAGGGCATCTTAAGCGCACGGAGGATTTTGTCCGACTGGTACAGGTTTGCTGGCAATACATGGCCTTTGGGTAGAAAGCGTCCAAATATCGTCATCATCGCGTCGTAGCATTCTCTGCCCAGGTTGAATTGAGCCTTCAGAGCCATTACTTGTGCGATGGCATCCAGCTGACAAAGCTCGGTGTGCTCGTGGAGAGGACGTTTTGAAGACTCCAACATATCATTGAAGGCCTTTGCAGATTCCTCCATCTCATCGTCCGAATCCCGGGCATCATCAAAGTCTTGCACCATGTCTTCGATCCCGGTACCATGCTCGTCGGTGCGACGACGAACCACCTCAGCTCTGGCACGTTGGGCAGACTCACCATGAAATGTCCAGACCATATAATTAGGCGTAAAACCCCACTTCTGCAGGTGTTTGATCATTTCAAACTCTAACCTCTTATGATAGTTGTCGCAATCGGCACAGGGGCACCAGGTTATTTTCTGTCCATTTGCAAATGCGGCTGTCATAACCCCCTTGGTTTTTGTTATCCATTCATGGGTCATGTATTTCTGACTAGTGTGACCGGTGTACATCCACGCACGATCACCCATCTTGCCTAGCTACTGGACACACAAGAAATATATACATAATTCAGCAAACCATATTCATCAATTAATAGAGTTTGTCAGTTTTATTACGTCCATGCAACCTAGACGCTAGTAGGTAAAGATAGGTCCTAATCCCACCTGAGTATATGTAGATTGGGTTCGTTTTCCCATGCTCTGCTCCGGATCCGACGCAAAATTTCGGTAGCACCTCCCCGTTGTTCTCCTGATACACGTCTCGGCAATAAGCAGAGAGGATGTGTACCCGGAGAACAATAGGGAGGCACTGACGAAATTCTGCATCGGATCTGGAGCAGAGCATATGGGAAAACGAACCCAATCTACACATACTCGGGCTGTCCATGGATAACGTTGGACAATTCGAAAGAATCACGGTTATAAATATGCTAATGCATGCATATTTATAGATGTAACCCTTTCGAACGGGATACGCATAGTGGTCACGCATACTGATGATTGAAGACACCTATAGCTAGCAAGTTTCATCGGCACGAAGACCGGAACAGAGCAAATGAAGGGGGGAGGAGGAGATGTCATTTGTGCTCACCCACGAACGCAGGGGCGGAGCTCGTCGAACACTAGACCCTCGCACCGACGAAAAAACTGCACATTTTAATCGAAAGATGAGTAACATAGCAATATTGTTTTTTCCGTCAACCTAACTAAATATTTATAACAGGACGAGCGGGTTAGGGGGTTCCTCGACGTCGATGAAACCCTAAATAGCAAGTATCATCGGTCCGAGATACATGTGACGCTCGGCGGTGATACTTGCTATTTAGGGTTCCCTCGACGTCGAGGAACCCCCTAACCCGCTCGTCCCCGGGCGCCCTCTGGTATGGCGACGCACGGTCGACGGGTCAGCACTCGGACCGGGGGATTCTCAGCATGGGCGACGGCGTCGGGACCGGCGGGACCCACTGGCTCCACCATCTCTCCCCTCGGCGACCGGCGATCCACGACCCTCTTCCTTTTTTCCTTTTTCCTCTTCTTCTACTTATTCTTCTTTTTTTCAACTTTCTTCTTCTTCTAATTATCTAAACCTAAACCTAGCACTAACCTAATCCTACCACTAACCTAAACCTATTAATAACACCTAAACCTAAACAGCAAATAACAGTAGAAAAAAACAAAAAAAAGTTCACCTTGGCTCCGGCGGTGGTGGAGGAGGCGGCGGGGCGCCGCCGGGGCGGCGGGGCGGGGCGCCTAGGCGCCGGGGGCGGGGCGTCGCCGGGGCAGCGGGGCGGGGCATCGCCGGGGGTCGGGGCAGGGGCAGCTCGGGCCCGGGGGCGGCGGCGCGGGTGAGGTGAGGGTCGGGAGAGAGAGAGAGAGAGGGGAGAGAGAGAGGGGTGGGGCGCGGGTGAGGTGAGGGCCGGGAGAGAGAGAGAGGGGCGGCGGCGTGGGTGAGGTGAGGGCCGGGAGAGAGAGAGATCTAGAGGGGAGAGAGAGAGGGGTGGGGCGCGGGCGCCGGCCCCTTTTCAGTTAGGTCACGGCTCTTTGCCGTCTGCTAGCAGACGGCAAAGAGCCTAGCTAGTGGGGTGGGGCCGGGGGGAAACGGCCGTTAAAAGGGCCACTTTCTTTGCCGTCTGCTGGCGGACGGCAAAGAAGCTTTGCCGTCCTCCAGCAGACGGCAAAGAAAGTGGCCGTTAGGTCGTTCTCGTTACTGGGCCACCCACCCTCTTTGCCGTCTGCTAGTAGACGGCAAAGCTTCGATGCCGTCAGCTAGCTGGCGGCAAAGCGAAGGCTGACGGTAAACACCTTCTTTGCCGTCAGCTAGTTCTTTGCCGTGTGTTTTCTGGAAACGGATGGCAAAGAGCTTCTTTGCCGTCCGCCAGCTGACGGCAAAGAACTGGCAGACGGCAAATTTGCTGATTCCAGTAGTGTATGTGCTACATGATGGTTTTGATTATCACTCTTTGAATACCTAATATTTTTGGACTAGTATGTATGACCCATGAAAATTACTGTCACTATTTATTAACTCTCAAACAAATATAAATGAAGAACGAGAGTGAAATCATTTCTTTAAAATCTACACGCCACCGTGCTCAAAGAGATATAAGTGAAGCACTAGAGCAACTGCTATGCTCAAAAGATATAAGTGAAGCACATAGAGTGTTCTAACAAATTATGATGAAGGTGTGTCTCTCTTAAATAGGTGTGTACAGCAAATAATGATTGTGGCAAACTGAAAGTAAAAGCAAACTAAAGCAAATGACGCTCCAAGCAAAACTCATATCATGTGACGAATAAAAATATAGCTTCAAGTGACATACCGATGGATTTGAGACGAAAGAGGGGATGCCTTCCGGGGCATCCCCAAGCTTAGATGCTTGAGTCTCCTTTAAAATATGACCTTGGGGTGCCTTGGGAATCCTCAATCATAGGCTCTTGCTACTCCTTATTCCTTTGTCCATCAAGATAACACCCAAAACATGAAAACTTCAATCACACAAAACTCAACAAAACCTCGTGAGATCCATTAGTATAAGAAACATATTGCATACTTTAAGTACTGTTGTAAATTGATTCAAATTTCATAAATGCATAATAGGTACTGTATTCTAACTTCTCCATGGCTTATACCCCCCGATACAATCCATACTTTAATCAAAATAAGCAACTATGCAAGCAAAAGCAGAATATGTCTAAAACAGAAGAGTGTGTAGAAATCTATAGAGACCCTATACTTCTGTAACTAAAAATTCTGAATAATTAGGACAACCTCGAAAATTTGTATAGAAACACTATGTAAAAATTTCAGATCATTATCACTCTCCAGCCAAAAATGAAAATTCCTGTAGTGGAGTCAAAAGTTTCTGTTTTGTTTCAGCATCGATTCTACTCATCTTGTGAGTCATCCCAAAGGCTTTACTTGGCACAAACACTAATTTAAACACAAAAACATAATCATTACAGAGGCAATAATCATGTTATTAAAAAAATAAACAGATAGTTCCAAGCAGAAATTTAAATATAACTATTGGGTTGCCTCCCAACAAGCGCTATTGTTTTATGCCCCTAGCTAGGCATAATGCATGGTTTCAAGTATTGTCATCTTTGACACCGTGAACAAGTGGTTCTAATTTGCCAATGAGGATTTTATTTCCTCTTCAAAATATTTATTGCTTCAATCTTTTGTTCCAAAATTTCTAATTTTCTACTTTGCATCACTATGTTCCCATTGAGTTTGGTGGTCAAGTTGTATAACCCCTTAAGGGGTATTTCCGTAATGGGCCTAGTTTCTTTCATTAACTGAGTTTGACGCAACTTCACTAGTATATTTGGTTCATTGATATCTATTTTGGGTTTCCCAAATATATTTTTCATCTTATCATAGGTGTCAAAATCATTGTTCCCGAGGAAATCTTTTTCGAACATGGAATCCAAGACACGTCTATGAGAAAGGGATAAACCGACATAAAAACTTCTAAGAAGCAATTTAATTTGACTTTTGGGATTAGCTTTCGCTTGTATTATTAGTAATCTATCCCAAGCTTCTTTAAGTGACTCATCACCTACTTGCTTAAAATCTAAGATAGGGGAACCTTCTCCCAAGTAAGGAGATTGAGGCATATCCGGAGGGGAACTAGCCATGACTTCAAACTAGGAAACTAGTAACAAGCAAAGGTAAATAGTTTTGTATTTTTGATTTTTATATGACAAGCTAAATATAACAGAAAATAAAAAGAAGAACAAGTGAATGAAAATTTGTGTGAAGTTACTTGGTAGTTGATGATGGTATTCCCCGGCAACGGCGCCAGAAATCCTTCCTGATACTTGTGATCTGTGTTGGGTTTTCCGTGAAGAGGAACGGGTAATTGCAGCACAAAGCGGATCAGTATTTCCCTCAGTTATGAAACCAGGGTTTCTCGAACCAATAGGAATATCAATCCTCAACCGTCTTCAGCGGCTGCACACAAATGAACAAACGACTTGCACCCAACGCGGGCAAGAGGGTTGTCAATCCCCTTGATCTCGTTATTTGCAAGCAAATGAGTTGTGTAGATAATTGTTGATAAATATAAATTGCAAAATAAATAAAAAGTAAATAGAGGCAGCAAGGTAAATATAGCGTTTGTGAATATATAAGTGAATAGACCCGGGGGCCATAGTGTTCCCTAGTGACATCTCTCATGTAGGCAGCATACAGTGGGTAAACAAATTACTGTTGGGCAATTGATAGAAAAGCGGATAGTTATGTGATGTTCACGGCAATGATCATGTATATATAGGCATCACGTCCATAAGCAAATAGGCCGACTCCTTCCTGCACCTATTACTATTACTCCACTCATCGACCGCTATCCAGCATGCAACTAGAGTATTAAGTAAAACAGAGTAATGCTTGGAGAACGATGACATGATGTACACAAAGTAAACTCAAACAATATGAATGAACCCCATCGTTTTATCCTTAGTAGCAACAACACAAAGACGCATCTTGTCCCCTACTTTGTCACTATGATATAGAAACTCGCCAGGTTGAACCTACCACAACGCACCACTCCCACCGATGAAATATAATCCACTTGGCCAAAGCATATCAATAGACCGGAGAGCATTATGAAGGTATAATGATCATGCACATAAGAGATAATATAATTCGGAGGCATCTCAAATACTTTTCATGAATAATCTAAACATAAACCCACAATTCATCGGATCCCAACAAACACACAGCGCAATAGGATTACATCGGATACATCAAAGCGAATATGCGATGACCATTGCATTGAAGATCATAAGAGAGAGACAGAGAGATTGACATCTAGGTACTAGCTATGGACCCATAGGTCTGTGGTGAACTACTCACACATCATCATGAGGGCAGCAAGGTTGATGAAGAGGCCCTCCGTGATGGATCCCCCCTCCGGCAGGGAGCCTGAACGGAGCTCCAGATGGCCTCGCGATGGAACAGAGACTTGCGGGGGCGGAAAAAGGGTTTCGGGACTGCCTCTAGGGTTTTTAGAATATTAGAGAATTTATAGGTCGAAGAGGGATGTCGGGAGATGCCCGAGGGGGCCACCACATATGAGGGCCCCCCCAGGGCGCGCCCTGATGTGTGGTGGGCCCTTGTGCGCCTCCCGGCTTCCTTCCAAAGCTTCTAGGTCTTCATACAGTCCTGAAAAAATCATCAAAAAGTTTCGTGGCAAGTGGACTTCGTTTGGTACAGTAAACGTGCAAAGGCAAAAACACACAGAAAATAGCAACTGGCACTGGCACTGGGTCAATAGGTTAGTGCACAAAAATATTATAAATTGGTAAATAATGACCCAAAAAGTATCCTAGAATGATAATATATCAGCATGGAACAATAAAAAATTATAGATATGTTGGAGACGTATCAGTTTATATGATGATCAAGTTGCTCAAGTGCTTAGAGATTAGCCACCAAAAACACACATGAAATTCTCCCACAAAATCTCTGTCTAAACCCTACCACTAAAATCGGTGCCACCAACTTCTCAGAATCGGCCACACCGAGTTTTATCCCTAGATAGATCCCATGCCAAACCCTAAGTACTCGATGTCACCAATTTTCCATTCGATGCAACCGAAACCAGTGACCAACTTTTTGGTTAGCCATTTTCCAGAATCGGAATTTCCGAGTTTTGAGAATCGGTCTCACTGGGATTTGGAAACTGCCTAGGTCACCCATAACGGTACCCCCGAGATTTATATATCGGTCTCACCGAGAAGCCGAAAGTTGCCACATTTTGCACTAGTCGGTGCAACCGAGTTTTTAATCCGGTTTCGCCGAGGTGAGAAATAATGTTGTAATGGTTGGATTTTTGGAGGTGCCTATATATACCCCTCCACCTCCTCTCACTCGCAGAGGAAGCACTCAGAACATACCTACACTTGCCCCATCCATTTTTCCTGAGAAAGAGCCACCTACTGATGTGTTGAGATCAAGATCTTCCACTCCAACCATAAGAATCTTGATTTCTAGTCTCCCCAAGTTGCTTTCCACCCAATCAACCTCTTCTACCAACCTAAATATGTGAGAGAATGATTGTGTGTTGAGGAGACTATATTTTGAAGCACAAGAGCAAGGAGTTCATCATTTTTACCACATCTATTACCCTTTGGAGGGTGGTGCCTCCTAGATTGGTTAGGTGTCGCTTGGGAGCCTCCTTCTTCGTGTTGTGGAGTTGAACTAATAAGTTTGTATGGGCAAGCAGATCGCCTACTTCATGAAGATCTACCCATAGCGAGGCTAGTCCTTCGTGGACGGAAGCCGTGATGGAATAGACGAGGTTGCTACTTTGTGGACCCTAATGGGTGGAGCCCTCAGTGGACTCTTGCGACCGCTACCCTCCGTGGGTTGAAGTCTCCATCAGTGTGTACATACGATAGCACCACCTATCGGAACCATGGGATAAATCTTCGTGTCATCAATTGCGTTTGATCCCCCTCTCCCTACCTTTACTTTCATGTGCATGTCTTCACTTTCTGCTACTATACTCTTAGACTCGCATGTGTAAGGTGTACTTGACTTGCTACAATTGGTAAAACTTGCCAACACTTAAAATTGGGAAAAGGCTAGATTTTTATTTGGTCAAGTAGTCTAATCACCCCCTCTAGACATACTTCGGATCCTACAACACTCCTAACCATGTCCTCCAGGCCTTCCCAGAACCCCCTCTTGGTGTTATCATTGTGGCCTACTGGCGGGGAATATGCGTTGATAACGTTGAGAACTAAGTTCCCAACTACCAGCTTGACAAGGATAATCTGGTCCCCAGGCCTCTTGACTTCTACCACTCCATACTTGAGGCTCTTGCTGATCAAGATTCCTACTCCATTTTTGTTTGCAACCGTCCCCGTGTACCACAACTTGAAGCCGGTACCCTCCACCTCCTTCACCTTTTATCCCCTCCAGTTGGTCTCTTGGACGCAAAGGATATCAACACCTCTCCTCACCGCAGTATCAACTACCTCCCGAAGCTTACCTATCAGAGACTCTACGTCCCAGCTACCTAAGCGAATCCTCCTAGGCTCGGCTAGCTTCCTTACCCTTCACACTCGTCAAGTCAAATATGAAGACCCTTGGTCATTTTCCACTACACCCGGGCGCCGATGTAGCACACCACTAAGGATTTGACGACCCGATCCTCGCTCACTTGCCACCGTATCCAGATCACGATACGGCGCGCCACCTGGGGGTGACGTCCTGGCCTTTGCCCATTTAACACCACACCCGGGTTCTCATGTGGCGCATCGCTGAGAGGGTTATGCACCAACGAAAATCTTTTGGGTTTCATCTCCATAAGAGTGGATGAGTTTTGACGTTGGCTCACCAAGACTATCACAACCCTCCTCCTTTACCCAGGCTTGGGACCGGTTATGTTGAGACTACATAGGTGGAGTTTTTAGTGCAACAAACCAAATGAAATTATTCACTTCATTAAAATTACGAGAGAAGAGAATGTGAATATGTTATACCTTCTCGTGTTGGTTTTCTTCTTTCCATAAGTTGAATGTCTGCTTCGTTCTATTCATTTCCAACTTGCTAGTGGTGAACAAATCTGTGGGCTTGAATAAAGAAAGACGTAGTGAAGAGGATTCCAACAAGAAAGAACAAGATTTACTCTAGAATGCAAAACTAAAAATAAACATGCTAACAAGCAAAAGAAAATAAATAAAAGTAAGAAAATAAAATATGCATGCATGGATAACTAGGGGATGAGCTCCCCCAAGCTTAGTTCCTTGGTCTACTCTCTAGTCCATGTCCTTCTCGTCGTTGCCATGTGGTGATGTGTGAGGCCACTTTATCTGTGATGGGGCACTAGAGGACGGCCCAGATGTGCCAGGCTACCAGAAATCAAATATTGACTGCATGTTCCCATTGAGTAGGTGCATGTTGATGTTAGTCTCATGAAGATCCATACGGATCCATCAAACCTGGTGCTGCAGTTGCAGAAACTCTACTCATAGGCCCATAGTCACTGTTGTGACCATAGTGCTGCTGCGGAGCGGGGTGTATTTCCCCGGGCATCCCAACTAGAAGTGATGCCCTAAGATGTGGTGCTCAAGTGCTGACTCGGGATGAACATCAGTCTCAAACCTTGTTGCTTGTCTATACTCATTTAGCTCCTTAACAGAGAAAGAAGACACATCTTACATGCGAGCACAGAAAAAGCTTGCGACAATGGCAAGCGGACGTGCACAATGTTGGAGTCGTGCATGGGGCACTTGTAAGCATAATCCCCATACTCCTTGTCGGGCCCAACAACTGGTAGATAGTCATAACCTGAGCCACTAGGCCACCATAAGAATAGTTCCAGAGGCTGCTTCTGTTACCTTGGGATGGAGCATAAGAAAACCTCTCAACTTTAGTTTGGGAGCTAAGTTAAGGTGAAGATCCGCGTGAAGGACACACATAGCTAGACTTGCCCCTAAGATGATGCCTACCTAAGATAGTGTTCGCAATGAAAGTCATGAAGTAGCGAATGGCGTGGTTTTAGATGCCAGATACCTTCTAGCCGCCAAACTTGCACTCGTCCTTCACGGTGATGAGGTCCCACATTCCGGATGCCTCGATGATGGGCATTGCCTTACTGTCAAGAAACCCACGGTTCTTGAAACCAAAGAAGTTGCACCACTTGTCGAACATCATCATACGCAACACCCCTACAAGCGTGAAGTAGCACCTCGCCGAGACCCTCGAGTCATCGTGGGTGTCCTCAAAGATGGAGAGGAACTCGATGGTGATGTCCTGGTAGGTATGGTAGTGGAAGTTGAGGAAAACTCCCTGCTCGACCTCTTTGGCCAGCCAGACGAAGTCATCATGAAGCCCTTGCTCCTACATGAACGCGTCGGACTTCCACTTGGTGGCCACAAATTTCTGGGTGCTCACCTACGCATAGTCCTTGTTAACAACACTACGGAGTCTCTCTCCCTCGCTCTGCGAATGCTTGGAGCGTGAGGCAATGACCTTCTTCCCTGCCGCAATCGCATATTACATTATCATCTACACACAACAAAAATAAAAACAGAAAACTATAATTTTTACCTAGGATTGGTCCTAACCAATTTCTTTAAATCCTAACATTCAAATTGAGTGGAAAAACAAAATTATTTGCATCTCATATAGGGCAAGAACTAGAACAAAATCATCATGGAATCACGAAAAAAAACATGGATCGGAGGAGAAACTCACCGGTGATGAAGATGCACACGGACCAAACAAATGAAATCCACGAAGAAACGAGGGATTTGGAGGAATTCTGTTAGGGTTTGAGAGAGAAAGAGACGTGTGGGCGCAATGGGGAAGAAGAAGTTGTCCTCCTTGCATCTGCGGCATCAATATATGTGTTTGCATGCCATGCGAACGGGTGCTCTCGTATGGAGCGTCATCTCGCCTTCAAACTTCTCGATCTAGGTTTTGCGTACCTAGGACGATTATCCATACGAGCGCAATTGCTCGTATGGAAGACTGTCGTTTTCTCTGGTGGGTCAACACTTTGTGAGGCAGAGCTCCATACGAGTGCCAATGCTCGTATGAAAGACCGTCGATCGCTCTGGTCTTCTGGTTTGTTTCGTCCAGGGCTTCATACGACCAAGCATATGAGCGCGGTTGCTTGTATGATAGGCCGTCGATCTCTATGGTCATTTTGTCATCTGCTTCTCCCTTTTATGTGAGCATCCAAAACCACTTGTACTTTAGGCCATCTTTTGCTTTATTGCTCTCTCTGCTACATTTTTGTCCATTTTTTCTTTCTTCGGTAATTCTCCTGCAACACAAATATAAAATAGACTTCCTCGAGTGTTATTTATTTAAGTTCTTGCATGACGGCATCTCAACTAGGATAAATATTTTTAAACTTCGAAAAACGATGGTTTGTCTCCCTTTAAGCACTGATTTTTAGGTTTCTTAACTCAACCTTGTACCTTCAAGGTGGTCTTAGGTATCTCGTGGCCTAAGTTTCTCTTTACTTACCACACATATTGATGACCCAAAAGTATAGGGGGTCACAACGGCCTTCAATGGTAGTATTTCACCCAAATTTATTAATTCGACATAAGGGGAGCGAGAGAATATTTATAAGCCTTAGAAGTTGAGTTGTCAATTCAACCACACCTAAGAATCACTTCCTTGCAGAATTTATTAGTAGCACAATAATATGATAGTAGCGATATAAATAGTAACAATAATAGCAGTAATAGTAGATAGCGACAGAACAACATTAGTAATAGTACCTTGAGCAACAGCAATAGTAGTAAAGCGTAGGCAATGGATTTGCGATGGATATTTAGATGACATTCAATATGCAATAGTCACAACCTAGAGTAACACACAATAACTCCAATTAATCACTCATATGTAGGCATCTATTCTATATATAGTCATATGTGCTTGTGATAAGAACTTACATAACATCTTTTGTCCTACCCTCCCGTGGCAGTGGGGCCCTTATTGAATCTAAGGGTGATTAAGGTGTTCCTTTTAATAGAGAACCGAAACCAAGCATTAACACATACTGAATAGATGAACTCCTCAAGTCATAGTCACCCCCGTCGATATCCCAATTATTGTCACCTTGGGGTTCAGGGTTCAAAACGATGGCAGGTTCATATAGCTTGCAGGTAATTAATATCAACAACCCAAAAAAATAATGAAAAGAATAAGTGTTCATATATGAAATCATGACACTCGGGCCCTAGCGACAAGCATTAAGCATAGCAAAGTCATAGCAACATCAATCTCAGAACATAGTGGATACTAGGGAGCAAGCCCTTGTGACTCGATTAAATAATAAATATCATCTATCTCCATCACCATCCACTAGGCCTACAATGAAATTACTCACTCATGGTGGTGAGCAACATGAAATTGTTGATGGAGAGATGTTGGTGATGACGGCAGCGACGAATCCCTCTCTTCGGAGCCACGAACAGACTCCAGATTATAATTCCCGATGAAGAACAAGAGGTGGCGACGAATCCGTATTGTAAAATGTGATGAAAGTTTCTCTCTGATTTTTCTCTCGATAAGATGGAATATATTAACTTAGAATTAGGGTCCCACAAGCCTGCCAGGCGCGCCCCTGGCTTGTGGCCCCATGGCGGCTCCTGTCGAGTACTTCTTTTCTCTTCTATTTTTATTTATTCCATAAAAAATCCCAGCAAAGTTTAATCCAATTTCAATAAATTTATTTCTGCACAAAACTAACACCATGGTAATTCTATTGGAAACAACATCAGTCCGGATTAGTTTCATTTAAATCATGCAAATTCGAGTATAAAACAAGAGCAAAAGTGTTTCAAAAAGTAGATACCATGCAGATGTATGAAGAACTCCCCCAGGCTTAATTCATTTCTTATCCTCAAGCAATTCAGTTGACAAACTGAAAGTGATAAAGAAAAACTTTTATAATCTCATTTGCTTTCATTGCTTTATATAAGCTTAACTAGTAATCAAGTTTTTAGCAAAGATCATGAACTAAACACATAGTCCCTCCGCCACAAAATAAGTGTCACACATTTAACACTAAATTAGTACAAATTTTGTACTAGAGCAACAACACTTATTTTGGGACGGAGGGGGTATATGATAACACTTAGAATCCTTATTAACTCATGTCTATTACATAATCAACTAGCGAGCAATAATACTATATCTTAAATACCAACACTTTGTCAAAACAACCATGACACAATATGATAGAGTGGTATCTCGCTAGCCTTTCTGAAACCGCAAAACATAAATGCAGAATGCCTGTGATGTTCAAGCTGTGATTAAAATTGTAATTCAAGGTAGAAGACATACATTCATGCTCACAGCCAATATTAACTAGACCAAATGTATGTTACACTAACAATGACACACTAGTAGAAAAACCCTATAGGTGAGCACTATGTAATGGCGCCCCTTGTTTGACCTGCGCTACTGCTACTTAGTATTAGTGCGGGTGCAAACACTTCGCTACAGATAAACCTTAGTAGTAGCGCATGTACAGTAGACACACGCTACTACTAAGTGGTCCCCACCATGCCTCATCGCACAGGTAGTAGTAGTAACAAGGGTTGTAAAACCTACACTACTACTAAGCGGATAACTGCAGTGCAGATGAGACACTCCATGCTACTATTATAGATAGACGAGGCCAGCGGATGGACCCCACTTAATAGCAGCGCGTCTGTCCTAGACAGCGCTAAACTACTGGACATAGTGGTAGTGTAGCTACCGTAGTTAGTTTGGGTGCTTAGGTGTTGCTTTGTAGGCATGGCAGCGAGACCATGTCATTTTGGGGGTTGATTATGATGCGGTCAAGGTTCAATGAGAACTAGCGTGATGCTATCCTTGTGCCTGTGAAATCCTGTAACGAGTCATGGATAATGCCACACTATATTTCGTGCTAAAATTGCGGTTCACATTGGATACTAGGGTTCCCTATTTTGTGGGTTCTAGACTGGGCTTGCATGGAAGGCATGCTATAGTGATATGTTGATGGGGGCTGCCGATGTAGCTGCATCCTGAAACAAATATCCATGGGAGTAGTAGTTTGTGGTGGAATATATACATCATGTTTTTTGTAGTAAACTCTATTTTGTCCAACTATGTTGATGATAGAGCTAGAAAACCGCCGAGTTAAAATTTGGGCACTCTTATAATGTCAGGCATAGTTTCAGGCACTCTTCAGTGTGAGTAGAAAGCCATCTCTCTTTGATAATTAGGCATATCGCGAGTCATTCTATTACATGCTGACCGTATGCCTTTCACAAAGCTAGGTGACATTTTCCCATTGCCGAAGGCGACATGTAAGAAGTTATTGCGATGACGATGTCTGTGGAGTACTTTGTGTACGACAAACATTGAATTTGTGTACGACAAACTTTGTGATATAAACGGTCCTCCTAAACTTGTGTAGCACTCTAGTTTGGTACGATGAACTTCGTTATATTTACTATGTTGCTTATATTTGCTAAAATTTTAACTCTTGGTGTTGCCAAGTATATAATATGTTACATATTATCTATGAATTTGTTTATGAGGCATCTACGTTACAGATTGTCGGGGTATACAAACAGGGGTGTTCATTCCCCCTGACTTGTGCACGGACAATAAGCCTCCGGCCTTCATGACCTGAGCCCGTCGGGAAAAGCTACCACACCACCAAGCAAGCATTCAAGAACCAGACCCCGGCAGCAATGACCTGAAGAAGTCCAAGCAAACACCGGCAAGATCAACACAACGGCCCAGGAGGGGCCCAAAGCACGCCAGCCACGTCCCCAGAGCCTGCCGGGGACTGAGGCGCTCACATCTCAGGAAGACCCGGCAAGCCATCCCCCTGTAGGCCCGAGCTAACCAGCCACCGCTCCACCGCATCACGACGCCAGTCACTTGTCGATGCGGTGTCGAGCCCTCAGACGGCTAAGTGGCTCTCGCTAAGCACGTGGCGATGCACCAGAAGGCAGATTATACCCAGTTGACACCCGTCCAGTAGCGTGTCAAGACCCTAAGCAACAGCTAGCTAGGCGGTGGAAGAGCTTGCCAGGGATGCATCCCCGAGCGCCACCTAGTCTAGAAATCATGGTATTTTTTCCTAAATGCCAGATTTAGGTATGATAGCTCTGTTAGCTATCTAATCACCAGATAAAGACTGTTTTGCCACTATGGTTGCCCCTTGCACTATAAAAGGAGGCCCAAGGCAACCTAGCTCAAGATTCAGACCTTTGGACACTTGTACTCACGTAGTAGCTCTCCCCAACGGCAACCCTTGCCGGGATTGAGCGATGCATGTTCTTCGTGCTCCTACGATCAATCCACCAAAAGCATGAGTAGGGTTTTACGCTTCACAGCGGCCCAAACCTGGGTAAAAATGTCAGTGTCCCAATCGTCGCGCTGCCTCATGCTCTCCGCTCTTTGTGCAACGTGACCCCCCTTGCCAAACCACAAAGGGGCCTCTGGTCCTGTAGGTGATCGTGTGCATCTGTGCCCAACATCTTTGGCATGCCAGGTAGGGGGTGCGTCATTTGCGCGAACCAGAGTTCGTGAACAGCGAGTCGATCTTCATCATCATCTTCTTCATCCATGGCTCCCAAGAAGAAGACCGGCGCGATTGCACATCTACCCGCCTCGAAGGCCCTCTCATACGTAGTCGTGAACGTCGTGTGTGCTACTGCGGCGGCGATTGAGGAGGGCGCCAAGGGCGGGGCGATGGGTACGGACGGCGCCGCCGTCGCGTTCCCCACGGCCAAAACCGGAGCATGGAACGCCGGCAGGAAATGGGCCCGCCCGACCCTAGGGAGGTGTGGCGTAATCCGGTAGGCCAAGGAAAGAAAGAGGTACCTGGCTATGCCCTTCTCCCCTCTCCTTCCCCGCCTGTGATCAGCTTTGCGCGGCGGCGGTATCATCAGTGTCGATAAGCTCGCATGAGGTTCGGTCTTGCATTTGTCCCGCCAGGGATAAATCCCGAACCGAGTGCTAGAGCGAATCCACTGGTCGACGCTCCCGGCAGGCGAACCACAGCAAGGTCCTGTCCGCCTATGCATAGGTCGCCGCGGGGACGTTGGGTGCGAAGGAAAGGAGGGAGGGCTCGGCCATTCATGTTTTCTCTTCCATTCCCGTTGATTATGAATGTTTACATTAACCCGGTAGATCCGTGCCGCGGATTGTATTCATGACTAACGGATCTCCAAGTACCTCCACTTCGCTCCTCTCCACGTTCCCTTCCTCTCAGGGCAGCTGTGAGCACACACTTATGCGCACGCCGGAGGGAGCACGAAGAGGAAAAGTGCCAGTGGAAGAAGGGAGGGGCCATGAACATAAATAAGCACTCATCGGGACGGAATGAAAGGCCATGACAAAAGCTAAGTTGACATAAATATCAACTTCCATTAGGATATACATTTGTATTCCCCTTCGTCAAACCAAAGGTTTCGTATGATAAATCTTGCGTGTGATGGGACCTTACCGTGTTCGTTCGCGCCCGTGTTTTGTTTCGAGCCTTCTCAACAAAATGTGCGGCAGTATCGACACTGTTGAAGGTAATCTCACCAGCAGCGTGCCCTTGCCAGCAGAAAGCTAAGGACCCATTCCTCAAAGCAATCACGGCAACACGTCGTTGGCGGGTAACTAGAACACGCATAGATAACAATCATACGAATGCCGAAAGGGAAGCGAAGGGGATGGCATACGTTTGCATAGAAACATTAGTTCAGCAAACATTAAAATAAAGAAAGGATACCTACTGTGTCTTAAGTACAGGGAAACATGGCGATAAGGAAGGCTCAAAATTAACTCCGGTGGCTCCCCTGGGTCCTTGAAACTGTGAGGATCCTGTCAGCCAGGGGACTTGCCTTCTTCACGGCGACAGAGGTGTCGGCGCCCGATAGCAGCTTCTTGAAGCCATCGGAGAGGTCGAGCTCCGGGTGGAAGAAGGCGAGGTTGATCAAGACCAGGAAGAGGGCGTCGTGTGCCAGCTTCTGGGATTCATTGGCAAAACAGACGGCCCTGTCATCCTCGTACGTCTTCAACCCTTGATCAGGCCGTAGAAGAAGACTGCCAACTTGACGCTAGGAACCTCATGATTGCCAACGGAGAAGGCCCAGCTCTTCATGTTCATCTTTCCTATCTGGGCAGTGAGGCCCTCAGCAATGTCAACCATGCTCTTGATCCAGAGGTCACGCTGCTCAATTAAGTTCTCCAGCTTTTCTTCAGCATCCTTCTGGAGGGTCTTCACGCGGTTCACATCTGTCAGCAGCAGTTTCTCGCGAGCCCCGGCAGATTCGAGGTCGCTCTCCAAGGAAGCAAGCCTGGATTTCATGTCAGAAATGGTGCCATTGGTGGCATCAAGACCTTGGCTTTTGGAGGAAAGCTATGATTGCACCTCTCCCAGAGTAGCTTCTGCCTTTCGCGCTTCCTCCTTGAGGGCCTCGATCTCCTTGGTGCTCCCGGCAAGATCCTCTGTCAGCTTGGTCAATTGAACTTCAAGTTTGGTCTTGGCGGCAGATACAATAGCTAGCTCATTAGCCACCTTCTTCAGTTGAGCAGCGGACTCTAGGGAAAGTGCGTCAAGAGTGGTCTTGTGGCTATCCTCTAGCTCCTTGGTACGCTGCCGGACGCGGGCTTCCAGTTCCTCCTCCTTGCCACGGAGGGTAGCCTCAAGGGCCCCTTGCCGAGAGGAAATGCTCTTCTCTTTGGCGTCCAGAAGTGCTTCGCGCTCCGCCAGTTGAGCTTTGCAGGCGGCAACATCCTCTTTGGCCATGGATAGCGTCTCATGCTGCCTCTTGAGAGAATGGACCTGGCGGTTATACCACTCCCGCAGCTCGCTCCCTTTGTTCCTCAGCTGCTGGTCCACGAGCTTAGCTGAGTCACGCTGCTCCTTGACCGCCTGCCACTTGAGGTTGTACCTGCTCTGCACGTCCTTGAGCCCTGCTGCTATGGATTCTAGAAAAGCCAAATCCTTGCTGTCGTCGGCAGTGCTATCAGCTCCTTCGATCTTCTGGGACAGCGGTGCCAGGATCCTATTGATTTCCTCGTCAAGATATGCGCCCGCTGAAAAGGGTGAACCAGGAGCCGAGGAACCCAGCTGAGCGGTGACCAATGCCAGTTGGCTCTGGGGGGATCGCAGAGCCGATTTCAGTGGATAGCTAAGCGAGGAGGGCCCCATGGACTGAATGGGAATCTTCTCCTCAACCACTGGGTCCAGGCCAGGCGTGCTGCCGGAGTTTAACTCCATCTCTTCCGAGGACCTCTGAATGCCCCCGGCAGCCGACCCATGTTCCTCCGCGGCAGCGATCTTCATCGCTTCCGCGGCAGCATCCTTCCCAATGTCAGCTACCTCTTCTAGCAACTCAGGCTCTTCAGATAGCGGAGCTGCAGATTGTAGCAAGAAACAGAGATATGGAAATCAGAAATCAACAAGGCATGTAAAAGGGAGAGCACAGGGAAAGCAAAAATACCGGCAAGTGGGATACCCGATAGAGGTTGTTGCGGAGGGACATCCCCTTCCCCGGCAACATCAGCTGCCGGCTTGCGGTCCGTCACCATCCCTTCGGTGATAACCTCGACACGAGCAAACTCTTCGGTGGAGGCCCTTGCTGACGAATCTTCCTGGCGGGCAACGGTTGACGAGAAATCTGGAAGGAGAGGTTCCTCCTGGCGAGCCTATCCCTGATATTTTTCTCCTGTCTCCCTGTCGGGTGAAGGGAGACGTCCTTCTTCATCCCTATCAATGGATGAGTCCCTAACTTGGATTTCACGAGGAGGCCTAGACCGGGGGCTGAGCGCGGGGTTCTCCTCCGCGTCTCCTGTCGGGCTCTTGCTTGCCGTAGGATCCGGCCTTGCCGCGGATTTGGCCCGCTTGGTCCTATGGGCAAGAGTCTCCTCGTCCTCATCCCTGCCAGAGTCAATCATACAAGATCAATCAGGAAAATCAAAATTAAAGACTTTGACAAAAGTTGAGATCAATTAAACTCACTCCGAGGCAATGAGCATGGACCCCAGCTCGTACGACACAGGCGGTGGAGTTGACCTACCGCTCTTTAGAGTTGGGGGGATAGGGCTTGGTGGAGAGGCCGGGACTTCCGGCAAGGGCAAGCCTGGCGGAGAAGTTAGGCTTGATGGGGGGCTGGGGTCCACCCCTAAAACCCTCCGTCGCTTGACGGGAGATGCCTTGGCTTGGGAAAGGCGGGAGGATTGGTGGCGTGCTACTTCGCGCCCGCCGCCCTTGGAGGTCATCTTCTTCACCTTCGAGGGACCTCGCGAAGATGCGGGGGGCTGTTGGTTCTCGGTTGGCGCGTTGACGAAGGCGGCGCCCCGGTTCTGGAGCTTGGGGGACCTCTTCAAGCCCCTCTTCTTCCACCTCCGGTTCCTTCACCTCCTCCGCCTCGACCCCTTCTTGGGTTCCTGTCGCCGCGGCTTGGGAACCACCGGCCTTGGCAGACTCCAATCCGGCAGCCTCCCCCGGAGCAAGATTTCTGCTCTCCTCCCCGGAAGAGTCATCATCCTCGGACTCCTCCTCCTCCTCTTCTTCGGAGGCTGCTCCCTTGGCGGTTCTGATAGTCTTGTCTTCCACAATCCGAGTGGCGATGAAGGCTCTCTCCGCCGCCCTGGTTGGCGCGGTCAAGTTATCATCCGGCCTGGAAGCCCTTTCCTCCAGGCTGGAGACCCACTCCATCTCGCTCTCCAGGGCGGGCAGCTCCCAATCAGGCTTAACACCGGAGGCATCGCAATCAGGCATCCATTGCAGGATCTGGCCCTGGGCAGAATTGTGGTGCAAGGGGACGACTCCTGCCGGCAAATGGAACGGCCCAAGGCGGCCGAACAACTCATCGCACAGCCAACCATGGCCATAAACTGTCAGGTTGTTGGCAGGGCCTACGTACAGTCGCATCCAGTCGGCGTTGTCGGTGTCAAAACCGGCGGATCTCGGGTAGGGGGTCCCGAGCTGTGGGTCTTGGATCGATGGGTAAAAGGAGACAAGGGAGACGATGTTTACCCAGGTTCGGGACCTCCTATGGAGGTAAAACCCTACGTCCTGCTTTGTTTGTATTGATGATGGTGTATCGAGTATAGAGTTGATCTACCACGAGATCGTATATAGTGGTCTAAACCCTAAGAGATATGCTCGTATGATGATATGATCTATGATGATCTCATTGTCCCTAATGACTAGCCTGTCCTCGGCTTATATAACACACCAGGGGCCTAGGATAACAAGAGTCCAAGTCGGCTACGTCGGTGGAGAGGAGTCCTTGTCTTGATCACCAAGTCTTGCGGAATCTTCCTCGTATGCATCATGGGCTGCCCGAAGTGGACCAGTAGTGAATCGTCATGGGGGTCCTCGGTCTGACCCATAGGTCGGGAGACGACGTGGTGAGTACCCCCTAGTCCAGGACACCATCAGTAGCCCCCTGAACTGGTCTTCAAGTTTAGGACGCTCCTCGGTTCTTCCGAACTGTTCTTTGTCTTCGGTCGTCGGTCTTGGAAACTGGTTCAACAATTCTTCCCATCTTCGATCTTGAGGATCGCCGAGCTGAATCCAAAAAGTTCACACGTTGGGCATCCAAGGAGCCCCTTTAAGTTCTCGGCATTTATCAATGCCTTGTAATTTTTACGCCATACTTCGGGGTCGAAGTGTTTCCCGTGCGGCGGTGTCCTCTTGCATCCGAGCTCCAATGCCGAACTGCATCTGAGGTGTCTTTCTGCAGCCGAGCTCCAACGCTGATCGGCATTTGAGTGCCAATGACGGGCTGCGTCCGAGCTCCAACGCCGGATTGTGTCCGAGGTATCTTTTTGCAGCCGAGCTCCAACGCCGGTCTGCGTCTGAGCTCCAACGCTGGTTAGCATCCGAGGTGTCATAAATTACCTCGGTCTCTGAAAATTTGAAGGACTTCATCCGAGCTTAAATGCCGGAATAGTCTTTTATGGAGCCAGCCATTCGCATCCGAGCTTTATGTCGGACTGCTTCCAAGCTCCAATGATGATCAACGTCCGAGGTTTCATAAATTACCTCGGTCTTTTAAAAAAATTGGAGGAATTCAACCAAGCTTAATGCCAGAAATGCCCTCTATGGAGCCAGCCACATGCGCCCGAGCTTTATGTCGGACTGCTTACGAGGTGGTGCACCACCCCGACCGCGGGCTTATTTTTTGTGGATATTTTTGATTGATGCAATTTATTCTCTGCCGAGATATATAGCCAGTAGCCCTCAAGGTGCGTGTCGGTCTAAAACCCGGGATGCACCTGAAGGATAAAATAAAAACCACTAATCCCAGTAGCCCCTGAGAATCAGGTCGATTCGCGAAATCGGCATGAGGATCAAATCCTTGCTTGACAGCATACTTTAGGAATTACAATGTGTTGTGCAGTAGCCCCGAGATTCAGGTTGGGTGCGGCCGACCAACCCGAGGATTGTAATCTCGTCAAAAACCACATTGCACTTTGATTTTGCTGCATTGAATAGGCAATGCAGTAGCCCCCGAGCCTTAATTTGGGCACGGGTGGTCGAATTAAGGATTGATATTTGTTTGACACAAACTTTGTTACGTTTGACACAATTTATGTGTAATGATTCTAAGTATCCAAGTACTTTACATCATTAATGCTCGGATCAGCATTGTACAAGACTTTGTTGACCGACCATCGGCTTCAACCTCCTCGGCCAATAGCCGAGGAGTGTCTGTCCTACTTCATAAAGCCTTTATAAGGGCAAAGGTTTACGGCAAACAAGGCAATCCGTCCATACGGTTTTATAAACAAAGGTACGCGGAGAGATATGTTATATTATTATTTAACGTAAGAAACATCTTCCGGGAAAAATAGTTCCTTTATAAGTTCCTTTTCCCAGGACATCATGTTGACCATGATCGTGAAACCTCAACTCCGATAAATGTGGCAGGAAAATATTGAGGATTTAGTTTGGGGAATACTCCCGAACTATGTGGTCTTTAATGAACCGAAATTTTCACTTCCGTCGTTTCCAACCAATTATATTCTTAAGATGGCTAGCTTTCGGCTTCACCCAGTCTGAGGTACTAACCCGGATGACCCGGAAGTAACAATCACAGAGGTGCTCCCTTTACCCCATAGCCAAACAATCGGGAACGTAGGGGATAAACACAGGAGCCAGGCATCCCAGCTTGGCCAGAATCTTAAGTCAAATTGATGCATATTTATGGCTTTATAACGATGATTTCGGAAGGCAGCACTCGCATATTGAATACAAATGCTTTTATGCTATATGCTATTTTGACTCCTTTGTGACCGTTTATCATTTGAGAGTGGCCCATCGTCGGCTTCTACCCCTTTGTAGATGCTATGCAGGGTGTTTCCGCAGTAACAAGACAACCCTTAGCTGACGTCTCGGTGCCCGGAGGCGGTTGTGTTAGCGGAAACAAGGCAATCAGATATCTAGGCTTTATAACTTTCTCTTGGGCATAGGAGCTTAACGTTTGGGAGGCCAGTTACTAGCCCCCGGTTAGTGTTCGGCATCAGCCGAGGTCAAGCCATTAACACTTAGGCCAAATTTATGAAAGGCTCACGTGGTAGCCTCTATGGGTCTATAGTTTGAAAGAGTCATCGGAACGCTGACCAGATTGCGCTCATTGTGACAGTCAGTTTTCGGCTTTCTCCACTGAGGTACTTGACCAGTTAAATTGGAAGTACAATCGCAGTGGTTCTCCCATTGCACACCTAGCCGAACAAAGCGAAATGTAGGAGGCAATCACAGGAGCAGGGCAACCCAACTATTGACCAGAGACACAATTCGAAACTGATGCATATAAAGCAATATCCGAGAACGTTTTGCCGAGGACTGCTCAGAGTACCTTGACTTTTGGTGGGTTTGGCTCTAGTCGGGTCCCCAGTTGATATTGCCGATACTTTAAAGGCATCCGACGTTTTACTACGAGAGATATGCTGGAGACACAAAGTATCCCCCGATACTCAGGTTGGGTGCGGCCGACCAACCTGAGGATCGAATCTCCTCGGGAACTAATCCAGATGTCATGTGCGTCTCGCCAACGCCGAGGTGTAAGTCGGCAGGAAAGATACCGAGCTATGGGTCGGAAAAGATTTCCCGAGCTGAATTATTACGTAGGGCACCTCGGTCGTGAGGATGTCCCGCCTCCTAAAGGAAAAACATACAAATAGCTTAAAAGTGCCATAAGCTCGAAAAGCCAAAAAACTTACGTAAAAACTTTGACGTTCAAACTAAATAAAGTTTTTGGGTGCCAATCCAAAATTGGTCTTAAAATTAATATGTGCTTCAGTCGTGCTTTAACATGATACATCCGATCTCCAGACTTCAAGCGGGTCAGCCTTCGGCTTCAACCTCCTATCCCGAAGGCGGAGTGCTTCTCAGGCCAGTTTTAGCGAACTAAACTCGAACGGCCTTAGAGAGAAACCAGGCTACCCGACTATTGACCAAACACTCGGGTTGGAAAAAGGAGTAGTAGAAAAACACTTTGCAACGACCAAGAAGAAAACACATTTATTATAAAATGGATCATACAATTTAAGAGCCCCCGGTTAAATCGGGTAAAGAAATTTTTTAACAAACAATTTTTTTGTTTTAACAAAAAATATAATGTTTGGTTGAACCGAACAAAAAGTATAATTTCAAAGAGAGCTGAGCACGAAAATGACTTAGCTGGCTAATGTGTTCGGTGCGGTTCGGAGTTGTGACAGCGCGGAGACGTAGTCCTCGGCCTGGCCAAGGTCCCAGCCCCCAAGCCCGAGGTAATCGAGCGAAGAGCTCGGGTCGAGAAGTGGCAACACAACATGGTTGCTGCAGCGAGGCGAAGCACCTGGTCCAACCGAGGAAACAGAGTAGGTCGGCAGCTTGACGGCAAAGCACCCAGTTATCATGGGAAAAGGAAGTGTTTTTAACAAACGACGCTATTAACAAGCTAAGTTTTTAACAAACAACTTTTTTGTTTAA
This sequence comes from Elymus sibiricus, assembly GCA_039707655.1. Taxonomy (NCBI): domain Eukaryota; kingdom Viridiplantae; phylum Streptophyta; class Magnoliopsida; order Poales; family Poaceae; genus Elymus; species Elymus sibiricus. The sequence continues at coordinate 182,196,848 of CM077669.1, read as the reverse complement.
CACAAATATAATGCTAGGTTGAACAGCACATGAATTAAAGATTGAAAAAAGGGTTGAGCAGGAAAGCGACTTAGCTGGTTAATGTGCTCGGTGTGACATGTGTCGAGGTTGTAGCGGGTCAAGCTCCCAGCCCCCAAACCGGTCACGAGGTAGCCGACGAAGAGCTCGGCTTGATGAAGTGACAACACAACACTTACGAAGGGCCGAGGAGAGACCCCGGTCCAGCCGAGGAGACGGAGTAGTTCGGCAGCGTGACGGCGAAGCCACCACATCAATCGACCATGTCGACGACACAATTTGGTTGATGGAGGCGGGATGACAATGTAGGCACGCCAAGGTGACCGCGTGACATAACCGAAGTCATCTCGGCTGGACTAAGGCTTCGCCTCGCCACCTTTGCACTATATTGTGTGCAAAGGTGGCGAGGCGAAGCCTTAGTCCAGCCGAGATGACGAAGCTGGTCAGCTGGTGACGCCGAAGTCCCCGGAGCAGGTTGATGAAGAGATGGCAAAGCCCCCGGTCTAGCCGGGGTGACGTAGTAGTTCGGTAAGGTGGCACTAGAGCCCCCATGCCAGCCGACGTGTTGCCAATGTCGGCGTGTTGAACGTCGGATTGAAGAAGCGACGGCACAGCGATGCCGATGCAGGTCAGAATTTGTGACGCGATCAATGCTGGCTCGATGAAGCAACGGCGCGCCCGACTCGTGCAACCCGTGGGCGACGAGATTCTCCGGAGATTATTCGGCCCTCGCGATGCCGAACTCTTTGTCAGATCGCCAAGGTGTTGATCCGATGAGATTAACCTTGGCTGGATGAAGCGATGATCTGTCTAGTGCAGGTCGGCAGCCATGGAACAACGTTGTCGGGCTGGTTTGACACCAGCGCAATGGTGAAGATTGCCTTGAAAAAGGCTTAAATATATGGGCATGTGTTTTAGAACAACACATAATAAATTAAAGAAAATTACTTCAAAAAGGATGTCCAAAAACCCCGTTCATGAAGAAAGATGAACTCGGGTCAGATTCGTTTTCGCGAAGAAAACAGATCCAAAATTCGTTGTACTCATCGGATGTTTCCCGGAGTTTGGACGGTCGGATCGGGCTGAAATTTTGAGGGGTGATCTCCTAGGAATTTCGCAGCCGGTGAACAGTGGGATTTTACAACGGACGTCCGAGCTAGATACTGGACACCTCGCCCAAAACTCATCCAGATTCCCGTCCAGATTCGACAAGGCTCCGGTATATCGGAGATCGCCGGAGATTCCTCCATCGGAACGCGACGAAACTTTGCAGAGTTGTTCTAGATACAATTCCGCACAATGCCACCGAATCAATCGTCAAAAAAACGCTCGAGGAAACGGGGATGATGAACACAAATTCGCTGTCCAGAAAAAACTGCAATCAATCTGCAGACGAGCCATCAATCCTTTTGCCGATCACACAGAGGAACTCTCAATGAAAGCACCAATGTCGGTGTCAAAACCGGCGGATCTCAGGTAGGGGGTCCCGAGTTGTGGGTCTTGGATCGATGGGTAACAGGAGACAAGGGAGACGATGTTTACCCAGGTTCGGGCCCTCCTATGGAGGTAAAACCCTACGTCGTGCTTTGTTTGTATTGATGATGGTGTATCGAGTACAGAGTTGATCTACCACGAGATCGTATGTAGTGGTCTAAACCCTAAGAGCTATGCTCGTATGATGATATGATCTATGATGATCTGATTGTCCCTAATGACTAACCTGGCCTCGGCTTATATAACACACCAGAGGCCAAGGATAACAAGAGTCCAAGTCGGCTACGTCGGTGGAGAGGAGTCCTTGTCTTGATCACCAAGTCTTGCGGAATCTTCCTCGTATGCATCATGGCCTGCCCGAAGTGGCACATTAGTGAATCGTCATGGGGGTCCTTGGCCCAACCCATAGGTCGGGAGACAACGTGGTGAGTACCCCCTAGTCCAGGACACCATCAGGCGGGACCATTGAACTCCCATGCAAACCTGTCCCTCTTCTGCAACGGCGCGATGTGGCGACGGAGGAAGTCTGCTCCCACATGCTCGATGGTCAGCCCTGCAACATTGAGGCGAATGATCCTGTTCAGTGCCAGGTAGAACGCGGGGGCCTTGTCGTCCTTGATCCAGCACAAGTCACCCCTCCATTCTTCCCACTTCCCATGTTGCTGTCCAGAAAGGTAATCCCAGTCATCCTTCCTGCCCCAGGGGATCCAGCTTATATTCCCCGAGCGGCGGGATCTGTCCTCAATCCGAGGAAGGAAGAAGTGCCTGAACAAGTCCACATTGGGGGCGACTCTGACAAAGTTCTCGCACAGATGGGCAAAAATCGCCATGCACGCCATTGCATTGGGCATGAAGTCCAGAAGGTGGAATCCATACGCCGCCATCATGGCACAGAGAAATCAAAAAAGGGGGAGAGAGGTTGCAGTAAAAGTACGTGCAGAAGAAGCAGTATGAATCTGATGGCTTCTTCTCCTTGGGGTTGTCCGGCAGGGGCTCAGTTGCTCCATGCCCCTTCGTCACCCTCCCCCAAATATAGGCATACCTTTTGATCAAGTTGTTGCCATCCAGGCTCGACGGGGAAATAACCACATCTCCCTGTTGCCGCCTCTCCAGCCCTTCCGCTTTCTTCTTCCTCTCCTCGACCACTAGGTCTGCGGATGCAGCCGTCTGCTTCCCCTTGTTGGCGGCCGTCTTCCGCCCCATCCCTCGAGCTTTCAAGGGTGGCGGATGGTCTAGCAGCGCTCGGCGTGCCGGAAGTGGCGGCGGGAGCGGTTCTTTGGCCTGAGGAGGAAGATGAAGGATGGAGAAAAGGATGCGAATGAGTAGCACCCCTGCGCGTTGCCCTTTTTATTTAGAGGGACCCGCACAGGGGCTGGCCCTTCGCTACCTTTTTGGAGAACTGTCGTTTTATTACTGGCAGTTCTTTTTTACTCTCCAACGGCTACTGTTCCATGACCCGACGACCTGCGATAATTGCGCGGAGTGGACGTGGGACGGGAGGACAGCATCCCTTCGACACGTGTCCGTGCACTGTTTGGGGCATAGCCCAACATTCCAAGCGACACGTATGGCTCAGGCCCGGGGGCTTCTATCGGGGTATACAAACAGGGGTGTTCATTCCCCCTGACTTGTGCATGGACAATAAGCCTCCGGCCTACATGACCTGAGCCCGTCGGGAAAAGCTACCACACCACCAAGCAAGCATTCAAGAACCAGACCCCACCAGCAACGACCTGTAGAAGGCCAAGCAAACACCGGCAAGACCAACACAACGGCCCAGGAGGGGCCCAAAGCGCGCCAGCCACGTCCTCGGAGCCTGCCAGGGACTGATGTCTACTACGCAACTTTATTCTTGTAGACTTTGTTGGGCCTCCAAGCGCAGAGTTTTGTAGGACAGTAGCAATTTTCCCTCGAGTGGATGACCTAAGGTTTATCAATCCGTGGGAGGTGTAGGATGAAGATGGTCTCTCTCGAATAACCCAGCAATCAAATACAAGAAATCTCTTGTGTCCCCAACACACCCAATACAATGGCAAATTGTATAGGTGCACTAGTTCGGCGAAGAGATGGTGATACAAGTGCAATATGTATGGTAGATATAGGTTTTTGTAATCTGAAAATACAAAAACAGCAAGGTAACAAGTAACAAAAGTGAGCACAAATGGTATTGCAATGCTTGAAAACAAGGCCTAGGGTCCGTACTTTTGCTAGTGCAATCTCTCAACAATGCTAATATAATTGGATCAGATAACCATCCCTCAACGTGCAACGAAGAATCACTCCAAAGTTCTTATCTAGCGGAGAACATAAGAAGAAATTGTTTGTAGGGTATGAAACTACCTTAAAGTTATTCTTTTCGATCGATCTATCCAAGATTTCGTACTAAAATAACACGAAGTTATCCTTTCCGATCAATCTATCTAGAGTTCACACTAAAATAACACCATATGATATGCATCAACCAACTCTAATGTCACCTAGATACTCCAATGTCACCACAAGTATCCATGAGTTAATTATACGATACGCATCAAACAATTTCAGATTCATAATACCCCAAGATTTCTATCGGAGAAAGTAGAACAAGAACGTGTATCAACCCCTATGCATAGATTACCCCAATGTCACCGCGGGAATCCGCAAGTTGAGTACCAAAACATATATCAAGTGAATCAATAGAACACCCCATTGTCACCACGGGTATCCACATGCAAGACATATATCAAGTGTTCTCAAATCCAATATTCAATCCAACATAACGATATCTCAAAGGGAAAGATTCAATTCATCACAACATGATAGCAAGGGAATAACATCATATGATCCGACTATATTAACAAAGCCCGTGATACATCAAGATCGTGACATCTCAAGAACACGAGAGAGAGAGATTGAACACATAGCTACTGGTACATACCCACAACCCCGAGGGTGGACTACTCCCTCCTCGTCATGGCCTCCACCGGGATGATGAAGATGGCCACCGGAGATGATCTACCCTCTCCGACAAAGTACTGGAACGCCTCCAGATTGGTTTTTCGTCAATACAGAGAGTTCCGGCGGCGGAGCGGAGAGTCTAGGGTTATTTCTGATGGTTTCTATATTTATAGGATTTTTGGGCGTTGGTTTCACGCCAAGATGGGCCACGAGGAGGGAACGATACACCAGGGCGCGCCCTGTTGGGTTGTGCCCACCTCGTGGCTCTTCTCCGGTGGTTCTTCGCTCCAATATTTCCTATTTGGTCCAGAAAAAATCACCAAAAAGTTTCGGGCGATTCCGAGAACTTTCAGTTTCTGCACAAAAACAACACCACGGTAATTCTGCTAAAAACAGCGTCAGTCCGAGTTAGTTCTAAATAAATCATATAAAGTGCATCAAAACCATATAAAAGCATTGTAAACATAGATGAATATGGCATGAATACTTCATAAATTATCGATACGTTGGAGACGTATCAGCATCCCCAAGCTTAATTCCTACTCGTCCTCGAGTAGGTAAATGATAAAAGAAATAATTTATGAAGTGTGAATGCTAGCATAGTGCCTAAGTTTGATCAATGATAATTTCAACCACATTTCCTAGCATCATAACAGCAACTCTTTCTCATAAGACTCATCATGATAAAGTAGCAACCAATTCACATGTTATGGTTCAAACAATGAATTCTCTTGAAACTTAACAACCTATGTTCTTAGTCACTAAACAATTGCAATTCAACTTATTCTCAACAAAGTCTAAGTAAGAGCTCCACATACTCAATCATCATATAGTCTTCTATGATTGCTAGTACTCAAAGCATATTTTTAGAACAAATGGCATCCATCGAACACAAAGAAAGATAGGGGCTTAGTGTTTCACCTCCCAACATACTTATCATAGAGATAATTGTCTACAATAATAAATCATGATCAAATATATTTGACTGGATATATATGTTTGGATCTTTTCCCACCACATGATGCTTGCCAACTAATAGAAGTAGGTTGGAATAAGAAGTTGACTCGGCATGAAAAGTAAATAACACGAAAGTAAATAGATTGTCCCTTTGCAGAGGGAAGCAGGGATTTGCATATGTGCCAGAGCTCATTGTTTAAAACAGAGATAAATATAATTTTGGGAGGTGCACCCTTCCTGTCAACGTTACGACCAAGAGTTATCAATATCTTCCATGTTAAACACATTAGCGGCGGTTCCCAAGCGGTAAAAGTAAAGGTTTACTCCCCCTCCACCAACAAACACACTCCACGGCTAGCCGAATCCACGGGTACCGTCCATACCAACAACATTCCTGGGGGGGTTTGTTTAATTATTTGCATTTTTTATTTCGGGACTGGGAATCCCTATTACCGCCCCTCTCGTGCAAGGACGAGTGAATAAACACTCATCATGAGAATAACCCTCTTAACATGGAAGATAATGACCGCCCCCTGTCGCTCCATGAGCGGTCCAGGCACACAAAACAGATGTTTATTTGAATGTTTAGAGGTGGCACATGCAAATTTACATGGAATGGCAGTGAAATACCATATATAGGTAGGTATAGTGGACTCTCATGGCAAGAAACTGGGTTTAAGGATTTGGATGCACAAGTAGTATCTCTACTTAGTACGAAGTGTTGGCTATCTAAAGGTTCTAAACAAGCAGCACATGTTGGAGGATCCATAACAATATAACTTCTATGCAAATATACACAACCATAACTCATTATGTTGTCTTCCTTGTCCAACTTCAACTAATTTGCTCAAGTTTGAAAATAAATAATGGGTATTCGCAATCATAGAAGATGTCCAAGATAATATATTTGTATGTGAAAGTTCTCTTCCTTATACTAATCATTCAAGAATTGCTTGTATGACCAATATTGTGATTGTCAAACTTCAATACATTTTACTTTCTAAACCAGATGTGAAGCTACTACTAAGCATAAAGCACATTGATAGTTTAAGATTTATTATATTCAATTCATTCACAATTTACTCATAGGATATAAGTGAAGCACAAAAGTAAACATCAAACTACTCTCAAAAGATATAAGTGAAGATCAATGAGTAGGTAAACAATCAAGTAGCTATGTGACGACTCTCTCTCTCTCTCAATAAAGATTTTCAGATCTGAGTATTTTATTAAAACAGCAAACTAAATAAAAATAGCACTCCAAGAATAACACATATCATGTGGACAAATAAAAATTTAGGCTCAACATAGCCTAACCGATAATTATTGATGAAGAGAGGTGGGATGCGTAGCATCCCCAAGCTTAGATGCTTGAAACTTCTTGAAATATTTACTTGGGGTGCCTTGGGCATCCGCAAGCTTGAGCTTTTGTATCTCGTTCAATCCTCTCATATCATGGTTTCACCTATTCTCAAAAACTTCATCCACACAAAACTCGAAAAGAACTCGTGAGATAGATTAGTACACATAAGAATAAATCAACACTTCATGTACTGCCAAGACAAGTTGCATAATAATTTCCAAACATTATCTACTGTATACTATCATTTCCACAATTTATATCTACCAATATAGGCTATGGAAACTATAGGATAAGTAGATAACAAAACTATGACAGCAATCTGTCCAAACAGAACAGTCTGTAGCAATTTAAGAAAACAGTGTACTTCTGTAACTCAAAAAATTATGAAAATTTAGGACAGCCTAAATAATGTATATTAAAATACTGTGTAAAAATTTCGGAAACTTTCCACGTTCCAGAAAAATATGAAAATTCAAACACTACAGAGAAAGTTTATGTTTTTTACACGGCACACATCAAACATGCAATGCAAGCATCCTAAAGGCAATTCTTGGAACTTTTTATTGAAAAACAAGATTATAAATAACACCTATCAGATACCAACAAAATAAAATGACGCTATAAGCAAAGCACATATTATGTGATGAATAAAAATATAGCTCTAAGTAAGATATACCGATAATGTTGAAGACGAAAGAGGGGATTCCTTCCGGGGCATCCGCAAGCTTAGGCGCTTGAGTCTTCCTTGGATATTACCTTGGGGGTGCCTTGGGCATCCCCAAGCTTAGGTTCTTGTCACTCCTTATTTTCCTCATATCGGTGTCTTACCCAAAACTTGAAAACTTCAATCACACAAAACTTAACGGAACTTCGTGAGATGGGTTAGTATAATAAGTAAAGATCATTCACTTAGTTACCGTCAAGACAAGATTCATAATTGTTCTCACATAATGCCTACTTTATTATATCATTCCCATAATTTATACCACTAAATATAAGCTATGGAAACACTAAAACAAGCAAACCATGCATGCAAAACAGAATCTGTCAAAAACAGAACAATCTGTGAAGATATGTAGTATAACCATACTTCCCTGTCTCTAAAAATGCTTAAAATTAGGAAAACCTGCATAATTTGTATATAAATACTGTGTAAAAAATTCAGAGTTTTTTAACGCTCCAGTAAAATCAGAGAAATTCTTTACTCGAGGCAAAAGTTTCTGTTTTTGCACATAATCAAATCAACAAGTATCCACACTATCCCAAAGGCTTTACTTGGCACGTTATTGAAATAAAAGGCACAAAACATGATTACTACAGTAGATTAATCATGTGAACACACAAAAACAGAAAGTAAAAGTGTTGGGTTGTCTCCCAACAAGCGCTTTTCTTTAAAGCCTTCTAGCTAGGCATGATGATTTCAATGATGCTCACATAGGAATAGTATTTGAAACATGAAAGGGGGGGGCATCATGAAGCACATGACAAGAACATTTAAGTCTAACCCACTTCCTATGCATAGGTATTTTGTGAGCAAACAATTTATGGGAGCAAGAATCAACTAGCATAGGAAGGCAAAACAAGCATAACTTCAAGATTTTGAACACATAGAGAGGAAACTTGATATTATTGCAATTCCTACAAGCATATGTTCCTCCCTCATAATAATTTTCAGTAGCATCATGGAGGAATTTCACAATATAACTATCACATAAAGCATTATTTTCATGATCTACAAGCATAGAAGATTTATTACTCTCCACATAAGCAATTCCCTTCTCATTCATAATAGTGGGAGCATCAAATGAAACTCGAATACTATAAATTGTTTCCACATTAAAAGAGTAATGTTCAGTAAAAGGATATTCAAAATTATGATAATAATTATCACTACTTTTTATAACATAAGTATCATCACAATAATCATCATAAGTAGCAACTTTGTTCTCATCATAGTCAAGTGAAACCTCTTCCGAAATAGTGGAATCATTACTAAATAAAGTCGTGACCTCTCCAAATCCACTTTTATCATTATAATAAAATTCAACACCCTCCAAAATAGTGGGATAATAATTATCTAAAGTTGACACTCTTCCAAACCCACTTTCATAAATATCGCAATCATCATAAATAGGAGGCATGCAATCATCATAACAAATTTCATCATTCAAAGTAGGGGAACTAAAAAGATCATATTCATTAAGCATAGCATCTCCAAGCTTGGGACAAACATTATTTGCAGCAAATAAATTCTCAAACATGTCATTCTCATCAAACATAGTATCCCCAAGCTTGTGGCTTGGCATATCATAAGCATAGTCACTCTCATCATTAATAGTATGAATAGCACCAATAGTATAACAATTATTATTATCATAATTTACCAAGTTGGTGCCAAAAAGATTTTCAAGATTATAAGTAGTATCATTATCTTCCCAATCATAGTCATCACAACAAGCAATTGGCATAACAAAATCATCATCAAGTGTATCATATTCCACAATTATTTTTGATTCATCCTCGTGAGGCACAAGAATAATAGGAGCAACATCATTTGGAAAAGATACATTTTTACCTCTACTCTTTCTTCTTTTCTTCTTCTTCACCACATCATGTGTGGGTTTAATTAATTTTTTCGAGCTTCTTATTGATGAGATTGGTTGGATAGGGAGCTCCTCCTCGTCACCTATTACATCATGAGAGACAATAGGAGGGAAAGTGGAAATCTTTACCCTTTCATTAGTATTTCTTTTATATCCTATTGGTTTTCCCATCTTTCTATAGTTGGCAATATAAGCATTCTCATTGCAATTTACCATGCAAAACATATAGATATTTTTTAGATTAGTTTCAATGTCGTCCATGAGAATGAATACTTCAAACCAACTATTTTTATGTGTCAATTCTTCACTCCCCAAAAATAGAGAAAGCTCATCATAAAGTTCAAGGGTGATCAAATCATTACAATATTTGGCCATGATTTGATCACGAAAAAGTTTGCATTGGAAATTAAGATGACCAAGTTTATTGCAAAGTTCACAAGTAATAGGACACAGAGAACATAATTTTGTAGCAAATTCATCTATCACTTTGAGCAAAAAATTGGTTCTATCATGTTTATGCTTCTTTCAAAATCTATCATCCCTATAAGGCACGTCCTCACAAACTTTATGCACTCCACAAAAATTGACATGCTTATAAGAAATATTTTTATCATGACTAGTGCAATCATCATTAGTATTTTGGATATTCAAAAAAATCATGCTAACAATACTGCTATCATGCTCATCATTCAAGGACTTCTCATTGCTTATTTTCATAATTTCTTCCTCTACCAATTGAGCACAATTTTCAGAATCCTTATTTTCACGAAAGACATTATAAAGACGATACAAATGATGCAACCTAAAATCCATTTTTTGTAGTTTTGTTTTATAAAACCAAACTAGTGAAAAACAAGAAACTAAAAGATTTAATTGAAAGATCTAAAGATATACCTTCAAGCACTCACCTCCCCGGCAACGGCGCCAGAAAAGAGCTTGATGTCTACTACGCAACTTTATTCTTGTAGACTTTGTTGGACCTCCAAGCGCAGAGTTTTGTAGGACAGTAGCAATTTTTCCCTCAAGTGGATGACCTAAGGTTTATCAATCCGTGGGAGGTGTAGGATGAAGATGGTCTCTCTCGAATAACCTTGCAATCAAATACAAGAAATCTCTCAACAATGGCAAATTGTATAGGTGCACTAGTTCGGCGAAGAGATGGTGATACAAGTGCAATATGGATGGTAGATGTAGGTTTTTGTAATCTGAAATACAAAAACAGCAAGGTAACAAGTAACAAAAGTGAGCACAAACGGTATTGCAATGCTTGAAAACAAGGCCTAGGGTCCGTACTTTCGCTAGTGCAATCTCTCAACAATGCTAATATAATTGGATCACATAACCATCCCTCAACGTGCAACGAAGAATCACTCCAAAGTTCTTATCTAGCGGAGAACATAAGAAGAAATTGTTTGTAGGGTACGAAACCACCTTAAAGTTATTCTTTCCGATCGATCTATCCAAGAGTTCGTACTAAAATAACACCAAGTTATCCTTTCCGATCAATCTATCTATCTAGAGTTCGTACTAAATTAACACCATATGATATGCATCAACCAACTCTAATGTCACCTAGATACTCCAATGTCACCACAAGTATCCATGAGTTAATTATACGATACGCATCAAACAATTTCAGATTCATAATACTCAATCCAACACAAAGAACCTCAAAGAGTACCCCAAGATTTCTATCGGAGAAAGTAGAACAAGAACGTGTATCAGCCCCTATGCATAGATTACCCCAATGTCACCGTGGGAATCCGCAAGTTGAGTACCAAAACATATATCAAGTGAATCAATAGAACACCCCATTGTCACCACGGGTATCCACATGCAATACATATATCAAGTGTTCTCAAATCCAAGATTCAATTCAACATAACGATATCTCAAAGGGAAAGATTCAATTCATCACAACATGATAGCAAGGGAATAACATCATATGATCCGACTATATTAACAAAGCCCGTGATACATCAAGATCGTGACATCTCAAGAACACGAGAGAGAGATATTGAACACATAGCTACTGGTACATACCCTCAGCCCCGAGGGTGGACTACTCCCTCCTCGTCATGGCCTCCACCGGGATGATGAAGATGGCCACCGGAGATGATCTACCCTCTCTGGCAGGGTACGGGAACGCCTCCAGATTGGTTTTTCGTTGATACAGAGAGTTGCAGCGGTGGAGTGGAGAGTCTAGGGTTATTTCAGATGGTTTCTATATTTATAGGATTTTTGGGCATCGGTTTCACGCCAAGATGGGCCACGAGGAGGGCACGATACACCAGGGCGCGCTTGGGCCCTCTGGCGTGCCCTGGTGGGTTGTGCCCACCTCGTGGCTCCTCTCTGGTGGTTCTTCGCTCCAATATTTCCTATTTGGTCCAGAAAAAAACACCAAAAAGTTTCGGGCGATTCCGAGAACTTTCATTTTTTGCACAAAAACAACACCACGGTACTTCTGCTGAAAACAGCGTCAGTCCGGGTTAGTTCTAAATAAATCATATAAAGTGCATCAAAACCATATAAAAGCATTGTAAACATAGATGAATATGGCATGAATACTTCATAAATTATCGATACGTTGGAGACGTATCAAGGACCGAGGCGCGCACATCTCAGGAAGACCCGGCAAGCCATCCCCCAGCAGGCACGAGCTGACCAGCCACCGCTCCACCGCATCACGACACCAGTCACTTGTCGATGCGGTGTCGAGCCCTCAGGCAGCTAAGTAGCTCTCGCTAAGCATGTGGCGACGCACCGGAAGGCAGATTATACCCAGTTGACACCCGTCCAGTAGCGTTTCAAGACCCTAAGCAACAGCTAGCTAGGCGGTGGCAAGAGCTTGCCGGGGATGCATCCCTGAGCGCCACCTAGTCTAGCAATCATGGTATTTTGTCCTAAATGCCATAGTTAGTTATGATAGCTCTGTTAGCTATCTAATCACCAGAGAAAGACTGTTTTGCCACTGTGGTTGCCCCTTGCACTATAAAAGGAGGCCCAAGGCAACCTAACTCAAGATTCGGACCTTTGGACACTTGTACTCACGTAGTAGCTCTCCCCAACGGCAACCCTTGCCGGGATTGAGCATTGCGTGTTCTTCGTGCTCCTATGATCAATCCACCAAAAGCAGGAGTAGGGTTTTACGCTTCACAGCGGCCCAAACCTGGATAAAAATGTCAGTGTCCCGATCGTCACGCTGCCTCATGCTCTCCGCTCTTTGTGCAACGTGACCCCCCTTGCCGAACCACAAAGGGGCCTCTGGTCCCATAGGTGATCGTGTGCATCCATGCCCTGACACAGATATAGATGAAGAAGTGGTATGCCGTGTACAGAGGGAGGGTTCGAGGAGTATATGCCGAGTGGTCAGATTGTCAGGCCCAAGTGAATGGCTTCCAGGGCAACAGCCACAAAGTGTTCGAAAGTAAAAGAGGTGTGGAAGCTAATTACCTGAAGTTCACGCTAGCGGAAGAGAGGAAGAAGAACCGGCTGAAGAACTACTTCGCAATCGCTTTCTTGCTCATCGTGATCACTTTTCTATTTTATGTGATCATAGTTTAGATCGATGATGAAACATGTGTATGTGAACATATAGCTATATTCTATACTTGTAATAACTTGTATCACTATCTCGATGATGATACATTGCTGCATTACTTTGATGAAGATGATCGTGATGAGATATTGTTGTATCATATAGTTTTAGTGTTGTATATGTTGGACTGTATAAAAAACCTATATAATTGTTGTATAAATACCGCATAAATACGCAGAAGAAAAATGTTGAGATTAAAAGTGGTAGTGCATTGTTCAAGGTATGAGTAGCGTAGGGCACACGCAACTGCCACATAGAGGTTGCAGTAGCGCGGGGGGGGGGCATGCGCTACAACTAAGTAGTGATAGCGCAGGTGGCCCCCGCGCTACTAATAGCATAAGTAGTAGTATTGTGTGCTGGCAACTACGCTACTAGTACCCTGTTAGTTGTGGCACAGTAGTAGTAGTAGTGTGGCCGCCTGCGCTTCTACTAGCCTGTAAACCCATGTCACTACTAGGCTTCTCCCTACTAGTGAGAATAGCACTCTCGAAGTAGGTGCTTGAATGAGAAGGTGATGACTCAAAAATAAATTAAAAGATAGGCCCTTCGTAGAAGAAAGCAGCAATTTGATTGTGTGCTAGAGCTCATTGTTTAAAAAAAGAGATAATTGTATTTTAAGAGGTGTAGTTTTCATACCATAGTTTACGACAAAGCTTCCAATATCTTTCGTGCTAAGCACGTTAATAGTGGTTCCCATGCGATTAGTTTTACTCCCCTCCATCATACTAACACAAAACATGGCTAGCCAAATCTACGGGTGCATGCCAACACTACAAAATAATACACTTCCATGACATTATTGCCGAAACGAAGACTTTTTCTGTCATGGGTATGACACTTCCATGATGATAATTGTGACAAAAACACATAACATCATAGGTGTGGTGGGCTCCTAGTTCTATGACAAGAAATTATGACAGAAAGTGGGATTTTCTTCCTAGGCGGGCCGACAGCGGACCTTCATGATATTCTTTGGGTCGTCCAGGACATAAAAAATCATGGTAGAAGTGAGGGTGAGGAAATTTTTGGGGAGTTCCTGATATACGGTGGGTGGATGGGGCAAAGCGATGCAGTGTAGTTTGCGCGTTTCTCTCGTACGCGCGTGGGTGCGAGGCATTCCCTAACTGAACCCGAGCGAGGCGTTCGCTTCCTGAACCCCGAGAGATCGATCGACCCCTTGCACTACGTACTAAACACAAGCGATCGATCCCTCGCACTATATATTGAACACGAGCGATCGATCCCTCAGAATACATACTGAAAGGGATCGATGTCCTTTGCTGCTAATTGACCCTGAGCGATTCCTTCGTTGCTAGCTGAACCCGAGTCATCCCTTGGCTGCTAATTGAACATGGGTGATCGATCTCTTTGTTGCTTACTAAATCCGGTCGATCGATGTGTTGCATTGAGAACCCCGGTGCGAGACGTGACTTGAGCTAGCCGGTTGGTTGCCTCTCAATGAACAGTGCTTGTTGCTGCCACGCGCAATACGTAGGATGAGTCGAGACTTCCATCAATACAGCCCCTTGTGCAAGACATGGTGATTTGGCCTAGCCGGTTAGTTGGCTGTGGATGAACAGTTTCCATTGCTGTTGCCCGCTCATACGCCCCACCCCAGCCGGTGGGGGTTGGATGAACATGACCCCGATCCTGTAGGCTATTGGCGGTGGATCAACAGGACCCCGAGGAGGTCGTGCTGTGGTATGCCACACCCCGACCGGTTGGGGTGGATGAACAGGACCCAGTGGTGGTCGTAGGAAGTTGGCGGTGGATGAACAGTAGCCTATGGAGGCTAGAGGAAGTCGACGGTGGATGAAAACTAGCCCATGGAGTCCTAGTTTGCGATACGCCACACCCCTCCCGGTGAACAGGACCCCGTTTTGACTGTGGGCAATTGAAGAGAAGTTTGTTTCCTCCATTTCACGGGTATGCCAAACCCCTCCCAATGAACATGACCCCGCTTGAACTGTAGGCGGTTGAAGAGAAGTCTGTTTCCTTTGTTTTGCGGTAAGAGAAACCCCCAGCAGGTTGGCTCGCGATGAAGATGATACATTCCAACCCAGTCGGTTGCCTCCCGATGAACACAATGATGTTTCTTTGTTCTGACTGAGCCGGTTGGCTGCCGATGAACAGGACACCGTTGCTGCCATCCAGTGCAGCCATCCATTGCCTCTCGATGTACACGATCCCTAGTCGTGTGTATGCGCAAGTACGTGTTCGAGACCCCACCCGTATGTACGTATGTGGTCGTATTTTTCGTAGCGTGGTTGTACGTATGTGTACACGATTTAGACGAGACTGCCTAAACTGCTACGTCGGGGCTCTACTACGACATGTGCCGCTCCTTACTCGGCCATGGTTCATCGTTGCAGAGAGACCGATCGACCTGTATGTAGATACACGTTCGGGCCCAGACAAATACAAGACAACAGGGCGCGCCCAGGGGGTCGGCGCACCCTGATGGCTTGTCCCTCCCTGGCTGGTCTCCTGGCCCCGTTCTCTGGCTTACAAATTCACATATCTTCCAAAAAACCTAGGGAGCATCCCGAAACACTTTTTCTGCCACCGCAAGTCTCTATTCCGCCGCGATCCCATCTAGATCCCTATTCCGGTGCCCTGTCAGAGGGAGGGTCGATCACGGAGGGCCTCGTCATCATCCTTGATGCTCCCATGGTGGTGTGTGAGTAGTTCAATACAGACTGATACGTCCATTTTGCATCATGATTTCCTACTATTATTTATTATGTTTTGTTGATTAATAATGCTTTAGGGAGTCATTCTAATGCCTTTTCTCTCATAATATGCAAGGTTTACACAAAGAGGGAGAATACTGGCAGTTGGAATTCTGGACCTGAAAAAAGCACATCAGAGATACCTATTCTCCACATCTCTAATGGAGCTGAAACTTTACGGAGATTATTTTTGGAAATAATAAAAAATACTGGAGAAAAGAACTACCGGAGGGGGCCACCCTTGTGGGCACAAGACACCAGGGCGCGCCAGGCCCCCCTGGGCACGCCCGGGTGGGTTGTGCCCTCCTCGGCCCACCTTCGGTGCCCATCTTCTGGTATATAATCACTTTTGACCTAGAAAAAAATAAGAGGGGGACTTTTCGGGATGGAGCGTCGCCGTCTCGAGGCGGAACTTGGGCAGGAGCACTTTTGCCCTCCGGCGGGGCGATTCTGCCGGGGGAACTTCCCTCCCGGAGGGAAATCGAAGCCATCGTCATCACCAACACCCCTCTTGTAACATCCCAAAATTTCATTTTGGAATGTTATGAAATATAGTTAAGCATCACATCATATTGTTTGCATAATATTTGTGAGTGAATAAAAATCTGGAGTTCTTATTTGAAATATGGAATTTCATTTCTGATCTTTTGCTTTTGCTTTTCAAAAATTTGCAAACCCCTGAAATATTTCAAATAAGAGAGGAGGAACATGACTCTCCACACCAGGGGTATTTCTGTGAAACTCTTGAACTATAATAACCAGGGGGTTATTTGAAAAATATTTGCAACAGAAATAAATCAAATTTGGGCATTTCTAAGAATACTGTTTTAAAAAGTATTTTATTTGTCCGTGGAAAAATGTCCATCTTGTGGAATTTATTTTTCTGAGAATTTTGGTATATAATACCTCTATATTTGATCCTATCTACTTTTTCCTTTTCCTTGTTTTATTTCCTGTTTTTGAATATTAGGAAAATGTTTTAAAAAACGGAATCGTATCCGAGGCCCAATAGGAATAGTGGCGGCCCGATCCACTTCGGATCAGATCTGAAGATCCTTCGGATCGGCCACCGATCCATCGCCCGCCTTTTCTCTCTCTCTGACTGCGGGACCCACCGCCCGATCTCTTTCCCCGTCGCGGTCTTCTCCTTCCTTCCTCCCTCCCCTTTCCTTCCTTCGCCGGCAAGATCGAATCCGCCCCGGATCTCTCTCTCCCTTCCTTCCCCGAGCCCCTAGAGCCCCCTATATAAACCTCCGACTCGCCCGCACTCCGTTTCCCCCGAAACCCCAAGCAAGCCATCGTCAGAACGCCGCCCCACCATCGCCGGAGTTCGGCTCCACCACCGAAACCTTCGAGCTCGAGGCGCTCACCTCTGTCACCCCGAGCTTCACCGACGCCGCCAACCGCTCCGCCTTGCTCGTCTGCATCGACCGCCGTCTTCACCTTCGTCGGAGGACCACCGGAGACGCCGCCCGCATCGAACCCGAAGCTCCGCCGCCGTCGGACATCGCCGGAGCATCTCACGCCGCCGCTGTGAGCACCCCACCCCCCTTTGACCGTTAGATCTAAAACGTACGGCCACGATTAGATTTTATTTAGTCCCGAACTGTTTTTTTTTATTTAGTGAATGTTCACTCGTTAGCTCCCGCACGCGCACGCTTCGGCCAATCACAGCATGACACGTAGCCGTTCGTTAGTTAAGTTTTTTTTCTCTGTTTCTGTTTTAGAAAACAGAATAGTTCTGTTTTTAAAACCTTAATAACTTTTTATCTGTTTTCTCTTTTTGACTGATTCTTTTTGCAGTAGTTCACAAGTTTTATGTAGTTTATGCCAGTAACTTTAGATTTCAAATTCTGGACTTTTAAATTTGAATTCTTTTGAATTTTCTCAAATCACTAGAATCTGAATATCTTGAGTTTAAAAATATATTTTTGGGTGATTCTTTTTGCTACTGTTTTGTATTAGTTAGTTTTATCACCCTGTTCAATTTTAGAATTTTAGTATATTTTAAAATAGTGTTTTTAGCAAAACAGATTCTGTTTAGTTTCTTTTAGGGTTAATTTGATTTACTTTGTTTTAGTTTTGGTTTTGATTCTGTTTTCTTTTAACTTTCTGTTATAAGTCTTTTAGTTTCTGTTGTTTAGCATACGGTGATTTATTTTCTATTAATAAAAATATTTTTATTGTTTTGTTCCTTGTTTTGTAGGAAAACATTGTTTCCACTTTATGTGGTGTTTTATAATAGGTTTATAATAGTTCTTTTTGCATAAAAGGTTTATGGTGAAATACTTTCTGTTTTCTAATAAAATTTTACTTTTCCTTTCTGTTATTTATATTTAGTTGCTGAAAACAATTCTTGTCTTGTTTTGTTTTAGTAGAAGCTTTTCCACAAAATTTGAGAGGCTTTCTATTTGTTTTGGTTTTCTTTTCTTTTGATTGTGCTATTGATTTTTTTTGGTATTATTAGTTTACCTTGCTGTTAGTGTAAGTTGTGTTATGGTTATGCTGATTGTGTAATTGTTTGATTCGTTAGATCATCCGGAGTGCGAGGCTTGTTATCTAGAGTCACTCGAGTACGAAGATCGTCAGCAAGGCAAGTTCACGTTGATCATGTTATTACCTATGTTTTCAAATTGCATTAGTTCAATCTTCCACCCATTGCATGCAAAGTAGGTACTTGGAAACTTGGTTACTTGAGTAGTATCATGTGGTAGGCACCCCTATTCCCTTGTTACTTTGGACCGGGACGTTATTTTATTTTGCTATGCTTTTAGTAGACGGGGTTGGTTGTGTGATTCATGAGAGAGTTGTGAGATAAATTATTTCAAGACCTACATGATGATCAAGACTTCAAGACTACAAGTTTTCAACATACCTCTGGGTGGATTGGACATGCATCTGGCAGCCTGATATCTATCATGGTTATGCCCGGGAATCCTGGTATCTACCTGTGATCATCCCGACGGATTGCCACCCAGGCTCAAAGAGATGGATGGATACTTCAAGGCCGGAAAGCTTACGTGTGCAACCGCAAGTCAATATGGGCTCTGGCTTGGTTGATCCTAGTCGTGACTCTGGTAGGTCAGTGCTACGAGACGTAGAAGAACGGTAGGATTGGATGGGCACTAACTTAACTATCGGAGGATCGCTCTGGAAGACCATGTTTCGATCCTCTCGTTCTCAAACACCAGGCAGTGCGAGGACACAACGGGAGGGATCGATTCTTGCGGGTAAAGTGTACAAACCTCTACAGAGTGTCAAACTAATCGATTAGCCGTGTCCCCGGTTATGGACAACATGAGCACCGGAGATGATACTATCAGCCAATCTCAACACAAATAGTATTAATGATGTGCGTTATATTGATAACTTGGGTATGAGAAATGGTTGGTGGAACCTTCTCATTAAACAACCAACATTGTAGTAATAATTTTCGCTTTGCCCCTCTCTTGTTGTAGGAAAAATTTGCTTTACGCTAAACTTAAACTTACAGCCCCACCTGCCATATATGCATGTAGTATAGTTGATATTTTCATCCCCTCTCTTTTGTGACTTGCCGGCATATTCAATATGCTGACCTACACGGCTGCAACGTATCATGTTGCAGAGTACTTTTCTGACCAGGAGTGAGGATACGCTCTACGCTCGGTGAGATGCCCTTGGAGTCAGATGGACTCAACTACCTTTGAAGCTTCCGCAAGATTTTGATTAGTTTATCTCATGAGTTGGCCTTCAGCCAATTTATTGTAATCCTTATTGTAATAAAGGACTCGATATGAGATTTCGATTAATAAAGCAGTTGTGATTGAACTCTTGATATATACATTGATGTACCGTGTGTGTACCAGCATGATCTTGGGATGGTACGGAAACACCGGAGATTCGACCGTTTCGGGTCGGGTCGCTACACCTCTCATCTTTGGGAGGCCAATCTTCATCAACATCTTCAACAGCACCATCTCCTCTCAAACCCTAGTTCATCTATTGTGTTCAATCTTTGTACCGTAAACTCAGATTGGTACCTGTGGGTGACTAGTAGTGTTGATTACCTTGCATAGTTGATTACTATATGGTTTATTTGGTGGAAGATTATATGTTCAGATCCATTATGCTATTTAATACTCCTCTGATCTTGAGCATGATTATTATTTGTGAGTAGTTATCTTTGTTCTTGAGGTCACGGGAGAAGTCATGTTGCAAGTAATCATGTGAATTTGATATGTGTTCGATATTTTGACGATATGTATGGTGTGATTCCCTTAGTGGTGTCATGTGAACGTCGACTACATGACACTTCACCATTCATGGGCCTAAGGGAATGCATTGTGGAGTAGTTATTAGATGATGGGTTGCTAGAGTGACAGAAGCTTAAACCCTAGTTTATGCGCTACTTCATAAGGTGCTAATTTGGATCCAAACGTTTAATGCTATGGTTAGATTTTATCTTAATACTTTTCTCGTAGTTGCGGATGCTTGCGAGGGGGTTAATCATAAGTGGGAGGTTGTTCAAGTAATAACAGCACCCAAGCACCGGTCCACCCACATATCAAATTATCAAAGTAGCGAACACGAATCAAACCAACATGATAAAAGTGACTAGATGAAATTCCCGTGTACCCTCAAGAGCACTTTGCCTATTACTAGAGATTGTTCTGGCCTGTCCTTTGCCACAAAAGGATTGGGCTACCTTGCTGCACCTCATTTACCGTTACCGTTACTTGCTCGTTACCAATTACCTTGCTATCAAACTATCTGTTACCTACAATTTCAGTGCTTGCAGAAATTACCTTGCTGAAAACCGCTTGTCATTTCCTTCTGGTCCTCGTTGAGTTCGACACTCTTACTTATCGAAAGGACTACGATTGATCCCCTATACTTGTGGGTCATCAAGACTCTTTTCTGGCGCCGTTACCAGGGAGTGAAGCGCTCTTGATAAGGGGAAATCGGTAAGGAAAAACTTATACTACGTGCTGAAATTTATTGTTACTTGCTACCATAGAAAACAATCCTTTGAGGGGTTTGTTCGGGGTATCTTCACCTCGACCGGAACCACAATTAGTTGCCCCTCAACCTACTGCACCTACTAAAAATATTGGTTATTAAATTCCTTCGGGTATGGTAGAACAACTGCTTGCTAAACCTTATGCAGGAGATGGAACTGAACATCCTGATATGCACCTATTATATGTGAATGAAATTTGTGGATTATTTAAGCTTTCAAGTTTACCCGGTGATGAAGCTAAGAAGAAATTCTTCCCTTTATCTTTGAAGGGAAAAGCATTGACATGGTATAGGCTATGTGATGATCTTTTATCGTGGAACTGGAATCGTTTGCAATTGGAATTCCATTAAAAGTTTTATCCCATGCATCTAGTTCATCGTGATCGGAATTATATATATAATTTTTGGCCTCGTGAAGGAGAAGGCATCGCTCTACCTTGGGGGAGGCTTAAGTCAATGTTATATTCATGCCCCAATCATGACATCCCGAGAGAAGTTATCATTCAGAATTTTTATGCTCAGCTTTCTCATAATGATCAATCCATGCTCGATACTTCTTGTGTTGGTTCTTATATGAAGAAAACTATTGAATTCAAGTGGAATCTCTTAGAAAGAATTAAACACAACTCTGAAGATTGGGAACTCGATGAAGGTAATGAGTCATGTATAAATCTTGAGTTTGATGGTGTTAAATCTTTTATGAATACCGATACTTTTCACAAGTTTAGCACTAAATATGGACTTGACTCGGAGATAGTAGCCTCTTTTTGTGAAGTATTTGCTACTCACGTTGATCTCCCTAAGGAGAAGTGGTTTAAATATCATCCCCCTATTAAAGAAGAAATTAAAGAACTGGTCATAGCTAAAGATGAAACCATCATTTACAATGTTGATCCAGTTGTGCCTACCGCTTATATTGAAAAAAAAACTTTCCCTGTTAGGATAAAGGAACAAGCTAAGGTATCAACTGTGGTTCGTAAGAGTAATATTAGAGCACCTAAGCCCCCTGAGCAAATTAAAGTATAACCTAGTGTTGCTATGGTTAAAGATCTCTTGGTAGAAAATATTGATGGGCATGTTATCTACTTCTGTGATGAAGCTTCTAGAATTGCTAAACCCGATGAAAAATATAAACATAGACCCATAGAAGGCATGCTTGTTGTCTCAGTTAAAATAGGAGATCATTGTTATCATGGTTTATGTGATTTGGGTGCTAGTGTGAGTGCTATCCCTTTTGCCTTATACCAAGAAATTATGGATGAAATAGCACCTGCTGAAATAGAAGACATTGATCTTACTATTAAACTTGCTAATGGAGACACCATCACACCACTTGGGATTGTTAGAGATGTTGAAGTCTTGTGTGGGACAGTAAAATACCCTACTGATTTTCTAGTTCTTGGTTCCCCACAAGATGACTTTTGTCCCATTATCTTTGGTAGACCTTTCTTGAGCACCATCAACGCTAAGATAGATTGTGAAAAACAAATTGTCGGTGTCTGTTTTGGTGGGGTGTCTCATGAGTTTAATTTTTCCAAGTTTAGTAGACAACCTCGTGATAAAGCGTTATCTAGTAAGGATGAAATAATTGGTCTTGCTTCTATTGCCGTGCCTCCTACTGATCCATTAGAACAATATTTGCTTGACCATGAAAATGATATGCACTTGCGTGAAAGAAATGAAATAGATAAAAATTTCTTTGAACAACAACCTCTCCTGAAACACAATTTGCCTATTGAAACTCTTGGAGATCCTCCTCCACCTAAAGGTGATCCTGTGTTTGAATTAAAGCAATTGCTTGACACTTTGAAGTATGCTTATCTTGATGAGAAAAAGATATATCATGTTATTATTAGTGCTAACCTTTCAGAACATGAAGAAGAAAGATTATTAAAAGTCCTAAGGAAGCACCGGGCTGCTATTGGATATACTCTTGACGATCTTAAGGGCATTAGTCCCACTCTATGTCAGCACAAGATTAATATGGAACCTAATGCTAAGCCTGTTGTTGATCATCAACGGCGATTAAATCCTAAGATGAAGGAAGTGGTAAGAACTGAAATATTAAAGCTTCTGGAAGAAGGTATAATCTATCCCATAGCTGATAGTAGATGGGTATGTCCCGTTAATTGTGTCCCTAAGAAAGGAGGTATTGCCGTTGTTCCTAATGATAAAAATTAACTCATTCCACAAAGAATTGTCACTGGTTATAGAATGGTAATTGATTTTAGAAAGTTAAATAAAGCTACTAGAAAAAATCATTATCCTCTGCCTTTCATTGACCAAATGCTAGAAAGATTATCTAAGCACACACACTTTTGTTTTCTGGATGGGTATTCTGGTTTCTCTCAAAAACCTGTGTCACAATCCGATCAAGAGAAAACCACCATTACTTGCCCTTTTGGAACCTATGCTTATAGACGTATGCCTTTTGGTTTATGTAATGCACCTGCTACCTTTCAAAGATGTATGACTGCTATATTCTCTGATTTTTGTGAAAAGATTGTGGAGGTTTTCATGGATGATTTTTCTGTTTACAGGACTTCTTTTGATGATTGCTTAAGCAACCTTGATCGAGTTTTGCAGAGATGTGAACAAACTAATCTTGTCTTGAATTGGGAGAAGTGCCACTTTATGGTTAATGAAGGTATTGTCTTGGGGCATAAAATATCTGAACGAGGTATCGAGGTGGATAAAGCTAAAGTTGATGCAATTGAGAAAATGTCGTGTCCTAAAGATATTAAAGGTATTCGAAATTTCCTTGGTCATGCTGGTTTCTATAGGAGGTTCATTAAAGACTTTTCTAAAATTTCTAGGCCTCTTACTAATCTTTTGCAAAAGGATATTCCTTTTGTTTTTGATGATAATTGTGTGGAAGCCTTTGAAACACTCAAGAAAGTCTTGTGTGGGAAAGTAAAATACCCTACTGATTTTCTAGTTCTTGGTTCCCCACAAGATGACTTTTGTCCCATTATATTTTGTAGACCTTTCTTGAGCACCATCAACGCTAAGATAGATTGTGAAAAACAAATTGTCGGTGTCAGTTTTGGTGGTGTGTCTCATGAGTTTAATTTTTCCAAGTTTAGTAGACAACCTCGTGATAAAGCGTTATCTAGTAAGGATGAAATAATTGGTCTTGCTTCTATTGCCGTGCCTCCTACTGATCCATTAGAACAATATTTGCTTGACCATGAAAATGATATGCACTTGCGTGAAAGAAATGAAATAGATAAAAAATTCTTTGAACAACAACCTCTCCTGAAACACAATTTGCCTATTGAAACTCTTGGAGGTCCTCCTCCACCTAAAGGTGATCCTGTGTTTGAATTAAAGCAATTGCCTGACAGTTTGAAGTATGCTTATCTTGATGAGAAAAAGATATATCCTGTTATTATTAGTGCTAACCTTTCAGAACATGAAGAAGAAAGATTATTAAAAGTCCTAAGGAAGCATCGGGCTGCTATTGGATATACTCTTGACGATCTTAAGGGCATTAGTCCCACTCTATGTCAGCACAAGATTAATATGGAACCTGATGCTAAACCTGTTGTTGATCATCAACGGCGATTAAATCCTAAGATGAAGGAAGTGGTAAGAACTGAAATATTAAAGCTTCTGGAAGAAGGTATAATCTATCCCATAGCTGATAGTAGATGGGTATGTCCCATTAATTGTGTCCCTAAGAAAGGAGGTATTGCCGTTGTTCCTAATGATAAAAATTAACTCATTCCACAAAGAATTGTCACTGGTTATAGAATGGTAATTGATTTTAGAAAGTTAAATAAAGCTACTAGAAAAGATCATTATCCTCTGCCTTTCATTGACCAAATGCTAGATAGATTATCTAAGCACACACACTTTTGTTTTCTGGATGGATATTCTGGTTTCTCTCAAATACATGTGCACAATCCGATCAAGAGAAAACTACCTTTACTTGCCCTTTTGGAACCTATGCTTATAGACGTATGCCTTTTGGTTTATGTAATGCACCTACTACCTTTCAAAGATGTATGACTGCTATATTCTCTAATTTTTGTGAAAAGATTGTGGAGGTTTTCATGGATGATTTTTCTGTTTACAGGACTTCTTTTTATGATTGCTTAACCAACCTTGATCGAGTTTTGCAGAGATGTGAACAAACTAATCTTGTCTTGAATTGGGAGAAGTGCCACTTTATGGTTAATGAAGGTATTGTCTTGGGGCATAAAATATCTGAACGAGGTATCGAGGTGGATAAAGCTAAAGTTGATGCAATTGAGAAAATGTCGTGTCCTAAAGATATTAAAGGTATTCGAAATTTCCTTGGTCATGTTGGTTTCTATAGGAGGTTCATTAAAGACTTCTCTAAAATTTCTAGGCCTCTTACTAATCTTTTGCAAAAGGATATTCCTTTTGTTTTTGATGATAATTGTGTGGAAGCCTTTGAAACACTCAAGAAAGCCTTAACCTCTTCACCTATTGTTCAACCACCTGATTGGAACTTGCCTTTTGAAATTATGTGTGATGCTAGTGATTATGCTATTGGTGCTGTTCTAGGACAATGAGTTGATAAGAAATTGAATGTTATCCATTATGCTAGCAACTCTAGACAGTGCCCAACGAAATTATGCTACTACTGAAAAAGAATTTTTAGTAGTTGTGTTTGCCTGTGATAAATTTAGATCCTATATTGTTGACTCCAAAGTTATTGTTCACACCGATCATGCTATTATAAAATATCTTATGGAAAAGAAAGATGCTAAACCTAGACTCATTAGATGGGTTCTCTTGCTTCAAGAATTTGACTTACATATCGTTGATAGGAAGGGAGCTGAGAACCCCGTAGCGGATAACTTGTCTAGGTTAGAAAATATTCTTGATGACCCACTACCTATTGATTATAGTTTTCTTGACGAGCAGTTAGCTACAATAAGTGTTTCTCAAAACACCCCCTTCGTATGCTGATTATGCTAACTAGATTGTTGCTAAATATATACAAACAAAAGAAAAAATTCTTCTATGACTTAAGGCGTTACTTTTGGGATGACACACATCTTTATAAAGAAGGAGTAGATGGTATTATTAGACGATGTGTACCTGAGCATGAACAGGAACAAATCCTACGGAAATGTCATTCCGAAGCTTATGGAGGACATCATGCGGGAGATAGTACTGCTCACAAGGTATTGCAATCTGGATTTTATTGGCCTACTCTCTTCAAGGATGCCCGTAAGTTTGTCTTGTCTTGTGATGAATGTCAAAGAATTGGTAATATCGGTAAGCGTCAGGAAATTTCTATGAATTATTCACTTGTTGTCGAACCATTTGATGTTTGGGGTTTTGATTATATGGGGCCTTTTCCTTCCTCTAACGGGTACACTCATATTTTTGTTGCTGTTGATTATGTCACTAAGTGGGTAGAAGCTATTCCAACTAGTAGTGCTGATCACCACACCTCCATTAAAATGCTTAAAGAGGTTATCTTTCTGAGGTTTGGAGTCCCTAGATACTTAATGAATGATGGTGGTTCACACTTTATTCATGGTGCTTTCCGTAAGATGCTTGCTAAATATGATGTTAACCATAGAATTGCATCACCCTATCATCCTCAATCTAGTGGTCAAGTTGAACTTAGCAATAGAGAAATAAAATTGATATTACAAAAAACTGTCAATAGATCTTGAAAGAATTGGTCTAAGAAATTAGATGATGCACTTTGGGCCTATAGAACAGCTTATAAAAATCCTATGGGTATGTCTCCATACAAAATGGTGTATGGAAAAGCTTGTCATTTGCCTCTAGAATTAGAACATAAAGCATTTTGGGCAATTAAAGAACTCAACTATGATTTCAAACTTGCCGGTGAGAAGAGGCTATTTGATATTAGCTCACTAGATGAATGGACAACCCAAGCCTATGAAAATGCCAAACTATTCAAAGAAAAAGTAAAAATATGGCATGACAAAAGAATCCAAAAGCGGGAATTCAAAATAGGAGACTATGTTCTTTTGTTCAACTCTCGTTTATGATTTTTTGCAAGTAAGCTTCTCTCCAAATAGGAAGGACCATATATTATCGAAGAGGTTTATCGTTCTGGAGCTATCAAGATTAATAATGCTGAAGGTACTAACCCGAAGGTGGTCAATGGACAAAGAATTAAGCACTATATCTCAGGTATGCCTATTAACGTTGAAAGCAGTGTTATCCAAACCATGACACCGGAGGAACACATAAAAGAAACCTTCTGGAACACTCCAGAATTCTGAAAAAAAATAGGAGGTACGTGATAAGGTAAGTAAACGGACTCCGAAAAATCCGCAAAAATATTTTTTGTCAGTTTTGGAATATTAGAAAATTTTGGAAATTAAGAAATAAACGGAAGGTGATCGAGGTTAGCACGATACACCAGGGCGCGCCAGGCACCCCTGGGCGCGCCCTGGTGGGTTGTGCCCACCTCGGACACCTTCCTGACTCCGTTTTCCTTCCATATGCTTGCTTCCCAAGAATAAAAATTCTCTATATATACCCCCGACTGTTTTGACGACCGCATCGCAGGAAAATCCTCTGTTCTTGTTTCGTGTTGTTTTCTCGTCAGATCTAGATCCCCATGGCTCCACCAAGCTCCTCCAAGGACAAGTTCTTCGAGAAGGTCACCAACCCGTACTTGCCGGAGGTGATGAAGCACCCTCAGGCCATTGAGATGCGTGAGGGGGTTCTACACATCCGTGATGTTCAGGGACCTAAGAGGACCGGAAGCGTGGAGGCTAGGATCGAGGCGGTGGAACAAGAAATCTTCAAGTGTTAAAAGATGGTGGAGCATAGACTTAGTGCCAATCACTCCATGATCACGGAGTTCACCCGTGATCAGATGGTGGATGGCCGGTCTGGACATTATCTCCACCCTCAACGAGCAAATCAATTTTCTGCAAAGCCAAGTTTATGATCTTCAAAACCAATTTTGTGAATATGAAGCAAGATTTAAAGGTATGAGTTTAGCTGCTAGTTGCAAGACTCAGGGGACTCTGGCGTCAACTTTTGATGGGGAGCCCTTGCCCTAGAAGCTGGCGGACAAGCCTACCACATCATCATCACCACCTTCTTCATCACCACCACCAAAGGAGACTTGAGCACACTGGTATGGGCACACCCCTTGGCTTGAGCCAAGCTTGGGGGAGGTGCCACGGTATCGTATCACCATCACTTTTATTCACCTTTACCTATTTTAGTTCGATCTTTAGTTTTCCTTTGCTTTAGTTGAATAAAAGTTTAGCATGATCTATATTCGTGTGTTAGTTTCGTGGCCTATCTATCTATGTAATTGAGTGAGAGTTATATAATAAAGTTTAGTTTGAGTTTTTACCTCTCTACGTTCTTGTTGCAATTAAAATAAAGGAAAAAGAAATAAATGAAAAGAATCATATGCTAATCCTATGGCGAGTAATGACATCACATAAGGAAAAGTATAACTAGTAAAATTTATTGGAGATTGACAAACATAGCATTGGTCAATGATGCAATTCATGAAAGAATTAATAAGGGAAGAGAAGATTCACATGCAAATACACTATCTTGGACATCTTTTATGATTGTGAGCCCCCATTAAATATTATATGTCAAAATTGTTGATGTTGGACAAGGAAGACAACGTAATGATTTATGCTTGTTCATATCCACATAGAAGTTATATTGTCATAGATCCTTCAACATCTGGTGCTTGCTCAATATCTTTGCTAGCCAAAAATTCCGCACTAAGTAGAGATACTACTTGTGCATCCAAAAACCCAAAGCCAAATTCATTCTTTGAGAGTCCACCATACCTACCTACGGATCGAGTAAGATCCCTCAAGTAAGTTGTCATCGGTGCAATAAGGCAATAAAAATTGCTTCTAAAAGTGTTTTGATCAATTAGTGTAAGAGAAAATTGAGCGCTATACGAACTTATGATGCCAAAGTAATAAAAGCGACGGGCTGCATAATAAAGGTTGCTATCATAGGGGGCAATATAGTGTGACATTCTTTTACATTAAGGGATTGGGCATACCAACCAAAAAGTGCATGACAACCTCTGCTTCCCTCTGCGAAGGGACTATCTTTTACTTTTACGTATTTACTTTTATGCAAGAGTCAAAATATTCTTCCCTATTCCTTTTTACTTTTTTCTTTTGCAAGCATCATGTGGTGAGGAAAGATCTAGGCACATTTATCCAGTTGGATATGAGTGGGCATGAGTTATTATTTTTGACATCACCCTTGAGGTGAATATGTTGGGAGGAGAAACTATAAGCCCCTATCTTCCTATGTGTCTGGTTGAAACTTTTTACTCATGGGTATGATGTGAGTGTTAGCACTACTACAGAATGGTCCAAAGACGACACATCAATCAGAGACCCTTCGACGAAACTGTGTGCAATCTACCAATCGCAAACGGTATTGTTCAAGCTCCATCGCAAATGGCACGAACTGTGTGCGATGGTGGATCCATCAAATACGATTCAGAAAATAGTTGCGTTGTGTGATCCACGGGAGACCGTTTATTCTTATGAACTGTTTGGGATTAGCTAAGATAACAGAAACAGTTAAAAAAACTTCGTACGTGTGTGAAGTACGGCACACAGTTCACTCAGATAAACTGTTTGCGATGATCCAGCAGAACACAAACGGGTTAGCGTAAGAAGGTGTGTGTGATACGCAGCAATCGGTTCATTCATCAGAATTGTGTGGGAAGACCAATAATAACCGAAACGATTCATCCGAACAAGTTGTGTGTGTTGTGGGCAGACGGTTGTTGCCAAACAATTGTCAGCATTTGATGAAAACATTACCGACGGTACATACGGAAGTATCGTTTGCCCGTATTAATATCGCAGTCGTTTTATTATTATTACCAGTCTGACTGCGCATCACCTCTTCTTCCTCTCTCACGTCTTGTCACCGTGTTTTCACCCGAGGATTCCAGTGCACGCTACGGCACCGCACCGGCGTTCCTTTTGGCCACGTTCCCGCATGGAACTGCACATGTTCCCGCGCAAGCTTCCCCATCAGTTTCCCGCCAGAAGCGAATGAGCATAAGAGCCTGCGCGCGTCACACACGGATGCACACCTAGTGCAGCCTAGCCCATCTACGAAGCATGCCAACCCGACCAAGTGCCGCCTCTGCCATCAACCTCCTTGATGACGAAAATGATCCGGTGCAGGCGCAACGGCCTGTCGAGGCCGATGGCGTGTCCGGCGATGCATCGGACAACGTTGTGCTACGCGTCATCGCAAGGGTTGAGCAGACCCTTGGCGCAGGGCGCGGTAGCGCCGCGGAGCAACATAGCCGCCTCACCGCCGAGAGGCTGCAGTGCGCCACACAAGAAGATCATCGGTGGTGCTCCGTAGAGCAAAACATGCGCGTCCGCGCCGAGAGGGCAAGGCGTGCCGCACAGCAAGACCGATGGAGGGCCGCAGAGCGAGAGGCGCGGCGCGCGGCAGAGCAAGAGTGGTTCCATCCCCACTTGCCTGCTATCCCACCCGACATGACGTTGCAGCTGTGTCCAAGGCACGTGAGTAGCCCTATTTCTCGCCAGGAATGGACAGCGGCCGTCTGCGCCGTACTTGTACCAGAGCCCGGCCACACCATCCTTGCATCGGACGCCGGCCGCGCCGTTAGCATGGGTCACGCCGTTAGCCTTGTCCGCGGTCCCCTCGATGCTAACGGGCTCGTCGGTAGGCTCGACCGCCTCCTTGGCCCAGGTGTCCAGCGGGGAGCAGTAGAATAAAATGGCCGTCGCATCCTCGAGATGGTAATCTCCGACGAAATAGCCAGCTTGGAGCTCGAGATCGCGCTACAGCTGTACCGCGAGCGTGTAAACCGCATGGACGAAGGCCTGACCGAGTTCAGGCATAGCCAAGAGCTTCCGTAGGTTAGGGTGTAGTCATGGACGCGTTTTATTTTTTTGAATCCTTTAGATGTCGATCCCAATGTCTGGACAACAATCACAATATTGATATGTTTCGATGTATGAATGATTTATGTTCTATTATTTTGTTTCAATATGTGTAAAAGGCTAACAGTTAGAGCCAGAAAATCAGTATGAAAACAGATAGAAATGTGAAACTAATAATATATATTAATTGTTGAATAGCTCATTGAAGACATGATACATATACAACATATATCATCACATATACGTGATAATAGTACTTAACTAATACGTACAATGAATAAAAATTAAACTAATAATAACCCCTCTTGGAGCGGGGAGCAGTAAAATGGCAGCCTCTTGCCAGCAGCTCCCTGGTGCGCGGTGGCTTCCCAACGCGGAGGGAGTTCGGTGGGCGCCCACTGGATCTCTTTGGCGGTGGCATGCTCAAGCTTATCGGCCCACGCCCACGCAGCGGTGAGGCGCCTAGCGCCTCTAGCTTTCATTGTGTGGTACCGGCCGTCTTCCTACACCTCCATCGCTCGTCGACTCGCCCGCCGCCAAAGCTCCAGCTCCTCCTTTTCCCTTGCGGCACTAAGGGCATTCCAGGCCGCGAGGTTCCTGGCGCGCTCCTCAGCCATCTCCTTCTTGAACGCCACCTGCCTGGCTCTCTCAGCCTGCGGCAGCGCCTTCCACAAAGCCAGATCGTACTGGCCCCAAAACCAATCTTCGGTTGGGGGGTCTGGCGCAACCTCGTCTGGGGGCGCGAAGGGGTTCTCCTCGTCGCTGCATTTTGCCATGTCCTCGCGGGGTGGCGCCTCCTCCTTTGCTTGTGCACAGACCGGCCGCGCCATGGCAGAGTTTTGTGCGAGGGGAGGGATAGAGAGACGAGAGAATGCAAGCGTGATGACGTCTCAAGGGGCAGCATTTATAGGCGGCTGGAGTCTTGATCGACGTGAGCAGTGATTGCACACGATTTCCTAGTCAACAGTCGTGTGTGAATTAACATCACCGACGGTTCCCAATGCATGACCGTGTGCAATTAATAGCCCGCGAAAATTGGCTTCCAAAACTTGAAACGCGAAACACGGCGCCAATCATGTGCGACCCGTTTGTTTTGCCAAATATTTACATTTTCTATCCAAATGTAATGCATGCATGCCATTTGTGTTACGGAAGCAAGTCCGAGAGCAGTAACCACGACATCTTGGCCCCATGGCGGGAAATCATGCATATTTTCATGTACTTCAGAATTCAAATCATTTTTTTCATTTTTTTGAATTTACAACCTAGATTCTCAATGCTTTTGTATCCAAACCGTCACTCAAGAAGTTTGGAACTCCTTCAAATTTATTGCAAGCGGCATATATAGGGAAGCAAGTAGTACATAAATAAGATTTTCCAGGGGTTTTTGCTTCATCTAGCCTGTTCATGTGTTTCATTTTTGAACTATGGCCATTAAATTTCTATAAACTAACTAAATGTATAAAAATACCAATAGAACGCCCTTTTTAAAAAAAAAATAGGAAGCCGGTCCTATTCGTGCATTGTATCGATGAAAAAAAACTAGGTCGAATGACAAAGCGATTGGGGGTTCGTCATCACACATGGCCCCATGTTCCCTCTCAGAACCATGCGCCTTCGTGTGATGCTCCGGTTTGTGAGAGGCTTGTGTCTAAAGCTGGGGATTTCTTAGGCGAGTATTGGAGTCCCATCTCTGTCCCAATCACCGCCCTCCCATCCGCGTCCCCATCTACGTACCCGTGCGTGGGGATAAAAAGTTTCCCATCCATGTCCTCACCGAGTTCTTTATCACCGTGGGGAAACTCACACATTCATTTAAGAACAACCTTCGCGTATTTCAGTACAAAAAATAGTATTTCAACGCAATAAACAATATGTTGTGGCTGGGTTTGGGATTTCTTAGGGAATTTTGGGCCAAAGGGGTGGGATGTGTGTAAATTTGGGTGACCGAGGCCCCAAATTACATGGGGTCTACTAATTTCAGAGCCCACATGTAAGTACTTCAATTCATGTGTAAGGCGGGTAATGCTATCCCATCCTCATCCCCGTCCTGCACGCTCAGTACGTAAGGTATTTGACCCACCAACTTCCAGATGGGCATTCAAGCTCGCACCCGTGCCCTAATAGAGTAATTACCCATGGGGACGTGGGTAACAGTTAACCATGCATGCATTGCCAGCTTTGCCATGTGTCAAAGCTTATCTCGAACAAGACGTTACTTTGATCACGACATCTTGGCCCCATGTCGGGAAATCATGCATATTTTCATGTACTTCGGCGCATTTCTCAACTTTTGACTTAAAAACCTACATTCCCAATGATTTTGAGTCAAAACTGTCACTCAAGATGTTTGGAACTCCTTCAAATTTATTGCATGTGGTATATATACGGAAGCAAGTACTACATAAATATGATTTTCCAGCCGTTCTTGCTTTATCTTGCTTGTTCATCTGTTTCAGTTTTGAACTATGGCCATTAAATTTCTGGAAACTAACTTCATGTATAAAAATGCCAATTGAATGCCGTAATTTTTTCAGATTTTATGATGACGGTCGTATTCGTACATTGCATCGATGAAAAAAAAACTAGGCCAAATGAGGCAGCGATCCGTTTCGTCATCACACAACACCCCTCGTCCCCTCTCGGAACTATATATACAAGCCTGCGCGTGGGGCTCCGGTTTGTGAGAGGCACGTGTCAAAGCTTATCTCGAACAAGCCGTCACTTTGACAACGACATCTTGGCCCCATGTCGGGAAATCATGCTCATTTTCATGTACTTCATAGCATTTTTATTTATTTTTTGAATTTAAAAACCTAGATTATTCTCAATGCTTGTGTCCAAACCGTTACTCAAGATGTCTGGAACTCCTTCAAATTTATTGCACATGGCATATAGACGGAAACACTAGTACATATATAAAAATGATTTTTTCCTGCAGTTTTTGCTTCATCTTGAACATGTCCATGTGTTTTAGTTTTGAACTATGGCCACTAGATATCTAGAAACTAACTTCGTGTACAAAAATGCTCATTGAACCCCGAAAATTTCCAAATTTCAGGTTGCCGGACGTATTCGTGCATTGTTACGAATTCAAAAAAGGTAGGCCAAATGAGACAACGACTAGCGGCTCGTCATCAAACAAGGCCCCTCTCGGAACCGCGAACCTTGTGATGCTATGTTTTGTGAGAGGCATGTCTCAAAGCTTATCTCGAACAAGCCGTTACTTTGACCACGACATCTTGGCCCCATGTCGGGAAATCATACAGATTATTATCATGTACTTCAGAGCATTTTTTCATTTTTTTGAATTTTAAAACCTAGATTCCCAATGCATGCACGTGTGTCCAAACTGTTACCCAAGATGTTTGGAAGTCCTTAAAATGTATTGCAAGCGGCATATATTAGGAAGCAAGTAGTACATAAATATGATTATTCCAGCAGTTTTTGCTTCATCTTGCATGTTCGTGTGTTACAATTTTGAATTATGGCCGTAAAATTTGTACAAACTAAATTAATGTATAAAAATGCGATTTGTACCCCGAATATTTCCAAATTTTAAGGATGTCGTTAGTGGATTTTGACGATAGGGATCTTTTACAATTCGATACAAAAAGTGAACCGCGTACACACGGTTCCATACGGAAACCGTTTGTGATGAAAAATTCACGGATCTATTTATGTCTTACGAGGGAAGCTTCGTCGGCTTCATCTAGCTCGGATTCCGTTCACCCTCGACCCCCATTCCCCAACAAACCCTCTGTGCAAAGAATGATGTCGTGGGAATGCTTCATAAGGGTGCGTATGACCGCCCCCTCGGCCCCGAGTGCTCCCGCCTCTACCGAGAACGCGGCCGCTTTGGCCGAGAGCGCATCCGCATCCGCCTTAAGCGCCGCCGCATCCGCCGAAAGGGCCTCTGCGGCGGTCGACAGGGCTTCTACGGCGGCCAAAAGGGCGTCTGTAGCCACGGAGACGGCAGCTGCAGCTGCTATGATGGCGGCTGCAAACGCCAAGAGTGCTCGAGCAGCGTGCCGTGCCACGGAGGCCGCCTTGGCCCGGGTCGAGGCCATCCAGGCCTATATCATCGAGAACGCCCATGCCAAGATACTCCAAGCTTCGCCGGAATCCGGCATGCACCACACGTCTGAAGAGACGGCTGCTGCGGATGCCGAGATGAATGCCGACGATGCGGCGGCGGAGGCCATGGAGCCCCTTCCGCACGAGATCTCCGAACGAGAGCTGGAGATGCGGGAGCCATCCGAGAGCGCCGAGTGCTGGGAGGAGTTGCGCGTGGCTCAGGAGGAGATCGAGAAGCGCCTATCCATCGAGGAATCGGCGATGGAGTACCAACGCGAGCTATGGCGGCGCCACTACTACGAGTACTACAAAGATGAGGGCGACGCTGATGACGAGGACAACGCCAAGGATGAGCACTTCACTGCGGTCGAAGTCAGCCTGGGGGACATGGAGTCCAGAACCAGCGGAATGTCGCCCTGACAAGTCGTTGACATCTCATCGAACAGCGGCGAGGAATAGGGCGGCTGCTCGTCGGTGTCTTTGTTAAAATTATGCGTAGCACTAATATCCTTTGTTCAGAGAGCCGGTCTTTTGTAAGAGTTATGTCTAGTTCAAGCAGCTTGATTATTTAGTGAACTTGCTCGGTTTAGTAACTGTGAGCTATGTGTGTCCGCTATTTTCTATACCCAAGTTAGCAGTTGATGTTACATTATGCAATGACGTGGATGTGCACTATAACCAGGGAATACGTGGGGAGGGGCGAATTTTTGTATGTTCTGTATCATCGCACACGATAAAAGCTGAAAGACTGTGTCTGATGAATCTTTGCGCGCCAAGATTCCCTTTAACGAGCGAAAAATTTCGCCGACCACCGAAATATATGCCTCCCCCCCGCCGCCAAAGGGCCACATTTCCCATGCAACCCCTCCACCCCCTCCCCCCTCCCCGCGCCGCCGCCCACATCTCTCCCTCTAGCATCCGACCGCCGCGGACACGCCATGGTCTCCTTGAGTGACCCCTCAAGCGGTATCTCCGACGATGACGAATCTCTCACTAGCCAGGTATTCGTCTCTCTTCTCTCTGGCCTAACAAGGCTTAGGGTTTTGTTTTGAAATTGGGGATTTTAAAGCGGCAGGTCCATTTGCGCCATTTCTTTCTCTTGTAGCTCCTTAGGACAATCACTTCCAACGAATGGAGAGGGGTAGCTGAAGACCTGCCTGTTCATGGTCAACATCAATTTCAATCCGTGAAGTTGCGAGCTTTTGAATCTGGGTACAGTGGGAGGAAGTTTCTACGACGTGCAAAGAAGGTAAGCCTAACTCTCATTGTAGAAATCATTTGTTATATTAGGTGTGATTCAGACTTCCCATGTGCTATTTGATTCTAGATGTGATTAAGACACTGCCATAGTTTTAACCTGAAGGCATATTGACAACAAGAAAACTATATGCGACATGAGTTATCATTGCATGAAAATTTACTACAAGGTAGTACACATGAAGCACTTCATTTCATTCAGCATGAGCAAGGTCTAATTATGCACAGAAACATGGCTAGCATCAACACCACATGGCAATCTGAAATAAATAGATTCTCACGCTTAGTGAAAAAACGTGGTGCAAGATAGTAGTTTTTAACAGATTGGAATGTTTGACAGCAGAATGTACATAGCTGTCACTATTAATTTGTTTTCATTCAAACACTGTCGATGTGCGTCCTGTACTACAAAGACTGTTGCATTTATGTTTAGCTTCCTGGTAAAATTGGCAATTTGTTATTACACATGACAGAAACAGAGGAGGGTCGAGTACTAGAGCATCCTACTACGAAGACTCTTTGAGCAGAAAAGACTCTTTGAGCAGAAAAGACTCTTCGAGCAGAACCATGGCATGGCCGATGAAGACCCATGTAATCCCGGTTCTAATGAGGACCCATTTGAAGCACGCAAGTACAAGCATGGCTAGCCATTTCTTGTTGGCGAATACTTTGATGAGTGCAGTTCCAGTTGTCGCAAGTTACATAAATATTGCATGGACATAATGTCAAAAGGAGAAGATCATAACATTGTAGAATTGCAGTACGGCAACTGGCATTTCTCTCATGTTCCAGGTACCATCAGTGTCGAATTCGAAGACTTTCATCTCTTCTTCAACTTCGATGAGCTTGCTGCCACTCTTGTCAAATGCTTGATGTTGTAAGTACTTCACAAACTCTGATCAACTTCTCCATACAAGGTTGTAAATGACAAAAAGCTAACTGTATTGTATTCCTCTCAGGGGATTGACGACGCAGAGAACATCAAGGGTGCATGCGTATTTCATAGATCCTGATTTAGCAAACGATGTTTTGTTACAAGATAATGACTCATGCGCGGCTTCCATTGATTATGTCGCCAAGATCTTGTTTGATTTACAGATAGGAGAATTCTTCATGTGGCCATATTATGAAGAGTAAGTTAAATATACAACCACGCATACATTGATCGTCTTTCAGTTTTAGAAATAGTTCGTACGTTCATGGTTTTCTTAAACTGTAGAGGTCACTGGATCTTGGTGGTCATTGTTCCAAAACGCAACACAGTTTACTACATGGATTCTCTCAGAGAGTCAAATGCGCCTCAGGATCTGAGTCATCTTCAGGATTTCATGGATAGGTATTGAATTCTTTGATGTTAATGCGTTGTGTTCATATCTGGTTCCAGAATTGAGTGTGTGAAAATTCATCTTCATTTCCAGTGTATTGTCAAAGAACATAACTTTAGGAGGGAATCGGTTCGACCTCCAACTACCTCTGCAGCACGTGATCGTTTCTCCGGTAAGACAACGAAATCCGTTATTTTCAGAAAATGCTAGTCAGATGTTCAAGTTTCTAAGTAAACCTCTTTCTATTTATCTCCGTAGAAAAAAGAAGAAACAACTTACACCGGTTAGGTTGTTCCTAACAGGGCAAATACATGACTAATACTGTACAAAAAAAATCAGTGTCCTCAGCAACAACAAGGTACCAGCCTATGTGGATACTACGTTAGCGCACACATGATGAACCCATGCAGACATGTTGAATGTGGTGTCGATGCTGACAGGATAAAACCAGTAAGTCTGCTTCTTAATTACTATCTTCTACTCCACACGTATGTCACATTCTGATCTAAAAGTCATGCAGTTGATCTTGGCACCAATGACTTCTGAACCGCTCACCGCCGATGAATTGTTGTCTGTTAGGAAATTTATCAGCACCTTCTTTGTGAAACACTATATCAAGCCCTCTAAAGACAACGAAGATTTCTGGATTCAAATCTCCTAAAAATAAGTACGCATTCATATAGTGTTATCAGCTAAACATATACACATGGATGCATTATTTTCCATGTGATCATGTCTTCATATTTCGTACACTATGATTATGTACTAGATATGTCGGTTTAACAGCTGTGGAATTTAGCTAGCATTTTCTCAATTGCATATTGTCGTGAATTATGATCAATCCTCTGCTTGTGGATACTATTCGTTCAATTGCATATTGTAGCGAAATATGATGAATGTTCTTCATGTGGACACTATTTGTCGATTGCATATTGTGGCGAATTTGCTATTTGCAGGGTGAATTAAATGCGATATTTTACAATAACCTGGCAATTTCAGCGCACACGGTTCAAGCAACTAAGCGTGTGCGATCCAGAACAGAAAGCACACGCAACTCATAGCGCAACCGCCTGTGATCCACAGGAAAAGCACACGAGATATAATCTAAAACGTCGGTGATACATAAAAAATCGCAAACGGTTTGCAACACTCGTGTCAATGATGTTATACATGGTACACGGTTCCCAGAGAAATCTCGTGTGCGATGATGAAGATATCACACACAATGTCTACAATGGCACGTGTGGATTAGGTAACGTTTCGCAAACGGTCAAAGGTCAAACTCCGTTTGTTTTCCATGAGCAATTAGACGCGTTTCACTTGTCTTGGACGTGTGTGATTGATCCCAAATCCCACACATAGGCCGAAAAGATTATGTGTGCGATCTGTTCCTGCACCGCACATGATTATATTTGCAGATCGTTTGTGTTCGTTGGCCACCATCGCCGACGGGTTTGCGGTGTCATGTGGGATGGACCCCCCTATCGCCCACACATGCAAGGCGACGGTTTGGAACTACATCGCGGAAAGGGGTTAAAAACCGTTTGTATAGCACGTCGTCGCTGCACCAGTGTAGCAATCATAGAAGACTAAATGATGGTTGAGTATGTGGACTTGCCAAAAGGCTCCGACATGAGACCCTTCCTGAAAATATAATGAATTATAGTTGCAAATTTGACTGAGAGCATTAGTTTGTTGGTTTTCAATAAGGTTTATGCTTTATACTTCTATGTTGTGATGAATTGTTACTTGTTCATGAGAAGTTATATGATGAAAGTATATGAATAAGTTTTATGATAGAGTTTGTTGTTGTTATGATAATAAGCATGATGCTTCTATGTCTGTATTTTGTTTTTATCGACACCTCTCTCTCTCAAACCATGTGGACATGCTTTTCAATGTCGGCTTTTCGCTTGAGGACAAGCGAGGTCTAAGCTTGGGGGAGTTGATACGTCCATTTTGCATCACGATTTCCTACTGTTATTTATTATGTTTTGTTGATTAATAATGCTTTAGGGACTGATTCTAATGTCTTTTCTCTCATAATATGCAAGGTTTACACAAAGAGGGAGAATACCGGCAGCTGGAATTCTGGACCTAAAAAAGGCACATCAGAGATACCTATTCTGCACATCTCCAATGGAGCTGAAACTTTACGGAGATTATTTTTGGAATTAATAAAAAATACTGGAGAAAATAACTACCGGAGGGGGCCACCTTGGTGGGCACAAGACACCAGGGCGTGCCAGGCCCCCCAGGGCACGCCCTGGTGGGTTCTGCCCTCCTCGGCCCACCTCCGGTGCCCATCTTCTGGTATATAATCACTTTTGACCTAGATAAAATAAGAGGAGGACTTTCAGGACGGAGCACCGCCGTCTCGAGGCGAAACTTGGGCAGGAGCACTTTTGCCCTCCGGCGGAGCGATTCCGCCAGGGGAACTTCCCTCCCGGAGTGGGAAATCGAAGCCATCGTCATCACCAACACTCCTCTCATATTTTGGAGGCCAATCTTCATCAACATCTTCAACAGCACCATCTCCTCTCAAACCCTAGTTCATCTATTGTGTTCAATCTTTGTACCGTAACCTCAGATTGGTACCTGTGGGTGACTAGTAGTGTTGATTACCTTGCGTAGTTGATTACTATATGGTTTATTTGGTGGAAGATTATATGTTCAGATCCATTATGCTATTTAATACTCCTCTGATCTTGAGCATGATTATTATTTGTGAGTAGTTACCTTTGTTCTTGAGGTCACGGGAGAAGTCATGTTGCAAGTAATCATGTGAATTTGATATGTGTTCGATATTTTGATGATATGTATGTTGTGATTCCCTTAGTGGTGTCATGTGAACGTCGACTACATGACACTTCACCATTCATGGTCCTAAGGGAATGCATTATGGAGTAGTTATTAGATGATGGGTTGTTAGAGTGACAGAAGCTTAAACCCTAGTTTATGCGCTACTTCGTAAGGGGCTGATTTGGATCCAAACGTTTAATGCTTTGGTTAGATTTTATCTTAATACTTTTCTCGTAGTTGTGGATGCTTGTGAGGGGGTTAATCATAAGTGGGAGGTTGTTCAAGTAAGAACAGCACCCAAGCACCGGTCCACCCACATATCAAATTATCAAAGTAGCAAACACGAATCAAACCAACATGATAAAAGTGACTAGATGAAATTCCCGTGTACCCTCAAGAGCACTTTGTCTATTGCTAGAGATTGTTCTGGCATGTCCTTTGCCACAAAAGGATTGGGCTACCTTTCTGCACCTCATTTACCGTTACCGTTACTTGCTCGTTACCAATTACCTTGTTATCAAACTATCTGTTACCTACAATTTCAGTGCTTGCAGAAATTACCTTGCAGAAAACCGCTTGTCATTTCCTTCTGGTCCTCGTTGGGTTCGACACTCTTACTTATCGAAAGGACTACGATTGATCCCCTATACTTGTGGGTCATCACAGACCTACGGGTCCATAGTTAGTACCTAGATGGCTCTCTCTCTCTCTCTCTCTCTCTCTCTCTCTCTCTCTCTCTCTCTTTTGATCTTCAATACAATGATCATCGCATCTTCGCTTTGATCTATCTGACGTAATTCTTTTGTATGGTGCGAGGGGTGTGTTGTAGTGTTTGGTATATAGGCATGATGTTATTCACGGCAATGATTATGTATATAGGCATCACATCCATGACAAGTAGACCGGAACGATTTTGCATCTATTACTTTTACTCCAGGTAACATCCCAAATTTGCAATTTGCAATGTTTTACAATAATAGCTAAGCATCTATGCGTCTTGTTTGAATTTAAGTGAAATTTGAAGTGGCATTTGAATTTTTCAATTTGAATTTGACTTCATTCAAAATGGCAGTGGAATTATATTCAAAAATCCATGACAAAAATACTTTGATAAAAAGTAAGAGAGGTGGTAACATGACACCCCAAAATGTCAGGAGAAATAATGCCAAAATGTTTGAAAGTCAAACATGGATCTTATTTGAATTTTCATAAAAATGTTTTTTATAAAGTTTTTATTTTGCCACTGGAAAATAGTCCATGTTTTAGGATTTATTTGTCTGATCATTTTTGGTATATGATATGTATATATATTATTTATATTTTCTGCTTCATTCTATTTCTTTTATGTGTTTGTAAATTCAAAATGGAAAAATGTTTTAAAAAAGGAAAGAAACCTCCCCTGGCCCACCTACGGCGATCGCCCGAGCCGGCCCTGATCCACCCCGATCTATCAGAATTGGATCGAATCGGCCACCCGACCGGATCCCCCCTCTCTCTCTCTCTCTCTGTGCATGGGCCCCACTACCCAATCGCTCTGCCGCCATGGTCGCCTTCCATTCTCGCCTCGATCCGCTCCCGTTCGTTGAAGATCTCCGCCGCGCCGTGATTCCTTGCTGATTTTTCACGACCTCGCTCCTCCCTAGAAAGCTACATTGCCCCACACACGATCCCCCCTAAACCCCTCTCTCTCACGCACCACCGCCGCCCCAATTGCTCGTCGGAGTTCCACTCTACCGCTGCACGCCCACGCTCGCCATCGACGCCTCGGTCACCCCCGACGCACCCCCAATGCCACCTATGCCCTTGGCATGCTCCTCCCCATCGTCTGGAGCCAACCGCCGTCGCCGAAGACCATCGGAGCGACCACGCCGATGACCACTGTCGTCTGCCTCGCCGTCGACCTCGCCGCCCCACCGTGAGCACCCGCACACCCCCCCCCCCCACCTCCGTTAGATCTAGATCCAACGCCCATGATTAGATTGGCATTTATTTTTTTAGGCCAAACCGTTTTCTCTTATTTACAGGACGTCCGCTGCTTAGCTCCCGTAGCGCATGCTTTCGGCCAATCACAAAGCGCCACGTACCCATCACCTGTCCGTAGTGTTTTTTTGGTTTTCGTTTCTGTTTTAATTTGAGCAAAGTTTTTGTTTTAGAAATTGAATATCTCCTAGAATATATATGTTTTGACTTTTTGCATTAGATCACAAATTTTATAATGTTTCTATTATTTCTAGTAGTTTTCAAATTTAAGTAGTTTAAATTTGAATTTGATGAAATTTGTTCAAACCACTACTTTGTGAATATCTTGAGTTTAAAATTAGATTTCTAATTGATTCTTTTTTATGTTGTTTTGTATTAGATTTTGTTTATTAGTAGGTTTAATTTTCTTGTTTTTTAGGATAATAAAATTT
Source organism: Elymus sibiricus (assembly GCA_039707655.1). NCBI lineage: Eukaryota > Viridiplantae > Streptophyta > Magnoliopsida > Poales > Poaceae > Elymus > Elymus sibiricus. Next base: position 182,154,365 of record CM077669.1, on the reverse strand, counting down.
TTATTTTAATCCAAATAGTACGGTTTTAGTATCTTGTAGTATTAGTGATATTTCCTTTTGTTTTAATCGTTTTAAGTTATTTTCTTTTGTCATTGTTGACAAGTTTTAATTAGTTTCTATTATTTATAAGTAGGAATTTTATTTGTTGTTAAAAATAAAAATGTATTATTCTTGTTTCTTTGTTTTGTAAGAAACCTTGTTTTCATCCTAAGTAGAGTTTTATAATTGATTTCAACTTGATTCTTTTTGCATAGAAATTTGTAGGAAGTTTTGTTTCTGTTATTCTAGTAAAACTTTAATTTCCTTTATGCTAAAAATTTATTAGTTGCAGAAAACTATTTATAGTTGTTTCACTATAGTAAAACTTTTCTTTCGAGTTTTGGTGTTTTCTTTGGTTTTGCCTTTATGTTTTTCTTTGCTTTTTTTATCGGTTGCTTCATTATTAGTTCTACTTGCTGTTATTTTTTTTGTGTGTATATGTTTGCTTATTGTGTTATTTGCTTGCTTCGTTAGATCAGCCGAAGTGCGAAGCTTGCTATTTAGAGTCGCTTGAGTATGAAGATCGTCAGCAAGGCAAGTCACTTTGATCATTGTTTTACCTATGTTTTTTTTTTTGCATTAGTTACCACTTTCCACCATGCATGCTAGTAGCTTACAATGACATGTTGTTCTTGCATGTAGTATCATGTGATAGGAACAACCCCACTCCCTTGTCACTGATAACCTAAAAGTATAGGGGATCACAACAATCTTCGCGGTTAGTATTTCACCCTGATTTATTGATTCGCACAAGGGGAGCCAAAGAATAATTATCGGCCTTAGAAGTTGAGTTGTCAATTAAACCACACCTGGGATATCTCTCTGTAACAAACTTTTAGTAGTATGGTAAGTAATAGTAGTATAAGTAACGGTGGTAGTGATAGCAGTAATTTTATAGCAGTTGTGACAGTAGCAGCAACAATGGTAACTTAGCAAGATTCAGTATATGAAAAGCATAGGCACGTGGATCGGTGATGGATAATGATTTAGATGACATCAATCATGTAACATTTACACACTAGGGCGACACAGAACTTGCTCCAATTCATCAATGTAATGTAGGCATGTATTCCGTATAAAGTCATACGTGCTTGCGATAAGAACTTGTATGACATCTTTTGTCCTACCATCCCATAGCAGCGGGGTCCTATTGGAAACTAAGGGATATTAAGGCCTCCTTTTAATAGAGAACCGGAACAAAGCATTAACACATGGTGAATACATGAACTCCTCAAACTACGGCAATCACCGGAAAGAATCCCAATTATTGTCACCTTGGGGTATGCGGATCAAAACACGTAATAGGTGCATACAACTTGCAAGATAGGATCCAAATCACTCTTACATTCATGAAAACATAATAGGTTCAGATCTGAAATCATAGCACTCGAGCCCTAGTGACAAGCATTAAGCATAGCAAAGTCATAGCACCATCAATCTCAGAACATAGTGGATACCAGGGATCAAGCCCTATCAAACTTAACTCGATTACATGATCAATCTCATCCAATCCCATCACCGTCCAGCAGCCTACAAAGGAGTTACTCACTCCCGGTGGTGAGCATCATGGCGATGTTAATGAAGAAGGGTTGGTGATGACGACGGCGATGAATCCCCCTCTCCGGATCCCCAAACGGACTCCAGATCAGCCCTCCCAAGGAAGAACAGGAGGTGGTAGCGGCTCCATCTCGTGAAATGCGATGAAATCTTCTCTCCCATTTTTCTCCAAATATGTGAATTAATAGGACTAGAATTGCGGTCGAAGGAGCTATGTGGGCCCCACAAGCCATTAGGGCGCACCTATGGGGTGGGCGTGCCCTGTTGGCTTGTGGCCCACAGGCAGCCCCCTGGTGGATCTTTGCTCCATAATTCATTATTTATTCCAAAAATAATTCACAAAAAGTTTCATCCAATTCCAGGAACTTTTATTTCTGCAGAAAAATGACGCCAAGGTAGTTCTACTGAAAACAGCGTCAGTCCGGGTTAGTTCCATTCAAATCATACAAATTAGAGTCCAAAACCAGAGCAAAAGTGTTTGGAAAAGTAGATACGTTGGAGACGTATCAACTCCCCCAAGCTTAACTCACTGCTTGTCCTCAAGTAATTCAGTTGATAAACTAAAAGTGATAAAGAAAACTTTTACAAACTCTTTTGTTCTCTTCGTTATACACATGCTTAGCCAGTGTTCAAGTTTTCAGCATAAATCGTAAATAACCATATCCATGATAATAATTAAACATCATATTCACTCATGGCAATACATAACCAACTAGCGAGCAATAATAAGATATCTTTGTCAAAACAATAATGATATAATATGATGACATTGTATTTCGCTAGCCCTTTCTGAGACCGCAAAACATAAATACAAAGCACCTCTCAGGTTCAAGCAGCGAATAAACATTATAATTCAGGGTAGAAAAGATCCAGTCATGCTCACATCCAACATTAACTAGACTCAATGCATAAGAATGACAATAGTGCTCTCCGGTCTGGTGCTTTTAGTAAGAGGGTGATGACTCGGCATAAAAGTAAATAGATAGGCCCTTCGTAGAGGGAAGCATGTATTTGGAGAGGTGCTAGAGCTCAAGGTTTAAAAAAGGATTGAAATTGTAGTTTTTGGGTGGTGCACTTTTCCTGTCAACGTCATGACAAAGGATTTCAATATCTTCGATGCTAAACACATTATTGGCGGTTCCCAAGCGAAATTGTAAAGTTTACTCCCATCCACCATACATACACAAGCCATGGCTGACTGAATCCACGAATGCCCTCCAACATTTCAACTGTCCCGGGAGTTTTGTTTAATTAATTTTGTTTTGCAGGACTCGGCATCCTTTTTACCAGCCTCTCTCGTGCAATGACAGGCGAATAAACGCTTATCCTGAGAATAACCCGCTTAGCATAGAAGATAATGACCGCCTCGTCCCTCCATGAGCAGTACGAGTGCACAAAACAGAAGTTTTATTTGAATATTAGAGGTGGCACATGCAAATTTCTTGGAACGGCAGGGTAATACCGTATATAGGTAGGTATGGTGGACTCATGTGGAATAACTTGGTTTAGGGATTTTGGATGCACAAGCAGTATTCCCGCTTAGTACAGGTGAAGGCTAGCAATAGATTGAGAAGCGACCAGCTAGAGAGCGAAAATGGTCATAATCATGCATTGTGAATAATTAACATTGGACATAGCATGAGTAGGATATGAACACTTCGAATTTAAACATCATGAAGGCTGCATTGGTTTGGAATCAACTACATGTTTGCACATGGGTCAAGTCAAGCCGCTCGAATTACTCAGAGGGAAATACCATACTACATCATAACCATTTTAATGCATGTTGACACATAAGATAAATCATTATCCACTGCTAGCTATTTAAGCATGGCATGAGAAACTATAATCTCTAATTTTCATCATAAATATGTTCACTCGTGATATACTAAATCGAGATCGAACGAGCTAAACATATGTACAAAAACGGAAAACAAGAAGAGTTCATACTAGCTTCCTTTACCACGATCACTTCATCCAATATCGTCATTATTGCATTTCACTTGCACGATCGAATGATGTGATAATAATAATAGTGCAAGAATGTCGTGGACTAAGATGGAATCTGCATGGCAGTTTTATACAAAGGAGAAGACAAGGTAATATTGGCTCTGTGTTAGATCAACAATAAAGCATATGAGAGCCACTCAACATTTTCATCGTGGTCTTCTCCTTTCGACAACTCAACAAAAAGAAAAGAAATTCAGAGAAACACACTGAAATATTTTTGGACTTTTTGTTTTTCTCAAGAAAGCAAACAAACAAAGGAAAAACAAGAACGAGAAAAATTATTTGCACGGGAAAGCTCCCAACATGCAAAGGAAATCTTTTGAGGTTTTTTTTAATACTACAACTAATTAAACGTGAAAGAAAAAACAAAAAGAAGAGAGAAATATTTTTGGACTTTTAAAGTTTTTCAAACACACAAGAAGAAGGTGGAAAAATAAAGCTAACATGGATATAGAATGAAAGAGGATGAACACCGACAATTTATATGAAGTGCGTGAACATGAATGTAATGGCGGTGAGAAATGCGTACTCCCCCAAGCTTAGGCGTTTGCCTAGCCCTGTGATCACCATCCGTGGAATCCATCTGGTCCTGGAGGAAAGTAGTTGGGCTGAGGCACCTGAGCGTCCCACTCCTGGGCGATGACCTCCGCCTCGGCCAACTCGTTCCGGTAAGCAATTATGTCTGGTGGCATGATGGTGTATCCGTTCCTGGCATGATAGTTAAACAAATATAGTGTAGGGAACACAATAATATCGCGAGTATCCTCGTTGTATACTAAGTTATAATGAATGTGATGCGGCGGTTGTGGTTCCTCAGTGAACTGGTGCTCTAGCATGGACTGATAATCAAGATAAACCTTAGGCAACAAGTAGTCAATGGGGTGTATGGCGACATTAAAACGTTTTGCTAAGCGCGTGGCATAAATACCACCATGAACCTTTCCCTTGGTTTGGTTAAGATGCAAAGGTGTGCGACAATAGCTCCTAAGTTGTAAGTGTTATCACCATAGAGCGCACCACGCAAAATAGCAAGGATGGGGGCACTAAGACCACCACCCTGCTCCATAGCCGTCATACATTTTCCTATAAACAAAGAAAAGTAGTGCACAGACGAAAAATGTAAGCTAGTGGCCCTAGCATTTGATACGCCCCTAGTTTCTCCCACAGTTAAGGTGAGGAGGAAATCCTCAAACTCCTCAGGCTTAGGATCACGCATCCCCCCGGCGGTGGGAAGCAAGCATATTTCACAAAACTCAGCTAGTGGCATTTCATAATTTGTTGCATATAAATCGAAGCATACCGTGGGAGCACCGGGCCTATTTGAGAAATAAAAAATTTGCATGAAGGAATTAGTAAGGAGATAGTATTGGCCACACTCATCTGTGAGGAAGTTGGTCAGCCCGGAATTTGCAACGAATTGCATAAATTCTTGATAGAAACCCGCTTCGTTCATGAAGGGTGCATGTGGCCATTCACAGAGCCTAACCTCCGTGTGGCGAAAAATGTGGATGTCACAATCTTGAGTCCTCCCAACAACTCCCTTGGGGCTCCGGCTCGAAGAACCCTTCCTTAGGAAATTCATTTCCCTAAGAACAAATTTCTGAAATTTTTGGGCCACAAAATTATGTTAATAAAACTTTGCAAGATTGGTATGAACTACTCATATAGGTACCTAGAGGTCATATCAAGCATTCATACTACTCAGAACTCAAAGAATTCAACATTCAAGCTCATTTTCAGTAGCACCAAGTGCAGCAAAATATGCAAAATATAAACCATTAAAGCAAAAACTAATTGGAGGAATGGGAGACTCGCATACCAAGGAGCAATTCCTCAAAACAGTTTCGGAAACGGAGTCCCGAGTAAAGAGATCAAAAATTTCAGTTTTAGGAGGAAGAACACGGGAGAGAGGGAGCTAGAGAATTTTTGCTGGAGGAGAGTGATGAAGTGAGCCGAAGGGATAAGCAAGGGGGCCTGTGGGCCCCACAAGCCATCAGGGCGCGCCCAGGCGGTGGGCGCGCCCTGTTGGCTTGTGGCCCACAGGTGCACCTCCCTGATGTATTTTCAGCACCAAAAATTCTTAAATATTCCAGAACAGTTCATATTAAAATTTTGTGGCAATCTGAGACTTTTTATTTTTGGGTCATTTTCATTGTACGGGAAAATTAGAAAACATGATAATCATGGCATTTTATTTTTCTTAACTAAAAATAACAGAGGCTAAACTTGTACTCCCCTTTAATAAGGTTGATCAAGTCTTATTAATAACCGTTTCCGATTGACATGAGACCGAAGAATTTTCATATCACACTAAGTTACCTCAATGGGGATTTGTATCTCCCCAACAATAAGATTATAATATTTCTTCTTGATAGTAGGTAGAGGGATTTTAAAACCTCCAATTATAACCATGGCACTAGGCTCACTGACATTAATATTATTAACCAAATTTGCTTCTTCGGAAAATGCACAGTATGCTGTTTGCCATTACGTGAAAAGTAACCTTGCTTTCATTTTAATCAATAACAACCCCTCTACTACCTGTGTCGGGGTGTCAAGTCCATGTATTTCTTCGATAGGTGGTAATTTCTTGACATCTTCACTTTTAATACCTTTCTATTTCATAGATCTTTTTGCTTCTTGCATATCTTCATGACTGAGGAATAGAATGCATCTCTTCTTTTGAATGGGTTCCGGCGGTGGTTCAGGAAGTGTCCAATCATCAGCATTTTGCAATATGTTATTCAATAGTTCTTCAGCTTGTCCAACAGTTCTTTCCCTGAAAACACAACCAGCACAACTCTCTAGGAAGTCCCTATAAGCATCGGTTAGTCCATTATAAAAGATATCAAGTATTTCATTTCTCTTGAGAGGATGATCAGGCAAAGCTCTAAGTAACTCGAGAAGCCTCCCCCAAGGTTGAGGGAGATTCTCTTCTTCAATTTGCACAAAGTTAAATATTGCAAGTAAGGCAGCTTGTTTCTTATGACCAAGAAAATATTTTTCAGAAAAGTAATAAAGCATATCCTGGGGACTACGCATACAACCAGGAGCAAGAGAAAGGAAGCATTCCTTGGCCTCGCCTTTTAGCGAGAAAGAAAAAAAGCTTAAGGATATAATAGTAGCGTATCTTTTCATCATTAGTAAATAAAGCAGCAATATCATTCAATTTCATGAGATGTCCGATAACCGTTTCAGTTTCATAACCATGGAAAGGATCAGACTCTACTATAGGAATCAATTCAGGGTTTACAGAGAATTCATAATCCTTTTTGGATCATGTTTCATTTTCTCCATCATAGATTTTTCTTTTAGTCTGCACAGTAGTTTCTTCAAGTCATCCCTATTCTCACAAGCAAGAAAGTCCCTAGCTACCTCTCCAACCATAACATAACCTTCAGGTTTATCAGGAAATTCATATCTATTAGGAGAGCGAGGTGTAACAGGTGATTCAAAATCTTCATCAGTTTCAGCATTTTCAAGTTCTCTAGCTTTAGCAATATGAGCATCAAGTAATTCATTCAGTGGCATGGTTTAAGTTTCATCATGTGTAGCAATAGTATCATCATTAATTTCAGAAGTGGCATCATCAAGTTCATGTGACAAATAAGAACGATCAGCAGGTGGTGGTGTAACAAGCTGATTCAAAACAGTAGGTGAATCAAAAGCAGAGCTAGATGGCAGTTCCTTACCTCCTCTCGTGCGAGAGGGGATGATCTTAGTTTGTGTATCTTTCAGATTCTTCAGAGTAGCAATTGGATATCCTCAAGTTAACACAATAAATGTAGCTACGCTCCCAGGCAATGGTGCCAGAAAAAGGTCTTGATAACCCACAATTATAGGGGATCGCAACAGTCTTCGCGGGTAGTATTTCACCCCAATTTATTGATTCGACACAAGGGGAGCCAAAGAATATTTATCAGCCTTAGCAGTTGAGTTGTCAATACAACCACACCTGGGATATCTCTCTGTAGCAAAGTTTTAGTAGCACAGCAAGTAATAGTAGTAATGGTAACAGTAGTAGTGACAGCAGTAATTTTGTAGCAGTTGTGACAGTAGCAGCAGCAATAGTAACTTAGCAAGATTCAGTATATAAAAAGCGTAGGCACATGGATCGGTGATGGATAATGATTTAGATGACACCAATCATGTAATAGTTACACACTAGGGCGACACAGAACTAGCTCCAATTCATCAATGTAATGTCGGCATGTATTCTGTATATAGTCATACGTGCTTGCGATAAGAACTTGTATGACATCTTTTGTCCTACCCTCCCGTGGCAGCGGGGTCCTATTGGAAACTAAGGGATATTAAGGTCTCTTTTAAATAGAGAACCAGAACAAAGCATTACCACATGTTGAATACATGAACTCCTCAAACTACGATAATCACCGGAAAGAATCCCAATTATTGTCACCTTGGGGTATGCAGATCAAGACACGTAATATGTGCATACAACTTGCAAGATAGGATCAAAATCACTCTTATATTCATGAAAACATAATAGGTTCAGATCTGAAATCATGGCACTCGGGCCCTAGTGACAATCATTAAGCATAGCAAAGTCATAGAAACATCAATCTCAAAACATAGTAGATACTAGGGATCAAGAACCTATCAAACATAACTCGATTACATGATCAATCTCATCCAATCCCATCACCATCTAGCAAGCCTACAAAGGAATTACTCACTCCTGATGGTGAGCATCATGGCGGTGTTGATGAAGAAGGGTTGGTGATGATGACGGCGACGAATCCCACTCTCCGGAACCCCAAATGGACTCCAGATCAGCCCTCCCGAGGAAGAACGGGAGGTGGCGGCGGCTCCGTCTCGTGAAACGCGATGAAATATTCTCTCCATTTTTTTCTCCGAATATGTGAATTTATAGGACTGGAATTAGGGTCGGAGGAGCCATGTGGGCCCCACAAGCCATCGGGGCGCCCAGGGGAGTAGGCGCGCCCTGGCTTGTGGCCCAGAGGCAGCCCCCCGGTGGATCTTCGCTCCATTATTCATTATTTGTTCCAAAAATAATTCACAAAAAGTTTCGTCCAATTTCGGGAACTTTTATTTCTGCACAAAAATAACACAAAGGTAGTTCTGCTGAAAACAGCGTCAGTCCGGTTCAGTCCCATTCAAATCAAGCAAATTAGAGTCCAAAACCAGAGCAAAAGTGTTTGGAAAATTAGATACGTTGGAGACGTATCAGACACCAATGCCCGGGATTGCGATAAAATTATTGTTGCTACACTCTAGTAGACGGTGTTGGTTGAGTGTTTTCATGGGAGTTGTGAGAGTTAATTATAATCAAGACCTCAAGATTCAAGACTTCAAGACTTCATGATGCAATGTACCTATGGGTGGAAATTGGATGAACGGCTCTCTGGAGGAACCTGTGGTTAGCCGAGGTGTTGGTGGAGAAGTGCAAGTATTCACGTGGAAAGTTCCACCCAGGCACGAAGATACGGATGGATACTTCAAGACCTGAAGCTTGCCTGCACAGCCACAAGCCACTATGGGCTCTCGCTTGGTTGGATGTCGTAGTGACTCTGGACAGACGGTGCTACGAGATGTAGAAGAACGGTAGGACTGGATGGGCACTGACACTGGACTAGAGGAGCTCTTTGGAAGACCATGTTTCGGTCATCCGGTTCGCAAACACCATGCAGTGCGAGGACGTCAACGGAGGGATCGAATCTTGCGGGAAAAGTGCGCAAACCTCTGCAGAGTGTTACAACCTAATGGATTAGCCGTGTCCCCGGTTACGGACAACTTGAGCCTCTGGACTTGGAACTATTAGGAACTCTCAACATAATTAATTAAAATGACATGGGTTCATTAATAATTGGGGTATGAGAATTGGTTGGGGGAACCTTCTCATTAACAACCAACTTTGTAGTAATATTTTTGCTTTGCCCCTTTGTTGTAGGAAAAATTAGCTTTTTGCAAAAACTTTAACTTATAGCCCCACCTGCCATATTCGCATCTAGTGTAGATGATTGTTTTATCAGTTCTCTCTTGTGACTTTGTCGGCATATTCAAAATGCTAACCTTCACGGCTGCAACGTCTCATGTTGAAGAGGTTTATTCTGACCAGGAGTGAGGCAATGTTCTACGCTTGGTGATATGCCCTTAGAGTCGGATGGACTCGCTATCTTCTACGTCTTCGGCAGTAGTTTATCTCATGAGTTGGCCTTCAACCAAATTTATTTTGTAATAAAGACTCTATATGAGATTTCGATGTAATAAAGCAGGTGTGATTGAACCTTGATATATACATTGATGTACTGTGTGTGCCAGCATGATCTTGGGATGCTACAGATACACTGAGACATGACCGTTTCGGGTTGGCTCGCTGCAGATCACTACTGGAATTCAGTTATTTGCCGTCTGCCGGCTCTTTGCCGTCGGCTGGCAGATGGCAAAGAGGGTCTTTGCCGTCAGCTGCCACAAAGCAGACGACAAAGAGTTGGCAGATGGCACAGAGGGTTTTTGCCATCAGTCAGCTCTTTGACATCAGCTCGTAGACGGCAAAGAGCCGCACAACAGACGGCAAAGCGACAGCTGGGCCCCACTTGACCAGGGGGTGGCTAGGTTAAATTTGGCGTCTTCTTTGCCGTCTGCTAGCGGACGGCAACGAGTCCTAAAGCAGACGGCAAAGAGGCTAGCCTCTTTGCCATCCGCCAGCGGACGGTAATGCCCTAACGCTACTAACGGCCGTCCCGCCCCCACCCCGGCCCCTCTCTCTTACTCTCACCCACTCCCACTCCCACTCCCCTCTCTCCCCGACGCCCACCGCCGCCACCGCCGCGGCCACCGCCGTCGTCGCCCCACCGGCCCCGTCGCGCCGCCGCCCCACCGCCCCCGTCGCGCCGCCGCCCACCGCCGCCCCACCGCCCTCGTCGTGCCCGTCCTCCCCGCCGCCCCGGTGCCCCGCCGCCCCCAACGCCCCACCGCCCCCGTCGCACCGCCGCCCCACCGCCCCCGTCGCGCCCGTCCTCCCTGCCGCCCCGGTGCCCCGCCTCCCCCAACGCCCCGCCGCCCCGTCGTCCCCGCCACCAGCCGCACCGGCGCCCCGCCGCCCACGACGCCCCAGCTGCCCCCGCCGGTGAGTCCCCCCCCCCCCCCCCCGCTGGCCGCCCCTATTTTTATTTTGTTTTTCCTATTTTTTTATTTCTATTAAATTAGTTAGGTTAGTTTTTTAGTTTATTAGGTTAGTGAGGTTAGTTAGTTAGCTTGGTTTATTAGGTTAGTTAGTTAGGTTAGAAGAGAAAAAATAAGAAAAGAAGAATAAGTAGAAGAAGAGGATAAAGGAAAATAGGAAGAAGAGGAAGAAGAAGAGGAGGAGAAGAAGAAGAAGAAGAAGAAGAAGAAGAAAGATAAGAAAAGAGGAGAAGAGGAGAAGAGGAGAAGAAGAAGAGGAAAAGAATAGGAAAAAGGAAAAGAAGGAAGAAGAAGAAGAAGAAGAAGAAGAAGAAGAAGAAGAAGAAGAAGAAGAAGAAGAAGAAGAAGAGGAGGAGGAGGAGGAGGAGGAGGAAGAAGAAGAAGAAGAAGAAGAAGAAGAAAAAGAAGAAGAAGAAGAAGAAGAAGAAGAAGAAGAAGAAGAAGAAGAAGAAGAAGAAGAAGAAGAAGAAGAAGAAGAAGAAGAAAAAGAGGAGAAGAGGAGAAGAAGAAGAGGAAAAATAGAAGAGGAGGAGAAAGAAGAAGAAAAAGAGGAGAAGAAAAGAAGAAGAAGAAGAAGAAGAAGAAGAAGAAGAAGAAATAGAGGAGAAAAATAATAAAATAGAAGTGCAAAAGTAGTTACATATAGAGAGATTTTTCTATCGGGATTGAATATTTGTGTTGATCGGGTGGATTTCAATGTGCAGTTGTTTCATCGCTGCGAGGGTCTGCTGTTCGACGACCTCCATGTGTGTTTGACGAGCTCCCCTGCATTCGTGGGTGAGCACAAATGACATCTCCTCCCCCCCTTAATTTGCTCTGTTCCGGTCTTCGTGCCGGTGAAACTTGCTAGCTATAGGTGTCTTCAATCATCAGTATGCGTGACCAGTATGCGTCTCCCGTTTGAAAGGGCGGCATCTATAAATATGCATGTCTTTGCATATTTATAACCGCCATCCTTTCGAATTGTCCAACATTATCCATGGACAGCCCGAGTATGTGTAGATTGGGTTCGTTTTCCCTTATGCTCTGCTCCGGATCCGATGCAGAATTTCGTCCATGCCTCCCTGTTGTTCTCCGGGTACACATCCTCTCTGCTTATTGCCGAGATGTGTATCAGGAGAACAGCGGGGAGGTTCTGCCGAAATTCTGCGTCGGACCCGGAGCAGAGCATGGGAAAATGAACCCAATCTACACATACTCGGGTGGGATTAGGACCTATCTTTACCTATTAGCGGGTAGGTTGCATGGACGTAATAAAACTGACAAACTTGAAGGACTCATGAACATATAGGTCTAGTCAAAATCAAACAAAGCACCCATTTAGATGTTCCCGATGTCTATATTACGGTTCAACAGGCGACCCAAGTTTTCTATCTACCGTGGGCCTGCCAAACTGATCCAAATCTGAATGGTTGGGATGTCGTTTATGATGTGCCTCCACGTTTTAGACCACCTCCCCTCAATGAATATGATTATGAACCTCATAACCCAGAGACATATGAAGGAGAATTCTTCCAAGAAACACGTCTTTCCAAAAAATGTTTCAAGAACCGCTCTACTTCACTCCAGAACATTGAAGTATACAGCGACAGTGAATCCGACTTCACCCCTGAGCCGGAACAAGAAGAGACGGAAGAAGAAGAGGTTACTGCTGCGGATGACCTCTCAATGCTTGACCGATTACATAAAGGAGGCCTTCCACATGTTGTTCCCGATAGTGATGATGATGATGCATTTATTGATGATAGTGGTGATGATGATGCATTTATTGATCCCGGAGCATATATAGACGATGAAGATTATTATTAGTTCATGTCAGGTATTATTCAATTTTTATTATATACATGATGATGATACACTCAAATTATATATATATACATATTATTATTCATGTCGGTATTCAATTTTTTTATGTTGTACTAATTTCGTTTACTCTTTGTCATGGCAGGTGTTGAAAGATGGTGGGCGCGGGTCGAGAGCGATCCGAGGCTCCTTCGTCGGCGCGTGGTGGGAGGGGTACTTCCATTCCACCCCAAACTCTCCGGAGAGCGTTGTATGACAGTATTGGGACACCCGAGGGCGCTTCTTCGTCGGCGAAGTTGCCGACCGGGAGACGAGGTCGGGGGAAGAAGAGAGCTCCTAAAGGTACACGTGGTGGCCGTGGGAGAGGTACGAAGGCTGCTACGCCTTCCTCGCTGCCACCCCCAGCTGATTCACCCGAGCACAGGACTGCTACGGTGGACCCGTCTGAGGTGGAGGCTACAAGGACTCTTGTCCACGAGCCTCGGGTCGACGATCCTTCTGTCTCAGACGCTTCGACCCGCGAGACTCCTGTGCCAGACGCTTCGTCCTGCGAGACTCCTGTGCCAGACGCTTCGTCCTACGAGACTCCACACGCTTCGACCGGATGGGATACCTGGCCGGATCTGCATCAGTCGGAGCCGAGTGGCCATGCTGATGGTGGCGGGGATCAGTTTTCTGATAGCGGGGACGAGGTGGTTGAGGGGGCCACCGTCTACCGGCGTGGGTGTACACGGCTCCCGCCCGTGCCGGCGACCCGCGAGCAGAGGTGGCCGATTAGGCCTGAAAAGGAGAAGTGCATTTACTCTTTTTAAACCTTTTGCCTTCACGTTTCTTCACATATCTAATGCGTTGGCTCTGTCATACTGCAGGGGTTGGATTCACGCCAAGGATGTCCGCAGGCCCAAGTCCATCCTTGGTGTGATTTTACGGCATAACTTCTCGGGGTTTGTCACGTTGCCCGGCGAGGGTAAGCTTCCAGAGTTAGGATTGAACTGGGAGCACTACTTGTCTGCCCCGGCCCCGCCGGAGGAGATGATCGACGATGTGTTGTGCCACACGAGGGCCGACATGGTGATCAGAAAGTTCTGGGTAATTTCTCCTTTACACAATAAAAAATCAATAATAGCTAGTTATTGTACTAATCAGTGTTGTCTCGTTTGATTGCAGACCTTCTACAGGTGTGAGGAGGGATACGAGGAGGCCACGGCAAAGGTTATCGATGACGAGTGCAGGCGCCTACTACGGAACTTACGGCACGAGGCTCGGGTACAGGCTGTTCGAGACTACTACGCCTCGCGGCGTATTAAGAAGGACAAGTCGTCGTGCCGCGGAAAGTTTCTGCACAAGGAGCAGTACATGAAGGTAATTACCTATTCTTAAGGCCTTGTATTTAGTTTCCTTGCTTTGATTCATAGGCGTAGCTCTCAAATTTCTCTTTACTAACTTAGGTGCCCTCGAGATGGTGTGCGGATAAGATGGATTGTTGGGAGGCGTTGGTGAATGAGTGGTGCTCTGATGAATGGCAAGCCATCCACGACGATGCCAAGGAACGGCGTGCCCAAATGGAAGGTGTGCCACACCATCAAGGCAGCACCAACTTATTTCAGTTCGGGCGGAACTGGGTATGTGGTTTGCTTCATGATTCCTGCAATTCATTCTTGATGCTAGTTGACCCCTTTATTAATACCTTTTCCTATCTTGTAGGCGCATTACAATAAGACGGAGGTGCCACAGGTGTACGACCTCTATGCCATGGCCCATACTGCCTCGTACAAGAAGGCCAAGGCATTCTCTGAGTCTGACCTCGACAATCCCAAGAACTTCACCAACATCTCCTCCCACAACAAGCTCGTGAGGTACAGAGATGTGGAGAAGGCGGTGAATGGGGAGGACTTCAACCCGAGCCAGCATCCTATTGATCCAGAGCTGGTGATGATAGCTGGCGGCGGGAGGCCCCATGGCCATATAGCCATTCGAGATGGACTTATACGGTCTTCGCGCACTCTCCCACAGATCAAGGCGCGCCAAACGAGCTCCTGTCCTGAGATAACGCATCGTCCACGGCCAGTCCAGCTCGCCATCGAGGTTAGTCATACGGACTCAGATAGCTTTCCTCCATTACATTGGTTGTGCGAACAAAGATGATTACAATGCTAACGAGGAGTTGTGTTGCAGGCTGCTCTACAGAAAGAGAGAGAGGCAACCCAGGCACTTCTGGCGGAACAGGCCCGGCAGGCGGCGGAGGAGAAGAGGGATTTGGAGGAGAGGACGGCTAGGTTGTTGGCGGAGGAGAGGGCACGGAACGATGCGTCTCACCGGGCCATGTACGAGCTCCTCGTGGTAAGTTTCTTCTTCATATTAGCCAAATCATGCACTACATGTTCGTTTCATTAATAACCAATATGATTGACTTGTCAAAACCAAATGTGCAGTCTTTGTGCGAGAAGACCAGCCAGACCCCTCCACCGATGCCAGTCATTACCACGGCTGGAATGGTGAGTTTCATTTCAATGCTCATTAGTTACTAGTCTTAACATTTCAGCGTCATCATGCTAACGCAAATGATCTTTGGTGCAGCATAACTCCCAAGCCGCATCGCATGATCCTTCTCCAGGGCCAAGTAGTGCTCCAAGTGACACCGGCCCGAGCAACCCCGATGCTTCACCTCCGTGATGACGAGGACGGTAAGCCATAATATGCCACTTACTTGGCTCATTTTCTCAAACAAAGACAAACTTAGCACTTAGACAAACTTAGCACAAAGACAAACTTAGCACTTAGACAAATGTCATATTTTACCTAAGTTAGCTTTGTTTCCTCTAAAAAGACATAGTAAGCTTACTTACCTCCAAAATGACATATTGTACCTAAGTTAGCTCTAAAATGACCTATACTTAGCATTGTTTCCTCCACAATGACATAATAAGCTTAGTTAACTCAAAAATGGCATAATAGACTTGGTAACCTCATAGATGCCATAGACTTAGCTTATTTTCTTGCAAAATGACACAATAAGCTTAGTTAGGTCAAAAATGTGATAATTACCTAGGTTAGCTCTAAAATGACACAAATAAGCAATAAGAAGAAGAAAAACAAGAGGAGAAAGAGAGAGAAGAAAAATGCTTCTTCATCATCTTCTTCTTCTAGATCTTCTTCTACTTCTAGATCTTCTTCTACTTCTTCTAGTATTCTTATTCTAACTTTCTTATTTCCAATATTGCAGATTTGATTGAGTTCACGGCAGCTTGCTTTGATGTAGTGCTAGTGTTTAATTTCTATTTTCATTTTGTATCGATGAACTTACGTGGATGTATGGATGGATGAAACTAATGTAATATGGTGAACAATGTGACATTTGATACTTTTAATTTGGTATAATTGTTGGTTGATCATATCCATATGGCAGGGATATTGTTTCTGTGAAATATATATATACATATCATATATTTGCCTGTGAAAATTGTTGAATATAACTAAAACAGGCAAAAAAGAGGCAATACAGCCTCTTTGCCGTCTGCCCCGGACGGCAAAGACGATATGCCGATGGCCACCATCAGCAAAGAGGACATGTGGCAGCCACCTGTTAAACCTGGGAGCGCCAGGACTGGGGCCATTTGGCTTCTTTGCCGACGGTAGCCGTCGGCATAGCGGTCTTTGCCGTCCGAGGCAGACGGCAAAGGGCTGGGCGGGGCCGTCGGGGGGCAGACGGCAAAGGGCTGGGCGGGGCCGTCTGGGGCAGACGGCAAAGGCCTGTGTGGGGCCGTCCGGGGGCTGACGGCAAAGACTCTGGTGGGGGCCGTTAGCCACCTAACGGTGCTAACGTCAGTACTACGCCGTCCAGGCTCATTGCCGTCTGCAGGCTGACGGCAAAGAAACTTTGCCGTCCGCTGTGCCAAGGCAGACGGCAAAGAACCTCTTTGCCGGAGTTTATTCGGCCCGAAATTTTGCCATCTGCTGGCAGACGGCAAAGGTGTTTGTCGTCCGTGGTTGTGCCTTTGCCGTCTGCCATGGCGGACGGCAAAGAGCCTGATTCCTGTAGTGGATATGGTATCGGAGCACACGCTGACCGTAGGACGTAACCACTAGGATTGGCAAAGCCCTTAGGAAGAAAATCATTTTGTTTATGTTTTAAATTCCTATATTCTCATCTGTTCATTTCTGACTCTTCTTAGATTTTCAATCTTTTAGATGGCCACCTTCATCCCTCTCCTGATCATGGAGTTTTGCCAACCTAACGAGACGATGCCCTTCGGCCCACTGCTGGTGCAGATCATTGGGGAGTTGAGGATTTATCTACCTACAATCACCGGGACCCCTGTCATGGCTCTTTCGACAGACCCTCATTACATGATTGAGGTGCACATTCCCGAGAGGACCTTTGGAAATCACTCGGAGCCCATCAACTTCCAGTTTGTTTCTCCCAACTGGATTCTCGGGAAGAACATGGCCATTCATCGTGCACTTGGACGCATCAGGGAGGAGTACCGAGGCGATATCATTGGATCATACCTCAACATGATCTCCCGCAGGACTGCAGATGGAGAGAGCGTACGCACCGTCAATGACGGCTCCATCGATTCATTCATCCAAGACTTAGATATTCACATAAGGACTCTGGAAACTTAGTTGCGTAGAAGCACGAAGATGATCAAGAAGTTGATGATTCGTGAAGTGGAACTGGAGGATGAAGTGTGTGAAGCCCACTACGAGCATGAAGATGAAGTCAAGGACCTTCTGGAGAGGATCAAGAACTTGAAGATTTATGTGGCATCCCTGGAGGAGAACCTGGACGAGGGAGAAAACCTTCCCCCGTATGACGTCAATCGCCCCTTCGTGAGAAACAACGATGACTACGAGGAGAGCACCACTGGAGGACGCACCACCATGGAGTTCTGAGGAGGACACTTAGTCATGACCACCATGTTATATTTATTTTCTCATTGATCAATTAGGACGATGTTTCATATTATCGTAAGACTTGTATCCCGAGATTGAACCATGTTAGAGTTGAATAAATGAATGTTTGGTGTGTTAATGATTGTTGCATGCATATGGGTAATGTTATTTTCTCTTGATACCCTTGTTCTATTCTAATTCTCATCACTCTAAAACATCAGATGCCTCCGAGATGTGACCCCGGATCCAACTTCCCTCCAGAGCTCACTCAGCTGATTCAGCAGTAGAATACACTGATGCAGTTGTTGATCTAGAACCAGGCCAACAAATGCAACAACAACAATAACAACCCTCCACCGCAGGCCGACAACCTCACCCGTTTCTTGAGGCTGAATCCACCAACTTTTTCCAACAGTACTGAGCCCATTGTGGTAGATGACTGGCTCCGCAAGATGGAAAGAGAGATGATTATCGCTAGATGCACTAAAGTGGAGAAGGTGCGATTTGCCGCACACCAACTGGAAGGACCAACAACTTCTTGGTGGGAGAACTACACCACCACTTATCCCATTGTCACTGTGACATCGGATCAGTTCAAGCAGGCCTTCCACACTGCACATGTCTCAGCTGGAGCCATGAGCTTGAAGAAGCGTGAGTTTCGCAACTTACGCCAGGGCAACCGTTATGTGGCTCAGTACATGGAAGAGTTCAGCTTGTTGACCAGATATGCTCCTGGAGATGTGGTTGATGATGCAACCAAGCAGGAGAAGTTCTTGGATCGACTCAATGAGGAACTGAGCATTCAGTTGACTGTGGCTACCTTCAACAACTACCAGGAGCTGGTAGACAAGGCCCTTATCCTGGAGGGAAAGCAGCAGCAGATCGAGAACCGCAAGCGGAAGTATGGATAGGGAAAGTACAGCTCTGGAGCTCAGCAGAAGCTCCGTTACTCCCCTTACGCAGGGAATACAGGATCACAATCTGGTAAGTTTGGAGGACACAACCACCACACCCATTGAGGACATACTCATGGAGTTCATAACCATGGAGGAAATGGGAACAATCATCACGACAACAACAACTTCAAGAATGGCAACGGAGGAAATGGCAATCATCACCGTCCCACTCCCGCACCGAAGGATTTGAGTTACGCCACGTGTTTCAAGTGCAGGAAGACCGGATATTACTCCAATAACTGCCCAAAATCCAAGCAGGGAAATGGAAATGGCAATGGCAATGGAGACTCAGCAACCAAGAAGCCCAACCCTTTTCCCCGCGCTTAGGTGAACCACATTGATGTGAAGGAGATTTATGATCAGCCAGAGACTGTGGTTGGTAAGTTTTTTTGTTAAATTCACATCCAGTATTGGTACTTTTGATTCTGGTGCAATGCATTCATTCATATCGAGGGTAGTTGTGGAAAAGTATGGGTTGCCCACTAGAACCCTTAGTAGACCCCTTCAGGTCAGTTCCCCAGGAGCCAAGATGACGATCGGGATAGGATGTCACACGATGAACCTCAACATTGGAAACCATGAATTTCCCACCGACCTTATCGTCTTAGAGTCACAAGGATTGGATGTAATCCTATGCATGGATTAGCTGACCATGTATGAAGGAAACATCGATTGTGCTAATAAGTCGATTTTGCTCACCACCCCGGAGCAAAAGAGGATTAGGTATGTATCCAAACGCTCACAGAAGAGTACTCGAGTAAATTCCCTCACGGGAGTTGTTCAGGAAGAAGTGTCGGTTGTACAAGACTTCCCCGATGTATTTCCGGAGGAATTACCAGGCATGTCACCGGATAGAGAAATTGAGTTCCTGATTGAGTTATTACCAAGGATAGCCCCAATATCCAGGAGACCTTATCAGATGCCCGCAAATGATTTGGAGGAAATCAAGAAACAGATTAATGAGCTATTGGGTAAAGCTTATATCCGCACAAGCTCTTCACCTTGGGGAGCCCCAGTTCTCTTGGTAGAGGAAAAGGATAAAACCTTGAGGATGGTAGTTGATTATCGTGCGTTGAATGAGGTGACTATCAAGAACAAGTACCCTCTGCCGATGATAAACGATTTGTTTGATCATCTAGTTGGATCCAGAGTATTCTCCAAGATCGAACTTCGATCATGGTATCATCAGTTGAAAATTCGTGAACATGATATACCCAAAACAGCTTTCACCACAAGGTATGGTCTATATGAGTATATTGTCATGTCATTTGGTTTGACTAATGCTCTTGCATCTTTTATGAGTATGATGAACAAGGTATTTATGGAATATCTAGACAAGTTTGTCATGGTGTTCATCGACGATATACTGATATTCTCCAAGAGCGAGGAAGACACAAGGAACACTTGCATTTAGTTCTGGCGAAGCTTCGAGAACATCAGTTATATGCCAAGTTCAGCAAATGTGAATTTTGGTTGAAGGAAGTCGGATTTCTCGAACATATTATTTCTAGAGAAGGAATAGCAGTTGATCCTTCCAAGGTTGCAGCAGTCACGGAATGGAAGGCACCCACCTCAGTTAAGGAGATCCGCAGTTTTCTCGGACTTGCAGGATATTATCGGAGGTTTATCGAGAACTTCTCAAAGATTGCGAAGCTCATGACAGACTTGTTGAAGAAAGAGACCAAGTACATTTGGACTGAGGAATGTGAAGCCAATTTTTAGGAGTTGAAGAAATGTTAGGTTACAGCCCCAGTGCTGATTTTGCCAAACGTTCGTAAGGACTTTCAATTATATTGTGACGCTTCACGTCAAGTACTTGGAGTAGTGCTCATGCAAGACGGAAAAGTTGTAGCCTATGCATCTAGATAACTATGACCTCATGAGTTGAAATATGCCACACATGATTTGGAGTTAGCAGGTGTAGTACACGCACTCAAGACCTGGAGACATTGCCTCATCGGAAATAGTTGTGATATTTACACGGATCATAAGAGCTTGAAGTATATCTTCACGAAGAAGGAACTGAACCTCGGACAGAGGAGATGGCTAGATTTGATCAAGGATTATGACATGAGATTGCATTATCACCCAGGAAAGGCAAATGTTGTAGCAGATGCTTTGAGCCGTAAGAGATATGTGAACACCCTCATAGCTGGAGGATTACCCCAGGAGTCAGCCGATGATCTTAGAGATCTCAGATTGGAGATAGTTCCAAGAGGATATCTTGCCACACTAGAGATTCGGTCCACCTTGACCGAAAGAATACGTGAAGCCTAGAAGTCAGACAAGGAAATAGCTGAGACAACGGAAAGGATGAATAATGGAAAGTCTAAAGGTTTTTGTGATGATGAACACAAAACTATATGGTTTGAGGATCGTATTTATGTTCCCAATGATCTAGAGCTTAGGAAGTTAATACTTCAGGAGGCCCACGATTCACCATACTCGATACACCCAGGCAACACCAAGATGTATCTGGACTTGAAGGAAAGTTTCTGGTGGACAGGCATGAAGAAGGATATTGCCGAGCATGTAGCACTATGCAATGTTTGTCAGCGAGTAAAGGTAGAACATCAGAAGCCAGTTAGGTTACTTCAACCTCTATCGATACCCGAGTGGAAATGGGAAAAACTTGGGATGGATTTTATAACGGGATTACCCAGGACTCGTTCAGGTTATGATTCCATCTAGGTAGTGGTTGATCGCTTGACCAAGGTAGCTCACTTCATTCCCGTGAAGACCACCTATACCAGTGCTAAGTTAGCCAAGATATATATAACCAGAATCGTATGTCTGCATGGAGTTCCGAGGAGTATCGTATCAGATAGAGGAACATAATTTACCTCAAAGTTTTGGCATCAGTTACACGAACATTGGGTACGAGGCTGGAGTTCAGTACAACTTTTCATCCGCAGACAGATGGACATACCGAGAGAGTCAACCAGATTCTGGAGGACGTGTTGGGAGCTTGTGCACTAGACTATGGAGCTAGCTGGGATGATAACTTGCCCTACGCAGAGTTCTCATACAACAAAAGCTATCAGACCAGTCTGAAGATGGCACCTTTCGAAGCTCTATACAGAAGGAGGTGCAGAACACCATTGATGTGGGATGGTGTTGGAGACCAAAAACTTTTTGGTCCCGATCTTATCAGAGATTCCGAAGAGAAGGTCAAGCTGATTCGTGATAGACTCATGATAGCCCAGTCCATAAAGAAGAGTTATGCTGATAGTAAACGCAAGGAAGTAATATACGAAGTGGGAGACCGAGCATATGTCCTTGTGTCTCCACTTCAAGGAATCAAGAGGTTTGGTGCTAAAGGAAAGTTAGCACCCAGATTCATAGGCCCATGGAAAATTCTTGAACACAGAGGAGAATTTGCATACACGCTTGAATTGCCAAAAGGATTGTCAGGAGTTCACGATGGTTTTCACGTTTCCCTGCAGAAGAAATGCCATGATGAGATGGCAGATATTCCTTTGAGAGACACGGTGCCCTTAGAGGCCATAGAGCTTTACAGTGATATGACTTATGAGGAGAAGCCTGTCAGAATCCTCGAGACTGCCAATAGAGTTACCCGCAGCAAGATCATCAAGTCTTGTAAGGTTCTGTGGAGTCACCACACCAAGGAAAAAGCTACCTAGGAGCGAAAAGAAGACCTCCTTCGAGACCACCCGCACCTATTTGCTAGCCAACCCGAATCTCGAGGGCGAGATTCATCTTAAGGTGGGTAGGTTTGTAACATCCCAAATTTGCAATTTGGAATGTTTTACAATAATGGCTAAGCATCTATGCATCTTGTTTGAATTGAAGTGAAACTTGAAGTGGCATTTGAACTTTTTAGTTTGAATTTGACTTCATTAAAAATGGCAATGGAATTATATTCAAAATCCCTGACAAAAATACTTTGATAAAAAGTAAGAGAGGAGGTAACATGACACCCCAAAAAGTCAGGAGAAATAATGCCAAATTGTTTGAAAGTCAAACTTGGATTTTATTTGAATTTTCAGAAAAATGTTTTTTATAAAGTTTTTATTTTGCCTCTCAAAATAGTCCATGTTTTAGGATTTATTTTTCTAGTTATTTTGGTATATAATATTTATATATATTATTTTTATTTTCTGCTTCTTTTTTTTCTTTTATCTCTTTGTAATTTCAAAATGGAAAAATGTTTTAAAAAAGGAAAGAAACCTCCCGTGGCCTACCTAAGGAGATCGACCGAGCTGACCCACATCCACCCCGATCGATCCGAATCGGATCAAATCAGCTACCCGATTGAATCCCGCGTCCTCTCTCTCTCTCTCTCTCTCTCTCTCTCTCTCTCTCTCTCTGCGCTTGAGCCCCACTACCCGATCGCTCTGCCGCCATGGTCACCTTCCATCCACGCCTCGATCTGCTGCCGTTCACCGGAGATCTCCGCCGCGCCGTGATTCCTTGCCGATTTTTCACGACCTCGCTCCTCCCTATAAAGCTATGGTGCCCCGTACCCGATCCCCCCCTAAACTCCTCTCTCACACGCACCACCGCCTCCCCTATCGCTCGCTGGAGCTCCGCTCTGCCACCGCACGCCCATGCTCGCCATCGATGCCCTGGTCACCCCCGACGCTCCCCAACGCTCCCCGACACCACCTACGCCCTCATCGTGCTTCGCCGCATCATCTGGAGCCAACTGCCATCGATGGAGACCACCGGAGCGACCATGTCGTCGACCACTGCCGTCTGCCTAGCCATCAACCATGTTGCCCCACCGTGAGCACCCGCACACCCCCGACCTCTGTTAGATCTAGATACAGCGCCCCTGATTAGATTGACGTTTATTTATTTTTAGGACGAACCGTTTTCTCTTATTTACCGATCGTCTGCCGCTTTAGCTACCGCAGCACATGCTTTCGGCCAATCACTAAGCACCACATAGGCATCATATATTCGTAATGTTTTTTAGCTTTAGTTTCTGTTATAATTTCAAAAAAGTTTTTGTTTTAGAAATTGAATATCTCCTAGAATATTTATTGTTTTTGAGTGATTCTTTATGCATTAGATCACAAATTTTATTAGATCCAGTAGTTTTCAAATTTAAGTAGTTCAAATTTGAATTTGATGAAATTTGTTCAAACCACTATTTTGTGAATATCTTGAGTCTAAAATTAGATTTTTAATTGATTCGTTTTGCTACTGCTTTGTATTAGATTGTTTTATCAACAAGTTTAATTTGGTTATTCTTTTAGGGTAATTTAAATTTGTATTTAATCAAAATAGTATTGTTTTAGTATTTTGTAGTATTAGTGCTATTTCCTTTTGTTTAATTGTTTTAAATTATTTTCTTTTGTCATTGTTGACAAGTTTTAATTAGTTTCTGTTAGTCAATAGTTGGAATTTCGTCATATGGTACTGCTTTCATTTGATCGATCTCGTACTGGTTCTTGGGACATTGGAATTTCCCAAAACTGTCGCCCTTGACTATAAGAGCAGGTGTGGCTTTACTCGCATGCATATTATACTTTTTAAGAACCTTTTCTAAATATGCCTTCTGCGATAGTCCTAAAACTCCTTTCCTATCTCGGTGAATTTCTATGCCCAAAACATATGACGCTTCACCAAGATCTGTTATATCAAAATTTGAGGACAAGAACTTCTTTGTTTCTTGTAGCAGACTAACATCACTGCTAGCAAGCAAGATATCATCCACATACAATATTAGGAAAATATATTTCCCATTTTTAAACTTTGCATAAATGCAGTTATCCTCAATATTTTCTTTAAATCCAAATCTTTTAATTGTCTCATTAAACTTTAGATACCACTGTCTAGAGGCTTGCCTTAATCCATAAATAGATTTCTTCAGGCGGCATCCCATATCTTCCTTGCCTTTCATGATAAAACCCTTGGGTTGTTTCATGTAAACTTTTTCTTTTAAATCCCCGTTCAGAAATGTCGTCTTTACATCCATTTGATGTAACTCTAAATCAAAATGTGCAACTAATGCCATTATGATTCTGAAGGAATCCTTACATGAGACTGGGGAAAATGTCTCATTGTAATCTATCCCTTCTCTTTGTGTAAATCCTTTTGCCACAAGTCGTGCTTTATACTTTTCTACATTCCCATTAGAGTCATACTTAGTTTTGTAGACCCATTTACAGCCTACTGTTTTGGCTCCTTTAGGAATATTCTCTAAGTCCCAAACATCTTTGGAACTCATCGATTTCATCTCGTCTTCCATTGCCTCCATCCACTTTGATGAGTGAGGGCTTCTCATGGCTTCTTCATATGAAGTGGGATCACCTTCCATATGAACTATTTCTGTGTTATAAACTTTATAATCAGTAGAAATAGTTGACTTTTTCAGATGAAGTGGGGTACCTATTGAAATGATCATTCCACCTTCTCAGATGCTTACAAGTGGCAATCTAAGAGTCTTGTTTCTAGATTCATTTAAAATGTTTTATCTCTTGAACCTTATATCCAAATACCGAACCGCTTTCACCGCCGATTTCTTCGCGTTGACATTTTTGAAACTACATCACATGTTAATAAGTTTGGACGAACTTTTCACCCCAAAAGAAAAAAAAGATAGAAAACAAACAGTTGTTGGAAACGCTTTTTTTTGTTATTATTTTCCCTTTCCAAAAGGCACCGATATGCTTCTCGCCGAAGAAAATATGTGCCTCCACAATAAGCAAATATGTGCCTCTCATGAAAAAACTAGACATGTTTTTTTCGAAGAGGCGAAAAAGAGAACACATTTTTTCACTTTCCTAATGGCAGAGCTCTGCCTCTTGCGGAAGCAAATCTGCGTCTATACGAGAAGCAAATTTTTGCCTATCATAAAAGCAAAACAACTAAATGAAAGCACTTTTTTTCTTTTCCAAAAAGCACAACTATGCCTCTCGTGGAAGCAAAAAAAAACGTTTTATTTTCTTTTTCGAGAGTCACATCTATGTCTCTCGAGGAAGAAAAAAAACATGTTTTTTTTCTTCCAGAGAGGCACCGCTCTCGCAGACGTAAACATGTGCCTCGGCGAGAAGCAAATCTATACATATCTTGGAAGCAAAAAAAATCCTTGTTTGACACAATTTTTTTAAAACTTTTTTTCCTTCAAAATCATGATGAAACGGAAGAAAACCAAAACGTTGAACCCCAAAAAAACATCTAAAGCCCGAAAACGCATACAGAAAAATAAAAATAGTAAAACAATTAAGGAATCACCCAACACGTCACACGTGGTGGCTGCTGAGAGCACACCCACCAAAAGTGACCCTTTAAGAGCTCCCGCAAAGGGCACCCCTCAGTCAGTTGCTCTCTAATTAGGAGCTCTCGATGTGCATGGCCCTAGTCAAATAACTTTGCACGTAGCGATCCTTCTGATGGGCCGCTCTAGTGCATTAAGTATCGGTTTTCATTCATTTTATTTACGTTTTTATTTGTATCTTTTTATGAATCTGGTTTTATATTTGGTTTCATTATTCTTTTTACACCCTATAAAATTTTCGGAATTTGAAAACGTTAAGGGATATAAAGATTGTTCATGAAATTTATGTTCACCCTATATTTTATTCACTATGTGTAAAAATGTTCACCTTGTATCGGAAATAGTTCACCTCTTTTTTACAAACATTCTACCCTGTATCAGAAAATTCTTCATGTGTTTAAATAGTGTTCATCTTTTTTTTAAATGGAAAACGCATAGTAGAAAATGTTCATCGTAACTAAAAAAATTTCCTTGTATTTTTCTTAAAATGTTCATAAACTTAAAAGTGTTCGTAATTTTCAAACGAAAGAGAGCAAAGAAAACATGTATTTCACTTATGTACAAAGAAAAGGAAAAAATAAAAAATAAAAGCAAAATGTTCATCGTAATTAAAACAAATATCCTTGTATTTTTCTTAAAATGTTCATAAACTTAAAAGTGTTCATAATTTTCAAAAGAAAGAGAGCAAAGAAAACATGCATTTTACTTATGTACAAAGAAAAGAAAAAAATAAAAATAAATAAAAGAAAACGCCAAAAGACGAAAACACAACAAAACAAAAATTAATCACTACACGACCGTAGCGTTAATCACTACATGACCGTAGCGTATTAATAGCGGAAACATCTCTAGACAGGACTGGCCCAAGTCATATCGCGTTTGAGTGCTTCTTTGACGCAAAAGGCGTCAAATAGGGGCAGCTTTGCTTCGCCTCTCGCGAGAAATGGACCACCTATTACCCGGGTGGCACGGAGGAGAGGTAGCAATCAAGCGCCCCCACCTCCTCCCCTTGCGCATGACTTGGACAGCCCAAGTGTGGAACGGGCGCGCAACATATTTTGTTTCTTCTTCTTTTTGTGTTCTTCGAAAAAAGTTCACGGATCCCAAAATCAAAAAGTTTGGAATGTAAAAAATAATAATTCAAAGAAATTACATGAATTTTTAAAAATATTCTGAATTTCTAAAAACGAGCAAGATTTCAAAAAATGTTCTCAAAATTCAGAAAATGGTTAACGAATTTGAAATGTTCTAGGGTTGCAAAAAAATTCTTGGATTTTAATAAATGTTCAGGAATTTGAAAATGTTCTCGAGGTTCAATGTTCTGAACTACACAAAATGTTCTCTAAAGTGAAAAATGTACTGACATTCAAAAATGATTTATGTATTTCAAAATAGAAAATTACTGAGTACTCAAAAAAGGTGCAAACATTTGAATTGTTCCCGTATTTTATAAGATGTTCAGGATTCGAAGAAATGTTAATGAATCTGCAAAGTATTTCGCATTTTAGAAACATATTCACGAATTAAAAAAATCATGAATTCATATTTTGTTCACGATATTTGAAATTTTCAAAACATGTTTAGAAAATTTGAAGGAAATCCGAAATTTTCTATAATGTTAAAATAAAACGGGAAAATAAAAAAAACGAAAAAAAGAGAGGAAGAATACAAAAACAGAAATAAAAAATTAAAATTAATCAAGAAAACTGAAAAGACAGAAAGAAAAAACACGGATTACCGTTAGAGGCCCATTTCCTTTTTATTTTTTACTTTTTATATGTTAAAATATTATAAAAATATTTCCATCGAAAATTAACTTACAATATTTTTTAAAAATGTTCACCTCCCATTCAGAAAATGTTAGTGCCGTGTTAAAACAATGTTTGAGAAACTTTTAAAAAAATGTTGACAGCATTCCACAAAATATTCACTCATTTTATAGAAATGTTATGACATTTTTTCGAAAAATATTTCCATGTAATTCAAACGATATGATTCATGTCATTCTATTCAAAAACATTTTTTTCCGTTTCAAAAATTATATTCATCAGATTTTAAAAAATGTTTATGCGAAGTAAAAATGTTTTCATAGTTTAGACAAGCGTTCCTAACATTTAGAGATAAGGTTCACCCGTAACACTAAAATGATTGTGACATTTAAAAGAACTTTACACAATGTAAAAAAAAATGTATGTATTAAAAAAAAGTTCATTCCATTCGAAAGAATGTTCAATGAGTACTCGGAAATGTTTAACATTTATCTGAAGAAATATTTAAAAATATGTATTTGGATAATTGTTCAGCATGCATTGAGAAATGTTCGATGTGTATCAAAAAAAGTTGCACATCTATAAGAATAAAAAACCCGTATTGAAAATTCGATGTGTATTTGAAAAAAGGATAAAATGATAAAAGATTAAGAAAAAGACTGAAGTAAAACAAAGAAAACAAAATGAAACAAAGATAATTGAAAACAATAAAACCAACAGAAAACACACATACAAAAATATGGACGTTCTAAAATCGGACCAAACCAGTCCATAGAAGCTTCCCAAAACAGCTCCTTGCAACTGCAGTGTTGGGTTGGCCCGCTAACGAAGTGCGAGAGGCGTGACAGAAGGAACTCTTGGTACATGCGAGACAAAAAGAACTATTGTTACAGGCGAGATACATGCCTGGATGTCGAATAGGACTTCCCGTGATGTGTAATTTACTTGTTCAATGTAAAAAAAATAGGGTACTTGAGTTGTACATTTGTTGTCACCCAACTAGCAAATACGATGTTGAAGACACCACCGTCGCCCGACCTTACAACAGAATCATAACTTTTAAGCCAATCTTCGTTCATTTTTTCTTTCTCTTTTTTCTTTTGTTTATAGTTTGAAATATTCTAAATATATATCCATCAAAATTTAATTTAATTATTTTCTAAAAAAACGTTCACCTCTCATTGAAAAAATGTTAGTGCAGTGTTAAAAAAATTGTTTGTGCAACTTTTCAAAAATGTAGATTGCGTTAAAAATAATATTCACGCATTTCATCAATTTTGTTGAAATTTTTTGTGTAATTCAAAAGAAATGATTCATGTCGTTCAAAAACAATTGTATGTGTTTCAAAAAATATATTCATCAGATTTTTAGAAAATGTTTATGCAAAGTAAAACATATTTTCATAGTTTAAACAGATGTTCCGTACCATTAAACCGATGTTTCTAACATTTATAGAAAATATTCACCCGTTCCAAAATAATGAACGTGACATTTTAAAAAACTTTATACAATGTAAAATATGTCCATGTAGATTAAAAAATGGTTCATACCATTCAAAAGAATGTTCAATGCGTACATGGAAATGTGTAACATTTATTTGAAAAAACTTTTTTAAATATGTATTTGGAAAAATGTTCAGCGTGTATTTGAGAAATGTTCAACCTGTATCAAAAAAAGGTTACACGTCTATAAAAAATGTAAAACATGTATTGTAAAAGTCGATATGTATTCGAAAAAAAGATAAAAGAAAAAGAAAAAAACTGAAGAAAAACAAAGAAAACAAAAGAATGAAACAAATAAAACTGATGAAAAACATCAAAATCAATAGAAAACACAAAAAAAAACATGGAAGCATCTAAAATCAAACCAAACTGGTCCACGGAAGCTTCCCAAAACCACTCTTGCAGCTACAATGTTGTGTTGGGCCGCTAACGAAGTGTAAGAGGCGAGGGTAAACAAACTCTTGGCACAGGCGAGATGGAAGGAACCCTTGGTACAGGCAAGATACATGGTCTGGATGTCAAATAAGACTTCCTGTGATGTGCAATTCGCTTGTTCAATGTAAAAAAAAAAGGAGAGCACTTCCCGGCATGTACATTGGTTGTCTAGAAATTGCTTGTAGGTTGGGTTGCACTAATGACGGGCAGAGTGTGGCACCCGCGATTGCTAATCTTGTCATTTATCAGTGGGAGATACGAAGTTAAGCCCGCCAATGGTATTTACATACCAGTAGCAGGTGCCTCGTTACACCCATCACTGCATGACAATAGTAGGCATATGGTAAGAATGGGAACGTCGTACAGTACAAGTTACTCGCCACTAGTACTAGGCAATCCAACGTGTCAAAATGGTGCCTTCTGATTGGACGATGTGATCCTTGAGGTGTCTCTTATCCACCGTTCACCCCCCAGCGTGCAGCCACAAATCATCTCTTATCCCTTGTATCTCTCTCCCCCTTCTGTTCTCCCCCTCCCCACACACACGCACTCACACACGCATACACTATTGTCGTGAACGAGCTCTCTCACTACTCCCTTACGGCTCAATCTGCTTGAGCTCCAAACGATCTATGCATGCCCTACCACTATGCTCCCACGGACGCCTGCTCGGGCTAGAGGGCGGCCGACGGCAAGGTCCGACGACACCTTCTCCCGTTCAGGTTCTTCCCATCCACAAGCTTGAGGGCGACTGTGTTGCTGCCGCTCGCCCACCGTACCCGTAGATGGGCTGCATGGGGGAGTGCGGGGATGTTGCGCCTATGGTCGCCGATGTCGTCCATCTCCATCAGATCAAGAACGGAAATGACGCCATCGCGACCACCCTCTCCTTCCTCCCTTCTTTCCTTCTCCATCAGGAACCGCTGCGTTTTTAAAAAAAATCATAAAAAAGATACTAGTGGCGTGAAACGTTTTGGGCTCATCGCAGCTATATTTTAGTTACCAGTCGTGGGAAGGAATTGACGCCCACCACTGGTTACAAATTATAAATGGAGGGCACGACGCCCACCACTTTTAACCTGTTAGCAGTAGCGGGACACCGGTGGTGGGCGCCTTGCCCGCCACTAGTAGACATTTTGCGCCTGCCGTTGGTAGCTAGTTTTGTAGTAGTGCATGCAATCTACGTAACACAATAAAAGTGATGTACAATGGTTATTATTGCTAAGAGATCGTCTCTTAGTTAAGAGAAGGCATGCCTTCTAATTCGGCTCTGCTGGTTCGGCGTCGGATGTGGCTCGTACATGCCCGAGGCCTTCCCGACGTCCCCGGGCCATGCAACACTCCGCCCCAATGTCGCCGTTGGCGGCCTCGGTGTCGCCTCATCGCCTCCTTCCTTCTGCTCTGGATCGACTGACCCAAATATATGTACATGCACCAGGTACACGAGCAAGAAAAGGAAATGTTGACACTAGATTTTGGCAATGGAAAAAACATTATTAAGACGAACTTTAAATGAATAAGTTCTCTACATGAAAAAGTTTAGGCCATAGCCATTCGATCTCATCTCGAAGACTGAAATTATGCTTAAAGTACTAAGATTTCATATTCAGAGTAATGTTCGGTCGATTACGCCTCCAAGACGGCCTCATATGAGAAAACATTCTACATGGATTGTCTTTGCCTCGTTGAAACAGTCGATTTTGATATATAAATCAATCTGAGGTCAATGCAAAAGTTGGAGCCGATGCACTGCGGACCGATCATGAATAAAAACTAGCCCAGGTCATCAGACACCCGTGTGGGTGATGTTTGATGGGACGCCCGAGAGATTCAGCCCTCGATACAACCTCGTATTGAAAAACTTTCAACAAAAAAGTTGTTAGTCTCGTCGAAACGGTTAAATTTTCTTTTGGGTTGATCTTAATCTCAGGTCGTTTTTGGCATGTGGGGCCTGAAAACTGAACTGTTGTATCGGATTTATCTAAATCCGAGTTTGGTTAGTTTTGGAAAGATTTGGATGGAATTTGGAGTCCTTTTCTTGTACGGAAAGTCCAGCCGCCTCATAAATAGATGAGAGGTAACGGCCATTGAACAACACATCATCTAAACTTTACATTTTACCCTAGTTTTTACATCTCTCCTTTGTTCTTTCTCTCTCATTCTTTGTTCGTTCTTCGTGTTGAAGGGCAGCGATCCTCGAGGCTCTAGGGGTGGGCAAACCGACCTAGGGTAGCAGATAGCCGCCGCGCGTACAGACGGGGTCCCTCTCGGGCGCGTGGGGTTTCAGGTCCTCAAAAGCACCTGCCGGATTGCTTGCATACCGTGCTACCGGACGGGTCTCCTTCGACGTGAGCTGCGGTGCACCACCCCCGGCGTTGAGGGTACACGTGACGTGTTCATGTGCGAACACATTTTTTTGTGACTCCACTCGGGACGAAAGATCAAGAATCATCATCAACCTGTCTAATCGCCGCAAGCCTTCAGAAGTTGACGCCGATAACATCATTAAGCCCGGTTTTGATGAATTATCGAAGGAACATCACGAGGCCTACAAAGCGCACAAGAAGCAGCGCGAAGAGGCTTTTGAGGCGCTCTAGAAGAAGCGCAAGGAGGAGGATTTGAAGGCGTTTCTTGCAAGTTTCAAGAAGGACCGTCAAGGCAACTCCGGTTAGAAACGTTAATTTCCCTCCTCTCATTGACGAACAAGATGAAATCACTGTGAGTAAAGTTTTTTCTCCAGAGCAAGTGGCTGTGATTGAAAGTCTTGTTAGTAAGGGTAATGTAATGACGTACAATTCTTTTGTGGCAAATACTAATGCTAAGAAAAATATGCTTCTGTCATCTAGTGGTATTGTTGGTATATCTGAAAACCCTAGTCCAACTTTACTTATTTCATCGGCACCTCCTATGCAACAACAATATAATACGCCGTTGAGTTTTTACACTAGTCAAACCAATCAACTTGTGGCTACACCTACATATCCTAATCCAATTATGAGTGTGCCCAATTCGGTGTCTACGCCAAATCACTTTGTCACACCACCCATAGGCACAAACATGTTTGGTCTTCCGCAGACTTATGCTTCGGTGCCTACTCCACAAGTTGCACCACTAGTTAGTACCCAAGTTGCTCCTATGTCATCGCCACAAGCATCTTCATCTACCTCGAAACCAATTTTAGCCAAATTGAGGGACAATTTGCATAAGATGTTTCAAGAAACTTTTGAAAACGAGCCGAAAGTAAAGAGTCGTGTGTACCAAAAGCCTTTTACTGAACACTTCGATGCAGTTTTGTACCCTCAAGGTTACAAGGTTCCTGATTTTGTTAAATTTAGTGGAGAGGGGACGAAAACAACTTGGGAGCATGTGAGTCAGTATCTAGCACAGTTGGGTGAAGCAGGTTCCATAGAAGAATTGAAAGTGCGTTTATTTCCCTTATCTTTAACTGGTACTACATTTTCATGGTTTGCTGCTTTACCACGTGGCTCAATTCTCTTATGGGCGCAATTAGAGGAAAAGTTTCATGATCATTTTTATAGTGGTGATAATGAGCTTAAGTTGTCACATCTTACATCGGTTAGGCAAAAACATGATGAATCGGTCACCGATTATGTCAAGATATTTAGAGATAAAAAAACCTGATGTTATAGCTTAGTGATAAACGAAAGAGACTTGACGGATCTTGATCTTAATGGTTTGAAAACTCACATTAAAGAGAGACTAGAAAGTTATGAGTTTGTAAGTATTAACAAAATCCAACAAAAGGCTTTGGCTCAAGAGAGTCGAAGTAAAGAGGTTCATAGGTCTACAGCCGATCGTCCTAGAATGCATATGGTTGAGTATGGTGATGATAATTTAGATGATGAGATTGATGTCTATACAACTGAATTTGTTTGGTCCTCAAAGGCCAAACCCTATACATGCAATGCTCTTAAGCCGATTCGCAAGAATCATGATGAGGAGATGAAGTTTACTTTTGATATATCTAAGTGTGATAAAATATTTGATGCTCTCTTGCAAGATAAGATTATTAGAATATCACACACCTTACCGCGGTTTGAGGAGCTAAAATGGCGTGCTTATTGCAAGTATCATAATTCATTTTCTCATGCTACTAATGATTGCAATGTTTTTCCACGACAAATACAGTCGGCCATTAATGACGGGCGATTGTATTTTTATGAGATGCAAGTTGATAAACAACCATTTCCGATAAACAACATGGACTTGGAAGGGAATAAAATGTTAATTCGGTCTAACATAGCCGAATCTACTAATAAAGATAATGTTGTTATTAGTGAACCCAAGAGAAGCAACCCGATGGCAAGGAGGTGTTGAAGATCACTATAAAAAAATGCTACACTCAGGGGGGCAACCACAAGTATAAGAGGATACTCATGTTAAATTTATCAAGCCCAAGAATTCAGAAGTTGGCAAGTGGAAAAAGAATGAAACTAAGCATAAGAGAATCAAGCCAACTTTTGATATGTTGCTATCCAAATATGTCAATCAAGTGGACAGTTCTAGCTCTAACCAGCCATCACCTTCGAAGCGTTCAAGATCACATCCGAAGCAAGAATTTCAACACTATGCAAGGTCATATGGGTCATGGGCACCGACACTGTAACGCCCAAGATGCGATCCTATCCTTATTTTGGCACGAGGGCCTCGACAGGGATAGAAGCGCATCTCATTGTTTTGCAAGAATGGATATCATTACAAGTACATGTAAAGAAGTAATGAGTATATGGAATTGGCTTACACTCGCCACAAGCTAAATCAATTTCACATCAATACAAAAACATATACAAACATCATACAGAAGAGTAGGGTCCGACTACGGACGAAAACAAACAATAAAATGACATCCATCCTTGCTATCCCAGGCTGCCGGCCTGGAACCCACCCTAGATCGATGAAGAAGAAGAAGAACTCCAAATCAAACAAGCATCGCGCTCATGTCAAAGCATCGCATTGCCTGTACCTGCAACTGTTGTTGTAGTAATCTGTGAGCCACGGGGACTCAACAATCTCATTTCCAAGAGTATCAAGACTATTAAAGCTTAATGGGTGGGGTAAGGTTAAGTGGTGAGGCTGCAGCAAGCACTAAACATTTATTTGAGTGGCTAACTTACGAGTACAAGAATAAAGGGGGATGATCGTCGCATAAACGGACGTGAACTAGTCATGATCTCTAAGAGATCCTGAACACCTACTTACGAACAAACATAACCCCACCGTGTTCTCTCTCGGTTCAGAAATCACGAGAAGAGACAGTCACGATTACGCACACGGTTGGTGTATTTTATTTGAGTTTACTTCAAGTTTGCTATGACCGGGTGTTAAACAAAGTTTCCAAGTTGCCACGTAACCGCGGGCATGGCTTTCCTAAAGATTTAACCCTGCAGGGGTGCTCCAACTCATCCATCACAAACTAACCACACGCCGCGGGAATAACCTCGACCACGAATCTCGTGATTTCCTAGGAAATTCCATTGGAAAACCTCAACCTCGAGATAGCCCAAAGTATCAGAATTCCTCGCGCAAGACATTCGAGAAAGGTAAAACAAGTCCAGCAAGACCGTCCGGCGTGTCGACGAACCCGATAGGAGCCGCGTATCTCATTCTCAGGACACGACCGGATGAACACTACGTACGGCGACCTGATAGAAATCCCTCGAGTTGCCCCGAGGTGGCCCTGCAAGTGGCTCTGTTTTGGACCAACACTCATGAGGAGCACTGGCCCGGGTTGTTGATTAAAGATCCTCGGGTTAATTACTCCCTATGCAGGTTTATTAGTTATTATGCAAATGTAGTACCAAAGTTGGGCCTTGCTAGACAAGTTTTAATCTAAAATGAATGGTCAAGGAGGTCCCCATAACAACCCCGAGCATGTTAGGAGCGCAAAATATGGAACATAACACTGGTTCACAAGTAACTAGGGCGGCAAGAGTGGAACAAAACACCGAGCAAAAGGCCAAGCCTTCCACCCTTTACCAAGTATATATGTGCATTAAATTAAATAGCAATAATATTGTGATATATCAAAAATATCCATGTTGGCACATGGAACAATTTGCACCTACAACTAGCAACGCTATAAGAAGGGTTGAGCAAGCGGTAACATAGCCAAACAATGGTTTGCTGGGATCTGGAGGGTTAGAGGCTTTTCATGGCATTTTGGGAGGCTTGACAAACAAGTGGTAGGTAACGAGACAGCGATAGAAACGAGACATCTAGCATGGCAATGATAGTAGTGGTATCCAAGGAAATGATCATCTTGCCTGAGATCCCGCTTGGAAGAAGATCGAATCCATGAAGAAGACGAGCCGACGTAGTCGAACGAATCCTCGCACTCCGAACGCTTTCGGAACTCTATCGAGAAGAAGCAATCCAGAAACAACAATCAACACATGATAAACACCACAACATATGCATGACATGATGCACAACAAGTATGATGCATGTTATGCATGACATGGGAAAACACAACAATCACCTCCTACACATTATGTGAAGTTCAATATGCAACGAGTTGCATATTGACGAAACTCCACGTTTGAATCATTTAGTTCACTCCTGTTTATTAACATGGCAATTTTAAATGTTTTTTAACATGGCAAGAGGTGAAGCATAAATAAACTACACTATCTATGCATCTTAAATGAGGCCGGAAACAACATATAGTATTTCCGAAATGACCCCATATGTTAATTTCGAAATTGGTCCAGATATGAACTAATCATGTTTTATATTTGTTAAACATCAAAACAAAATGCACCATGTGATTCTACGCGTCATTCTAGTCGATTTACATATATAGAACGTTTGAAACGGAGCTACGGTCTAAAAGATATAACAGACACAAGGTGAAAATGTCATGAATGCAAATGCATGAAAATGACAACCACAAGCACTTCAAAACATGTATGCAACATGATATTATGAAACTACATGAAATTCTAAGCAAGTTCGATGTATGGCATGCCCAAAACGGAGCTACGGTTTAACCACAATCACCAATACAAGTTTTAGTTCAAATCTGTCCAAAACAGCAACATAGCATATTGCACACATGAAAACAACAAGCTACAAGATTATAAAATGCACAAACTAAGCATGGGGCAGTAGCATATAACACACACTTCATTTCATCTTCACATATCATACTCAAAAGAGTAATGGATCACATGGTAGGAAGCTCACAACATGGCAATAAAATATACTCCCTCCGTCCCAAAATAAGTGTCGTTGGTCTAGTACAAAATTTGTACTAACTTGGTACTAATTTTACGACACTTGTTTTGGGACGGAGGGAGTAGCAGATTAGGACTCAGTGAAAATAACATTTTTTAGCATAGCAGTTTTTCATGAAGGCATAATGGCAGCAACAAAACTATATGCTACAGGTCATATATTGACATGAAACTTAACAGCATGGCAGAGGACATGATGCACTACAATTCATTCCATGGTGGCAAGGTGTAATTATGCATAGAAATGTGGCTAGCATCATCACAACATGGCATTATGAAGAAAACAGATTCTCACACTTGGTGAAAATTAGAGTAGACATGTGCAGCAGTTTTTTTAACAGATTGACATATTGGACAACAAAATTAATTATGATGCTAAACCTATTCATGCAAAATATTGGCACAACATGATAGGCAACAACATGCTTAGCAAAAGACTCCTTGGGAGCAACCACAAAAGACTCCTAGATCAATAGAAAATCACATGGCAACATGGCAACAATATATCAGTTTTCAGACTTAGAAATATTTTGGACCCTCAAAACAGCAGTATTTTATAGCCTGTTGGCAACAAGAAAATAACACCTACACATGGATTTCTATAGCAACCAAAAATACCAGGGCCTAACACACATGTCCAAGGGCATATTTCATTTTCAACAACAATTCATATCATGCATGGATTAAATCACACGAAAATAAAAAAAGGGCATCATAGCAAAATAACATGCACACAAAAAATGCTCACATGACAAAACTAATTGCATAGATAAATTCTATGGATTTTTCTACCCCAAAATCATATATAATATGTGGGTTTTTACTATAAAACAAATGACACAATATTTATGCGAGAATAGGACATAAACCGTTTTAGCAAGTCATGTATGAAAAACAAATGCAACCACCACAGCAAACATTTTTAGCATGCATGAAAATGCGATATAAATAATCTACACATTTTACATGCAAGGTTTGATTAATTCGGATGCACGATCCAATAATTATGCGCAATGCAACAAACATGACATTTATGCAAAATAAAGAAAACAGCATGGTAAACATTTTAAAACATGGATGAAAGTGGGATATTATGAATCTACACGAAAATCTAATCATTTTACATATATAAATCATTTGGATCCGGTGCACGGTTATTTAATTATTGACATTTTAAAATCATGCATATTCCTGTAATTTAAAATGTTAGGTTAAATGGATAATTTCGTAGATAGAAAAGAAAAAAAATGCTACGCGGGCCGAAGGACTGAGCAGCGCTCACCATGGGCCTCAGGCCTGTCGCGGGGCAAGGCTGGGCCGGCCTGGCGCAGGGCGGAGCTGGGCCCACGCGGGCGACGGTCAACGGGCGAGCTGGATCGGGCGCTCGTCCTCCTCCTCCCGATCGGATCGGGGAGGCAGGGGCGGCGATGCCATGGCGGAGCGGCGAAGGGCGATGGCGGGGCTTGAGGCGGACGGGAATGGCAGATCCGAGGCGGGGCGACCGGATCCGGCGATGACTGGCAGCGGGGCAACGTCCGGCGGCGGCACGGGGCAGCTCGGGGAAGCGGGGCTCCCGTGGAGCTGCGGGCGGCGACACGAGGAGGTCCCGCGGCGACGCGGCTTGGGCAGCGGCGGGGCACGGCACGGACGGCGAGATCCGGCAGCGGCGGTCCGGCGAGGGCCCGGCGAGCGATGGCGGCGAGCAGCGGGCAGCCTGGGGCCTCACGGGCGCGCAGGAGGAGCTGTAGAGCTCGGGCGCCTCGGGCACTAGGCGGCGGCGCGGTGCGGGCGCGCTCGGGCCCGGTTCGGCCCGGAGCAGGCTGGAGGCGGGCTCGGGCGGGCCGCGGTGAGGTGGGAGATGGAGGAGGCGACGTGACAGGCTGCGGTAGGCTGCTAGCGGCGGCGCGGAGGCTCAGGCGACGACAAGTGGCGCGGTGGAGGTGGCCGGCACGGAAAACGAAGCAGGGTGCGGCTGGCTGCGTGGGAGGAGGCTAGGGTTGGCACGGATTTCAAGGCAGGGGAGGGAGGAGTCTATTTTTTTGGAAGGGGGCATCCTTTATAGCAATGGGGGTGTCACGCCCAAGATGTGATCCTATCCTTATTTTGGCTCGAGGGCCTCGACAGGGATAGAAGCGCATCTCGTCATTTTGCAAGAATGGATATCATTACAAGTACATATAAAGAAGAGATGAGTATATGGAATTGGCTTACACTCGCCACAAGCTACATCAATGTCACATCAATATAACAACATATCCAAACATCATACAAAAGAGCAGGGTCCGACTACGGACGAAAACAACGATAAAATGACATCATCCTTGCTATCCCAGCCTGCCGGCCTGGAACCCATCCTAGATCGAAGAAGAAGAACTCCAAAAGAAACAAGCATCGCGCTCACGTCAAATCATCGCATTACCTGTACCTGCAACTGTTTTTGTAGTAATCTGTGAGCCACATGGACTCAGCAATCTCATTTCCAAGGGTATCAAGACTATTAAAGCTTAATGGGTGAGGTATGGTTAAGTGGTGAGGCTGCAGCAAGCACTAAGCATTTATTTGAGTGGCTAACTTACGAGTACAAGAATAAAGGGGGATTATCGTCCCATAAACGGACGTGAACTAGTAATGATCTCTAAGAGATCCTGAACACCTACTTACGAACAAACATAACCCCACCATGTTCTCTCTCGGATAAGGATTCACGAGAAGAGACAGTCACGGTTATGCACACGGTTGGTGTATTTTATTTGAGTTTACTTTAAGTTTGCTATGACCGGGTGTTAAACAAAGTTTCCAAGTTGCCACGTAACCGCGCGCACGGCTTTCCGAAAGATTTAACCCTGCAGGGGTTCTCCAATTC
The DNA here is from genome assembly GCA_039707655.1 of Elymus sibiricus. Taxonomy (NCBI): domain Eukaryota; kingdom Viridiplantae; phylum Streptophyta; class Magnoliopsida; order Poales; family Poaceae; genus Elymus; species Elymus sibiricus. The sequence goes on along the minus strand of CM077669.1, from coordinate 182,114,863 downwards.
ATCCATCACAAACTAACCACAAGCCGCGGGAATAACCTCGACCACGAATCTCGTGATCTCCTAGGAAATTCCGTAGGAAAACCGCAACCTTGAGATAGCTCGAAGTATTCTCGGAATTCCGCAAACAAGACATTCGAGAAAGGTAAAACAAGTCCAGCAAGAACGCCTGATGTGTCGACGAACCCGATAGGAGCCGCGTATCTCGTTCTCAGGACACGACCGAATTGGCTAAGTTTCCGGCTGGCACACCTGTTGGTGGCCCCGGCTACTGCCATTTTGGACCAACACTCATGAGGAGCACTGGCCCGGGTTGTTGATTAATTATCCGCGGGTGCCGGCGGGTCCCTATGCATTTTTATTAAGTTGTTTAGCAAATGTAGTACCAAAGTTGGGTCTTTCCAGACAAGTTTTAATCTAAAACGAATCGTCAAGGGGGTCCCCATAACAACCCCGAGCATGTTAGGAGTGCAAAACATGGAACATAACACCGGTACACAAGTAACTAGGGCGGCAAAAGTGGAACAAAACACCGAGCATAAGGCCAAGCCTTCCACCTTTTACCAAGTATATATGTGCTTTAAATTAAATAGCAATAATATTGTGATATATCAAAAATATCCATGTTGGCACATGGAAACATTGCACCTGCAACTAGCAACGCTATAAGAAGGGCTGAGCAAGCAGTAACATAGCCAAACGAATGTTTGCTGGGATGTGGAGGGGTTAGAGGCTTTTCATGGCATTTGGGAGGCTTGACAAACAAGTGGTAGGTAGCGAGACCAGCGATATAAACGAGACATCAAGCATGGCAATGATAGTAATGGTATCCAGGGAAATGATCATCTTGCCTGAGATCCCGCTTGGAAGAAGATCGAGTCCATGAAGAATACGAGCCAACGTAGTCGAACGAATCCTCACACTCTTAACGCTTTCAGAACTCTATCGAGAAGAAGCAAACCAGAAACAACAATCAACACACAATAACACCACAACATATTCATGATATGATGCACAACAAGGATGATGCATGTTATGCATGACATGACAAAGCACAGCAATCAATTCCTACACATTAAGTGAAGTTCAATATGCAACGAGTTGCATATTGACGAAACTCCACATTTGAATCATTTAGTTCGTTCCCATTTAGGTACACGACAATATTAAATGTTGTTAACATGGCAAGAGGTGAAGCATAAACAAACTACACTATCTAGGCATTTTACATGATGTCGGAAAGAACTTATAGTATTTCCGAAACGACCCCATATGTTAATTTCGAAATTGGTCCAGATCTGAACTACCCATGTTTTATATTTTTAAACAATAGAATAAAGTGCACAATGCAATTCTACTCGTCATTCTAGTCGATTTACATATATAGATCATATAAAACGAAGCTACGGCCTAAAAGATATGACCATCACAAGATAATATGCCATGAATGCAAAATGCATGCAAACATCAACCATAACCATCTCAAATCATGGATTCGACACGATATTATGAAACTACATGAGATTCTAAGCAAGTTTCATATAGGACATGCTCAAAACGGAGTTACGGTCCAACCACAACACTCAACACAAGTTTTATTTGAAATCTACCCAAAACAGCAACATAGCATATTGCACACATGAAAACAACAAGCTACAAGATTCTAAAATTAACAAACTAAGCATGGGGCGGTAGCATATAACACACACTTCATTTCATCTTCACATATCACACTCAAAAGAGTCATGGATCACATGGTAGGAAGCTCACAACATGGCAATAAAATATAGCAGATTAGGACTTAGTGAAAATAACAGGTTTTAGCATAGCAGATTTTCACGAAGGCATAATGGCAGCAATAAAACTATATGCTCCAGGGCATATATTGGCATGAAACTTAACAGCATGGTAGTAGACATGATGCACTACAATTCATTCCATGGTGGCAAGGTCTAATTATGCATAGAATCATGGCTAGCCTCAACACAATATGGCATTATGAAGAAAACAGATTCTCAGACTTAGTGAAAATTAGAGTAGACATGTGCATCACTTTTTAACAGATTGACATATTGGACAGCAGAAATAACTATGATGCAAAACCTATACATGGCAACAAATGGCACAACCTGATAGACAACAACATTCTTAACAAAAGACTCCTTGGTGGCAACAACAAAAGAGCCCTAGAACACTAGCAAATCACATGGCAACATGGCAACAAAATAACAGTTTTCAGACTTAGAAATATTTTAGCATCTCAAAACAGCAACATATTTATCACATGATGGCAACCAGAAAATAGCACCTAAACATAGATTATCATGGCAAACAAAAACACCAAGGGCTATTACACATGTCAAAGGGCATATCTCATGTTTACAACTATTACCAAAGGTGCATGGATCAATTAATATGATGCTCGCAAAATGGAACTCATCGTTAACAGATTTCAGTTTTAACGCGATGGCTACTTGAGAGCAACAAATGAACATGATTATGATGTTTTACATAGCAACCAGAGGTATGGCATGAAAGTAGACATCACATAGAGTAATAATCATGAAGACACCACATGCAAAAGCCCTACGGATTGGATGCAACCTTCCACGCCAAATTGAATAAAATAACAGTTTCGCAAACTACGACACGATGCACTATTGCAACAGAGTTTTGAGCATGTAAATGAACCCTATTATGTATGCAACTGTCACCATGTAGTAGAGCACATCGAGTAGAGCAATTTTCATATATAACACTTTTTCATACGATGCACGGTTTGCAAGTTACAGGCCCCACAAGATGCATATATGATGATAAAACGTGCAGTTTTTCTCAGGGACTTAGAAAAAATTACCCCTCCAGAAAACGGGACGAAGTGAAGCGGGACGAGGCGATCCGGGCGGGACCCCGCCGTTTGGTTCGCGGGACCCGAGGATCCAGGGGGAATAGGGACGGGGCCGTCCGGGCTCGGGTCAACAGCGAGGAGGCCGACGGCGGGCCTCCGGCGAGCTCCGAGCGGCTCGGCGGGGTCGGAGGGGAACGCAGGCGGCTGGCCGCGGCCGGATCCAACCGGATCTGGGTCGGAGCTGGCCCGCGGCAGCACAGGCGAGCGGTTGCGGCGGCGAGCTGGCGGCGCGGGCGTTCCGGCGGCGGAGCTCGATGCGGCGGCGGCGGTCCGGCTTCGGCCGACATGGCGGTTGGGGGCGAGGCGGCTAGGCAGGGAGGCGAGCAGCGGCGGCGCGGGACGGCGGCGCTAGACGGCGGCGGCGGAGCACCGGCACGGGAGCTGCTCGGGAGGAGCAAAGGTGCGGCGCGGGGCGCCGCTCCGGGCCCCGATGGGCCTCGCGGGCGGGCGCGCGGGCTTGCCCCGGGCCCGGGCAGGCCTGCAGCGGCGGGGGAGCTGCCGGCACAGGCGGCGGCGACTGGCTGGGACGCCGACAAGTGGCGGCGGCGGGCTGGAGGGGCGCGGATTTCGACGCTGGAGGTGGGAGAAGGCCAAAATAGGCAGGGAGACCTCCTATTTATAGCTTGGGATTAGGGTTAGGGGGTTTTGGGCGTTTTCGGACCTTCGGATCTCGATCCGACGGTCCGGAAGCGGAGGGGGCTAGCAGGGGCTATGGTGGGCTGTGGAGAGGGGGTGTGGGCTGAGAAGAGAGGGAGGTTGGTGGCCCGTGACATGATTTTGAAATACCGAAAACGTCCGACGAATAAACCGGCGACGGTGCCGCTACGGTTGACCGTTCGGGTATCAAACGACCTCCGATTGCGACGAAATTTGGCAGGCGGTCTACCCACAATATAACAGGACCGCACGCCAACTTTCGACCCAATCCGAGAATATTTTATACCCACTTTTAAAAAACAATAATTTACGATGCCGCGGGCGCGTGCGTGTGTGGTTGGTCCCGAAACGGACAATGACAAGAACGGAGAGAACCCGCAACTATGATCGGATGCAAGTTTTGAAAAAATGACGACAATGGAGTGTCGATGCAATGCGGATGATGCGGATGATGCGATGATGAATGCGACAACCACATGAATCATACGATGACAACGGAATAAAACGGGAATCTTCTCGAGCGTCGGTCTCGAGCTGTTACAGGGGGGCTAGGGTTTGGGTCTAGGGGTGGTTTTTCGACCCTCCGATCGCGATCGGGCGGTCCGATCGGAGAGGTGGGTTTGGTGGGTAGTGTTAGGTTGTGTAGATGGGCTAGGGGGGATGAGAGGGAGGTGTGAGCCCGTGACACGAGTTTTTAAAACACAAAAAATGTCCGATAATAAAACCGATGACGGTGCCGCTACGGTCGACCGTTCGGGTATCAAACTACCTCCGATTGCGACGAAATTTGGCAGGCGGTCTACCTACAATATAACACGACCGCACGCCAAGTTTCGACCCAATTCGAGAATATTTTATACGCACTTTAAAAACATTTTAAAAACGATGCCGCGGGCGCATGTGTGTGTGGTTGGACTCGAAACGGTCGATGACACAAACGGAGAGAAACGGCAACTACGAACGGATGCAAGTTTTTCAAAACGAGTGACGATGCTATGCAGATGATGCGAATGATGCGACGATGATTGCGACAAACAAAGAATCACACAACGAGAACGGGATAAAAGGGGAATCTTCTGGAGCATCGGTCCGGGGCTGTTACAACTCTCCTCCACTTACAAGAGATCTCGACCCGAGATCTTAGAATGAGAAAGGGAGGAGGAAGAGGAAAGGAAGAGATGAAACTTAGTTGCTTCTCTGACAAACGAGTGAAACCAACGAACTTGAAGGTTGCACAGAGATGAAGAATTACATGAGGAACAGGCAAGAATTCACAAGAAATTTCAACAGCACTTCGGTTGAAATAGAAGAAAACTTGATAAGAAGAAAGAACTTAAGAACATGGCACAACACTCCGGTTAGATGGATAAGCGAGGAAAGAACATGATCTTTATAAAACGAGAAGATGGTCGAAGAGATCCACAACACAAAGCCTCTGGTATGAAAGAATCGAAGCTAGATCATAGGAAAGAAAAGAACAGGGAAGAAAATGACAATTCCTACCACGCTTGTTGAAAAGCATCTTGCAAGAAGAGATTGAACGGAGTTGTTGAAACATCAACAACGAAAAGAATAAGCACGTTGTGGGCTTATGGAAAACATCTCAAATAATAAGGTGACAACCAGCCACTAACGGAAACAAGATTGCTTGGGAGAAACAAGCTATGCAAAACTTCTTTCACCAAGAGGATACATTGAGAACTTGGATCATTGATAAGCACCATGATAGCAACAATCCTTAGGAAAAGCTTTAGGTGAAATCTAAACGAAGATAACTCCAAGGAAGGAATGATGGGCTTAATTATCTCATTCTTGATAACTTCTCTTCGAGACTCCTCATAAATCAAGAATGCTATAACACCATCTCAAAAGATAAGGGAGAACGAATTGCACTTTGAAATGCAAGATAAAGAAAACTTGAGATCCTCCAACAAGAATCTTGAAGAACACTTCAAGAATGAATTAAATTCTTAACGAACCACCATGAAGAACCATCGGGAAAAACTCCGGAAATGAAAGGATGATAGAATAGAATTGAAGGTTGCAAAAAGAACAAGATTGGGGACTTGCCATGATTTAGATGAAGCTTCGCGATGAGATACTTGAGAGAACTTGGAACTCCGGAAAAGAAAAGATGAGCAACTATAAACAAGAATTGATATCATGAACAGCTTCGGAAAAGGATTGAAATCACTTGATGAAACAAGAATAAGAATTATGTTATGCTTATCCTTCATCAAGTTAAATTGATGACAAGCAACGGATTTCGCACACCACTTATTATTCTTGAAAAGAATTGAAGAGAAAAAGATAGAGCACAAACTCGAAGAAGTCCTCAATGAAACACCGGTAAGAATTGAAACGAATGGGAATACATGAGAATGAAGAGATCAAGATTTGCCTAATAGAAACTTGAACAAGGCACCGGAATAATTGAGATACGAACGAAGAGACAACAATTGAGGAGAATTGGAGAACGAAAGCTGAAAGCTGAGAACGAAGAAATCTTCTGAAATGATGGCCTTCGGAGGATCGAGAAACAAAAACAACTATGAAATTCTCCGGGTAGATATTAGAGGAATTACTCATGATCAAAAACAATTGAGAGGATAGCAACAAGCTAAAACCATGAATCTTCGAAAGAACGAACAAAGATTTAAGAGAAACTCTTCTTCGGTCTTCAATGCTGAGAATGATGACGAGAAACAACACCAAGAATTACTGAGACATTCCGGAATAATGAAGAAAGAAAGATTGAGCCAACTATGAAAATTAATTTGAAGCGATCTTGGAAAAGGAATATGACTGATGGAATTCATTCTTACATCATATTGAAAAGAAATTGAGATCTCCGGGAAAGCTTAGAAGAGCCAGGTAAGATCCTGGGGAAAAACCTGTGGGTTATGAGCCCACTCAAAGATCACCGTTGAAACGATTGCTTAGAAAGAGAGATTACACCGGTAAAATTGAAAACTTGATGAGGTGAGAACCTCGAAATAATTTAAGAGGATCTGAATGGAAATGAAAGTCTTCTGAGATATCTTGGCACTCCGGATAGGATAGAGAGAGATGAATAAAAGAGAGAGGCTTGGAGGAGAACTCCCACATGTATAGCATCTAACGAATGAAAAAGATACGATGAACACCGCGAGCTTGCATTGATTTCACCGGGGAAGAAAACAAGAACAAAGAATGATGAACTTAGCACTTGAGCATCTTCACAATGAATCACCGGATATAAAACGGAAGAAAAGATAGCGAAAGCATGAATGAAAAGAAAGGCACTTGGATGACAATTTAATCATTGAAGAAAAAGGGTGGGAGGGCGGGAAAAAACAAAGACAACTTGAGACAGATGAGACGAACTCCGGAAAGAATATGAGGATTGATCTTGCAATATTGGAGAGGATAGAATCATCTTGAAGAGAAGCACACCGGTTGAAAAGAATTTCATGACAACTCCGGTTGAACAAAAGGATTAGCATTCTCATAAAAATATGAGAACACCGCTTAGGAAGGATATGAAATCACCACTTGACATCGAAGCAACTCGAATTACCATATTCCAACAAAATCAAGGATGAGGCTTACGAAACAAGCCGGAAACAAATACATGACCCATTTGCATTTGCAGGAAGGAAAATCCTAGGTAACTACTTGAATTCCCACCTAAGAACTTCCGAAATCTTTCTGGTTATGCAATCTGGTCCAACGGATACACGGATAAATTACTGAATAAATCACTCAACTCCTAGCAATAATACTACCCACCGTGTATCACATCCGTCAACACAAAACCAGAGAAACCTCGGAAACTCGTCTACCTTAGACCCTCGTAATCACAACGATACTAAAGATGGCAGTACATGTGACCCCGCTCCCCAGTACTGGGTGCCACCACACTCTTCGCACCACAAATAGTATTGAAGCAATTTCGAACATCCGCGTCTTGAGATACTAAGGAAACTGAACGATAGCGATGTGTCAAGAAACCCTTGGAGCTCAACTCCCCGGGTCCAATCCATACGTACGGGAGGCACCAAGAACAGAGTTCCGGTCACATCGACATCATAGAGGTTCCAAAATACCTGTGTGATCCTAAAAAAAATTTGAGTGAGAAGAGGGTAGAATTAAAATTCCTAAGTCATAATTCCTCACCAGAGCATAGAAGAGGAGTAAAAAGAATCCTACTCTTCGATATATAACTAGACTCAAAATGGTTTTTCTAGACTCGACTCAGCCAAAGTTCGATCAATTAAGGGGGATCCTAGGCCGGTACAGGCTCTGATACCAACTTGTAACGCCGGCGAGATGCGCTTCTATCCCTGTCGAGGCCCTCGGGCCAAAATAAGGATAGGATCGCATCTTGGGCGTTACAGACACCGTGGATGTCACCACCCCCCTATGCGCCATATTACGACTTCGTTGGGGGCAGCCCCCAATGGCTCCTAATGCTTTTCATATGGGGTGGGAAACAACTAGGACGCCTGCTCGTGAGAAGTTTTATTATCCTACATAAGGCCATTCAAGCCAACGTGCTAATCGGCCAACAAAAATTTCTCCAAGCAAGGTCAATAAAAAGTGTGGCGTGTTAAGTCATCTAATGCGGAAATTTCAGAATGCGACAAGCAAAAGGAGATCAAGGAGCCAATTATTGGCAACTCGGCTAATTCTAATGGTGATATTGTTATTGTTCAGTAGGGTTCCATGGCTAATGATCACGAGGCTAGCACAAGAAAGTCCAAACCTAGGGATCCCAAATATACTCAACCTAAGTGGTATCCTCCCGGTTTAACTAAGACCATGAAAAGAAGATTGCAACGCATGAGGAACTACGAGAAGGTAGAGTGCAAGAAGAGAAGCAATGGGACGAATTGTTCAATGAGATTCGGCCCATGGCACTCACAAAACAAGTATGAAGGCCTAAACAAAAAGAAAACACACATGCTTCTACATTAGCTGCAGCGACACCTGCACCCCCAAAAGAGGATGATGTGACCCTTACACATTGTCCACACCACCTGAAACATCCCCTTCAATTGAGGAAACTCCAAGTCCAATATACACATTGGGAGATGAAGATGAGATGGTGGATTATGAATCTACGCCGGTTCGGGAAGGTATGGATATTAATATGGTGTATTACTTACCTGCCAAATTTCGTGCTATAGATGAAGTTAGGAGAGATGGCCCAGCTGGATTTTGGTCCCAAGAATGCTATCCTCGAGAAGCCAAAATAACCGGTGAAACACTTGAAGTCATTGTACCTCAAAGGTCATATTAATGGATCACCGATTGCTAGGATGCTCGTTGATGGTGGTGGTGTGATAAATCTTATGCCCTATTCGGTCTTCAAGAAGTTGGGATTACATGATGATGCATTGATGAAGACCAATATGGTACTTAATGGATTTGAGGGTAAAGAAAAGATAGATGCCAAAAGTGTGATGTGCATGGAACTCACTATGGGAAGCAAAACTTTGGCCACCACATTCTTTATTGCCGAGGTGCAAAGTAACTATAATATTATATTAGGCCATGATTGGGTTCATGCTAACCAATGTGTGCCATCTACCATGCATCAGTTCCTAATACAATGGGTCGATGATGAAGTAGAAATAATTCGCGGATAATTCGTCTTGTGTTGCTTTGGCCGATGCATTGGTGGATTGGTATCATCCCAATGTTACTTTCTTAATAGGGCGTGACCTCTCAGAGTTTGATTTCCTTAGTGCTACAAGGAACGGATCCATTCTCATCTCTCTAAACCCGATTGGTGGTAATCGGTTCCAAGGTACGATGTAAACAAAAATTTAAAACATGGCCGATATATAACTATCGCCCTAAGCAAAGACGTGACCGAGACACAATTATCGTCCTAAGAGTAAGTATGGCCGATAAACACTCGTCGTCTTAAGAATATGCAAAATGGCCGATGGAGTGTTGACATCGTCCTTAGAACAAACTATGTGCAAGTTCTTTTTCGGCACGCAAGCTACGCCGAAAAACAAGGGGGCATGTGTTGATACTAGATTTTTGCATGAAAAAAAATTATTAAGATGGCTTCAAATGAAGAAGTGCTCTACATGAAAAAGTTTCGCAGTGTTGACATGAAAATCTTTGAAGTTTGGGCCATCGCCATCCGATCTCATCTCGAAGGCCGAAATTGTGCTCAAAATACTAAGATTTCATATTCAGAATACTATTCGGTCGATTACACCTCCAAGATGACCTCACCTGAGAAAAAGTTCCACATGGATTATCTTCGTCTCGTCAAAACGGTCGATTTTGATATATAAATAATCTCAATCCAAAAAACATATGCAAAAGTTGGAACCGATATACTGCTGACCGATCATGAATAAAAACTGGCCCAGGGCATCAGACACCCGTGTGGATGCTGATGAGGACATCCCTACTAATGTTACACCCACATCCCCACCAGCCACACATATTGGACCAGTTACTAGAGCCCGCGCACGCCAACTAAATTATCAGGTACTTTCGTTTCTTGGAAATCCTTATAATGTTCGTGAACATATGATGCTGCCTAAATTAGATACTTTTGTTTTACTTATGAATGAAGGACCTAGAATGGACAAGAAGGATGGCCATTGGAGCGGGATCAAGCATGGAGAAGAAGGTGCGTGCGTGGGAAGGAACAATGGACTTTCCAGTGGTGATTTTCGCACTTTGAAGCCACCATAAGGAGTGCTTGGAGGCTTGGACGAAATATACAAGATGCCACTTCATAAATTTCATCCATAGGCTAATATAGGTGCTGCGTCACCTTATTTTTGGGCCAGGCCCATGTAATTTCGAAATACCACTTATTAGGCTGTTTTTAGAGTCTGTATGTGTGGGGAAATGGAGTTAGGGCTGGTTTCGGACCCCTCCTCCAAGGGGCCACGAAATCCCCCTCTATTGCCCCATATATACAGCACTTAGGGAGTCGTTTTAGACTTGGGTTTTGTTTAGATTGAAAGTTAACCATAGTTGTAACTTCGCGTTCTTCGTTTGTGTTCCACGACCAGACAAAGGCGTCACAGAACCCCACTTTTATCAATAAAGCTTTCCTCTTATATTCGCAATATCCAGATTGCAATCTTAGTTTCTTGCTTGTTCTTCGTTGCTTGCAGGAAACAGACCCTCGTGGTCAGGTTGATCGTGCTCCGGCATGGTCAATAACCACTCGGAGTTGGTTTAGCGATTGCTAAGGTGCGAGGTCCTTGCACGTTCGTAGTCGGATCGTCAAAGTCGACTCTACCATAAACGATAGCCACATCTCATCGAAAGACAGGGACAACTTCGCATCTATCAAGTGGTATCAGATTTCTAGGTTGCTCGGTGAGATTTTACCAGTTATTCGTAGTTTAGATCGCATTTGTTCTTCATACCTACGGTCCACCAAAAAGCCACAAAAAATTAGGGTTAGATCATCATATGCGAACCAATCTGAGCCTTTGCAATTTTTTGTTCGGTATTTGCTTTGTTGAATTTGCGGTTGCATCATCGTGTCAAGTTCCTCGTCTTAGCGTCTAGTTCTTTAGAGTTTCGTGTTCTGTTCACAGTTTGTCACACCGCCGCTGTATCATCTTCATCGCTGCCATATCCCACCACCACACGAGATACATCACCGCTGCCATATACCACCACATATCCACCATCACGCCAATCCGAGTCCACCTCCATCACAGATTCACCACCAACCCGTGATCCACCACCCATACATACATCCGCCACTAGCCCGAGTTCCACCAGATTCATATCCATCACCAATCCTAGTCCGAGTCCATTACATATTAGGTTTAGTTTCGAGATCCTCTTGATTTTATTTTCGCGTTTCCTTGACTGAGTAGGTCTCGGAAAAAAAAAGTCTGGCACAGTTTTTAGAGCACTTTTTAGGCCAAAATTTCGGCGGGTGAAAATATTTTTTCCCTATCCTATTTTTAGGCTTTCCGGAGCGTTTTGAGACACTCGCCATCATAGTGATTTTTGTCGCATTTTTTGGTCGTCGCAGCCCCGAATCGCTCCTGAAAATAAAATAGTCAAAAAAATTTGTGCCTATCCTGTTTATACGACTTGGGAAGAGTTTTGAGACACTTTCCATTATAGTGATTTTGTGAGCAAAAAAAAGAGCGCAAAAAACGAAAAAAACAGAGTGTGCTCTTCCCTTGATTACGTGTAACGTCGTGATTTTGTTGGTGTTTTAGGCTCGCGTCTCTAGCATGGTCTAGCCTAGGACCAGCACATTACCGTCATTGAGCGTTTATTCAACTCTACCATATATAAGCCATCCAAGATACACATACATTTACGTCGTGTGTTGACACCACCTGGCAATCGTTCTATCCAAGCTTTTAGAGTTTTTCACTACAATGGTTGCCGATCACCGCCTGCTGCTGGGTAAGAACTGGTAAGAATTTGAGATTTTCTTGACGCATTTGTGACACCCCACCACCACCACTCCCTAGTAGTCTGTAGGTTCATATTCTTGTGTGTTCCTATTGCTGCTAACCATGACAGGATCACAAGCCGACGAGATCAACTGGGACGGCATGACGAATAAGGAGCTCCATGATAAATTTCAGCAAATGATGGATGACCAGGTACAAGACGTCGTGACCAGCCTTGGAGAGGCCATGGAGAAGCTAGGTGCTTTGGAGAAGACATTCGACACCAAGCTGGACGCTAAGTTCAATGAGGTGCTTGCACGTCTACCACCACCAATTGTACCTGTCGTACCTCGGCAACAACAACAACAACAACACCTGAATTTCGCGGGACGAGCGTGACGTGTGCCTATCGACCAAGGCCAATATTCTGGTGTCATTGATACTGCTGCTACTGCTCAAGCTTTTGTGGCTGCTGCTGCTACTACTGTTGTTGAGCAGAATGACGATTATGATGGTGATCACGACGATGAGGGAGAGGTTGCTCAAGATCAGCCCCAGGGGCAACCACCACCACAAGCACCGGGTCGTCCACATGTTTACAATCGCAACGGTAGGGCTGCACCACCACCTCAGGTACGGGATCATGATCATCTCCCTAAGATAAAATTGAATATTCCGACATTTGAGGGTAGATATGTTCCTGACATATATCTTACTTGGGAGTTGGAAACAGAACAACGTTTTACATGCTTACAATTTCATGAGGATAGACGTGTTGCTGTTGCTGTTTGTGCTTTCACTAGTTTTGCTTGTGTTTGGTGGTCTGAACATTGTAGATACATCATGATAATATCCCTACTACTTTGGCTGCTTTGAAAACTACTATGCGTAATCGTTGGGTTCCACCATATTATCAACATGAATTGCTTCAAAATTTGCAGCGTTTAAGACAAGGAAAAAATTTTGTAGAGGAATATTATCAGGAATTGCAAACTCGCATGATTAGATGTGGCATTGTTGAGGAGAATGAAGCTATGCTTGCACGTTTTATGGGTGGATTAAATGGAGAGATTCAGACTATTCTGGAGTATAAGGAGTATAACACTATCACTCGTTTATTCCATCTTGCTTGCAAAGCTAAACGTGAAGTGCAGGACCGACAGGCAATGTCGAGAAGTAATTTTTCTGTAGGTCGAGCTTCATCATGGACACCACGTACATCATCTACTTCCACACGTCCTACTACAACACCACTTACTTCAGCCGCCAACTCCAACAGAGATACAAGGAAAAAGGCACCGCCACCAGCAAGGACACACCTTCGGGGCCTGTACAGAGCTCTTCTTCATCCATGGCATCTACAGGGTAAACACATGAGGTTATTTGTCGTCGTTGCAAGGGTGGAGAATGCCCTTCCAAGCGTGTGATGATTGTTACTGAGGATGGTGGATATGCGTCCGCTAGTGATTACGATGAGGAGACTTTGGCCCTTATTGCAAGTGAAGAACAGGGTGCCGAGGATACTGATACGTCCATTTTGCATCATGCTTTTATATTGATATTTATTGCATTATGGGCTGTTATTACACATTATGGTACAATACTTATGCCTTTTCTCTCTTATTTTACAAGGTTTACATGAAGAGGGAGAATGCCGGCAGCTGGAATTCTCGACTGGACAAGGAGCAAATCTGAGAGACCTATTCTGCACAACTCCAAAAGTCCTGAAAAGTTACGGAGAATTATTTTGGAATATATAAAAAATATTGGGCAAGAGAAATACCAGAGGGGACCCACCAGGAGGTCACAAGCCAGGGGGGCGCGCCCTACCCCCTGGGCGCGCTCCTGTGACTTGTGGGCCCCCTGGCAGGCCTCCGGTGCGCATCTTCTGCTATATGGAGCTTTTTGACCTGTAAAAAATCAGAAGGGAGCTTTCGGGACGAAGCGCATGACAACCTCTGCTTCACTCTGCGAAGGGCCTATCTGTTACTTTTACTTTCTAGTACTTACCTTTATGCAAGAGTCGTGGTGATCCTCACCACTTCCTTTATTTCGCCTTTTTCTCTTGGCAAGCGTCATGTGTTGGGGAATGATCTAGACACATATATCCACTCGGATGTGGGTGATCATGAGTTATTTCTGTTGACATTACCCTTGAGGTAAATGGTTGGGAGGCAAAACTATAAGCCCCTATCTTTCTCTGTGTCCGATTGAAGCTTTGACCTCATAGGTACCGCGTGAGTGTTAGCAATTATGAAAGACTAGAAGATGATTGAATATGTGGATTTGCTTTATAAGCTCTTATATTGACTGTTTCCGACGTTATGATAAATTGGAATTGCTTCAATGACTAAGATCATAGTTTGTTGGTTCTCAATAGAGTTCTTGATTCATACTTTACCTTGTGAATGAATTGTTACTCTAGCATAAGAAATTATATGTCAATATATGTTGTTGTTCTAAAGATGATCATGATGCCTTCATGTCTGTATTTTATTTTATCGACACCTCTATCTCTAAACATGTGGTCATATTTATCGATTTCGGCTTTCGCTTGAGGACAAGCGAGGTCTAAGCTTGGGGGACTTGATACGTCCATTTTGCATCATGCTTTTATATTGATATTTATTGCATTATGGGCTGTTATTACACACTATGGTACAATACTTATGCCTTTTCTCTCTTATATTACAAGGTTTACATGAAGAGGGAGAATGCCGGCCGCTGGAATTCTGGACTGGACAAGGAGCAAATCTGAGAGACCTATTCTGCACAACTCCAAAAGTCCTGAAAAGTTACGGAGAATTATTTTGGAATATATAAAAAATATTGGGCAAGAGAAATACCAGAGGGGACCCACCAGGAGGTCACAAGCCAGAGGGGCGCGCCCTACCCCCCTGGGCGCGCCCCTGTGGCTTGTGGGTCCCCTGGCAGGCCTCCGGTGCCCATCTTCTGCTATATGGAGGGTTTTGACCTGGAAAAATCAGAAGGGAGCTTTCGGGACGAAGCACCGCCGTCTCGAGGAGGAACTTGGGCAGAACCAATCTAGAGCTCCGGCGGAGCTGTTCTGCCGGGGAAACTTCCCTCCCGGAGGGGGAAATCGAAGCCATCGTCATCACCAACGATCCTCTCATCGAGAGGGGGTCAATCTCCATCAACATCTTCACCAGCACCATCTCCTCTCCAAACCCTAGTTCATCTCTTGTATCCGATCTTTGTCTCAAAACCTCAGATTGGTACCTGTGGGTTGCTAGTAGTGTTGATTACTCCTTGTAGTTGATGCTAGTTGGTTTACTTGGTGGAAGATCATATGTTCAGATCCTTAATGATAATTAATACTCCTCTGATTATGAACATGAATATGCTTTGTGAGTAGTTACGTTTGTTCCTGAGGACATGGGATAAGTCTTGTTATAAGTAATCATGTGAATTTGGTATTCGTTCGATATTTTGATGAGATGTATGTTGTCTCTCCTCTAGTGGTGTTATGTGAACGTCGACTACATGACACTTCACCATTATTTGGGCCTAGAGGAAGGCATTGGGAAGTAATAAGTAGATGATGGGTTGCTAGAGTGACAGAAGCTTAAACCCTAGTTTATGCGTTGCTTCGTAATGGGCTGATTTGGATCCACATGTTTCATGCTATGGTTAGATTTATCTTAATTCTTCTTTCGTAGTTGCGGATGCTTGCGAGAGAGGTTAATCATAAGTGGGAGGCTTGTCCAAGTAATGACAGCACCCAAGCACCGGTCCACCCACATATCAAATTATCAAAGTAACGAACGCGAATCATATGAGCATGATGAAAACTAGCTTGACAGAAATTCCCATGTGTCCTCGGGAGCGCTTTGCTTTATATAAGAGTTTGTCCAGGCTTGTCCTTTGCTATAAAAAGCATTGGGCCACATTGCTGCACCTTTGTTACATTTGTTACTTGCTACCCGTTACGAACTATCTTATCACAAAACTATCTGTTACCAATAATTTCAGTGCTTGCAGAGAATACCTTACTGAAAATCGCTTGTCATTTCCTTCTGCTCCTCGTTGGGTTCGACACTCTTACTTATCGAAAGGACTACGATGGATCCCCTATACTTGTGGGTCATCAAGACTCTTTTCTGGCGCCGTTGCCGGGGAGTGAAGTGCCTTTGGTGAGTGGAACTTGGTAAGGAAAAATTTATATAGTGTGCTGAAATTTACTGTCACTTGTTACTATGGAAAATAATCCTTTGAGGGGCTTGTTCGGGGTATCTTCACCCCGACCGGAAGCACAAAGAGATGCTCCTCAACCTACTGCACCTACTGAAAATATTTATTATGAGATTCCTTCGGGTATGATAGAGAAACTGCTAGCTAATCCTTATGCAGGAGATGGAACACTACATCCTGATTTGCATCTAATCTATGTGGATGAAGTTTGTGGATTATTTAAGCTTGTAGGTTTGCCCGAGGATGATGTCAAGAAGAAGGTCTTTCCTTTATCTTTGAAGGAGAAGGCATAGACATGGTATAGGCTATGTGATGATATTGGATCATGGAACTACAACCGATTGAAATTGGAATTTCATCAGAAGTTTTATCCTATGCATCTGGTTCATCGTGATCGGAATTATAATTATAATTTTTGGCCTCGTGAAGGAGAAAGAATCGCTCAAGCTTGGGGGAGGCTTAAGTCAATGTTATATTCATGCCCCAATCATGAGCTCCCAAGAGAAATTATTATTCAGAATTTTTATGCTCGGCTTTCTCATAATGATCAATCCATGCTCGATACTTCTTGTACTGGTTCCTTTATGAAGAAAGATATTGAATTCAAATGGGACTTATTGGAAAGAATTAAACGCAACTCTGAAGATTGGGAACTCGACGAAGGTAAGGTGTCAGGTATAAACCTTAAGTTTGATTGTGTTAAATCCTTTATAGACACCGATGCTTTTCGTGATTTTAGCACCAAATATGGACTTGACTCTGAGATAGTAGCTTCTTTCTGTGAATCTTTTGCTGCTCATGTTGATCTCCCTAAGGAGAAGTGGTTTAAATATCATCCTCCCATTGAAGTGAAAGTAGTTGAACCTATTAAGGCTGAAGAAGAAACCATTACTTATAATGTTGATCCTATTGTTCCTACTGCTTATATTGAGAAACCACCTTTTCCTGTTAGAATAAAGGAACATGCTAAAGCTTTAACTGTGGTTCATAAGAGTTGTACTAGAACACCTACACCCCCTGAACAAATCAAAGTTGAACCTAGTGTTGCTATGGTTAAAGATCTCTTGGTTGATAATATTGATGGGCATGTTATTCATTTCTGTGATGAAACTGCTAGAATTGCTAGACCTGATACTAAAGATAAACATAGACCTGTTGTTGGCATGCCTGTTGTTTCTGTTAAAATAGGAGATCATTGTTATCATGGCTTATGTGATGTGGGTGCTAGTGTGAGTGCAATTCCCTTTACCTTATATCAAGAGATTATGAATGATATTGCACCAGCTGAATTAGAGGAAATTGATGTCACCATTAAGCTTGCTAATAGAGACACTATAGCACCAATTGGGATTGTTAGAGATGTTGAAGTCTTGTGTGGGAAAATAAAGTATCCTACTGATTTTTCTTGTTCTTGGTTCCCCACAAGATGATTTTTGTCCCATTATATTTGGTAGACCTTTCTTGAATACTGTTAATGCTAAGATAGATTGTGAGAAAGAAACTGTTACTGTAAGTTTTGGGGATGTGTCTCATGAGTTCAATTTCTCTAAATTTCGTAGACAACCCCATGACAAGGAATTGCCTATTAAGGATGAAATTATTGGTCTCGCTTCTATTGCTGTGCCTCCTACTGATCCCTTAGAACAATATTTGCTAGACCATGAAAACGATATGCATATGAATGAAAGAAATGAAATAGATAAGATTTTCTTTGATCGGCAGCCTATTTTGAAACACAACATGCCTGTTGAAATACTTGGGTATCCTCCTCTACCCAAGGGTGATCCCGTGTTCGAGCTTAAACAATTACCGGATACTTTGAAATATGTATATCTTGATGAAAAGAAGATATATCCTGTTGTTATTAGTGCTAACCTTTCAGAGCATGAAGAAAAGAGATTATTGAAAACTCTGAGGAAGCACCGTGTTGCTATTGGATATACTCTTGATGATCTTAAGGGCATTAGTCCCACTCCATGTCAGCATAAAATTAATATGGAGCCTGATGCTAAACCAGTTGTTGATCACCAACGACGGTTAAATCCTAAAATGAAAGAAGTGGTAAGAAATGAAATATTAAAGCTTCTGGAGGCAGGTATAATTTATCCTATTGCTGATAGTAGATGGGTTAGTCCCGTTCATTGTGTCCCTAAGAAGGGAGGTATTACCGTTGTTCCTAATGATAAAAATGAATTGATCCCGCAAAGAATTGTTACAGGATATAGAATGGTAATTGATTTTAGGAAATTAAATAAAGCTACTAGGAAAGATCATTACCCTCTACCTTTATTGATCAAATGCTAGAAAGACTATCCAAACATACACACTTTTGCTTTCTAGATGGTTATTCTGGTTTCTCTCAAATACTTGTGTCAAAAGAGGACCAAGAGAAGACCACTTTTACTTGCCCTTTCGGTACCTTTGCTTATAGACGTATGCCTTTCGGTTTATGCAATGCACCTGCTACCTTTCAAAGATGTATGATGGCTATATTCTCTGACTTTTGCGAAAAGATTGTTGAGGTTTTCATGGATGATTTCTCCGTTTACGGAATTTCTTTTGATGATTGCTTGAGCAACCTTGATCGAGTTTTGCAGAGATGTGAAGAAACTAATCTTGTTTTGAATTGGGAGAAGTGCCACTTTATGGTTAATGAGGGCATTGTCTTGGGACACAAAATCTCCGAAAGAGGTATTGAAGTTGATAAAGCTAAAGTTGATGCTATTGAAAAAATGCCGTGTCCCACGGATATCAGAGGTATAAGAAGTTTCCTTGGTCATGCTGGTTTCTATAGGAGGTTTATTAAAGACTTCTCTAAGATTTCTAGGCCTCTCACTAATCTTTTGCAAAAAGATGTTCCATTCGTTTTTGATGATGATTGTGTAGAAGCATTTGAAATTCTTAAGAAAGCCTTGATTTCTGCACCTGTTGTTCAACCACCTGATTGGAACCTACCCTTTGAAATTATGTGTGATGCTAGTGATTATGCCGTTGGTGCTGTTCTAGGACAAAGAGTTGATAAGAAATTAAATGTTATCCATTATGCTAGTAAAACTCTAGACAGTGCTCAAAGAAACTATGCTACCACTGAAAAGGAATTTTTAGCAGTTGTGTTTGCGTGTGATAAGTTCAGACCTTATATTGTTGATTCCAAAGTAACTGTTCACACTGATCATGCTGCTATTAAATATCTTATGGAAAAGAAAGATGCTAAACCTAGACTCATTAGATGGGTTCTTCTGCTACAAGAATTTGATTTGCATATTATTGATAGAAAGGGTGCTGAGAACCCCGTAGCAGACAACTTGTCTAGGTTAGAAAATGTTCTTGATGACCCACTACCTATTGATGATAGCTTTCCTGATGAACAATTAGCTGTCATAAATGCTTCGCGTAATGCTCCATGGTATGCTGATTATGCTAATTACATTGTTGCTAAATTTATACCACCTAGTTTCACATACCAACAAAAGAAAAAGTTCTTCTATGATTTAAGACATTACTTTTGGGATGATCCACACCTTTATAAAGAAGGAGTAGATGGTGTTATTAGACGTTGTGTACCTGAGCATGAACAGGAACAGATCCTTCACAAGTGTCACTCCGAGGCTTACGGAGGACACCACGCTGGAGATAGAACTGCACACAAGGTATTACAATCTGGTTTTTATTGGCCTACTCTCTTCAAGGATGCTCGTAAGTTTGTCTTGTCTTGTGATGAATGTCAAAGAATTGGTAATATTAGTAGACATCAGGAAATGCCTATGAATTACTCTCTTGTTATTGAACCATTTGATGTTTGGGGTTTTGATTACATGGGACCTTTTCCAAAGTCCAACGGGTATACTCATATTCTAGTTGCTGTTGATTATGTTACTAAGTGGGTAGAAGCTATTCCAACTAGTAGTGTTGATCATAACACTTCTATTAAAATGCTTAAAGAAGTTATTTTCCCTAGATTTGGAGTCCCTAGATATTTAATGACTGATGGTGGTTCACACTTTATTCATGGTGCTTTCCGTAAACTGCTTGCTAAGTACGATGTTAATCATAGAATTGCATCTCCTTATCATCCTCAGTCTAGTGGTCAAGTAGAATTAAGCAATAGAGAAATTAAATTAATCTTGCAAAAGACTGTTAATAGATCTAGAAAGAATTGGTAAAAGAAACTTGATGATGCATTATGGGCTTATAGAACCGCTTACAAAAACCCTATGGGTATGTCTCCGTATAAAATGGTTTATGGTAAAGCATGTCACTTACCTCTTGAACTAGAACATAAAGCTTATTGGGAAATTAAAGAGCTCAACTATGATTTCAAACTTGCTGGTGAGAAGAGGTTATTTGACATTAGCTCACTTGATGAATGGAGAACCCAGGCCTATGAGAATGCTAAGTTGTTTAAAGAAAAAGTTAAGAGATGGCATGATAAAAGGATACAAAAACGTGAATTCAATGTAGGTGACCATGTCTTGCTATACAATTCTCGTTTAAGATTTTTTGCAGGAAAACTTCTCTCTAAATGGGAAGGGCCTTACATTGTCGAAGAAGTGTATCATTCCGGTGCCATCAAGATCAACAACGCCGAAGGCACAAATTCGAAGGTGGTAAACGGCCAAAGAATCAAACATTATATCTCAGGTACTCCCATAAATGTTGAAACCAATATTATCAATACCATAACTCCGGAGGAGTACATTAGGGAGACCTACCAGAACGTTTCAGACCCCAAAAAGGAATAGGTATGTGGTACGGTAAGTAAACCGACTCCAAAACTTTTTCAACAGCAATTTTTGTCCGTTTTGGAATATTTAAAAAATTAGGAAAATTTAAAGTAGTCCGAAGAGTGCACGAGGAGGCGACAAGCCAGGGGGCGCGCCCTACCCCTCCTGGGCGCGCCCCTGTGGCTTGTGGCCACCCCGTGTACCCTCCGGACTCCGTTTTCTTGTGGTGTACTCCTTCAGGTCGGTAAAAATTCATTATATAATCTCCCGAAGGTTTTGACCTTCGTATCACGACAATACCTCCTGTTTTCGTTTTGAGCTGTTTTCTGCAGC
This sequence comes from Elymus sibiricus, assembly GCA_039707655.1. Lineage (NCBI taxonomy): Eukaryota > Viridiplantae > Streptophyta > Magnoliopsida > Poales > Poaceae > Elymus > Elymus sibiricus. The sequence goes on along the minus strand of CM077669.1, from coordinate 182,093,636 downwards.
AGAATTAGAGCAATATGTCGTCTCGAGATTCCGATGGGGAGAGCTATGTATCGCATTATCTTGCCAATCCCAAGCTCTATGGGAACTTAGATCCTTATGGATTGTTCTCGAAATAGGAACAAGAAGGCAAGTACGAGGAAGAAAGCTCGGATGAAGGAGAGACCCCCCTGCCTCAACCAGGAGATTTGCACGTGGAGTTCAGGAAATCGAGCCTCCTAAACACAAGGAGAAAACCCAAGGTTCTATTTATCCCTTCTCGTTTTCTGCAGGAGAGCAAGCAAGAATTATGTCAAAGGATATTGAAGCTCGAGCAGGAAGTGGACGATCTGAGGGAACAGAATTTTATGCTTAAGAGAAAACTGAACAAGCTTAAATATCCAACTCCAACATCACCACCTCCGAAGGAAGACAACTAAACCCATGGGTATGGGCACTCCCCTTGGCTTGTGCCAAGCTTGGGGGAGGTGCCCCGGTATCGTATCACCATCACATCTTTTACTTTTATCGTTTTTCCTTAGTTCGATCCTTTTGGTTATATCTTGATCTAGTAGAATGAAGTCTTTAGTGTGAGCTAGTTTTGAATTTTGCCTTTTGTTCCCCCTATGTAAGCGAGTCCGAGAGTTATATAATAAAAAGTAGTTTTGAGTTGAGGGCTTTGCTTGCTTGCTATGATTTTGAGTAAAAGAAATAGAAAGAAGTATAGAATAAAAGCAAAGAGTATATATGATGATCTTATGGGTAGTGATGACTTCACATATAAGAAGTATGTCGATTGAAATTTGTTGTGAGTTGACAAACATAGCGATTGGTCATTGTTGCAATTAAAAGGAAGTAATAAAGAAAGAGAGGTTCACATATAAATATATTATCTTGGACATCTTTTATGATTGTGAGCACTCATTAAAATATTATATGCTAAGAAGTTGATGTTGGACAAGGAAGACAACATAATGAGTTATGTTTGCCTATTTCCGAATAGAAGTTATATTGTCATGGATCCTCTAACATGTGACGCTTGCTTCCACCCCATACCAGCCAAAACTTCCGCACCAAGTAGAGATACTACTTGTGCATCCAAAAACCCTTAACCCAGTTTTGCCATGAGAGTCCACCATACCTACCTATGGATTGAGTAACATCCTTCAAGTAAGTTGTCATCGGTGCAAGCAATAAAAATTGCTCTCTAAATATGTATGATCTATTAGTGTGAGGAAAATAAACTTTATACGAACTTGTGATATGGAAGAAATAAAAGCGACAGACTGCATAATAAAGTTCTTTATCACAAGAGGCAATATAAAGTGACGTTCTTTTGCATTAAGAGATTGCGCATCCAACTATAAAAGCACATGACAACCTCTGCTTCCCTCTGCGAAGGGCCTATCTGTTACTTTTACTTTCTAGTACTTACCTTTATGCAAGAGTCGTGGTGATCCTCACCACTTCCTTTATTATGCCTTTTTCTCTTGGCAAGCGTCATGTGTTGGGGAATGATCTAGACACATATATCCACTCGGATGTGGGTGATCATGAGTTATTTCTGTTGACATTACCCTTGAGGTAAATGGTTGGGAGGCAAAACTATAAGCCCCTATCTTTCTCTGTGTCCGATTGAAGCTTTGACCTCATAGGTACCGCGTGAGTGTTAGCAATTATGAAAGACTAAAAGATGATTGAATATGTGGATTTGCTTTATAAGCTCTTATATTGACTGTTTCCGACGTTATGATAAATTGGAATTGCTTCAATGACTAAGATCATAGTTTGTTGGTTCACAATAGAGTTCTTGATTCATACTTTACCTTGTGAATGAATTGTTACTCTAGCATAAGAAATTATATGTCAATATATGTTGCTGTTCTAAAGATGATCATGATGCCTTCATGTCTGTATTTTATTTTATCGACACCTCTATCTCTAAACATGTGGTCATATTTATCGATTTCGGCTTTCGCTTGAGGACAAGCGAGGTCTAAGCTTGGGGGACTTGATACGTCCATTTTGCATCATGCTTTTATATTGATATTTATTGCATTATGGGCTGTTATTACACACTATGGTACAATACTTATGCCTTTTCTCTCTTATATTACAAGGTTTACATGAAGAGGGAGAATGCCGGCCGCTGGAATTCTGGACTGGACAAGGAGCAAATCTGAGAGACCTATTCTGCACAACTCCAAAAGTCCTGAAAAGTTACGGAGAATTATTTTGGAATATATAAAAAATATTGGGCAAGAGAAATACCAGAGGGGACCCACCAGGAGGTCACAAGCCAGAGGGGCGCGCCCTACCCCCCTAGGCGCGCCCCTGTGGCTTGTGGGTCCCCTGGCAGGCCTCCGGTGCCCATCTTCTGCTATATGGAGGGTTTTGACCTGGAAAAATCAGAAGGGAGCTTTCGGGACGAAGCACCGCCATCTCGAGGAGGAACTTGGGCAGAACCAATCTAGAGCTCCGGCGGAGCTGTTCTGCCGGGGAAACTTCCCTCCCGGAGGGGGAAATCGAAGCCATCGTCATCACCAACGATCCTCTCATCGAGAGGGGGTCAATCTCCATCAACATCTTCACCAGCACCATCTCCTCTCCAAACCCTAGTTCATCTCTTGTATCCGATCTTTGTCTCAAAACCTCAGATTGGTACCTGTGGGTTGCTAGTAGTGTTGATTACTCCTTGTAGTTGATGCTAGTTGGTTTACTTGGTGGAAGATCATATGTTTAGATCCTTAATGATAATTAATACTCCTCTGATTATGAACATGAATATGCTTTGTGAGTAGTTACGTTTGTTCCTGAGGACATGGGATAAGTCTTGTTATAAGTAATCATGTGAATTTGGTATTCGTTCGATATTTTGATGAGATGTATGTTGTCTCTCCTCTAGTGGTGTTATGTGAACGTCGACTACATGACACTTCACCATTATTTGGGCCTAGAGGAAGGCATTGGAAAGTAATAAGTAGATGATGGGTTGCTAGAGTGACAGAAGCTTAAACCCTAGTTTATGCGTTGTTTCGTAAGGGGCTGATTTGGATCCACATGTTTCATGCTATGGTTAGATTTATCTTAATTCTTCTTTCGTAGTTGCGGATGCTTGCGAGAGAGGTTAATCATAAGTGGGAGGCTTGTCCAAGTAATGACAGCACCCAAGCACCGGTCCACCCACATATCAAATTATCAAAGTAACGAACGCGAATCATATGAGCATGATGAAAACTAGCTTGACAGAAATTCCCATGTGTCCTCGGGAGCGCTTTGCTTTATATAAGAGTTTGTCCAGGCTTGTCCTTTGCTATAAAAAGGATTGGGCCACCTTGCTGCACCTTTGTTACATTTGTTACTTGCTACCCGTTACGAACTATCTTATCACAAAACTATCTGTTACCGATAATTTCAGTGCTTGCAGAGAATACCTTACTGAAAACCGCTTGTCATTTCCTTCTGCTCCTCGTTGGGTTCGACACTCTTACTTATCGAAAGGACTACGATAGATCCCCTATACTTGTGGGTCATCAGATACTGAAGAAGAGACAAACTACATGGCTGCTGACTATGCTGACATGTATGAAAGTTTAGTTGCTTAACGTGTTCTGAGTGTGCAGGTTACACAGGCTGAGCAAAATCAGAGGCACAACTTGTTCCATACAAAGGGAGTTGTGAAGGAGCGTTATGTTCGCGTCATCATCGATGGAGGGAGTTGCAACAACTTTGGCTAGCATGGAGATGGTGGAGAAGCTGTCTCTAACCACCAGACCACATCCTCATCCTTATTACATCCAATGGTTCAACAACAATGGCAAGGTTAAGGTAACACGTATTGTTCGTGTGCACTTTAGCATTGCTACATATTCAGATTATGTTGATTGTGATGTGGTACCCATGCAAGCATGCTCTGTTTTACTTGGTAGACCATGGAAATTTGATAAAAATTATGTACACCATGGTAGGACAAATCAGTATACTCTTGTTCATAAGGATTAAAATATAACTTTGCTTCCTATGTCTCCCGAACATATTATGAAAGATGACTTTGCTAGAGCTAGTAAAGCAAAACAGAAGCAAAGTGAGAGTGAAAATCAGATTGTCACAAAGGAATTTGAGCAACATAATAAGCCTCATAAACAATCATCTAGTGTTGCATCTGAAATAAAACTGAAGAGTGGTTGTTTACTTGTCACTCAATCTGATATTACTGATTTGGATGTTACTACATCTGTTTTTCTATGCTTTTGTATGCAAAGAGGTATTATTTTCATTCGAGGACATGCCTCCCTCTTTGCCTCCTGCTGTCACTAACATTTTGGAGGAGTTCGCTGACGTCTTTCCACAAGACGTGCCACCGGGATTACCACCTATTCGAGGGATTGAGCATCAAATTGACTTAATTCCTGGTGCATCGCTACCCAACCGTGTGCCATACCGTACCAATCCAGAGGAGACGAAGGAGATTATGCGTCAAGTACAGGAGCTGCTCGACAAAGGTTATATACGTGAATCTCTTAGTCCTTGTGTTGTTCCTATTATTCTAGTATCGAAAAAGGATGGTACATCACGCATGTGTGTTGATTGTAGAGGCATTAATAATATTACTATTCGTTATCGTCATCCTATTCCTAGGCTAGATGATATGCTTGATGAATTAAGTGGCTCTACAATTTTCTCCAAAGTTGATTTGTGTAGTGGATACCATCAAATTCGTATGAAATTGGAAAATGAATGGAAAACATCATTTAAAACTAAGTTTGGATTATATGACTGGTTAGTCATGCCTTTTGGGTTAACTAATGCATCTAGTACTTTCATGAGATTAATGAACGAGGTTTTACGTGCTTTCATTGGATGATTTGTGGTAGTCTACTTTGATGATATACTGATTTATAGTAGATCTTTGGAGGAACACTTGGATCATTTGCGTGCTGTTTTTATTGCTCTACGTGATGCATGTTTGTTTGGTAACCTTGGGAAGTGCACCTTTTGCACCGACCGAGTATCTTTTCTTGGCTATGTTGTTACTCCACAGGGAATTGAAGTTGATAAAGCCAAGATCGAAGCTATTGAGAGTTGGCCGCAGCCCAAAATGGTCACACAAGTGAGGAGTTTTCTTGGACTCGCTGGTTTCTATAGGCGTTTTGTGAGGGATTTCAGCACCATTGCTGCACCTCTAAATGAGCTTACAAAGAAGGATGTACCTTTTGTTTGGGGTACCGCATAGGAAGAAGCCTTCACGGTATTGAAAGATAAGTTAACACATGCTCCATTACTCCAACTTCCTGATTTTAATAAGACTTTTGAGCTTGAATGTGATGCTAGTGGAATTGGTTTAGGAGGTGTGTTATTACAAGATGGTAAACCTGTTGCATACTTTTCTGAAAAATTGAGTGGGCCTAGTCTGAATTATTCTACTTATGATAAGGAATTATATGCTCTTGTTCGGACTTTGGAAACATGGCAACATTATTTATGGCCCAAAGAATTTGTTATACATTCTGATCACGAATCTTTGAAACATATTAAAAGTCAAGCAAAACTGAACCGTAGACATGCTAAATGGGTTGAATTCATTGAGACTTTCCCTTATGTCATTAAACACAAGAAGGGTAAAGAAAATGTTATTGTTGATGCATTGTCTCGTCATTATACTATGCTTTCACAACTTGACTTTAAAATATTTGGTTTGGAGACCATCAAAGATCAATATGTGCATGATGCTAAATTTAAAGATGTGTTGGACAATTGTAAAGAAGTGAGAACATGGAACAAGTTCGTCATTAATGATGAATTTGTGTTCCGTGCTAACAAGCTATGCATTCCATCTACCTCCGTTCGTCTTTTGTTGTTGTAGGAGGCGCATGGAGGAGGATTAATGGGACACTTTGGCGTGAAGAAGATGGAGGACGTACTTGATACACATTTCTTTTGGCTAAAGATGAGACGGGATGTTGAGCGTTTTGTTGCTCGCTGCACTACATGTCAAAAAGCTAAGTCACGACTCAATCCTCATGGTTTATATATGCCTTTGCTTGTACCTAGTGTTCCTTGGGAGGATATATCTATGGACTTTGTTTTAGGTTTACCTCGAACAAAGAAGGGGAGGGATAGCATATTTGTTGTCATGGATAGATTTTCAAAAATGGCACACTTTAGACCATGTCATAAAAGTGATGATGCTGCTAATGTTGCTGATTTGTTCTTTCGTGAAATTATTCGCTTGCATGGTATGCCAAATACAATTGTTTCAGATCGTGATACTAAATTTCTTAGCCACTTTTGGAGATGTTTATGGGCTAAGTTGGGGACTAAACTGCTTTTTAGTACTACGTGTCACCCCTAAACTGATGGACAAACTGAAGTAGTGAATAGATCATTTTCTACTATGCTTAGGGCTGTTTTGAAGAATAACCTGAAAATGTGGGAAGAATGCTTGCCTCATATTGAATTTGCTTATAATCGTTCACTGTATTCTACTACTAAGATGTGCCCTTTTGAAGTTGTGTGTGGTTTCTTACCTCGTGCACCTATTGATTTGTTGCCTATTCCATCTTCGGAGAAGGTTAATTTTGATGCTAAAGAACATGCTGAATTGATATTAAAGATGCATGAGTTAACTAAGGAGAACATTGAGAGTATGAATGCTAAATATAAACTTGCTGCAGATAAGGGTCGAAAACATGTTGTCTTTGCACCTGGAGATCTTGTTTGGTTACACTTGCGTAAGGATAGGTTTCCTGAATTGCGCAAGTCAAAGCTAATGCCACGTGTTGATGGTCCTTTTAAGGTGTTAGAGAAAATAAATGATAATGCATATAGACTTGAGCTGCCTGCAGATTTTGGGGTTAGTTCCACTTTTAACATTGCAGATTTGAAGCCTTATTTGGGTGAGGATGATGAGCTTCCGTCGAGGACGACTTCAGTTCAAGAAGGGGAGGATGATGAGGACATCCCTACTAATGTTACACCCACATCCCCACCAGCCACACATATTGGACCAACTAAATTATCAGGTATTTTCGTTTCTTGGAAATCCTTATAATGTTCATGAACACTAGTTGACCCGTTGCGCCAAATGACGCAGAGACCCGCTCAAGCCATGTTGTCGATGAAAATAGTTTTATTTATTCGATACTGGCAGTAGAAAGCCTATTCGTTAAATCAATCCATGTGCGCGTTGAAAAAAATTCCATGTATTAGTTGGTTTAGTCGTGGCCAAGCACGCATGGCAACAATTCGAACCCCTTTAAAGTTTCATGTATTAGTAGGTTGCGCTAATACTTGCATCTGTTAGTAACTTAATGTTTGAGCAAGTATATAAGGCTTGAATGTAACCCTTGATCCATTTGCGCCCAACCTGGTGTGTTTGGAAAACGTGAGGGTGATTAAGAGCATCATTATGTCTCACATACATAGCCTGGGCAAGTTATAGGCAGTATAGGTGATTCCCTAAGCTTCAGTACACAAAAAACATAAACCCAACAAAATATCTCAAGATCGTCTTAGCAAAAGTGGTCATCAATTCACAACTTTTGAGTTGGTTTACAAAGAATAATTTGGAGAGTTATAGGTTGTACAACAGAGATTATAGAACAAGAGGATGATATGCTGTTTGAAAGGGCGATGACAGCTAGCACAATCGTTGAAGTTTCATTGCTAAGTTTAATTTACAGAAGGTGCATACAAAGGGGCAGTTCTCGATCGATGGGGACTGGCAACTGTTGTCGAAGTTGGTGGTCACAAGGATGGCAGGCCTTGGTCGACATGGGGTTTACATATGTACACTGATCACAAGACAAATGTTGCTACCATCCACCCCAGGGCTGGAGCTACCTGACTTGGAGTCATGCACACAGTGCCTTTTCTTGCCACTCTTACTCTTGCCACCAAGGCTCTTAGAAGTTGTATTCTTCATGCCCGTGCTTTGGCTAGTAGAAGGTCCAACATCATTTTATCCAGTCTCCAGTGCCCGCATGACATTCTCAAAATGGTTGAGAGCCATGCTGTAAAGTACCTCACAAAAAAATGACAAAGGAAACACAACCAAAATAGTTATTTAGCTGATACTCCATAGTTATGGAAGACCAAATCGTCAGTAGAAAATGAACGAACAACTTTTCTAATTCTTAAGTCGACTGAGATTTTCTTAAGCACATTAAACTACACTGAAAATGTCAAAGGAAACACAACAGGAAGAGGTATTTAGCTGATACTCCATAGTTATGGAAGACCAAATCACCAGTAGAAAATGAACGAACATCTTTGCTAATTCTGAAGTCAACTGAGATTTTCTTAAGCACATTAAACTACACTAAAAATGTCAAAGGAAACACAACAGGAAGAGGTATTTAGCTGATACTCCATAGTTATGGAAGACCAAATCGCCAGTAGAAAATGAACGAACATCTTTGCTAATTCTGAAGTCAACTGAGATTTTCTTAAGCACATTAATTAAACTACACTAAAGATGTTTTCTGGATCAGGTAAGACTAAAGAACATCTCAATAGACTAAACATAAATCAATGAAGCAAACAAATTAATAGGTATGCATAGCATCAGAGAGGATAGAATATATGAAAAGGTGGTCCAAATTACATAGTTAATACAGCCAACTTTGTACGGAAGTCAATGAAATCTTCTGAGGGGGGCTCTGCGTGAAGGTATACCTGAAGTTCTTTTTCTGCACACTGATGCAGCTGCTCCAAACCTAGGTAGATACACACAAAGCAGAAATCAGATGAGTAGCATGCGCTTGTATGTTATCGATTAGTACTAAAACTACAAATCTTGCAGATATTCAAAAAACTGTCTTTTGGCATATTCGTGATGTGGGAGGTAACAACACTCTTGAAGTAATATCTGTAAGTCCATAACCATGCCTCTATGATGAAACTGAGCCCTGACTCGGGTTAACTTTGTATATCACTTAACTTTTCAAGCTGAGAAATATTTGCAGAAATCAGTCTTCGGAGTCCTGGACAGGCTGAGGTAGGCTATAATAAAGGCAGTAAAACGAACGGCGAGTGTCATTTTGCAGACTCTAAAGGTCTCCTAATGCCTTTTGCCTTGACTACATCATCCAGAAAAAAGTGTCAAAGCAACCAGAGTTACCAGATTACATGTTCTAACTATACCATTGGTCTGTTTTATTCTAAATCATTATCACTATAAAAATGGTTCATGTGATAGTTGGCTTCGAGGGGCATGGCACGCAGGATATGGCATGGTACACTATGTTCATATTTCTGTATCCTTTTTTAAACTATGAATCTAACCTTTTGGAAAAAATAAGTCTCTTAACATTATGTGTGTAAATAAAAAATTCATAAGATATTGGAACCACCAGTAACATCCCTCCTACAGTCCTGCTTCAGCTTCGTGTGTACCTCCCTGTGGGATGAGTCGAGTGGGAGCTCAAACAATGGTTGTCCTGCTCATAGTAGCCGGGAACGCGGGTCGACGCCGCGTCCCGTGTCCCGGGTTCATCGACCCCAATGAAGGAACTGGGACTTCACTTGCCCACCGAAGTGTGTAAAGCCCAGTGCAACAATTTGAATAAACCCAAATAAGTGCAGCTGCTGGACGGTACCTGAGCTGCAGGAGATGATTCCCAAATTCAGCTAATATAGAAATAGCGCGACTCTGATTTCCTTGGTCCGCCCATCTGCTTCTCCTCAAGTCTCCACCCAGTGTTGTGATGCTACTCCTGCATTCCAATCTATCATTCAGCTAATATAAACTCATTGCTCTCTGTACAACAGAGAAGTAACAGGGGAAAGAAGAAAAACTGGGACTTCACTTGCCCACCAAAGTGTGTAAAGCCCAGCTCTGAATTTTCGGTTGTACCGTGCATCATCATCCATCTCAGAGAATAAGAGCATATGCCCTTTAGCAATAAATCATCTGCTTAATTTTTACCTGGGGGTAAGAAGATAGACAAGGCACCTCCAAATCATCTAAATCGAAACTTTGACCTGGGGGTAAGAAGATAGACAAGGCACCTCCAAATCATCTAAATCGAAACCTTTCGGTCTCCACTTTCATTATGTCTGAGTACCTGCATGTTGTGAGCAGATCATTCAATCAATACAAAAAAGGAATAATGTTCTGGAAAAAGTACACAGCAAGGAATAAAGTAGCTCCATCAGTTGTCTTGAAACTAAACATACCGTGCGTATAAATCCACAGGATGGTCAATTTTTTCACACCCATTCTCAACAAATCCTGTACATACCCAAAAAAGTGTCCAATAGGGGGCATATTCAAAAAATCTACCACTCTTTGAAAGAATGCCCTTCTCCACAATAACCAAGCAAAGCTCATAAATTTCTTTTGATTTAATATAAACACACCTGTGACATGGAAGTAAAACCATTGGAATAAAATATGAAGTGAATAAGGTGTAAAGATCCATTCGATAATATGCAGTAGACAGCAGCATGGAAGGCTCATATGAGTTGAAAGGTAAGGTTAATAACACAAAATAGTAAACATTGGTGGAAAGCTAGCTAGGTACCACACTACAGAATATGCATAGAAAATATATTTAGTAGTATACAGTACCACAACATCAAGAAAAATTAGCTCTGCGCTCTCGGGACACAAGAGAATATTGAATTTGCTCTTCAATAGAAGATATATGTAAAATCAATTAATTCGCTGTTATCAAAAGACATAAAGACCATGCTGACCCAATAGCCAGTAATTGCTTCATACAAAAGAACAATATAGATCAAGGAATTTAATCTGTTTCTTTCTCGTTATCAATTTTGCTATGTCCTTGGAATTAAAGTAACACGTTAGGCAGGATAAAAGATCACAGCATGGCTAAGAGAGCTTATCAAAGCTTTCTTGAAATTCAGTGGCACTTTTCATGAACTGCAGAATATGATGCTTGTCCAAATATCTTTAAACGTCATTTTTCATACTATCAAACCAATTAACCATGCTTTGCTGAAATTATCATTTGTCAAAGTCTTTCACTGTAATCTTGTACTACCAAATAAAAGTATGTGAGCCAACTGTGGTTCTGTTGCTTCAGAGTTGCGAATACGTGGATCATGCTTACATTTACTTATCCATTAGAGTAATAACCAAGATATTTCACTTGATTCGTCCTCTTCTCTTCTTTCTCAAATCTGACACGTAAATCAAAATCAGAGATATGAGAGTCCGCAAGGTAAAGAGGAACACCTCATATGGATTTGTGGGGAATCACCCATTTCTTCTTGTTCCCGCAGTTACAAACCTGAGCTCATTCCTGTTCTTGCTCCCTTCCACTCCGGCAAGCCTCCCAGCCACCCGAATCTTCGCTGAACTCTGCAAAAGGCATGCACATGGAATTGAATTAAGACCAATTCTTAAATAAAAAGCTAAAAATGAAGCTCATCTCATTGGCTCATAGCCTTCTCTTCAATCCTTGCTTCTCACAAAGACCCATTAATTTCTCCATATACATGATTGAAGTATAACATGGAAATGAAAACTATCTAGGCAGATTAGAGAGAGGGAGAGGGAGAGAGAGAGATCACCTTGTTTTTTCCCGTTCCTCGAGATCCTCCCTCTTCTCTTCTCCCTTCGATCTGCACACAAGAAATGCAAATTAGATTAAAGAACCAGGGGGGACAAGAGGTAGAAAAAATCAGGGGAGGAATATGGTGAAGCCAAAGATGTACAACCGAGATTGGGGAACGACGACCGACGAGCAGCAACCCATAGTGATGGTTGGCTCCGTTCCACCATGACGCGAGCGATACAGAGCTCCGGCCTGGATGCTCCTTCCCCATGCATGTCCTACTCAACCTCCCCTGCTCCTCCACACCAAACATGAAGACCACACCAGCCATGCTCTCTTATGGCAGTGGGGGATGCAGCCCGATCCAGAATCACGATGTGTGGTGGTGCGAGATCAAGAACGCGGGGAAACGCCGTCCTGTGGGGAAGAGAAAGAGGTCAGGGAAGAGAGATAGCGCACAAGGGGAGAGGAGGAGTACCTGCGTGTGAAGGGGAGGTTGGCCTCGCCGGCGTTCGTCCCTCCCGCTCAAGATCGGGAACCTGGGACAAGCTGAGGAGAGATGGCGGCCTCCCCGTCGCTCACCGGCGTTCGCCGTCGGCCGCATCCGGCACTCTCCCACCCGCATCCGCCGCTCCCCTCTGCTTCCGCCCGCCTGCGCCAGACTCGCCTCGAGCCGGCCGCCGCCATGGAGCCCAAGCGACGGGAGGTGGTTCTGAGAGGAGGAGAAACGCGAACGGGAGGGATGCACGCCGCGGCAGGGGGCATCTCCAATGGTAACCCTGACCTCTTGCGCGGCGGCTTCCTTCCCCCGGTCGGCTTCCTACCCAGAGGCTCGCTAATGGGCGTCCTCCCACTCGCGGTGGCGGCGGCCCTTGACCTCTTGCGCGGCGGCTTTCTTCCGGTGGTGTGGCCGTCGGACAGAGAGGAACGAGGCGAAATGACGGCGGCGGCTGACGGAGAAGGACGGAGGAGGAGGGAGTGCAGCGCTGCGGGATCTTGGGGAGGCTAGGGTTTGTGCGGTGGGGGGTCGGGACCCCGCGCGACTTGAGACGAAACGTGGTGCGGCGCGCGCGGAGCTCACTCGCGAATCCCTGTGGTACACGAGAGCGGCTGACCCAGCCAATACAAGGGCGAGACGAGCCCGCCCGTCATTGGACACAAAAAACAACCGCGGGGTGAAAACAACATTTACCAGAGGTGTGAAGATCTGATGGCCCAGGCTCAAAACGAGGAAGATCGAACGGCCAACGAAGGCTCAAATCGGGGGAGCTCCGTGGAGGCAAGTTGGCCAGCCTCCTTTTATGTTTAAACTAGTTGACCCGTTGCCCCAAATGGCGCAGAGACCCACTAAAGCCATGTTGTCGATGAAAATAGTTTCATTTTGCAAGGACATATGGCACGGAGACCCGCTGAATCCATGTGCGCGTGGAAAAAAAATCCATGTTTTAATTGGTTTATTAGTTGTGCGCAAAGACATATGATAATAAAATTTACCCCCTTTAATAAAAAATTGAATGGAGATTGTTGTCTACAATGAGATGTACACACACATTTTAATTTATCTATGAGCCAAATGACACAGAGTCAGATTTGATACCATGGGCATGTTGAAAATATTTGTATTTTTCAATAACTTTATGTTTGAGCAAGCACAAAGACCATGTCAAACCCAAAGTGTTTTGAAAATATTTGACTTTGCTAGTAGAAGTAGGTTTTAGCAACCAGTTAGGGTTGCATGCATATCTTATTCACATAAGATAGAGCCAAATGGCACAAGGTATATGACATACAACGTTACCGCAAGATGCGACGCAATATCTTCCTTGTCTTAATTATGTCCAAACACATTTGGAGATCAAACCCATAATTGGTGTCACCTCCCTGAATTAAAACCCAAAACACCTACCTTGTGCAACATGGCCTTGTACAATGCAAAAAATTATTAGCACAAACAGAGTTCAGATGTTACATGTTACATAAGATTTTAGCTTGAGCAACTGTCCTGCTATAGGGATATAAATTTCCCACTTTCAATCACAGCAACAAACAAGAACCTTTCTAAAGGGCAAACTCCATTATGCAGTGTTGTCCTCTCATCTGTTTCAAAATTCAACTTGTGCATACTGGCACTGAAACATTTTATCAATGCACAATAAAATATAGAACACACACAATAGTCTAGTTGGGAATCCAAATGATTGACTTTCACACATCAGCATACACTCAAATCATAGAAAAAATGTTCTTTCCGGAAATGGAAACTAACATCAACAAGTCACATGCTCGATCCGCCATTGGGATTGCTCTTCTCCTCATGCCTCCCCTTCAATCACTCACCATATTAATAACACCTGAATACGAAAAACCACATATGAATTATACGGGCATGCAAAACATTGTATGCTGTGAAGCATAGCAATGCCACTAAGTAAGATGGGCACTGTCATATATTTAAAACCAGAAAATATTATAAACCATGTATTCAAGAGATATGGTGTAGAATGGTCTACTATAAACCCATATATTTTCTATCAGAAGTTTCTTTTTTGTGAACTATGCTATCTATAAAAGCTAGGTCAAATGGTTAAAAACTGACATGTAAACAACAAACACAAACTATAGCCAGTCATCGGTCAACAGATGTATCCTCTACAAAGAATATGGGCTACACGATAGCCTGGACGGGGAGCTGCAGGCTAAGACAACCTGAATCAGCCAATGTAGAAACTAAGCATACCCTGCAGTTCTAAAGATCTGAAATACAACTGCACGGACAAAGTTTTGCTGCGACCATAATTGCTAGTGAGGCCTGCCCCAAAAGCTAAGTTGCGCTCTTACCTACCCCTATTCTGTACATACCGGAAAAAGTGTCCAACAGGGAGCATATTAAAAAAATCTATAGCTCCTTGAAAGAAGGCCCTTCTCCATAGCAACCAAGCAAGCTTACGAAGGTCTTGTGATTTAATCTAAGAATCCATAGAGATGGAAGGAATCGACCAAGTTCCAAACAAATGTATTAATCTAAGAATCGCTAATACTGTATACTAATTGCTTGGAACGAAGAAGTTAAATATACTGGGAAGGAGAAGAAGGTATGGATGCTCCTCTTCCTACATAAACTGAAATACAAGCATTCTGCCACACATGTCCAGCTAGCTTGTAACTGCCTTATGATTATATGTATTAGGAAAAGAACGTGTGTTAGGTGTTAGCTATATGCACGCTCATAATACTTACAGCCCCAGGAAAAAGACCATATCATATTCTAACATGATTGGATATCTCGATTCTAAATAGAAATATATGAACTTTAATATCCAACAAATTTTTTCTGAATTCAGTATATGATACATATACACAGAGAAAAGGAACAATCGCTTAACTGTAAGTATACGACAGAAAGTACCATTGCAGAATTTAGTGTTTGCCATCCCACAAAACAGAAAATCTACATAGGAAAAGAAATAATGGAGTATCTATGTAGAAGGAAGTGAGCAAACCTTCAGCGGGAGGACAAGGAACAACACCCTCGTAGATGAACTCGTTAGAACACAGGACGGGCTCATCTGAAATCAGAAATCCGGTAAGGCAGAGAGATAACGGAAATACTATACGCCACAAGTCCATTGATGCAATAAGACTGAAAGTAAGCTCCCAATTTTAGCAGAGAAAAATAAACAAGGGCAACAAGTAGTATAGATTTTTACAAATTGCAATAGAAAACACCATTACCTGATAGAGAGATCATCTGCACTTTCAACAGTATGGGCAAAAGTCACGGCTAGAAGGAGCATTAACTTAGTTGAACATGCCAATTAAATAGGCCAACACATTCAGTTCTCAACCATTCTAGGTATCTCGGATCTACACACGAAATCTAAAGCACACATCATTCCCACATGCAAGCACGAAATATATGCAGCTCGGGGCAAATCAAAACACAACGGACGGCTAATTCCGAAACAATAAAACGAGCAGTGAACCGACCACCATGGCAGTAAGCAGGAAAGGGCAAACCTTGATCAGGCGAACAAAGAAACAACATTGTTGTAGGATCTTCTGTCCCCATCTCATCTCCACCTCACTTCCTCTCTGTGTCTCGATTGACAACATAGGATTCAGAAAGGACTGTGACCACAAGAATCACAGTAGATGATTATATTTTATCTATTGTTTTTTTGCCTTTGGAAACTACTTGTTGATGCTATGAAGTCGCTCAAACAAATGTATAAAATGTATTTATACTTCTGTGATGACTGCATTCTGAAGGAAGAAATCTGAAGCATGAAAATGGTCTACACTTCTGTTTGTAGGTAAAAGACATAAATTTAACAATTGGTATGGATATGGTGCGGGGTGAAACTTACTATAGTACATAATGTGGAAGGTCTCCATGGAGACTCATAGATCATTGCTTGAGTTCTCAACCATTCTAGGTATATCGGATCTATACACGAAATCTATAGCACACATCATTCCCACACGCAAACACGAAATATATGCAGCATGAGGCAAATCAAAACACGACGGGCGGCTAATTCCGAAACAATAAAACGAGCAGTGAACCGACCACCATGGCAGTAAGCAGGAAAGGGCAAACCTTGATCAGGTACATGAAGCATCAATAACACACGTGCAAAAAAAGCTAACTCTAACTGAATTTAGCATTCGGTTGCCATTTTCTCAAACAGTTAAGTGCACCTATTTGTATTTTGCTGTCAAAAATATGAACACCAAACATGCCGTCATCGTTATGCAATTCAAGGATATCTATGAATCGGACATTAAATATTTGGAGCATGGAATAAAAAACAGCACACTAAACAAAATAAAACATATTTATTCTTACCTATAAGTTGTCATGGTGCTACATGGGTCTGGCTGTCAGCAAACTCTCCCACCTCCTACCCTGCAAAACACCAGCAAGCAACAACAGCTAGTAGCAGTAGCAGCTAGCAGCAGCGGAAAACAAGCAGTAGCAGCCAACAACTACACTAACCGAAACAGAGCGACGGGGTGCGCGAGCACGAGAGCAACAGAGCACGACCAGCAAGAAGGCTAAAGAGGAGAAGAGATGCCTCGCCTTCTTGAAGAGAAGAAGAGCATGGGGGCGTCAGATCCATGGCGAGATGAGGACGGAGTCGAGCGGCCGGCGGCGCGGGGAGGAGCCCGAGATGAAGGAGATGGGTCTGGCCGTCAGCAAACTCTCCCACCTCCTACCCTGCAAAACACCAGCAAGCTACAGCAGCTAGCAGCGGCGGCAAACAAGAAGCAACAGCCAACAAGTACACTAACAGAAACAGAGCGACGGGGTGCGCGAGCACGAGAGCAGCAGAGCATGACCAGCAGGAAGGCTAAAGAGTAGAAGAGAGGCCCCACCTTCCTGAAAAGAAGAAGAGCATGGGGGCGCGAGATTCACGGTGAGATGGGGACGGATTCGAGCGGCCAGCGGCGCGGGGAGGAGTCTGAGATGAAGGTGGCCCTTGAACCTCCTGCTTAGTCAAGGAGGAGAGGGTGGCAGGGCGAAGGAACCGCGTGAGATCGACGGCCACAATTGCCCACCGGCTGAGCCGCCTTCCTGTGCTGGCCGCGGGGTTCCTCCGGAGGGGCTCTGGCTGAGTTGCTCCGGGGCCTCGTGGTGTGCTTCGCCGCCGCCGGCGTGCTCGCGGTGGAGGATGTGAGGACGGAGGAGGAGGAGCTCGGGGCGGACCAGGGAGGGGGAAGGAGGACAGATGCAGGAGGGCGCGGCTAGGGTTCGTGGGGGTGGCGGCTGAGACGAGGGAGGAGGCAGGGATGCGGGCGTGGGGATTGGCGGACCAATGGGCTCTTCAAGAGGCGCAACATCGCAACCGCAACCAATCTGACCCTCACACCGACGCACCCAGCCAACACAACGTGACCCCACCTATGAAGTGGCCCACTGGTCATACACTCGTGAAAGACATAACAGAGGTGAAACAGGCAGTTAAAATCTAACGGACGAGAGAAGCCAAGGTGGGAAATCTACCGCGATCTGACGGTCATGAACGCCCCAATCGGGGGAGCTCCGTGGAGGCAAGTTGCCTAGCATCCTTTCATGTTAAAATATGATGCTGCCTAAATTAGATACTTTTGTTTTACTTATGAATGAAGGACCTAGCATGGACAAGAAGGATGGCCACTGGAGCGGGATCAAGCATGGAGAAGAAGGTGCGCGCGCGGGAAGGAACAATGGACTTTTCAGTGGTGATTTTCGCACTTTGAAGCCACCATAAGGAGTGCTTGGAGGCTTGGACGAAATATACAAGCTGTCACTTCATAAATTTCGTCCATAGGCTAATATAGGTGCCGTGTCACCTTATTTTATGGTCAGGCCCATGTAATTTCGAAATACCACTTATTAGGCTGTTTTTAGAGTCTGTATGTATGGGGAAACGGAGTTATGGCTGTTTTCGGACCCCTCCTCCAAGGGGCCACGAAATCCCCCTCTATTCCCCCCATATATACAGCACTTAGGGCATCGTTTTAGACTTGGGTTTTGTTTAGATTGAAAGTTAGCCATAGTTGCAACTTCACGTTCTTCGTTTGTGTTCCACGACTAGACAAAGGCGTCACAGAACCCCACTTTCATCAATAAAGCTTTCCTCTTATATTCACAATATCCAGATTGCAATCTTAGTTTCTTGCTTGTTTTTCGTTTGCTTGCAGGAAACAGGCCCTCGTGGTCAGGTTGATCGTGCTCCGGCGTGGTCAATAACCTCTCGGAGTTGGTTTAGCGATTGCTAAGGTGCGACGTCCTCGCACGTTCGTAGTCGGATCGTCAAAGTCGACTCTACCATAAACGATAGCCACATCTCATCGAAAGACAGGGACAACTTCGCCTCTATCAGGTGCTGATGGGTTGCGCGAGAGATTCAGACCTCAAGGCAGCCTCGAATCGAAAAATGTTCAACACGAAAGTTGTTCGTCCCGTCAAAATAGTTAAATTTTCTTTTGGTCTCATCCTCATTCGATGTCGTTCGTGGCTTGTGGGGCCTAAAACCAAACTGTTGTATCAGACTTACCTAAATCCGAGTTCGGTTAGTTTTGAAAAGATTTAAACTGGATTTGAAGTCCTTTTCTTATTCGGGAAGTCCAACCGCCTCATAAATAGATGAGAGGTGTCGACCGACTGAACAACACACAATCAAAACTCATCTACTATTTTTACCCTAGTTTTTGCATCGCTTCTTTGTTCTTTCTCTCTCTTTCTTCGTTCTTTCTTCGTGTTGTAGGGAAATGATCCTCGAGGCTCTAGGAGGGCGAACCGACCTAGGATAGCTCACAGCCGTCGTGCGTCCAGAGGGGCCCTTCCGGATCCATGGGGTTTCAGGTCCCAAAAAACATTCGCCGGATTGCTTGCGTACCTCGTTTCCGGATGGGTCTTCTTTGACGTGAGCTGTGATGTATCATCCTGACGTCGAAGGTACACGTGACGTGTTTGTTTACGAACGGAAACAAGCACAACGTGCGACTAGTATGCGCGCATAGTGTGCGAAGTGCGATCTGCCGATCACGTATGAAGGCACAGGTGCAGTTAAAGTCTTCCAGCAGCTAGTGACATACGAACTCAAAATGAAAAAACGCAGCTAGTTTCTTTTGTGTGACGTACTGAGCGTGGCACCTCTCCGAGACTGACGAATTCCGTAGTGCACATTCAAGCCCAATGAGCAGTTTGAGCGCCTAAGCAGTGACCAGTTGTCTAATTAACACGGATGCAACAACAACGGCGTGCGCCCAGCGCACTAGGCCAGCTAGCTTAGCGTTCTAGGCGCGCTTTGGCGGCCGCGCGCGCACGCTGACGACGGCGACGTCGTCGATCACCGGCCCGCAGAGCGAGCTCATGTCGTCGGTCCTGGTGTTGTAGAATGAGCTGAAGAAGACGACGCGCGTGCGAGACGACGTGGCGCGGAACGGGAGCACGGCGCGCTTGGCGGCGCCGCCCTGCCCCGCCGACTCGTACGGCACCTTGGTCGACTCCCTGCCGGCGTAGGCCTCCACCATGAGCGACCCGCGGCATGTGTTGCTGGCGTCGCCCACGCTGAAGGACAGCGCGTACTGCTTCCCCGGCACGGTGCGTATCACCTGGGCGATCGCGCTCTCCCTCCCTGCCAGCAGCTCCACGGCCCGACGCCCCCGCGGCACCGCGAAGTGGTCGCTGTCGATGTACTTGACAGCCTTGAGCGACTCCACCATCCAGCCCGGCAGCGGCGAGTGCTCAGCCTTGAGCGACTCCACCATCCAGCCCGGCAGCGGCGAGTGCTCGTCCACCATCCGCGACGGGATCAGCACCCCCCACTTGGTCCCGGGGATGATGTATGGCCCCTCCTCGAAATCACCATTCTTCACCAGGTTCTCTACAGAGCAGATTCATACACACACACACACACGACACGACCGATGTTACACGGCCTAGGAAAGGAATTAAACCATGACATGGACAGGGTGCACGAGCACTCACTGTTGGTGCGGCGAGGCGGGGTGAGGGTCTTGATGGCGACGGAGTCGATGAGGGGGCCGCAGGCGGGGTCCTCGGTGACGCCGGGGTTGTGGACGACAACCTCGACCTCGTCGGCGTTGGCGTCCCAGGCCCAGGAGTAGGAGTCCCAGCCGTTGCTGCTGTACATGGTCTGCATGACCAGCACGCCGGACTGGCCGGACGCGGACACGTTGAGCCGCTCCGCCTGCGCGCACGTCCGCGCCGCGCTGAAGGTGAGGCTGTAGCGCGCGCCGGGGACCGCGCCGCGGAGACGCTGCGCGATGGACGCCTCGTTGCCCAGGCGCACGGCGTAGGCGCCCTCGGGGACGACCAGCACCATGTCCCCCTGCTTCTGCCCCGACGGGATGTACTCTACGAACCCCGACGTCCGCCACGACGGGATCGACGACGCGCCCACCACCTGCGTCCCGCGCAGCTGCGACGGCTGCGGCCCGCGCTCGAAGTTGCCGTTCGCCAGCAGCCCTGCGACCGCACCATCGAACTCATAAGCTCAGGTCAAGAAACATCCACCCGAAATGCATTCTCGCAAGTTTAACAGAAGAGTAACGGTAGAAACGATAAATCAGGACGTTACCATCGGTGATTCCTAGCGCCAATCTGCAGGTTGAACAGAGCAGCAGGAGCACTAGCCCGGAAATGGATGGCCTTGCCATCTTGGCTCCAATGTGCAAGAAACGCGGAGGGGAAAGAAACCTCAATCTTAGACGAAGAGCACCGGACCACGCTCCCGAGTCGTGGTAGTTCTGAGCTTCTGATGACCAGTATGGCCTAGCTCTAGCCCATTTAAGCGCAGAGACCTACATAGGAATGGGTTGCGCCTTCCCAAACTGCCCCCGGATGAGCGCACGGTTAACCGGCTAGCTAGGATGTTGGGTCCTGTAACGGACGTGCGGTCTTCCTGCTATAGTGGAGGGTCAACAACATGAGTCCATGTTCTTCTTTCTCAAAAAAAAAAAAAAAGAGTCCGTGCTGGTTTAGCAATTGTGTAAGAGTCCTTTTACGGTGCATCTGGTCGATATGGGCCGTCCGTCGGACCCAATTCGACGGTCGAGATGCAATGCAATACACTGATGTCACCTGTATTATATACACGCCCGAGGGGCATTTTCGGAAAGATTTTTTTCTTCAAACGATCAGGTTTTCCCTCCCAAAATATTTCAAGGGTATTTTCGGTACAAAGTTTCGGGGCTATTTTCGGGATCCACGATCAGGTTTTTCTCGATCAGGTTTTCTCCTAGATTGGTTGTTCATCGTCGCTAGGGTGAGGATCCTCGTCGGCGGTAGGGTTTCATCCCGCCAGCAGGATCGAGCCGCAAGTCGCGCACACCCACCCTTCATCCACCCCGATTCCCTCACGCTCTCCCGCCTCCTCGAGACTCTGCCCTCCCCGAGGCGGCCGCCGGTGATGGTCTCTCTTCCCGATGAGAAAAAAATTCCATTGAAAGAAAAACAAGGGAGTTATAGAGCCGCCGTGTCGTCCAATCGTAAACCGCCGCCGCACGATCCTCTCCCACTTCCCCATTGGAAAACCACCCCTCCTCTCCCTCTTCTCCACTGCATAAAATCCTCCTCTCCTCTCCCTCGTCTCCATTGCAGAACCACCGTCTCTCCACTCCTCCTCCAAATCCACCACCATCTCCCTCCTCAGCAGATCGATGGCGCTGCGCGATAGACTCCCGACCATCGCCGGCGGCAACGAACGGAAGTTAGCCAGATTGACGGAGATCCTTTCTTGGTTCAACAATGACTGGGAGGTGGCGAGGACGGCGAGTGAGATGTCCAAGCATCTCAGACCGGGCGAGAGGGAGGCCTTCTGGCACCCGGATGGAGTCCACCGGGAGTCCGTCGAGTCCATCGAGTTTCTCCTCTGGGCGATGGAGCAGACGGACTCGGAGGAGCGGAAAGCCAGGCGCGGGTGGTGGGCGTACAGATCCAAGATCGAGCATCCAGAGGATGACCCCACGATCACATACGGGGTGCCGTTCGTGAGGGTGCTGTTCCAGGCGGTGCCACCGGAGTGGATGCACGCCATACGCAACAGGAGGCCGTTGGTGCGCGCGACGTCGCTTCCCCGCCGTTCTCCACGGTTCCCTCGACGATCTCCTCGTCTCAACGACGGCGGTGGCGTTTAGGGTAAGCTTCGCACTTGACTTGATTTTTCATCTGCTCATGCTTACAATCAGGGTGTTGGCTTAGACTCTTTCGGCAATGAGGTGGTTAGGGTTTTTGCAATTGTTTAGGGGGTACATAGGATGCTACAGCACTAGTAAAACGCATCATCTGCACAACTATAGCTTTTACAGCGGCAAAATCATACGGTTGTCTAAAACCATGTATCCAGTTGCCCTATCCTCATGAACAAAAACATTACCAAGACCATAATTTAGCTAATATGTAAAAAATTTAGATACCTTTCAATTATGATTGTGTCATAGAGATGCATCAAGAATTTCATCTCCTCGGGGTTGGATCCCTTGGTATGATTGTATATACTAGGAAAAATGATCATAGAGGGGGAGTAGTGTGGAGCTGGTCATGGGGACATAACTAAAACCATGAACTGTTTTTGCTTGATTAAGTTTATTTGTCACCCCCTTCGAAAATAAACATGTGTATGTTCCTATCCCTTTTTTAGGTGTCATAGTTGCCTACAATCAAACATAATGTTGCCTCAAATCATATATCTAGTTGCCCACAATCAATCGTACAATTGTCTAAAACCATGTATCCAGTAGCCCATAATCAACCATACAGTTGTCTAAAACCATGTATGCAGTCGCCCAATCCTCATGGACAGAATCATTATCAAGACCATAATTTGGCTAATATGTAAAGCTGTTAGATACCTTTGAATTAAGATTGTGTCATAGAGATGCATCAAGAATTTCATCTCCTCGGGGTTGGATCCCTTGGTATGATAGTGCATACTAGGAAAAATGATCATAGTGGGGGAGCGGTGTGGAGCTGGTTATGGGGACATAACTAAAACCACGAAGTGTTTTTACTGTATGAAGTTTATTTGTCACCCCCTTAAAAAAATAAACACGTGTATGTTCTTATCCCTTTTTTAGGTGTCATAGTTGGTTACAATCAACCATAATGTTGCCTAAAATCATTTATCCAGTTGCCCACAATCAATCGTACAGTTGTCTAAAACCATGTATCCAGTTGCCCACAATCAACCATACGGTTGTCTAAAACCATGTATCCAGTTGCCCACAATCAACCATACGGTTGTCTAAAACCATGTATCCAGTTGCCCAATCCTCATGTTAAGTTTGTGCCATAGAGGTGGAGTCAAGATTTTCCTCTCCTCAGGTGGGAGCCATTGGTGCGACCGTAGAGGGGAGCGGGTATGAACCCCTGTTTTTAACTACTTCCTAAATTGCAGCAGTAATTTTGCATGTTGCAAAATTATTATTAATTCAACATTGAGTTATGTCAACTTGGTATTCTAATTGGTATGTGTGTGTGCTTGACAGATTGCCTTGTGATTTTCAAATTAGCATATTGTGAGTTCTCAATCAACAAATGTCATTATCTTTATATGTATTCAATCTGAAAATTTTCATTCTTTACATGCCATATAGATGTGAACAGAACAATCTTTTGACAGGTAAAAGTACTTGGTATACTGTTTCTACCATGTTGACTAGTCATAGGCACACTATCAAATGAACACATCGTTTAACCTGTACATTATATCACAAGGTGCCTTATATGAAGTTTGATCATTTTCCTGTGGGCTACATGATGCTTGCATTTTAGCATATTTTATGAAATTGTCTATCCAAATGCCATTTTTATATGTATTGCATATTATATTTTCCAATCTTTATATGCTACAGGTGGGAGCATGGATATGTTGCTGAAGCTCATGGACCTGAAGATCAGAAGATTCTTCATGTTTTATGCATTATTAGTTATGTGAGGATATTAAGTTATGTACTTAATGATCAGAACTTGCTATGTATTTGATGATCAGAACTTCTTACGTATTTAATTTATGTATTAAGTGGACTTGGGCGTAACTACTTGTTGGTAGTATGAACTTATGTGACACAAGTCTATATATGTGGCCTGTAGTGTACCCTGCTTGATATCATTACTTTAGGCTGCAATGATTTTTTCTTTTTTTACCATAATTTTGAAATGATGCTAGCTTCTGAAATTCAAATCTAACCGGGTTTCATATGGATTAGATGCTTGTTTCATATTGAAAACGAGGTTTCTGTGTTGGCTAGTATGAGTTATTTTGAAAATGAGGTTTGTCAACATGGTACTAACAAAGACCTAACTTGTAGAGCAGACATGTAACAAGAGACACTAACTTCATTGGTTTTCTTCGTGCACCCTTTGTTGCAACATCCACAGAAGGCACTTTCTTGTCGTCTCGCATTTTCTTCCTCTCAGCTTTGACATTTCCAGGACACTTGCGTTTCCTACAAAAAAAATTAAATAGATGAATATGCAGCCAACATCCGTAAACATGTTTAACTACGCATCACGGCGCTAAATGCACACTTCTTTGGTTTTGCATAATCTTCTTTTGCACCCTACAATGGTCTCTTCCTACCCTTCCGCGCCCTACCATCCTTCAATGGTACCTTCGTACCCTTCCGTAGCCTACGATCCTTCAATGGTATCTTCCTACCATCTTCTGCATCTTCCTCTTCCTCTTCTTCTGCATCTGAATCTTCCTCTTCTTCTGCATCTGAATCTTCCTCTTCTTCTGTATCTGAATCTGACTCTTCTTCTGTATCTGAGTCTTTCTCTTCTTCTGCATCAATATCTTTCTCTTTTCTCTTGCTCTTCCCTGTGGCCTTTGATTTCCCCGAATCTTTCCTGTGTACATTGAAGAAAAATATTTGAACACTCTCCCAGAGAACATAGTACACTGTAAGCATGTATGGAAATTAACAATGAGATAAACATGTGCACTAACTTTACTTTTTTTTGTGTCTCATCTGCTCGCGCCTACTTTTAATTCTCTTTTTGGATTCTTCGGTAGTTGGTCTCCCTTTTGGAACTATTTTGATTGGGTTTTGCACGTTATCAGTGCAGCATTCTCGAGCAGCAGAGAAGTATGCCGGCAAAGGAACAAACGATTTCTGTGCTTCATCCAAATCAGTTTTTTCCGCGTCAACCAATATACTCCGGAGGAACTCCATCACCTGTTCTGATTGTGAATCGCTAGCTGCAGCTGTGAATAAAGCGTCACTAGCCATGTTGCGTAGTTGATGATACTTATTCATGTGCTCAGACCATACACGAGTATTCGTAGTCCTCGAAGAAGGGAATGCTAGCTTCGCATGCATTGTCCATCTTTTCTTCACAAAAATTGTTGGAAATGTGCGTACACCAAGATGATCCAGAACGCAAAATATATGTGCGCATGGGTAATCCTCACTTTCCATCTTTCCACATTTACAAAATGCCTTATCCAGTTTTGCTCCTATGAATAGAAAAGTCACGTGATATATAACATTCGCAGAGTTAGCATCCGCGCCTTGTGGATCCAACTTTTTTGCATCCAACTCCTCATCATGCTTACCTTCGAAGCCATTGGGATCCTTACCATCCAACTTTTCTGCATCCAAGTCCTCGCCATCCTTACCTTCCAAGCCATTGGGATCATTACCATCCATGTTTTTTTCATCCAAGTCCTCACCATCCTTACCCTCCAATTCTGTAGGAACCTTAGAATTCAAGTCATTAACATCCTTACATTGCAATTCTCTAGCATCCTTGGCATACGGGAATTTATCATATGGGAATTTGCGCAAAACTCCATACCTTACCAAACCATCAGAACCCACCATGTCTGTGACATGCCAATTTGTTCCTTCGACGATCCGACGCTTTACCTTTGCAAACATCACAGGAGTATAAATATAAGAGGCAGCAATCTCCAGAGGGTGTGCACTCAGCTTAGTGAAGGGTATCGTATGTGCCGCTACCGCGTCTAATGTTGCTTCATTCTTACGCATTATGGACACACAGTGCTCAACATGCTGCAACAAATCAACAAGTTGCATTTTCCTGTTCAGGTGCACATGTAGCCTTGAGTTGAGAGACTCGCTCCTCTGATTATTCATCATGCCAAGAAAGTATCTACCCTTTGTGTACGTCGCGGCCCACTTGTGTCTCAGCTCGTACATCCTGTTAACCCATGAAGACTTCTTCCCCGTTGGTTTTATTTTGAACCGAACCTTATAAGCCTCCCATTCTTTCTCAAACTCATCAAAATCCCAACGACGGTAAATGAATTTCCTAAATTCCTTAAGCTTATTTTCCGGAGGTAGCTCACCATATTCTCCTCGATATGCGAGGTGCACAAACGATGATCTGTGTCCGTCCAGACAGTAGCTATTGCTTTAGCCATCGAACCATCCCCGTCGGTGATTGCTGAAGTGGGTTGCTTCTGGGACATGCCTCCAAAAATACATGAAGAAGCCACTGGTATGATCCAACTGTATCGTCTGACACTAGACCGATCCCAAACATAATTGTGCTACGGTGATGGTTCAGACCAACAAATGGGACAAACGGAAGCCTGTACTTGTTGGACCGATATGTACTGTCGAACACCACGACGCCACCAAAGGCAGCATAGTCAATCCGAGATTGTGAATCGGCCCAGAATATGTTCCTCAAATGGCCTTGGCTGTCTGTTGTGTATTTGTAAAAGAATTCCGGGTCTGCTTTTTTCTGCTATCATATAGGTGACCAAAAATGAAGCATCATCGCCCTCTATCTTGCGACTCTTCTGGATTGAAACATGGTTATATAGGTCCCGGTCTATAAAGCCAAGCTTGTCGGGACCTCCGGCGTTCTTCTCCATTACATTCATAATCTGATGCGTTCGAGGTCCACCGATAGCATACTCGATGACATCCACCTTTTGCGCGTCAGTCATTCAACGATGAGCCGATAAGTAGGGAGTCAGGTCAGGAGGGACAAACAGATGGTTATGCTTGTCCACAAAATTCTTGACAAACCAGAGGCCACTGCCATCTTGTAGCTCAACCTGAAAAAGAGCGGGACACCCACACCGAGAAAGACCCCTTGGTGTTCTTTTTCTTTCGGCTCTGTTGAAGTGCTTAAGGGCCCGCCATCCTTGCTTGCATCACTTGTACGTCCGTCGGTATGCATTTTGTTTCGAACCCCTGTACTTCAGATCATCCTTTCTAACACCAAAACCCTTATTTCTAGCATAGTCTACATAGAACATGTAGACTTCTTGCTCAGTCCTGAAAGTCTTCTTCACGATCTCTACGTATTCCATATACTCATTCAGGTCTATGCCACCCTTGCCTGCATTCTCGTTGTCCTGATCATCCATGTCGTTACCATCCACGTGTATGCCACCCTTGCCTGCATCCTCGTTGTCCTCATCATCCATGTCTTTACCATCCACGTGGATGCCATCTTTGCCTGCATCCTCGTTGTCCTGATCATCCATGTCTTTACCATCCCTTTGTTGTCCAAGCCTACATCCTCATTGTCATTATCATCCATGTTTTTGCTTGCGTTGCTTCTATAACCCATGTCCTTGTCATCCTTGCCTTTATCGCCCAAGTTTTCGCCCGCGTTGCCTTTATCATCCATGTCGTTATGCTGCCAACGAAAACACATAGATAATGTTACGATTGCGTAGCATATCCCAATAATTATGCACTACTCTGCTTAAATAATTGAAACAACCTTTCAGTTTGGATTCTTGTACCTATCTCAATCCCTCAAAAGCTGTAACTAAGGTGGTTGCCCTAACTAAATCCAAAATGTCGTGAATAATCCTTCAAATGTCGTGAGTAATCACGCCCTGATAAATCAACTCTCATAGATCAAATCTCCTAACTAAATCCAAAATAACTCCAAACTCAATTAAAATGTATCCCCTAACTAAATCCAACATAGATCAAATCTCCTAACTAAATCCAAAATAACTCTAAACTCAATTAAAATGTATCCCCTACCTAAATCCAAAATAACTCCAAACTCAATCCAAAATATTTCCTAACTAAATCCAAAATATTTCATTACCCAAACCCAGACTACACTTTCTATGAATCCAAATCCGGTGACATCTTTCTCGTGCCACATAACCCAAACTAAGTCCTAAGTAAATCCGAATTGCACTTCCTTTCAACCGAAATGTAGTCACAACCTTCTCATATTACATAATATCTCCTAACTAAATCCAAAACATGTCAGAAGCAAATCCAGACTACACTTTCTAATTCGGAAATTTACTTCTCCTAAACCCTAATCATATCCGATCCTATAGGTACTATGCAGAAGGGACCACAGATGACGGCGGCACTTACATCTCAGACGTTGTTGCAAAGATCCGGCACGACTTGATGGACGGCGATGAGTCGCGTCTGGGAAGGGGCGTCCAATCGGTGAAGGCAGCGGTGGAGCTGAGGACCCGAGTGATCGAGGGGGATTGCGTGCGAGGGATGGGGAGGACGAGGTGGAGGATGGGGGGTCACACGACGAGTGCGGCGGCAGCTGATCGGCGCGGATTGAGGGCGGCGGCTGATCGGCGGTGATTGAGGGCGGCGGCTGATCGGCGGTGATTGAGGGCGGCGGCTGATCGACGAGTGCTAGGGTTCGAGGAGCCGACGAACCGCTTATGGAAATTCAAATGAGCGATGATGCTAAGTGTCGTGGTTTTGTCACGGCAGATGTCCCCGTGAAAGGACTTAGGTTCGAGGCCATCGCTAAGGCGGTGAACTCGAAGGGGTTGATCGGAATCGAGAGACAAGGGTTACCCAGGTTCGGCCTCTCGGAAGGAGGTAAAAGCCTACGTCCTGCTTTGTGTTGTATTGATTGGGTATCGATTACAAGGGAGCGAGTTTGCTTGACCTAGCTATCGATGAATCATTTCGTGGCCTAAGCCGCCCAGGTAACCCGCCTTTATATACACAGGTCAAGGCCCTGGGCTGCCAAGAGTCCGGGCCGGGTTATACTTGATAACCGACCTCATCTCTAACTACATATGCCTTGTCTATCAAGCCGCCACCGGCGGCTCAAGCCCGCCGGGTTACGTCTTGTCTTTCGGCTCTGGGCCTCCAGGCCCACTGAATAAGCTTACTCCTAACCTTGTCGTAAGCCGCCAACCGTATGATCCGGCCCCTCCTGGGCGGGTCTCACCACGGGGCTATATCCCCAACATTAGGCCCTAGATTGATTTGAACTGTTTCATGTCAATCTCCAAATCTTCTGGTTGGCGAGTCTTGCCTTTTCTGATAATCTTCATGACCCGCCGAAAATGGGCAGTCATTGCTTCTGACAAGCTTTCATGACCCGCCGAAAATGGGCGGCCGTTGCTTCTGACAAGCTTTCATGACCTGCCGTGACGTCATCAGAAAAATCAGAAAAGATTCCTCTGACGTCAGAGTGGATCTTTCTTCATTAATATGACCATCCTGAAAATCGAGGCGTCTTCTTAGTTTAATCATCATCATGCTCCCTTGATTCCCGCACCGGACCGTTTGCGAGACCATTATAGCCTTATAAATAAGCACGGGGGGCTATCACTTTCATTTTCCCCGCCGCCATCTTCTTCTTCTTCCTCCAGACCGCCGAAGCTCACCGCGCCACCGAAGCTCGCCGCACCATTCAGTCCTCACCGTCTTCATCAACTCAGGCCGCTGCATCAACCTGAACGCGTCCAGAACATCGCCGCATCCGCTCGCATTCTTCAGGTTTCATTACTGCTTCCTGTTAGATCTGCACTAATCCCTTAGATCTCCCCCGAGTTCATCGGGTTTCTTCAGTGTTCATCACCGTTCATCGGAACATCCTTCACAGATTTAGATAAAGAAACACCTCTTTAGGGCCTCATAATACTGCCCAAATCGCGCGGCCGTCCGCCCCGTAATCACACTGCCTTCATTGTAATCTGCAGCTCATTTTAATCTGTACAAAGGCCGTCTGTTCTTCCACCGGCTTTCTAGGGTTAAAATTATTTTCCTTTTTCCCTTGTCCGTAGATCTTGAATCCATAGCTGTGGTGGCGGAATCTGTTTCTCAACACTTAGTAACTTTTCAGTCTGCGCTGATAAACTTGACCCGCCATAAAGCTGCCGGCTCACGCTGTCATACCGCAAATAGCTTCGGCGGCTCATAATTTTATATTGACCCGCCAAACGCTGTCACCTTTTCTAGTCACAATGACCTTGATCAGAATGTATTTTTAACCCGCCGTATACTCACTTCTTTCCGCAGTTTCCTAAGCCGCCGCCATGTCTAAAACCCCATCCACCTGCAACTGGGTAAGGTCTAGTGTGACCGAAGGGTCACTCAAGGAATTTGTCACTATGGGAGTTCTGCCGGCTCAGGATGTTATCCAATGACGGGTTCCAGGCAGTGAGACCACCCCTAAGCCCAAAGACGGGGAAGTCATTGTTTTCACGGATCATCTGCTACGTGGCTTCTCCCCGCCTGGGTCTAAGTTTTTCCGGGATGTCCTACACTCGTTTAAGCTTCACCCCCAGGACATTGGCCCCAATTCTGTCACCAATCTGTGCAAGTTCCAAACCTTCTGCGAAGCTTATCTGCAGGAAGAGCCGTCTGTCGACCTCTTCAAAGAGTATTTTTATATCAACCGCCAAATAGAAATGGCGGATGGATTGAGCCTCGAGCTCGGTGGCGTCACTCTTCAAAGGCGGAGGGATGTACTATTCCCAGCTGCAATTCTGCTGAGTCACCCCAAAGAATGGAACAAAACTTGGTTCTACTGCCAAGACACTTCACCAGAGGGGAAGAACCCTCTGCCAGGTTATCGTCCTTACCGGCTTAGCACCGACACGGAGCTTCCAGATCAGATGTCCGCAGTTGAACGTGCTCAATATGCCACCACTTTCTCAAAGGTCAGGGCCCTGTTAGCCAACGGATTAACAGGTGTCGATTTGACCCACTGTTGGGTTTCTTGGAGGATCCTGCCATTAAGCCGCCGCGGCGCTTTGATGTGCCAATATACTGGTAGCATGGATGACCCTCAACGCTTCAACCAGACCCCCTTAACAGAGCCGGATCTTAATACTATTGTTAAGTCCTTGCTGGGGGAATCACAAGCCGCCTGCAGCAAGACCGGGTTAAGCCCCTTCTCTGTACTTAACCCGGCTCCAGATGTAAGTGTTTCCATCTCAACTCTCATCTTTGCTCTTAATACTGTACTTTGCATGTCTTATTAACTTTTCTGTCAACATGCTTTATCACACATAGGCCGGCTCTTCCTTCTGGAAAAAACAGTTGCTCCCTTCTCTCAAGAAGAAAAGCAAGGTCCCCAAAGCGTCAAAAACTAAGGCGCCAACCCGCAAAAGGAAACAGTCAGCGGAAGAGCTATTTGACTTAGACGACTCAGAGGTAGAACTTGACTCCCTTGGTCTTCTCTTTATGCAACTCATTGACGATGATTACTCACAGGAAGAAGCAGAAACAAGTCATGCCGATGCTGTCGAGGTAACCATTGTCTCCTCTGACTCGGATCTTTCACCAGTAAAGAAAGTACGGCGGGCTGTACGGAAGGTAAAGAGTTCACGTTCTTTTGCTCACTTGAGTCGTAACTTTCTTTTGAAGAAACAACAAGACGATAGCAGACGTCAGACCCGGAGCACCGGCTCTGGAGACCTTTTAGCCGGCTTACCCAATGAGCCGGCCCCTCGAAAACAGCGCACCAAAGTACTTTCTTGTCTTGAACTTGTTTTTCCTGCACGCTATCCTTGTAGCTTATCAATGTTTAACAATGCTAACTTTTTTAGGACTCGCCTCCTTCTTCCGGCGACTCAACAGCTTCAAAGTTGCCTCCCCTTATCATCAACCAGGGGTAAGTATTTTTATATCCCACTCTTTGTCTTAATAATCCATCCTTGCTCATTGAGGTGTAATTTTAACTTTGCTTCACACGGCTCAAGCTAAACGGAGAAAAATTGGCGGGTCAGCCGCCGCTCCTGATGTTCCAGAGCCGGCAATTCCAAAGCCAAGCATCCCTGAAGCTCATGTTGAGCCTTCTGAAGCCGCCAAAGATACTCATGAAGAGGCTATTCAGCACAATGAGCCGGCGGATATGGATATTGAAGCTCCCGAAGCTCATACAGAAGCTGACCCTACGCCGCCCAGCCCCCAGCGAACAACTGATGACATAACCTCTCCTGAAGAAGTTACTGTTACCGGGGCGGCTCACAAGTCTCCGGCGCCTTTGAAGATACTATCGAAGCATACCAGCAAGGATGAGGCGGCTCATCTCGGGGAAGGAGATATTCAATTTGAACTCCCTAACCTTGAAAAGCTTACTGCTGACGAGCTACACTCTGGCTACCTGAGCCGTTTGTCTGCAAGCCGGAACATGGAAGCCAACTTGGTTGGTATGATGAAGAAAAAATACGAGGTACTTCACTTCCCTTGCTCCTTCATATATATACTTATGCAGCCCCCAAGGGCCGGTTGATCTCTCCAAAAAGGTCAGCCGGGTCTTTTATCACTTGTTTATCTTTCGTAAGATCGCGCTGTAGCCCCCAAGGGCCGGGTCATTATGCCAATAATGAGCCGGCGCTCAATCATAATGTAAGAGCCAAGTGTAGCCCCCAAGGGCCGGGTCATTACCTAAGTAATGAGCTGGCACTCAATCATAAATTAAGAGCCAATCGTAGCCCCCAAGGGCCGGGTCATTACCTAAGTAATGAGCCGGTACTCAATCATAGATTAAGCGCCAATCGTAGCCCCCAAGGGCCAGGTCATTACCTAAGTAATGAGCCGGTTCTATAAAAAAGAACTGAGACACATTAGGCCCCAAGTGTCAAGTATATTGCTTGCAATCTGCTTGGGACTTGTAACCATTGTGCCAAATTTTGACAAAAAACTGTGTGAGCCGGACTGGCGGCTTAAAACTGACAACCTTGCTCTGCCATGACTTGCCCTGTGCAGGAATCTTTGAATGCCGCTGAGTCGATCGTGTCAGACCTGAAGAAGAGTCTGGCACATCAACAGGAAGGCCGAGCAGAGACTGACGCCAAGTACCAGATCACCTTGACTGAGCTGGACGTGATCAAGGCCGAGCTCAAAACCTTCAAGAAAGACGCCGAGTCCGTCCAAGCCGCCCTGACTAAACGCGCTGAAGCCGCAGAGGGCCGTCTAAAAATGGTGACTGACGAGTTGAACACTCTGAAGAGCCAGATATCCCATATGATTGGAGCTGTGTTTGGTAGGTATTCTGAACCTTCAACTATATACAAATACTTGTCAATAGTCTTCTCTGGCGGTTTATAAGTTTTGACATGTTTGTAGGTGAACGGAGCCACCAGCTGTCAGACAACAGCCTGTTGAAACTCAAGGCTTTATACTCTCTTTCTGAACAACTCTATGCCGGGTCACTTTTCACTATTAAAGCTGTGATGACCAAAAGGGGTGTGCCAAAGTTTATGAAGGGCGTGCTAGAAGTCCTCTCCACCATCCCGCAGCAGATAGAAGAGCTGAAGAGATCAGCCGCTCGTAAGGGCGCAATAGCCGCTCTGAGCCGGTCGCTGGCTTATGCCCCGGAGCTTAACCCGGCTGAAATGATGGATGGCTTCCCTCAACTGAAGGATGACGGCTCGGAGTTTACACAAGAAGATTACTCTCGCTGTCATAAGGCGTCCCGGGTTCTGGCAAGCCGGCTGGCCGCAGAGGCTGACCTGGCAGTATATCAGGCGCCTTACACCGAAGAGAACAAGCGTGTTCGAGGGCCTACTTTCGAAGCCAAGAGCCTAATTCCTCAACGCCGTAAGCACCTCTTCGCTCCTGATGTTGATCCATCTCCGATCATGCACGATGAAGCCAAGTTTGAAGCTTTAACCAACTGCAATTGGGATGTGGACAACCTCCAGATCCAGGAGACCGAAGACCCGGTGCAGGATGACCCGGCGGCGAGTTAAAGAAAAACTGTTGCGTCATGTGAAGATAACCCGGCCTTGTTTAATTCGCCGGGTTAGAATTGGCTGAAAAAACTTAAAGTCTGCAACTTTTGGGCTTTCTGATAGCCATGTAATAGTAGTAGGAAAACATTTAACTGCCTGCTCTTGTGCTTTTGATGCACTGTTTTAAACTTCTCCGAGCGATTTAGCAAATTCGTCTTTGATATATAACCGTTTGACTGCCTTGACACGCCGGGCGGGTTATACTCCCTGAGCAATACCAAGCCGGAATTTTCCAAAACTTAGAATCTTATCATGAGAGTACCTACAAAAAACAAATAATTTTGTATGTCTCGCCCTATAAACCGGCTTTAAAGGCGCGGTAGGACAAGATAACTTTTGTTTTACGAAAAAAAATTGTATCGTTTCCGAAGAAACTAGGCGGAAAGCCTAAAAACTTGTAAGCCAGCTCTCACGTGACATAAATCCGTCATTTAAACTCTAGCAAGTTCAGGGTCTTTAAAAGATTGACATTGCTAAGAGTACGAACAGGCCACATAGTGGAGGGGTTACGACAGACAAGACGAGTTTATCCTAGCTCACTGTAAGCCGGCTCTCTCATGACAAAAGCCGCCGTTTAAACCTTGACAAGTTCAGGGTCTTTGTGCGAGAATAACTTGTGAAAGTTCAGGGTCTCTTATCAAGATTAACTATCAAGAGTTCGGCGGGTCACATAGTGGAGTAGCAAGTTGCAAACAAGCAGGTTTAACTCGAACATGGCATATAAAGCCTGGCCAAGAGGGTATGAAAGCTAAACCCAGTGGGTTGGAAGCCCCCAAGTGACCTGATGAAGGATCAACTCCTTTGCACAAATGTTACTGCGAAAAAATGGCAGAGGCCCCTAATCATGGGGATGCCCACTTTATTATATCATAAAAATGGTATATACAATGACAAGGATATGTACATTGATGAGAGTCGGCTGGCGGCTTAAGTATAGTATGGCCGAAGGTGAGCAATATTCCATGGCCTCTTGGTCTCTTCACCAGAAGTGCGAGAGTTGTCACTTTCCCGTACATCAATGAGATAATAGGAACCATTGTTGAGATTTCTGCTGATCACAAACTGTCCTTCCCAGGGAGGTGACAACTTGTGCATATCTGACTGGTCTTGAATCAACCGGAGTACTAAGTCGCCTTCCTGGAACGTCCGGGTCTTGACCCTGTGGCTATGATAGCGACGCAGGTCTTGCTGATAAATCGACGACCGAGCTGCTGCAAGATCCCGTTCTTCGTCCAAGGCATCCAAAGCATCCTGACGCGCCGCCTCGTTATCAGTTTCCACGTAAGCCGCCACTCTGGGCGAGTCATGATGAATATCACTGGGGAGAACAGCTTCTGCGCCATAAACCATGAAGAAAGGTGTATAACCTGTAGACCTGTTGGGGGTGGTTCTTATGCTCCAAAGAACAGACGGCAACTCCTCCACCCAACAACCCGGCGTGCACTCCAAAGGAACCATGAGCCGGGGTTTTATACCTCTCAAAATTTTCTGGTTAGCACGCTCAGCTTGACCATTAGACTGCAGGTGAGCTACCGAAGATACATCCAGACGGATATGCTCCTCATCACAGAATTCCTTCATAGCCCCCTTGGACATATTTGTGCCATTATCAGTGATGATACTATGCGGATAGCCAAAACGAAAAATCAGTTTTTTGACAAACTGAACTGCTGTTGCTGCATCACACTTGCTGACCGGCTCAGCCTCAACCCACTTAGTAAACTTGTCAACCGCCACCAAGAGGTGGGTCTTTTTGTCCTTAGACCTCTTAAAAGGTCCCACCATATCAAGCCCCCAGACTGCAAACGGCCAAGTGATTGGAATCATCCGCAACTCTTGAGCCAGCACATGGGCACGTCGTCCAAATTTTTGGCACCCGTCACACTTACTGACCAAGTACTCTGCATCTTTATGAGCCGTCAGCCAGTAAAAACCGTGTCGAAAAGCCTTAGCCACCAAAGATTTTAACCCGGCGTGATGACCACAATCACCGGCATGGATTTCATGTAAGATCTCACGGCCTTCATCAGGAGAAACACAGCGCTGAAAGACACCAGTCACACTGCGCCGATGTAACTCGCCCTTGATAATAGTCATAGACTTAGACCGCCTTATGATCTGCCGTGCCAAATTTTCATCTTGAGGTAACTCGCCGTGGGTCAGGTATGCCAGATAAGGCAACGTCCAATCTGGGATCGCGCGAAGAGCCGCCAGCAATTGCCCTTCCGGGTCAGGTATAGCCAAATCCTCCTCCGACGGTAACTTGACCGATGGGTGATGCAACACGTCCAAGAACACATTAGGCGGCACCGGCTTACGCTAAGACCCTAGCCTTGATAATGCGTCAGCCGCCTCATTCTTCCGTCGGTCAATATGATCCACCTGATAACCTTTAAAGTGGCCAGCAATAACATCAACCGCCTGACGATAAGCCGCCATACGAGGGTCCTTAGAATCCCACGTGCCTGAGACTTGTTGAGCCACCAGGTCTGAGTCACCAAGACATCTGACCCAGCTCAAATTCATCTCCTTTGCCACCCGGAGCCCATGAAGCAAAGCCTCATATTCTGCTGCATTGTTAGTACAAGGAAACATTAGCCACAAAACATAACAGAATTTGTCACCTCGTGGGGGAAGTTAAAACAACTCCAGCCCCCGAGCCTTCCAATTGCCTGGATCCATCAAAGTGAATTGTCCAATAAGTATTGTCCGGCTTTTCCTCAGGAATTTGACACTCTGTCCAATCATTGATAAAATCCACCAGGGCTTGAGATTTGATAGCCGTCCGGGGCACATATTTCAGATTGAGAGGTCCAAGTTCAATTGCCCACTTAACAATCCTTCCAGTGGCTTCTCTATTTTGAATGATATCTCCCAAAGGAGCAGAACTAACCACTGTGATCGGGTGCCCAAGAAAATAATGCTTCAGCTTGCGATTGGCCATGAACACCCCAAGCACCAGCTTTTGCCAATGTGGATATCTTTGCTTAGACTCCGTCAAGACTTCACTGACATAATAAACCGGCCGCTGAACTGGATATTCCTTACCCGCCTCCTTGCGCTCCACCACAACTGCAGCACTGACAGCCCTGTTGTTAGCCGCCACATATAAAAGCAGAGGCTCCTTTTCCACGGGAGCGTCCAGAACCGGCGGCTCAGCCAATTGCTTTTTGAGCGCCTCAAACGCCTCATCAGCCGCATCACTCCAGACGAAATCGTCTGTCTTCTTCATCATCTGGTACAGAGGAATAGCTTTCTCACCCAGGCGGCTTATGAACCGGCTCAGTGCAGCAATACGACCCGCCAGACGCTGAACATCATTAATACACGCCAGCTTAGACAAAGAAGTGATGGCCTTTATCTTGTCCGGGTTAGCCTCAATGCCACGCTCAGAGACCAAAAATCCCAAGAGCTTGCCTGCAGGTACACCGAACACACACTTTGCCGGGTTAAGCATCATCTTGTAAACCCGCAGATTGTCAAAAGTTTCTTTCAAATCGGCCAGCAGAGTCTCCTTCTTCCTTGACTTGACCATAATATCATCCACATAAGCATGAACATTGCGCCCAATTTGATCATGAAGACAGTTCTGCACACAACGCTGGTAAGTCGCCTGGGCACTCTTGAGCCCGAAAGGCATAGACACATAACAGAAAGCTCCAAAGCCGTAATGAAAGACGTCTTCTCTTGGTCTTTGACTGCCATCTTGATCTGATGATAACCTGAATAAGCATCTAGGAAGCATAGACTCTCACAACCCGCCGTTGCATCAATGATTTGATCGATACGGGGGAGAGCAAACGGGTCAACCGGGCATGCCTTGTTAAGATCTGTGTAATCCACGCACATGCGCCACGTGCCGTTCTTCTTGAGTACTAACACCGGGTTAGCTAGTCACTCCGGGTGAAAAACTTCAACGATGAACCCTGCTGCCAAGAGCCGGGCCACCTCTTCCCCAATAGCCTTACGCCTCTCCTCATTGAAGCGATGGAGGAACTGTTTGACCAGCTTAAACTTAGGATCCACATTAAGGTGGTTGTCGTGGTTTTGTCACGGCAAGATGTCCTCGTGAGAGAACTTAGGTGTGAGGCCATCGCAACTATGTGGCGGCTTGAGAGGGGTTGGTCGGAATCGAGAGACGCGAGTTTACCCAGGTTCGGCCCCTTCGATGGAGGTAAAAGCCTACGTCCTGCTTTATGTCTATATTGATGATGAGGGCGATCTCGATTACAAGGGTTCTGTCTTGCTACCTCTAATCTCGAGAGCCTCTAATCTGTCTATCTCTAATGACTTGTGTCTGTCTTTGCTTCCCCCTCTAGGGGTGCTCTACCCCTCCTTATATAAGTGGAAAGGGTAGGTTTACATGTAGAGTCCTACTAGGAGTAGGATTAGGACTAGTCTCTCTTGAATCCTAATCCGGGTCTTGTTTCCTTTGTGAGGGAATCCTTTCTCTCTTTGGGCCTTCTCTTCTGAGCCGCCCCTCCAAGCCCGTCCATGAGCCGCCTTGCGCCGGCTTGCTCGCTGGGCCTTGGTCTTTGTCGCTCGTCTGACCCGCCTGCCGGGTTACCAATGAACCGCCAAGTCTCGACCGGGTCACTAGTGAGTCGCCAAGTCCTGGCCGGGTCATACTTCCGGCCGGGTTATACCGCGGGGTATATCCCCGACATTAGCCCCTAGGTTAGCTTGAATTTATTCATGCTAAGCTCCTGAAATAAGAATAAATATGTTAAGTGACCGGCTCGCTCCACTGGCCGGCTTAATGAAGTAGCTCCTTGAAAATCCGGGTTTCTTCTTCATATGAACGAGCCGTCTTCTCAATCGTCTTGCTTGTCGGTGTCCTTTGAAGTAAAATATTGGGAATACGACACCCATATGCCATTGAGTTGGCCTCCAATACTCTTCAACTTGTGAAGCCGGGTTGCTTATATAAACTCTGCCGGGTTATGCTCTTTTGATAATGCCGGGTCATGATTGTTGGTGATGTCGGGTCAAACAACTAGACTCCAACTGACTTGATACAAATATTGGGATGAAAATCCATCTGATGTAGAACCGATCTTTTAATGCTTCGGCTAAAATAAGAATCTGTTGAGCCGGTCTCACTCACAATTGACATCTTGAAAACTCTCTTCAATTTTTTGATATATCCATATTACCTATAGCCCCCAAGCTCCAAGTTTATCCATGATGACTTGGTGCTTTGCAATAATATCTTTGATTGTGTAGCCCCCAAGTGCCGGGTTGTCTTGCCTGCAGCAGCCTGGGACTTGTAACTGTCTTATACCTTATAAAGCTTCAGCTGGTGTAGCCCCCAAGGGCCGGCTCATCAGTATGTGATGGGCCGGGTCTTCAATTTGAACCTCATAGTCTGTTAAACAGTTGAATACTGTAGCCCCCAAGTGCCGGGTTAGTAAGAAGTACTGGGCTGGGACTTAGAGAAATACAGAAAGGCTGGCTCATCTCCTTGAGACAACAGGATCTGTTGACCATGTAATGATTTGAAAAGCAACTTGCATTAGCCCCCAAGTGCCGGGTTGTCTGCCTGCAGCGACTCGGGACTGTGTGAGAATAATATGACTCATCATAATTTGTTGAATGAATCCTTGACCGTGGTTGTAACCCGGTATTTTGTCGAATATCCTGGAATAATGCCTTTACCCTTGAAAATGAAAATCCCTGCTCGTGGTTACGGTGCAACCCGGCAAATATATGTCTGAGAAATCCATGAGTGTTGTAGTATACTACAGAGCACAGGTTGAAGAAATCCAAGAGTCGGTCAATTAAATGACACGGCATTATATCTGATAGGGCGACTCTTCAAGAATAATCAATTTTCCAAGCTGGCTTGAAAAACCCCAATCATTTAATACTGGTTATGATAAACCATGATGAAGATCTAGCCATGTTGGCTATTAAAGATCTATCTGTTCTTGCAGAGGTTACGGTGTAACCCGGTTTGGTGACCGGCTTTCCGCAGCATAAACAAATATGGATATGCATGTATGATGATGCAATGTAGGATGATGTAATGCAAGATGCAATGTATGGCCATAACCATCTTTCTTCACACTTAATGGCGGCTTGAGAAGCACAACCCAAAGATGTTAAATCTTTGATGACCTTGCTTTTTCTTCCTTTTTTGTTTTTCGAAAATTCATATGTCGGTTCTTCTGGGTGGACTCGCTACTTGAACTCTTAACAGTACAGGGTCTCTAGTGAGAGTGACCGTCAATTGCTTTGAGCGGCTCAGGGTCTCTAGGCGAGATTAACTGATAAGAGCGCAACGAACCAGAGAGAGACGCAGCAGGGCATGAGTACCCCCAGGGCCCATAAGCTACCTCTCACGTGACATAAATCCGTCGTTTGAACCTTAAACAATGCAGGGTCTTTAAAAGAGTAACTGTTTAAGAGTACGAACGGGCCACATAGCGGAGAGTCGGCAGCAAATGGGTGAGTTTATCCTCGCTTTCTGTAAGCCGGCCCTCACGTGACAAGAGCCGCCGGTTGAACCTTGACCAGTACAGGGTCTCTAGTGAGAGTGACTGTCAAATACTTTGAGCAGCTCAGGGTCTCTAATCGAGATTAACTGGTAAGAGTTCGGAGGGTCACCTGGCGGAGCAGCAGCAGCATACGGGCAGGTTTAACTCGAACTTGCGGTGGCTGAAGAGCTGATCAAGAGGGTGTGTAAGCTAAACCCGGTGGGTTGGAAGCCCCCAACTGACCTTGTTGACGGAGTCAACTTTTTTGGGTATACAACCCGGCCTTACGGTGGCTGAAGAGCCGATCAAGAGGGTGTGCAAGCTAAACCCGACGGGTTGGAAGCCCCCAAATGACCTTGTCGACGGAGTCAACTTTTTGCACCATCTTGTAATCCGTCATCTTGTATGAAGAAACGACAGAAATCTCCAAGTGACTTTATGATGACCCAATAAATCCGGGCACCCATGTTTGAATGGTGCATCACGGCGGTTCGTCCTCTTGGGCAACTTTTAATCTTCCACCAATAATATAGTAGCCCTCGGAACCAAGTTAACTTCCTTGCAATGACCCGGGGTTCTCGTTGAAAATGACCAAATGTGTCGAGCCATGTCTGTAGCCCCCGAATCTTAAGTCGACTCGAAGAGGCGGCTTGAAAGTCTCCACTGAAGGTTGAGGTTGACCGTGGCGGGTTATAGATCACCCCGTATGAATTGTTTCAATAATCGGGTCGATGGTTCGTCCCGGCTGGTTGTTGAAGTTAACCAAACCGCAGTGGCGGCGACTTGTGCGCCTGTCCGTTTGAACCATCCGGTGGAGGCAGAGGCTGATAATATATCATGACTTGCTTCAGAATTGTTGGAATAGACCGGATCGCAGGGCGGCGACTCATGAGCATCCGTTGGACGGCTTGAACGAGCAAGCACAGCACCAGCATGTCGATGTAGAACGGACCGCAGGGCGGCGACTCATGAGCGTCCGTTGGGTGGCTTGAACGAGCAAGCACAACACCAGCATGTCCATGTAGACTAGACCGCAGGGCGGCGACTCATGAGCATCCGTTGGGCGGCTTGAACGAGCAAGCACAACACCAGCATGTCGATGTAGATGTAGAAGTCAGCCGCGCGTTTGAAGACGGCGCGGTTGTGAGAGACGGCCGTGGCATTGTAAGCCGGTGCGGGCGGTGAGTCGGCAACGACATTTATAAGCCGACACGAACGGTGAGTCATCCGCGGCGCTGTAGGCCGGCGCGGATGGAGAGTTGCCCGTGGTGCTGTTTGAAAACCATAACGCGAACGCGGCGGATTGTCGCATCCATTGGGCGGCTCATACCGCCGGGTTAGCGCGCGCGGTACCGGCGCGTTGATGTAGCCCGGGTCGTGGCGGCGTCGGTGCTGTGCGCGTCCATTGAGCCACGCGACACGGACGAACACCAGTATAGAATGATGCTGGCGTGCGCTCCATCTCCGTGGTATAATGTCACTTGAATAATTGTCCTGCGTACAAATATTGCAGGTCAAAGTGATTTGTTCTCACAAGAATTATATGTGTTGATAAAATATATAGGACAGATAGCATCTGATTTTTTTTTAGGACGACAGATGATCCATATGTACGTCCGTTGGATGTCTGATCAATGAGACTCCGCTGTAGTATTTCTTGCTCACACGATGACCACCCCCTTTTTTTTTATACGCCCAACCGGATGGAAAGCTTCCCAATCAACGTGGCATTAGCCTATTCCAGTTCTGGTGTCTTTTAATGTATTGGTTGGTGTCGTGAGTGCAGCATCTACACAACGCCTCCAGTCTCCTCCTTCAAAGCATCTATACAACGCCTCCAGTTCGGTGGCTACGTACGTAAGCTAGCCTCCATGCAAAGCATCCACCTCTCTGCCTGCTTGCTTAGGATAATTCAGTATGCACGTATTGTAGTATACTGGGACCCGCCCATTGTCTACGTATACTACAGTGGCGAAGGCGCAGCGGAGCCAGCGGGCCGGCGCGGGACGACGAGCCGGCCGGGCGCGCGGGAGCCGGCGTTGCGCGGGGCACGCGGAGGCGGGAGCCGCCCGAGGCGGCGAGGCGGCTCGAGGCAAGGCCGGCGCGGTCGTGGCGGAGGCAGGCACAACGCAAGGTGTGGCCGCGGCAGCGAAGCGGCTCGAGGAGAAAACGGCGAGGTGGCGGCGAGTCCGTGTCCGTCTCTTCCTCAAGGAAGTCGTGACTTTCTTCAATCCGAAAAAAGATCCAGTTAATCGCTAGTACGTACGAGCCTCAGTTTAGTCTTGATGTTTGCACCGTCTGAGTTGTGCATGAAGATTCGGTGGTTGATGCCATTGCTCGTTGCTTGCTGTGATGTGCTGGTCCTCTGGAGGCGCCGTCGTCCCGTCCGGCTCTTCCGTCCGGCACCGGCGGAGGCGAGTGCGGTGTGTCGAGGCGAGGCCGCGGCGGCGGTTGGCCGGGCACGCTTCAGCAGCAGCAGACGCGAGGCTGCGGCGACCGGTAGCCATGGCGCGGAGGCGGGGTGGATTCAAGACGGGGCTGGCTCGAAGCGGGCGGAGCCGGCTGCGGTGCATCGGGCGAGCGAGGTCGCAGCGGAGAGCTAGCTTAGGGCGAGGCTAACCACGGCGGAGGCGAGGTGTGGTGGAGC
Organism: Elymus sibiricus; assembly: GCA_039707655.1. Lineage (NCBI taxonomy): Eukaryota > Viridiplantae > Streptophyta > Magnoliopsida > Poales > Poaceae > Elymus > Elymus sibiricus. The sequence goes on along the minus strand of CM077669.1, from coordinate 182,050,528 downwards.
CGGTCGGGACGCGGCGATGGCGAGACGAAGACGAGCCACGACGCCGGCGGCCGGTGTGGCAAGATGCGGCCACGGCAGAGACAAGGTGAACCGGAGCGGCGCTGACAGGGCGGCGCAGCCGCGGGAGCCGGGTGCGTGGTGGAGTCGAGGTAAGCCGGTGCAGCAGCGGAGGAGAGTGAGTCTGGTTCGGACGCGGTTGCGCTGGGCAGATTGGAGGGACGCGCGGCAGTTGGCCGCTTGGAAATGAGGCGGAGGTGGCGCGGCCGCAGAGCATGGCGTCGAAGATGCGGTGGTGGAGGCGAGCCGGCGGAGCGGTGCAGACCTTGCGCGGGGGCAGAGCCGGCCGGGTTCGTGATGAGAAGGCGCATCCGCGCGCAAGTAGATAGGAGGCGAGGTGAGGCGATGCCGAGCCGGCCACGGCGCAGCGTGTCGGGGCGAGGCCGAGGCGAGGCGCAGTGTGGAGGCCATGGTGGCTGAGGTGAAGCGAAGACGCGAGGCTGCCGCTGATGGATTTTCTTTTTCTGCTTCGGCAGATTACTTCTGTGCGTGCGTCTGCCAAACAGGGCCAACGGGCACAGGTCTTGGCTGCTACCAACACGGACACGTCTCTACTGCTCCGTTCACGTCTCTGTCTCAATATACTACTTGATGCGTACGGACAGAACTTTCATCGAACTCGGCTTCTTGTGGGTACGGAGCGGAATTTTATCCAACTTCGATGGATCGCCTGGTCATGTGCGATGGCGGATAGGCGTAAACCCTAACTTCTCTTGAACTCAAAACTCATACTGCCGATTCTAAAATTAATCACGATTCTGATCATCAAGTGACGAATTTGCTGGCTCGGCGTAGTGGTTATCCCACATCGTGTTATCATGCGTGATTGTTCTGGGCCGGCTCTTCTTCAGCCAGTCAATTACGAGCTTCTCGATTCCTATAGAGATCTCTTCAAGAACATAACACCACCGTGCGTGTGCCCCACGGACGGCGCCAACTGTCGTGGTTTTGTCACGGCAAGATGTCCTCGTGAGAGAACTTAGGTGTGAGGCCATCGCAACTATGTGGCGGCTTGAGAGGGGTTGGTCGGAATCGAGAGACGCGAGTTTACCCAGGTTCGGCCCCTCCGATGGAGGTAAAAGCCTACATCCTGCTTTATATCTATATTGATGATGAGGGCGATCTCGATTACAAGGGTGCTGTCTTGCTACCTCTAATCTCGAGAGCCTCTAATCTGTCTATCTCTAATGACTTGTGTCTGTCTTCGCTTCCCCCTCTAGGGGTGCTCTACCCCTCCTTATATAAGTGGAAATGGTAGGTTTACATGTAGAGTCCTACTAGGAGTAGAATTAGGACTAATCTCTCTTGAATCCTAATCCGGGTCTTGTTTCCTTTGTGAGGGAATCCTTTCTCTCTTTGGGCCTTCTCTTCTGAGCCGCCCCTCCAAGCCCGTCCATGAGCCGCCTTGCGCCGGCTTGCTCGTCGGGCCTTGGTCTTCGTCGCTCGTCTGACCCACCTGCCGGGTTACCAATGAACCGCCAAGTCTCGACCGGGTCACTAGTGAGTCGCCAAGTCCTGGCCGGGCCATACTTCCGGCCGGGTTATACCGCGGGGTATATCCCCGACAGTGGTGCTCAGCGAATTCTCTCGGTACACCCGGCATGTCAGAAGGCTTCCATGCAAAGATGTCCCGATTCTCACGGATGAATTCGATGAGCGCGTTTTCCTATTTGGGATCCATATTAGCCCCAATAGTGAACTGCTGTGATGAGTCGCCAGGCGTGAAATCCACTAGCTTGGTATCTTCTGCCACAAACTTGAGGGGCGGCTCAGATTCCGTGCTAGGCTTCTTTAGCGGGGTCATATCTGCCGGGTCAACATTCTTCTTATAAAACTTTAGTTTCGCTTCAGCACAACTCGACTCTGCATATGCTGCATCACCTTCCTCGCACTTAAGAGCTGTCTTTCGATCACCATGCATAGTAATCGTCCCTTTTAACTCGGGCATCTTGAGCTGTAAGTAAACATAGCAAGGCCTAGCCATGAACTTGGCGTAAGCCGGCCGTCCAAACAGAGCGTGGTACAGGCTTTTGATCTTGACCACCTCGAACCATAAGGATTCTACCCTGTAGTTGAATTCATCGCCAAAAGCTACCTCCAAGGAAATCTTTCCAACTGGATAAGCCGACTTTCCGGGCACCACGCCATGAAAAACCGTTGAAGAGGGTTTAAGATCCTTGTCAAGCAAATTCATCCGGCGGAAAGTGTCATAATACAGGATGTTGATGCTGCTGCCACCATCCATAAGTACCTTGGTGAACACATATCCTCCTACTTGGGGGGCGACTACCAAGACCAACTGTCCCGGGTTATCAACGCGCGGCGGGTGATCCTCCCTGCTCCAAGTTATGTCATACTCAGACCACTTCAAATATTGCGGGAGAGCCGGCATGACTGCATTAACCGCCCGCTTGCACACCTTCCGATCTCGCTTGTCGAGGCTAGTTGTAAAAATATGGTACTGCCCTCCATTAAGCTGTTTTAGATTACTCTGATACCCGGACTGGTTATTTTGTTGCTGACCTCCACCGCCAGACTGTTGATTATTACCTCCATGGTTTCCTTGGCCTTGATGGCCAGAGCCTGAGCCGCCAGTACCGAAGCCAGACCCAGAAGGACCGGATCCTGACCCGCCGGATGGTCCACCACCGCTGCCTTGATGCTGGTTAACGCTGTAATTTCTAAACTCCCGCATGATCCAACAATCCCTCCAAGCATGAGTGGACGGCTGATCAGGAAGGCTATGTTTCGGGCAAGGAACACTCAACATCGCCTCCATGTCAACAGGTTTGCGTTTACCGAAAGGCGGCTTGCCGCTGCCCTTGCCATGGTTATTCCCAGCACTGGTGTTGGCCACTAAGTCTGACCCGCCGTCCGGGTGTTTCCGCTTTCCGCCGTTGCCATTGTTGTTATTTCCTCCCCCGTTTTGCGGTTGACTCTTGCCATTGTTATTCTTCTTACCCTTGGCCGATTTCTCATCATCGGAACCAGGGTCCTTCGCGCTTTCCGAGTCCGCATACTTGGTGAGAGCCGCCATGAGTTCCCCCATATCCTGGCATGTACGTTTGAGCCGGCCAAGCTTCTGCTTCAGGGGCACAAAGTGGCAATTCTTCTCCAGAATAAGGACCGCTTGAGCCGCCGTAATGTTATCAGAAGAGTGGATGATGGTTGAGACCCGCCGGACCCAATGATGAGCTGACTCGTCCTCACGCTGCACGCAATGATCCAAATCCACAATTGTCATGGGCTGCTTGCACGTTCCTTGAAAATTCTTAATAAACTTCGCCTTTAACTCGGCCCAGGAATTAATGGTGTTGGATGGCAAACCCTTCAACCACATGCGAGCCGGCCCTTCCAACATCATAATGAAATACTTGGCACATACTGCATCACTGACATCTAACATCTCCATGGCCAGTTCATAGCTTTCGATCCAAGCTTCTGGAGGCAGATCAGCGGTATAGTTGGGCACCTTGCGAGGACCCTTGAAGTCCTTCGGCAGGCGCTCGTTTCGCAAAGCCGACACTAAGCACGGCACTCCCACAGCTCTTGAGGTTACTCCAGCTCCTACCGAAACGGAAGGCGCTACTGTGGGTTCTTGATAAGCCGCCGCAGCTGCCAATGCCGCCGCCTCTCGCTGCGCTCTTGCCCGATCCACCAGCGCTTGAGCATCAAGAGCCGGCTGATCGTCCCGCGGCGGGTTTCGACGTTGCTCACTACTAGAGACCGCCGGCGACTCTAAACGCCAGCTGTAGCTGCGGCTCGGGATGGGGGTTGAGTGCACGTGACTCCGGCTGTAAGTATATTTCTCCTGCTGAGCCACCGCTGTCTACAAGTATCCAATGGCGTTCCGCACTTCCTCTGCGAAAGGCGTCCCATCAGGGATGGGGATCGTGCCGAGTCTGGTCGCCGCTGCCACCATGTTCTCCGCCGGGTTAGAATAATGACCTGGCAGTGTTGGAAAAGACTGTGGCGGGGTCTGGTTCCTGCGGGGCGGGTCTGGCTACCGATGTTGAACCGCCGCCCTGCTCCCAGGTACTTCCGCCGTCCGGATTACGGTCAGAGGTGCATTCCGTCCCGTCCCTGGCGTGTTGAAAAGATTTCTGGCCTCATATTGATCCGGCAAACGGGATTGATGCCTCATCCGGTGAACCGCTGCTGCGGTCTGCTCTAATTCAAGGCGAAAAGCGTCCGCCCTAAGGCGCTCCGACTTAGCATCCATCTGAGCCTTCAATGCATTGATTTCCTCTTGGACTCCGGCCATCTGGTTCTTCAACCTCGTGATCTCCATGTTACGGGCTGCTTGGTTTTCGGCCGTGACCTCGGTTTCCATCAGAGTTGTAAGCTCGCTCATCAGATCCAGCAGAACTTGAGCCGGCGGCCTGCCAGATCCAGACCCGGTCGCACCAGCAGCCGTGCTGCTGGGGGCCGGTGCCGATCCTGCCATGAAGACAGCGGCGCGGTTCGGCGGCTCATAGTACACCGGCTCATGGTACTCCGGCTCGGGGTAACCCTCGAAGTAGCCCCCAAGCCCGCCATTGTGAATCTGATAGATTGATTCTGCCTCCCCACTCGAGGATCCATCCTCTGAGTAGATGAGGGTTTCCTCCCGCGACATGGAACCTTCAAGTTCCGCGCCTTGGGTGAAGCCGACGAAGACACGCTTCCGGCCCGGGTTAACACGGGCGGGTTGCGTGCGCCGGGCCGGCTCGACGAGGTCGGTGCAGATGTCCGGCCCGGGTTTAGATCCGCCAATCTTGCCGATGAAGACGTGAATTCCGCCGAAGGGGACCCGGTGCCCGTACTCGATTGAGTCGGCCTCGGGGCCCCATCCAGCGTCGTCGATGTAGAGCTTGCCGCGGCGACTCTTTGTCATCCTGCCAATGGCATATCCCTCGATCCCTGGGAGAGAGCCCTTCGAGAACTCCACACCACCGAGCGTGAGCCCCACGGTGGGCGCCAACTATCGTGGTTTTGTCACGGCAGATGTCCCCGTGAAAGGACTTAGGTTCGAGGCCATCGCTAAGGCGGTGAACTCGAAGGGGTTGATCGGAATCGAGAGACAAGGGTTACCCAGGTTCAGCCCCTCGGAAGGAGGTAAAAGCCTACGTCCTGCTTTGTGTTGTATTGATTGGGTATCGATTACAAGGGAGCGAGTTTGCTTGACCTAGCTATCGATGAATCATTTCGTGGCCTAAGCCGCCCAGGTAACCCGCCTTTATATACACAGGTCAAGGCCCTAGGCTGCCAAGAGTCCGGGCCGGGTTATACTTGATAACCGACCTCATCTCTAACTACATATGCCTTGTCTATCAAGCCGCCACCAGCGGCTCAAGCCCGCCGGGTTACGTCTTGTCTTTTGGCTCTGGGCCTCCAGGCCCACTGAATAAGCTTACTCCTAACCTTGTCGTAAGCCGCCAACCGTATGATCCGGCCCCTCCTGGGCGGGTCTCACCACGGGGTTATATCCCCAACACTAAGTGCTATGTTAATGTAATTAATTTAATTAAAAAATTTAGGACAATTTTACCCCTAGATTAAATTGGGCCGTAATTTTTTAGGTCGAAAATGCCACTCGGCCTTAATAAGGCGCAACTAATGGCATCCGTTGGATCGCTAATATAATACACAGTCTCTCGTGTATTATGATGCACCGTAAAATTTCCCTTGTGTAATAACACTTTTTTGGTTTTCCACAAATACCTTCAAAATGCAAGAACTAACCATCAATGTAATACAAGGGTTATTTTTCTAGAAACAGAGGCAAAATATTTGCCTCATATATATTAGTTAAGGAGATGATAGAGTTTTACAGATACCCCTCAAACACCGCATGCCAATCACTCTTGCAAAACAATTTTCCTAGATTCATTGCCCCCGTGGTGGTCAAAATCTTGGCCTCGCCGAAGATGATGCCGAGAGAAAATCGTGGCGGAGCACTCTTGAGGTGGAAGACATGTGGGTTTATCTCATTCCAGATAGTCCAAGAGACAAACATGATGACAGAGGACAAGGCCTATCTGTCACGGTTTTTCATGTCAGTTCTTCTAGCCCACCAATCTTTGACAAATGCCTCGAGATGCTAGGTGGAAGTGCACAAGGCCAAGTTTGTCAATCACAAGTTTCCATAACCTAAGGGTGTGTCGGCACTCGTAGAAAAGATCTACGCCGGTTTCATGCTCCCTCTTACAGAGAGGACACATGCCACAATTTGCACAAATTCGTTTGTCCAACCTATCGACTATCCAAATCTATCTTGTAAGCGGTGCCCAAGCCTTTCAAACCATGCGGTCCAATGGTGATAGTACCATGCCCAATAATTGGTCCTTGTACGTGGTAGCCACCGAGTATACCCCATTGTTGGAGTGCTTCCATACAATGTCATCACGGTATGCACATTGATATTGATGTCATGCACGAGCATACATAGGGTAAAGAACTGACGGATGTGGTCAACGGTAACGACGGTGGAGGGATTAATCTTTAGAATCCAAACATTGTCCTTAATGGCTTCATGCATTTTCCAATTTTTTTCTTCGACGCCTCAAAGATGAGTCGGGCGATGTCTTAGGCTTTCGCCCAAGAAGCTAAGAGGAGCCCCCAAAAAAGGTGTTTTCATGCCGTCTCCAATGGTGATGGTTGTGGAAACATAGGAGAATTCAAGGTCCTTTTCACCACATGGGTTTCCCAACCCCACCCACGATTTGTTCGGACCTTTTCATTCATACCAAGGCTAGCCTCAAAGCCCGTGCGAATTTGTCACTGTTGAACACCCCAAGGCCACCATACCCAAATAGATGGCAGACGGTCTCCCAGTTGACCTTGCACTTTGCATCGGTGGTCTTATCCGTTCTGGACCAAAGGAAAGCCTGCTCAATCTTGTCGAGGCTATGAAGGGTGCTTGGTGGAACAACCAGGGGTGTGACGAAGTACACTGCTTGGGAGGTGATAACGGACTTGACAAGTGTCATTTGTCAATTGATGGTGATCTTTTGACCCTCCCAATTGATTAATTATCCGACGGCTTTGTCCTCAAGGAATTGGAAGTCCACCTTCTCGAGATGCCAAACTGAAAGTGGGTGAGTAATGTGACAAGCGTTGTTAGCTATGTCATATCAAAGATAAGTCGTTTTAGAGAGGTATATTTGTGTCCCTCAACTTTGCAAGTGATCGACATCTGGTCCCTTATTTTTTAGGCGCTATTCTACCGCGTCGTGGCAAGTGAGGACAGCGAAAACCGGTGATATCGGTGGTTTTCCCATCATTTGTAATTTTGGAGAAATGTGTCTAGTTAAATGGCGTCTAAAAAAACAAAGGTATGGCACGACATGGGAAGGTAACTGCTCGTCTGAGAAGGCGACTCAGTTTCCAACCCGATTCCCCAGCGCCGTCGTGGGTTTCACTCCCCTTCCTCGACTGCTCCGGCGGCGGAAGGGTGGGGGAACCCCGGATCTGAGTGCCTCGTGTTAAAATAGGGTGTGGATGTGCGTGGCTGGCGGCGACGCTTTTGTGGGGGCAACAGTGGCGCTTGGGACAATAAGGTCTCCCGGATCTGTGCTCCCTCTCGTCGGCGTTCTCGGTGACGGCGGCGACGGATCTGTGGGTTCGGTCGTTGGTGTGGTGTTCTCCTGGTGCGGACGTTGTGGTGGAGGTGACACCGGCATCATGCAATTTTGATCCCCGACCTCATGGTGAGTGCTACTTTGTGCTTGCCATGGAGGTGGCGGGGGGGGGGGGGGGGCAGCGGCCTACTAGAGTTTGTCGATGGTTGGCTTCATTGTTTATTTAGGAGTGATTGTTGGACTCTGGATCTATGTGCGCTCGTCGGCGTTTGTCTGGCACAAGTGGTGATGCAGTACTGTTTTGGCTCCTCTCCGGCGTGTTGGTCCTTTTGACCGAAGGTGGAGACTTCCCGTCGTCAACAATCCGCGTGCACAACCAAGGTTTTTGCTGGCTCCGGAGGGAGAGGCGGCGGCGGCACGCCCTCATCCCACGTAGGGGCCAATGCTCGATCGGTTACTCAGGGACTTGGATTTTATTTCCTGCTTTTATGGGTTGCGTTGTATCATTGCTTAGTTTTAATTTAGTTCTCGGGTCTTTTTTGCAAAAAAAAATGGCGTCTAAAAAAGGTGAGGTACTAGATATTGACTTCGTATGAAAAAAATTCATAAAGTGTCATTGAATTGATTTATCAACGTGATACAACCGCATCGAAAGAATGCCCAGCCTCTGCATAACATGATGCACACAACCAACAAGTACAAAAGACCAAAAAATAAACATTGTTTTGTAGCAAAAATAAATCAATCCTTCCTAGGGTGGGGTAGATCCTATCCGAAGATTACACCGCTATCCATGGAGGGAGAAAACCTCCCTGGCCGTACGCTCCAGCCGGGTAGACGCCATCATAAAAAGGTCTTTGTCCTCCAGCCTCTGCAGGATAGACTAAGTATGGAGCCATCATGTACATGCATGAATAACCTGCACAGGAGAAGAAACACATTTATTATTAAAAACCACATCATTCCTGGTAAGCTAGAATGCCCAGCATAAGGCAGTCGCTCCCACAAGAATATGTGTAGAAAATTGTTTATCAATACCCTGCAACCAATTGCCAAACATGTTACGTGCACTACGTGGGGGCATAGATTGAAAGCTACTTGAACAATGGCCCATACCGCCCGAACGAACTTACACTCAAAAAACAAGTGTTTAATAGACTCGTCATGTTGGCAAAAGACACATGTTTTACTACCTTGCCAGTTACGTCGTGCCATGTTATCTCTAGTTAAGATGACCCCTCTGCTTAAAAACCAGAGGAATATCTTCACTCTTAGAGGTATTTTTAGCTTCCACATTTTTTTGTTATCAACGGGAACATCACTATGAACCATTGCATCGTACAATGACTTCACTGAGAAACTGCCATTCTGATGTAGCTTCCATCGAAACTTGTCCGGCTTGCTTGTTAGTTGAATATCCTCCTTACGAGAGAGTAATTCATTCCATGCTGCCAGGCGAGGGCCAAAGAGGTCCCCACGAAAAGAAATATCGGGGTTTTCTTGTCCCAACACTTGTTTGATTGTGACAAATTTATGTTTGACAATCCTGTACAAGTTAGGGTATTGCACCATAAGTGGGGTAGTGCCTAGCCAGGTATCTTCCCAAAATCGAGCCTGAGAATCATCCCTAACTGAGAAAGTACCAAATTGAAAAAGAATTCTTTGGCCTTCATGACACCATACCAAAAATGTGAATCACCGGGTTTCCAATGAACGTGAGAAATAGCTTTGAACCCCACGTATTTATTACGAATGATTTACTGTCACACTCCATTTTCACTCAGTAATTTATAAACCCATTTACTCAGAAGAGAGATGTTTTTTTATCTCAAGATCTTGAATTCCAAGGCCCACATGACTTGTAGGGCGTCATAATACAGTCCACCTAGCCAGCCGATATTTCTTGGATTCATTATCGCATTGCCAAAAAAAATCTAGATCTAAAGTAATCCAGACGCTGAAGAACCCCTTTCGGTAAGTGAAAGAAAGACAACATGTATAGAACCATATTGCTAAGGACGGAATTGATCAAAATCAATCGTCCCCCATATGACAAGAGTTTGGCCTTCCAACTTGCTAGCCGTTTCTCAAGTCTCTCTTCCACATACTTCCACTCAGCGATAGTTATGCGTCCATTGTGAATCGAAATACCGAGATACCGAATCAGGAACTGCCCGAGCTGGTAGACAAATTTTTTAGTAAACTCCGCCGCCGACTCTGCAGCGTCGCCGAAGCAAAAAAGCTCGCTCTTATGATAATTAATTTTAAGACCAGAGAGCTCCTCAAATGCGCATAAAAGCAGCTTGAGGTTTTTTGCTTTATCTCGGTCATTATCCATAAAAAGAATAGTGTCATCCGCATATTGTAAAATAGACAAACCTTCTTCTGCTAAATGGGGAATAACACCACTAATCTGACCGGCCACCTTACCCCTCTCAACAAGGATAGCTAACATCTCGGTCGCGGAGTTAAACAAAATAGGGGATATGGGGTCCCCTTGGCGAAGACCCTTCTTGGTCAGAAAATAGTTGCCAACATCATCGTTGACTTTAATAGCCACACTACCTCGAAAAACAAAACTATCTACCCATCGGCACCATTTTGACGAAAATCCCTTCATGCGTAAAGTTTGCAAGAGAAAGGGCCATTTTACTTTATCATGGGCCTTTTCGAAGTCAATTTTCAGGATTACTATGCTCAACTTTTTACGGTGAAGCTCATGTACGGTTTCATGTGGCACAACCACTTCATCTAGTCTGTTGCGTCCTTGCATAAACGTCATTTGAGTGGGTTTGACCACATGGTCAGTCACCCCATTCGACCAATTTGTTGCAACCTTTGTAAAGATTTTAAAGCCGACGTTTAGAAGGCAAATCGGTCGATATTGTTGAATACGACTAGCCTTCTTAGTCTTGGCCAATAGAATAATTTCCCCAAAGTTTAAACGGGAAATGTTAAGGTTTTCGGTATGTAATTGGTTAAACAACTGAATCAAGTCCACCTTAATCATATCCCATAAACATTGATAAAACTCGGTTGGAAAACCGTCTGGCCCAGGGGCCTTGTTGTGTTCTATTTGGAGCAGGGCGGTGCGAATTTCCTCCTTAGTGAGTGGAGAGGTTAAAAAAAAATCATTTTTCGCCTCCAAAACTTGAGGGGTGTCATGAGTATTAGACTCATCCAGCGCAAAGGAACTTTCAGCTGAAGGTCCAAAAAGCTCTTTGTAGTACTTAGTAATGAAGTTTCTGAGCGGTACATCACCCTCGATACGGCCTTCGTCCTGGTCAAGTGCGAAAGTACGTTTCTTTCTATGTCTACCATTTGCCAACATTTGAAAATATTTCGTATTGTCATCACCTCAAACAAGCAAGTCGGTCTTGCACCGTTGTTACCATTTAATCTTTTCCTCGCGTAAAAGGCGGACAATCTGCTCATTTACTTCTTATAAACTTGAGGGACTAGTAATATATTTTTATGTAGAAGGTAGTCATCTGTCTAGTTTTAAACTTCTTTTCGGGGGAAAATCTTTCATCAGAGAAGCACGTTTTAGGCAGATCTGAGTTGAACTTGAATGTTATTGACAAATCGAGTAGTCATCGGTCCATGCCTCGCGAGATCCAACAGGGCACATACATGTGCTCGTATATGGTACTGCCCGCCAGAGTTCGCCAAAAAGTTACCTGATCTGCATACCCATTTGGCTCGTGTTTGGACAGCTCGTCCCCATTTATGGTCATGGCCTACCACCTTTCAACTGTCGGGCTGGTATGCAAAGATCTGCTACTAGCATTTGGACACGGTTACACTAAAGCAAGTCTACGCATCCATTCTATCTCCTGATTCAAGATCTAGAACTATAGATAAAAAAATGTTTTACTTGTAACCTTGAAGTCTTTCCATCCTGTAATTCAGAGCTGATTGTGTTGAGCAAAGTTATTCCGTCATTAATGTGCAGGACCTGCGGTTTGCGTACCATTAACATGCCAGAAGTGCTCTGTTATTGGTGTTCCTGCCATCGCTGGAAGAAGCTTTGATGTTCTGTCATGGGACCGATCTAATGACGAAAACTAAGAGAAAGTATAGAGCATCAGAGGGAAGGGAACCCCTTGCATGCCCAGTTCTGAGCACGGCATGTGACCATGATGCCAAGACCTTTGTCCCGAGGGGCTGCTTGGCCATATTATTTCTGCTCTCTGGCTCTGGCTGAACGCAATCCACCGACACTGATCAACACGTGTCGTGTCAGTAACTAATCCACCTTGATCTGATCCTCGCCGTAGCTAGCTTTTTGGCTAATCTGGCGACCTGTTGGAGCATCGGCGCCCTGACTTCTGTAAATACATCGACTGCAGGAGGCTATTATTTTGGGAATACTGTCCTCGTGAGCGACTCATCATACTGTACTGATGCACTGATACTGTGCTGTAATCTTCTTTCTCTAATCGCGGCACAGGTCGGCAAGCAGACATGCAAGGGAGGTCCATGTGCCCGGGGCTGGGCTGAGCTGATCGAGAGCGCCGGGGACAGATGCTGCGCCTTGGCATGTGGACTCGCATGTGGATCCATGGTAACCATACTTGCATGTGTGCATGTGTCTGTGCTGCGCTCCTGCACGACCAGCTTGGTCCCCAATGGGCCATGGAGAGATTTTTGAATGGTTAGCATGGGGGACTTCCTAAATTCGACTGGTGGTCGAACAAATGATCTTACTAGCATTACAGGCTTGTGAATTTTTAGAAAATGGAAGATGTCATTACTTACAGGCTTGTGTACTTTTACCTTTTATACGTGATCACATTTTCTGTGTACATTTACTGTTTATTACTTCCTACGTCCGGAATTACTTGTCGCACAAATGAATAAAAATGGATGTATCTAGAACTAAAATACATCTAGATACATCCATTCCTACGATAAATATGATTTGCAGGATTTGCAGAACGTAGGAATAGGAAAAATACAGGGTTTGAGTGGCATGTCCATTTGAATCCTATAGGATTAGCATAGAGCGTTTGATGTCCTAGGAAAAATAAAGGAATTATAAAAAGAGGTTATAGTACACTTGATTTCATAGGAAAAAATCCTATAGGATTCAATCCTGTGAATCAAACATAAGGATTCTAACCCTCCAAATATCCTATAAAATTCCTTTGAATCAAAGGAGCCCTTAGGGACGGAGGGAGCACATGATCACCTTTTTGTTTTTTGTTTGGTTTTGTGCGGGGCATGTGCTTATCGTTCAAGCCTTGAAGGCGCAGGAGTAAGAGCATCTACAACCGGACCTCTCAAACCCGCCTCATACGCCCGGGCAGGCCGCCCGGTCACTTTTTTTTGACCCAGACGAGCCTCTCAAACGGCCCTCAAACGCCCGGGCTGACCGGCACCCCCAATATCCATCCCAAATATGGGGCGGATATGGGGGCGCCCGGGCGCGCCCGCCACGTCGGACTGACGAACGGTGCCTAGCCGGAAACGCCCGCCAACCCGACGGTCCGAAGGTCGTCTCCTCCGCCGGACCGGTCGCGCCGCATGTCACAGCTCCGGCGGGCCGCGTAGTGCATTGCCCGGCTATTTAAGTGCACCGGCGGACCCCGAAACCCTACATCCACATCTTCCTCCTCATCCTGTCCGCCGCCGCCGCCAGTTTCCACTCCACCCATCTGCAGCCATGCCCCCACGCCGCCGGGTGAGGAGCCAACCGTTCCTGACGCCGGAGCGCCGGCTCGAGCTCCTTGAGTGGATCCTGAATAGGCGCGAAGCCCGGATCGCCACGGGGCTGCCTCCGGATGTGGTGGATCCGGAGGAGGAGGAGGAGGAGATGGAGGTGGAGGAGGAGGATGAAGAGGTGGAGGAGGAGGGGGATGAGCCGGGGGAGGAGGATGTGGGGGACGCTGGCGACGGGGATCTCCGGGCAGAGCAGCAGGCCATCCTCGATTCCCTCCGGTCGGAGTCGGATGCGGATGCAAGACGCCGTCGCTGGCAGGAGATGGAGGCGCAAGAAGCCGTGGAACAGGCGGAGTGCTTGGCCTACATTGATGAGATGGAGCAGGAGGAGGATGAACCGGAGCCCTCCTCCCCGCGCGTCCAGCCGGCGCCCGGCTCCGTCATCGTGGACATCACCGACGACGAAGAGTAGCTAGGGTAGTACGTATGATTTACTTTGCATGCTTTTGTATGGATGTAGGGGATGAAATTTGAGAGATGCGGATGCAGATTGAGCAATTTGAGGAGTGCCCGGTCAGTGTCCGCGGACACGTCCGGGCGCGTCCGCGAGCGTTTGAGGGGCTGGATTTGTCATATCCGGCTGTAGATGCTCTAAAGACAGCATAAGCTGGTTGGAGAGCACAATAAGTGTCATGCATCCTCTGGGTACGTGCCTACATTGCGTGCACGAAACAAGAGGTAGCCCTAAAGCCAATGTTTGGACCGATCTCGGACACGATGGATGAGACCAAATCACTGAAACATACTGTATACAATTCCACGATGATGGCTGGACAGATACAGAGTACTAACTCATGGTTTGAGGCCCCATGCTATAGGAACCGGATATATTTTTAAGTCGGGCCTTCGGTGTTCCTTTTTTTTTTGCGAGAAACTTCCAATCTATTCATCTTCAATCATGGCAATACAGCGAACACTAGAAATAATTAAAATTACATCCATATTCGTAGACCACCTAGCGACGACTACAAGCACTGAAGCGAGCCGAAGGCGCGCCGCCGTCATCGCCCCTCCATCGCCGGAGCCGGGCACAACTTGTTGTAGTAGACAGTCGGGAAGTCGTCGTGCTAAGGCCCCATGAGACCAACACACCAGAACAGCAACCGTCGCCGATGAAGATAAGTTTAGATCGGAAGGATCCAACCTGAAGACACAAGAACAAAGACGAACAAAGACTGGATCCGAGCAGATCCACCAAAGACAACCACCGACCGAATCCCGTGAGATCCGCCGGAGACACACCTCCACACGCCCTCCGACGAAGCTAGACGCACCACCGGGGCGGGGGCTAGACGGGGAGGACCTTATTCCATCTTCAAGAAGCCGCCGCCGTCTCGTCTTCTTGAGCCGGACACAAACCCTAACAAAACTTGAAGAAGCACAAAAAAACGGAGCCCTCCCATCGGCAAGGGCCGAGATCCACCACGCACCCATGGCCCTAAGGCCACAGGAGACGTGGCAAATCGGCGGCGCCGCCGACGGGAGGCAGAAACCCTAGCCGCCTTTTCTTGGAGGAGAGACGAAGGGATGTAACATCTGCATGGGCCTTCGGTGTTCCTTATCTAGAGTTTGTTTGGTTTACTATATGGAGCGTTTGGTTGGTCTTTTATAAAATATTATTATTATTTAAAAACATTTGGAAAATGTATGCTCTAATTTAAATAATTTAAAAGTATGACCCCTTCGGCTTCACAGAAGTCGAAAAGTCACTCTTTGATTTCGCTTAGGCCGAAGAGTAGTCTTCGATCTCGCTTAGGTTGAAGAGTGACAGAACTGGGCCAAGGAGAGCCACAGTTGCCGAAGAGATTTCCATCCTGTTGTCTTCCCACCCGTAACCAATTTAACGTCCCGTTCTTTCTTAAAATACTTTTCTTATTTTTAAGTATTTAGTTTGCTCGTTTAGTAGTAATATTATTCTTGTGTCACATCGCGTTGCTTCTTCTCCCTCCATTTGATTGATATTATTTTAATGTATGATGACATTTTTTAATACGGTTGAACATTTTCTTAATACACGATGAATATTTGTAGTACACTGAAACATATTTGGATTAAACATTTCGAAAATACATGATGAATATATTTTTAATACATGATAATGTTTTCTGAATACATGTTGAACATTTTCTGAACAGACGATGAACAATTTCAAGTTACCAAATTAACATTTTATCAAATACAAGATGATATATTTTTAGTGTTCGATGACATTTGTTTAATACAGGTTGAACCTTTTCGTAGTACATGATGAACATCTTTTTAGTACAGGATGAACGTTTTTTTAATACGCAGCCAACTAAATACTTAAAAATACAGTGAATATCTCCTAAATACGTGATGAGCATTTTCTAAATATACAGTGAATATCTCCTAAATATATGACTGCCATTTACCAATTACGTGATCAACATTTTTAAAATATGTGACGACCATTTCTTATGACGCGGTGAACAATTTTCGGAAAGTAAATATTTTATAAACACAAAAAATTAGCAAACAAAATATTTAAAAAATACAAAAAATTGGTTAAGGACAAGAAGACAATCGGGTGGCGGAGAAAGAAAAAAAAGGAACTCTTCGGTCACGAGAAAGCTAAAGAGTGCTCTTCGGCCTGGTTTAGGCCAACGGCCATGCAACTTCGGCCCGGCAAAAACCTAAGCGAGACCAAAGAGTGCCCTTTCGGTCTAAGCAAGACCGAAGACTACTCTTCAACCTAAGCGAGACCAAAGACTAGCTTTTCAGCTTTAGTAAGGCCGACGGGGTCATAATTTTTTTTAAAAATGAATTAGGGCATACATTTTTCGAATTTGTTAAAATAATAATAATAATATTTTTTTTAAAAAAATCGTTTGGTTGCCCGCATTAGGCCCAACGAGGCCAGCGCGGGATAAAATTGGCATGTTTGGTTGTTTGGCCTGCATCTTCTTTTCAGGCCACAAGGAACTTAAAGCATCCCTGGGCGGCTGGGCCTGTCCTCGGGGAACCGATCGAATCGGCGATTTTCGGCGAGCCAGGCTCGCTCGAGCCACCGTGCCCCTGCACTGCATTCATCGAGAAGCGCGGGACACGGACGGGGCGTCTCATAACTCCCCCTTCTCTCTCGTGTCACCGCTCACTCTCCATTCACACCGCTCTCTCTCATTCTCCTCACAGCCCTTTGTGCTCTCCTTCGATGGCCCGCCCGCCGCCCCCTCTCCCCCATCATAACCGGCAGGAACCCAATCCAAGACCGGTGGGTGGTCGGCCTTGCTTACAGCGGCCACCGATGACGACCATCCGCTTGACGTCCCCCTTCTGCACCACACCTCGTCCTCCGGCCAATGTGGTGTCGGCCGCTCCGGCTTCACCTCTTCAGCCGGACCCGGTGGTCAAGGGTTCAGTTGTGCCGTCGGAGGGGGCCCCATTGGGTGCGCCGATGTTCGGAACCCTAGTGGCCGGAGGGGGTGTTTTACCCTCATTCGGGTTTTTTCTTCGGGGAGCAAGACAGGGCCATGGACGACGACACCCACTTTGTCTACCTTCCGCGTCACCAGGAGCACCGGCACATCAGTGATGGCACTGGGCATGGCTGGCTCATTCTCTTCGGGCGGCTCCACGTTCCCGTCGGGGTTTCCTCCTCGGTCGGCCTACGCTCCAACTGCACCAGTTCCGACAATTTTCTTTGTTTCCCCTTTGCTCGTAGATGTAGATTAGGGTTTGCTCTTAGTGAATAATAGGCATGGATTGCGATGTGATTTCAGTTGAATCGATTTGAATCCAATCAATTGGTGTTGACTGATAGTGTAGATGGGCATTGCCTCGGATGTGGATGTAATATTGGTGCTTGTTTCCTAGATTTGTGCTTGCTACATTGCTAGTCAACCGTGCTTGTTGCTCATGCTACATTGGTAGTCAATTGTGTCGGTTGTTCATGCTTGATTGGTAGTCAATCGTGCTGGTTGTTCATGCTAGATTTGTGGTTGCTCTTTGTTTATGCTGCACAAGGGGTACTGCCATTGATTCATGCCGATCGTAGTTAGGATTTCTGCATGGTTGCATGAGTGAAATGTGTCGCTAGTACACTAACTCAAACTGGATGTACACTTTAGTCCACAAACTCGGGAATTGAACGACTTAGACCATAAACTCAACATTTCGATCAAATAAGGCCAGAACCAATCCGGATGAAAAAAAACCGAGCACGTGGCTGCCACATCAGCGTTTCCTAGACCACTCGTAAACTAACTTATTTTTACAGGGATATATCTGCAAATTCCTTGGTCTTTCCTCAGACATTGTTGATTGTCAGTGGAGGAAAAAATATGTTATAAAACATTGTGTTGGCCGGAATTTAAAACCAGCCCCTTGGGCGTTGGCAACTAACTTACTAACCATCGTGACATCAAAGTAATTGTGTTTTATCGTTCAACTCACAATGTATATACTCAGTAATCCACATTCAATTTAGACCTTCTACATATTAACCCAAGCATAAATTGTAATGGCATGCTGATTTGGCCGGCACATGGTGTTTTCTTTCTCCCGTGTCAGTTTTGGCCTTAACTGATCAAATTAATGAGTTTATGGCCTAAATCGATCAATTCCCAAGTTCGTGGCCTAAAGCGTGCAATCAATTTGAGTTAATGGACTAGTGACACATTTCACTCTGGTTGCATTATGCGCATGGTGATTAGTGTAGCTAGGACAAATGTGCATGCTCATCTACGTTGTCGGACCAATGTGTTTGCTCCTATAAGTTGTTGCCATATCTGAATGCCGCCAAATGTGGAAGTGGCACTGATAAGTGGTAGTTGCTAAACATGCAGTGCTATGTTTAGATCATAGCACTGATGATTGGCAAGTTTCATTGATCAGTGGCAATTGCACTCGGGCAAGTGCCACTGATCATACGCAGTTGCCAATAGATCATGAAGACGGAGTGGGACGTACTCGGTGAAGGAGCGCAAGTCGTGGCTAGCGCCGAGGGCACCGAGGACCTGATCCCGACGAACCGGTGGCTCAAAACAGTGAGCTTGCATGACAAGGAAGCTTCATGAGCCAGCCACAAACACGGGGACGATCTCCAAGGACTAGACACAAACATGGGGTATGAGAGCCACTTCGCTTCTACGTTCAGATCAAGGACATGCGGGATCTCTCCATGCTCATAATCCCGCCCAAGTTCACAATGGTGATGAAGCAGTGGTTGGTGATTAAGCCCCCTCGCGTCGCCAGGCTATCAGCGAACAAGTGGTGCGAGTTCTGGGTTTAGGTCCAGAACTTCCAGGGTCAAATGGTCCTTGGTAGGGGCTTACAGTACTTATGTCGCTGCCATAGGATTGGCCCCGGTGATCTCCTCGTCCTGAGGATCTCCGGGCTTGACCTCAAGGTGCAGATCTACAACCAGAACACCTCCATCATGTGAAGGGCTTGCTGCATTAGGCACAGTTGCATCAGCAACATGAGTCGGGCTTTAGATTGCGAGTTAGTATGAAGTATTTAGTATGAACTTATTAGTGGTGATACTCAAAACTTCTGTTGTGCAACTGTCCATATTTTGCTGAGAGATCAGCACCATGGTGTGAAGGAGGGGGCAAGGGATGCCCATGATGTCTTAAAACTTATCCCTCCCATGATGTCTTAAAACTTACCCCCTACTACTAGTATGCATAATTAACTTTTATTTAACCTGTTGTTTATCGTTTGTTTATCTGTCATGTGCTATGGATTAGGTAGTGTTGTTCTTATATGTTCTGCCTACTGTTGTGTCTACCGTTGGCCACCACATTTGAAGAGCAGACATGCACACATCCAAACAACTATGGTTTGCATCTGCTCACCCCTGAAGCACATATGCGTGCAACCAAACAGTTGGCCTTAAAATAGCCACTCATGCAATGCGGGCAACCAATCAACATGCAGATGTTGGTTTTTCCCTGTTTTCACTCAGCCAGGCTTAACTGGGTCAAGTGTGCAATGCCGGAAAATTTGTAGATGACAACCAAACACACGCTATGGTGACGAGAGATGCATGCCTTTGTGGCAACAACAAAAAAACTGTAATGTGCCCTGCAATTTTATTCATAGGTTCCTTCGTGTGTTCAGCGATTACTCTTACTAGGTGGCTTGTTATATCCATGGTGTACATTATAAATAGGGATGTAAATAGCAAATAAACGGCGTCCAAAAGTCCCATTTAGTTATCTTTAGCTAGCTCGATAGTTCATTTTCTATAAATAAATTAATTATTGAACTATTCGACCATAAGTGAGTTTAAATGGGGTTAAACGAGGCCCGGTTTACATCCCTAACTATAAAGGGAAAATACAACTAAAAAGTTACGCAAACTACATATAATATTTTTTATGAATTACTTTTAAAGTATGATCTTAGTTTATGACATGACAACTGCAACATGAACTTAAACGAGAAATTATTTAACTATACAAACATTTATGAAACACGAGTGAATATTCCTCAAAGCGCTACCACTCTTGCAAGCCTTCATGGCCGACGCTAAAGGTACTGATCCACTCATGGTAGTGTTTACAAATAATTTTGTAAGTCCTCAAAAACATTTCTAAAAGCTTTTAATCATACCATTTCACAATTATTTTACATAAATATGACATTCAGATACTTAGGCAACACACCTTTTAAATTGGCCACACATAAGTTAATATAAATACCATATTGTTTGGAATTAGCAAATGCATTGCCTACAATATTTTGACCTTATACAAACACGAGAACACAAGCCTCTAGATTAAACTAACATTTTAATCCAACATGAATATGAAAGTAGTAGTGGTTCACCACCCTGTGGTTCCCCTTACGACCCTTGCGGCCACTAGACCATCCATCACTCACCTTGCATCGGGGGCGAACCCTTCCCTCACAACTAATCGGAGACCCATACCATTATGATGGGGAACGTTGCATGGGAAACAAAAAAATTCCTGCTAACACCCAAGATCTATCTATGGAGATGCATAACAACGAGAGGGGAGAGTGTGTCTACGTACCCTCGTAGACTGTTAAGCAAAATCGTATATAACACGGTTGATGTAGTCGTACTCTTCACAATCCAATCGCGATCCAATCCGATCTAGCGCCGAACGGACGGCACCTCTGCGTTCAGCACACGTGCGGCTCGATGACGTCTCCTCCTTCTTGATCCAGCAAGCGAGGGAGGATAAGTAGATGGGATCTCAACCAGCACGATGGTGTGGTGGAGATGGTGATGGAGCAATCCCGGCAGGGCTTCACCAAGCGCTACCGTAGATGCGATCTGAGGAGAAGATGGAGTAACAGGAGAGGAAGGGCTGCTACCGGGGCGTAGGGATTGGTGTGTGCAGCCCTCCCCTCCCCTCCACTATATATAGGAGGCAAGGGGCAGGAGGGGGCGCAACCCTAACCCCTCTTCCAAGGGAGGGGGTGGCGGCGGAGGAGTCCTCCCTCCCCAAGGCACCTCCGAGGTGCCTTGCCCCTCAAGGTTTCTACCCCCTAGCTGCATGGGCCCTTGGGGGACTGGCCCAATAAGGCTAGGGTGCCCCCCTACAGCCCATGCTGGACTATAGGGCGTGGTGGAACCTTCCATGGACTTCCGGACCCCTCCAGAATCCTCTGGAACCTTCCAGAAGCTTCCCGGTACAATACCGGCAAAACCCGAAACTTTTCCGGTAGCCAAAATACGACTTCCCATATATAAATGTTTACCTCCGAACTATTCCGGAGCTCCTCGTGACGGTACGGGCTCTCATCTGGGACTCTGAACAACAATCGGTCACCAACTTATATATCCCAATACTACTCTAGTGTCACCGAACATTAAGCGTGCGTACCCTACGGGTTCGAGAATCATGTAGACATGACCGAGACACCTCTCCGACTAATAACCAATAGCGGGACCTGGATGCCCATAGTGGCTCCTACATATTCCACAAAGATCTTCATCGGTCGAACCACGATGTAAAGGATTCAGTTAATATCGTATGCAGTTCCCTTTGTCCATCGGTATGTTACTTGCCCGAGATTCGATCGTCGGTATCTCCATACCTAGTTCAATCTCATTACCGTGAAGTCTCTTTACTCGTTCCGTAATACAAGATCTCATCGGATGAACCATGATGTCGGGGATTCAATTAATCCCGTATACAATTCCCTTTGTCCATCGGTATGTTACTTGCCCGAGATTCGATCGTCGGTATCCCTATACCTTGTTCAATCTCGTTACCGGCAAGTCTCTTTACTCGTTCCGTAACACATGATCCTGTGACTAACTCCTTAGTCACATTGAGCTCATTATGATGATGTATTACCGAGTGGGCCCAGAGATACCTCTTCGCCACACGGAGTGACAAATCCCAGTCTCGATTCGTGCCAACCCAACAGACACTTTCGGAGATACCTGTAGTGCACCTTTATAGTCACCCAGTTACGTTGTGACGTTTGATACACCCAAAGCATTCCTACGGTAACCGGGAGTTGCACAATCTCATGGTGTAAGGAAATGATACTTGACATTAGAAAAGCTCTAGCAGACGAACTACACGATCTTGTGCTATGCTTAGGATTGGGTCTTGTCCATCACATCATTCTCCTAATGATGTGATCCCGTTATCAACGACATCCAATGTCCATGGTCAAGAAACCATGACCATCTATTGATCAACGAGCTAGTCAACTAGAGGCTCACTAGGGACATGGTGTGGTCTATGTATTCACACATGTATTACGGTTTCCGGTTAATACAATTATAGCATGAACAATAGACAATTATCATGAACAAGGAAATATAATAATAACCATTTTATTATTGCCTCTAGGGCATATTTCCAACAGTCTCCCACTTGCACTAGAGTCAATAATCTAGTTACATTGTGATGAATCGAACACCCATAGAGTTCTGGTGCTGATCATGTTTCGCTCGTGGAAGAGGTTTAGTCAACGGATCTGCGACATTCAGATCCGTATGTACTTTACAAATATCTATATCTCCATCCTGAATGTAACCACGAATGGAGTTGAAGCGACGCTTGATGTGCTTGGTCTTCGTGTGAAACCTGGGCTCCTTGGCAATGGCAATAGCTCCAGTGTTGTCACAGAAGAGAGTCATCGGGCCCGACGCATTGGGAATCACTCCTAGGTCGGTGATGAACTCCTTCATCCAGACTCCTTCCTGCGCTGCTTCCGAAGCAGCTATGTACTCCGCTTCACATGTAGATGCCGCCACGACGCTTTGCTTGCAACTGCACCAACTGACTGCCCCACCATTCAAAATATACACGTATCCGGTTTGTGACTTGGAGTCATCCGGATCTGTGTCGAAGCTAGCATCGACGTAACCCTTTACGACGAGCTCTTCGGCACCTCCATAAACGAGAAACATATCCTTAGTCCTTTTCAGGTACTTAAGGATATTCTTGACCGCTGTCCAGTGTTCCATTCCGGGATCACTTTGGTACCTCCCTACCAAACTTATGGCAAGGTTCACATCAGGTCTGGTACACAGCATGGCATACATAATAGAGCCTATGGCTGAGGCATAGGGGATGACACTCATCTTTTCTCTATCTTCTGCCGAGGTCGGGCATTGAGCTGTGCTCAATCTCACACCTTGCAATACAGGCAAGAACCCCTTCTTGGACTGATCCATATTGAACTTCTTCAATATCTTGTCAAGGTATGTGCTTTGTGAAAGACCAATGAGGCGTCTCGATCTATCTCTATAGATCTTGATGCCCAATATGTAAGCAGCTTCTCCAAGGTCCTTCATTGAAAAACACTTATTCAAGTAGGCCTTTATGCTTTCCAAAAGTTCTATATCATTTCCCATCAACAATATGTCATCCACATATAAAATGAGAAATGCTACAGAGCTCCCACTCACTTTCTTGTAAATACAGGCTTCTCCATAAGTCTGTATAAACCCAAACACTTTGATCACCTCATCAAAGCGAATGTTCCAACTCCGAGATGCTTGCACCAGCCCATAGATGGAGCGCTGGAGCTTGCATACCTTGTCAGCATTCTTAGGATCGACAGAACCTTCCGGCTGCATCATATACAATTCTTCCTTAAGGAAACCGTTAAGGAATGCCGTTTTGACGTCCATTTGCCAGATCTCATAATCATAAAATGCGGCAACTGCTAACATGATTCAGACGGACTTCAGCATCGCTACGGGTGAGAAAGTCTCATCGTAGTCAACTCCTTGAACTTGTCGATAACCCTTAGCGACAAGCCGAGCCTTATAGACGGTCACATTACCATCCGCGTCAGTCTTCTTCTTAAAGATCCATTTATTTTCTATGGCTTGCCGATCATTGGGCAAGTCCACCAAAGTCCATACTTTGTTCTCATACATGGATCCTATCTCGGATTTCATGGCTTCAAGCCATTTGTTGGAATCCGGGCCCGCCATGGCTTCTTCATAGTTCGAAGGTTCACCGTTGTCTAACAACATGATTTCCAGGACAAGGTTGCCGTACCACTCTGGTGCAGAATGTGTCCTCGTGGACCTACGAAGTTCAGTAGTAACTTGATCCGAAGTTTCATGATCATAATCATTAACTTCCTCTCTAGTCGGTGCAGGCACCACAGAAACATTTCCCTGCGCTGCGCTACTCTCCGGTTCGAGAGGGGGTATAATTACCTCATCAAGTTCTACTTTCCTCCCACTTACTTCTTTCGAGAGAAACTCTTTCTCTAGAAAGGATCCATTCTTGGCAACAAAGATCTTGCCTTCGGATCTGAGGTAGAAGGTATACCCAATAGTTTCCTTAGGGTATCCTATGAAGTAGCACTTTTTCGATTTGGGTTCGAGCTTTTCAGGTTGAAGTTTCTTGACATAAACATCGCATCCCCAAACTTTCAGAAACGACAGCTTAGGTTTCTTCCCAAACCATAATTCATACGGTGTCGTCTCAACGGATTTAGACGGTGCCCTATTTAAAGTGAATGCGGCAGTCTCTAATGCATATCCCCAAAATGATAGCGGTAAATCAGTAAGAGACATCATAGATCGCACCATATCCAATAGAGTGTGATTCCGACGTTCGGACACACCATTACGCCGAGGTGTGCCAGGCGGCGTGAGTTGTGAAACAATTCCACATTTCCTCAAGTGCGTGCCAAACTCGTGACTCAAATATTCTCCTCCACGATCAGATCGTAAGAACTTTATTTTCTTGTCACGTTGATTCTCTACCTCACTCTGAAATTCCTTGAACTTTTCAAAGGTCTCAGACTTGTGTTTCATTAAGTAGACATACCCATATCTGCTTAAGTCATCAGTGAGGGTGAGAACATAACGATAGCCACCGCGAGCCTCAACGCTCATTGGACCGCATACATCGGTATGTATTATTTCCAACAAGTTGGTTGCTCGCTCCATTGTTCCGGAGAACGGAGTCTTAGTCATCTTGCCCATGAGGCATGGTTCGCACGTGTCAAATGATTCATAATCAAGAGACTCCAAAAGTCCATCTGCATGGAGTTTCTTCATGCGTTTGACACCAATATGACCAAGGCGGCAGTGCCACAAGTATGTGGGACTATCATTATCAACCTTACATCATTTGGTATTCACACTAAGAATATGTGTAACATCACGTTCGAGATTCAATAAAAATAAACCATTGACCAGCGGGGCATGACCATAAAACATATCTCTCATATAAATAGAACAACCATTATTCTCGGATTTAAATGAGTAGCCATCTCGCATCAAACGAGATCCAGATACAATGTTCATGCTCAAAGCTGGTACTAAATAACAATTATTGAGGTTTAAAACTAATCCCGAAGGTAGATGTAGAGGTAGCGTGCCAACGGCGATCACATCGACCTTGGAACCATTCCCGACGCGCATCGTCACCTCGTCCTTCGCCTGTCTCCGCTTATTCCGCAGCTCCTGTTTTGAGTTACAAATGTGAGCAACCGCACCGGTATCAAATACCCAGGAGCTACTACGAGCGCTGGTAAGGTACACATCAATAACATGTATATCATATATACCTTTGACGTTGCCGGCCTTCTTATCCGCTAAGTACTTGGGGCAGTTCCGCTTCCAGTGACTGGTTCCCTTGCAATAAAAGCACTCAGTCTCAGGCTTGGGTCCATTCTTGGGCTTCTTCCCGGCAACTGATTTACCGGGCACGGCAACTGCTTTGCCGTCCTTCTTGAAGTTCTTCTTACCCTTGCCTTTCTTGAAACTGGTGGTCTTATTCACCATCAACACTTGATGTTCCTTTTTGATTTCCACCTCCGCTGATTTTAGCATCGAATATAACTCAGGAATGGACTTCTCCATCCCTTGCATATTGAAGTTCATCACAAAGCTCTTGTAGCTAGGTGGAAGCGACTGGAGGATTCTGTCAATAACCGAGTCATCCGGAAGATTAACTCCCAGCTGAGACAAGCGGTTGTGCAACCCAGACATTTTGAGTATGTGCTTGCTGACAGAATTATTTTCCTCCATCTTACAACTGAAGAACTTGTCGGAGACTTCATATCCGGGCATGAGCTTGGAAAACCATTCTCAGCTCTTGGAACATCTCATATGCTCCGTGTTGCTCAAAACGCTTTTGGAGCCCCGGTTCCAAGCTGTAAAGCATGCCGCACTGAACCAGGGAGTAATCATCACTACGCGACTGCCAGGAGTTCATAACGTCTTGAGTTACTGGGAAAATGGGTGCGTCACCTAGCGGTGCATCAAGGACATATGCTTTCTTGGAAGCTATGAGGATGATCCTCAAGTTACGGACCCAGTCCGTATAGTTGCTTCCATCGTCTTTCAGTTTGGTTTTCTCTAGGAACGCGTTGAAGTTGTGGGCAACATTAGCGTGGGCCATTGGATCTACAAGATAGATTGTAAAGACAATTTTAGACTAAGTTCATGATAATTGAGTTCATCTAATCAAATTATTTAATGAACTCCCACTCAGATAGACATCCCTCTAGTCATCTAAGTGATACATGATCCATATAGACTAGGCCGTGTCCGATCATCACGTGAGACGGACTAGTCATCAATGGTGAACATCTCCATGTTGATCGCATCTACTATACGACTCATGTTCGACCTTTCGGTCTCGTGTTCCGAGGCCATGTCTGTACATGCTAGGCTCGTCAAGTCAACCTAAGTGTTTTGCGCGTGTAAATCTGGCTTACACCCGTTGTATGCGAACGTTAGAATCTATCACACCCGATCATCACGTGGTGCTTCGAAACAACGATCCTTCGCAATGGTGCACACTTAGGGGGAACACATTTCTTGAAATTTTAGTGAGGGATCATCTTATTTATGCTACCGTCGTTCTAAGCAAATAAGATGTAAAAACATGATAAACATCACATGCAAATCATAAAGTGACATGATATGGCCAATATCATCTTGCGCCTTTGATCTCCATCTTCGGGGCGCGGCATGATCACCATCGTCACCGGCACGACACCATGATCTCCATCATCGTGTCTTCATGAAGTTGTCTCGCCAACTATTACTTTTACTACTATGGCTAACGGTTAGCAATAAAGTAAAGTAATTACATGGCATTTTTGATTGACACGCATGTCATACAATAAATTAAGACAACTCCTATGGCTCCTGCCGGTTGTCATACTCATCGACATGCAAGTCGTGATTCCTATTACAAGAACATGATCAATCTCATACATCACATATATTTCATCACATCCTGTTGGCCATATCACATCACATAGCATACCCTGCAAAAACAAGTTAGACGTCCTCTAATTGTTGTTGCAAGTTTTACGTGGCTGCTATGGGTTTCTAGCAAGAACGTTTCTTACCTACGCAAAAGCCACAACGGTGATATGCCAATTTCTATTTACCCTTCATAAGGACCCTCTTCATCGAATACGATCCGACTAAAGTGGGCGAGACAGACACCCGCTAGCCACCTTATGCAACAAGTGCATGTCAGGCGGAGGAACCAGTCTCACGTAAGCGTACGTGTAAAGTCGGTCCGGGCCGCTTCATCCCACAATGCCGCCGAATCAAGATAGGACTAGTAACGGCAAGCAAATTGACCAAATCATCGCCCACAACTACTTGTGTTCTACTCGTGCATAGAATCTACGCATAGACCTAGCTCATGATGCCACTGTTGGGGAACATAGTAATAATTCAAAAAAATCCTACGTGTCACCAAGATCAATCTAGGAGATGCTAGCAACGAGAGAGAGGGAGTGCATCTTCATACCCTTGAAGATCGCTAAGCGGAAGCGTTGCAAAGAACGCGGTTGATGGAGTCGTACTCGCGGCGATTCAAATCGCGGAAGATCCGATCCAAGCGCCGAAAGGACGGCGCCTCTGCGTTCAACACACGTACAGCCCGGGGACGTTTCCTCCTTCTTGATCCAGCAAGGGGAGAGGAGAAGTTGAGGGAGAGCTCCGGCAGCACGACGGCGTGGTGGCGGTGGAGCTCGTGGTTCTCCGGTAGAGCTTCGCTAAGCACTACGGAGGAGGAGGAGGTGTAGGAGGGGGGAGGGCTGCGCCAGGGGCAAGGGGTGCAGCTCCCATGCGCCTCCCCACTATATATAGGGGTGGAGGGGGCTGGTTTCTTGCCCTCCAAGTCCATTGGGGCGTTGGCAAAGGTGGGAGGAAAGAAATCCCATCCTTTCCCTTCCCCACCGATTGTTATCCCCCCTTTTTAGGGATCTTGATCTTATCCCTTCGGGATATGATCTTATTCCTACTAAGGGGGGATCTTGGTGCGCCTTGACCAGGGGTGTGGGGCCTTGCCCCCACTACCCACGTTCATGTGGGTCCCCTCATGCAGGTGGGCCCCACTCCGGAACCTTCTAGAACCTTCTCGGTACAATACCGAAAAATCCCGAACATTTTCCGGTGGCCAAAATAGGACTTCCCATATATAAATCTTTACCTCCGGACCATTCCGGAACACCTCGTGATGTCCGGGATCCCATCCGAGACTCCGAACAACTTTCGATAACCACATACAATTCCCATTACAACTCTAGCGTCACCGAACCTTAAGTGTGTAGACCCTACGGGTTCGGGAACCATGCAGACATGACCGAGACACCTCTCCGGCCAATAACCAATAGCGGGATCTGGATACCCATATTGGCTCCCACATGTTCCACGATGATCTCATCGGATGAACCACGATGTCGGGGATTCAATTAATCCCGTATACAATTCCCTTTGTCCATCGGTATGTTACTTGCCCGAGATTCGATCGTCGGTATCCCTATACCTTGTTCAATCTCGTTACCGGCAAGTCTCTTTACTCGTTCCGCAACACATGATCCCGTGACTAACTCCTTAGTCACATTGAGCTCATTATGATGATGTATTACCGAGTGGGCCCAGAGATACCTCTCCGTCACATGGAGTGACAAATCCCAGTCTCAATTCGTGCCAACCCAACAGACACTTTCGGAGATACCTGTAGTGCACCTTTATAGTCACCCAGTTACGTTGTGACGTTTGATACACCCAAAGCATTCCTACGGTATCCGGGAGTTGCACAATCTCATGGTGTAAGGAAATGATACTTGACATTAGAAAAGCTCTAGCAGACGAACTACACGATCTTGTGCTATGCTTAGGATTGGGTCTTGTCCATCACATCATTCTCCTAATGATGTGATCCCGTTATCAACGACATCCAATGTCCATGGTCAGGAAACCATGACCATCTATTGATCAACGAGCTAGTCAACTAGAGGCTCACTAGGGACATGGTGTGGTCTATGTATTCACACATGTATTACGGTTACCGGTTAATACAATTATAGCATGAACAATAGACAATTATCATGAACAAGGAAATATAATAATAACCATTTTATTATTGCCTCTAGGGCATATTTCCAACAAGAAGGTGCAGCAAGACACACATGTATCGTTGCTATTAAGGATAACAAGATGGGGTCTATTCCTACATGAATAGATCTTGTCTACATCATGTCATCGTTCTTATTGCATTACTCCATTTTTTCATGAACTTAATACACTAGATGCATGCTGGATAGCGGTCGATGTGTGGAGTAATAGAGGTAGATGCAGGCAGGAGTCGGTCTATCTATCTTGGACGTGATGCCTATACAATGATCATCGCCTTGGATATCGTCATGACTATTCGATTTTCTATCAATTGCCCAACAGTAATTTGTTCACCCACCGTGCGCTATACTCATGAGAGAAGCCACTAGTGAACCCTACGCCCCCCGGGTCTACTTTTCTATCATATTGCTTTCCGATCTACGTTTTTTGCGATCTTTGTTTTCAGATCTACAAAACCAAAAACCCAAAAATATATTGCTGCTTATTTACTCTTTTTATTTGTGTTCTTGAGAGATCTATCTCTCCTATTTATCACTACCTAGTCTATCTTTTTACCGTAGAGAGATTGACAACCTCTCTTTCGCGTCGGGTTGCAAGTATTTGTTGTTTGTGTGCAGGTGCTGCTTATTGGGTGTTGGTGATCCTCCTACTGGTTCGATAACCTTGGTTTCATAACTGAGGGAAATACTTACCATCGCTGTGCTGCATCATCCCTTCCTCTTTGGGGAAATACCGACGCAGTCCAAGCCATGTCAAAGGAATTACTGGCATCGTTGCCGGGGAGGAAGCGGTCTCTTCAACGTGCCTATCGTAGGCGCCGAGGGGACTCCACCATCATCTACCAGGTTCCTAATCACAAATCTCATCTCCTTGAAATTACATTATTTGCCATTTGCCTCTCGTTTTCCTCTCGCCCACTTCACCAATTCGTCGTTTTATTCGCCCTCTTTTTCGTTTGCTCTTTTTCTTGCCGGATCTCTTCCTTGCTTGCAATCTTGTTTGCGTAGTCACGGTGACTCAAGAGAATACCAAGTTGTGTGATTTTTCCAATACTAATAACAATGATTTTATTAGTATGCCTATTGCTCCTCCCACCACTAGTGCGGAGTCTTGTGATATTAATGCCGCTTTGTTGAATCTTGTCATGAAAGATCAATTTGCCGGTAATCCTAATGAGGATGCCGCGTGCCATCTAAACACTTTCGTTGAATTGTGTGATATGCAAAAGAAAAAAGATGTGGACAATGATATTGTGAAGTTGAAACTATTTCCTTTTTCCTTGCGGGATCGTGCAAAAAATTGGTTTTCCTCTTTGCCTCGCAATAGTATCGATTCTTGGAATAAGTGCAAGGATGCTTTTATCACTAAGTATTTTCCACCCGCAAAAATTATTTCCCTTAGGACGCAAATCTTGAATTTTAAGCTACTTGAGCATGAACATGTTGCCCAATCTTGAGAAAGAATGAAGTTGATGCTAAGAAATTGTCCTACTCATGGTTTAAATCTTTGGATGATCATACAAAAAAATTATGCGGGGTTGAATTTTGTCTCTAGAAATCTTTTAGATTCCGCCGCGGGTGGTACTTTTATGGAGATTACTTTTGATGAAGCTACTAAATTGCTAGATAATATCATGACT
Organism: Elymus sibiricus; assembly: GCA_039707655.1. Lineage (NCBI taxonomy): Eukaryota > Viridiplantae > Streptophyta > Magnoliopsida > Poales > Poaceae > Elymus > Elymus sibiricus. Next base: position 182,019,723 of record CM077669.1, on the reverse strand, counting down.
AATTATTCTCAATGGCATACCGAAAGAGCACCTACTAGTAAAAAAGTTAATTCGGTAGAGGAAATTAGTACTTTGAGTGATAAAGTTGATGCTTTGATGAAATTGGTTGCTAGTAAAAATGCTCCTATTGATCTTAATGATGTGCCTTTGTCTACTTTGATTGAGCAAAATAGTGATTCCGTAGATGTGAATTTTTTCTCGCGCAACAATTTCAATAACAATGCTTATAGAGGTAATTTTAATGCTAGGCCTTTTCCTGGAAATTCCTCTAATAATTATGGTAATTCCTATGGTAATTCCTCTTACAATAATAATAGTAACACCTCTGATCTTGAGAGTAATATTAAAGAATTTATCAATGCGCAAAAGGCTTTCAATACTACGATAGAAGAAAAGTTGAATAAGATTGATGATATGTCTATAAGCATTGATAGAATTTCTCATGATGTTGAAAATCTCAAATTGAAAGCTTTTGTGCCAAGATTGATGAATCTATTAAAGCTTTATATGACTCTATGGATGAAAGTAAGAAAAGAACCGATATGCTTAGAGCTAAAAGAGAAATCTTAGAAAAATCGTCTTCTAGTGATTGCCGTTACAAGAATGATGCAAATCTTAAAGTGATTGGTGTTTCTTCTATTGATTCCTTGTTTAGTAATGTTAAATTGATAATGAAGGGACTGAAGTAGAGTCAACTTTATCTAGAAGGCATCCCAATAATTTGGAGGGTGAAAATCTTGATGAAAATTTTGATAAAAGTGGGTTTGAAGAGGTCAAAACTTTAACTAGTGATGTGCCCACTATCTTGTATTGCAAAGATTTTAATTATGATAGATGCTCTTTGATTGAATGTATTTCTTTGTTGCAATCTATGTTGAATTCACCCCATGCTTATGAGCAAAATAAAGCTTTTACTAAACATATCGTTGATGCCATGATAAAATCTTTTGAAGAAAAGTTGGAGTTGGAGATTTCTATTCCTAGAAAATTGCATGATGAGTGGGAACCTACCATTAAGGTCAAGATTAAAAATTATGAATGCTTTGCTTTGTGTGATTTGGGTGCTCGTGTTTCCATGATTCCGAAATCTCTATGTGATGTGCTTGGTCTTACCAACATTGAAGAATGTTCTCTTAATTTGCACTTGGCGGATTCTACTATTAAAAAGCCTTTGGGAAGAATTAATGATGTTATTATTCTTGCAAATAGGAATTATGTGCCCATTGATTTTATTGTGCTTGATATTGATTGCAATCCGTCTTGTCCCATTATACTTGGTAGACCGTTTTTACGCACTATAGGTGTCGTTATTGATATGAAAGAAGGCAATATTCATTTTCAATTTCCCTTGAGAAAGGGTATGGAACACTTCCCTAGAACAAGAATTAATCCACCATATGAATCAATCATGAGGGCATCCTATGGATCCAAAACCAAAGATGACAATACTTGAATCTATCCAATATGCCTAGCTAGGGGCGTAAAACGATAGCGCTTGTTGGGAGGCAACCCAATGAATAAATAAATTTTTGCTTTTTCCTTTCTGTTTTTGTGTGTTGACACAATTATGCCTCTGTTATGATTGTGTTTTTTTGGTTTATTTAGTGTTTGTGCCAAGTAGAACCGTTAGGATGATTCATAGGATGAGTAGAAGTGATGCTGAATCTGAAACAGTAACTTTGCATCCAGTATATGAATTTTCATTTTTTTCTGGAACGTTATATTGATCTGAAATTTTAACACAGTGTTGCCACACAAATTCCTTATGTTGTCCTAATTTTTCCGAATTTTTAGAGTTACATAAGTATGGGTATAGTACAGATTACTACAGACTGTTCTGTTTGAGACAGATTCTGTTTTTGTTGCATTGTGTGCTTGTTTTGATGAATCTATGGTTTGTATTGGAGGGTATAAGCCATGGTAAAATTAAAATACAGTATATATAATGCAATTATAAAATTTGAATTGGTTTACAACAGTACCTAAAGTAGTGATTTGCTTTCTTATACTAACGGATCTCACGAAGATTTTGTTGAGTTTTGTGTGATTGAAGTTTTCAAGTTTTGGGTGAGATCACGATGGATGAAGGAATAAGGAGTAGCAAAAGCCTAAGCTTGGGGATGCTACCGCACCCCCAAGATATATCCAAAGAGTAACAATCAACTAAGCTTGGGGATGCCCCGAGTGGCATCCCCTCTTTCTTCTAACGACCATCGGTATTTTACTTGGAGCTATATTTTTATTCGTCGCATATCATGTGTTTTGCTTGGAGCATCTTGTATCTTTGCTTGCTTTGTTTGTTAGTTTTTCCTTTGTATCCTTGCTGTACACACCTATTTGAGAAAGCCAAAATCATGCTATGATTTGTTAGAATTGCTCTAGTGCTTCACTTATATCTTTTTGAGCACGGTGTGCTTGGAAACTTTTGTAGAAATACTCTCATGCTTCACTTAGATTAATTTGAGAGTTAGTAAAATTTTGAAGAAATCCTCTCATGCTTCACTTATAACTTTTTGAGATATGAAATCTTTATGCTCATGTGCTTCACTTAAATTTGTTTGAGCTTGCCAAAAAGCGATGGCAATATATGAAACTAGTCCCAAAGTGATAGATATCCAAGGAGGATATAATAAAAACTTTCATGAAGATCATTGGACAAATTAAACTTGATTCCTTGTTATAGTTTTGAAACATGATGATAGTAATATGTGAGTCATGTTAATGAGTAATTATGCTTAGTAGGAATATTGGTGTTAAGGTTTGTGATTCCCTATGCATGCACGAAAGTCAATAGTTATTCAATGAAGTTACATCCTACTTGTGGTGTATTATTCGGTGTTAGTTATGTTCAATGCTCACTTATGTGATTTTTCGTTTCTTGGTTTGGTTGCTTCCCAATCTATTTTTTAGCCTTCATTTGTGCTAAGTAGAAATACTACTTGTGCATCCAAAATCCTTAAACCAAGTTTTACCTTATGAGTCCACCATACCTACCTATATGCGGTATTTCCATGCCGTTCCAAGCAAATTTGTATGTGCCATCTCGAAATTTTCAAAATAAATTTTCTCTTTTGTGTGCCCGTACCGCTCATGAAACGGTGGGGAGTGTCCAATATTTTTCCATGCTAGATGTGTTATTCTCAAGATGAGTGTTTACTCACTTGTCATTGCACGAGAGTGCGGCGGTAATAGGGATGCCCATTCCCGAAATGAAAAAGAAAAAAATATATTTACTTTATGTTGTCAAATAATAAATTCCTTGGAAAGTGTTGGTATGGAAGGCAACCGTGGATACGGCCCGCCATGGAAAGTGAAAGTTTGGTGGAAAAATGAATAAACTTTATTTTCTGTTTGGGAACCGCCTATGATATATCTAGCATGGAAAGTATTGTGAACTACTTTGTTGTTTTCGTTGACAGGAAAAGCATGCCACCCAAAATATTTTTCTCTCTCAATTTAAAACTTTGAGCTCTGGCACCTCTACAAATCCCAACTTCCCTCTGCGAAGGGCCTATCTATTTACTTCATGCAATTTTTATTTTTTACTTTGAGTCTCCATCTTCTCTTATAATCACCAACTAGGGGGCACTATGATCGTACTTGAGCATTGGGAATAGCTAATATTTGAGTGTGTTTCATGAATGGATCAATGATTGAGCATGATGGGCTAGGGATAACTTTCTTTAGTGTTGATATTTTGAAAGACATGGTTGCGTGTTGACATGCTTGAGTACTGAAGTCATTATGTTAAAACTAGACTATTGCTTTGAATCATTTACAAGTCCAAATGTCCATGCTATACAAAGAAGAAAAGAATATAATGAACATGTTAGGCATCATTCCACATCAAAAATTCTGTTTTTATCATTTACCTACTCGAGGACGAGTAGGAATTAAGCTTGGGGATGCTGATACGTCTCCAACGTGTCTATAATTTTTGCTTGTTCCATGCTGTTATATTATCATTCTTGGATGTTTTACAATCATTTAATTACAACTTTATATCATTTTTTGGGACTAACCTATTGACATAGTGCCAAAGTGCCAGTTGTTGTTTTTGCTTGTTTTTTACTTCGCAGAAAATCAGTACCAGACGGAGATAAAACGCTGCGGGATTTTTGTGGATTTTTACGGACCAGAAGAAACCAGATGGGCCAAAGAACACCAGAAGAGGGGGCCCAGGGTGGCCAGCCCCCACCAGGGCGCGCCAGAGGCCCCCTGGCGCGGCCTGGTGGGTGCTGGGCTCCTCGGGCACCCCCTCAACCGACTATCGTGCCTATAAATTCTCTGGAAATCCAAAAACCCTAGAGGAGTCGACGAAACACAATGTCAGCCGCCGCAAGTTCCAGAACCGCGAGATCTAATCTAAACATCATCACGGAGGGGTTCATCTTCTTCATAGGTGCCTCTCCGATGATGCGTGAGTAGTCCACGATAGACCTACGGATCCGTAGGCAGTAGCTAGATGGCTTCTTCTCTCTCTCTTATGATTCTCAATACAATGGTCTCTTGGAGACCTATTTGATGTAAACTTTTGCGGTGTGTTTGTTGGGATCCGATGAATTTTGAGTTCATGATCAGTTTCTATCCATGGATATTATTTGAGTCTTCTTTGATCTCTTATACGCATGATTACTTATAGCCTCGTATTTCTTCTTTGAATCTTTGGTTTAGTTAGGCCAACTAGATAGATTTTTATTGCCATGGGAAGAGGTGCTTTGTGATGGGTTTGATCTTGCGGTGTTCTTTCCCAGTGACAGCAGGGGCAGCAAGACACGCTTGTATCGTTGCTATTAAGGATAACAAGATGGGGTCTATTCCTACATGAATAGATCTTGTCTACATCATGTCATCGTTCTTATTGCATTACTCCGTTTTTCCATAAACTTAATACACTAGATGCATGCTGGATAGCGGTCGATGTGTGGAGTAATAGAGGTAGATGCAGGCAGGAGTCGATCTATCTATCTTGGACGTGATGCCTATATAATGATCATCGCCTTGGATATCGTCATGACTATTCGATTTTCTATCAATTGCCCAACAGTAATTTGTTCACCCACCGTGCGCTATACTCATGAGAGAAGCCACTAGTGAACCCTACGGCCCCCGGGTCTACTTTTCTATCATATTGCTTTCCGATCTATGTTTTTTGCAATCTTTGTTTTTAGATCTACAAAACCAAAAACCCAAAAATATATTGCTGCTTATTTACTCTTTTTATTTGTGTTCTTGAGAGATCTATCTCTCCTATTTATCACTACCTAGTCTATCTTTTTACCGTAGAGAGATTGACAACCTCTTTTTCGCGTCGGGTTGCAAGTATTTGTTGTTTGTGTGCAGGTGCTGCTTATTGGGTGTTGGTGATCCTCCTACTGGTTCGATAACCTTGGTTTCATAACTAAGGGAAATACTTACCGTCGCTGTGCTGCATCATCCCTTCCTCTTTGGGGAAATACCGACGCAGTCCAAGCCACGTCACATGGCAGCGGTACAACCAGTGGAGTGGGTGGTACAACCGGAATATTGTAATATAGCGGTACAATCGCCCAGCAACCGACCAACCACCGCACCTCAACAGAACCTGAGGCGGTGGTTCCTCCCCGGTGCAACCGCTTGGTCCGGGCGCTGGTCAGGGCAAAGTCCCGAGCGGTACAACCGCTCGGGACACCGGTAGTACCAGCTATTTTAATATAGCGGTACAACCGGCCCACGTCCGCCCAACAACTGCAGCTCAACAGAACCGTGTCCGGTTGGAGCCCGATGCTGGGCCGGTTCAACCGCCCAGGGCTGCCACCCTGGGTCACCCAGCTGCAGGCAATACAACCGCCCGGAGGCGGCGGTACAATCGCTGGGACCACTCAGTGGCAGCACCCCCAGGGTATCACCCCTGGAGTGGTGGTCAAACCAAATGACCATAGCGAGCGGTGCAACCGGTCGGGATAGTGGAAAAACCGGCATGCATGGAAGGAAAGAAGGGCCTTTCTCTCTCTGATGGGAAGGAACGAGGTGGGTGCTAAGGATGTGATAGAGTATTGATTCACCCCATGACCTTCCATTGTGGATTCCCTCTTAATAGTATGGGATCCCTACGACCAAGGAAAATAAACACGTAGAGAACACCGTCTTCGATCTTTTCCGTCTGAAGGGAATGCCAAACCGTCTAGTGTCTCACACACAATACCTGTATAACTTGACACACGGTTAGATCATAGTGAGTTTTCATCATCACCAAAACACTAGGGTAAGAGAATGCCCTTACAATCTCCCCCTTTTTGGTGGATGATGACAACAACACGATTTGCATTGATGATCTATAAAATAAAAGTGGAGCTCCCCCTCAATGTGTGCACCAGATGAGACATGTGCAAGAATTGGAGCCCCCCCCCTTGATTTTATAGACCAACCAATGGGTACAATAAAAAATCATTAAGGAGCAATTGTACGAGATAATAAGTAGAGCTTAATAGCAAGGGCATGATTAATCTCAGACTCTACTGATAGAGCTTAATAGCAAGGGCACGATTAATCTCAGACTCTATTGAAACGCAAATAGTCTTCACATAAGATAGGTTCATAACCGACTAAGAGCAAATAAGAGTTCAACTGGGAAGACGCAAAGAGAAAATGACAGACAACCACGCAACACCCATGCAAATCCCGTCATAATGTAACGCTCTCCCCCTTTGGCATCAAGACACCAAAAAGGAAAAGAGTTATGCTAATGCCCCAGAACTCAGTAGACCTCCTCATACTCATCATACTCCCTGGAATCATCATCATCAGATCCATCCCCATCATCATCATGATCATCGTCATCATCCTCTGGAATGTCACCAGTAGGAGCAGCAGAGGAGGTGGAAGGCTGACCAGTGATCTCATCATCAGTCCAAGTGCTATGCTCGGAGATCCACTTCTCTTCAGGGGTGATGGTCTTCTCAGAGCCACTTGCTACCTGAAGGTGAAGAGCCCGCATAATATGAATCTGTCTGCGTCTGGCCATCTTCTCATTGACATGGGCTTCATAGAGCTTCTTCTGAACATGAGTCTGGAGGCAAAAAGTCTTCTTAATCTTGGCGGTGAGCATAGTGACCAAATATGGCTTGGCCCCGGCAGGAAGCTCAAAATCACTGTCACTGGAGGTAACATAGACATCCTCAGGGGGGTCAACAGGAAAGCGAGGCTCGGAATGCTTCTTCTTCCGGAGTTTCTTGACCTCATTGTCGGTGTCAAAACTGGCGGATCTCAGGTAAGGGGTCCCGAGCTATGAGTTTAGGATCGATGGGTAACAGGAGGCGAAGAAGACGATGTTTACCCAGGTTCGGGCCCTCCTATGGAGGTAAAACCCTACGTCATGCTTGGTTGTATTGATGTGTATGTAGATTACATAGTCGATCTACCATGAGATCAAGTAGCCAAAACCCTAGACGAGCTTGTCTGCCCTCTACGATCTAAACCCCTCAGTTTATATAGACACCAGGGGTACCTAGGGTTTACACATGATAAGTCTCCAGCCGGAAGTAAAGACGCTGATCCCCTCATCTTGACTTGGAGTTCACGCCGCGTCTTCGAAGGTTTCCTTCTAGAATACGGGGTCGCCGCATAGCCCGGTCCTTCCTGCGATAATCAGAGAGCGGCCCACCAAGCCGGCCTATGAGAGATAGGTCGGCGGCCAGAGGACCCCTTAGTCCAGGACTCCCTCAGTAGCCCCCGAACTAGCCCCCAACGCCAGGGGTCATGACACTAGCAGCTTCGTGTGATCAAAGTCGTCGGCTTGCAGGGTGAGTTCTTTTCCCCCTTTATAATCGGTTGGCTTTAGTCCGGACGCCGATGATATGTAATTATCCGAACATGTAGTTATCCGGATGCCATACGTCGCTTAACCTCGAAGGCCAAACGTCAAAGTGTGAATAGTATTTCCTGACAACCTTTCTGACGAAGGGTCATGGCCTACCATGACCACTGAGCCGGTTACATAAACTCAATTCGTGGTTCGAGGCCGTTTCTCCATTGGCACGTCTTATCGACGTGTAGATCGTGTCCCGTTTCTTGCGGGATATGATCAATCCCCTGGGTTATCCCACGCTCGCATAACGACATGATTGTTTTGGGAAGTGGCGAGGCCTGCGGCGCAGTAAAAGGGAGGCTCTTAGTATTACGGCACCCCATAAAAGGGAGAAAATCCCCAAGGCCTATTCACGCTTGCAAATTCGCACCCTCTGCCTCCTCAACCTTCCCAAGCTCCGAGAGCCCAGATCTAGTTCTTCCTCAATCTTCCCTCCGAGTTCGGCCATGGCTGGTTCAGGCTCCATGGGCAAGTGGGAGGCCTCCTCCGTCACCGACAACGACATTCGGGAGCTAAAGCGTGCCGGCTACCTCTCCGCCAACATCGCCCACCGCGCTCCAGAGGCGAATCAGGTGGTTCCCACACCGAACCCGGGCGAGAGGGTGCTGTTCGTCCCCCATTTCATCCGGGGACTGGGCTTTCCGATCCACCCCTTCGTCAGGGGCCTCATGTTCTTTTACGGGTTGGATTTCCATGACCTCCCCCCGAACTCCTTCATGCACATCTCGACGTTCATCATCATCGGCGAAGCCTTCCTGCGGGTACAACCGCACTTCGGCCTGTGGCTCAAAGTGTTCAACGTCAAGATGAAGACAGTTACGGGCGCACATGCGGATTGTGGAGGTGCGGTAATCAGCAAGCTCCCCCGTGTCGAGTGGCCGGACGGCACCTTTATCGACACGCTCAAGATCTGGCAAAAGGAGTGGTTCTACATCACCGAACCAAGGAGCGCGGACTGCGTGGCTCCTGCCAAGTTCAGATCCGGATCCCCCGCGAGGCTAACCTCGTGGCTCAAGAAAGGCCTTGACATGGGGTTGGCCGCAGAGGTAAAGTCGCTGCAGAAGCGCATCTCCACGATGATTGAGGCCAAAATTGAGCTGGTCAACGTGATCCAGGTCATGCTCCGCTGCCGCCTCCTCCCCTGCCAGCACCGGGCCTCCCCAATGTGGGCTTCCCAGCTCGAGGACCCGGCTACCGTGCGTCAATTCTTCTGCACTACCCACGAGAAATTGTGGAAAGTGCTGTTCAAGCCCCAGAAGAGCTGGCCGGTCGAGGAGGAGGACACCGGTCTTGACGCCGAAACCCCTCCTACCAAGGTATGACGAAACTTTAATTCTTCGGCTTTGTTTTTTGATAAAGAGTTGAATCCCCTTCCTCCTCATCTTCACAGAATTGGCTGAGCAAGGCCGTGCACATTGACTGTCCGGCCCTGCAGCCCGAAGACCCTCGATCGGATCTGTTGACGGAGATGCTCGTCATGGCGCCGTATTCGTCGCCAGAGAAGAAGGAGAAAAAGAAGAAAGGGGAGAAGAAGGAGGCCCGAGAGGGTCTTCGTCTAAGGGGTCTTCCGGACGCTAAGTCCGAGGAGACACATGCCTCTTCCACTCACGAGGAAGAGCACGAGGACGAAGGGGAGTGCGACTCCCCCCTCACAAGGAAGAGGGCGGCGCCAGCGGACGCCGCGGAGGATCTACCTCCTCCTGCCCCGAAGAGGACATGCCGGACAAAGGCAGTCCTCGCCGACGATAGCTCGGACTCCAATAAAGAGTTTGAGGCTTTCGAAAAGGTTCCCCGAAGGAACCCAAGGGTTAAGCCCCCAGCCCAGAGGTATGAATCCGAAGACCCTCTAGGCCACTTATATAGGGCTTTTAATGTTAAATGGGCGAACGTCTTTTAATTTTGCAGCCCACCACGCGATCTCCCCATCGACCAAATCTCAGATGGGGAGCCTCTACCCGCCGACCTGGCGGAAAGTGGGACTGTGTCACATCATACACCTCCTGAAGTCTCGAAGGAGGCCGTGGAGGTGTTATCGCGCCCAGCTCATTCTGAGCCGAACACCGACGGCGGGGGTGACGACGCTATGGCTGAGGTTAATACCTCGGCCGCCGATGACCAGGAGGAGGAACATCTCCTGGCAATTGAAGAGGGGGGATGAGGTCCCGTCCAGTCCCCTCCGAGGACATCTCCGGAGCGCTCTATGCCTCAGGAGCTGCCTGCCCAATCCCCCACCGGAGGGAGGGTTGGCAGGTCACCACCGGTGCCACCCATGACTGGGTGGTCGGCCGTGATGGAGGAAGCTTTATCCGGCTCCTCCATCGCCGAAGATCACCGCGCCCTTACGGGTGCGGTTTTGCAAGGCATTCAGTCCGTTGATAGCGGACTGAAAGAGGCCTTCAATGGTCTTTTGACGGGCTTCAAGGTGAGCCACGTAATACTCTTTTTTCCAGAAAAAGTTAATTTGCCAAGTTTATGAAATCCTTATAAGTGTAGTAGCCCCCGAGCCCTGGGTGAGTTTGAAAAACCCACCCAGGGGTCAAATGTCCGATAGCTCGGGAGTTTTAATGCACATAAGTTTGTCTTGTAGGCCTCGTCATCGGCGGCGGCCGCCAACGCAGTGGAGCTTGCCGAGCTAAACCGGAAGCTCAAGAGCTCCGATGAGGAGCTCGATCGCCTGAACAAGAGGTTCGACGAGACGCAAGGTGAGTCCAAATTGTATCATTCGGGCTATTGTATATCATCATCGAGGGAGATATCCGGATTGTTATCCCTAAGTGTTATTTGCTCATTGTTACCACAACTATGGCCGCGGAGGTCGAGAACCTCAAGGCCGAATTGGCAAAGGTGAGGCAGGAGGCCGTGGATGAGAAGGCGGCGGCCGAACAAGCGGCAGCCGATCTGTCGGCGTTAAAAGCCGTGAGCGACAAGCACAAGGCCCGGGTGGCAGAGGTGCAGCAGGAGCTCAAGGATGCCAGCACGAAGTGCGAGGCCCTTGAGCAAAAGAACGAAGACCAGGCCACCGAACTATCCACGCTGAAATCCGAGCTCAAGCGGAGCGAGTTGATAGGCGGTTCTTTGAAGAAGAACTCCGCCAAGTCAAGGCGATCGCGGATGGTAAGCCGTACTTACTGCAATGTTCCTTTAGTGGTAACAGGTTCGCATTGGTCACCCGGGTGTGGCATTCCTCAGGCGCCTTTACGGATCTCCCGAGGAGTGCAGTGGACGCGAACAAATACTTTGCCTCTTGGGATGGGGACTATGAGCCTCTGCTGTTCTGGGCGCAATTTCAAGCCCCCCGAGCATCCTCCCCTCCTGAGCAAACAGATGAAACAATTGATGGAGCTGCACAGGATGGCAGAACCGGCCATGAAGGACCTCTGCATCCGGCTGTGGCCTGCAGAGCCGTTGCCGAGCAGCTACTTCGGCTTGGTGCAGAAACTGTGCGACGCTGCGCCTCGGGTTGACGTTCTAAAGCGTTCTACGTGCATCGAGGGAGCTCGGGTGGCCTTTGCAAGGACCATGGTGCACTTGCCGGGGCTCAAGCCGACCGAGATGGCCACCGCGCGTCCACCCCCTGGGAAGGAGCATAGGCGCCCTGAGAAATACTTGTCCACCGCGATGGATGGTGCTCGGGCGATAGAAGCCCAGTGCCCTAAGGATGTAATTTATGAATGAGAGTTTTGTCATGTATCCGATGACTGTTCCGCTTTATAATGCGGTTGCATGGTTTATCATGTCTTTAAGCTTTGTATTATTTTGACTCCTATGTGGCCGTTTTAACTGAAAGTTGCGAGTCATCGGCTTCAGCCCCCATGTAGATACTACACGAGGTGTTTCTACCTCCACACCGTGACCCTTAGCCGATGTATCGGTGCCCGAAGGCGGTAGTGCGAGGGGAACAAGGCAATCGGACTATTATGCTTTAGTGCTTTCACTTAGCCGTAGGAGCTTGACTGCGGGGGCTAATGACTAGCCCCCAGTGTTTTGTGATATTCGGATACACCGAGGTTGAAACCACCATCACATGGTTTGTAAACAAACAAACCCCTCGTATAACACGGAATAACCTCTATCGATTTTTAGTTTGACACTTATGCTCGGATTGCAGACCAGTTCTCGCTTATTATGACAGTCAGTTTTCGGCTTTCTCCACTGAGGTACTTGACCAGGCGAGTCGGAAGCACAATCGCAGTGGTTCTCCCTTTACCCTTTTAGCTGAACGAGCAGAACGTAAGAGGGGAAACACAGGAGCCGGGCAACCCAACCATTGACCCAAGACATAATTCGGAACCGATTCATATAACGCGACATCCGAGATGCCGAACACATAAGCAATAGTGTTGGGGTGATGCTTGGGGCGGTTTTTATAGTCAAGCCCCCGGTCTATTAGCCGGTCGCATCGTAATATGTACCGAACAGCTTTGCTATTGGCGTCGGTGAGTAGAGAACAGAGTATGTGACATAAAATACAGCGAGGAGGCCGTAAAGGATGGTCTTTATTTCTGATGAATTCTTATAACTCAAACTGCCGAAGCAACTGTTACAGGTGTTTTGAAATGAAAAATAAAGCTTACAAAGGAGAGGTTTTACCCGGGATCTTCGATGGGTGGCTTGACGTCCTCAATTTGCCATGTCGCATGTCTGCTCCTTTGCTCCCGAGGGAGTGCGTTCCTTTAAAGGTGATTGTTATCGGCGAACGGATCGGGAAGAAGATCTTGAGAAGTCGCCGTAGTGTGGATGAGCTTTACGCTTGGAAGGTCCTAGATGCTACTTGTGGTTTGTCCGAAGACATGTGTTGGCAGTAGTTCGGTCCAGCCGGACACCTTCCTTTTGATAGTGGGTCCCCACAGCTGCCCATGGTATTTTGAGCGCGAAGTTGTGCCTTCTTGGCACATATTTTACGGGAACTAGGGCTGTGCTGTGGGGGGCGTATCCCTATTTTTCTGGGGCAGAAGATGATTCCGGGAGTTCGGGTTGAGACCGAGCTCGTTTACTATCTTGACGTGCCTTTATGGCTGATTTGGGCGTCGGTCTATCGTCGCCGTACTGGAATTCGGCTGCCAGGGCCGCTGTGTGTTCCTCAGTTCGGAGAGAGCGCTATGTGTTGCCATTGACAGTAATGACCCCCCTGGGCCCGGGCATCTTGAGCTTCAGGTACGCGTAGTGGGGGACGGCGTTAAAGCGAGCGAATGTTGTGCGGCCGAGTAGGGCGTGATAACCGCTGCGAAAAGGGACAATGTCAAAGATCAAGTCTTCGATGCGGAAGCTGTCGGGCGAGCCGAACACTACTTCCAAATTCATGGTGCCCGAGCAGCGGGCTTTGACACCTGGGATCACTCCTTTAAAGGTAGTGTTGCTAGGTTTGATCCTTAACGGATCTATACCCATCTTTTTCACCGTGTCTGAGTAAATCAGATTAAGGCTACTTCCTCCGTCCATTAGGACTCTAGTGAGGTGATACCCATCGATAATGGGGTCTAGGACGAGGGCTGCCGAACCTCCATGACGGATACTGGTCGGATGGTCTCGTCGGTCGAAGGTGATCGAACAAGCCGACCATGGGTTATACCTCGGGGCTACGGGCTCTACGGCGTAGACCTCCCGAAGGGCGCGCTTCCTCTCCTTTTTTGGTATGTGAGTGGCATATATCATGTTCACAGTTTTTACCTCTTGAGGGAACTGCTTTTGTCCTCCATTGCTTGGACCGCGGGGCTCGTCATCGTCCTTGCTGCGTGGGCTCTTGCTCTGCTCCTCGGCTGCGAGTTTGCCAGCTTGTTTGAATACCCAATAGTTACGGTTGGTGTGGGTAGCGGGCTTGTCTTGGGTGCCGTGGATCTGGCAGGGCCTATCCATGATTTTGTCCAGCATGGTAGGTCCGTCTCGATTTCCTTTAGAAGGTTTCTTCTGCTGTCCGGATTTTGGGTTGCGGAAACCGGCATTAACGGCCGTGTCCTCAGCATCGCCGTTGTTGTGCCGACGTTTGTTTTTGTTACGTCGTGGTTTCCCATTTCCATCCCGGACCTCGGAGGTGCCGGGGTCTCGGGGTTATGGCCACGTCGAGCTAGCCAGTTATCCTCACCCGCGCAAAAGCGGGTCATAAGTGAGGTAAGGGCGGACATTGTCCTCGGCTTGTCCTGGCCGAGCTGACGAGCTAGCCACTCGTCCCGGATATTATGTCTGAAGGAGGTGATTGCCTCGACGTCGGGCAGTCAATGATCTGGTTTTTCTTGGTCAGGAACCGATTCCAGAATTGCCGAGCCGATTCGCCTGCTTTCTGGACAACATTGCTCAGGTCGGGGGATTCCGGTGGCCGGACATAAGTGCCCTGGAAGTTAGATCGGAAGGCATCCTCGAGCTCTTCCCAGCTCCCGATATAATTCTCGGGGAGACTGTTCAACCAGTGTCGAGCGGGCCCCATAAGTTTTAGGGGCAGATACTTGATGGCATGGAGATCATCTCCTCGTGCCATATGAATGTGGAGGAGGAAGTCCTCAATCCACACGGTTGGGTCTGTTGTCCCGTCGTATTGCTCTATGTTAACGGGTTTAAACCCTTCAGGGAACTGATGCTGCATCACCTCGTCTGTGAAGCACAGTGGGTGGGCAGCGCCTCTGACCCGTGCTATGTCATGCCTACGATCGGCGGTAAATCGGGCCCGGTTTTGTTCCCGATCTCTATTGTTGCGGTCGAGCCAAGACTGGTACCCGTCCCGTCTAGCGGGGGAGTACCCTCTAGATCCGTAGATGGATCTTGTGTGGCCTGCTCTATAATCTAGGTCCTGTCGTAAGTCGTACCTATCCTCAGGCCTTGCTGGCTCTTTTCCTCTCCTGCGGGGTACCGCAGGTCTGTACTCAGCCTCGTTGACCATCCTATCCCGACCTCGGGGAGGGCGGTCCGGCTGGTCATACAGAGTATGCCTGGGAGACGATGGTGAAAGGACCTCGTCATCGAACTGCGGCAGCAGCCGCCGGCGTGGGTAGCTCTTGGGTTGGTCCGGTAGACCGGTACCGTACCCTTCTTCGGCTGCCAAGACCCTCGTCCATCTATCATTGAGGGTGTCTTGCTCGGCCTTGAGCTGTTGTTGTTTTGCCTTCAGGCTTCGGGCGGTGGCTAAAAGCTGCCGCCTAAACTGTTCCTGGTCCGTAGGATTTTCGGGGACGGTGAAGTCTTCGGCTTCCAGGCTGTCCTCCTCCTTGACAGGGGGAAAGTAGTTGTCGTCCTCGGAATCATTAAGATCCTCGGTGTCGCGCCGATCTTTGGGCCTTTCCTGGTCTTCCAGTGGTTGTTCGGGGACTTCAGGGTCGCCGAGGTCTTCCGGGGTGTCGTTTTACCCGGTGCCTGCAATGGCTTCCCTTCCCTTGTTTGTCTTAGATCGTTTGCGCTGTTTCCGGCGCCTTGATGGCGCCTCACCGGATTTATCGCCATTCTTAGGGGTGCGATCGCCCTTATCGTCGGGGGTGTCTACCACGTAGACGTCGTAGGTGGAGGTGGCAGTCCATCGCCCAGTGTTGGCAGGGGCGGGGGCGCCGTCCTCTTCATCCATGTCTTCTGCCTCCTCGGAGGCGTAGTCCAACATATCGGTTAAGTCTTCGATAGTGGCTACCAAGTGGGTGGTGGGTCGAAAAATTCCCCATGACCCGCCTTCAGACCGATCTGAGCATGGGTTGAGGTCGGGTCGTTTGTGATTTTTATTGATAGGATCCGATCCAGCGCCTCGTTGATGGCCGAGAGCTCGATCGGATCGATCTGCCTAGGACTTTCAGAGTTAACCTCCAACGTGTCCGCACAAAGAGCGTGTTCAGCAGGGGCCGACCCCTAACCCTCAGGTATTGTAACCAGATCCGGACTAAGAACCAGATCATCGGCTGGGATAGACCTGAGGGCGGAGCCGAGAAGGAGATCCGAAGTTAAGGCTTCGGACACTTCGGGCTCGTCACATGAAATCGTGAGCCCGGTGAATGAAAGATCACCCCGGGAGTCTACGAA
Organism: Elymus sibiricus; assembly: GCA_039707655.1. Classification (NCBI taxonomy): domain Eukaryota; kingdom Viridiplantae; phylum Streptophyta; class Magnoliopsida; order Poales; family Poaceae; genus Elymus; species Elymus sibiricus. The sequence goes on along the minus strand of CM077669.1, from coordinate 182,003,891 downwards.
GAACTCTAGGTTCCCAAATTTGATCTCCTGATCGGGGGCGAGACTCCCGATCCGACCTGGGTGGCCGGTCGGGTCAGTGTGCAGCACGATGCTGCCGAAAGCGAAAATCTGTCCGGGGGCGAAGGAGCCCCCGTTACGGACTTCATCGCTAATGATTAGGCGAGCCATCAATTCCTCTTGCGATCCCACAGCGGACTCTCAATGAAAGCACCAATGTCGGTGTCAAAACCGGCGGATCTCGGGTAGGGGGTCCCAAGCTATGAGTTTAGGATCGATGGGTAACAGGAGGCGAAGGAGGCGATGTTTACCCAGGTTCGGGCCCTCCTATGGAGGTAAAACCCTACGTCCTGCTTGGTTGTATTGATGTGTATGAAGATTACAGAGTCGATCTACCACGAGATCAAGTAGCCAAAACCCTAGACGAGCTTGTCTGCCCTCTACGATCTAAACCCCTTGGTTTATATAGACACCAGGGGTACCTAGGGTTTACACATGATAAGTCTCCAGCCGGAAGTAAAGATGCTGATCCCCTCATCTTGACTTGGAGTGCACGCCGCGTCTTCGGAGGTTTCCTTCTAGAATACGGGGTCGCCGCATGGCCCGGTCCTTCCTGCGATAATCAGAGAGTAGCCCACCAAGCCGGCCTATGAGAGATAGACCGGCGGCCCGAGGACCCCTTAGTCCAGGACTCCCTCACTCATGCTCAACTAGGTTTTCCGGAGATGAGAGAGGCTCCCCAGGCCTACGAGTTGCCCACATGGAGTTAAGGAAGCACATAATGAATGGAGCATAGGTGGGGACCTTCCGATAGAAAACGGTGTTGTACATCTCCTCCCACAACCACTTGGAGGGATCAAAGGTAGCACCAGAGCCAGCTTCAGTCATAATGGCCACAAGCAAGTCAACAAAATATCCATGAATCTCATCTTGGTTCCCAACCTTGGGCAGAAGAACATTCCGGAACACATGGTGAAGAATATCATAAACCTGCTGCAGATCCTTAGAGGCTCCAATAATGCCTCGCCCTGGAATGTACAAGGGGGCTAACTCCTTCTTATCCATGGGAGAAGGCCGGTCATGAGGACGGATGCCTCCTCGCCCAGTGAGCCCATTATCATCATACCCAAGAGCATTGTAGAAGGCACGCCACGGAACCCGGAAGAATTCATCGCGGCACAAGAAGGAAAGGTGATGATCCGCATCATTGCCAAAGTGGACAGTAGCATAGAACTGGTGGATGAGCTGCACATCAAAGGGACAGTTGATAGTCATGAGCTTTATCAAATCAAACTCCTCACACAGTGTCAAAGCTTCTCCAAAGTAGTCCATGTTGTTCCTCCAGTACTCAATGTCAATGGTCCATTGCTTGGCAAACTTGTTCTTGTGATGGTCATAGAGCTCGTGCACTATCCGCATTTGCAACTCATTCCTAAACTGAGGGATGGACCATCTGGGAGCAACGGGGATCTCATAAGGATTTTGAAAGCGTACCCGCTCCCAATCAACTTGCTTCTAGGACTGCACTGGCTTGGTTGTTTTCTGTTTGGCGGCCAAAGACTTCTCATGGCGAGTGGGCTTGGTGGGGATCACAACTTCCTCATGGTCAGAATCATCAACGAGCTTGCACCTGCGAGCTCGTTTCTTGGACTTCTTCCGAGAAGCAGAACGAGAGCTGGAGCCACCTGCAGACACACACAAGAGGAGCACAGAAGAGCAACCCAGAATAGATGAGAGGATTGTGCGCACGAGAGGAATATATTAGATATGAGGTAGAGAAGCAAAAGACAGTGGGGCAGAAAATAGAGGAACCGGTTGTACCGGGACCCCAAGCGATTATACGGCCGCAGCGGTTGTACCGCATGTTCAAGCGGTTGTACCGCTGCTGGAGAACCGGTGCAATCAGATCTGAGATGCACCACTATTTTTAGATTCTAAGCGTCATATCTAATAGGAAATGAATATAGGATCTTCTCCCTCAATAGTTTTGACTAGAAAACGCGGGAACCGAGCAATGCCCTAACAATGGAGGATTCAAACGAAGAGATCCATGAAAAGGAGAAAAACGAGTTATTACCGGTGTCCATGGGAGAAGATCGGGGAGGGGAAGGGCCTCCACGGAGCGGATCCGAGGGGAGGCCACAGATCCGGGGTGTCGGGGGCACTCCGGGGCGGTGGAGACGGCGTCCGGCGGCTAGGGCACGAAGAGAGGAGTCGGGCACGAAAGGGGAAAACTGGATACCCCTTCGGCCCGGCCCTCTCTTTTAGTGCCCCGAAGGTGCGACCGGTTGTACCTCTCCTAGGAGCGGTTGTACCGGTTCAGTACAGGACCTGGGGAATTAGCGGTTGTACCGCATAAGCCCCGCCGGTTGTACCGCTGAGCTGGACAACAGGATGCCAGCGGTTGTACCGCTTGGGCAACCGGTTTGTACCGCCCTGCCACAGCCACCACCACCATGAATGAAATGCATACAATTGGATGAGATGGTTATTGAGATGAGGAGAGCTTGGGATAGAAGCAGCGCACAGGTGTATGGTGGGGTAAGCTCCATGGTTGGAAGAATACAAAATGCAAATAGAAAAACCATGGGGGATGCCCACACCTAGGACCCACAAACTCGAGAAAGATCAAGGAGAAATCAAGGAACACAAACTTAGGACACAAATAAGGTCAAATGCCTCACTCGGAGGGGGCGGTGGCCGAGGCCACCTATGTTTGAGTCAATTGGTATGGCACCGCGAAGATTTTAACCTTGGGCCCATGACCAAAACTCGTCTTTGAAGCACAAGTGTCATCAAAAATGACTAATGTGAAAGACTTGATCAATTTATGCATAATAGGAGGAGGGATAGTTCATTGAGAGAACTATACTCCCCCTATGTCCATGCCTACACCTAAACAAGACATAATGATGAGTGTTGTGGGGTGTGCACTAAGTCAAGCCACATTGCTCGAATCAATGATATTTAGCTCATGCCTTAACTCGTGAAATCTTGCTTCATCCAATGGCTTCGTGAATATATCGGTAAGATGTTCCTTAGTATAAAGATGAATAAGATCAATTTCTCCACGCTTGATGTGATCCCGGATGAAGTGATGACGAATATCAATATGCTTCGTCTTGCAGTGTTGAACCGGGTTGTTGGAGATCTAGATCGTGCTTTCATTGTCGCAGTAAAGAGGCACTTTGTCACAGTTGACACCATAATCCTTTAAGGTTTGCCTCATCCAAAGAATCTGAGCACAGCAGCTTGCGGTGGCTACATACTCGGTCTCGGTGGACGAGAGAGAAACACAATTTTGTTTCTTTGAAGACCAACTTACCAAAGAACGACCAATAAATTGGCAGCCTCCGAAAGTGGACTTCCTTTCCACACGGTCTCCTGCCCAATCCGAGTCAGTATATCCAATGAGATCAAATGAAGCACCTTTGGGGTACCATAAGCCAAAGTTTGGGGAATGAGCCAACTATCGAAAGATTCGCTTGACAGCCACATAGTGACTCTCCTGAGGTGCGGATTGAAATCGTGCACAAATTCCTACACTCAACATGATATCCGTCCTAGATGCACAAAGGTAAAGCAAAGATCCAATCATGGAGCGATATACCTTTTGATCCATAGCTTTACCATTGGGATCACTGTCAAGTTGGCATTTGAGCTGCATAGGAGTGTTGGCCTTGGGAGGATTGAGCTCATCCATCTTGAACCTCTTGAGCATGTCTTGAGTGTATTTAGCTTGGTTGATGAAGGTTCCTTGGCTTCGTTGCTTGACTTCGAATCCAAGCAAGAACTTCAACTCTCCCATCATAGACATCTCAAACTCTTTGGTCATTAGTGCGGCAAACTCATCATTAAAAGCTTTGTTAGAGGAACCAAAGATAATATCATCTACATATAGTTGGCATACGAACAAGTTCCCATTAACCCTCTTAGTAAAAAGAGTGGGATCGATTTTCCCAATTTCAAACCCACGATCTTGCAACCTCTCGGTAAGGTGCTCATACCACGCACGTGGGGCTTGTTTAAGGCCATAGAGTGCCTTATCGAGAACGTATACATGATTGGGGAACTTGGGATATTCAAACCCCGGGGGTTGCTTAACATATACCAACTCCTTAAGTGGACCATTAAGAAAAGCACTCTTCACATCCATTTGATATAATATGAAATCATGATGAGAGGCATAAGCACGCAACATGCGAATAGATTCAAGGCGAGCAATAGGGGCAAAGGTTTCACCGTAGTCGATGCCCTCGACTTGGGAGTAGCCTTGAGCCACCAGTCTTGCCTTGTTGCGAATAATAATACCATGTGCATATTGCTTGTTCTTAAAGATCCATTTGGTTCCAATGACATTGTGCTTCTCCTTTGGTCTTGGCACCAATTGCCACACTTTGTTGCGCTCGAAGTTGTTGATTTCATCATGCACGGCTTCAAGCCATTCCTCGTCTTCGAGCGCATCTTGTACCTTGATTGTTTCAAAGCAAGAAACAAATGCATGATGTGCACAAAAGTTTGTTAATTGACGACGGGTAGTTACTCCTCTCTTCAAACTTCCATAAACGTTCTTTAATAGGTGTTGCTTGACTCTTAGTTTGGAAGCGATCTTGGCAGCTCGTCTTTCAAGAATTTCCTCCATGGAAAGTTGAGGCTTGGTAACTTGACGAACTTCAGTACTACCACCGGCTTGCTCTTGATCTTGAGCATGATCTTGATCTTTAGCTTGACCTTGATCTTGAGCTTGATCTTGGTCTTGAGCTTCATCTTGATCTTGAGCTTGCACGGGGGTGTGAGCTAGATCTTGAGCATCATGTGATGTAGAATCATCACCATTAAGTTGATCTTGTTCACGGGGTTGAGGGCCTTCACTTTGTTCTTCGGAAGCGTGTGGGTCGTGCGTCGGTGATGGTTCCACTTGAGTGGAACGTTGTCCTTCTCCTTCAGCCACAATGGGTTCCTCAACGGGTAGGAAGTATCCCACTCCCATTCTTCGTATGGCTTGGGGAGGAATTTCATCACCTACATCACAAAGACCACTTTGCTCCACTTGGGAGCCATTATTTTCATCAAACTCTACGTTACTTGTCTCCTCAATGAGTCCCGTAGACTTGTTGAGTACATGGTAAGCATGAGAGTTTGCAGCATAACCAACAAATATGCCCTCATGAGCTCTAGATTCAAAATTTGACAAACGAACACCTTTCTTGAGAATGAAACACTTACAACTGAACACCCGGAAGTACTTGAGGTTGGGCTTGTTCCCGGTAAGAATCTCATAAGGAGTCTTGTTCAAGCCTTTACGGAGATAGAGCCGATTTGATGCATGACACGCGGTGTTGATGGCGTTGGCCCAAAAGTTGTAAGGAGACTTAAACTCTGCCATCATGGTTCTTGCTGCATCCATCAGCGTCCGGTTCTTCCTCTCCGTAACACCATTTTGTTGAGGGGTGTAAGGTGTGGAATATTGGTGCTTTATCCCCTCATCACTGAGAAACTCATCCAGGGTGTAGTTCTTGAACTCAGTGCTGTTGTCACTTCTAATCATCAAAATCTTTGCTTCATGTTGACGTTGGACTTCATTTGCAAAGTTGATGACGGTCTGGTGGGTCTCACTCTTCCTCTTGAAGAAATATACCCATGTGTATCTTGAGTAATCATCCACAATCACCAAGCAATACTTTCTCCTTCCAAGACTGTCAAAAGATGGAGGACCGAAGAGATCCATGTGAAGGAGCTCTAAGGTCCTCTTTGAGTATATCATAGTAGTAGGACGATGAGCCTTTTCATGTAGCTTTCCTTTGATACACGCACTGCAAGCACGATCTTTAGCAAAACTCACATTTGTTATTCCAAGAATGTGATCCCCTTTAAGGAGACTTTGCAAAGATCTGATATTGACATGGGCTAGTCGGCGATGCCAAAGCCATCCCACATCAACTTTAGCCATTAGGCATGTCGCGGTCTTAGTGGGTCACTCCGAGAAGTTAATCACATAGAGACCGTTTTCGACATGCCCAACAAAGGCTACTTTAAGAGTCTTGCTCCACAAAAGAGTCACGGTGTCAATGCCAAAGAAGGTACTAAAACCCATAAGTGCAAGTTGACGAATGGAAAGTAAATTGTATGCAAGGGTCTCAACAAGCATGACTTTCTCAATAGTTAAGGTTGGAGAGATAACCACCTTGCCAAGACCCAATACCTTTGAAATTGTGTCATCGCCAAAGGAGACTTGAGTGGCCACGGATGTATCGGGTCGAACGTCCACCACCAAGTCCTTACTTCCAGTCATATGATTTGTTGCTCCACTATCGAGAAACCATGAAACTCCTCCGGAAGCAAACTCCTACAATAGATCAATGCTTGAATTTAGGTACCCATTATTTAATGGGTCCTTTCATGTTAGTGACAAGGGTCTTAGGAACCCAATTAGACCACTCAATGTACTCATAAGAAGAACCAACATATTTGGGATAAACATGCCCATCACTAGCACGGCACAAGATATAAGAGGGGTTAAAGTCGCCGGCCCTGTTGGAGGGAGTGGTCTTGCCCTTCTCGGCACTACCACTCACAACCTTGTCATTCTTCTTCTCATGAGTAGACCCCCCTGCTTTTACAAACGTTTCCTTGAGCGGGGGAGCTTGCTTGGTCTTCACCTTCTTCTTCTTTTTGGACTTGGGTGCAAACCCAATTCCTTCCTTTCCAACCACTTCCTTTTGATTGCTCAAAAGATCATTGAGAGTCTTCTCACCTTGGAATCTTGGATACATGTCACAAGGCCTTTCTCAAGCTGCTCTTTCAGCTTAGCATTTTCCTCCACAAGATGTGCATGCTCACAACACGGGTTATTAGCAGAGGCATTATCAATTAAAACAAAAGGAGGACACGTGGCAATTTCCTTAGTGAATTTTACTTGGAGTTGATCATGCGACTCCTTAAGAGAAGCATGAACACTCTTCAATGCCTTGTGAGCATTGTTAAGTGAGTCAAACTCATCTTTGAGTCGATCATGGCCAACCCCAAGTGCAACCTTTTCAGATTTGAGCACACGGTTAAAAACGATAGCATGATCATAATCTTTACGTAATTTAGCAAGGTCATCATTTTGTGACTCCTCAAGAGTCAAACGAAGACCTCGCTATTCCTCAAGAACAATAGAAAAATCTGCTATCTCTTCGACATAATCACGACTATGCCCTCTCAACTCCTCAAGGTATTCTTCTTGAGACTCAATAGTGTCATTGGCCTCACCAAGTTGTTCCAAGAGAGCAACGAAGTGCTTCTTGGATTCACCCTTGAGTTTACACAAGAACTTGTCAAACTCATTCTCACCCTATTTCGCCTCCTCATGTTCATCCACACAATCTAACGACGGAGTGGAAGAAATAGAAGTATTAATGTTTGAGGTTTTGGCGTTGGAGGTTACCTTGGTGATACCTTTTGCCATGAGGAACCTAGCAATGTGGTTCTTGTTGGGGGCGTCGAAGAGTGACACCTTTGTTGGGGTAGAAGATGCAATAGCCACAGATGCCATTGCCATTCCTTCACCACTTGTGTCTTCGTCATCAACATCATCATCGGAGACATACTCTTCTTGAGCCACCAACACTTTGTGAGTAGCCTTCTTGGTGAAGTTGGTCTTGTTGGGGAAAGACTTGGCCTTATCTTTGCGGATGAGCTTGCCACCATTGTCTTCCCTCTTCTCATATGGACAATCCACCACGAAGTGACTCACATTACCACAGTTGTAGCAGGTCCTCACACGTTGCTTGCCCTTTGACCCACTTGAGTTGTTCTTGGAGAAGTTGGGCCTTGTGTTTCTCTTGTTGCCCCAAAATTGCCTGGACGCTAGAGCCATATGCTCATGGTAAGCATATTTTGTGTCCTCGCGGCAACCCTCTTCTTCTTCTTCTTCTTCTTCTTCCTCTTGACTGACCTTGGCCTTCAAAGCAAGGTTGGGAGATGATTTCTTCGACCGTTGCACACGAGCAAGAGCATTGTCTGCGGTCGTGTTCAAGATGTTCATTGCAATAAATTCATCCAACACATCGCCAGAGGAGAAGGTGTGAAAGTCTGGTCTTTGGCGGATGACGGCGGACATGGCCTTGTTGAAGGGCATGATGGCCTTCAGAAACTTACGCTTGACCCAGGTGTCATCCACATCCTTGCTGCCATGATCTCGGAGGGCAACGGCAAGAGTAGTTACCCTCCTATAAAGCTCACACGGTTCCTCATCTTCTATCATTACAAACTCATCTGACTAATCAAGCACTACCTCATAGTTTGACCGTTGAATGCTTGAGCTGCCCTTGCACATGGAGACAATGTGTTCCCAACAATCTTTAGCAACAATGAAGGGATGCAGGTGAGCTAGGTCTTCGGCAGGAACTGCAGCTTGGAGTATGAACAAGGCGGAGGAATTTAGCTGTTTATCAGCCTCTTCTCTTGGGGTGAGGTTGCGTGATCACGAGGATAGTATCCTTCTTCAATGACTCGCATGAGTTGAATTGAGTTGTGATCCAAATGAGACTTGATACGAAAAACCCAATTAGTAAAATCATTCTTAACAAGTTTATGAGGAGGACCGAGATTAACTATATGAGGTGGGTTCACCGGTCCTCCATAGACCAAGGGAGGGGGAACCGAGGCAAAGGTCCCCGACCCATTAATTCCTTGAGAACGATTGTCCTTATCAGCACTAGCCCCCTCCTTGCTGGAGTTGACATCCGATGTCGAGTTAGTGGGATTAGTCACTTGCACCGCATCGGTGGAAAGTTTAAGAGTATCAAGGAATTCTTTAAACATGGATTTGACCTCGGTCCTCATGGAGGATTTAAGCGAGGACATGGCCTCATTCAAATCCTCGCGAGAGACGTGTTCACACCCATGGCCTCGGGGAGTTCAACCGGCCGCTCCCCATCGTCAACCATACTCTTCGGGTGGTGAAACCCTTAATAAAGAGACGATGCTCTGATACCAATTGAAAGGATCGATATGGTTGACTAGAGGGGGGTGAATTGGCAACTACCACTTTTTAACTTTTCTTTAACAAGTTAGGCTTAGCAACAAATAGGTTGGCTAGATATGCAACTAGGTGAGCAACCTATATGATGCTAACAACAATAACAATACAAGCAAGGAGATAAACAATACAAATAGCTTGCACAAAGTAAAGGTAAGAAGTAACCACAAGTGGAACCAATGGAGACGAGGATGTGTTATTGGAGTTCCTTCCCGGTAAGGGGAAGTACGTCTCCGTTAGAGAGCTAAGGAGGCACAATGCTCCCCAAGAAGCCACTAGGGCCATCGTATTCTCGTCATGCCCTCACACAATGCGAGATGTCATGATTCCACTAGTGGTGCCCTTGAAGGCGGTAACCGGACCTTTACAAACAAGGTTGGGGCCCTCTCCACAACTTAATTGGAGGCTCCCAACGAAACCACGAAGCTTCACCACAATGGAATATGGCTTCAAGGTGACCTCTTCCGTTTAGGGTGCTCAAACACCCAAGAGTAACAAAATCCACACAAGAAAGTATGGGGTAATCAATTTTCCTTTGGTGGAAGTGTAGATCTAGATCTCCTACTTCAATCCCTAGCAAGACAACAAGTTTGGGTGGCTAGAGAGAGAGATCGGGCAAGAAAGCTTAGAGTACATCAATGGTGGAGAGAGAGAGGTAAGAGATAAGGTGGGGGAGGAAGAACCGCCCCTTTATATAGTGTCCCCACTTTCCAACCGTTACAGCCATTTTTACATGGCAGCGGTACAACCGGTGGAGTGGGCGGTACAACCGGAATATTGTAATATAGCGGTACAACCGCCCAGCAACCGGCCAACCACCGCACCTCAACAGAACCTGAGGCAGTGGTTCCTCCCCGGTGCAACCGCTTGGTTCGGGCGCTAGACAGGGCAAAGTCCCGAGCGGTAAAACCGCTAGGGACACCGGTAGTACCGGCTATTGTAATATATCAGTACAACCGGCCCACGTCCCGCCCAACAACCGCAGCTCAACAAAACCGTGTCTGGTTGGAGCCCGGTGCTGGGCCGGTTCAACCGCCCAGGGCTGGCACCCTGAGTCACCCAGCTGCGGGCAGTACAACCGCCCGGAGGCGGCGGTACAACCGCTGGGACCACTCAGTGGCAGCACCCCCAGGGTATCACCCCTGGAGTGTTGGTCAAACCAAATGACCATAGCGAGCGGTTGTAGGATCACTAGAAGTGTGTGTTTAGAGGGGGGTGAATAGACTACTTGCAAATTTAAAACCTAACCTTTTCCCAAGTTAATTGGTTGGCAGATTTTAGCAATAATAGCAATTCAAGTACACCCTACACATGCATGTCAACAAGTATGGCAGCGGAAAGTAAAGACATTGCACATGGAATGAAGGAGTTGAGATAGGGAGATCAAACGCATGAAGGACACGAAGATTTTTCCCGTGGTTCCGATAGGTGGTGCTATCGTACGTCCACGTTTATGGAGTCTTCAACCCATGAAGGGTAACGGTCGTGAGAGTCCATGGAGGGCTCCACCCATAAGGGTCCACGAAGTAGCAACCTTGACTATTCCATAACGTCTTCCGTCCACGAAGGACTAGCCTCACTATGGGTAGATCCTCACGAAGTAGGCGATCTCCTTGCCTGTACAAACTTCTTGGTTCAACTCCACAACACGAAGTAGGAGGCTCCCAAGTGACACCTAACCAATCTAGGAGGCACCACCCTCCAAAAGGTAATAGGCTCGGTAATGTCGATGAACTCCTTGCTCTTGTGCTTCAAGATGATAGACTCCTGAACACACAATCATTCTCTCACAGATTTGGCTTTGGTGGAAGAGATTGATTTGGTGGAAAGCAACTTGGGGAGGCTAGAGATCAAGATTCATATGGATGGAGTGTAATAGCTTGATCTCAACACATGAGTAGGTGGCTCTCTCTCAGAAAATTGGATGGGGCAAGTATGGAATAGTTCCGAGTGCTTCTTTTTCGAGTGGGTGGTGGTGAAGGGGTATATATAGGCATCCCCAAAAATCCAACCGTTACACCTAAAGTGACCAACTCGGTGACACCAAAGTATAAAACTCGTTGGTACCGAGTTGCTCCAAAGGTAGCAACTTTTGAATCTCGGTGAGACCGATACAAAGTTCTCGGTGGTACCGATAAGGTGACCAACGGCCAGTTTCCCAAAACTCAGTGACGCCGATCCAAAATCTCAGAATTTCCGATTTTAAGAATCGAGGTAACAGAAAGTTGGCAAGCTGAACTCGGTGGCACCGAATGAAAATTGGTTGCACCGATGTGCTAGGGTTTGGCATGGGTCTGTCTGAGGTGGGAATCGGTGGGACCGAGTGGAAATTGTTGGTAGCACCGATTTTCATGATAGGCTTGGACAGACTTTTGTGGAAGAGTTTGTGGGTGTTTTTGGTGACTATCACTTGTGCACGTGGAGCATCTTGTTCACCAACAGTACCTTACCCCCTTTTAATAGTATTGGCTTTCCTATGGACTCAAAGTGATTTCTCACAAGGTAAAATGTAGAGTCCTCTTGCTTGAAGCTTTGCCAATCCATTTCCTTGCATCTAGGGGTATCTCCTCACAATCCTTTTTGCCAACCCATCTCTCTATGGACTTTCACCTGAAATACACTAGGTAGAAATATTAGTCCAAGAGACAATGTATGTTGTCATGAATTATCAAAACCACCAAGGGAGCACATTGTGCTTTCAATCTCCCCCTTTTTGGTAATTGATGACAACATACAATCAAAGCTTCAAATAAAGATATGCATAGATATTATGAAGACTTTGAGAGACACATGACTTAAACTTGCTCCCCCTAAATGTGTGCAATCCCTTTAAAGGATAGTTACTTTGGAATGCATGTACACACATATAGTGGAAGGGATATAATGAGTCATGTGTATCTTGGCTATATGCATCAAATATATATGAGTGAGTTCTATCCTTGTTCAAGACTTCACTCTTGCAAACAATATGTGAAAGAAGCAAGAGATCATCTTGAACAAAGATATGATGCATATACTTACCTTGAGTTCTTGAGCATTCTTGTAGTAGAGATACACTTGAGAAAACATTGTTAGGAAATACAAGGGTATTCTACCAATCAAAAAGCAATAGAGCTCAATAGTACCAAGATATGGAGAACATGTAGAAGGTAGTATTCCTTAAGATTGATATGTCTCCAAGATCATTTAGAACTTTCTCCCCTAGATATGAAATAGTAGGTCATCCTCTCCCCCTGAATCTTAGCTATAGATATTGGGATTGGATAGGGTGAGAAAATTCTAACATGAGAATAACAAATAAGAGTATCAAATGGTTTCTTTCTCCTCAAGAGATAGAACACTTTGGGTAGATGTTTCTCCCCCTATTTTGGTATTCTCTCCTTGTATATGTAAGCATAAGCTTTGATATTCTCCCCCTTGATTATCTCTCCCCCTTTGCATTGAAGCATGTATCTCCCCCTTTAGCTTTTTGAAGCTTTGGTATTTCTCCCCCTTTGGCATTAATTTCCAAAAAGGTCCATACACAGGGTCAAACACAGGGATCATGGAGTAAGAAGGGATCCTTGAGAACAAGGGTCATAGAATGTAGGGATCATGTAAAGTTTAGAATCATAGAGAGCATTAAAAACTGATGGAACATAGAGACTAATTTCTCCCTCTTTCACTGAGAGCTTGTAAGACTTCTCCTCCTTTGAGTTCGGGATCCTAGAGTAAATTCCCCCCCCCCCTTTTTTTAAATAAGGGGTCATCGAAGAAATGAAGAATTGCTAAGTTTAACAAATGATAGAAAAGATAGCAAAGTCGTTGGCTCCGAGGCAAATAAGTCGGTGGAACCGAGATGTGTATTTGCAGCCTATCTGCATAATCGGTAGAACCGAGTCATTTGGATCGGAGGCTCCGAGGACATAACAGAAACTTGGCAATGACTAGAAATTCTCACATGATTTTAGAAAACTTGTAATAGAATCTTAAAAGCTTTTGCAAAGGAAATACAAAAGAATTTATAAAGAAATATCAACTAGAGAGGTTTTGAGTGGTTCCAAGAAATCTTGCAAATAATGAATGAACCAAACAAGATACTTAATCTAGATGATGGGCGGTGACTAGGTCACCTATATTAGAGTATATTGACTTAGGAGCCAAGCAAGAATACTTGATCATAGGTCATACTCATCGTTAAGCTCAAAATGGGGTTACCATTTTTCGATTAAACATTTTAATGCTTTCATATCACTTGAGTTGCTTTATCTCATGACTTGGAGTAAAGCATTTTCAAGGATATGAGTACATACCTTTGAGTGATGTTGATGACGTGGCTTGTAGGTGAACTTGTTGAGGATGCTCTATGTTGATGAAGATCATCTTGAGTTGAAAGCAATCCTTGTTTGTTTTGGTTATCTTTTCACCTACATGGGTTAGTCATGCAAGGAAGAACAATATATATCCATTTGACATGATATTAATTGAGTATTAGTAAATGTGATCACATAAAATATATGTCAAGGATATGGTTGAGTTGTCTTCTTCCTTCCATCAACAAGAAAGGTTGTGGATACTTGGTCATGACAAGATTGCTTATGATTGGAGTTGTTGGCAATCTTGTGGAATGAAATTCTTCCAAGTACCTACAAAAGGTTAGATGCAAAACAAGGGAGCATAGAATTCCAAGTTATATGAAATCCATGGTAATGATGGCATGGAATGGTCAAGTAAGCTCATCCCCTTGCATGCGTCCGAGTGAGCTTAGCTCAAGTTTGAAGCATCAATGATGTTCAACTCACTCCTCAAGTAACAAAACACTTTCTCATCAAGTGGCTTAGTAAAGATAGCCTCCAATTGCTTGTTGGTGCGAACATGCTTAAGATTAATATCTCCTTTGGCAACATGATCACGAATGAAATGATCTCGAACTTGAATATGCTTAGTTCGAGAATGTTGCACGGGATTATGACCAATCTTAATAGCACTTTCATTGTCACAAAGTAATGGAACATTTTTCACATGGATTCCATAATCCTTAAGCGTTTGTATCATCCATAGCAATTGTGCACAACACGATCCGGCGGCAATATACTCAGCTTCGGCAGTAGATAGAGAGACCGAGTTTTGTTTCTTGGAGGACCAAGACACAAGAGATCTACCAAGAAATTGACATGTACCCGAGGTGGATTTTCTATCAACCTTGTCACCGGCATAGTCCGAATCGGAATAGCCAACAAGGTTAAAGGAAGATCCCTTGGGATACCAAATGCCAAAGTTTGGTATTTGTATTAAATATCTCACAATATGTTTCACGGCCAAAAGATGACACTCTTTAGGTGCAGTTTGATATCTAGCACACATGCAAACACTAAGCATAATATCGGGACGGGAGGCACATAGATATAGCAATGAACCAATCATAGATAGATAAACTTTTTGATCAACCGGTTCGTCCTCCTTGGTAAGATCAACATGTCCACTAGTAAGCATAGGAGTTTTCATACCTTTACACTCTTGCATGTTGAACTTCTTGATCAAGTCCTTGGTATACTTGGTTTGAGAGATGAAATTTCCTTCTCTCGTTTGCTTGATTTGCAAACCAAGAAAGAATTTCAGCTCACACATCATGGACATCTCATACTTCTCGGAAATCAACCTTCCAAATCTTTCACTAAATTGTGGGTTAGTAGATCCAAAGATAATACCATCCACATAGATTTGGCACACAAACAATTCACCATTAACTCTCTTAGTGAATAAGGTTGCGTCAATTTTACCAATTTCAAAAACCTTTTCAATGAGAAACTTCGTTAAGCATTTATACCAAGCACGTGGGGCTTGCTTAAGACCATAAAGAGCTTTACGAAGCTTGTAGACATGATTAGGTTTCTTAGGATTCACAAAACCAGGGGTTGTTTTACATAGACCTCTTCTTCAATCTCACCATTTAAAAAGGCACTTTTAATGTCCATTTGATAAAGCGTGATATCATGGTGATTAGCATAAGCAAGAAGAATGCGAATAGCTTCAAGTCTAGCGACGGGGGCATAGGTCTCACCGTAGTCCATACCTTCGACTTGCGTATATCCTTGGGCTACGAGACGCGCCTTGTTGCATACAACTTGACCGTCTTCATCTTGCTTGTTCCGAAACACCCATTTGGTTCCGATGATGTTGTGCTCGTCCTTGGGCTTCTCCACGAGTGTCCACACTTCGTTCCTCTCGAAGTTGTGAAGCTCTTCATGCATAGCGTTCACCCAATCCGGGTCTTCAAGAGCTTGTTCAACCTTCAAGGGTTCAATGCTAGAGATGAAAGAATAATGCTCACAAAAATTAGCTAAGCGAGTTTTAGAGCGAGTGATTCTCCCGGTTTGTATGTCACCAAAGATTTGGTTTAGAGGATGGTTCTTGGTCACTCTTGCTCGAACTCGGGGTAGCTTCGGCTTGTTGGATGGTGGAGCTTCTTCTTCATCATCATCTCCTTCATCTTCGTTGTTGTTGAAGGTGTCGTTTCCTTGAGGTGGTGGTGAAGGAGGTTGTGGTGGATCTTCATGATGTACTTCCACCTCTTCATCTTGTCGTGTACCGCTTGTGGATGCCTCCATGTCGTGTTGAGGATCACCTTGACGTGAAGTAGGGGCTTCCACTTGAGTTGACGAAGTACTTTCCTTCACCTCCATGGGACGAATCTTGCCGATGGACAAGTCTTGGATAGCTTCCGAAGAATCCTTATCTCCTACATCATTTGGCAATTGTTCGACTTGCGAACCATTAGATTCTTCAAACTTCACATCTACCGTCTCTTTGACTTTTCGAGTGAAGTTGTTGTAGACACGGTAAGTGTGAGAGTTTGATCCGTAACTGAGTAGGAAACCTTCATGAGATTTGGGAGCAAATTTAGTACGACGATGCTTATCAAGAATGTAGCACTTTGAGCCGAATACCCGAAAGTATCTAACTTGGGGTTTGTTACCGGTGAGTAGCTCGTATGCCGTTTTTCCGAGAAGCTTGTGCAAGTAGAGTCGGCTTGTGGCATGACACACTGTTTCCACGGCTTCTGCCCGAAAGTGTCTTGGCGTCTTGTATTCGTCAAGCATCGTTCTTGCTATCTCAATAAGAGTCCGGTTCTTCCTCTCAACAACTCCATTTTGTTGAGGCGTGTACGTAGCCGAGAACTCATGTGAAACACCTTCTTCGTCAAGAAAGGTATCTACATGGGTGTTCTTTAACTCCGATCCGTTATCGCTCTGAACCTTCTCGATCTTCACTTCAAACTGATTTTGCGCTTTGCGAGCGAAGTTCTTGAAGATCTTTTGTACCTGGACTTATCATCAAGAAAGAATACCCATGTAAATCTGGAAAAATCATCAACTATAACTAGACCAGAGAAATTTCCACCGAGGCTCTTGTAAGCATTGGGACCAAAAAGATAGATGTGAAGTAACTCGAGTGGTCTCCTAGTAGTCATGATATTTTTTACGGGATGACTTGCACCTACTTGCTTTCCGGCTTGACAAGCACTACACAGTCTATCTTTGTCAAAGATAACATCTTTAACACCAAGTATATGATCACCTTTGATAAGCTTGTCTAGATTACGCATGCCAACATGTCCTAGTCTTCTATGACAAAGCCAACCTTTAGAAGATTTTGCAATAAGACAAGTACGGGGTTTGGATCTCTTAGTGAAATCGACAATATATAGATCACCTCTACGGAAACCGGTAAAGACCATGTTATGATTATCTTGACGAAACACTTAGCAATCTACTTTCGTGAATAGCATATTAAAACCGAAGTCGGCAAGTCTAGATACGGAAAGCAGATTGTAGCCAAGGGATTCAACAAGCATGGCGTTTTGAATAGAGCTATCATGGGATATGGCCACCTTACCAAGACCAAGTACCTTACCCTTGGAGTTGTCTCCAAAAGTTACATACCTTCGCGGTCCATGGTTTGGTGTGATCTCTTCAAACATCTCTCTATCTCCGGTCATATGATCGGTGCATCCACTATCGAGAATCCACTCTTTTCCTCTGGACATGTAATCCTTGAAGTTTGCCATGAGACTTAGATTCTTCATGATCTTCTCATGCTCGATGTCAAACAACTCATCTTCATCATAGTAGCCATGTTCCACATTGTCATCATCAAGTGGGAAATCCTCGTCACAAGGAACAAGAGATTCGTTAGGGTTGTGATCATGACAATATTCAAAATTATGAATTCGAATGGCTTCTACAATGATGTTGTTGATAGTTATGACATCTCCTTTAGCACGCATGGGGTCTCTAAGCTCAAATAGATAGTCATCAAACTTGGGATCACTAGGCATCATTTTGTGAAAGACAATAGTTTTATGAAGAATTTCATCAAGATTACTCAATGAATAACTTGGATATCGTTTCTCCAAGTCATTCCACAAAGTATATGCACGTTCAAAATTCTTCATTTGATTAAGCACAATCCCAGGCAATCCTCTAATGATAAGATTAACAGTTCTAAGATTGCATAGCATATCAATTTCCTCTTCGTGTGTGGGATGTAAAGGATTAATGGGAGGTACATAGGGGTTCTTAACATACTTGCTCAAATGAAATTCATTGAATAGCTCAAGCATCTTATATTTCCATTGACTATAGTACTCCCCATCAAGAATAGGCACTCTACAACTCAAACTCTCCATACTAGACACATCCATCTTCCTCAAAGGTGATGAAACCGATGCAATGGAGACCAATGCTCTGATACCACTTGTAGGATCACTAGAAGTGTGTGTCTAGAGGGGGGGTGAATAGACTACTTGCAAATTTAAAACCTAACCTTTTCCCAAGTTAATTGGTTGGCAGATTTTAGCAATAATAGCAATTCAAGTACACCCTACACATGCATGTCAACAAGTATGGCAGCGGAAAGTAAAGACATTGCACATGGAATGAAGGAGTTGAGATAGGGAGATCAAACGCATGAGGGACACGAAGATTTTTCCCGTGGTTCCGATAGGTGGTGCTATCGTATGTCCACGTTTATGGATTCTTCAACCCACGAAGGGTAACGATCGTGAGAGTCCACGGAGAGCTCCACCCATAAGGGTCCACGAAGTAGCAACCTTGACTATTCCATAACGGCTTCCGTCCACGAAGGAGTAGCCTCACTATGGGTAGATCTTCACGAAGTAGGCGATCTCCTTGCCCGTACAAACTTCTTGGTTCAACGCCACAACACGAAGTAGGAGGCTCCCAAGCGACACCTAACCAATCTAGGAGGCACCACCCTCCAAAAGGAAATAGGCTCGGTAATGTCGATGAACTCCTTGCTCTTGTGCTTCAAGATGATAGACTCCTCAACACACAATCACTCTCTCACAGATTTGGCTTTGGTGGAAGAGATTGATTTGGTGGAAAGCAACTTGGGGAGGCTAGAGATCAAGATTCATATGGATGGAGTGGAATAGCTTGATCTCAACACATGAGTAGGTGGCTCTCTCTTAGAAAATTGGATGGGGCAAGTATGGAATAGTTCTGAGTGCTTCTTTTTCGAGTGGGTGGTGGTGAGGGGGTATATATAGGCATCCCCAAAAATCCAACCGTTACACCTAAAGTGAGCAACTCGGTGACACCGAAGTATAAAACTCGGTGGTACCGAGTTGCTCCAAAGGTAGCAACTTTTGAATCTCGGTGAGACCGATACAAAGTTGTCGGTGGTACTGATAAGGTGACCAACGGTCAGTTTCCCAAAACTCGGTGACACCGATCCAAAATGTCGGAATTTCCGATTTTAAGAATCGAGGTAACAGAAAGTTGGCAAGCTAAACTCGGTGGCACCGAATCAAAATTGGTTGCACCGATGTGCTAGGGTTTGGCATGGGCCGGTCTGAGGTGGGAATCGGTGGGACCGAGTGGAAATTGTTGGTAGCACCGATTTTCATGATAGGCTTGGACAGACTTTTGTGGAAGAGTTTGTGGGTGTTTTTGGTGACTATCACTTGTGCATGTGGAGCATCTTGTTCACCAATAGTACCTTACCCCCTTTTAATAGTATTGGATTTCCTATGGACTCAAAGTGATTTCTCACAAGGTAAAATGTAGAGTCCTCTTGCTTGAAGCTTTGCCAATCCATTTCCTTGCATCTAGGGGTATCTCCTCACAATCCTTTTTTCCAACCCATCTCTCTATGGACTTTCACCTGAAAGTCATCATCACCAAAACACTAGGGTAAGAGAATGCCCTTACATATACCCGTATCTACTCAAATCATGTGTGAAGGTAAGATAATAACAATATCCACTGCGTGCTTAAACACTCATTGGACTACATACATCAATATGTATTATTTCCAATAAGTCACTTGCCCGCTCCATCGTACCGGAAAACGGGGTTTTAGTCATCTTTACCATGAGGCATGGTTCGCACGTATCAAGTGATTCCAAAAGTCCATCAGCATGGAGTTTCTTCATGTGTTTTACACCAATATGACCTAAGCGGCAGTGCCACAAGTAAGTGGTACTATCATCATTAACTTTGCAGCTTTTGGCATCAATACTATGAACATGTGTATCACTATGATCGAGATTCAATAAACCATTCACATTGGGTGCATGATCATAAAATATATTATTCATGTAAACAGAATAACCATTATTCTCTTAAATGAATAATCGTCTCGCAATAAACAAGATCCAGATATATTGTTCATGCTCAACGCAGGCATCAAATAACATTTATTTAGGTTTAACACTAATCCTGAAGGTAGAGGGAGCACGTGATGGTGATCACATCAACCTTGGAGACACTTCCAACACACATCATCACCTCACCCTTAGCTACTCTCCATTTATTCTGCAGCTTTTGTTTCGAGTTACCAATATTAGCAATTGAACCGATATCTAATACCCAGGAGCTACTACAAGTACTAGTAAGGTACACATCAATAACACGTATATCAAATATACTTTTCTTGACGTTGCCAGCCTTCTTATCTACCAAGTATTTGGGTAGTTCCGCTACCAGTGACCGTTCCCCTCATAATAGAAGAACTTAGTCTCGGATTTGGGTTCAACCTTGGGTTTCTTCACTCGAGCGGCAACTGGCTTGCCTTCTTGAAGTTTCCCTTCTTGTCCTTGCCCTTCTTGAAACTAGTGGTCTTGTTAACCATCAACACTTGATGCTCCGTCTTGATTTCTACCTCCACGGCCGTAAGCACCGCGAATAGATCAGGGATCATCATCTCCATCCCTTTCATGTTATAGTTCATCGCAAAGCTCTAGTAGCTTGGTGATAGTGACTGGAGAACTCCGTCAATCACTATCTTATCTAGAAGATTAACTCCCACTTGATTCAAGCGATTGTAGCACCTAGACATTCTGAGCACATGCTCATTGAATGACCTATTCTCCTCCATCTTGTAGGCAAAGAACTTGTCAGTGGTCTCATACCTCTCAACACGGGCATGAGCCTGAAATACCAATTTCAGCTCTTGAAACATCTCATATGCACCATGGCGTTCAAAACGTCTTTGGAGCCTCGATTCTAAACTGTAAAGCATGGCGCACTAAACTATCGAGTAGTCATCAGAACGTGTCTGCCAGATGTTCATAACATCCACAGACGATGCTAGAGGGTTGGCACACCGAGCGGTGCATTAAGGACATAATCCTTCTGTGCAGCAGTGAGGACAATCCTTAGATTGCGGACCCAGTCCGCACAATTGCTTACACTATCTTTCAACTTAGCCTTTCTCTACGAACGTATTAAAATTTAGGGGAGCTACAGCGCGAGCTATTGATCTACAACATAATTTGCAAAGACTTTAGACTATGTTCATGATAATTAATTTAGTTAATCAAATTACTAATGGACTCCCACTCAAATCAACATCCCTCAGGTTGTCTAAGTGTTACATGATCCAAATCCACCAACCCAAGTCCGATCATCACGTGAGATGAGGTGGTTTCAATGGTGAACATCTCCATGTTGATCATATCTACTATATGATTCATGTTCGACCTTTCGGTCTCCTGTGTTCCGAGGCCATGTCTGTACATGCTAGGCTCGTCAAGTTTAACCCAAGTATTCCGCATGTGCAAAACTGGCTTACACCCGTTGTATGTGAACGAAGAGTCTATCACACTTGATCATCACGAGGTGCTTCGAAACGACGAACTTTCGCAACGGTGCATACTTGGGGAGAACACAATTTTATCTTGAAATTTAAGTGAGGGATCATCTTATAATGCTATCGTCGTCCTAAGCAAAATAAGATGCATAACCAGATAAACATCACATGCAAATCAAAAAATAAGTGTCATGATATGGTCATCATCATCTTGTGCTTTTGATCTCCATCTCCAAAGCATCGGCATGATCTCCATCGTCACTGGCATGACACCATGATCTCCATCATTGTGTCGTCGTGTGGTTGTCGCGCCAACTATTGCTTCTACAACTATTGCTAACTCATAGTGATAAAGTAAAGCAAATGGCACAATTTTTTTTAAAGACAACCCTATGGCTCCTACCGGTTACCGTACTCATCGACATGCAAGTCGTGATTACTATTACAAAACATGATCATCTCATACATCACATATATCAAATCACGTCTTGGCCATATCACATCACAACATGCCTGCAAAAACAAGTTAGACGTCCTCTACTTTATTGTTGCAAGTTTTGCGTGGCTGCTATGGGCAACTAGCAAGAATCGTTCTTACCTACGCAAAGCCACAACGGTGATATTCAAATTGCCTTTTAACCTTCTACAAGGACTGCCTCTGTCGAATCCGATTCAACTAAAGTGGGAGAGACAGACACCCGCCAGCCACCTTTATGCAAACTAGTTGCATGTCGGTCGGTGGAACCGATCTCTTGTGCGAGGACAAGTAAGGTTGGTCCGAGCCGCTTCATCCCACAATACCGCCGAATAAAAATAAGACTAAGGAGGTAAGCAATCTGAACATCAACGCCCACAAACACTTTGTGTTCTACTCGTGCATATCATCTACGCATAGACCTAGCTCATGATACCACTGATGGGGAACGTTGCATGGGAAACAAAAATTTCCTACGAACACCCAAGATCTATCTATGGAGATGCATAGCAACGAGAGGGGAGAGTGTGTCTACGTACCCTCATAGACCGTTAAGCGGAAGCGTATATAACGCGGTTGATATAGTCGTACTCTTCACAATCCAATCACCATCTTTGATCAACGAGCTAGTCTAGTAGAGGCTCACTAGGGACACGGTGTTGTTTATATATCCACACATGTATTTAAGTTTCCGGTCAATACAATTCTAGCATGGATAATAAATGATTATCATGAACAAGAAAATATGATAATAACCAATTTATTATTGCCTCTAGGGAATATTTTCAACACATTATTCAAACTAAGATGGTGACGAAACCCTTCCTTCATGGTCCTTCGGTAAAAAAAACACCTTGTAGCTTATGTAAGCGTCTTTCGCTGTGTAATGACGGTGTGTTTCAGAAAACGGCTTCCATTCCTAGAAACTATGAAGTACCTTTGGCAATGCATTTCTCATGTTGTCGTATGAGCGGTCTATGATGGCTGCTCTGAGGTCACCCCATGTAGTCTCTCTTCTCACTACCCTTGATGCGGAATTGCTTCTAGATGTCCACGTAATGCTCATGTGGAATCTTGATCCATTTATTCCAAGTAGGATGGGTTCGTGCATGTTGTCCTCTTGTCCTTCGTGATGTCCACGCTAGCGAAAGCCATTTCTTTGTACCGTGGAAAATCAGTGAGGGCGTGACACGACCTCTTGACCCTGTAGTAGTGGTAGACAAGAAGTGCTCGCGCATGGATAGTTGCATGACAACGATTCATTGTCGTTCTAAAGGAGGCCTATGGATGCACTCTAGGTCGAGGCCCACGAATGTGTACTTGTCATGAGCCATTGCTCATACATGGCGATGGTGTTTTTCACCGTCTCAGGCTCGTTGGTGTACACCACCTCCAGTGTGGTGGTGCCATGGGCAGTGATTGTCGGAGCGATCCGGAGATACCTCGGTAGAGTACGACTTGGCACGATGGTAATAGGAGGCAAGATTTATCCATGTCCGGGCTCTCTCAGAGGATATAATACCCTACGTCATGCTCTTCTATATTGTGTTGGGGCGTGTACAAAGTAAAAGTAAAGTACGGAGAGATTATAATGTTGTCTAGATATGTCCTATTGACTAGGACGACCCTGGCATATATAAGATGACGGGGTCCTGGGATTACAAGATTCCTTGTCGACTACGTCGGTGGAGGGGAGTCATGCATTGTTGTGCAGTCCTTGTCTTGAACGTCTCAAGGCTTTCTGAACTTTCTTCTAGCGTGTCATGGGCCGCCCATGTGGCAGAACCGGCCTAGGGGTTCTAAGCCCGCGCACCCGGCTGAGAACCGACTTGGTGAGAGACCCCTGGCCTGGGACACCGTCAGTAGCCCCTAAACCAGTCTCCAAGCTTGGTTGCACCTCAGCTATCTCTCAGTTGCACGTCATCTTCGGTCGTCGAGGTTGAAACTGGTTCAACGAAACTTTCCCAACAGTATCCGCTCGCAGACGGCCTCCATGTCAGACTACTTCCGAAGTGGCGTGCACCACCTCGGTCTTGATTTCTCAATGTACATAGCCGGCCTCCGCAGAATGATTTTCCACGAAGTCGGCTCCCGGAGGACAATTTTCTACATGACACTTGAAAAAAATGTTGCTGAAGTAAGCCGGATTTAGCGGAAGACCTTCCGGCTAAGCCGGTCTCCGCGGGCCGATATTTCCGTGAAGCACTTGTAAAATTCAAATCAGTGCAATGTATTCCTTGTCGAGTTATATAGTATTGTAGCTCTCAAGGTGCGGATTGGCACTAGGTTTGATTTGCACCGTAGGTCCTTAGCATCATTCGACACTTTCACATATCATAGCCCCCGAGCTGCACGTCAGTTTGACACAATCTGGGCTATAGGTCATCTTAATTTGGACTTTGCAGAAAAACCGTTGGTGTAGTAGCCCTCGAGACTTAGGTCAAGCAGAATGGCCGAATATCCTCATGTTATAGCTTCTTATTTAAAACCGTTGATCGAGTAGCCTGCGAGACTCATGCCGGTTTGACCTAAAGATCGAATCTCCTTGGATTGTTTATTGCACTTTAAGAGTTTCTGACTAAAACATCAAATGCATTAGCCCCTCGGGTTGGGCAACACGGCTGACCTAAGGATCAAATCTCCTCGAGAACTACCTTAGCCAAGTAGCGGTATTTGGGCATAAGTAGCCCTCCAGCTTAGCAACAGGAAAGCAAGTCATTCCTGTTGCTAATCTTGATGCTAATTTCACTCATCTTGGTCATCCTCTCATTCTGCCTGCTAAGAATAGGGGTGCTGCTTATAACTTTGTTTTGGATAAATTTTTAAATAAGCTCCCCTCTTATAAAGCTAACATGCTATCTCATGCTGCCCGTCTTGAACTTATTCGATCTGTCTTCTCCGATATCCCTGTTTACTATATGGCAAATATTCTGTTTTCAAAAAAATTATTGCCAAGCTCACTTCTATCATTAGGAACTTCTGGTGGACAGGGATTAGAGAAACAGATTCTAAGAGGAGTCTTTGTCTCAGAGCATGGAAGGATATTACCAACTCCAAATCTGAAGGTGGTCTTGGAATCAGAAATCTAAAAGCCATCAACGAGAGTCTTATTCTTGCTGCGGCTTGGAGGTTAGCTAAAAACCCCTCCTCCCATTTATATTGTGTTCTTCAAGCCAAATATTTTCCTACCACTTCTATTTGGAAAGCTACTAATAATCCACCTAAATCTGCCTTCTGGTCTTCCATTTTAAAAATGCTTCCTAAACTTAAAGAGCATGCCTTCTATCAACTCACCCAAGGTAATGTTTCTATTTGGAGCATGCCTTGGTGCAATCTTTGGAACTCTATTCATGATTTTCTCATTCCTCAACCATCTGGCTTTATTTATCCCTCCTTGGTTAGGGATCTTTGGCAGCCTGGGCAAAGGCAATGGAACCATCAGCTCATTTTCTCTCTTTTTCAGCAACCTTTGGCTACTCAGATTGTCAACATTGATATTCTTGATGATGATAATGCTGATATTCTTTGTTGGCCTTTGGCTCCCAATGGTATTTGCTCTTCCAAAGCTGCTTATAAACTTTGCTTACAAGACATTCATACTAATCCTAGAACTGCTCCTCTGGATGTTCCTTTGGATTTGAAAGCTTTTCTTAAAACTATTTGGAAGCAGAAAGATTTGTTGCCCAAGGTTAAAACGTTTGCTTGGAGGATGCTTAGCAAAGCTTTGCCCACTGGAATGAGAGCAGGCCGTTTTTCTATTCACATTTCACAGAATTGTTGTAGATGTGCTCAGCAAGAGGATGAGTTTCACCTTTTCTTTCTTTGTGATTTTGCTAGAGCAGCCTGGTTCTCTGCTCCTTGGTTTCTTAGATCTGAGATCCTTGTGCAAGGACACTCTTCAATGCATTCCCTTCTGATTCACTTTGCTTCTATGGGCCATTCTCATGCATCTTTGCAAAATATTTTCAATTTTATGTGGTGCATTTGGAAAGCTAGAAATGATTTCCTCTTTGAGAGGAAAAATTTTCTTCCCTACCAAATTCAAATTGCTGCTACTAGTTTGAATAATATTCTCCAAGAGGAGGTTCTGCCTACTACTAATATTCAGTCTTTGCAGGCTTCTCAACCAGATAATTCTCCTCTTCCTAAGCAAGGCAATACTCTCAAATCAGACCTTCTCATTAATGGTGCTAAAGTGTTTTCTGATGCTGCTTCCAGAACTTCTAGAGTTCCAGGATTTGAGCAAGGTCAATTGCGCACAGGAGTGGGAGTTTACTTTTGTCTTCCTTCTTCTAATAGGGAAATTAATATACAGGTTCAAGCTTCAGGCCCTCCGACGGACACTCCTCTTCAAGCTGAAGCAATTGCTCTTGCTTGTGCAGCTCACTTGGCGGCTTGCCTTAATATTCAAATTCCTACTTTTTTAACTGATTCTCTTTCTCTTGCCACTGTTGCTGCTGCCAGGAATATTGCTCACTCTTCTACTCCTTGGAATATTAGAAAAGAAGTGGCTTCTTTTTTAAACTCTACTTCTAATCTTAATCCCCAGGTTTTTCATATTTCTAGGAATTTGAATGGGGTGGCTCACAATTTAGCTCATCAAGTTTTTCAAATGGCTGGAGGACCTACACTCAATTGCTCTTCTCACTCTCATGTGACTGAATTATGTCCTGTAGCTGCCTCTCTTGTTGATTTTAATTTTGCAGGAATTCAGCTTCATAAGGTGTATTGCTTTTAGGTGGAAGTTGATGGCTCCGGGATGTTCCTCATCTCAACATGATCTGATTGTCTCTGCTCGGTTGATGGAAAGAAGGAGATTGCTGTCAAAGCTGGAATTTTCTTTTCTCCTTCTCTTCCTTTGTTTCTTAGGACATGCTGTTCTTCAGCAAGGATCTTGATCCTTGCTCTCTCATATGTCTCTATTCAGCTCTTCTTTCTTTACATCTGCAGTTCTTCTTTTCTCTATCTTTTGGCAGATGGTGTAATCTTGGCTGTACAATGTTCTGTGAGCTGAATATATTGGCACCTTCGGGTGCCTTTCTCTGTTCAAAATAAATAAATAAAAAAAGCTCAGTTTTGGGGATCCGTCAATCAACCTCCAGACGTGGAATATAATTTAGTCGACTAGCTGCATCAGGGCGAAAATCCCCCAAACTCAGACCTGCGGGGTCCATCGATCAATCTTCATCGGCAATAGCACAGATGGACACTTGAACATACTATCATGTTTCCATAGATGTAAATGGTGTTACCAACAATTGCGCTCATACGGAGGGGGTAAATAAATAAATAAACAGGTTCACAACACAGCCACGGCTGCAACTCGTACGTAGGAACTCATATACGTGTGGTAAGAAAAACGACCATAGGCAGGCAGATTGCGTAGCTAATTCAACGAGTTCGATTATCAAACATTATACGTAGTTAATTATGCTACCACATGCGTATCTTAAAAACTTTGTTAACCATGGAACGACATAAAGTTAAAAATACAAGTCCAGCAACGTGCAGTTACACGCTTCCACAGCTTCAGCGAGGCGGAGAAAGCTCGGGTCCTCACTTCCACAGCTTCCGCAAGGACATGTTCTTCTCATTGTCCTTCTTCATCACCTTGGCCACCGCCATCTCGAAGTCCTCCTGCGTTACGTGCACCCTCCTCTCGCGGAGAGCAAACATTCCAGCTTCGGTGCACACCGCCTGAAAAGCAAAGACAGAAACCAGAGTGAACAACTTCATATGACCGCAAGGTGAAAGGAGCAGGGATGTTGTGCATATGGTGGTGATGTCAGCCGTGCACAAGGAAATGCGAAAAATGTTGTACAGTAGTGTGTGTGTGTGTGTGTGTGTGTGTGTGTGTGTGTGCACACACACACACACAAATGTTGCTAACCAGATAATGCAGTGAGATATTTAAACAGACCATTCTGCGTGGTTTTCAGAAACCGAATTCAAACTCAACACACAGCTAACAACATACAGTTAACCAACTATTCAGGCCCTCGAACCATAATTGAACCTAATCTGTTGTTAACCAACTTGCAGTGGCTACATGCAAGAACTAGGAACGGCTGTCAGAAGGGATCATTCATGAACAGGTCCCAAAAATGGATCAGCAGGAGGAGACTATAACATGACGTAGATTTAGAAGAGATTAAAATTTGTTTAAATATATTTTTGGTTCTAATTAATAAGAAAATGAACTAAACAGACCCAGATTGAGAAAACTGAAACGTGATGTAGCATATAATGATCAGAGATTTATGTAGAGACTAAACCAACCTTTAGCTCAGCTCCTGAAGCGCCATTCATCTTCCCCGCAATCTTTTTCAGATCAATTCCACGCATCAAGTTCATCCTTCTTGAATGAATCTTCAAGATGTCACCTCGTGACTGAAGGGCAAACGATTAAGCATATTGTCAGGACAAACAAAATCATGTAGAATCATCAAGCATTTATATGTTAAAGTATGAAGCACATACATCCTCATTAGGATTTGGAAATTCAATCTTCCTGTCTATGCGGCCAGGCCTCAAAAGGGCTTGATCCAAGATGTCTATCCGGTTTGTTGCCATCAGAACCTGCACGGAACATACAAGGCATCATGATAATGTTGCTCCATATGTATAATTAAGATAAAACACAGAAACAACAGTTATTAAGTAAAGCATACCTTAATTTTGTTTGATGCTTCAAAACCATCAAGTTGGTTTAGCAGCTCAAGCATGGTCCGTTGCACTTCACTATCACCGTTGCCAGTTCCAGACTCCATTCTAGCAGATCCAATGGAGTCTATTTCATCCATGAATATAATAGATGGTGCATGCTCCCTGCAATAATTTAACGAAACAATTAGCCTATATCAACAGAGGATGCACATGGAACATATTTCATATTACAGGCAAATAATTTTAGCTGTAAACCTTTTACTTCGCTTACCTAGCCATAACAAAGAGTTCACGAACCATCCGGGAGCCCTCACCAATATACTTCTGAACCAACTCGGAACCAGATACCCTGATGAAGGTACAGTCGGTGTGATGAGCAACTGCACGTGCCAGTAATGTTTTGCCTGTCCCTGGTGGTCCATAAAGGAGGACACCCTGCAAAAGAAGAGAGTAAAATTTTCTGCTATGTATATCAATGAACGAATTAATTAAGACAATTCTTCTAAATAATCAAACCTTTGGCTGGGCAATTCCAAGGCTCTCAAATAACTCAGGATGTTTGATAGGAAGCTCAATGACCTGCAAACGGAGTTCATGAGTCAGATGCCAAATACGATGCATTGACAATGCATTGAAATTCTACACAAACCTCTTTGATCTCCTTGATTTGCTGATCAAGACCTCCAATCATATCATATGTGGAATCTGGGACCTTCTCAACTTTCATAAGATTGACCAGTGGATCAACTTTGCTTGGTAGGACCAAATGAAGCATATAGCTATCATTCCGAAGAGCAACTCTTGTTGAAGGTGTGATTTTTGTAATATCGATGCTCTTATCAATATCTACTACATATTTGCCTTCTGGATGCACCTGAACAATTACATCTGAAAAGTTAGCGACAGTTTGGCAAAAATATAATAACTTCCGTTCAGAGCGGACAGCCAGACCAATAAACCCAAAAGAGCGACAAAAAATCATGAATAGAGCACAATGATCAAGACAATGAAAAACATCTCCGGCATAATAACAGCCAAAAGCTCACTTTTAGCTCACAAAATAAAGGAAGCAGCCCATCATATCGCTCTTCCCCAGTATGTATGTGAGGTGTTTGAATTCATTTGAAATTTTTAAATAAGTGATAAGCCCAACTAATAAAGAGCGCTGATGAGATCTTACACCATGTGCCTTTATCATATACTACCTCCGTTCCTAAATATAAGTCTTTTTAGAGATTTCACTATTGGACTACATAGTACATACGGATGTATATAGACATATTTTAGAGTGTAGATTCACTCATTTTGCTCTGTATATAGTCTCCTATAGGAATGTCTAAAAAGACTTATATTTAGGAACGGAGGGAGTAGATAATGTGCAATAGTAGAAGGCAATGTGTAAAAGAAGAAATAATTTACCTTGACTAGAACCTTTGATTTTCCCATGACCTTCACCACCTCACCAACATAAGAGCCAGGCTCTTGGAGTAACTGTAGCTCTTCCCTGAGCATTCTAACTGCGAAGTAGAAAAAATTGAGACAATTTAGAGGGAAGCACAAAATGAATGTAGCTCATGCAAAAAGAGTGCCACTCCTTGAACCAAGATAGGAAAAGTAACTTGAATCCTTAATAGACATCATTATGGTACAAGGCAATATTCCTATGCTGATAGACAGCGTCATGGACATAAAAAATAGGGCAACATTAAGATCGCTTAATCAATTGCACAGTCCAGTTGTTCAAGAATAGTCATGTTTTGGATTATTGATGCCAATAGTATGCATCAGAGTAACAAAAACACAAATTTCTCACAACAAAAAAAGCAATATGGAATAAATGGATACAATTGGGAGAATCTAGCTATTGGAGAGAAAGATTTAAGGCAAAAGATAAACAGTGTTCAGTTCCTCGCAACCATGAGCGTGCATGCAACAGGATATCATTACAGAAATACAGGAAGGCCACTAGTAATCGAAACGCAGTCAGCCCAGAGGGAGTACGCCCATAATATGAGCAATGCGCTGCATGTTTTTGTATCAAACAAAATCACAATAACTAGAAAATAACAGGGCATCTTCCAACCTAGATTATTATTAACAAAAGGTGATTTTTTTTTTTGAGAATTTCTACATATCGGCACAGCCAATCACCGTTTGCCCAGTGACGAGACTAAGTATTCCTCATTTTGCTAAGTTTACGTGCACAGAGTAAGCTAGGGTTTCAACTGACGCGATCCAATGGTTTACGCAAAAGGCGCTATCGCTAGGGTTTGGGGGAGGCGCTAGGTGGAGAATCGAGTAAGGTACCTCGGGAGTTGAGGTCGTTGCGCTGGGCCTCGAGGCGGTTGAGGTTGTGTGTCTTCTGGCGGATCTGGAGCTGCAGGTCGTGGATGTGCTGCAGGTAGTACTGCCGCAGCCCCTCCCCTCCGCCACGCGCGCCCTTGGCCGACTCGTCGCCGGACGCGGCCGGCGGGGGCTTCGAGATGTCCATTGCCACCGTCGCCATCCCCGGGGTTTGGTTGGGTTTCTTCTCCTTGCGCTCGACGAATGCTTTTATTCCTCGGCCTCTTCGTCTTGCGGCGGAAGAAGAAGGCTTTTTTTCCTCGGCCCGGAAGCGGAGTGGTTGTTTGGGTTGGGTCCCCGCGCGTCCGTCAGATGGGCCTGCCTCAAACCGTCAGATCTCATGCAAACTCTTGTCTCTTTGTCCTTTATCTCCCTGCAAAACGCTCGCATCTTTCATCCTTGCACGAACGCTCGGAGCTGCCGACCGCTGCCTGGAGCCCCCGCTTGTAGCAAAACGCCTCTCGTTCGAAGCCTCGCCGACGCTGTTCGCAGCTCGTCGGCGACATATCGCCGGTAGCACCCATCATTACCCTGTCGTAGCAAACAACTTTGTTGGTCACAACAAAAAATGCTTTGGGTTGTAGCAAAAATGTCGCCCAAGTTGCCGCTCACGCCCGCAAATCATCGTATCCCCTTCCAGCTTTTGCCGCGCGTGGATGCAGCTCCTCCACCGGTAGCCATCAGTGTTGGAGACGATAACCATGTGACTCTGCTACTGCGGCGAGAGCAGATGCTGGAACCGTGGGCACCAAAAGCTGGAACCAGCGACGAGATTTGTTGCGACGGCCCAGAGTCAACTCACCGGTTGCATCTCCTGTAGCGCCGGTTGTAGCTTCTACAGTCGCTGGATGCAGCTTTTGCCGTCGACGGTTGTAGCTTTTGCCGTCGACGGTTGTAGCACGGGGGCACCACCGTCGCGGCTCCCCTGTCCCGCCATGGTTGCAGCTCCCGACCGTCGCGGTTGTAGCTCCCCACGCAGCCGGATGTAGCTTCTGGCGTCACGGTTGTAGCATCGGGTGCCACCATTGCAGCTTCCCCGCCATCATGGTTGCAGCTTTCGGCCGTCGCAGTTGTAGCTCCCCACGAAGCCGAATGTAGCTTCTGGAGTCACGGTTGTAGCATCAGGTGCCACCATCGCAGCTCCCCCGCCATCATGGTTGTAGCTCCCGGTCGCCGCGGTTGCAGCTCCCCGTGCAGTAGGATGTAGCTTCTGGCGTCACGGTTGTAGCACCGGGCGCTGTCGTCACAGCTCCCCTGCCGCCATGGTTGCAGCTCCGGTATGCTTGCACCGGAGATCTCTGGTTCAAGCACCTGATGCAGCCTGTTGCAGGTCGCCGTCGTGCTAGCTCCAGCATCGCTGCAACCGGTGGTAGCACCGGAACTCACCGGACGCAGATGTTTGCAGCTATGGATGAAGCTGCCACCCGACGCCGGAGAAGCTCGTTGCAACTCGGCCGCTGGAGGCCGAGCACCTCCCGCTGCGCGTTGCAGCACGACGCATGGATACGGTGGGGCAGTAGTTGCATGGCTCTTACAGGCCAGAGAAAGGTGAAGGAACAGATGAGATCTCGCTCGTTGCTAGGTAGAAGACGAGATGTAAAGAGGTTGTGGTGTAAAAACGAGTGGCTATGGTGGAGAGCGTGAAGAGATAAGGTGGCCCCAGCTGTGACGTGTACGCGAGCGTGGCAAGAGACCGGCGGAACGTTTCGGCCGGCCTGCCGGGTGGAAGCGTTTACCTACCATTATATAGTCGGTTCCTGCGAGGATGTGAGGCCGAGTCGGTGAGGTGTGTGGACTCTGAGCCGAGTCCGTGACAGTCACTGATTCTTTTTTTTCCGAGATCAATAGTAGTTTATTCCAATATGGTAACATTACAATCCTTAGGCAAGAGATCCTCAATACATGGGGTCCTCTACCGAGCCACACAGATGTAGCTCGTTCAGAGTGACTATACCTTGCCAGGCA
Source organism: Elymus sibiricus (assembly GCA_039707655.1). NCBI lineage: Eukaryota > Viridiplantae > Streptophyta > Magnoliopsida > Poales > Poaceae > Elymus > Elymus sibiricus. Next base: position 181,971,324 of record CM077669.1, on the reverse strand, counting down.
ATCTGCAACACTATTCTGAGACCTATGCACTTGCTGGAGAATAAACATTCTACCGATCATTAGAGACTTAACCTCTGCTACTAAATGACCATAAGCCGAACGATCTAAACTAGCACTAAATAAACAAGATAAGGCAGTAGAAGCATCACACTGAACCATAACTGGCAGATTTGTATGCCGACGGGCGAGCGCCATATCCTGAAGCATCACACTGATTCTTCTTCTCTTTTACTTTTCACCTGCTCTTTCTGTAATGGCTATAAAGCCATGAGACTCATGTGAGTGGAGGTATCCCTTGTGTAATCGGATTGTAAACCCTAGCCGCCGTGACATACTACCTACCTTTCCCCTTTTAGCAAGAACCCTAGCTAAAATTCCCCAATTTCATTTGTGTTCTTGCGTGATTGTTGTTACAATTCAGCCATAGTAGAGACTTGTTTCTGACAAATTGGTATCTAGAGCCTATGATCATTGGAGGCGGATGGATTTGAGAGCGTTAACATTGGGATCTCTCGTAAAATCCACTGACGATCTCGGATCCCGACGGCGATGAAGATGGGAGGCGGCCGGAGAGGCATCGTTCGGGGTGCAGTCCGTTCTTAGCCTGTTTGTCGAGGAACCTTTCTTCGGTACTAAAATCCTAGTTACTAACCGCGGACTGTGCATCGAGGCGGGCGTCGGCGTCGGTGTTGGCGGCGGCGGACCAGGTGCGGTGAGGAGATGCGACTTCACTCCCTCCCAAACCCAACCCTCGTTCCAGGCCAAGATCAAGCAGGCGGCCATGACAAGCTGGCGGACTCAGGGGACACGGCAGATCTGTAGTTGGAGTCCCTGGAGCTGGATATCAAGGCCTTGCAGCAAAACAGAGAAGAGGACCGTAAGGAATTTCAGGATTTTCAAGCGATGGTCAACAGAAATTTTGTCACGATGCAGACGAATTTTGACAAGATCCAAGAAAATTTTTGCCGCTTTTTGTTGGGTCCAGGTCCAGGAGATGATGTGGAGGGGAAATCGACACAAGGCAGTGTGCAACCAAAAAGTCACTAACTTCCTTCCCCAGTTTTGGCTCTAGGCAGACCCAAGGAACTGCATACCCAAACCCCACAAACTGCTCATCCTCACAAAAATGTGCAGCACATGATGGTATCAGCAACCTTGAGAGACCATACTGACAAGGAGTTTAATATGGATGGCACCCCTAAAGTACCCTACAAACATCCTAATTTTGGTACAACCAAAGGGGACGACACTCAGTGTCGTGGGTGTAATACTGACAGTAGTACGGGGGGTACGTAAGAGTGAGGGTGAAGCCTAGCTACGGCGCAAGTGTAACACTCGGATGTACGAGTTCGGGCCCCACTCGGAAGTGGTAAAGACCCTACTTCTCGAGCCCTGAGGCTTAGTGTTTGCTTATAAAGAGTATCTGAATACAGAGAGTTTGTAACCCTCGCTCTGGCGTCGGGGGTGGCTTATATAGAGTGCGCCACCTCCAGCCGAGCGCCATTACCAGGGCATTTAATGATGGTAACTGCTGGAGTTACTAGTAACGGTCGCGTTAACTAAAGGTGTTACAAGTAATGTAGTCTTCACAGCTCTTTATACTAATTAAGTCCCTCGAACGTTGGAGTTCCCACATCGCCTCTGCTTCTTCACGTCTGAGTGCTTAAGCTTGACCGCCTGGTTGACGACGTCCGAGTGGATCTAGTTCATACGTCTGAATGCCATCGTGGCCCAGAGGCTTCCATGAACTTGTAGGACCCTAGGTGTCCTCCAGATGTAAGGTCCATGACCCTACCAAGGGTAGGTGACCTCATTAGTAGCCCCCGAATCGGTTGAGGTTTGGGGGATGAGTGACCGACGCGACGTGGCGTCGGTGGCGTTTCATAAACGCACGGAAACGAGTCAGGTCATCTCACACTCGGCGAAGAAATCGCAGCCGATTCAGGTTGAATAATTTCTGAGTGTCCAGAACAGCTCGACTGTTGGAGTCACTCGTCTTGAGTCCGATCTGCTCTCGGGAGACGTGGCTCAAAGTTTTGGGAATGAGATTGTAAGTACTTGCATCCGTTCTTGGAATAGCTGACAATTTATCCGAGTGCTCGACGAATCTTTTCTGTTGACTCGAAGACCCAAGGCGCGTCGGAGCGCACCAGGGGACGCGGAGTCCACTCGGTCCATGATGCGGCGAAATCTCCGGCGATTTTGAAATCATGGGGAAGTGCGCGCGCGCGTGTGGCAATTGTGTTAGGGAAGTGGGGAAAGTGGCCACGGCGCCTCGATTCCCGCGCCGTGGATTTCGCCACGCGCCCCTGCGTTGCTGCCCCAAAGATTTCGGGGATCTGCATGCGCCCGTTGATTATGCGGCAGCGGCGGATCCGACAGTTGTAACTTCGCCGAGACAAGGCATATAAACTGACCGGGAGGGAAGCTGAGAGAGCCATCTCTTCTTCCGCCCCCCTGCGATTCCATTTTTCCTTCGCCGAGAGCCCCGCCCGTACCCCAGTTATGCCTATTCGCCGCCTCGCCTCGCCGGAGATGATGAGGAGAGGCACTGCGAAGGCCGAGAAGGCGAAGAAGGCTTCGCGCGGATCCTCTTCGAGCACGGGCGCCCCGGCGAGATTCGTCCAGGGGGATTGTATGTCACCCCGGACTTCCGCTGGCCGGCTGACGGAGTTGGAGAGCCAGGGGCTCCTGGCTGCTGGGAGCTGGCGGTTGCCGGTGGCAGGCGAGGTCGAGCCCGCGCCGCGCGGGGATGAGAGGGTCCTCCTCACGACCCACATCGACCGAGGTTTCTCTTTGCCACCTCACCCCTTCTTCCGCTCTTTTTTGGATTTCTTTGGAGCTCAGCTGCACCACCTTCCCCCTAATGCAATCTCCTACCTTGCTGCATTCATTTCTCTCTGTGAAAAATTCCTCGGTTGTCCCCCCCACTGGGGCCTTTTCAAACACTTGTTCACGTGCCGAGTGATGACCGTGAAGAAGTCCGCGCAAACGGGGGGGGGGGGGGGGGGGGACAATGTAGTTTAGCTATGCGGAGGCTTAGGTATTCAGCTGAGGGGGAAGATTAGCTTTCCGCAAATGAATTTCCCTGACACGGCCAAGGGTTGGCAGGGGACCTTGGTTTCATAACTGAGGGAAATACTTACCCACTTTGTGCTGCGATTACCCGTTCCTCTTCACGGAAAACCCAACGCAGATCACGAGTACCAGTGGGCCTCGGTTCGGCCCATAGGAACAAACCCTCACTGCAAAAAAAGACACATCTGTGACATTATGGGTCGAACGAAAACTTTTTTTTTCATGGATATGACACTTCCATGACGATAATTGTGACAAAAACATGTATCACCATAGATGTGGTGGGCTCCTACTTCTATGACAAAAATTTATGACAGAAAATGGGCTTTTCGTCTTGGGCGGGCCGGAGACGCACCTGCATGACATTCTTTGGGCCGTCCATGACGTAAAAAATCATGGTAGAAGTAAGGGCGAGGAAATTTTTGGGGATTTCCCTGTTACGGTGGGCAATCGGTGGGTGGTCGGGGCCGAGCGATGCAGTGTGGTTTGCGCGTTTCTCTCATACGCGCGTGTGTGTGAGGCGTTCGCTAGCTACTAACCGAACCCGATCGAGAGCCAGGCGTTCACTTACTGAACCCGAGTGATCCCTCGCACTACGTACTGAACCCGAGTGATCAATCCCTTTGTTGCTTTACTGAACTCGATCGATCCCCCCCTGCAAGACGTGAGTTGAGCTGCTAGTAGCCGGTTGTTGGTTGCCCCTCGATGAACAGTGCCCATCGTTGCCACACGCGCGATACGTGTAGTAGAATGAGTCAACACGTTGCATCAATCGATCGAGCCCCTTTCGCGAGACATGGTGAGTTGACCTAGATGGTTGTTTGGTTGTGGATGAACAGTTCCCGTTGCTGCCGCTCGCTCGTACGCCCCACCCCAATCGGTGAGTGTTGGCGTTGGATGAATAGGACCTCGTGGTAGCAGTAGCCGGTGTTGGGGTGGATGAACAGGACTCCGAGGAGGCCATGCCGCGGTACGCCACACCCAGCCGATGTTGGGGTGGATGAACAGGACCCCATGAAGACTGGAGGAAGTCGATGATACGTCCCAAACGTATCTACTTTTCCAAACACTTTTGCTCTTGTTTTAGACTCTAATTTGCATGATTTGAATGAAACTAACCTGCACTGACGCTGTTTTCAACAAAACTACCATGGTGTTGCTTTTGTGCAAAAAAAAAGTTATTAGATTGAGCTGAAAAATTGACGGAGATTATTTCTAGAATATATAAAAAATATTGGCGAAAGAAATACCAGAGGGGGGCCCACCAGGAGGCCATGAGCCTGGGGGCGTGCCCTACCCCCAGGGCGTGCCCCTGAGCTCGTGGGCCCCATCTTCTCCTATAAGGTGTCATTTACCCTAGAAAAAATCAAGGAGAAACTTGCATTGCATTTTGCGAGAGAGAGCCACCGCCACCTCCGGTTCTTCACCAGGTGGGCTGATCTGGAGTCTGTTTGGGGCTCCGGAGAGGGAGATTCGTCTTCGTTGTCATCACCAACCCTTCTCCATCAACAATTCCATGATGTTCACCACTGGGAGTGAGTAATTCCTTTGTAGGCTTGCTGGACGGTGATGGAGTTGGATGAGATTTGTCATGTAATCGAGTCAATTTGTTAGGGCTTGATACGTCTCCAATGTATTTATAATTTTGATTGTTCCATGCTGACATATTATCATTTTAGGATACTTTTTGAGTAATAATTTACCAATTTATATTATTTTTGAGCACTAACCTATTAACCCAGTGCCCAGTGCCAGTTGCTGTTTTCTATGTGTTTTTTACTTTTCAGGTTTACAGTAACAAACGAAGTCCAATTGCCCCGAAACTTTTTTATGAATTTTTCTGGACCAAAAGAAGACCTGGAAGCTTCGGGAGAAGACCGGAGGCCGCACGAGGGAGGCACAAGCCAACAGGACGCGCCTAGGGAGGTCGGCGCGCCCTGATGGCTTGTCCCTCCCTGGTGGCACTCCTACCCCCGTTCTTTGGCCTATAAATTCACATATCTTCCAAAAACCCCAGGGGGCATCCTGAAACACTTTTTCCGCCGCCGCAAATCTCTGTTCCGCCGCGATCTCATCTGGAGCTCCGTTCCGGCACCCTGCCGGAGGGGGGGTCGATCATGGAGGGCCTATTCATCAACCTTGCTGCCCTCATGATGATGTGTGAGTAGTTCACCACAGACCTACGGGTCCGTAGTTAGTACCTAGATGGCTATCTCTCTCTCTTTTGATCTTCAATACAATGATCAGCGCATCTTCGCTTTGATCTATCCAATGTAATTATTTTGTACGGTGCATTCATTAGGATCCGATGAATTATGGGTTTATGTTTCAGAGTATTCATGAAAAGTATTTGAGTCACCTATGAATATTATGATTCTTATTTGAGTGATCATTATAGCTTCGTAAATCTCTCCGATCTATTGAAATAGTTTGGCCAACTAGATTGATATTTCTTCAGTGAGAGGGGTGCGTTGTAGTGGGTTCAATCTGGCGGTGCTCTATATCCCAGTGACAGAAAGGGACGACAGAAAGGGACAAGACACGTCTTCGTATTGTTGCCACTAAGGATAAAACGATGGGCTTAGTTCATATTAATTGAATTCTCTTTGTCTACATCATTTCATTGTTCTCCATGCATTACTCTGTTTTACTTAATACTCTAGATGCATGCTGGATAGCGGTCGATGGGTGGAGTAATAGTAATAGGTGCAGGCAGGAGTCGACCTATTTGCTTATGGATGTGATGCCTATATATACATGATCATTGTTGTGACTATCACATAACTATGCGCTTTTCTATCAATTGCCCAACAGTAATTTGTTTACCAACCGTATCTTGCCAACATGAGAGATGCCGCTAGGGAAAACTATGGCCCCCGATTCTATTCACTTATATATTTACAAATTCTATTTTTACCTTGATGCAATTATTTAACTTTTATTTTATTTTGCAATTTACAATTATCTACTATTATCTATACACTTCACTTGCTTGCAAATAACGAGATCAAGGGGATTGAAAACCCTCTTGCCGCGTTGGGTGCAAGTTGTTTGCTCTTTTGTGTGCAGCCGCTGAAGACGATTGTGGATTGATATTCCTATTGGTTCGATATGCCTTGGTTTCTTAACTGAGGGAAATACTTATCTGTATTGTGCTCCAATTACCCGTTCCTCTTCACGGAAAACCCAACGCAGATCACAAGTATTAGGAAGGATTTCTTGCGCCGTTGCCGGGGAATATCATCACCAACTATCAAGTAATTTCACACAAATTATCATTCACTAGTTCTTCTTTTTATTTGCTGTTATATTTAGTTTGCTTCATAAAAATACAAAAATACAAAAATATTTATCTTTGCTTGTTACTAGTTTACTTCTTTGCTTGTTAGTTTACTTGTTCTGCTTGTTACTTTGCTTGCTCGATCACCATGTCTCAAGATACCACTAAGTTGTGTGACTTATCAAATACTAATAACAATGATTTTATTAGTACTCCTATACCACCCACCACTAGTGCGGAGGCTTTTGATATTAATGCTGCTTTGCTGAATCTTGTGATGAAAGATCAATTTTCGGGAAGTCCTAATGAGGATCCCGCTTCTCATCTTAATACTTATGTTGAACTTTGTGATATGCAAAAGAAAAAGGACATGGATAATGATGTTGTGAAATTAAAATTATTTCCTTTTTCACTAAGAGATAAAGCTAAGGCTTGGTTTTCATCTTTACCACGTAATAGTATTGGAACATGGGATAAGTGCAAAGATGCTTTTATTTCCAAGTACTTTCCTCCTGCTAAGATCATCTCCCTTAGAAATCAAATTGTGAATTTTAAACAACATGATCAAGAACATGTTGCAGAAGCTTGTGAGAGAATGAAATTGATGATGAGAAATTTCCCTACTCATGGTTTAAACTTGTGGATGATTATCCAAAACTTCTATGCTGGACTAAACTTTGTGTCTAGAAATCTTCTAGATTCTGCTGCAGGCGGTACCTTTATGGATGTGACCTTAGGAGAGGCCACAAAACTTCTGAACAACATCATGACAAATTATTCTCAATGGCATACCGAAAGAGCTCCAACTGGTAGGAAGGTAAATTCTATCGAAGAAACCGCTACTTTGAGTGAAAAAGTGGATGCTCTTATGAATATGGTTGCTAGAAAAAATACTCATGTTGATCCAAATGATATGACTTTGTCTACTTTGATTGAGCAAAATAATGATGCTATTGATGTGAACTTTATCTCGCGAAACAATTTCAACAACAATGCTTATAGAGGAAATTTCAATGCTAGGTCGTACCCCGGTAACTCCTCTAATAACTATGGAAATTCTTATGGTAATTCCTATGGAAATTCTTCTGCAAATGCTAATAGGATACCCTCTGATCTTGATAACACAATTAAATAATTTATTAGATCTCAAAATATTTTTAATACTATGGTAGAAGAAAAGTTGCATGCAATCGATACTTTGGCTAAAAACATGGATAGAATCGCTCTTGATGTTGAAACTCTTAAAGGTAAAACTTTGCCACCCAAGCATGATTTTAATGAGACTATTAAATATATCCAAATATCTATTAATTAAAGTAAGGAGAGGACCGCTAAGTTGAAAGCTAAGCGGGAATTCTTAGAAAAGGCTCTTCCACCCGTTTTTTTACCGGAATCATGATGAAGATCTTAAAATGATTGGTACTTCTCCTATTGAATCATTGTTTACTTCTCTGAATATAAATGAAAAAGGGACTAGAGATGAGTCAACTCTAGTTAGAGAGCGTTCCGTTTACTTGGAGGGTGATGATTTTGAAGAGGTTTAAACTTTAACTAGTGATGTGCCCACTATTTTGGATTACAAGGATTTTAATTATGAAAGTTGCTCTTTAGAAGAATGTATCTCCTTGTTGCAAACCATTATTAGCTCATCCAATGCTTATGAACAAAACAAGGCTTTCACTAATCATATAGTGGAAGCGATGATAAAAGCTTATGATGAGAAACTTGAGCTTGAAGTTTCTATTCCTAGAAAATTGCATGATGAGTGGGAACCCACTATTAAAATAAGGATAAATAAATATGAATGCAATGCTTTGTGTGACCTTGGTGCTAGTGTTTCAACTATACCTAAAACTCTTTGTGATGTGCTTGGTCTAACCAATATTCAAGATTGTTCCCTAAACTTGCATCTTGCGGATTCTACCATTAAAAAACCTTTAGGTAGAATATATGTTCTTATTATTGCAAATAATAATTATGTGCCTGTATATTTCATTTTGCTTGATATTGATTGTAATCCTACTTGTCCAATAATACTTGGAAGACCTTTCTTACGAACTATAGGTGCAATTAGTGATATGAAAGAGGGAAACATAAGGTTCCAATTCCCATTAAAGAAAGGGATGGAACACTTCCCTAAGAAGAGAATTAAACCACATTATGAATCAATCATGAGAGCTACTTATGGGTGGAGTGTCAAAGATGACAACACTTGAAACTATGCATTATGCCTAGCTAGGGGCATAAAACAATAGCGCCTGTTGGGAGGCAACCCAATAGTTATTTTTATTTTTTGCCTTTTTACTTTCTGTTTGTGTGTGATAACATTATTATTGCCTCTGTAATGATTGTTTTTATGTTTTAATTAGTGTTTGTGCCAAGTAAATCCTTTGGGATGACTCACAAGATGAGTAGAATTGATACGGTGCAAAAACAGAAACTTTAGCGTCCAATGCAGATTTTCTCTAATTTTACTGGAACGTATTTTTGATCTGATTTTGTTACACAATATTTCTATACAAATTCTTCAGGTTTTTGTATTGTTTCAGAATTTTTAGAGTTGCAGAAGTATAGGTTCTTTACAGATCTTTATAGACTGTTCTGTTTTAGACAAATTCTGTTTTTGCTTACATAGTTTGCTTGTTTTGATGATGCTATGGATTCTATCGGGGGGTATAAGCCATGTAGAAGTTAGACTACGGTACCTATTATGCAATAATGAAATATGAATCAATTTATAACAGTACCTTAAGTATTTGATATGTTGCTTATACTAACGGATCTCACGAAGTTTTGTTGAGTTTTGTGTGATTGAAGTTTTCAAGTTTGGGTGTTATCACGATGGACGAAGGAATAAGGAGTGGCAAGAGCCTAAGCTTGGGGATGACCAAGGCACCCCAAGGTAATATTCTAGGAAGACTCAAGCGTCTAAGCTTGGGGATGCCCCGGAAGGCATCCCCTCTTTCGTCTCAATCCATCGGTATGTCACTTGGAGCTATATTTTTTTCGTCCCATGATATGAGTTTTGCTTGGAGCGTCATTTGCTTTTGTTTGTTTTTTATTTTATTTTTAGTTTTCCACAATCATCATTTGCTGGACACACCTATTTGAGAGAGACACACCTTCATCCTAATTTATTAGAATACTCTATGTGTTTCACTTATATCTTTTGAGCTTAGCAGTTACTCTAGTACTTCACTTATATCTTTTTTAGCACAGTGGCGTATAGATTTTGTAGAAATAATTGCAATCTTGTTCTTCACTTATATTTGTTTCAGATTTAATAAATAGTGATGGTAATTTGCATGGGTCATAAGACTAGTCCAAAAATAATAGGTATTCAATGAGTGATAATCAAAACCATCATGTAGCACATAAAAGAGAAATTTTGGGTTAATGATATTGATGTGGTAATGTGAAAAGGGTGTGAGTGCATCATTGTTGATTCATAGAAGTATCGGTATTAAGAGGTGTTAATTTCCCGTTTGTCTAAATATTAAAAAGGCATGGTGCGGATGTGTGAGCATTTCTATTCCTTGTTGAAATCCTAGTGTTGTTTCGGGTCGGAGGTGCGCGATGGTTAACTCCTCCCAACCTCCTCCCTCGGGGCATGCGATTAGTACTTTGATTTGTGATAAAACTAATAAAACTTTGCTATAAGTATATGAGTTCTTTATGACTAATGTGAACCCGTGGACATGCGCAATCTCACCACCTCATATTTTGCTAGCCTCTTCGGTACCGTGTATTGCCCATTCTCACCTCAAGGATCGGTGCAAACTTCGCCGGTGCATCCAAACCCCGTGACATGATACGCTCTGTCACACATAAGCTGTCACGCCCAAGATGCGATCCTATCCTTATTTTGGCACGAGGGCCTCGACAGGGATAGAAGCGCATCTCGTCGTGTTGCAAGAATGGATATCATTACAAGTACATGTACAGAAGAGGTGAGTATATGGAATTGGCTTACACTCGCCACAAGCTACATCAACATCACATCAATACAACAACAAATACAAACATCATACAGAAGAGCAGGGTCCGACTACGGACGAAAACAAACGATAAAATGACATCCATCCTTGCTATCCCAGGCTGCCGCCTGGAACCCATCCTAGATCGATGAAGAAGAAGAAGAAGAACTCCAAATCAAAACAAGCATCGCGCTCACGTCATATCATCGCATTACCTGTACCTGCAACTGTTGTTGTAGTAATCTGTGAGCCGCGGGGACTCAGCAATCTCATTTCCAAGGGTATCAAGACTATTAAAGCTTAATGGGTGAGGTAAGGTTGAGTGGTGAGGCTGCAGCAAGCGCTAAGCATTTATTTGGGTGGCTAACTTACGAGTACAAGAATAAAGGGGGATGATTGTCGAATAAACGGACGTAAACTAGTAATGATCTCTAAAAGATCCTGAGCACCTACTTACGTCGAACATAACCCCACCGTGTTCTCTCTCGGATAAGGACTCACGAGAAGAGACAGTCACGGTTACGCACACGGTTGGTGTATTTTATTTGAGGTTACTTCAAGTTTGCTATGACCGGGTGTTAAACAAAGTTTCCAAGTTTGCCACATAACCGCGGGCACGGCTTTCCGAAAGATTTAACCCTGCAGGGGTGCTCCTACTCATCCATCACAAACTAACCACACGCAGCGAGAATAACCTCGACCACGAACCTCGTGATCTTCCTAGGCAATTCCACTGGAAAACCGCAACCTCGAGATAGCCCGAAGTATTTTCGGAATTCCTCGCACAAGACGTTCGAGAAAGGTAAAACAAGTCCAGCAAGACCGCCCGGCGTGTCGACATAACCCGATAGGAGCCGCGTATCTCGTTCTCAGGACACGACCAGATGAGCGCAGCGTACAGTGGCCTGATAGACATCACCCGAGTTGCCCCGGGTTGGCCCCGCACACGACTCTAGTTTGGACCAACACTCATGAGGAGCACTGGCCCGGGTGGTTGATTAAAGATCCTCGGGTTAATTACTCCCTATGCAGGTTTATTAATTATTAGGCAAATGTAGTACCAATGTTGGGCCTTGCCAGACAAGCTTTATCCTAAAACGAAAGTCAAGGGGGTCCCCATAACAACCCCGAGCATGTTAGGAGCGCTCATTTATGGAACATAACACCGGTACACAAGTAACTAGGGCGGCAAGAGTGGAACAAAACACCGAGCAAAAGGCCAAGCCTTCCACCCTTTACCAAGTATATATGTGCATTAAATTAAATAGCAATAATATTGTGATATAACAAAAGGATATCCATGTTGCACATGGAAAGAGCTTGCACCTGCAACTAGCAACGCTATAAGAAGGGCTGAGCAAGCAGTAACATAGCCAAACAATGTTTTGCTAGGTAGTGGAGGGTTAGAGGCTTTTCATGGCAATTTGGGAGGCTTGACATACAAATGGTAGGTAGCGAGACAACGATAGAAACGAGACATCTAGCATGGCAATGATAGTAATGGTATCCAGGGAAATGATCATCTTGCCTGAGATCCCGCTTGGAAGAAGAACGAATCCATGAAGAAGACGAGCCGACGTAGACGAACGAATCCTCACACTCCGAAGCGGTTTCGGAACTCTATCGAGAAGAAGCAATCGGAAACAACAATCAACACATGAACAACACCACAACATATGCATGACATGATGCGCAAACAAATATGATGCATGTCCGGTTTAAATATGCAAGGCATGGCAATCACAACAATCAAAAACTACACATTAAGTGAAGCTCAATATGCAACGAGTTGCATATTGACGAAACTCCACATTTGAATATTTAGTTCACTCTCGTTTAGGTACACAACAATATTAAATGTTGTTAAACATGGCAAGAGGTGAAGCATAAGTAAACTACACATCTAGGCAAGTTTAAATGAGGCCGGAAACAACATATAGCATTTCCGAAACGACCCCATATGTTAATTTCGAAATTGGTCCAGATCTGAATTAATCAGGTTTTATATTTGTTAAACAGCAAAATAAAGTGAACCATGCAATTCTACACGTCATTCTAGTCGATTTACATATATGGAACATCTCAAACGGAGCTACGGTCTAAAAGATATGACATTCACAAGATGCACGTGACATGAATGCAAAATGCATGCAAACACCCACCACAAACATGTTAAATCATAGATGCAGCAAGATATTATGAAACTACATGAAATTCTAAGCAAGTTTCATATGCAACATGTTCAAAACGGAGCTACGGTTCAACAATAACAAGCAACACAAGTTTTAGATGAAATCTGCCCAAAACAGCAAGATAGCATTTTGCACACATGAAAACAACAAGCTACAAGATTTTAAAATGCACAAACTAAGCATGGGGCAGTAGCATACAACATACACTTCATTCCAACTTCACATATCATACTCAAAAGAATCATGGATCGCATGGTAGGAAGCTCTCAACATGGCAACAAAATATGGCAGATTAGGACTTAGTGAAAATAACAGTTTTTAGCATGGCAGATTTTTATGGAGGCATATTGACAGCAGTAAAACTATATGCTACAGGGCATATAATGGCATGAAAATTAACAGCATGGTAGAGGACATGATGCATTACAATTAATTACTTTATAGCAACATCAAATTATGCTCAGATCCATGGCAACCATCAACACAACATGGCATATTGAAGAAAACAGATTCTCAGACTTAGTGAAAATTAGGATAGTCATGTGCAGCAGTTTTAACAGATTGACATATTGAGCAACAGAAATAATTATGATGCAAAACCTATTTATGCAAACTAATGGCACAACATGAAAGAGCATAACATGCTTAACAAAAGACTACTTGGTGGCATCACCAAAAGACTCCTAGAACACTAGCAAATCACATCGCAACACAGCAACAAAATAACAGATTTCCAGACTTAGAAATATTTTGGACCCTCAAAACATCAGATTTTTATAGCATGATGGCAACAAGGAAACAACACCTAAACATGCATTTCTATGACAACCAAAAATACCAGGGCCTAGCATACATGTCCGAGGGCATATCTCGTGTTCAAAATTATTTCATATCATGCATGGATTAAATCACACGAAATAGACAAAAGGGCATCATGGCAAAAATGACATGCACTCAAACTTCTTCCAATGACAAAACTAAATGCACAGTTAATTTCTATGGATTTTCCTACCCCGAAAACACATATAATATGCATAGGTTCATGTAAGAAAATATGTCACAATTACTTATGCAAGTTTATGGCCTAATCCCCTTTCTAGCAATTATAAATGCAAGTTAAATGCAAATATTACAATGAACCATTTTGTCATGTATGAAAATGCGATGCCGATAATATGAACATTTTTAATATATTGTTGGATTAATTTCAATGCATGGATAAATAAATATGGCAATGCAAAAATGATGGCAATTATGCAAATGATGCAAACAGCGAGCTTAGGCATTTTAAACATGGATGCAAATGGCATATTATTACACTACGCATTTATCTGAGCAATTTACATATATAAAACATTTTTATACGTTGCACGGTTAATTAAATATTAACGTTTTAAAATCGTGCAATTCTCTGATATAAAAAATTAAAACACATATGGGCCTAAAGAAAAAAAAAACGCGCGGGAGGGGGCTCACCTCGTGGGCTTCGGCCCAAGAGGCAAGGAGAGGCGAGGCAGAGGCAGGCTAGGGACGGCCCAACCGCTCCGCTCTCTCCCGATCCGATCGGGATCGAGGCAGAGGCGAAGGCTGGAGGTCAACGGCGGCTGCGGCGGCACTCGCCGACGAGGAGGCGCGAGGTCCAATGCGAGGGGCCAGAATGGGGCGGCACGGGGCGGATCCGGGGGCGGCGGCCCCATTCCCGACGGCGGCGGCGGTGACTTGGCAAGGCGGCGGGGAGCTCGGGCCGGGGATGGCCATGGCGGCTGGGTGTCCCTGCGAGGAGAGAGAGGGAAGATGAGAGAGAGAAAAGCGAGAGGAGAGAAGAGGAGCGGCGGTGGGGTCCGGCCTGGCTCCGGCGGGCGGCGGCGCTCCGTGGAGGTCCGGCCGGCGGCGCGGCGCGGGGCACGACCGCGCGGCGGAGGCGGCGGCGATCTGCGGCTCGGTGGTGGAGCTCGGGGCTCTGTGGTCGCCCGGACATGTCCGGGTTGGCCGCGGACATGTCCGGTAGGTGGGGAATTGGACGAATTTCAGCCTCTAGATCGCGATCCGAGGGCCGAAAATGGGCAGATGGTTGGGGCTGCGGGATCTGGAGGAGGAGGGCTAGCAGGTGGGGTTTTCTAGGGGTGTGGCTGCAATTTGGCAAGGGGGAAACCCTAGAGAGTGAGGGGCTCTCTCTCCATGGGGGTTTAAATAGGGAAGGCACTAGGGTTGGGGTTGGACCTCGTCCGTCCGATCGCGATCCGATGACCACGAACGGAGGGGGGCTAAGTTGGGCCAATGGGCTGTGGAGAAGTGGTTGGGCCAAGAAGAGAGGGAGGTTGCGGCCCGTGACATGATTTTTATAAACCGAAAACGTGCGACGAATAAAACGATGACGGTGCCGCTACAGCTGACCGTCCGAGTATCATACGACCTCTGATTGCGACGAAATTTGGCAGGCGGTCTACCTACGATCTATTACGACCGCTTGCCAGGTTTCGAACCAATCAGAGAAAGTTTTATACACACTTTTGAAAACAATATTTTGCAATGCCGCGGGCGCGTGCGTGTGTGGTTGGTCTCAAAACGGTCGACGACACGAACGGAGCGAACCGGCAACTACGAACGGATGCAAGTTTTCGAAAACGAGTGACGAAGCTATGCAGATGATGCGAATGATGCGATGATAAATGCGACAACCACTCGAACCACACGACGACAATGGAAAAGAAAGGGGCATCTTCTGGAGCGTCGGTTCCGGGCTGTTACAACTCTCCTCCACTTACAAGAGATCTCGACCCGAGATCTTGGAATGAGAAAGGGAAGAGAAAGAGGAGAGGTAAAACTTAGTTGCTTCTTTGACAAACGCGAGAAACCATAAAAACATGAAGGTTGGAAGAGATGAAGAATGATATGAGGAACAGCAAGAATTCAAAATAAATTTCGGCAGCACTTCGGTAGGAAGGAGAGAAAAAAAAATTATAAGATGGTAGAACTTGAAAAGATGACACAACACTCCGGTTAATGAATAAGCAAAGAAGGAACATGATCTTGACAAAACAAGATGATAGATTGAAGAGAGCAACATCACAAGGCCTCCGGAATAAGAATAGAAGCTAGATCGATGGAAGGAAAAGAGCGGAGAAGAAAATGACAACTTCTACCACAATTGAATTAGAAAAGCATCCCTACCAAGAAGAGATTGAACGGAGTTGTTGGAAATCAATCAATGAAAGAAAAGACTTGTTGTGGGCTTATGGAAAACATCTCAAAATAATGAGGTGACAACCTGCCACTAACGGAAACAATTGATTGCTTGGGAGCAACAAGATATGCAAGCTTCTTTCAACAAGAGGATACATGGAGAACTTGGATCATTGATAAACACCATGATAGCAACAATCTTTAGGAAGAGCTTTAGGTGAAATCCAATCCAAGATAACTCTAAGAAAGGAATGATGGATTTAATATCTCATTCTTGATAACTTCTCTTCGAGACTCCTCATGACTCAAGAATGCTAAAACACCATCTCAAAGATAAGGGAGAAGAATTGCACTTGAAATGTAATATAAGAATACTTGAGGACCTCCAACAAAATCTTGAAGAACCACCATGAAGAACCTCCGGAAAGAACTCTGAAACGAAAGGATGATAGAAAGAATTGAAGGATGCAAAATCAACAAGATTGAGGTCTTGCAGAGATTTAGATGAAGCTTCGCGAAGAGATACTTGAGAAACTTGGAACTCCGGAAAAGAAAAGTTGAACAACTTAGAATCGAGAATTTGATATCATGAACAACCTCTGGAAGAAGGATTGACTCGATTGATCAGACAAGAATAAGAATTATGTTATGCCTACCCTTCATCAAGTTAAATTGTTGACAAGCACGGATTTAGCATACGACTTATTCTTCTTGAAAAGAACTGAAGAGAGAGATAAACAGCTTAAAGAAGACTTGAACGAGAGCACCGGTAAGAATTGCAATGAATGATAATGAATGAATAAGATACATCGGAATGAAGAGATCATGATCCGCCTAATGGAAAACTTGATTGAAGCACCGGAATAATTGAGATACGAACGAAGGGACAACAATTGAGAAGACTTGGAGAACGAAAGCTGAAAGCTGAGAACGAAGAAATCTTCTGAAATGATGGCCTTCGGAGGATCGAGAAATGACAATAACTCAGAAATACACCAGATAGATATGGAAAGAATCACCCATGACCTTAACCAATTTGACAGGATAGCACGAAGCTGAAACCATGAATCTCTAGGATAACGGAATAAGATTTAAGAGAAACACTCCTTTGGTCTTCATGCTGAGAATGATGGCGAGAAACACCACCAAGAATTACTGAGATACTCCGGAATAATGAATAAGAAAAGGTTGAGCCAATGATGAGAATGATTTAGAAGCGATCTTCGGGAAGGAATATGACTGATGGAATTCATTCTTACGTCATATTGAAAAGAACTTGAGGAGATCTCCGGAAAAGATTAGAAGAGTCAGGTAAGATCCTGGGGAACACCTGTGGGTTATGAGCCCACTGAAGGAACACCGTTGAAATGATTGCTTAGAAAGAGAGATTGCACTGGTACAAATTGAGAACTTGATGAGGTGAGAACCTCAAAATAATTTAAGAGGATCTGAATGGAAATGAAAGTCTTCTGAGATCTCTTGCCACACCGGATAGAATAGAAACGAACAAACAGAGAGGCTTGGATAAGAACTTCCAACATGGGAAAGCATTTATAGAATGAAAAGGAAATGATGAGCACCGAAAGCTTGAATTGAATCCACCGGGAAAGAAAACAATACAAGGAATGATGAACTTTGAATCACTTGAGCATCTCCATAATGAATCACCGGATATCAAATGGAAGAAAAGATAACGGAAGCATGACATGAAAAGAAAAGCACTTGCATGAGAATTTAATTATTGAAGAAAAAGGGCGGGAGGGTGGGAAAAACAAATACAACTTGAGACAGATGGGACGAACTCCAGAAAGGAATATGAGGATTGATCTTGCAAAACTTGGAAGGGATCGAATCATCTAGAAGAGAAGCACACCGGTTGGAAAGAATTGACATGACAACTCCGGTTGAACAAAAGGATTAGCATTCCCATAAAAAATGTGAGAACACCATTTAGAAAGATATGAATTCACCACTTGACATCGAAGCAACTCGAATAACCATACTCCAACAAAACAAAGGATGAGGCTTGCAAATTAAGCCGGAAACAAATACAAACCCATTTGCATTTGTTGGAAGGATACACCAAGGTAACTACTTGAATTCCCACCTAAGAATTCCCGAAGTCTTTCTTGTTTATGCGATTCGGGTTGCGGACCCAGGAACGTACCCAAGGTAATCAGCTACAACTGCACCCGCAACCTTCCACACCATAATCCAAGAAACTCCGCAAACTCATCTACCTCAGACACTCGTAATCACAACGATACTAAGTATGGCAGTACATCCGAACTCTCTCCACCAGTACTGGGGATGCCGGACTCCTCTCGCC
Source organism: Elymus sibiricus (assembly GCA_039707655.1). Lineage (NCBI taxonomy): Eukaryota > Viridiplantae > Streptophyta > Magnoliopsida > Poales > Poaceae > Elymus > Elymus sibiricus. The sequence continues at coordinate 181,953,285 of CM077669.1, read as the reverse complement.
ACTACCAGTATTGAAGCAATTTCGAATATCCTCCGTCCTGAGATACTAAGGAAACTGAATGATAACGATGTGTCAAGAATCCCCTGGAGCTCAACTCCCCGGAAGAAATCAAGTCAGACAGGAGGCACCAAGACAGAACTCCGTCACATCGGTATCATATAGATTCCTAAATACCCGCGTGATCCTAAAAAAAAATTTTTTGAGCGAGAAGAGGAGTAGAATGAAAATTCCTAAGTCGAACACCTCACCAGAGTATAGAAGAGGAGTAAAAAGAATCCTACTCTCCGATATAACTAGACTCAAAATAGTTTTTCACTAGACTCGACTCGGCCAAGTTCGATCAATCAAGGGGGCTCCTAGGTCGGTACAGGCTCTGATACCAACTTGTCACGCCCAAGATGCGATCCTATCCTTATTTTGGCACGAGGGCCTCGACAGGGATAGAAGCGCATCTCGTCGTGTTGCAAGAATGGATATCATTACAAGTACATGTACAGAAGAGGTGAGTATATGGAATTGGCTTACACTCGCCACAAGCTACATCAACATCACATCAATACAACAACAAATACAAACATCATACAGAAGAGCAGGGTCCGACTACGGACGAAAACAAACGATAAAATGACATCCATCCTTGCTATCCCAGGCTGCCGCCTGGAACCCATCCTAGATCGATGAAGAAGAAGAAGAAGAACTCCAAATCAAAACAAGCATCGCGCTCACGTCATATCATCGCATTACCTGTACCTGCAACTGTTGTTGTAGTAATCTGTGAGCCGCGGGGACTCAGCAATCTCATTTCCAAGGGTATCAAGACTATTAAAGCTTAATGGGTGAGGTAAGGTTAAGTGGTGAGGCTGCAGCAAGCGCTAAGCATTTATTTGGGTGGCTAACTTACGAGTACAAGAATAAAGGGGGATGATTGTCGAATAAACGGACGTAAACTAGTAATGATCTCTAAAAGATCCTGAGCACCTACTTACGTCGAACATAACCCCACCGTGTTCTCTCTCGGATAAGGACTCACGAGAAGAGACAGTCACGGTTACGCACACGGTTGGTGTATTTTATTTGAGGTTACTTCAAGTTTGCTATGACCGGGTGTTAAACAAAGTTTCCAAGTTTGCCACATAACCGCGGGCACGGCTTTCCGAAAGATTTAACCCTGCAGGGGTGCTCCTACTCATCCATCACAAACTAACCACACGCAGCGAGAATAACCTCGACCACGAACCTCGTGATCTTCCTAGGCAATTCCACTGGAAAACCGCAACCTCGAGATAGCCCGAAGTATTTTCGGAATTCCTCGCACAAGACGTTCGAGAAAGGTAAAACAAGTCCAGCAAGACCGCCCGGCGTGTCGACATAACCCGATAGGAGCCGCGTATCTCGTTCTCAGGACACGACCAGATGAGCGCAGCGTACAGTGGCCTGATAGACATCACCCGAGTTGCCCCGGGTTGGCCCCGCACACGACTCTAGTTTGGACCAACACTCATGAGGAGCACTGGCCCGGGTGGTTGATTAAAGATCCTCGGGTTAATTACTCCCTATGCAGGTTTATTAATTATTAGGCAAATGTAGTACCAATGTTGGGCCTTGCCAGACAAGCTTTATCCTAAAACGAAAGTCAAGGGGGTCCCCATAACAACCCCGAGCATGTTAGGAGCGCTCATTTATGGAACATAACACCGGTACACAAGTAACTAGGGCGGCAAGAGTGGAACAAAACACCAAGCAAAAGGCCAAGCCTTCCACCCTTTACCAAGTATATATGTGCATTAAATTAAATAGCAATAATATTGTGATATAACAAAAGGATATCCATGTTGCACATGGAAAGAGCTTGCACCTGCAACTAGCAACGCTATAAGAAGGGCTGAGCAAGCAGTAACATAGCCAAACAATGTTTTGCTAGGTAGTGGAGGGTTAGAGGATTTTCATGGCAATTTGGGAGGCTTGACATACAAATGGTAGGTAGCGAGACAACGATAGAAACGAGACATCTAGCATGGCAATGATAGTAATGGTATCCAGGGAAATGATCATCTTGCCTGAGATCCCGCTTGGAAGAAGAACGAATCCATGAAGAAGACGAGCCGACGTAGACGAACGAATCCTCACACTCCGAAGCGGTTTCGGAACTCTATCGAGAAGAAGCAATCGGAAACAACAATCAACACATGAACAACACCACAACATATGCATGACATGATGCGCAAACAAATATGATGCATGTCCGGTTTAAATATGCAAGGCATGGCAATCACAACAATCAAAAACTACACATTAAGTGAAGCTCAATATGCAACGAGTTGCATATTGACGAAACTCCACATTTGAATATTTAGTTCACTCTCGTTTAGGTACACAACAATATTAAATGTTGTTAAACATGGCAAGAGGTGAAGCATAAGTAAACTACACATCTAGGCAAGTTTAAATGAGGCCGGAAACAACATATAGCATTTCCGAAACGACCCCATATGTTAATTTCGAAATTGGTCCAGATCTGAATTAATCAGGTTTTATATTTGTTAAACAGCAAAATAAAGTGAACCATGCAATTCTACACGTCATTCTAGTCGATTTACATATATGGAACATCTCAAACGGAGCTACGGTCTAAAAGATATGACATTCACAAGATGCACGTGACATGAATGCAAAATGCATGCAAACACCCACCACAAACATGTTAAATCATAGATGCAGCAAGATATTATGAAACTACATGAAATTCTAAGCAAGTTTCATATGCAACATGTTCAAAACGGAGCTACGGTTCAACAATAACAAGCAACACAAGTTTTAGATGAAATCTGCCCAAAACAGCAAGATAGCATTTTGCACACATGAAAACAACAAGCTACAAGATTCTAAAATGCACAAACTAAGCATGGGGCAGTAGCATACAACATACACTTCATTCCAACTTCACATATCATACTCAAAAGAATCATGGATCGCATGGTAGGAAGCTCTCAACATGGCAACAAAATATGGCAGATTAGGACTTAGTGAAAATAACAGTTTTTAGCATGGCAGATTTTTATGGAGGCATATTGACAGCAGTAAAACTATATGCTACAGGGCATATAATGGCATGAAAATTAACAGCATGGTAGAGGACATGATGCATTACAATTCATTACTTTATAGCAACATCAAATTATGCTCAGATCCATGGCAACCATCAACACAACATGGCATATTGAAGAAAACAGATTCTCAGACTTAGTGAAAATTAGGATAGTCATGTGCAGCAGTTTTAACAGATTGACATATTGAGCAACAGAAATAATTATGATGCAAAACCTATTTATGCAAACTAATGGCACAACATGAAAGAGCATAACATGCTTAACAAAAGACTACTTGGTGGCATCACCAAAAGACTCCTAGAACACTAGCAAATCACATCGCAACACAGCAACAAAATAACAGATTTCCAGACTTAGAAATATTTTGGACCCTCAAAACATCAGATTTTTATAGCATGATGGCAACAAGGAAACAACACCTAAACATGCATTTCTATGACAACCAAAAATACCAGGGCCTAGCATACATGTCCGAGGGCATATCTCGTGTTCAAAATTATTTCATATCATGCATGGATTAAATCACACGAAATAGACAAAAGGGCATCATGGCAAAAATGACATGCACTCAAACTTCTTCCAATGACAAAACTAAATGCACAGTTAATTTCTATGGATTTTCCTACCCCGAAAACACATATAATATGCATAGGTTCATGTAAGAAAATATGTCACAATTACTTATGCAAGTTTATGGCCTAATCCCCTTTCTAGCAATTATAAATGCAAGTTAAATGCAAATATTACAATGAACCATTTTGTCATGTATGAAAATGCGATGCCGATAATATGAACATTTTTAATATATTGTTGGATTAATTTCAATGCATGGATAAATAAATATGGCAATGCAAAAATGATGGCAATTATGCAAATGATGCAAACAGCGAGCTTAGGCATTTTAAACATGGATGCAAATGGCATATTATTACTCTACGCATTTATCTGAGCAATTTACATATATAAAACATTTTTATACGTTGCACGGTTAATTAAATATTAACGTTTTAAAATCGTGCAATTCTCTGATATAAAAAATTAAAACACATATGGGCCTAAAGAAAAAAAAAACGCGCGGGAGGGGGCTCACCTCGTGGGCTTCGGCCCAAGAGGCAAGGAGAGGCGAGGCAGAGGCAGGCTAGGGACGGCCCAACCGCTCCGCTCTCTCCCGATCCGATCGGGATCGAGGCAGAGGCGGAGGCTGGAGGTCAACGGCGGCTGCGGCGGCACTCGCCGACGAGGAGGCGCGAGGTCCAATGCGAGGGGCCAGAATGGGGCGGCACGGGGCGGATCCGGGGGCGGCGGCCCCATTCCCGACGGCGGCGGCGGTGACTTGGCAAGGCGGCGGGGAGCTCGGGCCGGGGATGGCCATGGCGGCTGGGTGTCCCTGCGAGGAGAGAGAGGGAAGATGAGAGAGAGAAAAGCGAGAGGAGAGAAGAGGAGCGGCGGTGGGGTCCGGCCTGGCTCCGGCGGGCGGCGGCGCTCCGTGGAGGTCCGGCCGGCGGCGCGGCGCGGGGCACGACCGCGCGGCGGAGGCGGCGGCGATCTGCGGCTCGGTGGTGGAGCTCGGGGCTCTGTGGTCGCCCGGACATGTCCGGGTTGGCCGCGGACATGTCCGGTAGGTGGGGAATTGGACGAATTTCAGCCTCTAGATCGCGATCCGAGGGCCGAAAATGGGCAGATGGTTGGGGCTGCGGGATCTGGAGGAGGAGGGCTAGCAGGTGGGGTTTTCTAGGGGTGTGGCTGCAATTTGGCAAGGGGGAAACCCTAGAGAGTGAGGGGCTCTCTCTCCATGGGGGTTTAAATAGGGAAGGCACTAGGGTTGGGGTTGGACCTCGTCCGTCCGATCGCGATCCGATGACCACGAACGGAGGGGGGCTAAGTTGGGCCAATGGGCTGTGGAGAAGTGGTTGGGCCAAGAAGAGAGGGAGGTTGCGGCCCGTGACATGATTTTTATAAACCGAAAACGTGCGACGAATAAAACGATGACGGTGCCGCTACAGCTGACCGTCCGAGTATCATACGACCTCTGATTGCGACGAAATTTGGCAGGCGGTCTACCTACGATCTATTACGACCGCTTGCCAGGTTTCGAACCAATCAGAGAAAGTTTTATACACACTTTTGAAAACAATATTTTGCAATGCCGCGGGCGCGTGCGTGTGTGGTTGGTCTCAAAACGGTCGACGACACGAACGGAGCGAACCGGCAACTACGAACGGATGCAAGTTTTCGAAAACGAGTGACGAAGCTATGCAGATGATGCGAATGATGCGATGATAAATGCGACAACCACTCGAACCACACGACGACAATGGAAAAGAAAGGGGCATCTTCTGGAGCGTCGGTTCCGGGCTGTTACATAAGCCTTCTTATATCTTCCTCAAAATAGCCACCATACCTACCTATTATGGCATTTCCATAGCCATTCCGAGATATATTGCCATGTAAATTCCATGGTTACATCATATGACTAGTCCGTTCATTATCATATTGCTTTGCATGATCATATAGAGTAACATAGTATTTGTGGCAAAGCCACCGTTCATCGTATTTTTGATACATGTCATGCTAGATCATTTCAAATCCTGGTACACCGCCAGAGGCAGTCATATTGAGTCATATTGTTTCATAGTTCTTCATATCAAAGTTTTCGTGTTGAGTTGTAAGTAAATAAAAGTGTGATGATCATCATTATTAGAGTATTGTCCCAGTGAGGAAATAAAAATGGGGGAAGCAAAATGAGCCCACCATAAAAAAAATGAGAGAAAAGAGAGAGAAGCACTATAGGAATCAGTTACTTTGTTGTCTGCCATAGCGGACGGCAAAGGACCAGGCCACCGACGGCAAACCTCTTTGCCGTCTGCTGGCTGACGGCCCCACTTCCAGCATCGAAAGTCACGACAAACAGCGTCTTTGCCATCTGCATAACAACAGCGGATGTGTAACACCCCCTTGTAATGCAACAGTAATCCCCTGATATTAATGCCATGTCATCATGTTTAATTAAGCATAAGCATCATTTGCATTAGGGCTTAGTTCGAATTCAAATTCAAATTCAATTCAATTGCCAAGTGGAAAATAAAAGTTGTGCAAACCAGTAAAAAAAATGTTCATTAATTAGCACATAAATCATAACTAATTATTTTGAGGAAAACAACATCACCAAAATTCCACAAATACCCCTAGCAGGTTAAAACAGTACCAAAACAGTGGTATTAAATGCATTTTTAGTTAATTAAAAATATTTTGAAAGCATATTTGCACCAAATCAATTTCTGGTGTTGCCTAATATTGCACTGAATAATTTGGGCCATGTCTCATATTTTTCAAAATACAAATTTGAGCTAAACTAAAAAGGGAAAATAGAGAAAGAAATAGAAAAGAAAAGAAAAGAAAAGAGCCCAGGCGGCTGGGCCTCGAGTGCACAGTGCGGCCCAGCCCACCTCCCTCGGTCGCCCCCTTCCTACTGCTCCCCCGCTCGAGCGCGCACGCGCACCCGACCGCGCTCGACGCCGGCGAGCCGTCTTCCCCGCACCATCTCGTCGCCCGTGCCGCTACAGGGCCTCCTGGGGCGATAAGGACGGCCACCGCGGCACCCCTGGCCGCCCAGATCTTCCCCCCCCTCGCGCAGCTCTCTCTCCCCGCCTCACCCGCAAGCTCGCCGCCGTCCTCGCTCGCCACCGCGGCCACCGTCACCCCCGAGCCCCGATGAGCCGCCCGTCAGCTCCGCCGTGAAGCCCTCTTCCTCCTCGACCACGACCCCGAGCACCAGGCCCCCTGCAACGCCCTCTCGCCGTCGTCTTCCTCCTCGGGCACCCGAGCACGTCGCCGTCGATTCCGTCGCCGGCAGCCCCTCCCCGAGCCCGCTTTGAACGGCTACGACTCGCGGTGAGCTCCAGCTACCTCCCCCTCTCCTCCTCGCGACGAACCGTAGCCCCTAGCCCCTAATTCCAATGTCGCCCGTGCGCGCCGCCGCGGATGCTCGTCGCCGACGAGCCTCCGGTGACCATTTGGTCACGCGCGCCCGTCCATCGTCGTCGCCTTCGCGCGTAGATGCCGCCTAGCCGCTTAGCTCGCCCGATAGCGCCTCGAATCGCCGTTTGCCACCGCCGCCCGAAGAACTCGCCGCCGATGAGCTCCTGGCGCTCAGCTCCGGCCGTCCCCGCCCGCGATACCACCGCCTAACGACGCGCCGTCGTCGCCCCGTTCCAACGCGCCCATCCGCGCTTCGAACGGTGGCCTGTACGCGATTTCCGGCCACCTCCCGTGGCCGCGCCGCCGCGAAACGCGTCGCCGGCGAGATTCCGGCGACGTCTCCGATCACCGCCGACGTGGCCTGCCCTGGCCCACCTGCCAGTGACACTGGCTGGTGGGGCCGTGGGCCCGTTGACCAGTCAGCGCTGCTGACTGGGTCAGCTGGGCCACTGATAGTGGGGCCCCATCCCACTGTGTCAATGACACATGGGTCCCACACGTCAGTTAATTAATTAGTGATTTAATTAAATAAAATAAATTAATTAGGTTAATTACCCGCTGACATATGGGCCCCACCTAGTTAGTTAATTAGTTAAATTAGTCAATTAGCCCCTGAGTCACTGACATGTGGGTCCCACATGTCAGGTTTGACTCTGGTCAGCCTCTGTTGACTGCTGACGTCAGCATTGCATCATGCTGATGTCAGCATTCACTATTCTGGATAATTTCGAAATTAAATAATTAAATAAATTCAGAAAATGATTAAAACTTTATAAAATCATATCTTTTAAACCGTAACTCGGATTGAAATAATTTATATATGTAAAATGATCAGAAAAATATGAAGATTCCAAATATGCAATCAAAACACCTGTCCAACAATCCTAGCTAGCTGAACATGCAACTTTTTGAATGATTTTAATAAATGAATGGTGTCCAACTTTAATTAAATAAATCCAATTTAATTTTTATTAATTCCGAAGAGTTAACTAAATCGATTAGTTAGTCGATAAACACCGATGCATAACATTTAGACATGTCATGCATATTGTTTGTCATTGTCGTGATATTTATTGTTTCCTCCCCCCCCTTCTCTCTCGGTAGACCTTGTGCCCGCCGACGATTCTGCTGGATACGACTACGTCACCGACGACCAGGTCCCCTTCGCAGAGCAACCAGGCAAGCAAAACCCCCTTGACCATCATATATCGCCCAGTCTCTTCTCTCTTATTCTTGCATTAGAAATGCCCTGCTACCACTGTTCCGATAGTACCTATTCCAATGCATGGCCTGATTTTGCAGTTTGACATTGACACCCCACCTGCTGTCCCACAAACCTAGCTGTGCTACTTCTTCATCGGTGGCCCATCACCTTTGTCCGTATGCCAAGCTTGATACCGGGCCGTGATCTCTCTGGGTGAGGATCACGGAAATAATTAAACTGCTATATCATTTACTTTTACGGGGCTGAAGGGCTGGTGGTACCATCCAGTAGAGATGGACCTGAGTCCCAACAGTGCCCAATGTTAAAGTCGGGCTGGCCCCAAGGGTGCCCGCGAGGATTATTATTAAAGTCGGGTCGGCTCCAAGAGTACCCGCGGGTTATGAAATACCGGTACCCTGTTCGTGTTGATCTCCCGAGGGCGGACATCACCAGGAACAAGGGTGTGCGGCCGGAGGATATCACGCGTATTGGGTAGTGATAACCGAGCTTGTAACGGATCTGGGTGTTTGATCTGAGTGGGTCGTCGTGCCCTTTTTACGCACTACCACCACGTGGGATAATGGTTTATGGGGCCCTCTACATCGTATGTATCAGCCGAAAGCTTTGACAGACGTCCAGTTCAGCAGTGCGGCACGGGAGGATTGGCGCCATCCATGACAGAGGTGGTGCTTGGATCTAAACGTGTGCGCAACGACCCGGAGTGCAAAGGGGGATGGGCCCAAGAACCCTGAGTGCTTAGGATGTAGACCGGCGGGGACCTCTCTGCTTAGCTGTAGGTCGGGCTGCGATGTGTCGATCAGCCGAGGCCGGACATCACCAGGAACAAGGGTGTGCGGCCAGAGTTAATCGAGCGTGTTGGGTAACAGTAGTGCACCCCTGCAGGGAAGATATCTATTCGAATAGCCGTGTCCACGGTAACAGGACGCTTGGAGTTGTGCCCGGATCTATGACAACTATAAACTGTTGATGATGAATATTAAACTGATACTATTGCTATCGATCAGCCGAGGCCGGACATCACCAGGAACAAGGGTGTGCGGCCGGAGTTAATCGATGCAATGCTTAAACTATTGCTCTCTGGATCGCTTTCTCGCGGGATAGTCGAGAAAGGATCTTGGGGAGTTGCTAATATACAACCATTATTAATTGTTATTGTATCTCTACTCTCTTCTGATGCTGCAAGAACTGCTTCAAGATGCTAGTCTTCGATAGGCTAGGCTTCTCCCCCTTTGTTCCAGCATTCTGCAGTACAGTCCACAGATACAACCCCATTCCTTTGATACAGTGCATTTAGCATAGTTCTGATGTCAGTCTTGCGAGTACTTTGGATGAGTACTCACGGTTGCTTTGCTATTCTTTTCCCCCATACCAAATCGATGTTACACCAGATGCCGATGGGGCCCAGGAGCCAGACGCCACCGCAGGAGACTATTGCCAGGAGATCCCCGGAGGCCACTTCTTCTTCGTTGAGCCAGTCGACCAGGAGTAGTTTAGGAGGCTCCCAGGCAGGAGGCCTTGCCTCTTTCGATCAGAGCTATTGTTTGTTTTCGCCTTCTTAAGGCATCTTGTTTAACCTTGTGTCTGTACTCAGATACTTTTGCTTCCGCTAATGCTTGTATGACATCAAGCTTGTGTATTCGAGCCTTCGAGGCCCCTGGCTTGTAATATAAAGCTTGTATTATTTTATTTGTGTCTAGAGTTGTGTTGTGATATCTTCAAGTGAGTCCCTAGGCTTGATCGTGTGCATTTGCGTGTATGATTAGTGCACGATTAAGTCGGGGGCGTCACAAGTTGGTATCAGAGCCGACTGCCTGTAGGAAGCCCCTTTTTCCAACTCCTTGGTCGAAGTTGAGTCTAGACGATGGAAAACTATTTTACTAACATGGATGTGTGGGTTACGGGCCCACGTCGCCAACTGGGTGGTATTAGGATCTTTTATTCCTCTTCTATACTCTGGGACTCTGAATTTCTCTTCCTTTTGGGTTAAATGATTTTACTAGTGCCGACACTAGGTTCTCGTATTCACATCCATCCGGAGTTCTGAATTATCCCCCCTTGCTTCAAGATAAGGGCCAGGTTCTGCTGCACAACACCAAGGCCCGCAGGATCCTTTCATCGAGGAAACCCTGTGTTGTTCCTTGCAGATTCCTCTCCCCAAAAGTTTTCTCCGACGTTGATATAGCCTTTGCTATGTCTCGTTGTGTAATTCCTCACCGCGTGCCTGCGCGCCGCCTAGCATGTCTTTTCCTTAATTTTACGCCGTCACGCTATCCGCGGATGTCCAATTCTGTGCATGGATCGGTATGTCTTTAATGACTACTAATTTTTCCTAATGCACTTCTTGTTCTTGCTCATGTTACATCTGCAATAACCCCATGTACATGCAGTTGTTCTTGCTAAACTGCCCCTGTTGTTTTGGCAGAATGGCTGACGATCCTCCCCCTCCACCCTATATTGCCGCAATGATGCAACAGTTTGAGCTGAATCGTCAGTTTATGACTGGGGTAATGGCCCAATTTCCAACTCAAAATGCTCAGCAACAGTCTGCCCCAATAACACTGCAAGAATTTGTGCGCCTCAACCCGTCTGTGTTCCACAACTCCACCAATCCTATGGATGCTGATGATTGGCTTCGTGATATTCTGTTTGAGATGGAGTCAGCTAGTGTTGCCCCTGATAGTTACGTCACCTTTGCGGCATTTCATTTGAAGGGTCCAGCTGCTCAATGGTGGGAAAGCCACAGGCGCATGCTGCCTGCTGGTTCTGTAACCACTTGGCAGGAATTTCAGTCAGTCTTCCGTGCACGATACATTCCTCAAGGTTTGATGGATCAGAAGAAGCAGGAGTTCCGCAAACTCAAACAGGGCAAGATGACAGTGGATGAATATCAGCGGAAATTCCTCGAATTATCTCGCTATGCTGAGGACGACGTCTGCACTGACGCTCGTAAGCAGGAGAAATTCCGTGAAGGACTGCATCCTGATATAAAGGTCGCACTTGCTATTTATGATGCTGCAGACTTTGCAACGCTTGTCAGCAAGTCTTTCCAAGTTGAAACTGCTTTGAATGAATACCAGGAGTCGCTCAAGCGTACTCGTGATATTGGCTCGTCTTCGGGTCATCCTACTCAGAAACGTCGAGTCTGGCTCCCGCACAGTATTTTCCACCGTCCTGCTCCAACACCGAGGCCGTCTTATGTTGCACCTCGTCCGCCTCCGCCGCCTAGACAACTGAATATTCCAAGTGGACAGCCCAATACTATGGCTCCTCCCCCTAATGATGGGTTATGTCACAGGTGTGGACAGTCAGGACACTTTGCGAACAACTGTCGCCAGGATCAGCCTCAGAACACATCACGTCCTTCTGTTGATCGGAAGCAGGGCCGTCGAAAACGTCCTTCTAAGAACACTGATGCCAAACCACATGCAAGTCAACTTATTCGTGTCAACCATGTCAAGATGGAAGAAGCTCGACAGGACACCAAAATTGTGATGGGTGCCCTTCTAGTGAATTCGATCCCAGCTTCTGTTCTCTTTGACTCTGGAGCATCGCACTCCTTCATGTCCGAAAGTTTCGCGCGGAGCCATGATATGTCTTTCGAGGAGATGTCCGCCCCTATGATAATCCAGTCACCCGGAGCAAAGTGGCAAACTAACATGGTAAGCCACGATAACCATGTTGAGATTGGAGGATTGGTGTTCCCTGTTTCTCTCATTGCTCTCAAGACTTCTAACATTGACATCATTCTGGGCATGGACTGGTTGAAACCTCATAAAGCTTTGATTGACTGTGCCACTGAAACAGTCCGGCTCACACATCCTTCCGGCCAGATAGTCAGATACTCAGTTCGGACAGTTCAAAATGCCGAAAGCCAGATATATGCTCTGAATGCATTGAATGCCTCACCTCTGGAAGGAATTGAGAACGTCCCAGTCGTTCGTGATTTTCCGGATGTCTTTCCAGAAGAACTTCCGGGAATACCCCCTGTTAGGGCTGTCGAGTTTGTCATCGACTTGAAGCCAGGCACTACTCCTATTGCCAAGCGGCCGTACAAGATGCCACCACATGAACTCCTAGAACTTAAGGAAGAAATCGACAAGTCACTTAAGAAGGGTTTCATACGCCCCAGTTCTTCTGCTTGGGGAGCACCTTCGCTCTTTGTTAAGAAGAAGGATGGTACGAACCGTCTGGTCCAAGATTACCGACCTATCAACCAGGCAACCATTCAGAACAAATATCCGCTGCCCCGGATCAACGATCTTTATGATCAGCTGGCTGGATCCTCTGTGTTCTCTAAACTTGATTTGAGATTGGGTTATCATCAGATCCGAGTTCGCAAAGAGGATATTCCGAAGACAGCCTTCGTTACTCGATATGGATCATATGAGTACACCGTCATGTCTTTCGGCTTAACCAATGCTCCAGCCACATTCTCTCGACTGATGAACTACATCTTCATGGATTACCTTGACAAATTCGTCGTGGTTTATTTGGATGATATCCTTATATATTCCAAGAATGAAGAAGAACACGCCGAACATCTTCGGCTTGTACTGGAGAAGCTACGTGAACATCAACTATATGCCAAGTATTCTAAGTGTGAGTTCTGGTTATCTGAGGTGACTTACCTTGGTCACGTGATCTCCAAAGATGGGATTGCCGTTAACCCAGAACGAGTTCAGGCTATTCTTGACTGGACTCCCCCAAAGAATGTAAAGCAAGTCAGAAGTTTTCTCGGTCTTGCCAGCTATTGCCGCCGTTTCGTCGAGAACTTCTCCAAGATTGCAAAGCCACTGACTAATCTGCTTCACAAAGGTGTTAAGTTTGAGTGGACAGATAAATGTCAAGAAAGTTTCCAGACGCTCAAGGACAAGTTGACGTCTGCCCCAGTGCTAGCTCCCCCTGATTCTCGCAAGGACTTCGTGATATACTGTGACGCATCCCGTCAAGGATTAGGCTGTGTCCTAATGCAAGAGCGCAGAGTGGTTGCTTATGCCTCTCGTCAATTGCGTCCCCATGAAGAGAACTACCCAGTTCATGACCTTGAACTTGCTGCAGTAATTCATGCATTGAAAGAGTGGAGACAATACCTTGTTGGTAATCGTTGCGAGATCTACACCGACCACCAAAGTTTGAAGTACCTGTTTACTCAGCCAGATCTGAACCTCCGTCAACAGAGATGGATGGAGCGCATAGCAGATTACAATGTGGGTATTTCTTATACCCCAGGCAAGGCTAATGTAATGGCTGATGCTTTGAGCCGCAAGTCTTACTGCAACCACCTTCAGGTTCATAAGGTTCACCCCCTGCTTCAAAGAAGAATTCCGCAAGCTGAACCTCCATATTGTTCCTCAGGGTTATCTTGTTCCCCCTCCAGCGGAATTCCAAAAGATGAACCTTCGTGTTGTTAACCAGGGTTCTTTGAGTAACTTGGTGGTTGAACCAGACCTCGAAACCAACATCAAGACAAGACAGAATTACTGTTCTGAAGTTGACAGGATCAAGAAATACCTCTCACAGGGAAAACATTCATTCTATCATGTGGGAGATGATGCTGCCTTGTACTTCAAGGGTCGTCTAGTTGTCCCCAGATCGGATAATATTGACTCTCGTTCGGATGTTATGAAGGAAGCGCATGATACGCCGCTTTCGATTCACCCCGGCAGCACCAAGATGTACCAAGACATCCGTCAACGGTATTGGTGGCCTGACATGAAGCGTGACATTGCTCAATATGTTGCTGAATGTGACGTTTGCCGTCGCATCAAGGCTGAACATCAAAGGCCTGCTGGACTCCTGCAGCCACTTGAAATTCCTGAATGGAAATGGGATAAGGTCGAGATGGACTTTATTACTGGATTTCCCAGATCACAGAAGGGTCATGATGCTATCTTTGTCGTCATCGACCGCTTCTCCAAGGTTGCTCATTTCTTGCCAGTTAAGGAATCAATCACTGCTAGTCAGTTAGCAGATTTATATGTTTCCAGGATCGTGTCACTACACGGTGTTCCGCTGGAGATCAGTTCTGATCGTGGAAGCCTGTTCACTTCCAGATTTTGGAGTAGTTTCCAAGAAGCTATGGGAACTCACCTGTCCTTTAGCACCGCATTTCACCCTCAGTCTCAGGGTCAAGTCGAACGAGTAAATCAAGTGCTTGAAGATATGCTTCGAGCTTGTGTCATTTCTTTCGGTAAGAAATGGGAGGAATCTCTTCCATATGCCGAATTCTCATATAACAATGGCTATCAAGCTAGTTTGAAGATGGCACCGTTTGAAGTTCTATACGGACGTAAGTGTCGAACCCCTCTGAATTGGTCAGAAACTGGGGAACGTTCACTTGTTGGGCCGGACATAATTCAGGAAGCTGAGGAGAAGGTCCGCATTGTCCGTGAGCATTTGAAAGCTGCTCAGTCTCGTCAGAAGAGTAATTATGATCGCAAGCATCAACCAATGGTCTATCAACCCGGCGAGCAAGCTTACCTTCGCGTCACTCCGATGAAAGGCACCCACCGTTTTGGGATCAAGGGCAAGTTAGCTCCTCGCTATATTGGCCCGTTCCGCATTCTCGCACGTCGAGGTGAAGTGGCATATCAACTGGAATTGCCGCCGAATCTCTCCCAAGTGCACGACGTCTTTCATGTGTCGCAACTCCGACGCTGTTTCAAGGATCCTATTCGAGCTGTGGATCATGAAGTGCTTGAATTGCAAGAGGATCTATCTTATCAAGAGTATCCGATCCGCATTCTGGACCAAGCTGAACGTCGAACCCGTCAGAAGTCGATCAAGTTCCTTAAAGTTCAATGGTCGAATCATTCTGGAGATGAGGCTACTTGGGAACGTGAGGATCGTCTTTGTGAAGAATACCCCTCTCTCTTTCAGCACTCCTCTTAATTCTCGGGACGAGAATTCTTGTTAGATGAGGAGAATTGTAACACCCCCTTGTAATGCAACAGTAATCCCCTGATATTAATGCCATGTCATCATGTTTAATTAAGCATAAGCATCATTTGCATTAGGGCTTAGTTCGAATTCAAATTCAAATTCAATTCAATTGCCAAGTGGAAAATAAAAGTTGTGCAAACCAGTAACAAAAATGTTCATTAATTAGCACATAAATCATAACTAATTATTTTGAGGAAAACAACATCACCAAAATTCCACAAATACCCCTAGCAGGTTAAAACAGTACCAAAACAGTGGTATTAAATGCATTTTTAGTTAATTAAAAATATTTTGAAAGCATATTTGCACCAAATCAATTTCTGGTGTTGCCTAATATTGCACTGAATAATTTGGGCCATGTCTCATATTTTGCAAAATACAAATTTGAGCTAAACTAAAAAGGGAAAATAGAGAAAGAAATAGAAAAGAAAAGAAAAGAAAAGAGCCCAGGCGGCTGGGCCTCGAGTGCACAGTGCGGCCCAGCCCACCTCCCTCGGTCGCCCCCTTCCTACTGCTCCCCCGCTCGAGCGCGCACGCGCACCCGACCGCGCTCGACGCCGGCGAGCCGTCTCCCCCGCACCACCTCGTCGCCCGTGCCGCTACAGGGCCTCCTGGGGCGATAAGGACGGCCACCGCGGCACCCCTGGCCGCCCAGATCTTCCCCCCCCCTCGCGCAGCTCTCTCTCCCCGCCTCACCCGCAAGCTCGCCGCCGTCCTCGCTCGCCACCGCGGCCACCGTCACCCCCGAGCCCCGATGAGCCGCCCGTCAGCTCCGCCGTGAAGCCCTCTTCCTCCTCGACCACGACCCAGAGCACCAGGCCCCCTGCAACGCCCTCTCGCCGTCGTCTTCCTCCTCGGGCACCCGAGCACGTCGCCGTCGATTCCGTCGCCGGCAGCCCCTCCCCGAGCCCGCTTTGAACGGCTACGACTCGCGGTGAGCTCCAGCTACCTCCCCCTCTCCTCCTCGCGACGAACCGTAGCCCCTAGCCCCTAATTCCGCTGTCGCCCGTGCGCGCCGCCGCGGATGCTCGTCGCCGACGAGCCTCCGGTGACCATTTGGTCACGCGCGCCCGTCCATCGTCGTCGCATTCGCGCGTAGATGCCGCCTAGCCGCTTAGCTCGCCCGATAGCGCCTCGAATCGCCGTTTGCCACCGCCGCCCGAAGACCTCGCCGCCGATGAGCTCCTGGCGCTCAGCTCCGGCCGTCCCCGCCCGCGATACCACCGCCTAACGACGCGCCGTCGTCGCCCCGTTCCAACGCGCCCATCCGCGCTTCGAACGGTGGCCTGTACGCGATTTCCGGCCACCTCCCGTGGCCGCGCCGCCGCGAAACGCGTCGCCGGCGAGATTCCGGCGACGTCTCCGATCACCGCCGACGTGGCCTGCCCTGGCCCACCTGCCAGTGACACTGGCTGGTGGGGCCGTGGGCCCGTTGACCAGTCAGCGCTGCTGACTGGGTCAGCTGGGCCACTGATAGTGGGGCCCCATCCCACTGTGTCAATGACACATGGGTCCCACACGTCAGTTAATTAATTAGTGATTTAATTAAATAAAATAAATTAATTAGGTTAATTACCCGCTGACATATGGGCCCCACCTAGTTAGTTAATTAGTTAAATTAGTCAATTAGCCCCTGAGTCACTGACATGTGGGTCCCACATGTCAGGTTTGACTCTGGTCAGCCTCTGTTGACTGCTGACGTCAGCATTGCATCATGCTGATGTCAGCATTCACTATTCTGGATAATTTCGAAATTAAATAATTAAATAAATTCAGAAAATGATTAAAACTTTATAAAATCATATCTTTTAAACCGTAACTCGGATTGAAATAATTTATATATGTAAAATGATCAGAAAAATATGAAGATTCCAAATATGCAATCAAAACACCTGTCCAACAATCCTAGCTAGCTGAACATGCAACTTTTTGACTGATTTTAATAAATGAATAGTGTCCAACTTTAATTAAATAAATCCAATTTAATTTTTATTAATTCCCAAGAGTTAACTAAATCGATTAGTTAGTCGATAAACACCGATGCATAACATTTAGACATGTCATGCATATTGTTTGTCATTGTCGTGATATTTATTGTTTCCTCCCCCCCCTTCTCTCTCGGTAGACCTTGTGCCCGCCGACGATTCTGCTGGATACGACTACGTCACCGACGACCAGGTCCCCTTCGCAGAGCAACCAGGCAAGCAAAACCCCCTTGACCATCATATATCGCCCAGTCTCTTCTCTCTTATTCTTGCATTAGAAATGCCCTGCTACCACTGTTCCGATAGTACCTATTCCAATGCATGGCCTGATTTTGCAGTTTGACATTGACACCCCACCTGCTGTCCCACAAACCTAGCTGTGCTACTTCTTCATCGGTGGCCCATCACCTTTGTCCGTATGCCAAGCTTGATACCGGGCCGTGATCTCTCTGGGTGAGGATCACGGAAATAATTAAACTGCTATATCATTTACTTTTACGGGGCTGAAGGGCTGGTGGTACCATCCAGTAGAGATGGACCTGAGTCCCAACAGTGCCCAATGTTAAAGTCGGGCTGGCCCCAAGGGTGCCCGCGAGGATTATTATTAAAGTCGGGTCGGCTCCAAGAGTACCCGCGCGTTATGAAATACCGGTACCCTGTTCGTGTTGATCTCCCGAGGGCGGACATCACCAGGAACAAGGGTGTGCGGCCGGAGGATATCACGCGTATTGGGTAGTGATAACCGAGCTTGTAACGGATCTGGGTGTTTGATCTGAGTGGGTCGTCGTGCCCTTTTTACGCACTACCACCACGTGGGATAATGGTTTATGGGGCCCTCTACATCGTATGTATCAGCCGAAAGCTTTGACAGACGTCCAGCTCAGCAGTGCGGCACGGGAGGATTGGCGCCATCCATGACAGAGGTGGTGCTTGGATCTAAACGTGTGCGCAACGACCCGGAGTGCAAAGGGGGATGGGCCCAAGAACCCTGAGTGCTTAGGATGTAGACCGGCGGGGACCTCTCTGCTTAGCTGTAGGTCGGGCTGCGATGTGTCGATCAGCCGAGGCCGGACATCACCAGGAACAAGGGTGTGCGGCCAGAGTTAATCGAGCGTGTTGGGTAACAGTAGTGCACCCCTGCAGGGAAGATATCTATTCGAATAGCCGTGTCCACGGTAACAGGACGCTTGGAGTTGTGCCCGGATCTATGACAACTATAAACTGTTGATGATGAATATTAAACTGATACTATTGCTATCGATCAGCCGAGGCCGGACATCACCAGGAACAAGGGTGTGCGGCCGGAGTTAATCGATGCAATGCTTAAACTATTGCTCTCTGGATCGCTTTCTCGCGGGATAGTCGAGAAAGGATCTTGGGGAGTTGCTAATATACAACCATTATTAATTGTTATTGTATCTCTACTCTCTTCTGATGCTGCAAGAACTGCTTCAAGATGCTAGTCTTCGATAGGCTAGGCTTCTCCCCCTTTGTTCCAGCATTCTGCAGTACAGTCCACAGATACAGCCCCATTCCTTTGATACAGTGCATTTAGCATAGTTCTGATGTCAGTCTTGCGAGTACGTTGGATGAGTACTCACGGTTGCTTTGCTATTCTTTTCCCCCATACCAAATCGATGTTACACCAGATGCCGATGGGGCCCAGGAGCCAGACGCCACCGCAGGAGACTATTGCCAGGAGATCCCCGGAGGCCACTTCTTCTTCGTTGAGCCAGTCGACCAGGAGTAGTTTAGGAGGCTCCCAGGCAGGAGGCCTTGCCTCTTTCGATCAGAGCTATTGTTTGTTTTCGCCTTCTTAAGGCATCTTGTTTAACCTTGTGTCTGTACTCAGATACTTTTGCTTCCGCTGATGCTTGTATGACATCAAGCTTGTGTATTCGAGCCTTCGAGGCCCCTGGCTTGTAATATAAAGCTTGTATTATTTTATTTGTGTCTAGAGTTGTGTTGTGATATCTTCAAGTGAGTCCCTAGGCTTGATCGTGTGCATTTGCGTGTATGATTAGTGCACGATTAAGTCGGGGGCGTCACAGGATGTCAAAGTCGTTTGTCGTCCGCCTCGTTGGCTTAGCTGACGGTAAAGGTCCTAGACGGCACAGTACAGCTGTCAGCCGCGTTAGGTGGCTAACAGCAGGCTTTGCCGTCTGCCTGCGGACGGCAAACTTTGTCGTCTGCCTACGGACAACAAACTTTGCCGTCTGCCGTGTGACGTCAGCGGGACTGTGGCTGCACGTCACTCCTGCTTTGTCTTTTCTGTCTGTGGAGAAGGTCTTTGCCGTCTGCCAGCCGACGGCAGAATGACCAAATGGGTCAAACATGCAGATCCCAGGTTGCATAGGTTGCTGCCACGTGGCCCCTTTGCCGTCTGCCTACCGACAGCAAATGGCTTTACCGTCCGCAGGCAGACGACAAAGTGCCTATATTACCACTTTTTTATTTGTTTTCTGTTATTTCCCTGCGTTTTCACAACACATATATGATATATATAGTTGAAGCAGTCAGCTAGGCCAGATCAAAAGAACCAATACATATTAAAAGAACCAATACATACATAGTTTAACACTGTTCATCCATATATACATACATAGTTTCACACTGTTTATCAACACAAATCAAAACAAAAACTAAACACTAGCAGTCCATCAATGCCAGCTTCCATGAAGTGAATCAAATCTGCAAAATGGGAATAAGAAAGTTAGAAGAAGTAGAAGAAGAACAAGAAGAACAAAGAGAAGGAAAATAATAAGAAGAAAGAAAGAAGAAGAAGAAAGAAGCTCATCTTTCTTCTTCTCTTCTATCTTTTTATCCTTTTCCTTCTCATTCTTCTTCTTTTATTCTTTATTTTTCTTCTCTTTCTTCTTCTATTCTTTCCTTTTCTCCTCTTCCTTGTTTTTCTTCTTCTTATTCCTTATTTGTCTCATTTTAGAGCCAACTTAGGTAATTATGCCATTTTAGAGCTAACTAAGCTTATTATGTCATTTTGGAGGAAAATAGGGTAAGTATAGGTAATTATTGAGCTAACTTGGGTAATTATGCCATTTTTGAGCTAACTAAGCTTATTATGTCAATTTGGAGGAAAACAAGCTAAGTATATGATAATTATGAGCTAACCAAGGTTATTATGCCATTTTTTACCTAACTAAGCTAATTTGTCATAAATGAACTAAATAAGCTAATTATGTCATTTTGGAGGATAATTAGCTAAGTATGTCTTTTTCGGGGAAAATAAGCTATGTATGTGACATATTAGGGAACTAGCATGTACGAAGCTAAGTATGCATTTGTTAAGCAAAACACTAGAGAAAACTTACCGTCGTCGTCATCACGGAGGTGAAGCACCGGGGTTGCTCGGGCCGGTTTCACCTGGAGAAGGTTGCCGTGGAGAAGGGTTGTGCGATGCGGCTCGGGAGTTATGTTGCACCAAAGATCATTTGCAATGTCTCGTTAGCATGATGACATTCAAATGTTAAGGCTAGTAACTAATGACCATTCAAATGAAACTCACCGTTCCCACCGGAGGAATGACTGGCATCAGCGGAGGGGTCTGACCAGTCTTCTCGCACATAGACTGCACATTTGGTTTTGACGAGTCAGTCATATTAGTTAGTAATGAAACAAACATTACGTGCATGATTTGGCTAATATGCAGAAGAAACTTACCACGAGGAGCTCGTACATGTGAAAGCACATATGCTCCCTTGGTGGTGTTGATAATTCATGACAACATACATTGTCTCTTGGACTAATATTTCTACCTAGTTTATTTCAGGACTAGTCCACAGGGATTGTTGGCAAAAGGGTGTGAGGAGATTCCCCCAAGAAGAAGAAGAAGAAGAAGAAGAAGATTGGCCAAGCTACAAGCATGGATACTCTTACATTTTACTTTGTGAGAAATCACTTTGAGTCCATAGGAAAGCCAATACTATTAAAAGGGGGTGAGGTAATGTTGGTGAACAAATTGCTCCACGTGCACAAGTGCTAGCCACCAAAAACACCCACAAGCTCTCCCACAAAATACTCTGTCTAAACCCTACCATACAAAATCGGTGCCACAAAGTTTTCCTACTCGGCCCTACCGACTTTCCATCTCAGACAGAACCCAGCCAAACCCTAGCTTCTCGGTACAACCAAGTACTATATCGGTGCAACCGAGTTTTGGTGACCAACATTCCGGTGTCCCATTTTATAAAATTGGAATTTCCGAGTTTTATGATTCGGTGTCACCGAGTTTGGAAACTTCCCTCGGCCACTCATATCGGTACTACCGAGAATCATATATTGGTCTCACCGAGATTCCTAAAGTTGCCACATTTTGAACGAATCGGTACGACTGAGTTTTACTTCGGTTTCACTGAGTTGGTCAATAATGGTGTAACGGTTGGATTTTTGGAGATGCCTATATATACCCCTCCACCACATCCCACTCGCAAGAGAAGCACTCAGAACTATTCCACACTTGCCATATCCAATTTTCTGAGAGAGAACCACCTACCCTTGTGTTGAGGTCAAGATCATCCACTCCAACCATATGGATCTTGATTTCCAGCCTCCCCAAGTTGCTTTCCACCCAATCAATCTCTTCTACCAAGCCAAATCTGTGAGAGAGTGATTGAGTGTTGAGGAGTCTATCATCTTGAAGCACAAGAGCAAGGAGTTCATCATCACTATCAAGCCTATTACCTTTTGGAGGGTGGTGCCTCCTAGATTGGTTAGGTGTCGCTTGGGAGCCTCCTACTTCGTGTTGTGGAGTTGAACCAAGAAGTTTGTAAGGGCAAGGAGATCGCCTACTTCGTGAAGATCTACCCATAGTGAGGCTAGTCCTTCATGGACGGAAGCCGTTATGGAATAGTCAAGGTTGCTACTTCGTGGACCCTTATGGGTGGAGCCCTCCGTGGACTCTTGAGACTGCTACCCTCCGTGGGTTGAAGACTCCATAAACGTGGATGTACGATAGCACCACCTACCGGAACCACGGGAAAAATCTTCGTGTCATCTATTGCGTTTGATCTTCCTATCTCAACTCTCTTACATATGCTTGTCTTTACTTTCCGCTGCCATACTTGTTGACGAGCATGTGTAGGGTGCATTAGACTTGTTATAATTGCTAAAATCTGCCCACCAATTAACTTGGAAAAAGGTTAGGTTTTAATTCTTGCAAGTAGTCTATTCACCCCCCTCTAGACGTCTCTTCTATCGATCCTACAAGTGGTATCAGAGCTTTGGTCTCCATAGCTTTGGTTTCATCACCGTGGAGGAAGATGGATGTGTCTAGTTTGGGGAGTCTTAGTTGTAGAGTGTCTGTTCTCGAAGGGGAGTACTATAGTCAATGGAAATATGAGATTCTTGAGTAAGCATGTTAAGAACCCCTATGTACCTCCCATTTATCCTTTACATCCCACACACGAAGAAGAAATTGATATGCTACGCAATCTTAGAACTGTTAATCTTATTATTAGAGAATTGCCTAGAATTGTGTTTGATCAAATGAAGAATTTTGAATGCGCTTATACTCTATGGAGTGATTTGGAGAAATGATATCCAAATTATTCATTGAGTAATCTTGATGAAATTCTTCATAAAACCATTGCTTTTCACAAAATGATGCCTGGTGATCCTAAGTTTGATGACTATCTATTTGAGCTTAGAGACCTCATGCGTGCTAAAGGAGATGTCATAACTATCAACAACATCATTGTTGAGGCCATTCGCATTCATAATCTTGAACTTTGTCATGATCACAACTCTAACGAATCTCTTGTTTCTTATGACGAGGATTTCCCACTTGATGATGACAATGTGGAACATGGCTACTATGACGAAGATGAATTGTTCGACATCGAGTATGAGAAGACTATGAAGAATCTAAGTCTCATGGCAAACTTCAAGGATTACATGTCCGGAGGAAAAGAGTGGATTGGCGATAGTGGATGCACCGATCATATGACCGGAGATAGAGACATATTTGAAGAGATCACACCAAACCATGGACCGCGAAGGTATGTGTCCTTTGGAGACAATTCCAAGGGTAAGGTACTCGGTCTTGGTAAGGTGGCCATATCCCATGATAGCTCTATTCAAAATGTCATGCTTGTTGAATCCCTTGGCTACAATCTTCTTTCCGTATCTAGACTTGCCGACTTCGGTTTTAATGTGCTATTTACCAAAGTAGATTGCCAAGTGTTTCATCAAGATAATCATAGCATGGTATTTACCGGTTTCCGTAGAGGTGATCTATATATTGTCGATTTCACTAAGAGATCCAAACCTCGTACTTGTCTTATTGCAAAATCTTCTAAAGGTTGGCTTTGGCATAGAAGGCTAGGACATGTTGGTATGCGTAATCTAGACATGCTCATCAAAGGTGATCATATTCTTGGTGTTAAAGATGTTATCTTTGACAAAGATAGACTTTGTAGTGCTTGTCAAGCCGGAAAGCAAGTAGGTGGAAGTCATCCCGTAAAGAATATAATGACTACTAGGAGACCACTCAAGTTACTTCACATGGATCTTTTTGGTCCCAATGCTTACAAGAGCCTCGCTGGAAATTCCTTTGGTCTAGTTGTAGTTGATGATTTTTCCAGATTTACGTGGGTATTCTTTCTTGATGATAAGCCGCAGGTGCAAAATATCTTCAAGAAGTTTGCTCGCAAAGCTCAGAATCAGTTTGAAGTGAAGATCAAGAAAGTTTGGAGCGACAACAGATCGGACTTCAAGAACACAAATGTAAAAACCTTTCTTGACGAAGAAGGGATTCTACATGAGTTCTCGGCTACGTACTGCTACTTCTTGAGCTTGCGTTGGTTTTTCCCTTGAAGAGGAAACGGTGATGCAACAAAGTAGAGATAAGTATTTCCCTCAGTTTTGAGAACCAAGGTATCAATCCAGTAGGAGGTACAAGCAAGGCCCCAATCTATGCACATGCACAAACAATCAAACACTTGCACCCAACGCTATAAAGGGGCTGTCAATCCCTTCACGGTCACTTGCAAGGATGAGATCTGATAGAGATAGATATAAAAGATTACTAAAATTAAAACTAAATAAAAGTAAATAAAATTGCAGCAAGGTATTTTTGGTTTATAGATCTGAAAATATATAATGGAAAATAGACCCGGGGGCCATAGGTTTCACTAGACGCTTCTCTCTTGAAGGAAAATAATACGGTGGGTGAACAAATTACTGTCGAGCAATTGATAGAAAAGCGCAAAGTTATGACGATATCCAAGACAATGATTATGCATATAGGCATCACGTCCGTGTCAAGTAGACCGAAACGATTCTGCATCTACTACTATTACTCCACACATCGACCGACTCCTGCCTGCATCTAGAGTATTAAGTTCATAAAGAACAGAGTAACGCCTTAAGTAAGATGACATGATGTAGAGGGATAAACTCAAGCAATATGATGAAAACCCCACCTTTTTATCCTTGATGGCAACAATACAAATACGTGCCTCGCTACCCCTACTTTGTCACTGGGTGAGGACACCGCAAGATTGAACCCAAAACTAAGCACCTCTCCCATTGCAAGAACTACCGATCTAGTTGGCCAAACCAAACCAATAACTCGAAGAGAAGTACAAAGATATGAAATCATGCATATAAGAATTCAGAGAAGATTCAAATAATATTCATAGATAATCTGATCATAAATCCACAATTCATCGGATCTCGACAAACACACCGCAAAAGAAGATTACATCGGATAGATCTCCAAGAACATCGAGGAGAACATGGTATTGAGGATCGGAGAGAGAGAAAAATCCATCTAGCTACTAGCTATGGACCCGTAGGTCTGAGGTAGACTACTCACGCTTCATCGGAGGAGCAATGGAGTTGATGTAGAAGCCCTCCGTGATCGAATCCCCCTCCGGCAGATTACCGGAAAAGGCCCCAAGATGGGATCTCACAGGAACAGAAGGCTGCGGCGGCGGAAAAGTATTTTTGTGGCTCTCTCTGATGGTTTGGGAATATATGGGAATATATAGGCGAAGAGTTAGGGTTAGAAGGCATCCAGGGGACCCACAAGCCAGGGGGGCGCGCCCCCTAGGGCGTGCCCTGGCGGCTTGTCGTCTGCTGCTAGGTCTTCTGACCTCCTCTCCAAGTCTTCTAAATGTCTTTTGGTCCAAGAAAAATCATCGCAAAAGTTTTATTCCGTTTGGACTCCGTTTGATATTCCTTTTTTGTAAAACTCAAAAACAGGGAAAAAACAGAAACTGGCACTAGGCTCTAGGTTAATAGGTTAGTCCCAAAAATAATATAAAATAGAATATTAATGCATATAAAACATCCAAAACAGATAATATAATAGCATGGAACAATCAAAAATTATAGATACGTTGGAGACGTATCACGTACATGCCTCAACAAAATGGAGTTGTTGAGAGGAAGAACCAAACTCTTATTGAGATGGCAAGAACGATGCTCGAAAAATACAAGACGCCAAGACACTTTTGGGCGGAAGCCGTTGAGACAGCTTGTCATACCACGAACCGACTCTATCTTCACAAGCTTCTCGGTAAAACGACATATGAGCTACTAACTAGTAACAAGCCCCAAGTTGGATACTTTCGGGTATTTGGCTCTAAGTGTTACATTCTTGATAAGCATCGTCGTTCTAAATTTGCTCCTAAATCTCATGAAGGTTTCCTACTCGGTTACGGATCGAACTCTCACACTTACAGTGTCTACAACAACTTCACTCGAAAAGTTGAAGAGACGGTAGATGTGAAATTTGATGAATCTAATGGTTCGCAAGTCGAATAATTGCCAAATGATGTAGGAGATAAGGAACCTTCAGAAGCTATCCAAGACTTGTCAATTGGCAAGATTCGTCCCATGGAGGTGAAGGAAAGTACTTCATCAACTCAAGTGGAAGCCCCTACTTCACGTCAAGGTGAACCTCGACACGACATGGAGGCATCCACAAGCGGTACACAACAAGATGAAGAGGAAGAAGAAGCTCATCATGATGATCCACCGCAACCACCTTCACCACCACCTCAAGGGAACGACACCTTCAACAACAACAAAGAAGAAGATGAGGATGAAGAAGCTCCACCATCCAACAAGCAAAAGCTACCTCGAGTTCGAGCATGAGTGGACAAAAACCATCCTCTAAATCAAATCTTCGGTGACATACAAACTGGGAGGATAACTCGCTCTAAAACTCGACTAGCTAATTTTTGTGAGCATTATTCATTCATCTCTAGCATTGAGCCCTATAAGGTAGAGGAAGCTCTTCAGGACCCGGATTGGGTGAATGCCATGGACGAGGAGCTACACAACTTCGAGAGGAACGAAGTGTGGACACTTGTGGAGAAGCCCAAGGATGAGCAAAACATCATCAGAACCAAATGGGTGTTTCGGAACAAACAAGACGAAGATGGTCAAGTCGTACGCAACAAGGCACGTCTCGTGGCTCAAGGCTACACCCAAGTCGAAGGCATGGACTTCGGTGAGACCTATGCCCCCGTTGCTAGACTTGAAGCTATCCGCATTCTTCTTGCTTATGCTAATCACCGTGATATCACGCTTTATCAAATGGACATTAAAAGTGCCTTTTTAAATGGTGAGATTGAAGAAGTGGTCTATGTTAAACACCCCCCTGGTTTTGTGAACCCTAAGAAACCTAACCACTTTTACAAGCTTCGTAAAGCTCTTTATGGTCTTAAACAAGCCCCCACGTGCTTGGTATAAATGCTTAACGAAGTTTCTCATTGAAAAGGGTTTTGAAATTGGTAAAATTGACGCAACCTTATTCACTAAGAGAGTTAATGGTGAATTATTTGTGTGCCAAATCTATGTGGATGATATTATCTTTGGATCTACTAACCCACAATTTAGTGAAAGATTTGGAAGGTTGATGTCCGAGAAGTATGAGATGTCCATGATGTGTGACCTGAAAATTTTCCTTGGTTTGCAAATCAAGAAAACCAGAGAAGGAACTTTCATCTCTCAAACCAAGTACACCAAGGACTTGATCAAGAAGTTCAACATGCAAGAGTGTAAAGGTATGAAAACCCCTATGCCTACTAGTGGACATGTTGATCTTACCAAGGAGGACAAACCGGCTAATCAAAAGGTTTATCGATCTATGATTGGTTCATTGCTATATCTATGTGCCTCCCGTCCCGACATTATGCTTAGTGTATGCATGTGCGCTAGATATCAAGCTGCTCCTAAATAGTGTCATCTTAAGGCCGTGAAAAGAATAGTGAGATACTTGATACAAACACCAAACTTTGGCATATGGTATCCCAAGGGATCTTCTTTTAACCTTGTTGGCTATTCCGACTCGGACTATGCCGGAGATAAGGTTGATAAAAAATCCACCTCGGGTACATGTCAATTTCTTGGTAGATCTCTTGTGTCTTGGTCCTCCAAGAAACAAAACTCGGTATCTCTATCTACCGCCGAAGCGGAATACAATGTCGCTGGATCATGTTGTGCTCAATTGCTATGGATGACTCAAACTCTTAAGGATTATGGAATCCATGTGAGACATGTTCCATTGTTGCGTGACAATGAGAGGGCTATTAATATTGCTCATAATCCCGTACAACATTCTCGAACCAAGCATATTCAAGTTCGTCATCATTTTATTCGTGATCATGTTGCCAAAGGAGATATCAATCTCAAGCATGTTCGTACCAACAAGCAATTGGCCTATATCTTTACTAAGCCACTTGATGAGAAAGTGTTTTGTCACTTGAGGAGTGAGTTGAACATCATTGATGCTTCAAACTTGAGCTAGACTCACTCGGATGCATGCAAGGGCATGAGCTTACATGACTATTCCATGTTACATTTGATATGACACTATCTTATACCTTGGAAATATATGCTCCCTTGTATTGCATCTAACCTTTTGTAGGTACTTGGTGTTGGAAATATGCCCTAGAGGCAATTAATAAAGTGTTTATTATCATATTTCTCCGTTCATGATAATGGTTTATTATTCATCCTAGAATTGTATTGACCGGAAACTTAATACATGTGTGGATAATAGACAAATACTGAGTCCCTAGTAAGCCTCTACTAGACTAGCTCGTTGATCAAAAGATGGTCAAGATTTCCTGACCATGGACATGAGTTGTCATTTGATAACGGGATCACATCATTAGGAGAATGATGTGATGGACTTGACCCAACCGTTAGCATAGCAAATGATCGTTCAGTTTATTGCTATTGCTTTCACTATGTCAAATACACGTTCCTCTGACCATGAGATCATGCAACTCCCGGATACCGTAGGAATACTTTGGGTGTATCAAACGTCACAACGTAACTGGGTGATTATAAAGGTGCACTACAGGTATCTCCGAAAGTGTTTGTTGAGTTGGCATGGATCGAGATTGGGATTTTTCACTCCGACTATCGGAGAGGTATCTCTGGGCCCTCTCGGTAATACAACATCACAGAAGCCTTGCAAGCACCGTGACTAAAGAGTTAGTTGCAAGATGATGTATTACGGAACGAGTAAAGAGACTTGCCGGTAACGAGATTGAACTAGGTATTGGATACCGACGATCGAATCTCGGGCAAGTAACATACCGCCAGACAAAGGGAACAACGTATGTTGACATATGAGGTTCACCGATAAAGATCTTCGTGGAATATGTAGGAACCAATATGAGCATCTAGGTTCCGCTGTTGGTTATTGACCGGAGAGTCGTCTCGGTCATGTCTACATCATTCCCGAACCCGTAGGGTCCGCACACTTAAGGTTCGATGACGATTTAGTATTATATGAGTTATGTGATTGGTGGCCGAAGTTTGTTCGGAGTCCCGGATGAGATCACGGACATGACGAGGAGTCTCGAAATGGTCAAGAGGTAAATATTCATATATTGGAAGGCTATATTCGGACGTCGGAAAGGTTCCGAGTGATTCGGGTATTTTTCGGAGTACCGGGGAGTTACGGGAATTCACCGGGAGAAGTAATGGGCCTTATTGGGCCATACGGGAAAAGGAGAGGCAGGCCACGTGAGGAGGCTCGCGCCCCCCCCTTTCCCAAACCGAATTGGACTAGGTGAGGGGGTGCAGCCCCCTCTTTCCTTTCCCTCTCCCTTCCCCCTTTCCTACTCCGTATGGGAGGTGGAATCCTACTAGGACTAAGGAGTCCTAGTAGGACTCCCCACACTTGGCGCACCCCTAGGGGGCCGGCCTCCTCCCTCTCATCCTTTATATACGGGGGCAAGGGGGCACCCCAAAACACACAATTGTCCCATAGCCGTGTGCGGTGCCCCGATCTCCGTTTTCCACCTCGGTCATATTTTCGGAGAGCTTAGGCGAAGCCCTATCGGAATCACTTCACTGTCACCGTCGCCACGCCGTCGTGCTGACGGAACTCATCTACTACCTCGACATCTTGCTGGATCAAGAAGGCGAGGAACGTCACCGAGCTGCACGTGTGTAGAACTCGGAGGTGTCGTACGTTCGGTACTCGATCGGTGGAGCTCGAAGGATTGTTCGACTACATCAACCGCGTTGTGAGACGCTTCCGCTAACGGTCTACGAGGGTACGTAGACACACTCTCCCCTCTCGTAGCGATGCATCTCCATGGATAGATTTTGCGTGAGCGTAGGAATTTTTTTGAAATTCATGCTCCGTTCCCCAACACTTGGAAGAACTACACTCCACAAGATCGCCATAAACTCACATCACAAGCAATCTTGTCAAAAGCCAAGTATCCACAACCATTCTTTGATGATGGAAGGAAGAAGACAACGCAGACTATATCCTTGACTTACATATGATGAAAATTTAATTCTTGTCATTTGGTTACATCTTGTTCTTCCTTGCATGACTAACCCATGTAGGTGAAAAGAGAACCAAAACGATGAAGGATTGATTCCAACTCAAGATGATCTTCATCAACATCGAGCATCCACAACAAGTTCTCCTACATGCTAATCAACATCACTCAAAGGTATGTGCTCATATCCTTGAAGAAGCTTTACTCCAAGTCATGAGCTAAATCAACTCAAGTGATATGAAAATATTAAAATGCTTAATCGAAAAATGGCAACCCCATTTTGAGCTTAACGATGAGTATGACCTATGATCAAGTATTCTTGCTTGGCTCCTAAGTCAATATACTCTAATATAGGTGACCTAGTCACCGACCATCATCTAGATGAAGATTCTTGTGTGGTTTACCTTATAGTTGTTTGTTTTCTGGGAACCACTCAACCCTCATCTAGTTGATATTTCTTTGTAAATTCTTTTGAATTTCCTTTGCAAATCCTTTAAAATTTTGTATCACCGACTTTGCAGATAGGCTGCAGAACTACTATTCGGTTCCACCGACTCATTTGCCTCGGAGCCACCGATTTTGCTATCCTCTATGTTCTGTGTTAAAATTAGCAAATCTTTATTTCTTCAATGATCCCTTTGTTAAAAAAACCTTGAAGGGGGAGGAACTTTATTCAAGGATCCCTATGTCAAAGGGGGAGAAGTCTTACAAGCTTTCAGGTCAGTGAAAGGGGGAGAAATTGTACTCTATGATCCCTCAGTTTTAAATGCTCTCTATGATTCTAATCTTTCCATGATCCCTACATTATATGACCCTTGTTCTCTAGGATCCCTTCTAACTCAATGATCCCGGTGTCTGACCCTGTGTATGAACCTTTTTGGAAATTAATGCCAAAGGGGGAGAAATACCAAAGCTTCAATGCAAAGGGGGAGATACAACAAAGGAGGAGATATAAATTAAGGGGGGGAATATCAAAGATTATGCTTATATAGATAGGGGGAGAATACCAATATAGGGGGAGAATACCAAAGTTTGTGTCTATCCATAGGGGGAGAAACATCATGATTACCCAAAGTGGAGAAACACTGCTAAAGGGGGAGAGAGCATGTCTAATCTTGTTCTATCATTTAAGGAGAGAGAAAATATGTTTTATTCTATTTTGACTACTCATGTTAGACTTGTCTCACCCTACCTACTCCAAAATCTACATGCTAAGATTCAGGGGAGAGGATGACCTAAAATTTCACATATAGGGGAGAAAGCTCTAAATGATCTTGGAGACATATCAATCTTAAGGAATACTATCTTCTATATGTACACCACATCTTGGTACTGTTGAGTTCTATTGCATTCGGGTTTGTACAATACTCTTGTGTTTCCTAACATTGTTTTCTCAAGTGTGTTTCTGCTATTAGAATGCTCAAGAACTCAAGGTAAGTATATGCATCATATCTCTGATCAAGAGGATCTCTTGCTTCTTGCACATATTGTTTCAAGAGTGAAGTCTTGAACAAGGATACATCTCATTGACATATATTTGATGCATATAGCCAAGATACACATGACTCTTCATATCCCTTCTACTATATGTGTGTCCATGCATTCCAAAGCATCTACTACTAGAATTTTCATTACTCTCCACATAAGCAAATTCCTTTTCATCCATGGTAGTGGGAGCAAACTCAACAAAATAACTATCACGAGACACTTGATTGACATAACCATAATAACCATGACGATAAGTTTCATGGTTATCATTACTAATTATAGCATACGTGTCATCATCATCATCATCATAAATAGGTGGCATGCAATCATCATAATAAATTTGCTCATCAAAACTTGTGGGACTAGAAATATCATCTTCATCAAACATAGCATCCCCAAGCTTGTGGCTTTGCATATCATTAGCATCATGGATATTTAGAGAATTCATACTAGCAACATTGCAATCATGCTCATCATTCAAGGAACTATCATGAATCACCTTATAATTTTCTTCTTTCAACACTTCATCAAAATTTTCAGATTCATGATTTTTAAACAAAAATTCATAGAGATAATCAAGTGCATTCAACTCACTAGCAATTGGTTCATAATAATTTGGACTTTTGAAAATATTAGCAAGTGGATGAGGATCCATATCAAAAGATTTTTAGCAAGCGAAGATGCAAGCAAATAGAAGGCACATGGCAGCACAAGCAAACACAGCAACTGGCACTTTGGCACTATGTCAATAGGTTAGTCCCAAAAAATGATATAAAGTTGCTATAAAATGATTGTAAAACATCCAAGAATGATAACATAACAGCATGGAACAAGCAAAAATTATAGATATGTTGGAAATGTATCAGGAGATTCCCCAAGAAGAAGAAGAAGAAGAAGAACAAGATTGGCCAAGCTACAAGCATGGATACTCTACATTTTACTTTGTGAGAAATCACTTTGAGTCCATAGGAAAGCCAATACTATTAAAAGGGGGTGAGGTAATGTTGGTGAACAAATTGCTCCACGTGCACAAGTGCTAGCCACCAAAAACACCCACAAGCTCTCCCACAAAATACAATGTCTAAACCTTACAATACAAAATCTGTGCCACCAAGTTTTCCTACTCGGCCCTACCGACTTTCCATCTCAGACTAAACCCAGCCAAACCCTAGCTTCTCGGTACAACCAAGTACTACATTGGTGCAACCGAGTTTTGGTGACCAAGATTCTGGTGTCCCATTTTATAAAATCGGAATTTCCGAGTTTTATGATTCGGTGTCACCGAGTTTGGAAACTTCCCTCGGCCACTCATATCGGTACTACCGAGAATCATATATCGGTCTCACCGAGGTTCCTAAAGTTGCCACATTTTGAAAAAATCGGTACGACCGAGTTTTACTTCGGTTTCACCGAGTTGGTCAATAATGGTGTAACGGTTGGATTTTTGGAGATGCCTATATATACACCTCCACCACATCCCACTCGCAAGAGAAGCACTCAGAACTATTCCACACTTGCCATATCCAATTTTCTGAGAGAGAACCACCTACCCTTGTGTTGAGGTCAAGATCATCCACTCCAACCATATGGATCTTGATTTCCAGCCTCCCCAAGTTGCTTTCCACCCAATCAATCTCTTCTACCAAGCCAAATCTGTGAGAGAGTGATTGAGTGTTGAGGAGTCTATCATCTTGAAGCACAAGAGCAAGGAGTTCATCATCACTATCAAGCCTATTACCTTTTGGAGGGTGGTGCCTCCTAGATTGGTTAGGTGTCGCTTGGGAGCCTCCTACTTCGTGTTGTGGAGTTGAACCAAGAAGTTTGTAAGGGCAAGGAGATCGCCTACTTCGTGAAGATCTACCCATAGTGAGGCTAGTCCTTCGTGGACGGAAGCCGTTATGGAATAGTCAAGGTTGCTACTTCGTGGACCCTTATGGGTGGAGCCCTCCGTGGACTCTCGAGACTGCTACCCTCCGTGGGTTGAAGACTCCATAAACGTGGATGTACGATAGCACCACCTACCGGAACCACGGGAAAAATCTTCGTGTCATCTATTGCGTTTGATCTTCCTATCTCAACTCTCTTACATATGCTTGTCTTTACTTTCCGCTGCCATACTTGTTGACGAGCATGTGTAGGGTGCATTAGACTTGTTATAATTGCTAAAATCTGCCCACCAATTAACTTGGAAAAAGGTTAGGTTTTAATTCTTGCAAGTAGTCTATTCACCCCCCCTCTAGACGTCTCTTCTATTGATCCTACAACATGGCCCGGTGAGCCGCCTCATTCCGTGCCCTCTCCCCCTCCAACAACCTAGCCGTCTTCTCCTCTGCCAACAGTTCCTTCTCTGCCACCACCCGGTCCCTCTCCTCCAGAAGCGCCTGGGTTGTCGCTCTCTCTTTCTCAAGAGCAGCCTGCAACACCACTCCTCATTAGCATTGTAATCATCGATGGCCGCACACACAATGTAATGTAGGAAATATATCTGAGTCCGTATAACTAACCTCGATGGCGAGATTGACTGACCGTGGACGAGTCCTTATCTCAGGACATGAGCTCGTTTGGCGCGCCTTGATCTCCGGGAGAGTGAGAGGACAACATATCAGTCCATCTCCAATGGCTATCGAGCCATGGGGCCTCCCGCCACCAGCTATCATCACCAGCTCTGGATCGATAGGATGCTGGCTTGGGTTATAGTCCTCCCCTTTCCTCGCCTTCGCCTCCTTGTTGTACATCATGAGCTTGTGGTGGGAGGAGATGTTGGTGAACTTTTCTGGATGATCGAGGTCAGACTCAGAGAATGCCTTGGCCTTCTTGTACGAGGCAGTATGGGCCATGGCATAGAGGTCGTACACCTCTCGCACCTCCGTGCTATTGTGTCACGCCTAAAAGAGAGGAAGAAAGTATTAGTAAAGGGATCAAGCTAGCATGAAGAATGAATTGCATGAATCATGAAGCAAACCACATACCCAGTTCCGCCCGAACTGAAATAAGTTGGCGCTGCTTTGATTGTCGTGGTTTTATCACGGCAGATGTCCTAGTGCAAGGACTTAGGGGTGAAGCCATCGCTACGACGGTTAACTCGAAGGGGTTGATCGGGACGAAAGATACAGGTTTACCCAGGTTCGGCCCCTCTCAAAAGAGGTAATAGCCTACGTCCTGCTTTGAGTTGTATTGATTGGGTATTGATTACAAGGGAGCGGAATTCGCTTGACCTAGCACTCGATCAAAGGTTTCGTGTCCTAAGCCGCCCAAGGAACCCGCCTTTATATACACAGGTTGAGGCCCTGGGCTTACAAGAGTCCGGGCCGGGTTACATCCAGTAACCGACCTGATCTCTAAATCACCTTGCCTTATCTTGGCAAGTCATCTCCCGACAGCTTACACCTCCGGCTCATACACTACCTTCCGGCTCTGGGCCTCCGCCCAGCCCGTCCGGCAAGTTACTACTAGGCCCTGTCTTAGTCTTCCGGCCTGCTTAAGGCCTCACTGCTAAGCCGCCAACTTCCTAACCCGGCCCCTCCTGGGCGGGTTATACCCTGGGGTTACATCCCCAACATTAGGCCCCAGATTGATTTGAACCTGTTCATGTCAATCTTCAAGTCTTCTGGTTGGCGAGTCTTGCGTTCCTCATAACCACCTGTCCCGAAAGAAACCTTCATGACCCGCCATGTAGAAATGGATGATGTCACCTCTGGTAAATCCAAAAGATCTTAATGACATCACAACGGATCTTTGTATTGACTAATCAACCCGAGAATCGAGGCGTTTTCTTGGTAAATCATCATTTTTGTCTCCTCGATTCCCGCGCTGGACTGTTCCATTTCCCCTTATAAATAGGCGGGGGGGGGGGGGGGTCCCATAGTTTTTCACCTTCCCCCGTCGCCGCCTCTCTCTTCTTCTTCCTCCAGACGCTCGCGCAGCCGAAGCTCCACCGCGCTGTCCGGACCACGCCGCCGTCCTCAACAAGGCCGCTGCATCACCCTGACCTTGTCCAGAGCTCGCCGGCGCATGCCCGTATCCCCTGCTTCTTCCAGGTTCCATTCCTTCTCTCATGGATCCGCATTAGTTCATCGAGGTTCTTCGAGCCTGCCGCCATTCGCCGGAGCACTTGCTATAGATCGTAAAAGGAAGCACTCTTCTTCGGTTCAGAGACAATAGCAAAAAGCGCAGCCACTTAGTACCTGTTCCGCACCCAGTGTAGATTGTTTCTTCACCGGAATCCTTATACGAACCTGCCTGTTCTGCGCTGACGTTTTTAGGTTTAGAAAATATTTTCCTTTTATCTTCGTCCGTAGATCTTGTAGCTGCAGCCGTAGTTGGTGGAACTTGTTTGTCCACACTTAGCAATATTTTCAACTTTTAGTGTCAATTTGACCCGCCATTGTGCTGCCGGCTCTCCCTGGCAAGATATAATCCGCCTCATTCCTGTAGTTGGCGGCGGCTCATAGCTTAATAATGACCTGCCATGTAGCGTCGTCGTCTTAGTCATAGTTGTTTTGGTCATGCAGCGTTCTTAACCCGCCGTATTTCCATGCCTTTCCACAGCATTTAACCCGCCATTATGGCTAAAGCTCCCGCCTCTAGCGATTGGGTAGGCTCCGGGGTTACCGAGGAAATTCTCAACGATTTCGTAGTCATGGGAGTTTTGCCGGCTCAGGACGTCATCCATTGGCGGGTTCCTGGTGATGAGATCACCCCCGAACCCAAGGAAGGGGAGGTTATCGTCTTCACAGATCATCTTCTCCGTGGCTTCTCACCGCCCGGATCAAAAAAATTCTGGGACGCTCTACATTTTTACAAGCTTCATCCTCAAGACATTGGCCCCAACTCAGTCACCAACCTATGCCGATCCCAAATATTTTGTGAAGCATATCTGCAAGAAGAGCCGTCCGTCGATCTCTTCAGAGATTTCTTCTACATCAACCGCCAGACAGAGATTGCTAATGGACGAAGCCTTGAATTGGTGGTGTTTCCATTCAGAGACGGAGATATGTTTCCTTTCCCTCGGCGACTCTGGCTAGCCACCCCAAGGACTGGAATCATACCTGGTTTTATTGCAAAGAAACTTCTCCGGCCGGAGAGAATCCACTGCCGGGTTATCGTCCCTACCGGCTCTGCACCACCACCGAGCTCCCAGACCGGCTGTCTGCCATAGAGCACGCCCAATACGCTCCAACATTTTCAAAGATTAGAGCCTTATTGGCTAACGGGCTGACTGGCGTTGATCTAACCCGCTGCTGGGTTTCCTGAAGAATCTTACCATTAAGCCGGCGCAGCGGCTTAATGTGTGAATACAATGGTGAGGGGAATGACCCTCAGCGCTTCAACCAGACACCACTGACATACAAGGACCTCAACCTGATCGTTAAATCTCTGCTGGGAGAACCTCAGGAGGTCTGCAACAAGTCGGGGTTAAACCCCTTCTACGCTCATAACCCTGCTCCCGCAGTAAGACTTTTCCCTCTAAACTTCATTCTTTTTCCTTGAGATTTTGCACTTCTCATACCTTACTTAATCTTTCTGCAAACACATTTATATATATAGGCCGACTCTCCCTTCTGGAAGAAGAGAATAACCACTGCCTCTACTTCCAAGAAGAAGACAAAAGCAACCAAGACCCGGGCTCCATCTCGTAAGAAGAAGCCATCAGCTCAGGAGCTGCTTGAATTGGATGACTCGGAGGTAGAACTTGACTCTCTTGGCCTTCTTTTCATGCAACTTATTGACGCTAACTCCTCTCAGGGTGAAGCGGAGGCGAGTCAAGCTAGCGTTGCAGAGGTAACTACCATCTCCTCCGACTCGGAACCTTTGCCAAGAGAGAAAATATGGCGGGTCATCCGGAAAGTAAAGTTTTCACACCCCCTTGCTCACTTGGACCCCAACTTTCTTTTGAAGAAGCAGCGACACGACTCCAGGCATCAGACTCAGAGCGGCGGCTCTGAAAACCTAGTGGCCGGCTTACCCGACGCCCCAACTCCTCGGAAACGTCGTAATGAGGTATTTCACACTTATGTTTTTATTTCTTCTGCACATTAATCTCGTGCTGTCACTTGCTCATATTTCCCAATTTCAACTTTTCAGGAAACACCTCCTTCGGGCGACTCAACCGCCTCAAAATTGCCTCCCCTTGTTATCAACCCAGGGTAAGCTTCTTTTGCATCCCATATTGCTTACTAATATTTTGCCCTTGCATATGACTTGTAATGAAATCTTTGTTCACAGGGCCAAAGCTAAGAAGAGGAAGTTAAGCGGGTCATCTGCCCGTCCGGATGTCCCAAAGCCAGAGAACCCGAAGCTTGGCACTCCTTAAATTTAGGTTGAGCCCTCTGAAACTGATCAAGGCGCCCACGATGAGACTCCCCAGCCTACTGAGCCGGCGGATGTTGATATTGTGATTCCTGAGGCTAATCCGGAAAGTGATCCTAAGCCGCCCAGCCCTTTGCGAACAGTTGAAAAATGTAACTGCTCATGAGGAAGAGGTTACCATCACCGGAACAGCTTATACGGCTCCAGCCCCTTCCAATGTGCTAACCAAACATATCAGCAAGGATGAGGCGCCTTCACCTGAGAAGGAAAAGGCTAAACTTGATCTTCCCAATCTGGAGAAGCTTACTATTGATGAGCTGCATTCTGGATATCTGAGCCGCCTCTCCGCAAGCCGAGATATGGAAGCCAACTTAGTTGGCATGATGAAGAGAAAATATGAGGTACCCAACCTTCCCTGCTCTCCGTATATCCTTACGTAGCCCCCAAGAACCGGCTTATTTTTTCA
Source organism: Elymus sibiricus (assembly GCA_039707655.1). Lineage (NCBI taxonomy): Eukaryota > Viridiplantae > Streptophyta > Magnoliopsida > Poales > Poaceae > Elymus > Elymus sibiricus. The sequence continues at coordinate 181,915,003 of CM077669.1, read as the reverse complement.
AAGATAAGTCGGGTCTTCAGCAATATGTAGATTTCAATAGACCAGCATGTAGCCCCCAAGGGTCGGGTCATTATGCAAATAATGAGCCGACACTTACTGTATGATAGAAAAAATGCCAAGTGTAGCCCCCAAGGGCCGGGTCATCTTCTTGAAGATGATTCGGGTCTTATTTGTAGTGTAGACTTTGAAAGAACTGATACACATTAGCCCCCAAGTGTCAAGCGTATTGCTTGCAATCTGCTTGAGACTTGTAATTGTTGGGGAACGTTGCATGGGAAACAAAAAAATTCCTACGCACACGCAAGATCTATCCATGGTGATGAGCATCTACGAGAGGGAGAGTGGATCTACAAACCCTTGTAGATCACTAAGCGGGAAGCGTTAAGAAACGCGGTTGATGTAGTCGAACGTCTTCATGATCCAAATCGCCGAGCGTCCCGCGATCCAATCACGATCTAGTGCCGAACGGACGGCACCTCCGCGTTCAGCACACGTACAGCTCAATGATGATCTCCGCCTTCTTGATCCAGCAAGAGGGAGTGGAGAGGTAGATGAGTTCTCCGACAGAGCGACCTGACCGAGACTCCTCTACGGTCAATAACCAATAGCGAGACTTGGATGCCCATATTGGTTCCTACATATTCTATGAAGATCTTTATCGGTTGAACCTCTATGTCAAGGATTCAGTTAATCCCGTATGCTGTTCCCTTTGTTCTTCGGTATGTTACTTGCCCGAGATTCGATCGTCGGTATCTCTATACCTAGTTCAATCTCGTTACCGGCAAGTCTCTTTACTCATTCCATAATACAAGATCCCGTGACTAACACTTTAGTCACATTGCTTGCAAGGCTTATCGTGATGTTGTATTACTGAGTGGGCCCTGAGATACCTCTCCGTCACACGGAGTAACAAATCCCAGTCTTGATCCATGCCCACTCAACAGACACCCTCAGAGATACCTGTAGAGAATCTTTATAGTCACCCAGTTACGTTGTGACGTTTGATACACACAAGGTATGTTGGGGAACGTTGCATGAGAAACAGAAATTTTCCTACGCACACGCAAGATCTATCCATGGTGATGAGCATCTACGAGAGGAAGAGTGGATCTACATACCCTTGTGGATCGCTAAGCGGGAAGCGTTAGGAAACGCGGTTGATGTAGTCGAACGTCCTCGCGATCCAAATTGCCAAGCGTCCCGCGATCCAATCATGATCCGTCCCGATCTAGCGCCGAACGAACGGCACCTCCGCGTTCAGTACACATACAGCTCGATGACGATCTCCGCCTTCTTTATCCAGCAAGAGGGAGCGGAGAGGTAGATGAGTTCTTCGGCAGCGCGATGGCGTGGCGGCGATGGTGGTGGAACTATTCCGGCAGGGCTTCGCCTAAGCACCGCCAAAACTAGACTAGAGGAGAAAACGATCTAGATGAAGTCGAGGGAGCACGTGGCAATTAGGGTTCCAATGATTTTGCCCTCTCTCCCTCTAGTATATATAGGAGGAAGGGGAGGGAGGCCGGCGGCCCAAGGGCTGCCCCTTGGTGTGGCCGCAAGGAGGAGAGGTAGAGGAGTCCTACTCCAATCCTACTAGCAGTAGGATTCCTCTTCCTCCACTTGGAAACTCTTTCCACCTTTGTGTTTTCCCACCCCCAGCCGCATGGGCCTTAGTGGGGGACTCGGCCAGCCCACTAAGGGCTGGCTTGACTCCTCCCACAGCCCATGAGGCCCTTTGGGTCGAGACACCCCTCCCGATGGTCCCCGGTACCCCTCCCGACACTCCCGGTACACTACCGAAATACCCGAAACTTTTCCGGTGACCGAAACGGGACTTCCTATATATCAATCTTTACCTCCTGACCATTCCGGAGCTCCTCGTGACATCTTGGATCTCATCTGGGACTCCAAACAACCTTCAGTTACCGCCATACATAACTCTACTATACCGAAACGTCACCGAACCTTAAGTGTGCAGACCCTGCGGGTTCGAGAACTATGTAGACATGACCGAGACACCTCTACGGTCAATAACCAATAGCGGGACCTGGATGCCCATATTGGTTCCTACATATTCTACGAAGATCTTTATCGGTTGAACCTCTATGTCAAGGATTCAGTCAATCTCGTATGCTGTTCCCTTTGTTCTTCGGTATGTTACTTGCCCGAGATTCGATCGTCGGTATCTCTATACCTAGTTCAATCTCGTTACCGGCAAGTCTCTTTACTCGTTCCATAATACAAGATCCCGTGGCTAACAGTTTAGTCACATTGCTTGCAAGTCTTGTTGTGATGTTGTATTACCGAGTGCGCCCTGAGATACCTCTCCGTCACACGGAGTAACAAATCCCAGTCTTGATCCATGCCAGCTCAACAGACACCTTCGGAGATATCTGTAGAGCATCTTTATAGTCACCCAGTTATGTTGTGACGTTTGATACACACAAGGTACTCCTCCGGTGTCAGCGAGTTACATGATCTCATGGTCATAGGAACAGATACTTGACATGCAGAAAACAATAGCAATAAACTGACACGATCATATGCTACGTTCATATTTTGGGTCTTGTCCATCACATCATTCTCCTAATGATGTGATCCTGTTATCAAATGACATCTCATGTCTATGGCATGGAAACCTTGACCATCTTTGATTAACAAGCTAGTCTACTAGAGGCATACTAGGGACACAGTGTTGTCTATGTATACACACATGTATCGGTGTTTCCAATCAATACAATTATAGCATGGATAATAAACGATTATCATTGAACAAGGAAATATAATAATAACTACTTTTATTATTGCCTCTAGGGCATATTTCCAACAGTCTCCCAGTTGCACTAGAGTCAATAATCTAGCTCACATCACTATGTGATTTACATTGTAATGAATCTAACACCCATACAGTTCTGGTGTTGATCATGTTTAGCCCTTGGAAGAGGTTTAGTCATCGGATCTGCAATATTCAGATCCATGTGTACTTTGCAAATATTTATGTCATCCTTCTTGATATAATCGCGGATGGAATTGAAACGTCGCTTTATGTGTCTGGTCCTCTTGTGAAACCTTGGTTCCTTGGCTGGAGCAATGGCACCAGTGTTGTCACAGAACAGAGTCATTAGGTTTAGTGCACTATGCACCACTCCAAGATCTGTCATGAACTCCTTCATCCAGACACCTTCCTTCGCCGCCTCCGAGGCAGCGATGTACTCCGCTTCGCATGTAGAATCAGCTACCACGCTTTGCTTGGAACTGCACCAGCTTACCACACCCCCATTGAGAATAAATACGTATCCGGTTTGCGACTTAGAGTCATCCGGATCAGTTTCAAAGCTTGCATCGACGTAACCCTTTATGACGAGCTCTTGATCACCTCCATAAACGAGAAACATGTCCTTAGTCTTTTTCAGGTACTTCAGGATATTCTTGACCACCGTCCAGTGTTCCACTCCTGGATCACTTTGAAACCTTCCGCCCATGCTTATGGCAAGGCTGACATCGGGTCTTGTGCACATCATTGCATACATGATAGAGCCTATGGCTGAAGCATAGGGGACGACACTCATCTTTTCTCTATCTTCAGCAGTAACTGGGCATTGAGTCTTAGTCAACTTCACACCTTGCAATACAGGTAAGAACCCCTTCTTGGACTGATCCATTTTGAACTTCTTCAAAACTTTATCAAGGTATGTGCTCTGTGAAAGTCCTATTAAACGTCTCGATCTATCTCTATAGATGTTGATGCCTAATATGAAAGCAGCTTCTCCTAGGTCCTTCATTGAAAAACTCTTGTTCAAATATTCCTTCACGCTTTCCAACATTTATATATTGTTTCCAATCAGCAATATTTCATCCACATATAATATTAGAAACGCTATAGAGCTCCCACTCGCTTTCTTGTAAATACAAGCTTCTCCGTAAACTTGTATAAACCCGAACGCTTTGATCACCTCATCAAAGCGAAGATTCCAACTCCGAGATGCTTGCACCAGTCCATAAATGGATCGCTGGAGTTTGCAAACTTTGTCAGCATTCTCCGGATCGACAAAACCTTCTGGTTGCATCATATACAACTCTTCCTTAAGGAAACCGTTAAGGAACGCTGTTTTGACATCCATCTGCCAAATTTCATAATCGAAAAAGGCAGCTATTGCTTACATGATTCTGACGGACTTAAGCATCGCTACGGGTGAGAAGGTCTCATCGTAGTCAACTCCTTGAACTTTTGAAAAACCCTTTGCCACAAGTCGAGCTTTATAGACGGTGACATTACCGTCCGCGTCCGTCTTCCTCTTAAAGATCCATTTGTTCTGAATGGCCTTACGCCCTTCAGGTAATACTTCCAAATCCCATACTTTGTTTTCATACATGGATCCCATCTCGGATTTCATGGCCTCTAACCATTTCTCGGAATTCGGGCCCATCATCGCTTCTCCATAGCTCGTAGGTTCATCGTTGTCCAACAACATGACCTCTAAGACAGGGTTGCCGTACCACTCTGGAGCAGTACGCGTCCTTGTCAACCTACGAGGTTCGATAGCAACTTGATCCGAAGCTTCATGATCATCGTCATTAACTTCCTCCTCAACCGATGTAGGCTCTACAGAAACATCTTTCTGCGCTGCGCTCCTCTCAGGTTGAAGTAAAGGTTCAACAACCTCATCAAGGTCTATCTTCCTCCCACTCAATTCTTTCGAGAGAAACTCTTTCTCTAGAAATGTTCCGTTTTTAGCGACAAACACTTTGCCTTCGGATCTGAGATAGAAGGTATACCCAACTGTCTCTTTTGGGTATCCTATGAATATGCATTTCTCCGCTTTGGGTTCCAGCTTTTCAGGCTGAAGCTTTTTGACATAAGCATCACATCCCCAAACTTTAAGAAACGACAACTTTGGTTTCTTGCCAAACCACAGTTCATATGGCGTCTCAACAGATTTCGATGGTGCCCTATTTAAAGTGAATGCAGCTGTCTCTAATGCATAACCCCAAAACGATAGTGGCAAATCGGCAAGAGACATCATAGATCGCACCATATCCAATAAGGTTCGATTACGACGTTCGGACACACCATTACGCTGTGGTGTTCCAGGCAGTGTCAATTGCGAAACAATTCCACACTGTCTTAAGTGACTGCCAAACTCATAACTCAGATATTCTCCTCCTCGATCAGATAGTAGGAATTTTATCTTCTTGTTACGATGATTCTCAACTTCACTCTGAAATTGCTTGAACTTTTCAAACGTTTCAGACTTATGTTTCATTAAGTAAATATACCCATATCTACTTAAGTCATCAGTGAAGGTGAGAACATAACGATATCCACCGCGCGCCTCAATGCTCATCGGACCGCACACATCAGTATGTATGATTTCCAACAAGTCACTTGCCCGTTCCATTGTTCCAGAGAACGGCGTTTTAGTGATCTTGCCCATGAGGCATGGCTCACATGTGTCAAGTGATTCAAAATCAAGTGACTCCAAAAGTCCATCAACATGGAGCTTCTTCATGCGTTTTACACCAATATGACCTAAACGACAGTGCCACAAGAAAGTGGTATTACCATTATCAATCCTACATCTTTTGGCATCAATGTTATGAACATGTGTATCATCACTATCGAGATTCAATAAGAATAAACCCCTCACATTGGGTGCATGACCATAAAAGATATTACTCATATAAATAGAACAACCATTATTCTCTGATTTAAATGAGTAACCGTCTCGCAATAAACAAGATCCAGATATAATGTTCATGCTTAACGCAGGCACTAAATAACAATTATTCAGGTTCATCACTAATCCCGATGGTAATCGAAGAGCGAGCGTGCCGACGGCGATCACATCAACCTTGGAACCATTTCCCACGCGCATCGTCACTTCGTCCTTTGCCAGCCTCCGTCTATTCCGCAGTTCCTGTTTTGAGTTGCAAATGTGAGCAACCGCACCGGTATCAAATACCCAGGCACTACAACGAGAGCTGGTAAGGTACACATCAATAACATGTATACCATATATACCTTGTTTGTTGTTGGCCGCCTTCTTGTCAGAAAAATACTTGGGGTAGTTCCGCTTCCAGTGACCAGTTCCCTTGCAATGAAAGCACTCAGTTTCTGGCTTGGGTCTAGACTTGGGTTTCTTCACGGGAGGGGCAACTTCTTTGCCACTCTTCTTGGAGTTACCCTTCTTACCCTTGCCATTCTTCTTGAAACTAGTGGTTTTATTGACCATCAACACTTGATGCTCCTTCTGAATCTCAGACTCAGCGACTTTCAACATCGCAAACAGCTCGGCGACTGACTTGTTCATCCCGTGCATGTTATAGTTCAACATGAAGCTCTTATAGCTAGGTGGCAATGATTGAAGAACTCTGTCAGTGATCACCTCTGTTGGAAGGGGCATCCCCAATTCAGCTTGACGTGTGGAATACCCAGACATTTTGAGTATGTGTTCACTGACAGACCCGTTCTCCTCCATCTTACAAGCATAGAACTTATCGGAGGTCTCATACCTCTTGATCCGGGCATTCTTCTGAAAGATAATCTTCAACTCAAGGAACATATCATATGCTCCATGAAGTTCAAAACGTCTTTGAAGTCAGGGTTCTAAGCCATACAGCATTGCACATTGAACCATTGAGTAATCATCAGAACAAGCCTGCCAGGCATTCACAACGTCTGGAGACTCAACTGGAGCGGGTGGATCACCAAGCGGTGCATCAAGGACATAACTCTTTTGGGAAGCCGTAAGGATAATCCTCAGATTATGGGCCCAGTCCACAAAGTTACTTCCATCATCTTTCAACTTAGCTTTCTCTAGGAACGCATTGAAATTCAGGGGTGCTACTGCGCGAGCCATGATCTACAACATAAATTTTGCAAAAACAACTTAGACTATTGTTCAAGATAATGAGTTTAGTTAATCATATTACTTAAAAACTCCCACTCAAATTGACATCCCTCCGGTCATTCGAGTGTCACATGATCCAAATCCACCAACTCAAGTCCGATCATCACGTGAGTTGAGGTGGTTTCAATGGTGAACATCTTCATGTTGATCATATCTACTATATGACTCATGTTCGACCTTTCGGTCTCTTGTGTTCCGATGCCATGTCTGTACATGCTAGGCTCGTCAAGTTTAACCCGAGTGTTCCGCACGTGCAACACTGGCTTGCACCCGTTGTATGCGAATGTAGAGTCTATCACACCCGATCAACACGTGGTGTCTCGAAACGACGAACTTTCGCAACGGTGCGCACTCGGGGAGAACAGAATTTATCTTGAAATTTAAGTGAGGGATCACCTTATAATGCTACCGTCGTCCTAAGCAAAATAAGATGCATAAAAGGATTAACATCACATGCAAATCATAAGTGGCATGATATGGCCATGAACTTGTGCTTTTGATCTGCATCTTCAAAGCACCGGCATGATCTCCATTGTCACCGGCATAACACCATGATCTCCATCAATGTGTCGCCATGAGGTTGTCGTGCCGAATGTTGCTGCCACGACTATTGCTAACTCATAGCGATAAAGTAAAGCAAAAACGGCAAAAATAATTAAAGACAACCCTAAGGCTCCTGCCGGTTGCCGTACTCATCGACATGCAAGTCGTGATATTCTATACAATACATGATCATCTCATACATCACATATATCTCATCATGTAATTGGCCATATCACATCACAACATACCTTGCAAAAACAAGTTAGACGTCCTCTAATTGTTGTTGCAAGTTTTACGTGGCTGCTACGGGTATCTAGCAAGAACAATTCTTATCTACGCAAAAACCACAACGGTGATACACAAATTGCTATTCAACCTTCTCAAGGACCGCCTTTGTCAAATCCGTCCGACTATAGTGGGAGAAACAGACACCCGCCAACCATCTTTATGCAATGAAGTTACATGTCAGTTGATGGAACCGGTCTCTCATAAGCGTACGAGTAATGTTGGTCCGGGCCGCTTCATCCCACAATACCGCTGAATCAAGAAAAGACCAAGGGAGGAAGCAATCTGAATATCAACGCCCACAAACTCCTTTGTGTTCTACTCGAGATCTCATCTACACATAGACCTAGCTCTAATACCACTGTTGGGGAACGTTGCATGAGAAACAAAATTTTTCCTACGCACACGCAAGATCTATCCATGGTGATGAGCATCTACGAGAGGGAGAGTGGATCTACATACCCTTGTACATCGCTAAGCGGGAAGCATTAAGAAACGCGGTTGATGTAGTCGAACATCCTTGCGATCCAAATCGCCAAGCGTCCCGCGATCCAATCACGATCCGTCCCGATCTAGCGCCGAACGGATGGCACCACCGCGTTCAGCACACGTACAGCTCGATGACGATCTCTGCCTTCTTGATCCAGCAAGAGGGAGTGGAGAGGTAGATGAGTTCTCCGACAGCGCGACGGCGTGGCGGCGATGGTGGTGGAACTATTCCGGCAGGGCTTCACCTAAGCACCGCCGAAACTAGACTAGAGGAGAAAATAATCTAGATGAAGTATAGGGAGCACGTGGCAATTAGGGTTCCAATGCTTTTGCCCTCTCTCCCTCTAGTATATATAGGAGGAAGGGGAGGGAGGCCGGCGGCCCAAGGGCTGCCCCTTGGTGCGGCCACAAGGAGGAGAGGTGGAGGAGTCCTACTCCAATCCTACTAGGAGTAGGATTCCTCTTCCTCGACTTGGAAACTCTTTCCACCTTTGTGTTTTCCCACCCCCAGCCGCATGGGCCCTAGTGGGGGACTCGGCCAGCCCACTAGGGGCTGGCTTGACTCCTCCCACAGCCCATGAGGCCCTTTGGGTCGAGACACCCCTCCCGATGGTCCCCGGTACCCCTCCCGGCACTCCCGGTACACTACCAAAATACCCGAAACTTTTCCGGTGACCAAAACGGGACTTCCTATATATCAATCTTTACCTCCGGACCATTCCGGAGCTCCTCGTGACGTCCTAGATCTCATCCGTGACTCCGAACAACCTTTGGTTACCCCCATACATAACTCTACTATACCGAAACGTCACCGAACCTTAAGTGTGCAGACCCTGCGGGTTCGAGAACTATGTAGACATGACCGAGACACCTCTACGGTCAATAACCAATAGCGGGACCTGGATGCCCATATTGGTTCCTACATATTCTACAAAGATCTTTATCGGTTGAACCTCTATGTCAAGGATTCAGTTAATCCCGTATGCTGTTCCCTTTGTTCTTCGGTATGTTACTTGCCCGAGATTCGATCGTCGGTATCTCTATACCTAGTTCAATCTCGTTACCGGCAAGTCTCTTTACTCGTTCCGTAATACAAGATCCCGTGGCTAACACTTTATTCACATTGCTTGCAAGGCTTGTTGTGATGTTGTATTACCGAGTGGGCCCTGAGATACCTCTCCGTCACACGGAGTAACAAATCCCAGTCTTGATCCATGCCAGCTCAACAGACACCTTCAGAGATATCTGGAGAGCATCTTTATAGTCACCTAGTTACGTTGTGACATTTGATACACACAAGGTACTCCTCCGGTGTTAGTGAGTTACATGATCTCATGGTCATAGGAACAAATACTTGACATGCAGAAAACAATAGCAATAAACTGACACAATCATATGCTACGTTCATATTTTGGGTCTTGTCCATCACATCATTCTCCTAAAGATGTGATCCTGTTATCAAATGACATCTCATGTCTATGGCCAGGAAACCTTGACCATCTTTGATTAACAAGCTAGTCTACTAGAGGCATACTAGGGACACAGTGTTGTCTATGTATCCACACATGTATCGGTGTTTCCAATCAATACAATTATAGCATGGATAATAAACGATTATCATTGAACAAGGAAATATAATAATAACTACTTTTATTATTGCCTCTAGGACATATTTCCAACAAGGTATTCCTCCGGTGTCAGTGAGTTGCATGATCTCATGGTCATAGGAACAGATACTTGACATGCAGAAAACAATAGCAATAAACTGACACTATCATATGCTACGTTCATAGTTTGGGTCTTGTCCATCACATCATTCTCCTAATGATGTGATCCCGTTATCAAATGACATCTCATGTCTATGGCTAGGAAACCTTGACCATCTTTGATCAACGAGCTAGTCCACTAGAGGCATACTAGGGACACGGTGTTGTCTATGTATCCACACATGTAATTGAGCTTCCAATCAATACAATTATAGCATGGATAATAAACGATTATCATGAACAATGAAATATAATAATAACTACTTTTATTATTGCCTCTAGGGCATATTTCCAACAGTCTCCCACTTGCACTAGAGTCAATAATCTAGCTCACATCATTATGTGATTTATATTGTAATGAATCTAACACCCATACAGTTCTAGTGTTGATCATGTTTAGCCCTTGGAAGAGGTTTAGTCATCGGATCTGCAACATTCAGATCCGTGTGCACTTTGCAAATATTTATGCCGTCCTCCTTGATGTAATCGCGGATGGAATTGAAACGTCGCTTTATGTATCTGGTCCTCTTGTGAAACCTTGGTTCCTTGGCTAGAGCAATGGCACCAGTGTTGTCACACAACAGAGTCATTGGGTTCAGTGCACTAGGCACTACTCCAAGATTTGTCATGAACTCCTTCATCCAGACACCTTCCTTCGCCGCCTCCGAGGCAGCGATGTACTCCGCTTCGCATGTAGAATCAGCTACCACGCTCTGCATGGAACTACACCAGCTTACTGCACCCCCATTAAGAATAAATACGTATCCGGTTTGAGACTTAGAGTCATCCGGATCAGTGTCAAAGCTTGCATCGACGTAACCCTATACGACAAGCTCTTGATCACCTCCATAAACGAGAAACATGTCCTTAGTCCTTTTCAGGTACTTCAGGATATTCTTGACCGCCGACCAGTGTTCCATTCCTGGATCACTTTGAAACCTTCCGGCCATACTTATGGCAAGGCTGGCATCGGGTCTTGTGCACAACATTGCATACGTGATAGAGCTGTTGGAAATATGCCCTAGAGGCAATTAATAAAGTGTTTATTATCATATTTCTCCGTTCATGATAATGGTTTATTATTCATGCTAGAATTGTATTGACTGGAAACTTAATACATGTGTGGATAATAGACAAATACTGAGTCCCTAGTAAGCCTCTACTAGACTAGCTCGTTGATCAAAAATTGGTCAAGATTTCCTGACCATGGACATGAGTTGTCATTTGATAACGGGATCACATCATTAGGAGAATGATGTGATGGACTTGACCCAACCGTTAGCATAGCAAATGATCGTTCAGTTTATTGCTATTGCTTTCACTATGTCAAATACACGTTCCTCTAACCATGAGATCATGCAACTTCCGGATACCGTAGGAATACTTTGGGTGTATCAAACGTCACAACGTAACTGGGTGATTATAAAGGTGCACTACAGGTATCTCCGAAAGTGTTTGTTGAGTTGGCATGGATCGAGATTGGGATTTGTCACTCCGACTATCGGAGAGGTATCTCTAGGCCCTCTCGGTAATACAGCATCACAGAAGCCTTGCAAGCACCGTGACTAAAGAGTTAGTTACAAGATGATGTATTACGGAACGAGTAAAGAGACTTGCCGGTAACGAGATTGAACTAGGTATTAGATACCGACGATCGAATCTCGGGCAAGTAACATACCGCCGGACAAAAGGGAACAACGTATGTTGTCATATGAGGTTCACCGATAAAGATCTTCATGGAATATGTAGGAACCAATATGAGCATCCAGGTCCCGCTGTTGGTTATTGACCAGAGAGTTGTCTCGTTCATGTCTACATCATTCCCGAACCCGTAGGGTCCGCACACATAAGGTTCGATGACGATATAGTATTATATGAGTTATGTGATTGGTGACCGAATGCTGTTCGGAGTCCCGAATGAGATCACGGACATGACGAAAAGTCTCGGAATGTCCGAGAGGTAAAGATTCATATATTGGAAGGTGGTATTCGGACATCGGAATGGTTCCGGGAAGTTCCGGATATTTATCGGAGTACCGGGAGGTTACCGGAACCCCCCGGGGAAAGTGATGGGCCAACATGGGCCATAGGGCAGAGAGAGGGCAGCCCATAAGGGATGGCACGCGCCCCCCATGGGCAGTCCGAATTGGACAAGGGGAAGGGGGCGCAGCCCCCCTTTCCTTCTCCCTCTCCTTCCCCCTTTTCCCCTCCATGAGAAGGAACAAGAGGGGTGGTCGAATCCTACTAGGACTAGGAGTCCTAGTAGGACTCCCCTCTCTTGGCGCAGCCCCTAGGGCCAGCCTCCTCCCCTCTCCCTCCTTTATATACGGAGGAGGGGCACCCCTTGGAGACACACAATTGTCCCATAGCCGTGTGCGGTGCCCCGATCTCCGTTTTTCCACCTCGGTCATATTTTCGGAGAGCTTAGGCGAAGCCCTGCCGAAATCACTTCACCGTCACCGTCGCCACGCCGTCGTGCTGACGGAACTCATCTACTACCTCGACGTCTTGCTGGATCAAGAAGGCGAGGAACGTCACCGAGCTGCACGTGTGTAGAACTCGGAGGTGCCGTACGTTCGGTACTCGATCGGTGGAGCTCGAAGGATTGTTCGACTACATCAACCGCGTTGTGAGACGCTTCCGCTAAACGGTCTACGAGGGTACGTAGACACACTCTCCCCTCTCGTAGCGATGCATCTCCATGGATAGATCTTGCGTGAGCGTAGGAATTTTTTTGAAATTCATGCTCCGTTCCCCAACAGTGGCATCCGAGCCAGGTCTATGCGTAGATGTGATTTGCACGAGTAGAACACAAGTGAGTTGTGGGCGTGGGTGTATACATATTGCTTGCCGTTACTAGTTGTTACTTGATTTGGCGGTATTGTGAGATGAAGCGGCCCGGACCCACATTACGCGTACGCTTACGCGAGACAGGTTTCACTGCTACGTGCACTCGTTGCATAAAGGTGACTGGCGGGTGTCTGTCTCTCTCACTTTAGTTGAATCGGTTTCAATGAAGAGGGTTCTTTTAGAAGATCAAAAAGCAATCACTACACCACGTTGTGGTTTTGCGTAGGTAAGAACGGTTCTTGCTAACCCGTAGCAGCCACGTAAAACTTGCAACAACAAAGTAGAGGACGTCTAACTTGTTTTTGCAGGGTATGCTGGTGATGTGATATGGCCAAGACATGATGTGATATAAGTTGTTGTATGAGATGATCATGTTTTGTAAAGTTATCTGGCAACCGGCAGGAGCCTTATGGTTGTCTCTTTATTGTATGCAATGCCAACGATATGTAATTGCTTTACTTTACCGCTATAAGTTAGCAGTAGTAGTAGTAGCAATAGCCGGCGAGACGACCACGACGCTACGATGGAGATCAAGGTGTCACGACGCTACGATGGAGATTAAGATGTCAACCCGGTGATGATGGAGATCATGACGGTGCTTTGCTGATGGAGATCAAAAGCACAAGACGATGATGGCCATATCATGTCACATATATATTGAATTGCATGTGATGTTAATCCTTTTATGCATCTTATTTTGCTTAGGACGACGGTAGCATTATAAGATGATCCCTTCACTAAATTTCAAGATAAGTGTTCTCCCCTAGTATGCACCGTTGCGAAGGTTCGACGCTTCTAAGCACCACGTGATGATCGGGTGTGATGGATTCTTTCGTTCGCATACAACAGGTGTAAGCCAGTTTTACACACGCAGAATACTTGGGTTAAACTTGACGAGCCTAGCATGTACAGACATGGCCTCGGAACACAAGAGACCGAAAGGTCGAACATGAGTCATATAGTAGATATGATCAACATGAAAGATGTTCACCATTGATAACTAATCCACCTCACGTGATGATCGGACGTGGTTTAGTTGATGTGGATCATGTTACACTTAGACAACTTGAGGGATGTTAATCTAAGTGGGAGTTCTTAAGTAATTTGATTAATTGAACTTCAATTGTCATGAACATAGTCTTACTTGTCTTAGCAAATTTATGTTGTAGATCAATAGACCGCGCTGTAGTTCCCCTGTTTTTATTATGTTCCTAGAGAAAACGAAGTTGAAAGTTGATGGAAGCAACTATGCGGACTAGGTCCTTGATCTGAGGATTGTCCTCACTGCTGCACAGAAGGCTTATGTCCTTAATGCACCGCTCAGTGAAATACCCCTACGGCTTCGTCTAAGGACGTTATGAACGTCTGGCAGACAAGAAAAGATGACTACTCGATAGTTCAGTGCGCCATACTCTACGGCTTAGAACCGGAGCTCCAAATATGTTTTGAGCAACACGGAGCATATGAGATGTTCCAAGAGCTGAAAATTTGCTTTTCAAGCTCACACCCGGGTCGAGAGGTATGACACCTTCGACAAGTTCTATAGCTACAAGATGGAGGAGAACAGCTCCGTTAGTGAGCATGTACTCAGAATGTCTGAGTACTTCAAACACTTGAATCAAGTGGGAGTTAGACTTCCGAATAAAGTGGTGATTGATAGAGTTCTCTAGTCACTATCACTAAGCTACTGGATCTTCGTGATGAACTATAAACATGCAAGGGATAGAAGATCCTTAAGCTATTCGCGATGCTACAATCTGCGGATGTAGAAATCAAAAAAAGGGAGCATCAAGTGTTGATGGTTAATAAGACCACTAGTTTCAAGAAGGGCAAGGGAAAGAAAAGGGAACTTCAAGAAGAACGGTAAAGCAGTTGCCGCTCACGCGAAGAAACCCAAGGCTGAACCAAACCCGAGACTTAGTGCTCCCATTGTAAAGGGAAATGTCACAGGGAGCGGAACTTCCCCAAAGTAACTGGCAGATAATAAGACTGTCAATGTCAACAAAGATATTTGATATACATGTTATTGATATGTACCTTACTAGTACTCGTAGGAGCACCTGGGTATTTGATACTTGTTCAGTTGCTTACAACTTGAAACATGGAGCTTCGGATTAAACGAGGGCTAGTTAAGAACGAGGTGACGATGTGCATTGGAAGTGTCTCCAAGGTTGATGTGATCACCATCGCCACGCTCTCTCTACCTTCAGGATTAGTGATGAACCTAAATAATTGTTATTTGGTGCTTACGTTAAGCATGAACATTATATCTGATAGTGTTTATTGCAAGACGGTTATTCAATTTCAGAGAATAATTGTTATTCTATTTATTTGGATAATATCATTGATGATCATGCACTTAAAATGAAAGGTTTATTGAATCTTGATCGTAGTAATACATATGTTCATAACACGAATGCCAAAAGATAATGATAGTACCACATATTTGTGGCACTGCCGCTTAGGTCATATCAGTGTTAAACACATGAAGAAACTCCATGCAGATGGGTTTTTGGAATCTCTTGATTATGAATCATTTGAGACATGTGAACCGTGCCTTATTGGCAAGATGACTAAAACTCCGTTCTCCGGAACAATGGA
Organism: Elymus sibiricus; assembly: GCA_039707655.1. Lineage (NCBI taxonomy): Eukaryota > Viridiplantae > Streptophyta > Magnoliopsida > Poales > Poaceae > Elymus > Elymus sibiricus. Next base: position 181,899,561 of record CM077669.1, on the reverse strand, counting down.
GCGAGCAACAAACTTATTGGAAATAATACATACCGATGTATGCGGTCCGATGAGTGTTGAGGCGCGCGGTGGATATCGTTATGTTCTCACGTTCACTGATGATTTGAGTAGATATGGTTATGTCTACTTGATGAAGCATAAATCTGAAACATTTGAAAAGTTCAAAGAATTTCAGAGTGAAGTAGAGAACCATCGTAACAAGAAAATAAAGTTCTTACGATCTGATTGTGGAGGAGAATATTTGAGTTACGAGTTTGGCAATCACTTAAGACAATGTGGAATTGTTTCACAGCTCACGCCACATGGAACACCACAGCGTAATGGTGTGTCCGAACGTCGTAATCGTACTCTATTAGATATGGTGCGTTCTATGATGTCTCTTACCGATTTGCCACAATCATTTTGGGGTTATGCATTAGAGACAGCTGCATTCACTTTAAACAAGGGCACCATCTAAATCCGTTGAGATGACACCGTATGAACTGTGGTTTGCAAGAAACCTAAGATGTCGTTTCTAAAAGTTTGGGGATGCGATGCTTATGTCAAAAGGCTTCAGCCAGATAAGCTCGAACCCAAAGCGGATAAGTGCGTCTTCATAGGATACCCAAAAGAGACCGTTGGGTACACCTTCTACCACAGATCCGAAGGCAAAGTTTTCGTTGCTAAAGAATGGATCCTTTCTAGAGAAGGAGTTTCTCTCGAAAGAAGTGAGTGGGAGGAAAGTAGAACTTGATGAGGTAATTGTACCTCCTCTGGATAGTAGTACGCCACAGAAAGAAATTTCTGTGACATTGACACAGACCAGAGAAGAAGTTAATGATGATGATCATGAAACTTCGGATCAAGTTGTTACTGAACTTCGAAGGTCAACCAGGACACGTTCCGCACCAGAGTGGTACGGAAATCCAGTCTTGGAGGACATGTTGCTAGACAACGATGAACCTTCGAACTATGAAGAAGCGATGGCAAGCCCGGATTCCGACAAATGGCTTGAGGCCATGAAATCCGAGATTGGATCCATGTATGAGAACAAAGTGTGGACTTTGGTAGACTTGCCCGATGAACGGCGAGCTATTGAAAAAAATGGATCTTTAAGAAGAAGACGGATGCTGATGGTAATATCACCGTCTATAAAGCTCGACTTGTTGCTAAAGGTTATCACCAAGTTCAAGGAGTTGACTACGATGAGACTTTCTCACCCGTAGCGATGCTAAAGTCTGTCAGAATTGTGTTAGCAATTGCCGCGTTTTATGATTATGAAATCTGGCAAATGGACGTCAAAACGGCATTCCTTTACGGATTCCTTAAGGAAAAATTGTATATGATATAGCCGGAAGGTTTTGTCGATCCTAAAGGTGCTAACAAAATATGCAAGCTCCAGCGATCCATCTATGGACTGGTGCAAGCATCTCGGAGCTGGAATACTCGCTTTGATGAAGTGATCAAAGCGTTTGGGTTTATACAAGTTTATGGAGAAACTTGTATTTACAAGAAAGTGAGTGGGAGCTCTATAGCATTTCTAATACTATATGTGGATGACATATTGTTGATTGGAAATGATGTAGAATTTCTGGAAAGCATAAAGAATTGAAAGTAGGTTTTCAATAAAAACCTGTTTTTGAGTTATCCACAGATTGGGCATCGAGATCTATGGAGATAGATCAAAACGCCTGATAAAAGTTCACACATCTTGATGAGTTTTTTGAAGAAGTTCAAAATAGGATCAAGTCAAAGAAACGAGTTCTTGCCTGGTGTGAAGTGGAGTAAGACTTGAAAATCTAGGTAAAGGTTGTTTTTGTTAGGCATCAAAATCTATAGAGATAGATTGAGACGCCTCATAGGACTTTCACGAAGCACATACCTTGACAAGATTTTGAAGAAGTTCAAAATGGATCAGTCAAAGAAAGGGTTCTTGCCTGTATTGCAAGGTGTGAGATTGAGTAAGACTCAAAGCCCGACCACGGCAGAAGACAAAGAGAAGATGAGTGTCATCCCCTATGCCTCAGCCATAGGCTCTATTTTGTATGCCATGCTGTGTACTAGACCTGATGTATCCTTGCTATTAGCTTGGTGGGAAGGTACCAAAGTGATCCAGGAGTAGATCACTGGACAGCGGTCAAGAATATCCTGAAGTACCTAAAAAGGACTAAGGAAGAATTTCTCGGGAATAGAGGTGATAAAGAGTTCGTCGTAAAGGGTTACGTCGATGCAAGCTTTAAACACCGATCCGGAAGACTATGAGTCTCAGACCGGATACGTAAAATGGGACAGTCGTTTTTGGAGTAGCTCCAAGCAGAGTGTGGTAGCAGCATCTACATATGACATAGAGATTTGCCAAGAACACACGGATCTGAATATTGCAGACCCGTTGACTAAACCTCTCTCACAAGCAAAACATGATCAGCCCTAGAACTGATTGGATGTTAATTACATGGAGATGTAAACTAGATTATTGACTCTAGTGCAAGTGGGAGACTTTTGGAAATATGCCCTAGAGGCAATTAATAAAGTGTTTATTATCATATTTCTCCGTTCATGATAATGGTTTATTATTCATGCTAGAATTGTATTGACTGGAAACTTAATACATGTGTGGATAATAGACAAATACTGAGTCCCTAGTAAGCCTCTACTAGACTAGCTCGTTGATCAAAAGATGGTCAAGATTTCCTGACCATGGACATGAGTTGTCATTTGATAATGGGATCACATCATTAGGAGAATGATGTGATGGACTTGACCCAACCGTTAGCATAGCAAATGATCGTTCAGTTTATTGCTATTGCTTTCACTATGTCAAATACACGTTCCTCTGACCATGAGATCATGCAACTCCCGGATACCGTAGGAATACTTTGGGTGTATCAAACGTCACAACGTAACTGGGTGATTATAAAGGTGCACTACATGTATCTCCGAAAGTGTTTGTTGAGTTGGCATGGATCGAGATTGGGATTTGTCACTCCGACTATCGGAGAGGTATCTCTGGGCCCTCTCGGTAATACAGCATCACAGAAGCCTTGCAAGCACCGTGACTAAAGAGTTAGTTACAAGATGATGTATTACGGAACGAGTAAAGAGACTTGCCGGTAACGAGATTGAACTAGGTATTAGATACCGACGATCGAATCTCGGGCAAGTAACATACCGCCGGACAAAAGGGAACAACGTATGTTGTCATATGAGGTTCACCGATAAAGATCTTCGTGGAGTATGTAGGAACCAATATGAGCATCCAGGTCCCGCTGTTGGTTATTGACCAGAGAGTTGTCTCGGTCATGTCTACATCATTCCCGAACCCGTAGGGTCCGCACACTTAAGGTTCGATGACGATATAGTATTATATGAGTTATGTGATTGGTGACCGAATTTTGTTTGGAGTCCCGGATGAGATCACGGACATGACGAGGAGTCTCGGAATGTCCGAGAGGTAAAGATTCATATATTGGAAGGTGGTATTCGGACATCGGAATGGTTCCGGGAAGTTCCGGATATTTATCGGAGTACCGGGAGGTTACCGGAACCCCCCGGGGAAAGTGATGGGCCAACATGGGCCATAGGGGAGAGAGAGGGCAGCCCACAAGGGATGGCGCCCCCCCCCATGGGCAGTCCGAATTGGACAAGGGGAAGGGGGCGCAGCCCCCCTTTCCTTCTCCCTCTCCTTCCCCCTTTTCCCCTCCATGAGAAGGAACAAGAGGGGGGCCGAATCCTACTAGGACTAGGAGTCCTAGTAGGACTCCCCTCTCTTGGCGCAGCCCCTAGGGCCAGCCTCCTCCCCTCTCCCTCCTTTATATACGGAGGAGGGGCACCCCTTGGAGACACACAATTGTCCCATAGCCGTGTGCGGTGCCCCGATCTCCGTTTTTCCACCTCGGTCATATTTTCGGAGAGCTTAGGCGAAGCCCTGCCGGAATCACTTCACCATCACCGTCGCCATGCCGTCGTGCTGACGGAACTCATCTACTACCTTGACGTCTTGCTGGATCAAGAAGGCGAGGAACGTCACCGAGCTGCACGTGTGTAGAACTCGGAGGTGCCGTACATTCGGTACTCGATCGGTGGAGCTCGAAGGATTGTTCGACTACATCAACCGCGTTGTGAGACGCTTCCGCTAAACGGTCTACGATGGTACGTAGACACACTCTCCCCTCTCGTAGAGATGCATCTCCATGGATAGATCTTGCGTGAGCGTAGGAATTTTTTTGAAATTCAAGCTCCGTTCCCCAACAAGAGCCTATGGCTGAAGCATAGGAGACGACACTCATCTTTTCTCTCTTTTCTGCAGTCACTGGGCATTGAGTCTTACTCAACTTCACACCTTGCAATACAGGCAAGAACCCCTTCTTGGACTGATCCATTTTGAACTTCTTCAAAACTTTGTCAAGGTATGTGCTATGTGAAAGTCCTATTAAGCGTCTTGATCTATCTCTATAGATCTTGATGCCTAATATGAAAGCAGCTTCTCCTAGGTCCTTCATTGAAAAACTCTTGTTCAAATATTCCTTCATGCTTTCCAACATTTCTATATTGTTTCCAATCAGCAATATTTCATCCACATATAATATTAGAAACACTATAGAGCTCCCACTCGCTTTCTTGTAAATACAAGCTTCTCCGTAAACTTGTATAAACCCGAACGCTTTGATCACCTCATCAAAGCGAATATTCCAACTCCGAGATGCTTGCACCAGTCCATAAATGGATCGCTGGAGTTTGCAAACTTTGTCAGCATTCTCTGGATCGACAAAACCTTCTGGTTGCATCATATACAACTCTTCCTTAAGGAAACCATTAAGGAACGCTGTTTTGACATCCATCTGCCAAATTTCATAATCGAAAAAGGCAGCTGTTGCTAACATGATTCTAACGGACTTAAGCATCGCTACGGGTGAGAAGGTCTCATCGTTGTCAACTCCTTGAACTTGTGAAAAACCCTTTGCCACAAGTCGAGCTTTATTGACGGTGACATTACCGTCCTTGTCCGTCTTCCTCTTAAAGATTCATTTGTTCTGAATGGACTTACACCCTTCAGGTAATACTTCCAAAGCCCATACTTTGTTTTCAGACATGGATCCCATCTCGGATTTCATGGTCTCTAACCATTTCTTGGAATCCGGGCCCATCATCGCTTCTCCATAGCTCGTAGGTTCATCGTTGTCCAACAACATGACCTCCAAGACATGGTTGTCGTACCACTCTGGAGCAGTACGCGTCCTTGTCGACCTACGAGGTTCGATAGCAACTTGAACCGAAGCTTCATGATCATCATCATTAACTTCCTCTTCAACCGATGTAGGCTCCACATAAACATCTTTCTGCGCTGCGCTGCTCTCAGGTTGAAGTAAAGGTTCAACAACCTCGTCAAGTTCTATTTCCCTCCCACTCAATTCTTTCGAGAGAAACTCTTTCTCAAGAAATGTTTCGTTTTTAGCGACAAACACTTTGCCTTCAGATCTAAGATAGAAGGTATGCCCAACTGTCTCTTTTGGGTATCCTATGAAGACGCATTTCTCCGCTTTGGGTTCCAGCTTTTCAGGCTGAAGCTTTTTGACATAAGCATCACATCCCCAAACTTTTAGAAACGACAACTTTGGCTTCTTGAAAAACCACAGTTCATATGGCGTCGTCTCAACGGATTTCGATGGTGCCCTATTTAAAGTGAATGCAGCTGTCTCTAATGCATAACCCCAAAACAATAGTGGCAAATCGGCAAGAGACATCATAGATCGCACCATATCCAATAAGGTTCGATTACGACGTTCGGACACACTATTACGCTGTGGTGTTCCGGGCGGTGTCAATTGTGAAATAATTCCACACTGTCTTAAGCGACTGCCAAACTCATAACTCAGATATTCTCCTCCTCGATCAGATCGTAGGAATTTAATCTTTTTGTTACGATAATTCTCAACTTCACTCTGAAATTGCTTGAACTTTTCAAACGTTTCAGACTTGTGTTTCATTAAGTAAATATACCCATACCTACTTAAGTCATCAGTGAAGGTGAGAAAATAACGATATCCACCGCGCGCCTCAATGCTCATCGGACTGCAAACATCATTATGTAAGATCTCCAACAAGTCACTTGCCCGTTCCATTGTTCCAGAGAACGGGGTCTTAGTCATCTAGCCCATGAGGCATGGTTCACATGTGTCAAGTGATTCAAAATCAAGTGACTCCAAAATTACATCCGAATGGAGCTTCTTCATGCGTTTTATACCAATATGACCTAAACGGCAGTGCCACAAGAAAGTGGTATTATCATTATCAATTCTACATCTTTTGGTATCAATGTTATGAACATGTGTATCATCACTATCGAGATTCAATAAGAATAAACCCCTCACATTGGGTGCATGACCATAAAAGATATTACTCATATAAATAGAACAACCATTATTTTCTGATTTCAATGAGTAACCATCTCGCAATAAACAAGATCCAGATATAATGTTCATGCTTAACACAGGCACTAAATAACAATTATTCAGGTTCATCACTAACCCCGATGGTAATCGAAGAGCGAGCGTGCCGACGGCGATCACATCAACCTTGGAACCATTTCCCACGCGCATCATCACTTTGTCCTTTGCCAGCCTGCGTCTATTCTGCAGTTCCTGTTTTGAGTTGCAAATGTGAGCAACCGCACCGGTATCAAATACCAAGGCACTACAACGAGAGTTGATAAGGTACACATCAATAACATGTATATCATATATACCTTGTTTGTTGTTGGCCGCGTTCTTGTCAGCCAAATACTTGGGGCAGTTCCGCTTCTAGTGACCAGTTCCCTTGCAATGAAAGCATTCAGTTTCTGGCTTGGGTCCAGCCTTGGGTTTCTTCACGGGAGGGGCAACTGCTTTGCCACTCTTCTTGGAGTTACCCTTCTTACCCTTGCCATTCTTCTTGAAACTAGTGGTTTTATTGACCATCAACACTTGATGCTCCTTCTGAATCTTAGACTCAGCGACTTTTAACATCGCAAACAGCTCAGCGACTGACTTGTTCATCCCATGCATGTTATAGTTCAACACGAAGCTCTTGTAGCTAGGTGGCAATGATTGAAGAACTCTGTCAGTGATCGCCTCTGCTGGAAGGGGCATTCCCAACTCAGCCAGACGAGTGGAATACCTAGACATTTTGAGTATGTGTTCACTGACAGACCCGTTCTCCTCCATCTTGCAGGCATAGAACTTATCGGAGGTCTCATACCTCTCGATCCGGGCATTCTTCTGAAAGATAAACTTCAACTCCAAGAACATATCATATGCTCCATGATGTTCAAAACGTCTTTGAAGTCCCAGTTCTAAGCCAAACAACATTGCACGTTGAACCATTGAGTAATCATCAGAACGAGCCTGCCAGGCGTTCACAACGTTTGGAGACTCTACTGGAGCGGGTGGATCACCAAGCGGTGCATCAAGGACATAAGCCTTTTGGGAAGCCGTAAGGATAATCCTTAGATTACGGGCCCAGTCCACAAAGTTACTTCCATCATCTTTCAACTTAGCTTTCTCTAGGAACGCATTAAAATTCAGGGGTGATACTGCGCGAGCCATTGATCTACAACATAAATTTTGCAAAGACAACTTAGACTATTGTTTAAGATAATGAGTCTAGTTAATCATATTACTTAAAAACCTCGACTCAAATTGACATCCCTCTGGTCATTCGAGTGTCACATGATCCAAATTCACCAACTCAAGTCCGATCATCACGTGAGTTGAGATGGTTTCAATGGTGAACATCTTCATGTTGATCATATCTACTATATGACTCATGTTCGACCTTTCGGTCACTTGTGTTCTGAGGCCATGTCTGTACATGCTAGGCTCGTCAAGTTTAACCCGAGTGTTCCGCACGTGCAACACTGGCTTGCACCCGTTGTATGCGAACGTAGAGTCTATCACACCCGATCATCACGTGGTGTCTCGAAACGACAAACTTTCATAACGGTGCACACTCAGGGAGAACACAATTTATCTTGAAATTTAAGTGAGGGATCACCTTATAATGCTACCGTCGTCCTAAGCAAAATAAGATGCATAAAATGATTAACATCACATGCAAATCATAAGTGACATGATATGGCCATGAACTTGTGCTTTTGGTCTCCATCTCCAAAGCACCGGCATGATCTCCATCGTCACCGGCATGACACCATGATCTCCATCATCTTGATCTCCATCAATGTGTCGCCATGAGGTTGTCGCGCCAACTGTTGCTTCTACGACTATTGCTAACTCATAGCGATAAAGTAAAGCAAAACAGCGAAAATAAATTAAAGACAACCCTATGGCTCCTGCCGGTTGCCGTACTCATCGACATGCAAGTCGTGATATTCTATACAATACATGATCATCTCATACATCACATATATCTCATCATGTAATTGGCCATATCACATCACAACATACCCTGCAAAAACAAGTTATATGTCCTCTAATTGTTGTTGCATGTTTTACGTGGCTGCTACGGGTATCTAGCAAGAACAATTCTTACCTACGCAAAAACCACAACGGTGATACACAAATTGCTATTCAACCTTCTCAAGGACCGCCTTTGTCGAATCCGATCCAACTAAAGTGGGAGAAACAGACACCCGCCAGCCATCTTTATGCAATGAAGTTACATGTCAGTTGATGGAACTGGTCTCTCGTAAGCGTACGAGTAATGTTGGTCCGGGCCGCTTCATCCCACAATACCGCTGAATCAAGAAAAGACCAAGGGAGGAAGCAATCTGAATATCAATGCCCACAAACTCCTTTGTGTTCTACTCGTGATCTCATCTACACATAGACCTTGCTCATGATGCCACTGTTGGGGAACGTTGCATGGGAAACAAAATTTTTCCTACGCACACGCAAGATCTATCCATGGTGATGAGCATCTACGAGAGGGAGAGTGGATCTACATACCCTTGTAGATCGCTAAGCGGGAAGCGTTAAGAAACACGGTTGATGCAGTCGAACGTCTTCGCGATTCAAATCGCCGAGCGTCCCGCGATCCAATCACGATCTAGTGCCGAACGGACGGCACCTCCGCGTTCAGCACACGTACAGCTCAATGACGATCTCCGCCTTCTTGATCTAGCAAGAGGGAGTGGAGAGGTAGATGAGTTCTCCGGCAGAGTGACAGCGCGGCGGCGGCGGTGGTAGTGGAACTATTCCAGCAGGGCTTCGCCTAAGCACTGCTGAAAACTAGAGGACTTGATCTATCGGGGAGAGAGGGCTGCACCATGGCTTAGTGTTTTCTGGTGCGGCTGCCCTCTCTCCCCTGCAGTATATATAGGCGGAAGGGGAGGGAGGCCGGCGCCCCTAGGGTTCCCCCTAGGGTGCGGCCGAAGTGGGGAGGTGGAGGAGTCCAACTCCAATCCTACTAGGAGTAGGATTCCTCCCCCACTTGGTTTTCCTTTCTTCCACTTGGACTTTCCCACCCCTAGCCGCTTGGGCCTTGTTGGGGGGGTTCGGCCAGCCCATTAGGGGCTGGTTTACCTCCTCCCACAGCCCATGAGGCCCTTTGGGGCGAGAGGCCCCTCCCGATGGTCCCCCGGTACCCTCCCGGCACTCCCGGTACACTACCGAAGTACCCGAAACTTTTCCGGTGACCAAAACGGGACTTCCTATATATCAATCTTTACCTACGGACCATTCTGGAGCTCCTCGTGACATCCTGGATCTCATCCAGGACTCCGGACAACCTTCGTTCACCACCATACATAACTCAACTATACCGAAACGTCACCGAACCTTAAGTGTGCAGACCCTGCGGGTTCGAGAACTATGTAGACATGACCGAGACACCTCAGCGGTCAATAACCAATAGCGGGACCTGGATGCCCATATTGGTTCCTACATATTCTACGAAGATCTTTATCGGTTGAACCTCTATGTCAAGGATTCAGTTAATCCCGTATGCTGCTCCCTTTGTTCTTGGGTATGTTACTTGACCGAGATTCGATCGTCGGTATCTCTATACCTAGTTCAATCTCGTTACCGGCAAGTCTCTTTACTCGTTCCGTAATACAAGATCCCGTGACTAACACTTTAGTCACATTGCTTGCAAGGCTTATTGTGATGTTGTATTACTGAGTGGGCCCTGAGATACCTCTCCGTCACACGGAGTAACAAATCCCAGTCTTGATCCATGCCCACTCAACAGACACCCTCGGAGATACCTGTAGAGCATCTTTATAGTCACCCAGTTACGTTATGACGTTTGATACACACAAGGTATTCCTCCGGTGTTAGTGAGTTGCATGATCTCATGGTCATAGGAATAGATACTTGACATGCAGAAAACAATAGCAATAAACTAACACGATCATATGCTACGTTCATAGTTTGGGTCTTGTCCATCACATCATTCTCCTAATGATGTGTCCCCGTTATCAAATGACATCTCATGTCTATGGCTAGGAAACCTTGACCATCTTTGATCAACGATCTAGTCCACTAGAGGCATACTAGGGACACAGTGTTGTCTATGTATCCACACATGTAATTGAGTTTCCAATCAATACAATTATAGCGTGGATAATAAACGATTATCATGAACAAGGAAATATAATAATAACTACTTTTATTATTGCCTCTAGGGCATATTTCCAACAGTAATAACCTTCCTCAACACTTCCCAATGTCATTATAGACCTTGCTGGCGGCTTATAATTTAAAAACTTGTGCCTGAATATGGTATTGTGCAGGATGCTTTAAATGTGGCCGAGTCTAGCTTGACCGACCTTAGGAAAAATCTGGCCTTACAACAAGACACCTGAGATGAAGCTGACGCAAAGTGGTGGCTCTCCTCAACAGAGCTGGAAAAGACCAAGGCGGATTTTGAAGCCTATAAACAATCTGTTAAGGCTGAACAAGCTGTCTTAGTCAAACGCGCAGAAGATGCCGAGGGCCGACATAAGCCTGTTACCGAAGAGCTGTCCGGCCTGAAACGCCATGTAGCTCGGATGACTGAGGCTATCTTTGGTAAGTGTTGTTGATTATGTTATGGGCATTATTTTTAAATAGTCTTATAAATACTCGCCCGACGACTTACAAAATTGATCTGCTTGTAGGCCAACGAACTCGCCAGCTTCCGGATGACAGCCTGTTGAAGCTAAAGGCTTTATATTACTTCACTGAGCAACTGTACGCTGGAAGCCTTTTCACCATCAGGGCCTTCATGGGCGAGAAGGGCACGCCAAAGCTTATCAAAGATGTGCTGAAGTGCCTCTCCACCATCCCCAAGCAATTCGAAGAACTGAAGAAATCAGCCGCCCGGAAAGGCGCAATAGCTGCTTTGAGCCGGGCGCTAGCTTACGCACCCGAGCTTAACCCAGAAGAGATGAGTGGCGGTTTTCCACAACTGAAGGATGACGGGTCAGAATTCACTCAAGAAGACTATGCCTATTGCATCAAGGCATCGCGAGCATTGCCTAGCCGGCTGGCCGCCGAAGCTGATCTGACAGCATATCAGGCGGCTTATGATGATAACAAGTGCGAGTTCGGGCGCTGATACGTCTCCAACGTATCTATAATTTTTGATTGTTCCATGCTATTATATTATCTGTTTTGGATGTTTTATATGCATTAATATGCTATTTTATATTATTTTTGGGACTAACCTATTAATCTAGAGCCTAGTGCTAGTTTCTGTTTTTTCCATGTTTTTGAGTATTCCAAATAAGGAATATTAAACGGAGTCCAAACGGAATAAAATCTTCGGAATGATTTTTCTTGGACCAGAAGAAACCTGCCAGACTTGGAGATGAAGGCAGTAGACTTGCCGTGGCGTCACAAGCCACTAGGGCGCGCCCTAGGGGGGGGGCGCCCTCCTAGCTTGTGGCCCCACGGCAGCTCTCCTAACCCTATTCTTCGGCCTATAAATTCCCAAATATTCCCTGGATACTAAAGGGAGCTACAAAAATACTTTTCCGCCGCCAGAAGCCTCTGTTCCCGTGAGATCCAATCTTGGAGCCTTTTCCGGTAATCTGCCTGAGGGGGATTCGATCACAGAGGGCATCTACATCAACTCCATTGCCCCTCCGATGATGCGTGAGTAGTTTACCACAGACCTTCGGGTCCATAGCTAGTAGCTATATGTCTTCTTCTCTCTCTTTGTTCTTCAATACCATGTTCTTCATGATCTTCATGGAGATCTATCCGATGTAATACTCTTTTGCGGTGTGTTTGTCGAGATCCGATGAATTGTGGGTTTATGTTCAGATTATCTATGAATATTATTTGAATCTTCTCTGAATTCTTATATGCATGATTTCATATCTTTGCAAGTCTCTTCGAGTTATTGGTTTGGTTTGGCCAACTAGATTGGTAATTCTTGCAATGGGAGAAGTGCTTAGTTTTGGGTTCAATCTTGCGGTGTCCTCACCTAGTGACAAAGTAGGGGTAGCGAGGCACATATTGTATTGTTGCCATCAAGGATAAAAAGATGGGGTTTTCATCATATTGCTTGAGTTTATCCCTCTACATCATGTCATCTTACCTAATGCGTTACTCTGTTCTTCATGAACTTAATACTCTAGATGCAGGCAGGAGTCGGTCGATGTGTGGAGTAATAGTAGTAGATGCAGAATCGTTTCGGTCTACTTGACACGGACGTGATGCCTATATGCATAATCATTGCCTTGGATATCTTCATAATTATTCGCTTTTGTATCAATTGCTCGACAGTAATTTGTTCACCCACCGTATTATTTGCCATCATGAGAGAAGCCTCTAGTGAAACCTATGGCCCCCGGGTCTATTTTCCATATTATATTTTCAGATCTATAAACCAAAAATACCTGCTGCAATCTTTTTACTTTTAGTTTACTTTTTTTTAGCAATCCTATCTATCTATCTCTATCCGATCTCATCCTTGCAATTAACCATGAAGGGATTGACAACCCCTTTATAGCGTTGGGTGCAAGTGTTTGATTATTTGTGTAGGTACATCCATTGGTGACTTGCTTGTATCTCCTATTGGATTGATACCTTGGTTCTGAACAACTGAGGGAAATACTTATCTACTTTGCTGCATCACCCTTTCCTCTTCAAGGGAAAACCAATGCATGCTCGAGAAGTAGCAAGAAGGATTTCTGGCGCCGTTGACGGGGAGATCTACATCAAGCCTTCCAAGTACCCATCACAAACTCATCTCTTGCATTTACATTAGTTGCCATTTGCCTCTTGTTTTCCTCTCCCCCACTTCACCAATTTGCCGTTTTATTCGCCTTTTTCTCGCTGGATCTCTTTTTGTTTGCTTGTGTTACCAAGTGCCTTCTATTTGCTTGCATCTTTGCTTGCTAAAAATATATTGATATGGATCCTCATCCACTTGCTAATCTTTTCAAAAGGCCAAATTATGATGAACCAATTGCTAGTGAGTTGAGTGCACTTGATTATCTCTATGAAGTTTTGTTTGAAAATCATGAATCTAAATTTTTTGATGAAGTGTTGAAAAAAGAAATTTATAAGGTGATTCATGATAGTCCCTTGAACGATGAGCTTGATTGCAATGTTGCTAGTATGAATTCTCTAAATATCATTGAAGCTTATGATATGCAAAACCACAAGCTTGGGGATGCTATGTTTGATGAAGATGATATTTTTTGTCCCCCAAGTTTTGATGAGCAAATTCATTATGATGATTGCATGCTCGTGTATCATGAAAAGAATGATTTATGTGATAGTTATATTTTTGAATTCCTTCATGATGCTACTGAAATTTATTATAAGATAGGAACATATGCTTGTATGAATTGCAATAATATCAAGTTTCCTTTCTATGTGTTCAAAGTTTTGAAGTTATGCTTGTTTTGCCTTCCTATGCTAGTTGATTCTTGTTCTCATAAATTGTTTGCTCACAAAATCCCTATGCATAGGAAGTGGGTTATACTTAAATGTGTTTTTCATGAGATTCATGATGCTCTTTTGCATATCTCAATTACTACTTTTTATGTGAGCAGCATTGAAATCGTTATGCCTAGCTAGGGGCGTTAAACAATAGCGCTTGTTGGGAGGCAACCCAATTTTATTCCTTTTGCTTTCTTTTTTGCTTCTGTTTTTGAGTGTTTTACACATTATTACCTCTGTAGTAATTGTGTTTTCTTGTTTTAATTAGTGTTTGAGCCAAGTAAGACCTTTGGGATGGTCTACGGTGTTTGTGATTTGATTTTGCTGAAAAACAGAAACTTTTGCTCTCAGTCCAGGAATTTTGTAAATTCACTGGAACGTGCTTTTGATCTGAAATTTTTACACAAGATTTATATACAAATTTCCCTTATTTTACTAATTTTTTAGAATTTTTGGAGTTACAGAAGTATTCGAAGTCTATAGATTGCTACAGACTGTTCTGTTTTAGACAGATTCTGTTTTCTTTGTGTTGTTTGCTTATTTTGATGTATCTATGGGTTGTATCGGGGGGTATGAACCATGGAGAAGTTAGAATACAGTAGATATTACACCAAAATAAATAAAGAATGAGTTCACAACAGTACCTAAAATGGTTATTTATTTTTCTTATACTAACGGATCTCATGAGTTTTCTGTTGAGTTTTGTGTTGTGAAGTTTGCAAGTTTTGGGTAAAGATTTGATGGACTATGGAATAAAGAGTGGCAAGAGCCTAAGCTTGGGGATGCCCAAGGAACCCCAAGCCATATTCAAGGATACCAAAAAGCCTAAGCTTGGGGATGCCCCGGAAGGCATCCCCTCTTTCGTCTTCAATCCATCGGTAAATTTACTTGAGGCTATATTTTTATTCACCACATGATATGTGTTTTGCTTGGAGCGTCTTGTATGATATGAGTCTTTGCTTTTTATTTTGCCACAATCATCCTTGCTGCACACTTCTTTTGAGAGAGACACGCTGAATCGTGAATTTATTAGAATACTCTATGTGCTTCACTTATATCTTTTGAGCTAGGCAATGTTGCTCTAGTGCTTCACTTATATCTTTTTAGAGCACGGTGGTGTTATATTTTATAGAAATTATTGAACTCTCGTACCTCACTTATATTATTTTGAGAGTCTTTAAAAACAGCATGGTAATTGGTTTAGGTTGTGAATTTAGTCCTAATATA
The DNA here is from genome assembly GCA_039707655.1 of Elymus sibiricus. Lineage (NCBI taxonomy): Eukaryota > Viridiplantae > Streptophyta > Magnoliopsida > Poales > Poaceae > Elymus > Elymus sibiricus. The sequence goes on along the minus strand of CM077669.1, from coordinate 181,884,484 downwards.
ATGGGCATCCAAGAGAGATATAATAAAAACTTTCATATTAAGTGCATTGAATACTATGAGAAGTTTGATTCCTTGCATATAGTTTTGAGATATGAAGATGGTAATATGAGAGTCATGCTAGTGAGTAGTTGTGAATTGGATATATACTTGTGTTGAAGTTTGTGATTCCCGTAGCATGCACGTATGGTGAACCGTTATGTAACGAAGTCGGAGCATGATTTGTTTAATGATTGTCAACCTTTGTGTGAGGGTCGGGAGCGCGCGATGGTTAACTCCTACCAACCTCTCCCCTAGGAGCATGCGTCTAATACTTTGCTTCGATAACTAATAGACTTTTGCAATAAGTATGTGAGTTCTTTATGACTAATGTTGAGTCCATGGATTATACGCACTCTCACCCTTCCACCTTTGCTAGCCTCTCTAGTACCGCACAACTCTCGCCGGTGCATTAAACCCACCTTCCTCAAAACAGCCACCATATGCTTTCCTCAAAACAGCCACCATACCTACCTATTATGGCATTTCCATAGACATTCCGAGATATATTGCCATGCAACTTCCACCGTTCCGTTTCTTATGACATGCACCATCACTTTCATATTGCATATAGAGTCATATTTTGTTTTAGGTATCGAGTTGTAAGTAAATAAAAGTGTGATGATTTCCATTATTAGAGCATTTGTCCCGTGTGAGGAAAGGATGATGGAAACTATGAATCCCTCATAAGTTGTGATGAGTCTCCAGACTTTACAAAAAATAAAAGAGGCCAGCGAAGCCCAAATAAAAAAAAAGAGGCCAAAAATGCCCACCAAAATAAAAAGAAAAGAAAAAAAATGAGAGAAAGAGAGAAGGGACAATGCTACTATCTTTTTCCACACTTGTGCTTCAAAGTAGCACCATGATCTTCATGATAGAGAGTCTCCTATTTTGTCACTTTCATATAACTAGTGGAATTTTTCATCATTTTGCACAACCACTTAGTTTTCTTTTTGAGCTTTCATACACTTATAGCTCTAGTGCATTCGTTGCATGGCAATCCCTACTCACTCACATTGATGTCTATTGATGGGCATCTCCATAGCCCGTTGATACGCCTAGTTGATGTGAGACTATCTTCTCCCTTTCCCTTGCAACCTCCACCATATTCTATTCCACCTATAGTGCTATATCCACGGCTCACGCTCATGTATTGCGTGAGAGTTGAAAAGGTTTGAGAACATAAAAAGTGTGAAACAATTACTTGACTTGTCATCGGGGTTGTGCATGATTTAGATACTTTGTGTGGGGAAGATGGAGCATAGCCAGACCATATGATTTTGTAGGGATAACTTTCTAAGTCCATGTTATTTCGAAAGGACACAATTGCCTTGTTGGTATGCTCGAAGTATTACTGTTTTTATGTCAATATTAGACTTTTGTTTTGAATCTTACGGATCTGAATATTCATGCCACAATAAAGAATATTACATGGATAAATATGTTAGGTAGCATTCCACATCAAAAATTCTATTTTTATCATTTACCTACTCGAGGACGAGCAGGAATTAAGCTTGGGGATGCTTGATACGTCTCCAACGTGTCTATAATTTTTGATTGTTCCATGCTATTATATTATCTGTTTTGGATGTTTTATATGCATTAATATGCTATTTTATATTATTTTTGGGACTAACCTATTAATTTAGAGCCTAGTGCCAGTTTCTGTTTTTTCCATGTTTTTGAGTATTGCAGATAAGGAATATTAAACGGAGTCCAAACGGAATAAAATCTTCGGAATGATTTTTCTTGGACCAGAAGAAACCTGCCAGACTTGGAGATGAAGGCAGGAGACTTGCCGTGGCGTCACAAGCCACTAGGGCGCGCCCTGGGGGGGGGGCTCCTAGCTTGTGGCCCCACGACAGCTCTCCTAACCCTATTCTTCGGCCTATAAATTCCCAAATATTCCATGGATACTAAAGGGAGCCACGAAAATACTTTTCCGCCGCCGGAAGCCTCTATTCCCGTGAGATCCAATCTTGGAGCCTTTTCCGGTAATCTGCCGGAGGGGGATTCGATCACGGAGGGCATCTACATCAACTCCATTGCCCCTCCGATGATGCGTGAGTAGTTTACCACAGACCTTCGGGTCCATAGCTAGTAGCTAGATGGCTTCTTCTCTCTCTTTGTTCTTCAATACCATGTTCTTCATGATCTTCATGGAGATCTATCCGATGTAATACTCTTTTGCGGTGTGTTTGTCGAGATCCGATGAATTGTGGGTTTATGTTCAGATTATCTATGAATATTATTTGAATCTTCTCTGAATTCTTATATGCATGATTTCATATCTTTGCAAGTCTCTTCGAGTTATTGGTTTGGTTTGGCCAACTAGATTGGTAATTCTTGCAATGGGAGAAGTGCTTAGTTTTGGGTTCAATCTTGCGGTGTCCTCACCCAGTGACAAAGTAGGGGTAGCGAGGCACGTATTGTATTGTTGCCATCAAGGATAAAAAGATGGGGTTTTCATCATATTGCTTGAGTTTATCCCTCTACATCATGTCATCTTACCTAATGCGTTACTCTGTTCTTCATGAACTTAATACTCCAGATGCAGGCAGGAGTCGGTCGATGTGTGGAGTAATAGTAGTAGATGCAGAATCATTTCGGTCTACTTGACACGGACGTGATGCCTATATGCATAATCATACTTTTTGTTTTAGCAATCCTATCTATCTATCTCTATCAGATCTCATCCTTGCAATTAACCATGAAGGGATTGACAACCCCTTTATAGCATTGGGTGCAAGTGTTTGATTATTTGTGTAGGTACATCCATTGGTGACTTGCTTGTATCTCCTACTGGATTGATACCTTGGTTCTCAACAACTGAGGGAAATACTTATCTACTTTGCTGCATCACCCTTTCCTCTTCAAGGGAAAACCAACGCATGCTCGAGATGTAGCAGGCGCCCACTTTTGAGCCGAAAAACCTGACTCCCCAACGCCGTAAGCACATCTTTGCCCCTGATGTTGACCCGTCTCCAATCTTGCACGACGAAGCCGAATTTGAAGCCTTAATCAATTGCAACTAGGATGTGGACAACCTTCAGATCCAGGAGACCGAAGACCCGGCGCAGGATGACCCGTCAACGAGTTAGGCGAGGAGCTGGACTTAGATGAAGGTAACCCGGGCATGCTGACCTGCCGGGTTATAACTTTTGTGAAAAACTTGAGTCCACAAATTTTGGGCTCTATATGGCCTTGTAATAGCCGTAGTTGAAACTGATTGCCTGTGCCGTGCCTTCGTGCACGTTTTGAGCTTAACAACTCATATTCTGGCAGCTTTGGTGTTACAAATTTTATCCATCATGTGCATGTTTTGATGCAATCATCTTTCCTGATGCCCGTTGGCGGGTCATAACGGCCAAAGCCTTTGATCAATGAGCAATACTAAGCCCGGATAAAATATCATCCAAGGATTTAGAATCTTATCATGACAAAATTCCTGCAAAATAACAAGCAGAGAACATATGTATACTTTGCATGATGGTTTAGGCGGCTTTGAAGGCACAACCCAAAGAGATCAACTCTAGTTTATAGTTTTGAGAAAAACTCAAGTTTTTTTTGCTTCAAAGAAGCTAGGCATGAGTGCCCAAAATCCTATAAGCCGGCTCTCACGTGACATAAATCCGTCGTTTTAACCTTAACCTGTTCAGGGTCTTAAAAAAGATTGACTGTTAAGAGTACGAACGGGCCACATAGCGGAGAGACTACAACAGATAGGTGAGTTTATCCTAGCTCTCTATAAGCCAGCTCTCTCGTGACATAAGCCGCCATTTTAACTTTGACAAGTTCAGGGTCTTGAAAAAGATTGACTGTCAAACGTTCGACAGGTCACCTGGCGGAGTAGCAAGTTGCAAACAGGCAGGTTTAACTCAAATATGGCTTTTAAGCCGGTCAAGAGGGTATGAAAGCTAAACCAGTGGGTTGGAAGCCCCCAAGTGACCTTATGAATAATCAACTCTTTGCACCATCAACTATTGCATGAAAACGGCAGAGGCCCCGAATTATGGGGATGCCGGCTTTATCATATTATAAAAAGTGGTATATACAATGACAGAAGTATGTACATTGATGAGAACCGATGGTTCAAGTGTAGTAAGGCCAAAGATGAGCAATGTTCCATGGCCTACTGGTCTCTTCTCCGGAAGTGCGTGATTTTCCGCTCTTCCGTATATCAATGAGGTAATATGACCCATTGTTGAGATTCTTGCTGACCACAAAAGGTCCTTCCCAAGGGGGAGATAACTTATGCATATCTGTCTGATCTTGAATCAGACGCAGCACTAAGTCGCCTTCTTGGAACGCCCGGGTCTTCACTCTGTGGCTAAGATAGCGACGTAGATCTTGCTGATAAATCGCCGATCGTGCAGCTGCGAGATTCCGCTCTTCATCCAAGGTGTCCGATGCGTCCTGACGCACCGTCTCACTATCAGTTTCAACGTAAGCCGCCACCCTGGGCGAGTCATGACGGATATCACTGGGGAGAACAGCTTCTGCGCCATAAACCATGAAGAAAGGCGTATAGCCTGTTGATCTGTTGGGGGTGGTTCTAATGCTCCAAAGGACTGAAGGTAATTCCTCCACCCAACAACCCGGTGTTCGTTCCAAAGGAACCATAAGCCGAGGTTTTATCCCTCTCAGAATTTCCTAGTTAGCGCGCTCTGCTTGACCATTATACCGTGGATGAGCCACGGAGGAGACATCAAGGCGGATGTGTTCACTGTGCAGAACTCTTTCATAGCCCCCTTGGACAGATTTGTACCATTATCAGTAATGATACTGTGAGGGTAACCAAACCGAAAAATCAGCTTTTTGACGAACTGAACTGCTGTTGCTGCGTCGCACTTACTGACCGGCTCTGCCTCAACCCACTTAGTAAATTTATCAACCGCCACCAAGAGGTGGGTCTTCTTATCTTGAGACCTCTTAAATGGTCCAACCATATCAAGCCCCCAGACCGCAAACGGCCAGGTGATTGGAATCATCCGCAATTCTTGAGCCGGCACATGTGCACGTCGTCCAAATTTCTGACACCCATCACATTTACTGACCAAGTCCTCTGCATCTGCATGAGCTGTTAACCAGTAAAAACCATGCCGAAAAGCTTTAGCCACCAAAGATTTTGACCCGGCATGGTGACCACAATCGCCGGCATGTATCTCTTGCAAGATTTCACGGCCCTCCTCTAGAGAAACGCAGCGTTGAAAAACGCCAGTCACGCTGCACCTGTGCAACTCGCCATTGACAATAGTCATGGATTTAGACCGCCTCATGATTTGTCGTGCCAAGGTCTCGTCCTCGGGTAATTCGCCACGAGTCAAATATGCCAAATAAGGCAACGTCCAATCAGGAATAGCATGAAGAGCCGCCACCAACTACCCTTTCGGGTCAGGTATAGCAAGATCCTCCTCAGAAGGCAATTTGACGGACGGGTGATGCAGCAGATCCAGAAACACATTAGGCGGCACCGGCTTATGCTGAGACCCCAAACGTGATAATGCATCAGCCGCCTCATTCTTCCGACGATCAATATGATCCACCTGATAACCCTAAAGTGACCAGCAATGACGTCAACCGCCTGGCGATAAGCCGCCATACGAGGGTCTTTAGAATCCCACGTGCCTGAGACTTGTTGGGCCACAAGGTCTGAGTCGCCGAAACATCTGACCCGGCTCAAATTCATCTCCTTGGCCACAGGGAGCCCATGAAGCAAGGCTTCATACTCAGCTGCATTGTTGGTACAAGGAAACATTAGCCTTAATACATAACAAAATTTGTCACCTCGAGGGGAAGTTAAAACAACTCCAGCCCCCGAGCCTTCCAATTGTCTGGATCCATCAAAATGAATTGTCCAATATGTGTTGTCCGGCTTCTCCTCAGGTGCTTGACACTCCGTCTAGTCATTGATAAAATCCACTAGGGCTTGAGACTTGATGGCTGTTGAGGTACATACCTCAAATTAAGAGGCCCAAGCTCAATTGCCCATTTAGCAATCCTGCCGGTGGCTTCTCTATTCTGAATAATATCTCCCAAAGGAGCAGAGCTGACCACCGTGATTGGGTGTCCAAGGAAATAATGCTTTAGCTTGCGATTCGTCATGAACACTCCAAACACCAGCTTTTGCCAATGCGGGTATCTTTGCTTGGACTCTGTCAAAACCTCGCTGACATAGTAAACTGGCCTCTGGACCGGGTACTCTTTGCTTGCCTCCTTGCGCTCCACCACAACTGCAGCACTAACAACTTTATTATTAGCCGCCACGTACAGGAGCAAAGGCTCTTTTTCCACGGGAGCAGCCAAGACAGGCGGCTCAACCAACTGTTTTTTGGGCACCTCAAACGCATCATTGGCAGCATCACTCTAGACAAAATCACCTGTCTTCTTCATCATCTGATACAAAGGAATAGCCTTCTCGCCCAGGTGGCTTATGAACCGGCTTAAAGCGGCAATACGACCCGCCAAGCGCTGGACGTCATTAATGCACGCCGGCTTAGATAATGAGGTGATGGCCTTTATTTTATCTGGGTTAGCTTCAATGCCCCGCTCTGAAACCAAAAATCCCAGGAGCTTGCCTGCAGGTACACCAAAAACACACTTAGCTGGATTAAGCATCATCTTGTAAACCCGCAGATTATCAAATGTTTCCTTCAAATTGTCAAGCAGAGTCTCCTTCTTCCTTGACTTGACCAGAATATCATCCACATAAGCATGAACATTGCGTCCAATTTGACTATGAAGACAGTTCTGCACACAGCGTTGTTAAGTCGCCTGCGCACTTTTGAGTCCAAAAGGCATAGACACGTAGCAGAAAGCTCCAAAAGGCGTGATGAAAGACGTCTTCTCTTGGTCTTTGACTGCCATCTTGATCTGATGATAACCCGAATAAGCATCCAGGAAACATAAACTCTCACAACCCGCCGTTGCATCAATGATCTGGTCGATACGGGGGAGAGCAAATGGATCAACCGGACACGCCTTGTTGAGATCTATGTAATCTACACACATACGCTATGTGCCGTTCTTCTTAAGTACAAGCACGGGGTTAGCCAGCCACTCCGGGTGAAAAACCTCCACGATAAACCCTGCTGCTAAGAGCCGGGCTACCTCTTCCCCAATAGCTTTACGCCGCTCTTCATTGAAACGACGGAGGAATTGCTTGACTAGCTTGAACTTAGGATCCACATTAAGGTGGTGCTCAGCGAATTCTCTTGGTACACTCGGCATGTCAGAAGGTTTCCATGCAAAGATGTCCCGATTCTCACGGATGAATTCGATGAGCGCGCTTTCCTATTTGGGATCCATATTGTCCCCGATAGTGAACTGCTGTGATGAGTCACCAGGAACAAAATCCACCAACTTGGTATCCTCTGCCACAAATTTCAGGGGCGGGTCAGATTCTGTACTGGGCTTCTTCAACGGGGCCATATCCGCCGGGTGAACATTGTCTTTGTAGAACTTAAGCTCCGCCTCAGCACAACTTGACTCTGCATATGCAGCATCGCCTTCCTCACTCAAGAGCGATCTTCCGATCACCATGTACCGTAATTGTCCCCTTCAGACCTGGCATCTTGAGCTACAAGTAAATGTACCAAGGCTGGACCATGAATTTGGCATAAGCCGGCCGTCCAAACAGAGCATGATATGGGCTTTTGATTTTAACCACCTCAAACCATAAGGTCTCCACCCTGTAATTGAACTCATCACCAAAAGCTACCTCAAGGGCAATTTTTCCAACTGGATAAGCTGATTTGCCGGGTACCACACCGTGAAAAACTGTGGATGATGGCTTGAGATTCTTGTCAACCAAGTTCATCCGACGGAAAGTGTCATAGTAAAGGATGTTGATGCTGCTGCCACCATCCATCAGCACCTTGGTGAACATGTAGCCTCCTACTTGAGGGGCTACCACAAGGGCCAAATGCCCCGGGTTATCAACTCGCGGAGGGTGATCCTCCCTGCTCCATGATATCGTGTGCTCAGACCACTTTAAGTATTGCGGAAGAGCCGACATGGCTGCGTTAACCGCCCGCTTGCGCACCTTCTGGTCACACTTATCAAGGCTTGTTGTGAAGACATGATACCGGCCTCCATTAAGCTGCTTTAGGTTACTCTAATACCCCGATTGATTATTTTGCTACTGACCACCATTGCTAGACTGCTGATTATGACCTCCATGGTTACCTTGACCTTGATAACCAGAGCTTGAGCCGCCTGCACCGAAACCTGACCCATGAGAGCCGGATCCTGACCCGCCGGGCGGTCCATTGCCGTTACCGTGATGCTGGTTAAGGCTGTAGTTCCAGAACTCCCGCATGATATAGCAATCCTTCCAAGCATGAGTGGATGGCTTGTTGGGAAGACTATGCTTCGGGCAGGGGTCGTTAAGCATCGCTTCCATGTTGAAAGGCTTGCTTTTGCCGAAAGGTGGTTTACCGTTGCCCTTGCCACGGTTGTTCCCAGTGTTGGTATTGGCCACCAGATCTGACCCGCCGTCTGGATGTTTCCGTTTACCGCCATTGCCTAGATTGTTATTTCCTGCCCCATTCTGCTGCTGACCCTTGCCGTTACCATTCTTCTTACCCTTAGCAGACTTCTCGTCATCAGAACCAGGATCCTTTGTGCTATCAGAATCTGCATATTTAGTGAGAGCCGCCATGATCTCACCCATGTCCTGGCAAGAGCGCTTGAGCCGCCCAAGCTTCTGCTTAAGGGGCAAAAAATGACAGTTTTTCTCTAGAATCAGAACCGCCTGAGCCACCGTGATATTACTAGACGAGTGGATAATGGTTGAGACCCGCCTGACCCAATGATGGGCCAACTCATCCTCCCTCTGCACGCAATGATCCAAATCAACGATCGTCATGTGCTAAGTTCTTGATGAATCGTGCCTTCAACTCGGCCCAGGAATTAATGGTATTGGGTGGCAAACCCTTTAACCATGTACGAGCCGGCCCTTCCAACATCATGATGAAATACTTAGCACAGACTGCATCACTGACATCTAACGCCTCCATGGCTAGCTCATAACTCTCAATCCAGGCTTCTGGAGGCAGATCATCTATATAATTAGGCACTTTGCGCGGACCCTTAAAATCCTTCGGCAGGCGCTCGTTCCGCAGAGCCGGTGCTAAACATGGCACTCCCACAGCTCTGGAGGTGACTCCGGCTCCCACCGAAGTTGAAGGTGTTACTAGGGGCGGGTCTTTGTAAGCCACCGCAGCCGCCGCCTCGCGCTGAGCTCTGGCATGATCCACAATTGCCTGAGCGTTGACAACGGGTGGGTCATCACGGGGCGGGTTTCGACGTCGCTCACTGCTAGAGACTGCCGGTGACTCCAAGCGCCGGCTATAACTGCGGCTTGGGATGGGTGTTGAGTGCACACGACTCCGACTGTAAGTATACTTCTCCTGTTGAGACACTGTCGTCTGTAAGTACCCAATGGCATTCCTTGCCTCTTCGGCGAAAGGTGTCCCCTCAACGAGGGGGAGCGCATTGAGCCTGGCTGCCGCTGCTATCATGTTCTCCACCAGGTTAGAGTAATGACTAGGTGGTGTCAGAAAACGCTGCGGCGAGGTCTGATTCCTGCGGGGCGGGTCTGGCTGCCGATGCTGAGTCGCCGTCCTATTCCCAGGCACTTCTGCCGTTCGGGTCATGGTCAAAGGCGCGTTCGGTCCTGCCCCCGGTGTGTTAAAAAGATTTCTGGGCTCATACTGGTCAGGCAGGCGGGTCTGATGCCTCATCCGAAAAACTACCTCTGAGGCTTGTTGATCCAGATTAAGGCGAAAAGCTTCAGCCCTGAGACGCTCCAACTCAGCATCCCTCTGAGCCTGCAACGCGTTGATCTCCTCCTGGGCCCTGGTCATCTGATCCTTCAGCCTTGCGATCTCTGCATTACGGTTTGCCTGGTTTTCCGTTGTGACCTCGGTTCCCATCCGAGTTGTCAGCTCGTTCATCAGATCCAGAAAACTTGAGCCGGCGGCCTGGCTGACCCGGGTCCTGCCGCGCCTGCAGCCGTTGCCCCAGCCACTGTGCTACTGGAAACCAGCACCGTGCCTACCATGAAGATGGCGGCTTGGCTCGGCGGCTCATAGGGCTCCGGAACACTGTCGCCCTCGAAATAGCCCCCAAGCCCGCCATTATGAAGCTGGTAGATTGACTCGGCCTCTCCGCTCGAAGATCCATCCTCCGAACAGACGAGAGTTTCTTCTCGTGACACAGATCCCTCCGTGAGCTCCGCGTCTTGCGTGAAACCTATGAAGACGTGCTTCCGGCCCGGCTGGATCCGGGCGGGTTGCGCGCGCCGGGCCGACTCGACGAGGTTGGTGCAGACGTCTGGCCCGGGCTTAGATCCGCCGATCTTGCCGATGAAAACGTGAATTCTGCCGAAGGGGACCCGGTACCCGTACTCGATTGAGTCGGCCTCAGGCCGCAGCCAGCGTCGTCGATGTAGAGCTTGCCGCGACGACTCTTAGTCATCCTGCCAATAGCGTATCCCTCGATCCCTGGGAGAGAGCCCTTCGAGTACTCCAAACCACCGCGCATCTACCCCAAGGTGGGCGCCAACTATCGTGGTTTTATCACGGCAGATGTCCTAGTGCAAGGACTTAGGGGTGAAGCCATCGCTACGGCGGTTAACACGAAGGGGTTGATCAGGACGAAAGACACAGGTTTACCCAGGTTCAGCCCCTCTCGAAAGAGGTAATAGCCTACGTCCTGCTTTGAGTTGTATTGATTGGGTATCGATTACACTGGAGCGGAATTCGCTTGACCTAGCACTCGATCAAAGGTTTCGTGTCCTAAGCCGCCCAGGGAACCCGCCTTTATATACACAGGTCGAGGCCCTGGGCTTACAAGAGTCCGGGCCGGGTTACATCCAGTAACCGACCTTATCTCTAAATCACCTTGCCTTATCTTGGCAAGCCATCTCCCGGCGGCTTACACCTCCGGGTCATACACTGCCTTCCGGCTCTGGGCCTCCGCCCGGCCCGTCCGGCAAGTTACTACTAGGCCTTGTCTTAGTCTTCCGGCCTGCTTAAGGCCTCACTGCTAAGCTGCCAACTTCCTAACCCGGCCCCTCCTGGGCGGGTTATACCCTGGGGTTACATCCCCAACATTGATGGTGCGGCACACCAACCATTTGGACAAGCCGGTCCTTCGCATTGTCGTGGACGGCTCGCCAGTGGTCTGTGCACCACTCATCCACCAACGCCTCCCAACAATCAAACTTATCGGCACACCATCTCGGAGGCACCTAAGTTAGTAAAGAGAAATTTGAGCGCTACGCCTACGAATCAAATTAAGGAAACTAAGTACAAGGCCTTAAGAATAGGTAAATACCTTCATGTACTGATGCTTCTTCAGAAACTTTTCGCGGCACGACGGCTTGTCCTTCTTAATACCACGCGTGGCGTAGTAGTGTCAAACAGCCTGCGATCGAGCCTCGTGCCGTAAGTTTTGTAATAGGCGCTTGCACTCGGTATCGATAACCTTTGCAGCGTCCTCCTCGTATCCCTCCTCACACCTGTATAAGGTCTGCAATCAAACGAGAAAACACTGATTAGTACAATAACTAGCTATTGTTAATTTTTAATTGTGTAAAGAAGAAATTACCCAAAAGCTTTTGACTACCATCTCGGCCCTCATGTGGCACAAGACACCGTCGATCATCTCCTCCGGCGGTGCCTGGGCAACCTTGTAGTGCTCCCAGCTCAATCCTAGCCGTGGAAGCTGACCCTCACCACGCAACGTGACAAACCCCGGGAAATTTTGCCGGCAAAGCACACCAAGGACGGTGTTGGGCCTGTGGACTCCACTGGCGTGATGCCAACCCCTGCAGTATGACAATGCCAACGCATTAGATATTTGAAGAAATGTGAAGGCAAAAGGTACAAAAAGAGTAAATGCACTTACTTCTCCCCATCAGGCCTAATCACCGGCCTCTGCTCGCGGGTCGCCGACAGGGGTGGGAGCCGTGTACCACCACGCTGGTACACGGTGACTCCCTCAACCACCTCACCCTCACTATCAGTAAACTGATCCCCGCCACCATCAGCATGGCCACTCGGCCCCTGAGGCGGATCCGGCCAGGTACCCCATCCGGACGTCTCCTGGGACGTAGCCTGATCCCCGTCCTGTTCTGGAGTCTCATGGGCCAAAGCCTCGTGGGCCGAAGCCTCGTGGGCCAAAGCCTCTGGGACCGGAGTCTTGTGGGCCGAAGGCCCGTTGACCCGAGGCTCGTGGTCCGGAGTCCCCGTAGCCTCCACCACAGACGGGTCCACCATAGAAGTCATGTGCTCGGGTGAATGAGCTGGGGGTGGTGGCAAGGAAGGCGTAGCAGCTCTCCCGCGGCCATGTCCTCTACCTTTCTTCTTCCCTCCCCGACCTCCTCTCCCGGTGGGCAACGACGCCGACGAAGAAGCGCCCGCCGGTGTCCCCATACTATATATCAACGCTCTCCGGAGAGATATGGGTGGAATGGAAGTAGCCCCCCCGCGGGCCGCCGATGAAGAAGTACCCGCGGAGCGCTCTGGACCCGCGCCCACCATGTTTCAACACCTGCCATGACAAAGAGTAAACGAAATTAGTACAACATAAAAAAAATTGAATACCTAACATGAATAATAATATGTATATAATTTAAGTTGGAATGCATACAAACTAATAATAGTCTGGATCGTCTATATATGCTTCGGGATCAATAAATGCATCAGCATCATCACTGTCACGCGTGTCGTCATGAATGACATGCTCATCGGGTTCAGCGGCATCAACATGTGGAAGGCCTTTTTGTGATCGGTCAAGCATTGATAGGTCATCCGCAACAGTAACCTCTTCTTGTTCCGGCTCAGGGGTGAAGTCGGATTCACTGTCGCTGTCTACTTGCATGGTCTGGGGTGAAGTAGAGCGGTTCTTGAAACATTTTTTTTGGAAAGACGTGTTTCTTGGAAGAATTCTCCTTCATATGTGTCTGGGTTAATGTGAGGTTCATAATCCTCTTCATTGGGGGAGGTGGTTGATACTCGTGATCTGCGTTGGATTTTCCGTGAAGAGGAACGGGTAATCGCAGCACAAAGTGGGTAAGTATTTCCCTCAGTTATGAAACCAAGGTTTATCGAACCAATAGGAATACCAATCCTCAACCGTCTTCAGCAGCTGCACACAAAATAACAAACAACTTGCACCCAACGCCGGCAAGAGGGTCGTCAATCCCCTTGATCTCGTTATTTGCAAGCAAGTGAGTTGTGTAGATAATAGTAAAGTGCAAAATAAAATAAAAGGTAATAAATAACAACAAGGCAATGATAGCGTTTGTGAATTTATAAGTGAATAGACCCGGGGGCCGCAGAGTTCTCTAGTGGCATCTCTCAAAAGCAAAGCATACAGTGGGTAGACAAATTACTGTTGGGCAATTGATAGAAAAGCGAATAATTGTGCGATGTTCACGGCAATGATCATGTGTATATAGGAATCACGTCCATAAACAAATAGTCTGACTCCTGCCTGCACCTACTACTATTACTCCACTTGAAGAGCGCTTCTATGCTTGCCTCTCTACGTATTAAGTTCATGACAAATGGAGTAATGCTAGGAGAATGATGACATGATGTAGACAAAGTAAACTCAACTAATATGAATAAACCCCATCGTTTTATCCTTAGTAGCAACAACACAAAGACGCAACTTGTCCCCTTCTGTCACTGGGATATAGAAACTCGTCAGGTTGAACCTACTACAACGCACCACTCCCACTGAAGAAATATTAATCTAGTTGGCAAAACTATCTCAATAGATCGGGGAGCATTACGAAGCTATGATGATCATGCAAATAAGAATCATAGTAATCAAGTTTGACTCAAATACTTTTCATGAATAATCTGATCATAAACTCACAATTCATCGGATCCCAACAAACACACCATACAAAGGGATTGCATCGGATAGATCAAGGCAAAGATGTGATGAACATTGTATTGAAGATCAAGAGAGAGAGAGATTGCCATCTAGGTACTACCTACGGACCCGTAGGTCTGTGGTGAACTACTCACACATCATGGTGAGGGCAGCAAGGTTGATGAAGAGGCCCTCCGTGATCGATCTCCCCTCCGGCAGGGTGCTGGAACGGAGGTGTAGATGACCTCCCGTCGGAACAGAGACTTGCGGCGGCGGAAAAAGTGTTTCGGGAGCGCTTCTGGTGTTTTTAGGGTAGATGTGAATTTATAGGCCAGAGAACGACGTCGAGAGGGGCTCCAGAGGCCACAACATATCTGGTCGTGCCCCTAGGCTTGTGGGACCCTGGTGCATCTCCTCGCCCTCCTCTGAAGCTTCTAGGTCTTGTATTGGTCCAGGAAAGATCACCAAAAAGTTTTGTGACAATTGGACTCTATTTGGTATTGTAACTCTGAAAAGGCAAAAACACGCAGAAAATAGGAACTGACACTGGGCGCTGGGTCAATAGGTTAGTGCTCAAAAATATTATAAATTGGTAAATAAATACCCAAAAAGTATCCTAGAATGATAATATATCAGCATAGAACAATCAAAAATTATAGATATGTTGGAGACGTATCAATGGTCTAGCTGTGGCGACAATTCATAAACGACATCCCAACCATTCAAATTTTTATCAGTTTGGCAGGCCCACGGTAGATAGAAAACTTGGGTCACCTGTTGAGCCGTAATATAGACATCGGGAACATCTAAATGGGTGCTTTGTTTGATTTCGACTAGCCCTATATGTTCATGAGTCCTTCTAGTTTCCTTCGGCTGGAACCAATAACATTTGAAGACTACGACGCTCGGTGGGTTTTCACCATAGAATAGAAGTTCATAAATTGCTTCAACTCTTGCATAATACTCGGTACCTCCTTCGCCGATAGCAGAGACACCACAATTTGTAGATTTTCGGTCGGCTATAGATAGCTCTTTGCCAAAGGTACGAAAGCGATACCCGTTGATGTCGTATTTCTCAAATGAACGGACCTTATATTCAAAACCATTAGAGGCTTGTCTCAATTCGGCGTCCATAGACTCTGAATTAGACTACAAGCTTAATACGAAAGGATTGTTGCATTAGCCACAAATTAGACCAAGAAATGAAATGGTCTATTAATGGTAATTACGTTTGTTTGAACCAAGAGATGATACCGAGATAGCCGCCTCCATGCTTTGGCAGAAGCTCATACTCTTCGATGGAATCCTTTTGGATCACCACTCCATCCGAGAATTTGGCGACGTATCGACAGTATCAAATATCCAGGAATAAGAGAAGTTCAAAGGAATTAGAAGTTGTGAAACAATGTACCGAGAACTTACTTGGTGTACGACCGCACTTCTATTAGGTTGTTAAAGATATACAATGAAATGGTCCGCCATTCTTCTACATCCAACGCTATTGGTTTCGAAGCACCGGCTGGTGCGAGCTTCCCTTTGAATAGGCTGAGGTTGGATCTACCTTTTTTAGGGTCGCCTGCATTGTACCGAGGCTTCGGATTATGCAAATGACGATTTTTGGCTTCGTAGTGTGCTGTCACGAAGTTTGCCGCCTCCTCAGTAATGAATGCCTCGGCCATCGATGCTTCAATTCTACATTTATTATTACATTTTGCTCGAAGTTTCTTGTGCATCCTCTCAGTTGCATAGCACCAACGATTTTGCACGCCCCCCCAATCTTGCCTCGGTCGGGAGATGTAAAATCAAATGCTGAATTGGATTAAAGATTCCCGATGGAAAGATCTTCTCTAACTTGCAGAGCAACTCCGGCACCAACTTTACAATGTCATAGCATGCTAGGCGATATTTCTTTCGCACAAAGAACACGGAAGAAATAGCTCAGCTCTGCCAGTACTAGCCATTCATCCTTAGGGATAAAGCCACACAACATCACCAACATCACCCGCTCAAGCCATATGTGCCAATCATGACTCTTGAGACCAAATATTTTCAATTTTTCAAGACTCGCTCCCCTCTTTAGATTCGTTGCATACCCATCAGGGAACATCAAGTGCATTTTCACCCACAAGATAATTTCCCTCATAGCTCCCCTTGCAAGATTGAACCAGGCCTTTGGCTTCGACTAGTTCTGCTTTCCTTTCGGTTGTCGCATGTTCTGTAATGGTCTATCACATAGGGTCTGCTGATCGACTCTAGCCTTAGGATTATCCTTTGACTTCCCCTCTATGCCGAACAATGTACCGAAAAGGGCCTCGCCGATATTCTTTTCAGTGTGCATCACGTCGATGTTGTGTGGAAGAAGGAGGTCTTTGAAGTGAGGCAGATCCCACAAGCATGTCTTGTGAGTCCAGACGTGTTCCGAATTATACCCCTTGAAATACCCTGGACGCTCTGGATCAGGCTCGAGAGCGTTTAACTGATCTAGGATCTGTTGGCCTGTCAACGTAGGTGGTGTAGAGTTTTTGACAATTCTACCTTTGATGAAGTTCTTCTTGTCTTTTCTGAACTTATGGCGAGGATCCAGGAACTGTCTATGCAAGTCAAAGCAAGAATACTTGTGACCCGCCTGCAGCCAATGAAACTGAAGAGCTTCCTTGCATGTGGGGCACGGGAACCTTCCATACACAGACCAGCCAACGAATAGCGCATACGCCGGGAAGTCATGCATCGAGTACATGTACCAGACATGCATTGTGAAGTTTTGTTTTCTAGCGGCGTCGTATATCTTGAACCCATTATCCCAAGCTTCTTGCAATTCATCCTTAAGCGGCTGCATGTACACATTCATATTCTTCCCCGGATAGTTGGGCCCTGGAATTATCAACGTTAGGAAAATGTTCTTTCTTTGCATAATCTATCCAGGGGGCAGATTGAGTGGAATGACAAATACAGGCCAACAACTGTATTGGGTTGCCACCATACCAAACGGATTGAACCCATCCGTGCCGACGCAGACTCAAGGATGCCGTGGATCTGCCGTTTTATCCTCATGTAATCCATCGAAGTGCTTCCATGCAAAAGCATCCGATGTGTGTACCAACATCTAATTCCCATCTGCATCTTGTTCGGTTCTTTTGCCCAATTTGTGCCATGTCATCTGTCTGGCCGTCTCTTCGACCATGAAAAGACGTTGAAGTCTTGGTATGATTGGCATGTACCAAAGAACATTAACTGGGATTTTGGTCTGCCTCTTCACACCCATACCATTGTCTACCACAACATACCCGGAAGACTTGCAAATGGGACAATAGTTCAAGCCCGCATACTCAAGCCTAAATAAGGCACATCCTTTCTCACATGCATCTATCTTCTCATAGGGCATCTTAAGTACACGGAGGATTTTGTCCGACTGGTACATGTTTGCAGGAATGACATGACCTTTGGGTAGAAAACGTCCAAATAGTGTCATCATCGCGTCGTAGCATTCTCTGCCCAAGTTGAATTGAGCCTTCAGAGCCATTACTTGTGCGATGTCATCCAGCTGACAAAGCTTAGTGTGCTCGTGGAGAGGACGTTTTGAAGATTCCAACATTTCATTGAAGGCCTTTGCAGATTCCTCCTTCTCATCGTCCGAATCCCGAGCATCATCAAAGTCTTGCACCATGTCTTCGATCTCGGTACCATGCTCGTTGGTGCGACGACGAACTACCTCAGCTCTGGTACGTTGGGCAGACTCACCATGAAATGTCCACACTGTATAATCGGGCGTAAAACCCCACTTCTGCAGATGTTTACCCATTTCACCCTCTGTCCTTTGTGAAAAGTTGTCGCACCTAATACAGGGGCACCAGGTTTTTCTCTGGCCATTTGCAAATGCGGCTTTCACAAACCCCTTGGTTTTTGTTAACCATTCATTGGTCATGTCTTTTTGACTAGTGTGACCGGTGTACATCCACGCACGATCACTTATCTTGCCTAGCTACTAAACACACAAGATACATATATATAATTCAGCATATATATTCATCAGTTAATCAAGTTTGTCAATATTATTACGTCCATGCAACCTACATGCTAATAGGTAAAGATAGGTCCTAATCCCACCCGAGTATGTGTAGATTGGGTTCGTTTTCCCATGCTCTGCTCCAGATCCGACGCAGAATTTCGGTAGCACCTCCCCGCTGTTATCCTGATACATGTCTCGACATTAAACAGAGAGGATGTGTACCCAGAGAACAATAGGGAGGCACTGGCGAAATTCTACATCGGATCCAGAGCAGAGCATGGGAAAACGAACCCAATCTACACATACTCGGGCTGTCCATGGATAACGTTGGACAATTTGAAAGAATAACTATTATAAATATGCAAATGCATGCATATTTATGACTGTAACTCTTTCGAACGGGAGACACCTAGGTTACAAGACTTGACATGAAAATAAAATGTAGTGGCATCGGCATGACGACCGGAACAGAGCAAATAGGGGAGGGTCGGGGAGGAGATGACAGTAGTGCTCACCACTAGACCGTGTAGGGGAGGTAGTCTAACGACAACGGGACCGACAATGCTCGTGGAGCTGAAGAGAAGATCCCCTGCACATGAAAAGCATCGGCACAACGCCACAACCAACATAAGCATGTAGCGTCCTGACTCAAAACGAGTCAAGCCTCTGTGTGTCCGTGCCATCCCTGGATCAGTATGCTGGCACACACAGTACATCAATGTATATATCAAAGTGCAATCACATGTAAATAACGTAAAACTGATATATACCTCTTAAATCTCAGCGGAAACAGTCACCGGGAGTGGAGTCCCAATAAACACCAACGGCAGGTTGAGTGCAGACCGTAACCCTAAGTCGTACACTTACTCATCGTAGAAATATTCCTGCAACATGAGACGTTGCGGCCGTGTAGGCCAGTACATTGAATGTACTGGCAAGATCACCATAGAATAAGATGATAAAGACCAATCTATATGCAAAAGGCTTTGTGGCTCTGTGTCTGAGTTTTTGCAGAAAAGCTGGTTTTATTTTCCCTACAACAAAGGAGTCAAACGGAAATATCACTACAAAAGTTGCTTGTTAATGAGATGCTTCCACCAACCAATTCTCATGTCCCAAAATAATTAATAGACCCACTCATCATAATTTATTAATTGTGTTGAGACTGGCTGATAGTATCATCTCCGGTGCTCATGTTGTCCATAACCGGGGACACGGCTAATCGATTAGTTTGACACTCGCAGAGGTTTGTACACTTTACCCGCAAGATTCGATCCCTCCCGTTGTGTCCTCGCACTGCCTGGTGTTTGAGAATGAGACGATCGAAACATGGTCTTCCAAAGCGATCCTCCGATAGAAAGTCAGTGCCCATACAATCTTACCATTCTTCTACATCTCGTAGCAATCTGACCTACCAGAGTCACGACTAAGGTCAACCAAGCCAGAGCCCATAATGACTTGCAGTTGCACACGTAAGCTTTCCGACCTTGAAGTATCCATCCATCTCTTTGGACCTGGGTGGCATTCCTTTGGGATGATCACATGTAGATACCAGGATTCCCGGGCATAACCATGATAGATATCAGGCTGCCAGATGCATGTCCAATCCACCCAGAGGTATATTGAGTCCTTGAAGTCTTGAAGTCTTGATCATCATGTAGGTCTTGAAATAATTAATTAACCTCACAACACTCCTGAATCTCACAACAAAACCCCGTCTACTAAAGCGTAGCAATTGTGAAGTAACGTCCCTTCCCGGGCAATGGTAACAGGGTGTTGGGTTTCTCCTACCTCATGATACTACCACAAGTTCAAGCTCAATATCCTACTGGATTTATGATGGAGAGATTGATCCTAATGCAAATAAAACATAGGTAATGTAAGATGATCAAAGTGAACTTGCCTGGTATTACTTGATGAAGATAGTCGCTCTCACAATCCTGATAATTCTACTCGTCACACTCCGAGAAATATATCGTAAGCAAATAACATTCAATAAATATCCAATAAACATCCATGCCAAAGAAAAAGAAGAACCAAAAGAACGTAAGAACAAAACATGTCTTGGTGCGAAAATAACAACATGCTAAGATTTAATAAGAAGATAGGTTCTTATGGGGTTGTAAAGTGAAAGGTGAAGGAATCAACTCAAGAGTTAATGGATGATGAACTGTTGCTATATAAGCTTAGGTTGGAGATACTATGAAAAACAATCCAAAGTATGGGGATAACAACATGAATGTTGTTTGACAAATAGCATATCGCATAAGAATTCATCTGCAAAAAGAATTAATTGCAATGGAGCACTACAACAGAAGTTATAGCGAATTGGAGTATGAATTGAATTTGAATTGAGAAAGGTCAAAAGTGTTTGAATTGAAGCATGGTGGTTATGAACAGAAAGTACATAACACAAGTGTTTTGGTGAAAAAAGAATCAATTGAAAAGGTGCTACGGTTTCCAAGATATGATCAAATGAAGGTTCGAATTCAAATTTGAATCGCTCAAATTTGAAAGGTTCAAACGTTGAAACTAATGCTGTTACTAGATATGGGAGGTAAATATGAACATGTAGAAAAAGAATTACTAGATTTGGAATAATAGATCAAAAGATATAAGCAATTCAATATGACATTGAATCAGCTTAGAATGGTGTGTGAATACTTTTGGGGACTAATAAAGAAATTTGAGTATGATCAAAATTATATGTTGAAAAGATAACACTAATGGTACGAATGGAAAGATTACTTCGATAGGAATCCGACGCAATTGGATTAGTCGGAAACGGAGCTACGAATAAAAAGATATGATCAAAAGAAGTTTGAATATGAATGTAAACAAATTTCGAAATTTGAAAGTTTCAAAAAGTTGATGTGATTGGTTCACTGGACAGGTGGGATCAAGACGAAACTCTAGGCGTTGGTTTCATCTATTTCGAAAAAATGAGTAAAAAGTTATGGCCATTTGAAAAAATCAGGGCCAAACTGTTTTACGGAAGAAAAAATGCCATGTCTAAAA
Organism: Elymus sibiricus; assembly: GCA_039707655.1. Lineage (NCBI taxonomy): Eukaryota > Viridiplantae > Streptophyta > Magnoliopsida > Poales > Poaceae > Elymus > Elymus sibiricus. The sequence goes on along the minus strand of CM077669.1, from coordinate 181,863,528 downwards.
GAATACTAGGACTAATGAGTAAATACGGAAACTAATTAATAATCTAATTACTCTACCGTATACTAGTCTAAAAATACTAGTCTAGGAATAATAAAGTACGGGAGTATAAAAGAAAATACGAAGAGAATACCTTTAGAATTCTAAGAGGAGACGACTTTCAGAAATCCCGTCGGAAAGAAGAAAATATTTTTTAGTTAATAAACCCAATCAAACTAAAGAATTGATTTAACCTGAAGTGGATGATTTTTGAGTGCACCTATGTATCTATATTTGTGGATAGAAGGGAGGCTAGAAGGTCTAACAATAGACGAGGTGGGACTAAACATATACGAAAAGAGGAGAAAAGATAAAAGAGGAGCCGCATGGGCCATATAGGCCTTCGGCCGGCTGCGTGCATGCGCAGCTCACTGACCGGGCCGGTTGTCCTGGCCAGAGAATTTTTTTTGAAAAAAAAACAACGAAGAGGAAGAAAAAATAAAATAAAGTAAATATTTTATATAGGCATATTATATATAAAAAATTTTAGAATAAAATTTCCTACAACATGAACATATTTTCAAGGCGAAATAAAATACTTTAAAAAAACTATTTTTTTGGAAATAACTCCAAAATGAAAAGGAATTTGAATTTAAAATAAATTGCAAATATTTTCTATTTTAAAATTTGAATCGAAACATGGTCTATGATTTTGGAGTGTCATTTTCCTCCTCTCATTTTATTTATTTGTCAGAGGGTTTTGAAAGGATTCAAAACTGAAAATTGAATAGGGATTCAAAATGGAAAATTTTGGGAAAGTCCTTTTATTCCCTCTCATTAAATTTTCAAAAAGTTTAAAATTCCCACAATTTAACACAATCAGTCACACAACATCCAAGCAAACAATTCTAATTATTTATTTAATATAACATTCCAAAATTTAGAATTTTGGGATGTTACAAACTATCACCCTTAAAATGAATCTCGTCCTCGAGATTCGAAGAGGCTAGAAAGAAAAAGTTAGGCTCTGGGTCGTCTTGAAAAATCCGTCTGTCATCACAAGGTCTGGGGTGCTACCATCCTTAGAAGCATGGTTACGGTTCCAACAAAACTCATGTACTCCATCCTTTGGGTTTCAATGTCGGTCTTCTCACATCTTTAGTATGAATCCTTCACTAATGCTCTTCTAGTATTGGCATAACGTTTCCCTTGAATTCTTGAGTCCTCTCATCAAAATAAAGTTCTTTCAAGACTAGGTCTTCTTAACTGACAGACCTTACGACAATTCTAAACAACTTATCGGTGATCTCATGGTGGTCTTCAGTTAAAGGTTATCCTGCAGTGAAATGGGTCTTGGCTTCATCCTCACCGCAAAAATTCCTACGTTTGACAACAATTGCCAAGTACAAGGGGTCTTCATCATACCATTCTAAGGCTTAAACAAAAGATTCAAAGATCATCGTCTCTTTACTATGGGTAAGTCACTCAGATTTACCATTCCGAATAGCAAGAGAATGATAAGAGTAAGTCGTCATGGTGGCCAAGCCATGTCGCACTGAAATCATTACCTTGTATAAGGTTTAGCGAATCTCGTATTCTAACACTATGACTTCCTCACAAGCGTTGCAGAAATTTTCTCTTGTCCACGAACGAAGTTCGGATAAATCCATTGACTCTGCAAGCTGAACAAAACATCTATCGTTCCTTCACAACTCTCAGATTTTCGTATCCTCCTAGGAAAACGTCTGTTGATCAAATCACAACCTCTTGCTTCATGCTCTTGGGGTAACCTTCATGAAATCTTGAGATCTATTCTTGGTACAGGTTCTACTCCTTGAACTCATTTTCTTTCCATTGGTCTGTTTACCAATAAAGGTGTTGGTTCATCATATTCAATCTCTCCTCAAAATTCCAATTCCAAGGTACATTATTTCAAATGTTGTTATCCGCATTGTTTGTTATGGTCTAGCATACATTTATCCCAACTCCTTGGCAGAACTGGTTCATCCTTTTTCCTTGGTTCCTGTGGTTTTACCAATTACTACCACACTTAAAATGAAATGTACATATGCTTGCATGGACCATATTTTCTCATATCCTCGAAAATGGTCAGAGATTTATAAAGTGATAACTCATACAGTTTAACAAAATGAAACCATGACACAATAATTTTATTGATTCATGGAGTTATTACAATCTCTTTCGTTACAATCTTTAACTCCATAATCTCACAAGAGTGCATCATGATAAAATTATTGCCAATATCATAATCTCGACTACTGAGTTCCCGCCTTCTTCTTGCCTGGACATTTTAGCATAATGTCCTGCTTCCCTGCAGTGAAAGCAAATGACTTACGATAAGTCTCGGGGCTTCTTGATGATGGTCTTTGCTCCTTGGGGTCTTTGCTTCATTTCTGGGCATCGGTCAACGTAGTGACCTAATTCCTTGCACCTGAAACACATGATATGACACAGGTCCTTCTCTGCAGGAGTTGGGTTGTTCTGGGGATGTCTTTGGTTTCTCTTCCTGGACTTCCTTGTTCCGATCAATTCTTCTATTTCATGTGGATCAAGCTCCACTTTTTCTGTCGAGAAATCTCCCAGATACTCTTGGCTCCCCTTTCTGCAATCCTGTGAAAAATGGCCTTCTTCTCCACATGAATAGCAAGCATTTGAGAAAAATCTGGCTAGGCCTTGTTGAAAGCACAACATGCTCCCTTGGTGGTTTTGATAATTCATGACAACATACATTGTCTCTTGGACTAATACTTTTACCTAGTGAATTTCAGATAAAAGTCCATGGAGAGATGGGTTGGCAAAAAGGGCTGTGTGGAGATACCCCAAGATGCAAGGAAATGGATTGGCTAAGCTTCAAGCAAGAGGACTCTACATTTTACTTTGTGAGAAATCACTTTGAGTCCATAGGAAAGCCAATACTATTAAAAGGGGGTAAGGTATTGTTGGTGAACAAAATGCTCATACGTGCACAAGTGATAGTCACCAAAAACACCCACAAGCTCTTCCACAAAAGTCTGTCCAAAGTCAAATATCCAAAATCGGTGCAACCAACACTTTCCACTCGGTGCCACCGATTCCCATACTCAGACAGACCTAAGCCAAACCCTAGCCTTTCGGTGCAACCGATTCTGCTTCGGTGCCACCGAGTTCAGCTTGCCAACTTTCTATTACCCAATTTCACAAAATCGGTCCGACCGAGTTTGTTGAATCGGCGTCACCGAGTTTGGCAATTTGACCGTTGGTTACCTTATCGGTGTAACCGAGATTTATATATCGGTCTCACCGAGATTCAAAAGTTGTCACCTTTTGGTCACTTCGGTACCACCGAGATTCACACATCGGTGTCACTGAGTTGGTCACTTTAGGTGTAACGGTTGGATTTTTGGAGATGCCTATATATACCCCTTCACCACCACCTACTCGAAAGTGAAGCACTCAGAACTATTCCATACTTGCCCCATCATATTTTCTGAGAGAGAGCCACCTACTCATGTGTTGAGATCATGCCATTCCATTCCAACCATATGAATCTTGATCTCTAGCCTCCCCAAGTTGCTTTCCACCAATCCCATCTCTTCCGCCAAGCCAAATCTGTTAGAGAGTGATTGTGTGTTGAGGAGTCTATCATCTTGAAGCACAAGAGCAAGGAGTTCATCGTCATTACCGAGCCTATTACCTTCTGGAGGGTGGTGCCTCCTAGATTGGTTAGGTGTCGCTTGGGAGCCTCCTACTTCATGTTGTGGAGTTGAACCAAGAAGTTTGTAAGGGCAAGGAGATCACCTACTTCGTGAAGATCTACCCATAGTGAGGCTAGTCCTTCGTGGTCGGAAGCCGTTATGGAATAGTCAAGGTTGCTACTTCGTGGACCCTTATGGGTGGAGCCCTCCGTGGACTCTCGCGACCGTTACCCTCTGTGGGTTGAAGACTCCATAAACGTGGACGTACGATAGCACCACCTATCGGAACCACGGGAAAAATCTTTGCGTCTCCAATTGTGTTTGATCCTCCTATCTCAACTCTTTACTTCATGTGCAATGTCTTTACTTTCCGCTGCCATACTTGTTGACATGCATGTGTAGGGTGTGCTATACTTGCTATGATTGTTAAAATCTGCCAACCAATTAACTTGGGAAAAGGTTAGGTTTTAAATTCCTGCTAGTAGTCTATTCACCCCCCTCTAGACACTCTTCTAGTGATCCCACAATTGGTATCAGAGCATTGGTCTCCATTGCTTCGGTTTCATCACCGTGGAGGAAGATGGATGTGTCTAGTATAGGGAGTTTGAGTTGTAGAGTGCCCATTCTTGATGGAGAGTACTATAGTCAATGGAAAACTTTGATGCTTGATCTGTTTAATGAGTTTCAATTGAGCAAATATGTTAAGAGCCCCTATGTACCTCCCATTGATCCTTTACATCCCACACACGAAGAGGAAATTGATATGCTATGCAATCTTAGAACTGTTAATCTCATCGTTAGAGCATTGCCTAGAAATGTGCTTAATCAAATGAAGAATTTTGAATGTGCTTATACTTTGTGGAATGACTTGGAGAAATGATATCCAAGTTATTCATTGAGTAATCTTGATGAAATTCTTCATAAAACTATTGCCTTTCACAAAATGACGCCTAGTAATCCCAAGTTTGATGACTATCTATTTGAGCTTAGAGACCTCATGCGTGCTAAAGGAGATGTCATACCCATTAGCAACATCATTGTAGAAGCCATTCGAATTCACAATCTTGAACATTGTCATGATCACAATCCTAACGAATCTCTTGTTCTTTGTGACGAGGATTTCTCACTTGATGATGACAATGTGGAACATGGCTACTATGATGAAGATGAACTGTTCGACATCGAGTATGAGAAGATCATGAAGAATCTAAGTCTCATGGCAAACTTCAAGGATTACATGTCCGGAGGAAAAGAGTGGATTCTCGATAGCGGATGCACCGATCATATGACCGGAGATAGAGAAATGTTTGAAGAGATCACACCAAACCATGGACCGCGAAGGTACGTAACGTTTGGAGACAACTCCAAGGGTAAGGTACTTGGTCTTGGTAAGGTGGCCATATCCCATGATAGCTCTATTCAAAATGTTATGCTTGTTGAATCTCTTGGCTACAATCTTCTTTCCGTATCTAGACTTCCCGACTTTGGTTTTAATGTGCTATTCACGAAAATAGATTGCCAAGTGTTTCGTCAAGACAATCATAAAATAGTCTTAACCGGTTTCCATAGAGGTGATCTATACATTGTCGATTTCACTAAGAGATCCAAACCTCGTACTTGTCTTATTGCGAAATCTTCTAAAGGTTGGCTTTGGCATAGAAGACTAGGACATGTTGGCATGCGTAATCTAGACAAGCTCATCAAAGGTGATCATATACTTGGTGTTAAAGATGTTATCTTCGACAAAGATAGACTTTGTAGTGCTTGTCAAGCTGGAAAGCAAGTAGGTGGAAGTCATCCCGTTAAGAATATCATGACTACTAGGAGACCACTCGAGTTACTTCACATGGATCTTTTTGGTCCCAATGGTTACAAGAGTCTCGGTGGAAATTCCTATGGTCTAGTTATAGTTGATGATTTTTCCAGATTTACGTGGGTATTCTTTCTTGATGATAAGTCGCAGGTACAAAAGATCTTCAAGAATTTCGTTCGCAAAGCGCAAAATCAGTTTGAAGTGAAGATCAAGAAGGTTCGGACCGATAACGGATCGGAGTTCAGGAACACGAATGTGGATACCTTTCTTGACGAAGAAGGTGTTTTACATGAGTTCTCGGCTACGTACACGCCTCAACAAAATGGAGTTGTTGAGAGGAAGAACCGGATGCTTATTGAGATGGCAAGAACGATGCTTGATGAATACAAGACGCCAAGACACTTTTGGGCAGAAGCCGTGGAAACAGCATGTCATGCCACAAACCGACTCTACTTGCACAAGCTTCTCGGTAAAACGGCATACGAGCTACTCACCGGTAACAAACCCCAAGTTGGATACTTTCGGGTATTCGGCTCAAAGTGCTACATTCTTGATAAGCATCGTCGTACTAAATTTGCTCCTAAATCTCATGAAGGATTTCTACTTGGTTATGGATCGAACTCTCACACTTACCGTGTCTAGAACAACTTCACTCGAAAAGTTGAAGAGATGGTAGATGTGAAGTTTGATGAATCTAATGGTTCGCAAGTCGAACAATTGCCAGATGACATAGGTGATAAGGACCCTTCAGAAGCTATCCAAGACTTGTCCATTGGCAAGATTCGTCCCATGGAGGTGAAGGAAAGTACTTCATCAACTCAAGTGGAAGCCCCTACTTCACGTCAAGGTGAACCTCAACACGACATGGAGGCATCCACAAGCGGTACACGACAAGATGATGAAGAGGAGGAAGTACATCATGAAGATCCACCACAACCTCCTTCACCACCACCTCAAGGGAACGGCACCTTCAACAACAACGAAGATGAAGGAGATGATGATGAAGAAGAAGCTCCACCATCCAACAAGCCTAAGCTACCCCGAGTTCGGGCAAGAGTGACCAAGAACCATCCTCTAAACCAAATCTTTGGTGACATACAAACCGGGAGAATCACTCGCTCTAAAACTCGCCTAGCTAACTTTTGTGAGCATTATTCTTTCATCTCTAGCATTGAACCCTTGAAGGTAGAACAAGCTCTTTAAGACCCGGATTGGGTGAACGCAATGCATGAAGAGCTTCACAACTTCGAGAGGAACGAAGTGTGGACACTCGTGGAGAAGCCCGAGGACGAGCACAACATCATCGGAACCAAATGGGTGTTTCGAAACAAGCAAGACGAAGACAGTCAAGTCATACGCAACAAGGCACGTCTAGTAGCCCAAGGATATACACAAGTCAAAGGTATGGACTACGGCGAGACCTATGCCCCCGTCGCTAGACTTGAAGCTATACGCATTCTTCTTGCTTATGCCAATCACCATGATATCACGCTTTATCAAATGGACATTAAAAGTGCCTTTTTAAATGGTGAGATTGAAGAAGAGGTTTATGTTAAGCAACCACCTGGTTTTGTGAATCCTAAGAAACCTAATCATGTTTACAAGCTTCGTAAAGCCCTTTATGGTCTTAAGCAAGCCCCTCGTGCTTGGTACAAATGCTTAACGAAGTTTCTCATTGAAAAGGGTTTTGAAATTGGTAAAATTGACGCAACCTTATTCACTAAAAGAGTTAATGGTGAACTATTTTTGTGCCAAATCTATGTGGATGATATTATCTTTGGTTCCACTAACCCACAATTTAGTGAAAGATTTGGAAGGTTGATGTCCGAGAAGTATGAGATGTCCATGTTGTGTGAGCTGAAATTCTTTCTTGGTTTGCAAATCAAGCAAACGAGAGAAGGAACTTTCATCTCTCAAACTAAGTATACCAAGGACTTGATCAAGAAGTTCAACATGCAAGAGTGCAAAGGTATGAAAACTCCTATGCCTACTAGTGGACATGTTGATCTTACCAAGGAGGACGAACCAGTTGATCAAAAGGTTTATCGATCTATGATTGGTTCATTGCTATATCTATGTGCCTCCCGTCCCGATATTATGCTTAGTGTTTGCATGTGTGCTAGATATCAAGCCGCACCTAAAGAGTGTCAACTTTTGGCCGTGAAACGTATTGTGAGATGTTTGATACAAACACCAAACTTTGGCATTTGGTATCCCAAGGGATCTTCCTTTAACCTTGTTGGCTATTCCGATTCAGACTATGCCGGTGACAAGGTTGATAGAAAATCCACCTCGGGTACTTGTCAATTTTTGGGTAGATCTCTTGTATCTTGGTCCTCCAAGAAACAAAACTCGGTATCTTTATCCACTGCCGAAGCTGAGTATATTGCTGCTAGGTCTTGTTGTGCACAATTACTATGGATGACACAAACGCTTAAGGATTATGGAATCCATGTTAAAAATGTTCCATTACTTTGTGACAATGAAAGTGCTATTAAAACTGGTCATAATCCTGTGCAACATTCTCGAACTAAACATATTCAAGTTAGACATCATTTCATTCGTGATCATGTTGCCAAAGGAGATATTAATCTTAAGCATGTCCGTACTAACAAGCAATTGGCCGATATCTTTACTAAGCCACTTGATTAGAAAACGTTTTGTTACTTGAGGAGTGAGTTGAACATCATTGATGCTTCAAACTTGAGCTAGACTCACTCGGTTGCATGCAAGGGCATGTGCTTTCTTGATATTTCCATGATCTTGTGACATGTTATCTTATGCCATGGAATTCCATGCTCCCTTGTATTGCATCTAACATTTTGTAGGTACTTGGAAGAACTTCATTCCACAAGATTGTCATCAACTCCAATCGTAAGCAATCTTGTCATGACCAAGTATCCACAACCCCTCTTGATGATGGAAGGAAGAAGACAACAAAAACATATCCTTGACACAAATTTGAATTTCACAATTGGTATCGTGTCATATCATGTTCTTCCTTGCATGACTAACCTATGTAGGTGACAAGTGTACTAAAACGAGAAGGATTGCTCCCAACTCAAGATGATCTTCATCAATCTCGAGCATCCTCAACAAGTTCACCTACAAGCTACGTCATCAACATCACTCAAAGGTATGTACTCATATCCTTGAAAAGGCTTTACTCCAAGTCATGAGCTAAAGCAACTCAAGTGATATGAAAACATTAAAATGCTTAATCGAAAAATGGTAACCCCATTTTGAACTTAACGTTGAGTATGACCTAGGATCAAGTATTCTTGCTTGGCTCCTAAGTCAATATACTCTAATATAGGTGACCTAGTCACCGCCCATCATCTAGTTAAGCATTTTGAGTTGGTTCATTCTCTATTTGCAAGATTTCTTGGAACCACTCAAATCTTCACTAGTTGATATCCTTTTGTAAAAACTTTTGCATTCCATTTTGAAAATTTCTTTTGACACTTTGTTATTGACAATGTTTGAGAAATCTCGATCTATTCTCTGATTTCAAAATCACTTTGCCAAGTTTCTGTTTTAGCCTTGGAGCCGCCGATAAAAATAACTCGATTCTACCGAATTAGCAGATGAGCTGCACCACAAAATCTCGGTACCACCGATTTGTTTGTCTCGGAGCCAACGATTTGATTTCTTCTCTAATTTGTGTTCATAATTGCAAATCTGTGTTTCTCTAATGATCCTACAAGTGATGTGCTTGTTTCTTCGATGATCCCTTCTTATTTAAAAAAACTTAGGGGGAGAAACTTTATTCAAGGATCCCTAACTCAAAGGAGGAGAAGTCTTATAAGATCTCAGATTAGCCAAAGGGAGAGAAATTATTTTCCATGATTCCCTCAGTTTTCTTTTCTATGATCCCTACATTCAATGACGCTTGTTCTCAAGGATCCCTTCTTCATCAATGATCCCTGTATCTAACCCTGTGTATGACCTTTTTGGAAATTAATGCCAAAGAGGGATAAATGCCAAAGCTTCAATGCAAAAAGGGGAGATACATGCTTGTGCAAAGGGGGAGATATAATCAAGGGGGAGAGGAGAATATCAAAGCTTACATATACATAGACAAGGGGAGAACACCAAAGTAGGGGGAGAAAAAAATATGTTGTGGACAAAAAAATATGTTTGGAGAAACACATGTTTATTTCATATGTTTATTTATTTCATTTGACTACTCATGTTAGACTTTTCTCACCCTATCCAATCCCAATATCTACATGCTAAGATTCAGGGGGAGAGGATGATCTACTACTTTCATATCTAGAGGATGTTCTAAATGATCTTGGAGACATATCAATCCTAAGGATTTACCATCTTATATATGTTCTCCATATCTTGGTACTTTTGAGTTCTATTGCCTTGTTGATTGGTTGAATACTCTTGTGTTTCCTAACATTTTTTCTCAAGTGTATTTCTACTACAAGAATGCTCAAGAACTCAAGGTAAGTATATGCATCATATCTTTCATCAAGATGATCTCTTGCTTCTTGGACATATTGTTTGCAAGAGTGAAGTCTTGAACAAGGATGTAACTCATTCACATATATTTGATGCATATAGCCAAGATACACATGACTCTTTATATCCCTTCTACTATATGTGTGTCCATGCATTCCAAAGCAACTATCCTTTAAAGGGATTGCACACATTTAGGGGGAGCAAATCTAAGTCATGTGTCTCTCAAAGTCTTCATTATATACATGCATATCTTTATTTGAAGCTTTGATTGTATGTTGTCATCAATTACCAAAAAGGGGGAGATTGAAAGCACAACATGCTCCCTTGGTGGTTTTGATAATTCATGACAACATACATTGTCTCTTGGACTAATACTTTTACCTAGTGAATTTCAGATAAAAGTCCATGGAGAGATGGGTTGGCAAAAAGGGCTGTGTGGAGATACCCCAAGATGCAAGGAAATGGATTGAGCTTCAAGCAAGAGGACTCTACATTTTACTTTGTGAGAAATCACTTTGAGTCCATAGGAAAGCAAAAACTATTAAAAGGGGGTAAGGTATTGTTGGTGAACAAAATGCTCATACGTGCACAAGTGATAGTCACCAAAAACACCCACAAGCTCTTCCACAAAAGTCTGTCCAAAGTCAAATATCCAAAATCGGTGCAACCAACACTTTCCACTCGGTGCCACCGATTCCCATACTCAGACAGACCTAAGCCAAACCCTAGCCTTTCGGTGCAACCGATTCTGCTTCGGTGCCACCGAGTTCAGCTTGCCAACTTTTTGTTACCCAATTTCACAAAATCGGTCCGACCGAGTTTGTTGAATCGGCGTCACCGAGTTTGGTAATTTTACCGTTGCTTACCTTATCGGTGCAACCGAGATTTATATATCGGTCTCACCGAGATTCAAAAGTTGTCACCTTTTGGTCACTTCGGTACCACCGAGATTCACACATCGGTGTCACCGAGTTGGTCACTTTAGGTGTAACGGTTGGATTTTTGGAGATGCCTATATATACCCCTTCACCACCACCTACTCGAAAGTGAAGCACTCAGAACTATTCCATACTTGCCCCATCATATTTTTTGAGAGAGAGCCACCTACTCATGTGTTGAGATCATGCCATTCCATTCCAACCATATGAATCTTGATCTCTAGCCTCCCCAAGTTGCTTTCCACCAATCCCATCTCTTCCACCAAGCCAAATCTGTGAGAGAGTGATTGTGTGTTGAGGAGTCTATCATCTTGAAGCACAAGAGCAAGGAGTTCATCGTCATTACCGAGCCTATTACCTTCTGGAGGGTGGTGCCTCCTAGATTGGTTAGGTGTCGCTTGGGAGCCTCCTACTTCGTGTTGTGGAGTTGAACCAAGAAGTTTGAAAGGGCAAGGAGATCGCCTACTTCGTGAAGATCTACCCATAGTGAGGCTAGTCTTTCGTGGACGGAAGCCGTTATGGAATAGTCAAGGTTGCTACTTCGTGGACCCTTATGGGTGGAGCCCTCCGTGGACTCTCGCGACCGTTACCCTCTGTGGGTTGAAGACTCCATAAACGTGGACGTACGATAGCACCACCTATCGGAACCACGGGAAAAATCTTTGCGTCTCCAATTGTGTTTGATCCTCCTATCTCAACTCTTTACTTCATGTGCAATGTCTTTACTTTCCGCTGCCATACTTGTTGACATGCATGTGTAGGGTGTGCTAGACTTGCTATGATTGTTAAAATCTGCCAACCAATTAACTTGGGAAAAGGTTAGGTTTTAAATTCCTGCTAGTAGTCTATTCACCCCCCTCTAGACACTCTTCTAGTGATCCCACAATTGGTATCAGAGCATTGGTCTCCATTGCTTCGGTTTCATCACCGTGGAGGAAGATGGATGTGTCTAGTATAGGGAGTTTGAGTTGTAGAGTGCCCATTCTTGATGGAGAGTACTATAGTCAATGGAAAACTTTGATGCTTGATCTGTTTAATGAGTTTCAATTGAGCAAATATGTTAAGAGCCCCTATGTACCTCCCATTGATCCTTTACATCCCACACACGAAGAGGAAATTGATATGCTATGCAATCTTAGAACTGTTAATTTCATCGTTAGAGCATTGCCTAGAAATGTGCTTAATCAAATGAAGAATTTTGAATGTGCTTATACTTTGTGGAATGACTTGGAGAAACGATATCCAAGTTATTCATTGAGTAATCTTGATGAAATTCTTCATAAAACTATTGCCTTTCACAAAATGACGCCTAGTGATCCCAAGTTTGATGACTATCTATTTGAGCTTAGAGACCTCATGCGTGCTAAAGGAGATGTCATACCCATTAGCAACATCATTGTAGAAGCCATTCGAATTCACAATCTTGAACATTGTCATGATCACAATCCTAACGAATCTCTTGTTCTTTGTGATGAGGATTTCTCACTTGATGATGACAATGTGGAACATGGCTACTATGATGAAGATGAGTTGTTCGACATCGAGTATGAGAAGATCATCAAGAATCTAAGTCTCATGGCAAACTTCAAGGATTAAATATTCGGAGGAAAAGAGTGGATTCTCGATAGCACATGCACCGATCATATGACCGGAGATAGAGAAATGTTTGAAGAGATCACACCAAACCATGGACCGCGAAGGTACGTAACGTTTGGAGACAACTCCAAGGGTAAGGTACTTGGTATTGGTAAGGTGGCCATATCCCATGATAGCTCTATTCAAAATGTTATGCTTGTTGAATCTCTTGGCTACAATCTTCTTTCCGTATCTAGACTTGCCGACTTTGGTTTTAATGTGCTATTCACGAAAATAGATTGCCAAGTGTTTCGTCAAGACAATCATAAAATGGTCTTTACCGGTTTCCAGAGAGGTGATCTATACATTGTCGATTTCACTAAGAGATCCAAACCTCGTACTTGTCTTATTGCGAAATCTTCTAAAGGTTGGCTTTGGCATTGAAGACTAGGACATGTTGGCATGCGTAATCTAGACAAGCTCATCAAAGGTGATCATATACTTGGTGTTAAAGATGTTATCTTCGACAAAGATAGACTTTGTAGTGCTTGTCAAGCTGGAAAGCAAGTAGGTGGAAGTCATCCCGTTAAGAATATCATGACTACAAGGAGACCACTCGAGTTACTTCACATGGATCTTTTTGGTCCCAATGGTTACAAGAGTCTCGGTGGAAATTCCTATGGTCTAGTTATAGTTGATGATTTTTCCAGATTTACGTGGGTATTCTTTCTTGATGATAAGTCGCAGGTACAAAAGATCTTCAAGAATTTCGTTCGCAAAGCGCAAAATCAATTTGAAGTGAAGATCAAGAAGGTTCGGACTGATAACGGATCGGAGTTCAAGAACACGAATGTGGATACCTTTCTTGACGAAGAAGGTGTTTTACATGAGTTCTCGGCTACGTACACGCCTCAACAAAATGGAGATGTTGAGAGGAAGAACCAGACGCTTATTGAGATGGCAAGAATGATGCTTGACGAATACAAGACGCCAGGATTCTACATTTTACTTTGTGAGAAATCACTTTGAGTCCATAGGAAAGCCAATACTATTAAAAGGGGGTAATGTATTGTTGGTGAATAAAATGCTCATACGTGCACAAGTGATAGTCACCAAAAACACCCACAAGCTCTTCCACAAAAGTCTGTCCAAAGTCAAATATCCAAAATTGGTGCAACCAACACTTTCCACTCGGTGCCACTGATTCCCATACTCAGACAGACCTAAGCCAAACCCTAGCCTTTTGGTGCAACCGATTCTGCTTCGGTGCCACCGAGTTCAGCTTGCCAACTTTTTGTTACCCAATTTCACAAAATCGGTCCGACCGAGTTTGTTGAATCGGCGTCACCGAGTTTGGCAATTTGACCGTTGGTTACCTTATCGGTGCAACCGAGATTTATATATCGGTCTCACCGAGATTCAAAAGTTGTCACCTTTTGGTCACTTAGGTACCACCGAGATTCACACATCGGTGTCACCGAGTTGGTCACTTTACGTGTAACGGTTGGATTTTTGGAGATGCCTATATATACCCCTTCACCACCACCTACTCGAAAGTGAAGCACTCAGAACTATTCCATACTTGCCGCATCATATTTTCTGAGAGAGAGCCACCTACTCATGTGTTGAGATCATGCCATTCCATTCCAACCATATGAATCTTGATCTCTAGCCTCCCCAAGTTGCTTTCCACCAATCCCATCTCTTCCACCAAGCCAAATCTGTGAGAGAGTGATTGTGTGTTGAGGAGTCTATCATCTTGAAGCACAAGAGCAAGGAGTTCATCGTCATTACCGAGCCTATTACCTTTTGGAGGGTGGTGCCTCCTAGATTGGTTAGGTGTTGCTTGGGAGTCTCCTACTTCGTGTTGTGGAGTTGAACCAAGAAGTTTGTAAGGGCAAGGAGATCGCCTACTTCGTGAAGATCTACCCATAGTGAGGCTAGTCCTTCGTGGACGGAAGCCGTTACGGAATAGTCAAGGTTGCTACTTCGTGGACCCTTATGGGTGGAGCCCTCCGTGGACTCTCGCGACCGTTACCCTCCGTGGGTTGAAGACTCCATAAACGTGGACGTACGATAGCACCACCTATCGGAACCACGGGAAAAATCTTTGCGTCTCCAATTGTGTTTGATCTTCCTATCTCAACTCTTTACTTCATGTGCAATGTCTTTACTTTCGTTGCCATACTTGTTGACATGCATGTGTAGGGTGTGCTAGACTTGCTATGATTGTTAAAATCTGCCAACCAATTAACTTGGGAAAAGATTAGGTTTTAAATTCCTGCTAGTAGTCTATTCACCCCCCTCTAGACACTCTTCTAGTGATCCCACACTTGTCCATCAGGGTCTTCAACATCTTCCTTCATCACACGTTCTTCTAAAATCCCCTTGAAGGTTTCCTTCATTGCTTCGTTCTACTTCTTGACAACTTGTTGCACCTTGGCATAAATGTGGCACTGAGTTAGGTAGTGGATGGTTCCTTCACACAAGAAACAAGTCACCTGACTAGTTGGGCATTCCTCAGCTGGGAGATTTTCTTCACAATGAGGGCATTCATCCTTGTGTTCTTCCTGGGTGTGTCCTATTTCTCCATAGATCTTGAATTTCACAAGGCTTCTTCATTTTACGACCACATGGCTTCTGGATGAGACGAGATCCTAACAAAGTCTTTTTGAATTCTTCCCAAGTTCTTTCTCCATTCCATCCTTGTATAGCTTGATGCATCCTCCACCAAGTTGCAACGCTTTTTGCAAAGTAATGAATAGCATATTGAACCTCATTCTTTCTTTCAATAACGTTGTTCTTGAAGTGAGTCTCCATGTTCCGAATCCATAGTTTTGCCTCCAACCGAGTCATCGGTCCAGAGGATGCAAGTCCATCTTCAACATCTATTGGGTCCAAGGGTTTTTGGGATGAGATACGAGAGAGAGATAGAGGGACAAACACACAATACAAACAATAGTTTTGAAAATAGGTTTCAGTTATGGCTGTCAAAAAACACACACAAATGGCAGCTCACAAATCATCGTCTCTAACGTGAGTACATAACAGGGGTTTGGTCCTCTAAAAGTCATATAGATATTGGAATGCTTCAGGGTCTTCGTATTCTTTGGGTCTTCAAATTCTTCAATTGGTGTAGCTTCAATTTCCTCTAATGCATGGTGAAATCCTCTTTACTATGAAGTGGCCATCAGTTGTTTCGATATCTTGTCCTTCTCGAACTGGTCTCAATTGATCCTTCGTTTGGTCAAAGGGGAAAGAGTATATTCTAAGTATTTGAGGTAAGACAGAACATTTGATTAAGCTCAGATAAGATGAGAAGTAAAGGATCTTTTGAAAACAAAGTTTTTGAGAAATCTTTTCGAAAGGGCTTTCCAGTTTCTAGGGTCACGTACTACAGTCAACATGTGCTCTGATACCATTACTGTAGCGTCCCGACTCAAAACGAGTCAAGCCTCTGTGTGTCCGTGCCATCCCTGGATCAGTATGCTGGCACACAAAGTACATCAATGTATATATCAAAGTGCAATCACATGTAAATAACGTAAAGTTGATATATACCTCTTAAATCTCAGCGGAAACAGTCACCGGGAGTGGAGTCCCAATAAACACCAACGACAGGTTGAGTGCAGACCGTAACCCTAAATTGCACACTTACTCGTCATAGAAATATTCCTGCAACATGAGACGTTGCAGCCGTGTAGGTCAGTACATTGAATGTATCGGCATGATCGCCATAGAATAAGATGATAAAAACTAATCTATATGCAAAAGGCTTTGTGGCTGTGTGTCTGAGTTTTTGTAGAAAGCTGGTTTTATTTTCCCTACAACAAAGGAGTCAAACGAAAATATCACTACAAAAGTTGGTTGTTAATGCGATGGTTCCACCAACCAATTCTCATATCCCAAAATAATTAATAGACCCACTCATCATAATTTATTAATTGTGTTGAGACTGGCTGATAGTATCATCTCCGGTGCTCAATGTTGTCCATAACCGGGGACACGGCTAATCGATTAGGTTGACACTCGCAGAGGTTTGTACACTTTACCCGCAAGATTCGATCCCTCCCGTTGTGTCCTCGCACTGCCTGGTGTTTGAGAACGAGACGATCGAAACATGGTATTCCAAAGAGATCCTCCGATAGAAAGTCAGTGCCCATCCAATCCTACCGTTCTTCTACATCTCATAGCAATCTGACCTACCAGAGTCACGACTAAGGTCAACCAAGCCAAAGTCCATAATGACTTGCGGTTGCACACGTAAGCTTTTCGGCCTTGAAGTATCCATCCATCTCTTTGGACCTGGGTGGCATTCCGTTGGGATGATCACATGTAGATACCAGGATTCCCGGGCATAACCATGATAGATATCAGGCTGCAGGATGCATGTCCAATCCACCCAGAGGTATATTGAGTCCTTGAAGTCTTGAAGTCTTGATCATCATGTAGGTCTTGAAATAATTAATTAACCTCACAACACTCCTGAATCTCACAACCAAACCCTGTCTACTAAAGCGTAGCAATTGTGAAGTAACGTCCCTTCCTGGGCAATGGTAACAGGGTGTTGGGTTTCTCCTACCTCATGATACTACCACAAGTTCAAGCTCAATATCCTACTGGATTTATGATGGAGAGATTGATGGTAATGCAAATGCAACATAAGTAATGTAAGATGATCAAAGTAAACTTGCCTGCTATTACTTGATGAAGATAGTTGCTCTCACAATCTTGATAATTCTAGTCGTCACACTCCGAGAAATCTATCGTAAGAAATAACATTCAATAAATTTCCAATTAACATCCATCCCCAAAAAAAGAAGAACCAAAAGAACGTAAGAACAAAACATGTCTTGGTGTGGAAATAACAACATGCTAAGATTTAATAAGAAGAAGATAGGTTCTTATGGGGTTGTAAAGTGAAAGGTGAAGGAATCAACTCAAGAGTTAATGGATGATGAACTATTACTATATAAGCTTAGGTTGGAGATACTATGAAAAACAATCCAAAGTATGGGGAGAACAACATGAATGTTGTTTGACTAATAGCATATCGCATAAGAATTCATTTGCAAAAAGAATTAATTGCAATGGAGCACTACAACAGAAGTTATAGCGAATTGGAGTATGAATTGAATTTGAATTGATAAAGGTCAAAAGAGTTTGAATTGAAGCATGGTGGTTATGAACAGAAAGTACATAACACAAGTGTTTAGGTGAAAAACGAATCAATTGAAAAGGTGCTACGGTTTCCAAGATATGATCAAATGAAGGTTCGAATTCAAATTTGAATCGCTCAAATTTGAAAGGTTCAAACGTTGAAACTAATGGTGTTACTAGATATGGGAGGTCAATATGAACATGTAGAAAAAGAATTACTAGATTTGGAATAACAGATCAAAAGATATAAGCAATTCAATATGACATTGAATCAGCTTAGAACGGTGTGTGAATACTTTTGGGGACTAATAAAGAAATCTGAGTATGATCAAAATTATATGTTGAAAAGATAACACTAATGGTACGAATGGAAAGATTACTTCGATACGAATCCGACGCAATTGGATTCGTCGGAAACGGAGCTACGGATAAAAAGATATGATCAAAAGAATTTTGAATATGAATGTAAATAAATTTCGAAATTTGAAAGTTTCAAAAAGTTGGTGTGATAGGTTCACTATATAGGTGGGATCAAGACGAAACTCTAGGCGTTGGTTTCATCTATTTCGGATAAACGAGTAAAAAGTTATGGCCATTTGAAAAAATCAGGGACAAGCTGTTTTACGGAAGAAAAGGTGCCATGTCTAAAAGAATACTAGGACTAATGTGTAAATACGGAGACTAATTAATAATCTAATTACTCTACCGTATACTAGTCTAAAAATACTAGTCTAGGAATAATAAACTACGTGAGTATTAAACAAAATACGAAGAGAATACCTTTAGAATGCAGAGAAGAGATAATTCCAAAGAGGAGACGACTTCCAAAAACCCCGTCGGAAAGAAGACAATATTTTTTTAGTTAATAAACCTAGTCAAACCAAAGTATTGATTTAACCTGAAGTGAATGATTTTTGAATGCACCTATGCATCTATATTTATAGATAGAAAGGAGGCTAGAAGGTTTAACAATAGACGAGGTGGGACTAAACATATACGAAAAGAGGAGAAAAGATAAAAGAGGAGCCGCATGGGCCATATACGCCTTCGGTCGGCTGCGTGCATGTGGAGCTCGCTGGCTGGGCCGGTTGGCCGGGCCAGCGAATTTTTTTTGAAAAGAAAAACAACGAAGAGCAAGAACAAATAAAATAAAGTAAATATTTTGTATAGGCATATTATATATCAAAATTTTCAGAATAAAATTTCTTACAACATGAATATATTTTCAAGGCCAAATAAAATACTTTAAAAAACTATTTTTTGGAAATAACTCCAAAATGAAAAGGAATTTGAATTTAAAATAAATTGCAAATATTTTCTATTTTAAAATTTGAATCAAAACATGGTCTCTAATTTTGGAGTGTCATTTTCCTCCTCTCATTTTATTTATTTGTCAGAGGGTTTTGAAAGGATTCAAAACTCAAAATTGAATAGGGATTCAAAATGGAAAATTTTGGGAAAGTCCTTTTATTCCCTCTCATTCAATTTTCAAAAAGTTTAAAATTCCCACAATTTAACATCAATCACACAACATACAAGCAAACAATTCTAATTATTTATTTAATACAACATTTCAAAATTTAGAATTTTGGGATGTTACAAAGCACCGCAGAACTCTGCACTATGAAATTACATATGCTTTATGCTTGATGAATCAAATCAAAATCTAGACAATGTGTGAGTATAATATACTATATCACTAAACTCCATAGGATTGGAGGCCTCACAATCAATTGACGTCTCGAATTGGAATTTGATCACCTGATTTTGACCGGGTCAACAATTTCACAAGTAGCTCTCTCAGTCAATTTTTTAATACACTATGCTCACTATTTTGAAGCTCTTACATTCAATTAAGGTATACAATTTTAATGACTTGATCTTGACTCGGCCAAACCTTGGTTGTGGCAATGAAATCTTTAACTTCGTTAAGCTCCCTAATTTTAAAACCCCTCATTCAAACGATGTATTCAATTTGGATTGGATACACGATTTAATTTGGTCGTCGACCTGGGCTTTGTGGTGGGATCTCTCGATGAATGGGTCCCTTGATAAGTGTCCGAGTGGTGTGGGTCTTCATTTGCAAAAAAGAAGTGTTGCCCTAATTTTAAAACCCCTCCCTCACATGAGCTAGGCTAAATTTGTTCTAGTAGACAATCAAGAAATCGTCGTACTAAGGCACCATGGAAACATCACACCAAAACAACAACCGCCTCGATGAACAGAAGTATATATCAAAACGATCCAACTTATAGACACACGAACAAAGACTGAATCCAAACAGATCCATAGAAGAACATCATCGGCCGAATCCCACAAGATCCACCGGTGACACAACTTCACACACCTTCTGATGACAACAGATGCATCACCGAAACAAGAGTTTGGCGAGGATAATCTTGTTCCATTTTAAGGGAGCCGTCACAACCTCGTTTTCCTGAGCAGGACACAAATCCTAAACAGATTACAAAAACACCTAAAATAGAACAACATCCCTCTGACTGGCAGCACCTCGGCTTCCTGAGTATAGGGCTAGTTTGTTCTTGTGCAGTGTCATTAATTATACGGCCAGTTATACGACTAGTTCATTCTTGAAACCAGTCGACACAACATTCAAAAAAAACAAGAGCTGCTCACCTTGGTGGCTCACGGCCAGGACGAGGGGAGGGGGAACGGTGGTGGGGCGCCGTCCACCGGAGTGGGTCGCCGGAGGAGCCGGACCGGGCCAGGAGCTCGCGGGGAAGGAGGGGTCGAGCCCGCGGGGAGAGAGGGGCGTCGGGCTTGGGCAGCGGCACGAGGGGAGGGGTGAGGGGGTCGCGTGAGGGGAGGGGGAGCGGGGCGTGGGAGGGCAAGGGGAGGTGGAGCCGGGGACAGGCGGCGGCAGCGATAGAGGCGGCGGTGGGTGGCGGCGGCTTGGATCGGGCGGCGGCGCGAGGGGAGGGCGAGGGGGTCACGCAGAGGTAGGGGGAGCGGGTCGCGCGAGGGCAGGGGAAGGTGGAGGCGAGGACGGGCGTCGGGCGGCGGTGAAGGCGGGGACGGGCGACGGCGGCGGCGGTGGGGCAGATTAGTTGGCTGCGGGGGGGGGGGGGGGGCAGTGGAGGAAATGGATAGAGTTACGGGGGGCGCGCGACGAACGGTTATTTCTTTTTTTTTGAAAACAACTTTGCCGTCTGCTTTGCCTTTGACGTCTGCTTTCTTTGCTCTTTGCCGTCTCCTAGCCGACGACAAAGAATGAACTGACGGTATATGGAACGTCCATTTGACCTACCCAGCGCCACGCTCCTGTGGGGCCCAGGTCCGCTCTTTGCCATCTGCTATTCGTCCATTTGCCGTCCGCCTGCCTTTGCCGTCTGCCTTTTGGGCTCTTTGCCGTCTGCTAGCCGACGGTAAATAACAGACTGACGGCAAAACCCATGTTTGCCATGAGGCCATTCTTTGTCGTCTGCTTTTTGGAAACAGACGGCACACACCATCTTTGCTGTCCGCTAGCAGACAACAAAGAATGGACTAATGGCAAATTCTTTGATTCCAGTAGTGAAGGGACTTTGCTACTATCCTTTACCACACTTGTGCCTTAAAGTGGCACCTTGTTCTTCATATAGAGAGTGTCATGTTATGTCACTTTCATATGCTAGTGGGAATTACTTTTTCATTATTGTAACCTTGGCTTGTATATTCCTATGACGGGCTTCCTCAAATGCCCGAGGTATTTATGAGCAAGCAAGTTGGATGCACACCCCACTTAGCTTCAGTTGAGCTTTCATACACTTATAGCTCTTGTGCATCATTAGCATGGCAATCCCTACTCCTTGCATTGACATCTATCGATGGGCATCTTCATATCCCGTTGATATGCGTAGTTGATGCGAGACTATCTTCTCCACTTCTTACCCCTTTGATATCTACCACCATATTCTATTCCACCCTTATGCTATGTCCATGGTTCACGCTCATGTATTGCGTGAACAATAAAAAGTTGATGCACATTGAAAAAGTATGACCCAATTGCCTGACTTGGACACTGTGATGCTTGACATTTGTATTAATGTGGTGAACACGGAGCCATGCCTTGCTAATATGATAAAATGAATGGGGGTAAACATTCTTTTAGGATCGTATACTTTGAAAGATTGATGATTTTGTTGCTAGTGCTTATAAATATTACTATGTTGATGTTTGTTAATTCATCATTTCTCCATGAGCATACATGCAAAAGATTACATATTCGGTAGCATGTCACATCAAAATTCTATTTTTATCATTTACCTACTTGAGGACGAGCAGGATTTAAGCTTGGGGATGTTGATACGTCTCCAATGTATCTATAAGTTTTTATTGTTCCATGCTGACATATTATCATTTTAGGATACTATTTGAGTAATAATTTACCAATTTATATTATTTTTGAGCACTAACCTATTAACCCAGTGCCCAGTGCTAGTTGCTGTTTTTTGCGTGTTTTTTACTTTTCAGGTTTACAGTACCAAATGAAGTCCAATTTCCCCGAAACTTTTTTATGATTTTTTCTGGACCAAAAAAAGACTTGGAAGCTTCGGGAGAAGACCGGAGGCCGCACGAGGGAGCCACAAGCCAAAAGGGTGCGCCCTGATTGCTTGTCCCTCCCTGGTGGCCCTCCTACCCCCGTTCTGTGGCCGATAAATTAACATATATTCCAAAAACCCTAGGGGGAATCCCGAAACACTTTTTCTGCCGCCACAAGTCTCTGTTCTGCCGCGATCTCATCTAGAGCTCCGTTCCAGCACCCTGCCGGAGGGGGCATCGATCACGCAGGGCCTCTTCATCAACCTTGCTGCCCTCATGATGATGTGTGAGTAGTTCACCACAGACCTACGGGTCCATAGTTAGTATCTAGATGGCTATCTCTCTCTCTTGATCTTCAATACAATGATCATCGCATCTTCGCTTTGATCTATCTGATGTAATTCTTTTGTGCGGTGCATTTGTTGGGATCCGATGAATTGTGGGTTTATGTTGAGATTATTCATGAAAAGTATTTGAGTTACCTCTAAATATTATGATTCTTGTATGCATGATCATTATAGCTTTGTAAATCTCTCCAATCTACTGAAATAGTTTGGCCAACTAGATTGATATTTTTTCAGTGAGAGGGGTGCGTTGTAGTGGGTTCAATCTGGGTGATCTATATCCCAGTGACAAAAAGGGACAAGACACGTCTTTGTATCATTGCCACTAAGGAGAAAACAATGGGGTTAGTTCACATTAATTGAATTCTCGTTGTCTACATCATGTCATTGTTCTCCAAGCATTACTCTATTTTACTTAATACTCTAGATGCATGCTGGATAGCGGTCGATGGGTGGAGTAATAGTAATAGGTGCCTGCAGGAGTCGGCCTATTTGCTTATGGACGTGATGCCTATGTATACATGATCATTGCCGTGAATATCACATAACTATGCACTTTTCTATCAATTGCCCAATAGTAATTTGTTTACCCATCGTATGTTGCCTACATGAGAGATGCCGCTAGGGAAAACTATGGACCCCGGGTCTATTCACTTATATATTTACAAATCCGATTTTTCCCTTGCTGCCATTATTTACCTTTTATTTTATTTTTCAATTT
This sequence comes from Elymus sibiricus, assembly GCA_039707655.1. Lineage (NCBI taxonomy): Eukaryota > Viridiplantae > Streptophyta > Magnoliopsida > Poales > Poaceae > Elymus > Elymus sibiricus. The sequence goes on along the minus strand of CM077669.1, from coordinate 181,840,291 downwards.
ACAATTATCTAATATTATCTACACACTTCACTTACTTGCAAATAACAAGATCAAGGGGATTGACAACCCTCTTGCCGCGTTGGGTGCAAGTTGTTTGCTCTTTTGTGTGCAGCCGCTGAAGATGGTTGTGGATTGATATTCCTATTGGTTCGATAATCCTTGGTTTCTTAACTAAGGGAAATACTTATCCGTATTGTGCTGCAATTACCCGTTCCTCTTCATGGAAAACCCAACGCAGATCACAAGTATCAGGGATTGATCCCTAGTATCCACTATGTTCTGAGATTGATGTTCCTATGACTTTGCTATGCCTAATGCTTGTCACTAGGGCCCGAGTGCCATGATTTCAGATATGAACCCATTATGTTTTCACGAATATGAGAGTGTTTTGGCTCCTATCTTGCCAGTTGTATGCACCTATTATGTGTTATGATCGGTAGACCCCAAAGAAACAGAAGTTGGGATCATCTCCGACAATGAGCGTAGTATGAGCAGTTCATGTATTCACATGTGTTAATGCTTTGTTCCGGTTCGCTATTAAAAGGAAGCCTTAATATCCCTTAGTTTCCCTTTGGACCCTGCTGCCATGGGAGGGTAGGACAAAAGATGTCATGCAAGTTCTTATTATAAGCACGTATGACTTTATATGAAATACATGCCTATATTACATTGATGAGTTGGAGCTAGTTTTGTGTCGCCCAAGATTGTGAGTGTTATATGATGAATCTCATCCAACAAAAAAAATCCATCGTTGATCCAAGGCCTATGCTTTCCGCATATTGATCTTTGCTAAGTTACTATTGCTGTTGCTGTTGTTACAATCACTGCAATCTGTTACTTTTATTATTCCTGTTACTATTGCTACAGTACTACAGAACACTTTGATGCAGAAAGAAATTCCACGTGTGGTTGTATTGACAACTCAACTGCTAAGACTCGTAAATATTCTTTGGTTCCTCTTTTGTCGAACCAATAAATTTGGTGAAATACTACCCTCGAAGACTGTTGCGACCCCCTATACTTGTGGGTTATCAAGACTCTTTTTGGGCGCCGTTGCCGAGGAGCATAGCTCTGTTTACCGAGTTCACTTGGGATATAAATTGATCACTATGAAGAATCTGAAAGACGCTAAGACCAAGATCGTACCCTCTAAGACAAGGGGGGGGGGGGGTAAGGAACTACCATCTAGCTCTGCACCTGATTCACCTTCTGTTTTGAGTAAGCTTGCGATATCACCACCTGCTATTAATTCTGATATGTCGCAAGTAATTGATGATGATACTTGTGTTATAAATGGAAATCGGGATGATGCTAGTACTTTGCTTGATAAAACTGTGCCACTAGGTGAATTTCTTGATGAGCAAATTGCTAAATCTAGAGAACTTGAGAATGCTGAAATTGATGAACACTATGATTCACCTATTATGTCTAGATCTCCTACTAGAATTGAAATGTTTGAAGTACCTGATGTTTATGTGATGGATGGGGAGATAGCTAGAGACTTACTTTCTTGTAATGATAGAGATGATCTTAATAAGTTACTGAGTAAACTGAAAGAAAAATCTATGATGGAGAAAATGAAATATGATCCTAAGTTTGTTACTTCTCCTATCAAGGATTATGAATTATCTATTGATCCCGAGTTACTTACTTTGGTAGAATCTGATCCTTTTCATGGTTATGAAACTGAAACTGTTGTGGCACACCTACAAAACTAAATGATATTGCCACCCTATTTTCTCATGAGGAAAAAAAAATCTCTATTACTATATCTTTAAACTTTTTCCTTTCTCATTAAAGGGTGATGCTAAGAAGTGGTTTCATACTCTTGCTCCTTGTTGTGTGCGTAGTCCCCAGGATATGATATATTATTTGTATGAAAATATTTTCCTGCTCATCAGAAACAAGCTGCTTTACAAGAAATATTGAACTTTATGCAATCTAAAGAAGAGAATCTCGCTCAAGCTTGGGGGAGGCTTCTCCAATTACTTAAAGCTTTGCCTGATCATATCTTAAGAAAAATGAAATACTTGATATCTTTTATAATGGACTAACCAATGCTTCTAGGGACTACCTAGATAGTTATGCTAGTTGTGTTTTCAGGGAACGAACTGTTGGACACACTGAAGAACTATTGAATAATATCTTAAAGAATGCCAATGATTTGACACTTCCTGAACCACCTCCGGAACCAATTAAAAAAAGAGAGGTATTCTATTCCTCGGTCAAGAAGATATGCAAGAAGCCAAGAAATCTATGAAAGAAAGGGTATTAAAACTTAAACGTCAAGAATTTACCACCTATTGAAGAAATACTGTCACATCCGAGATTTTCCCCAAATCTAGTATGTTGAAAAATTCGCAAGGACTTAAATTTTTTAGAACAAAACCTCTATTTGCTTGTTTTTCTAGTTGAAATTGCTTGATCGTTTGGTTAGGAGGGTTAAAATCCAGTGCAAATAGTGGAAACCTAGCTAGCCAATAGGTGGAACCCTAAACCATTGAAATATTACTGGGCAATATCATTCAAATAAGTCCCAAGAATATTTAAGCCAAATAAAGGAAATCCCAAAAAGGAGATGGAATGATTTGTTTGAAAATCAAAATTCAAATCAACTTGGGATTATTCAAGAATTGGCTTTGGAATTTATTTTGGCAGGAAATGAAAATCCACAAGTCAAACCAATGATCTAAACCCCTGCTTGTTTTAAAATGGGATTTGAAACAACTTTGATTTTAAAATCGAATTCAAATTTCAATTAAAACATACGAGCAAAAAATATTTACCCCAAAAAATGTTCAAACATTTCTAAATATTCCATTTGGAATTTAGGAACTATCCCGTGTTTAAAGAAAAGTAAAATTCAAAACAAGATTTGAATTAGAAAGAAAACAGAAAAGAGAAAAAGAGAAAAACTGAAACTGAAAAGAAATAAAAACAAAAAACAAAACCCCAGCCCACCTAACCTTCCCCGGCCCAGTAGGCCCAGCTAGCGCGCCTCAGCCACGCGCTCTCTCTCTCCCCTCTCGCTGACGTGCGGGGTCCAGACGTCAGGTTCGTCCCCCACCTCCTGCAATTGCCATGTCGCCCGCAACCACCGGCGAAGTCGCGCACGCTGATGCCTACTACATAACTTTATTCTTGTAGACTCTGTTGGGCCTCCAAGCGCAGAGTTTTGTAGGACAGTATCAATTTTCCCTCAAGAGGATGACCTAAGGTTTATCAATCCGTGTGAGGTGTAGGATGAAGATGGTCTCTCTCAAACAACCCTTCAATCAAATACAAGAAATCTCGTGTGTCCCCAACACACCCAATAAAATGGTAAATTGTATAGGTGCACTAGTTCGACGAAGAGATCATGATACAAGTGCAATATGGATGGTAGATATAGGTTTTTGTAATCTGAAAAATATAAAAACAGCAAGGTAGCAAGTGGAAAACACCGAGCAAAATGGTATATAAATGCTTTGAAACAAGCCTAGGGTTCATACTAGTGCAATCTCCCAACAATGCTAACATAGTTGAATCATATGATCATCCCTCAACATGCAACATAGAATCACTCCAAAGTTCCTATCTAGCGGAGAACAATAAGATGAAATTGGCGTAGGTAGTACAACCACCTCAAAGTTATTCTTTCCGTTCAATCTTTTGAGCTATTCCTATAAGTTTCACAAACAGACCTAGAGTTCGTACTTAAATAACACCAATGATACATATCAATCCACCCTAATCTCACCTAGATACTCCAATGTCACCTCAAGTACCCGTAGCTAAATTATACGACATGCATCAAACAATCTCAGATCTATCATATTCAATCCAACACAAAGAACTTCAAGGAGCACCCCAAAATTTCTATCGGAGAACGTAGGACAAGAACGTGTATCAACCCTTGTCCATAGATTACCCCAATGTCACCTCGTGAATTCGCAAGTTGAGTACCAAAACATACATCAAGTAAATCAATAGAACACCCCATTGTCACCACGAGTATCCACATGCAAGACATATATCAAGTGTTCTCAAATCCAATATTCAATCCAACATAACGAGATCTCCAAGTGAAAGATTCAATTCATCACAACAAGATAACTAGGGAAGCACACCATATGATCCAACTATATTAACAAAGCCCGTGATACATGAAGATCGTGTCATCTCAAGAACACGAGATAGAGATATTGAACACATAGCTACTGGTACATACCCTCAGCCCTGAGGGTGAACTACCCCCTCCTCGTCATGGCCTCCACCGGGATGATGAAGATGGCCACCGGATGATGATTTCCCTCTCCGGCAGGGTACTGGAAAGGCTCCAGATTGGTTTTTCGTCGATACAGAGAGTTGCGGTGGTGGAACGGAGAGTCTCTCTTTATTTCCGGGGTTTCTGGGATTTATAGGATTTTTCAGCATTGGAATCACGCGCAACGGAGACACATGGGCCCCAGCACACATCAAGGCACGGTCTGGGGGGCGCCCTGATGGCTTGTGGCCCACAGGTGGCTCCCCTCCGGTGGTTCTTCGCTCCAATATTGATTGTTTCCTCCAGAAAAAATCATCAAAAAGTTTCAGGCGATTCCAAGAACTTTCATTTTCTGCATATAAACAACACCACAGTAATTCTGCTGAAAACAACGTCAGTCCGGGTTAGTTCTAAATCATATAAAGTAAATCAAAAACATATAAAAGTATTGTAAACATAGGAAAATATGGCATTAATACTTCATAAATTATCGATACGTTGGAGACGTATCACACTCCCGCGCGCTCACTGCCACGCCCAACATCGCGGACCCTGCCCTACTTAAACCCCTCCCCCTGCCGCACACTTTGCCCCAACTCGCCCCTCGCCTCGCTCCCAGGCTGCTTCATCGTCAACCCCCGAGCTCCGCCCTGACCTAGCCCCACTCCGGTCAAATTTCAGCAACACAGAGCCCACCTCAACCTACAACTGCCACCACCCGATACGCTAGTCTCCGGCGAACCTCTTAGACATCCTTGCCGAGCCCACAACAACTTGGAGCAACCGGACCACCGTGGGCCGAAGCTTGTCGCCGCAGACGTCGAAGCTCCGACGAGCCCGATAAGCAGATGACCCCGAGACCGTGTCCATCGTCTTCGTCTCATCATTGCGCACCTGTCATCCCCCCGCCTTGTCTAGAGACGCACCAAAACAGCGCTCACATCCTCACCCGAAGCCCTGTCGCTGTTGTCTAGCCCTGTTCTCTGCCGTCATCCCCGTCCATCGTTGTGGGCACCACTAGGACCACCGTGTCGAGCCGCACCTCACTGACCTCTTCCCCATCATGTGACGACCACGGGAGCACCGGGACCGACGACGTCCAAGCTGCACGCCGCCGCCGTCGCATTTTCCGGTGTCTCTCCGATGAACTAACCATCGCGGTAAGCCGAGATCTAATCCTAGCCGCCCCTTTAGATCGAACGACTCCTGTTAGGTCACTTAAGTGGCCGAAACGTTATCTTCTAAGGATTGATCGTTCGCCCGCAGCACCACGAGCGCACAACCTTCCAACCAGTAGGAAGCTGCCACGTAGCCCCTGTCCATTCGGTAGGAAACAGAGAAAATATAATTAAATTGGAATTTTATAGAAAAGTCCCTGAAATTGAAATGTTAATAACTACTTATATACAAGTCCAAATTAGGTGATTCTTTCTGCAAAATAAACCTTATGACATCTATTCTCACTCTGTCCAAAAATATTTATGTTTGAATAATTTAAAATTCAAATTTAGACAGATTGAATTGAAATTTGAGTAGGACATAAGTTGCAATTGGTAAATCCAAATTAAATAATTCTTTTTGCTAATTGAACCAAAACTAACATACTTTCATCTTAGAACACTTTATTTCAAATTTTAAAATAATTTAAACTATATTTTAAACAGAGTCCAATTAGGACAAAATTCAAATAGAAATTAAACCTAATTAGGTTTAATTTGAATTAAGAAATTGTTTAATAAAACAAATTAAGAAATAAGAATTATTGGAGCGAAGAACCACCGGAGGGGAGCCACTTGTGGGCCACAAGACATCTGGGCGCCCCCAGGCCACGCCCTGATGTGTGCTGGGGCCCACGTGGCTCCGTTGCGCGTGATTCCAATGCTGAAAAATCCTATAAATCCCAAAACCCCCAGAAATAAAGAGAGACTCTCCGTTCCACCGCCGCAACTCTCTGTATCGACGAAAAACCAATCTGCAGCCTTTCCAATACCCTGCCGAAGAGGGAAATCATCATCCGGTGGCCATCTTCATCATCCCGGCGGTGGCCATGATGAGGAGGGAGTAGTTCACCCTCGGGGCTGAGGGTATGTACCAATAGATATGTGTTCAATCTCTCTCTCTCTCTCTCTCTCTCTCTCGTGTTCTTGAGATGTCACGATCTTGATGTATCACGGGCTTTGTTAATATAGTCGGATCATATGATGTTATTCCCTTGCTTCCTTGTTGTGATGAATTGAATCTTTACCTTTGAGATTTTGTTATGTCGGATTGAATATTGGATTTGAGATCACTTGATATATGTCTTGCATGTGGATACCCGTGGTGACAATGGGGTGTTCTATTGATTCACTTGATGTATGTTTTGGTACTCAACTTGCGGATTCCCGGGGTGACATTGGGGTAATCTATGCATAGGGGTTGATACACGTTCTTGTCCTACGTTCTCCGATAGAAATCTTGGGGCGCTCCTTGAAGTTATTTGTGTTCGATTGAATATGATAGATCTGAAATTGTTTGATGCATGTTGCATAATTTACCCACGGATACTTGAGGTGACACTGGAGTATCTAGGTGACATTAGGGCTTATTGATATGTATCATTGGTGTTTTTTTAGTACAAACTCTAGGGCTGTTTGTGACACTTATAGGAATAGCTCAAAAGATTGATCGGAAAGAATAACTTTGAGGTGGTTGTACTACCTACACCAATTTCATCTTATTGTTCTCCGCTAGATAGGAACTTTGGAGTGATTCTTTGTTTCTCGTTGAGGGATGATCATATGATTCAACTATGTTAGCATTGTTGGGAGATTGCACTAGTGAAAGTATGAACCCTAGGCCTTGTTTCCAAGCATTAATATACCGTTTTGCTCGATGTTTACTATTTGCTACCTTGCTGTTTTTATTTTTTCAGATTACAAAAACCTATATCTACCTTCCATATTGCACTTGTATGACCATCTCTTCGCCGAACTAGTGTACCTATACAATTTTCCATTCTATTGGGTGTGTTGGGGACACAAGAGATTTCTTGTATTTGATTGCAGGGTTGTTTGAGAGAGACCATTTTCATCCTACACCTCCCATGGATTGATAAACCTTAGGTCATCCGCTTGAGGGAAAATTGCTACTGTCCTACAAAACTCTGCGCTTGGAGCCCAACAATGTCTACAAGAATAAAGTTGCGTAGTAGACATCACCACACCTCGTCGAACTCTTCCCCATCACCGGTGACCACAACACAAGAATCGACAACGTCCAAGCCGCACGCCACCGCCGACACGTTTTCTGGCTTCTCTCTGACGCCCTAACCACCGCGGTTAGCCCAGATCTAATCCTAGCCGTCCCTTTAGATCCAACGGCACCTGCTAGGTCACTTAAGTGGTCGAAACATTATCTTCTAAGGATCGGCCGTCCGCCCATAGCAACACTAGCGCACAGCCTTCCAGCCAATAGGAAGCTGCCACGTAGCCCCCGCCCGTTCGGTAGGAAACAACAAAAATTGAAGTAAATTGGAATTTTACAGAAAAGTCCCTGAAATTGACATGTTAATAACTAATTATATACAAGCCCAAATTAGGTCATTATTTTTGCAAAATGAACCTTATGAAAGATAACTTCACCATGTGCAAAAATGTTTCATGTTTGAAAATTTTAAAATTCAAATTCAAACAGATTGAATTCAAATTTGAATAGGACATAACTTGCAATTGATAAATCCAAATTAAATAATTATTTTTGCTAATTGAACCAATTGAACATACTTTCATCTTAGAACACTTTAGTTAAAGTTTTAAAATAAATTAAACTATGTTTTAAACAGAGTCCAATTAGGACAAAATTCAAATAGAAACTTAAATGAAACTTTAGTAAATAATTTATGGATTTTTATTTGACTTTAGATAATTCAAATATCATATAAATCTCAATTCAAACCTAAGTTTGAAAGTTTAAATTAAAACCAAAGTTTAATTTGAACTAAACCAAATCAATTAGGTTGTTTAAATCAGATTTAACTTGGTAGTTGTGTTTTATTTAATATTTGACTTTAGGGAAAGGTGAATTCAAATTAAATTAGGTTCAAACCCAAACTAGTTTGAAAACTATTGAAGCCTAGTAAATGTTTTGTGGTCTTACTTGCCTTTTGTTAAACCAAATAAAATGAACCAAATATAATAGATCACAACCAACTCAGTCAGAGTACCCAAGTAGTTGTTTTTATTGTGTATGACTTTAGGATTGGCTGATAACAATGACCTAGATAAAACCAACTTAAATACTCTATGAAAGTTCATATTCCAATTTGATCCTGAGAAACCAAATCAAATTGTAAACTCAATTCAATTGGAATTCAAATAGGTTGAACCCTAACTCAACTCAAATTGAATTGCAAACCCTTTCAAATAAAACCAAGTAAGTTGAAGCTTAGTTCAAACCTTAGTGACGAAAGCTAGACCAAGTTATTATTTTCAGACCTTAGTGTTGATACGTCTCCGTCGTATCAATAATTTCTGATTGTTTCATGCCAATATTCTACAACTTTCATATACTTTTGGCAACATTTTATATTATTTTTTGGGACTAACTTACTTATCCAGTGCCCATTGCCAGCTCCTATTTTTTGTGTCGCAGAAAATCCATATCAAACAAAGTTCGAACCCGATAAAAATTTACAGAGATTTTTCTTGGAATATATGTAAATTTTTGGAAGAAGAATCAATGAAACATGATTGCTCGAGGGCCCCACAAGCCAACAGGGCGCGACTAGGGGGTGGCCGCACCCTGTTAGCTTCTAGCCACCCCTTAAGTCGGTTAGAGCCCTTCAAAATTTCAGCCCAATCGGAGTTACGAATCTCCGGATATTTAAGAAATGGTGAAGGGGCCAAAAAAACAATCGCAAAAATAGGAGAGAAACAGAGAGAGAGAGATCCAATCTCGGAGGGGCTGCTACCCTTCGGGAGCCATGGCGGTCATGGACCAGAGAGGAAACTTTCCTCCCGTCTAGGGGAGACCAAGGAAGAAGAAGGAGAGGGGCTCTCTCCCCCTCTCTCCCGGTGGCGCCGGGGCAACCATCGCGACGGCGATCTACACCAACAGCTTCGCCCCGTCACCACCAACTCTGCCCCCCTCTATGCAGCGGTGTAAAACCTCTCTTCCCCGATGTAATATCTACTTAAACGTGGTGCTTAATGCTATATATTTTACCCAATGATGTGTGACTATCCTATGATGTTTGAGTAGATTTATTTTGTCCTATGGGTTGATTGATGCTCATGATTGGTTTGAGTTGTATGTTTTATTTTGGTGCTGTCTGTGGGATCCAAAGTATGTCTAGAGGGAGGGGGGTGATTAGACTACTTGACCAAATAAAAATCTATCATTTTCCCAGTTTTAGTTGCAGGCAGATTTTAGCAATTCGCACAAGTCAAGTTCACCCTACACATGCATGTCTACGAGTATTGCAGCGGAAAGTAAGGACAAGCATATGTAAAAAGATAAGGGTAGGAAGATCAAACGCAATTTGAAGACATGAAGATTTTTCCCGTGGTTCCGACAGGTGGTGCTATCGTACGTCCACGTTTATGGAGTCTTCAACCCACGGAGGGTAGCGGTCGCGAGAGTCCACGGAGGGCTCCACCCAAAAGGGTCCACGAAGTAGCAACCTTGACTATTCCATAACGGCTTCCGTCCACGAAGGACTAGCCTCACTATGGGTAGATCTTCATGAAGTAGGCGATCTCCTTGCCCGTACAAACTTCTTGGTTCAACTCCACAACACGAAGTAGCAGGCTCCCAAGCGACCCCTAACCAATCTAGGAGGCACCACCCTCCAAAAGGTAATAGGCTCGATAGTAATGATGAACTCCTTGCTCTTGTGTTTCAAATGATAGTCTCCTCAACACTCAATCACTCTCTCAAGGATTTGGCTTGGGTAGAAGAGATTGATTGGATGAAAAGCAACTTGGGGAGGCTAGAAATCAAGATCCATATGGTTGGAGTGGATGATCTTTACTTCAACACAAGGGTAGGTGGTTCTCTCTCAGAAAATTGGATAAGGCAAGTGGGTATGTGTTCTGAGTGCTATTCTTGTGAGTAGTATGTGGTGGAGGGGTATATATAGGCATCTCCAAAAATCCAACCGTTACAACATTATTGCCCAACTCGGTGAAACCGAAGTGAAACTCGGTGGCACCGACTTGTTCAAAATTTGATAACTTTAGGCTTTTCTATGAGACGATATAGAATACTAGGTGGTACCGATATGGGTGACCTAGGCAGTTACCAAATCTCGGTGAGACCGATTTCTCAAACTCAGTGGGACCGATTTAGAGAAATGGGTTAACAGAGAGTTGGCCCAACTTCTCGGTGAGACCGATTTGCAAAACTCGGTGGGACCGAATCAAGGAAAGGGCTAACCAGGAAGTTGGTCACTAGTTTCGGTGGCACCGACAGGAAATGTTAGTAGTACCGAGTAGAGGGTCTTGGCTTGGGTTTGTGTCTGGGTTTGAGACTCGGTGTAGCCGATATGGAAAGTTGGTGACACCGATTTTGAGAGTTAGGCTCTATGACAGAATATTTGTGGGAGAGCTTGTGGGTGTTTTTGGTGACTAATACTTGATCACTTGAGCATTTCATTCACCATCATTACCTCACCCCCTTTTGATAGTATTGGCTTTCCTATGGACTCAAAGTGATTTGTCACAAAGTAAAATGTAGAGTCTTCATGCTTGTAGATTAGCAAATCCTATTCCTTGCATCTTGGGGTTTCCGCACAATCCTTTGCCAATCAAACATTGAACTTTTTCCTGAAATATACTTAGTGGAAACATTAGTCCAATGAAATATATGTTGTTACTAATTACCAAAACCACCTAGGGAGAAGTTGTGCTTTCAATCTCCCCCTTTTTGGTAATTGATGACAACATACAGATTAAAGCTTTGATGAGAGATATAATCAATGAATAGCATCGTTGCTTTGAGAGGTATGTGATAAGCAAGAGCTCCCCCTAAATTTGTGCATTATTTTAAATTTGCGTTTGAATGCAAATGCACAATCGATTAGGATCATGGGTCACTCTTTCATGTCACTTACAACTTGGTGGTGCGCTAAAATTAATAAGAGTGAATAACAAGCACAACACACCAAACATTAAGTGAATGATTGTCAAGATATATCTCAAAGATAGTAGAGTTGTAGCATCACATGAGAGTATATGACCAAACACCAACATAAGTTTGCAACACCAAACGATAAACCAAATGTTTTTGAAAAACAGAGAGGGATAAAAAACAACACTATCTCTCTCTCTCGAAGCCCTATGATCTATGACCTCTCCCCCTTTGGCAACAAGTTACCAAAAATTTCAAAGCCATAGAGCTACTCGTTGCTCTGGGCATGGTCTCCGGTGGCTGTCAATGGAGTCGAGAGAAGAGCATCCGCGAAGTCTTCAGCTGAAGTCCTCTGAGGTGGTGGAGTAGACACTGGAACTGATGGAACTGATGAAGCTGTAGCAGGTGCTGAAGAAGATGGCCTCATCTCAGGAGCAAACACTGTAGGAGTTCTGGCTTGAGTCTTGAACTAAGTGCTGGTCCGGAGAGGTGGACTGTCATCATCATCAGAATCTGTGGAGTGGGGAATGGCAGCTTCATCCACTTCCTTCTTAAGTTCATTCACAGTCTTAGTCAGCCCATCCACTTTGTTGTTTAGCGTGGAAAACTTGTTCTCCACAATCCTCACAAGACTATCTTGATTGAGTTGAATGGTCTTGATGTCCTTCTGCATACTCTGAATGGTGCTGATAAGAAGATCCATTTGCTCATTCCTTGTTCTAGGAGCCTAAGCACTGGTGGCTCTAGCAGCTTTAGCCTCTGCCTGTGCAGTAGATGAAGTGCGATGACTAGGGTCCATCACCACAACATTATCCTATAACTCTGGTTGGAGTGGCAAATGGGGACGATCAAGTGCATACACATTCTTCTCTAACTTGGAGTTAATGAGCATCTGAATGTATGGTGCATATCCACATGATCTCTTCTGGTCTGCAGCTGTCCTCCTCACTGTCTCTACAATCAAGTCCATCACTCTCTATCCTGGTGTGGGAGTCTATGTGATGCAGCATGTTGATGGAGTACCCCCTTATCATCTTATCATCTCCAGATTTGGGCATCAAGGTATGCCTCCAAATGGTGTTAATGGTGGGTAGTCCTGCTTGCAGGAAATAGACAGACCCAAGCTTATGTGAGTGCACATGTGAAGCAGGGATTTCCTTGTACATATTTGCCATGGAGTTGTGGTTCATCTTGGATTCAGAGTAGACATCCAAATCTCCCTCCTGTACCTGTGGAGCTCCTAAGATGGTAGCCCACTCAACAACTGCTGATTGGTACCTCTGTCCTTCTGTCATCCAAACAATCCTGCCATCCGATAAAAGTGTGTAGTGGAATAAAACTGCATGATCATCTCATCATTCCATGCTGAAAATTCTCTGCCAACAAAGTTTGCAAGATCAATGCACTGGAAGTTGTCTCTGACACTGGGAAAGAAATCTTCATTGTCCTTGATGTAATCCCAGTCGACATATCTCATGTCACTGACAGTTGGGCTCTTGTCCAATAGGACAGTCTCATAAAAGTCCTGATGTTCCTTGGTGTGAAATCTGGCATCCACAGCAGTCCTTCTCCTGGAGGCATAGGGATCAGCAGCTCTCCATGTCCTCAGACCTGAATCTTTCCTCTTCTTCATATCTTCTGAAACTAGGTGATCATCATTATGAATGGGCAAGTGGGGCCTCAACTTCCTCAAAACAGATATGTCCTCCTCTTCTTCTTCTATCATAGTGGACTTCTTGTTCTTAGCAGCACTAGGAATGTCTCTTGTAGACTTCTTTGACTTGGAGGCTGCAGCAGTCTTCTTGGGAGCAGACTTGGTGTTCTTTGCTGGAATATCCTTGGGCATAGCATCTGCCATCAATTTCTTCTTCTTAGCTAGAGGGGCTTTGGCAGCTGGTTCCTCCTCTTCATCTTCTTCATCTAAGTACTCCGGAGTAGAAGGGAGAGCTGTAGCTTTGACATATCTTGTCCTTTCCCTCTTTTTCTCTCCTGCCTTCTTGGACTTAGGACTCTTTGCTTGCTCAACAGATATAGATGTGTTACCCTTGGCACTTTCAGGTGCTCTCCTAGCATCAGTGCTAGCATATTCCTTTCTAACAGCTCTCTTTGCAGAAGTAGCCTCTACAGTTGTGCTCTTGGCAGCTTTGTCTTTCTGCTTCTTGGCTAAAATTTCTTCTGGCACAAAATCAGCATCTTCCTCATCTGAGTTCAACTTCTTCCTTGCCCTGGTGGCAGCCTTGGGCATGTCAGGTGAACTAGGCACACCATCATATGAAGATGAACTTCCTTCAGGGCTTGTGCCTAAATTTATGTCCACATCTCCTTCTCTGAAGTTGTTCTGACTGTCATCTGAACCAGACATGCCGACCCTGTGAATAGAGTATAGAAGAGCAGAAAGGTTGAGCATCACAAAATACTGGAGTTTTTATCAAAATTTGAACTCAAATTCTTAGTTCTGAATTTTAGCTAAGTGGTTTCGGTACCATCGAGTTAGAAAAATTGGAGCCACCGAGACAGACACTCTCCTGTTACAGGAACTTGGCAGCCCTTTTCGGTGAGACCGAAAAGTGGCACCGGTTCCACAGAGAGCGTTCTCGGTTGCCCTAATTTGCATATCGGTAAGACCGATATTTTCAACGCGGTGTCACCGAGACACACATGGCGGAAACTCGACCCTAATTTTTTTCGTTCTTCTACTCTAATGGAGGCTTTTCGAGGATGGATCAATCTCATATTGTGGCTTATAGATAAAACTACCCTAATGCGCTAGAATCGGATAGGGGAGCGCAATGGGGATCAAATTCTCACCCTAACTCGGTGAAGAGTCTGCTACGAAGAAGACGGCGGTGAAGATTCCGTCAACGGCGAGGATCCCAACGGCGGGGGCACACGAGGAGTCAAAGGGCGACGACCAGGGGTCCAGGTGCGGCAACTTAATGTTGGAGGCATGGAAATTTTGAAGATTGATTTCAAAAGTCGGGTCCGCCAGGTTATATACCCTTGGCTGTCGGTGACACCGGTTCAAAATTATCGGTACCACCGAGTTCCTCAACTGTTGGTTGACAGGGAAACTCGGTGAAGCCGAGAAGATGGAATCGGTGTTACCGAATTGAAAAACCAGATCAACCCTAGGCATCGGTGAGACCGAGATATTTGTGTTGGTTCCACCGAGATGCACTTGGGAGGTTTTGGTGGTTAGTCCTTGTCGATACAGAACTCTGAGTGCTCTTCACACAGAGAGATCGAGAAGTACTTGTTCAAGTTTTGTGATGCAGCAAGAATAAAATATGAGACGAGAAAGCATAGATAGCTAGAGAGGGGTCCTAGGCATTCTTGTCCATCTAATTGGCAAAAGAGAAAACAAAGTCCAAATAGCAACAATTGGATGTCCTCGAATGATAAAAGATATGCAAACCTACATGCTCACACAATAAGATGTCAAATGGAATCATGGCAAACATGCACAATCATTCTAGCATCTATCAAGCACTTGGGTGATGACATAGTCATCTATATATGAGTATATTGACTTAGGAGCCAAGTAAGAATACTTGATCATAGGTCATACTCATCGTTTAAGTACAAGTGGGGTTACCACTTTTACATAAAGCATTTAATGTTGTCACATTCTTAAGAGATGCTTTTACTCAAGTCTTAGAGTAAAGCTCCCCCTTGATGTGACATCCCCCCTAAGAGGGATAAAGTAACCTCGGGTTTTGTTGTAGAAGACTTCATGTGGGTGATGTAGTGGTGGATGCTCATAGTTGATGAAGTTCATCTTTAGTTGGGAGCAATCCTCATTGTTTCTTACTCTTCTCACCTACATGGGTTAGTCCCAAACAAGAGATACATGCAAGGATATCTATGGACATAGAGTGAAATGTATACATGATGATGTCCATGGATTCTTTCATTACCTTGTCTCTTGCTTACCTTTGAGGGAATGTGTGACTCCTTGAACTATTGCATAGAGTTGGAGTTGATTGCAAATAGCTCTTGCCAATAGTGAATAAGAGTGAATTTCATTGGCAGAGTCACCCCTCAAGAACTTATCTAGTTCTTCTTCTTGGGGACCCACATCAAGTTGATGGGGATCCTTGGTGTTGTAGTAGTGTTAGTTGAAGTAGAACTTGGAGTAGCCTTGGGAACCCACTTCACCATGGATAGGGACTCATCTTCAAGTGTGTCAATGTCATCATAAAGCTTGCCCTTGCCCTTGTGGTCTTGTGGAGGAAGGTCATCTTGAGAGCTTGTTCCCTTGGGAGGAGTAGGTTCATACTTCTCCCTTTGAGGAACAAACTTAGGCGTTGAAGTAGACCGGTGTGCCAATGCCATTCGACTCCATTTGCGTTGAAGTAGCCAATGCCATGGTTCTTCCGGTATCCTCCATGCTTGCATACAATCTCTTCGAATTGCTTACATCCGGCAAGACTTTTGTAGACACCTTTCTCTATAATTCCTTTCAATAAATTGTTTTCTTGCTCAAGTGTAACTTGGCTAAGAGAATCGTTAGTGGAATCAATAGATCTACTAGAAACAACATCATTTGATTTGTCATTAGATTTGTTGTTACTAGATGAAGAACCTTTCTTGCCTTTGTTACTAGATTGCTTAGTCTTAACTTGTGGAATAAATGTAGACAAGAGTAGTCGTTTGGCTAGATAAGAAGACGTCTTCTTTCGGAGATCATCATTGATTGCTTTAAGAAACTCATGTTCTTGCTCTAAATTGAGCTTCTCGAAGCGTAGCTTCTCATGAGTTCTTACAAGCTCTCTATGATCTTCTAAAGTAGATTCATGAGCTAACTTAAGAGTGTTTAATTCTTTAGTTAGTCGTTCTATTTCCTTCTTATCATCATCACACGACTTATTTTGACTAGCATGATCATTGTCTAGCTCATTTTGACTAATATCACTAGTTTTATCAAATAGCAAGTCATCATCTCCAAGTAAGTCATCCTCATCACTATTGAAGTCAATGTATTCGGGGTGTGATACCTTGGGGCCTTTAGCCATGAAGCAACTTCCACTCCCTTCATTTGGTGAATCAAATATCTCGTAGGAGTTGGAGGTCACGAGTGCAACTCCGGCAACACCTTCATCTTGACTATAGTCGGAGTTGGAGTGATAGCTTCTCTCGGATTGGTTGACGGATTTGGAGCCGGAAACCCATTCACCGACATGAACTTGATGTCTTCTTCTTGTGTAGCTCTTGGTGTACTTGTCCTTCTTCTCCGAGTCCCTACTTCTCCTTGAGGGTCTTCGTTCATAACGATCATCTCTACTCCTTCTCTCTCTTCGAGGTGACTCATTGATGACCCACAAGTATAGGGGATCAATCATAGTCCTTTCGATAAGTAAGAGTGTCGACCCCAACGAGGAGCAGAAGGAAATGACAAGCGGTTTTCAGCAAGGTAATTTCTGCAAGCACTGAAATTGTAGGTAACACATAGTTTGATAGCAAGATAATTGGTAACGAGCAAGTAAAGGTAATGGTAAATAAAGTGCAGCAAGGTAGACCAATCCTTTCGTGGCAAAGGACAGGCCAGAACAGTCTCTAGTAATAGGCAAAGTGTTCTTGAGGGTACACGGGAATTTCATCTAGTCACTTTTGTCATGTTGGTTTGATTTGTGTTCGCTACTTTGATAATTTGATATGTGGGTAGACCGGTGTGCTGTTCTTACTTGAACAACCTCCCACTTATGATTAACCCCCTCGCAAGCATCCGCAAGTACGAGAAAAGTATTAAGATATAATCTGACCATAGCATTAAACGTTTGGATCCAAATCAGCCCCTTACGAAGTAGCGCATAAACTAGGGTTTAAGCTTCTGTCACTCTAGCAACCCATCATCTAATAACTACTCCACAATGCATTCCCTTAGGCCCAAGGATGGTGAAGTGTCATGTAGTCGACGTTCACATGACACCACTAAGGGAATCACAACATACATATCATAAAAATATCGAACACATATCAAGTTCACATGATTACTTGCAACATGACTTCTCCCGTGACCTCAAGAACAAAGGTAACTACTCACAAATAATATTCATGCTCAAGATCAGAGGGGTATTGAATAGCATAATGGATCTGAACATATAATCTTCCACCAAATAAACCATATAGTAATCAACTACAAGATGTAATCAACACTACTAGTCACCCATAGGTACCAATCTGAGGTTCCGGTACAAAGATTGAATACAAGAGATGAACTAGGGTTTTAAGAGGAGATGGTGCTGTTGAAGATGTTGATGAATATTGGCCTCCCAAAGATGAGAGGGTGTTGGTGATGACGATGGCTTCGATTTCCCCCTCCGGGAAGGAAGTTCCCCCGGTGGAATCGCTCCGCCGGAGGGCAAAAGTGCTCCTGCCCAAGTTGCGCCTCGAGACAGTGGCGTTCTGTCCCGAAAGTCCTCTCCTTATTTTTTCTAGGTCAAAAGACCTTATATACCAGAAGATGGGCACCGGAGGTGGGCCGAGGAGGTCACAACCCACCAGGGCGCGCCTGGGGGGGGGGGGGGGGAGGGGGCTGGCGCACCCTGGTGTCTTGTGCCCACCAGGGTGGCCCACTCCGGTAGTTATTTGCTCCAGTATTTTTAATATAATCCAAAAATATTCTCCATAAAGTTTCATATTGTTTGGAGATGTGTAGAATAAGTATCTCTGATGTGCTTTTTCAGGTCCAGAATTCCAGCTGCCGGTATTCTCCCTCTTTGTGTAAACCTTGCATATTATGAGAGAAAAGGCATTAGAATCACTCCCTAAAGCATTATTATTCAACAAAACATTATAAATAATAGTAGGAAATCATGATGCAAAATGGACGTATCACTCATCTCTTGAGCTCTTTCTTCTAGGTGACTCCTCTCTTCTCTTGTGGGGGGCCGTGCACTCATTGGAGTAGTGTCCGGGCCTTCCACAATTGTAATAATTCCGGTCACGACTAGATGAACGCTTCTCTTCATATCTTGAGTTGGACTTCCTCTCTTTGCCTCTACTCTTGTAGAACTTGTTGAATTTCTTGACCATGAGGCTTATCTCTTCATTGGTAACAAGTTTGTCGCTTGATGTAGCGGAAGCATCACTTGAGGCTTTGTAAGCACCGCTTGACTTGTTGTGAAGTTCTTCCTTGTCTTTAAGTGACATCTATTGAGCAACAATCCTTCCAGTCACTTCCGTAGGCTTGAGATCTTTGTAGTTTGGCATCATTTGGATCAATGTGCACACGGTGTCATACTTTCCACCCAAGGCTCTAAGGATCTTCTTGATGATGAATTTGTCGGTCATTTCTTCGCTTCCTAAGCCGACAATCTCATTTGTGATGAGAGCAAGCCTAGAGTACATTTCCGCAACTCCTTCACCATCCTTCATCTTGAATTTGTCAAGTTGACTTTGAAGCACATCCAACTTAGATTCCCTGACGGATTTAGTACCTTCGTGCATATCAACCAAAGTATCCCAAATTTCCTTTGCATTCTCAAGACGGCTAATTTTGTTGAATTCTTCGGGGCATAGGCAGTTGAATATAATGTCACATGCTTGTGCTTTGTATTGTAACATCTTCAATTCTTCTGTGGTCGCTTCACGATCCGGTTCCTTTCCATCACCAAAGAAATCACCTTGCAAGCCAACACGAACAACAGCCCATACGACGGGGTTATGACCAAGAATATGCATTTTCATCTTATGCTTCCAACTAGCAAAATTTGTACCATCAAAGTATGGACCTCTACGGTGATAATTTCCCTCACTAGACGCCATACTCTCCTAGGTTGTGAAACCAATGCAATGGAGACCAAAGCTCTGATACCACTTGTAGGATCCAAAATATGTCTACGGGGGCGGGGGGAGGGGGGTGATTAGAATACTTGACCAAATAAAAATCTATCCTTTTCCCAGTTTTAGTTGCGGGCAGATTTTAGCAATTCACACAAGTCAAGTTCACCCTACACATGCATGTCTACAAGTATTGCAGCAGAAAGTAAGGACAAGCATATGTAAAAGGATAAGGGTAGGAAGATGCAATTTGAAGACACGAAGATTTTTCCCGTGGTTCCGATAGGTGGTGCTATCGTACGTCCACGTTTATGGAGTCTTCAACCCACGGAGGGTAGCGGTCGCGAGAGTCCACAGAGGGCTCCACCCAAAAGGGTCCACGAAGTAGCAACCTTGACTATTCCATAACGGATACCGTCCACGAAGGACTAGCCTCACTATGGGTAGATCTTCACGAAGTAGGCGATCTCCTTGCCCGTACAAACTTCTTGGTTCAACTCCACAACACGAAGTAGGAGGCTCCCAAGCGACACCTAACCAATCCAGGAGGCACCACCCTCCAAAAGGTAATAGGCTCGATAGTAACGATGAACTCCTTGCTCTTGTGTTTCAAATGATAGTCTCATCAACACTCAATCACTCTCTCACAGATTTGGCTTGGGTAGAAGAGATTGCTTGGATGGAAAGCAACTTGGGGAGGCTAGAAATCAAGATCCATATGGTTGGAGTGGTTGATCTTGACTACAACACAAGGGTAGGTGGTTCTCTCTCAGAAAATTGGATATGGCAAGTGGGTGTGTGTTCTGAGTGCTTCTCTTGCGAGTAGGATGTGGTGGAGGGGTATATATATGCATCTCCAAAAATCCAACCGTTACAACATTATTGCCCAACTCGGTGGCACCGACTTGTTCAAAATGTGGCAAATTGAGGATTTTCGGTGAGACCGATATAGAATACTCGGTGGTACCGATATGGGTGACCTAGGAAGTTACCAAATCTCGGTGAGACCGATTTCTCAAACTCGGTGGGACCGATTTAGAGAAATGGGTTAACAGAGAGTTGGCCCAACTTCTCGGTGAGACCGATTTGCAAAACTCGGTGGGACCGAATCAAGAAAATGGCTAACCAGGAAGTTGGTCACTGGTTTCGGTGGCACCGACAGGAAATGTTGGTAGTACCGAGTAGAGGGTCTTGGCTAGGGTTTCTGTCTTGGTTTTAGACTCGGTGTAGCCGATATGGAAAGTTGGTGACACCGATTTTGAGTGTTAGGCTCTATGACAGAATATTTGTGGGAGAGCTTGTGGGTGTTTTTGGTGACTAACACATGATCACTTGAGCATTTCATTCACCATCATTACCTCACCCCCTTTTGATAGTATTGGCTTTCCTATGGACTCAAAGTGATTTCTCACAAAGTAAAATATAGAGTCTTCATGCTTGTAGATTAGTCAATCCTCTTCCTTGCATCTTGGGGTCTCCTCACAATCCTTTGCCAATCAAACATTGAACTTTTTCCTGAAATATACTTAGTGGAAACATTAGTCCAATGAAATATATGTTGTTATTAATTACCAAAACTACCTAGGGAGAAGTTGTGCTTTCACTGTCCTATGGTGCCTTCCGTGCCGCGCACATGTGGAGGATTCCCATTGTAGGGTGTTGTAATACGTTAATGACAGAAGCTTACACCCGAGTAAGGGGGTTGTTGAGTATGGGAGTAAAGGCGACTTGAAGTGTTAATGCTATGGTTGGGTTTACCTTAATGATCTCTAGTAGTTGCGGATGCTTGCTAGAGGTCCAATCATAAGTTCATATAATCCAAGTACGGAAAGTATGTTAGCGTATGCCTCTACCTCATATAGAACTGCAATAATGATTACTGACTTAGTTATCGATTGGCTAGGGACAAATCTTGATTTTGTGTTACAAAAAAGCTTTCTACTAAACAACTAATTTAATTAATCTTTATCTAAGCAGCCCCTAACTTTTATTTACTTGTTCTTTATTTTCTTGCAAAACTATCTATTACACCTACTAAGTACTTCTAGTTTTATTCCCGCAAAATATTTTCATACTTGTTCTAGGTATAGTAAGAGTTAGCATGCGTAGAGTTGTATCGACGGTTGATAGAACCTGAGAGAATATTAATTCTACCTTTATCTCCTCATTGGGTTTGACACTCTTACTTATCGAAAAAGGCTACAAACGATCCTCTACACTTGTGGGTTATCAAGTGTCACTGGTGCAGCGACGTGCTATACAAACGTTTTTTACCCCCTTTCCATGACGGAGTTTTAAACCGTCGTCTTGCCTGTGTGTGCGATAGGGGGGTCCATCACACACGGCACAGAAAAATCATCAGCGACAGTGACCGATGAACGCAAACGCTCTCCTAAATATACTGCGTGCGATGCAGGAAGATATCACACACACTTTATTTTCGTCCACCGTGTGGGATAGAGGACCAATCACACACGACCATCATCAGTCGAACGTGTCTTATTGCTGATGGAAACCAAATGGTGTCTGACCTGTAACCGTTTCCGAAATATTATCTAAGCCACACGGGCGATCAAAGAAATTGTGCGTGATATTTGGATCATCGCACACAAGTCATGTATGGTAAGCGTCTGTCATGCATGATATCATTGCACTTTCCTGAATAATTAATGATTGGGATTGCATTTTGCATCGGACATGGTTTCCATTAATCATATGTGTGGGAAATGTGTTGCAAACCATCTGCGATTTGATTTGTATCATGACGTGGCTTGAGATTGCGTCGGTATTTCCCCAAAGAGGAAGGGATGATGCAACACAACGATGGTAAGTATTTCCCTCAGTTATGAAACCAAGGTATCAAACCAGTAGGAGGATCACACAACACTATGTAAACAACACCTGAACACAAAGAACAAATACTTGCAACCCGACGCGAAAGAGAGGTTGTCAATCTCTCCACGGTAAAAAGATAGATTAGGTTGTGATAGATTGGATAGATATATCTCGCAAGAACACAAAATAAAAGAGGCAAATCAAAAGTGCAGCAAGATGTTTTTGGGGTTTTGAAATAATAGATCTGAAAAGAAAAGCGGCAAAAAGATAGACCGGAAAGCAATATGTTGGAAAAGTAGACCCGGGGGCCGTAGGTTTCACTAGTGGCTTCTCTCATGAGTATAGCACATGGTGGGTGAACAAATTACTGTTGGGCAATTGATAGAAGATCAAATAATCATGACGATATCCAAGGCGATGATCATTATATAGGAATCACTTCCAAGATTAGTAGACCGAAACGATTCTGCATCTACTACTATTACTCCACACATCGACCACTATCCAGCATGTATCAAGTGTATTAAGTTCATGGAAAAATGGAGCAATGCAATAAGAACGGTGACATGATGTAGACAAGATCAATTCATGTAGGAATAGACCCCATCTTGTTATGCTTAATAGCAACGATACATGGGTGCCTCGCTGCCCATTCTGTCACTGGGAGAGGACACCGCAAGATTGAACCCATCACAAAGCACCTCTTCCCATGGCAAGAAAAATCGATCTAGTTGGCCTAACTAAAGCGAAGATTTGAATAAGAAATATGAGGCTATATGTAATCATGCATATAAGAGATCAAGGAAGACTCAAATAATATTCATGGATAGAAACTGATCATGAACTCAAAATTCATCGGATCCCAACAAACACACCGCAAAAAGTTTACATCAAACAGATCTACAAGAGACCATTGTATTGAGAATCAAAAGAGAGAGAGGAAGCCATCTTGCTACTGCCTACGGACCCGTAGGTCTATGGTGGACTACTCACGCATCATCGGAGAGGCACCAATGAGGATGATGAACCCCTCCGTGATGGTGTTAGATTGGATCTCGCGGTTCTGGAACTTGCGGCGGCTGGATGTATTTTTTGTCGACTCCCCTAGGGTTTCTGGAATATTTGGGTATTTATAGAGCTCAGAGGCGGTGGAGGGGGTTCCCGAGGCAGCCACAACCCATCAGGGCGCGCCCGGGGCCCCTGGTGCGCTCTGGTGGGTTGTGGGCGGCCTGGGCTCCCTCCTGGTTATTTCTTTGGCCCACTGGCCTTCTTCTAGTCCAAAAAAATTCTCCAAAAAGTTTCGTCGTGATTGGACTCTGTTTGGTACTGATATTCTGCGAAGTAAAAAACAAGCAAAAACATCAACTGGCACTTTGGCACTATGTTAATAGGTTAGTCCCAAAGAATGATATAAAGTTGCTATAAAATGGTTGTAAAACATCCAAGAATGATAATATAACAGCATGGAACAAGCAAAAATTATAGATGCGTTGGAGACGTATCATATCACCAACGGTTCAGTTCATATCCCGTTTGCTTTTGGGGTAAATCACATGCGGTACGCTATGAGTGACGTGTGTTTTCCATTCTGGATCCCGGGCGCTCAATTTGTTGAACCTTGTTCGCTTGATGATTTTGATGAATATAATATGCATGTGCTTGCTGCTCCTACTTGCAATTATTATGAGAGAGGAACCAAATCTTCACCTCTCTATGTTTCCAATACGATATAATTGCAAGAAACTACTTATGCTATGAATTGGCCTTTACTTTGTGTGAATGAATTGTTCTTGTATGACATGCCAATGCATAGGAAGAGAGTTAGACTTCGTTGTCACATGATATATATCACTTGGTGCTCACTACTTAATTACAAATCATTGTTAATTAAAATTGGCTTTGATATACCTTGGGATCCGGGTGGATCAGTTACTTGAGCACTATATGCCTAGCTTAATGGCTTTAAAGAAAGTGCTGCCAGGGAGACAACCCCGAAGTTTTAGAGAGTCATTTATTTCTGTTTTGTGCTTTTAAAATAATAAAAACAAAAAAAATAAAGTGGGGAACTTAAAACCTTTTCAAAAAGAGAAGTGAAAGTGAGAAAGACGAGCATCGTTGAAGTGGGGGCTAGCCTTGAACTTTGTTCATGCCCGTGGAAACTTTGTGAATCTTGATTACAGAAACTTTTCAACAAAAATAATTATCCCCTTGTATAAATCCATTGTATTATAAAAATAATGTGCCAAGAATTATCTTTAGGATGTTTGAATTGCTTGTTTGATATGTGCTGTGTAAAAACAGAAACTTTTGCTGTAGTGTTTGAATTTTCATATTTTACCGGAGAGCGCAAAAATTCTGAACCTTTTACACAATACTGTTATACAAATTGTATATTACGTCCTAATTTTTCAGAATTTTTCTAGTTACATAATTATAGTTTCTCTATATATCTTTACAGACTGTTCTGTTTTTCACAGATTGCTGTTATAGTTGCTTTGCGTGCTTATGTTTGAATTCTTGTTGAGACCCGATGACTTGGGAGCCATAGAATTGTGATAGCATACAATGGGTAATGTTAGATTATAATTATGCAATAATGTTATGACAGGACATGACGAGATTTGATGATTATGTACTAACGTTTCTAATGAAAGTTCTATCAAGTTTTGTGTGGATTAAGTGTTGGAAGATCGAGGAGGTGTCGATATGAGAAGAATAAGGAGAGACAAGAGTTCAAGCTTGGGGATTCCCAAGGCACCCAAAGTAAATATTCAAGGAGACTCAAGCGTCTAAGCTTGGGGATGCCCCGGAAGGCATCCCATCTTTCTTCTTCAACAACTATCGGTATGTTTCGGTTTTTGTTTTGTTCACATGATATGCGTAAATTCTTGGAGCGTCGTGTGCCTTTTATTTTCCTTTTTAGCAATGCACCATGATGGTATGGTAAAGTACATGGTTGATTTATAGAATGCTCTTTGCACTTCACTTATATATTTTGAGTATGGCTTTATAGAATGCTTCATGTGCTTCACTTATATCATTTGAAGTTGGATGCCTGTTTCTCTACATATATAAAACCGTTATTTGTAGAATGCTCTTTTGCTTCACTTATATTTATTAGAGCATTTCCAGGTCTTTTGTAGAAATAATTAAACTCTCATGCTTCACTTATACCTATTTTGAGAGTCAACGGGAATTGGTCATTTACATGGTTAGTCATAAAATCCTACATAAAACTTGTAGATCACTGAATATGATATGTTTGCTTCCCTGCATAGTTTTGTGACATTAAGATAGTAATATGTGGGTGCACTAGTGGATGATTGTGGACTAGTAAGAATATTGATGTTAAGGTTTGTGATTCCCGAAGCATGCACGTATAGTCTCTAGTTATCCGATGAAGATTGGAGCATAATTTATCCTCGATTGAAATCCTTTGTGCTGTTGAATCGGGGGCGCGCGATGGTTAACTCCTCCCAATCTCCTCCCTAGGAGCATGCGAGTAGTACTTCGATTTGTGATAAAACTAATAAAACTTTGCAATAAGAATATGAGTTCTTTATGACTAATGTGAATCCATGGACATACGCAATCTCACCACCTCATATTTGCTAGCCTCTTCGGTACCGTGCCTTGCCCATTCTCACCTCGGGCATCGATGCAAATCTTGCCGGTGCATCCAAACCCTGTGACATGATATGCTCTGTTGCACATAAGCCTCATTATATCTTCCTCAAAACAGCCACCATACCTACCTATCATGGCATTTCCATAGCCATTCCGAGATATATTGCCATGCAACTTCCACTGTCACTTCATATGACTTGTACCTTCATTGTCATATTGGTTTGCATGATCGTAAGATAGCTAGCATCATATTTCCATGGCTTGTCCATTTTTTGATATCTTTGCTACGCTAGATCATTACACATCCTGGTACATTGCCAGAGGCATTCATATAGAGTCATACAATTTTTCATATTGAGTTGTAAGTAAATAAAAGTGTGATGATCATCATTATTAGAGCATTGTCCCAGTGAGGAAAGGATGATGGAGACTATGATTCCCCCACAAGTCGGGATGAGACTCCGGACGAAAAATAAAAATGGGGGAGGCCAAATGAGCTCACCATAAAAAAATGGGGGAGGCGAAAAAAAGCCCATCATAAAAAACAAATAAATGAGAGAAAAATAGAGAAGGGACTTTGCTACTATCCTTTACCACACTTGTGCCTCAAAGTGGCACCATGTTCTTCATATAGATAGTCTCTTGTTTGTCACTTCCATATGCTAGTGGGAATTTTTCATTATAGAACTTGGCTTGTATATTCCGATGACGGGCGTCCGCAAATGCCCGAGATCTTCATGAGCAAGCAAGTTGGATGCACACCCACTTAGCTTCGGTCAAGCTTTCATACATTTACAACTCTAGTGCATCCATTGCATGGCAATCCCTACTCCTCGTGTTGATATCTATTGATGGGGCATCTCCATAGCCCGTTGATACGCCGAGTTGATGCGAGACTTTCTTCTCCACTTTCAACCCTTTTGATATCTACCACCATATTCTATTCCACCCTTATGCTATGTCCATGGTTCACGCTCATGTATTGCGTGAAGAATAAAAAGTTGATGCGCATTGAAAAAGTACAATCCAATTGCTTGGTTTGACACCGGGGTGCTCATGATTTATACTTTGTACATCAACAGATGGAATTTGCATGAAGTGACGATGGAATTTGCATGGCAATATATCTCGGAATGGCTATGGAAATGCCATGATAGGTAGGTATGGTGGCTTTTTTGAGGAAGATATAATAAGGCTTATGTGCAACAGAGCGTATCATGTCACGGGGTTTGGATGCACCGGGAAAAGTTGCACCGATCCTCAAGGTGAGAACGGGCTATGCACGATACCAAAGAGGCTAGCAAATTATGAGAAGGTGAGGTTGCGTATGTCCATGGTTTCACATTAGTCATAAATAACTCATATACTTATTGCAAAGTTTTATTAGTTTATCATAAATCAAAGTACTAATCGCATGCCCCGAGGGAAGAGGTTGGTAGGAGTTAACCATCGCGCGCTTCCGACCCGAAACAACACCAGTATTTCAACGAGGAATAGAAATGCTCACATATCATCAACATACCTCTTTAATTTTTAGATGAACAAAAAGGTCAACCCCTCTTAATATCGACACTTCTACGGTTTAACAATTATGAACTCCCACCTATTTTATATTACCACATCAATATCATTGACCCACAATTTCTTTATATGTGCTACATGATGGTTTTGATTATCACTCTTTGAATACCTAATATTTTTTGACTAGTCTGTATGACCCATGCAAATTACCATCACTATTTATTAACTCTCAAACAAATATAAGTGAAGAACGAGAGTGAAACCATTGTTATAAAATCTACACGCCACCGTGCTCAAAAAGATATAAGTGAAGTACCAGAGCAACTGCTAAGCTCAAAAGATATAAGTGAAGCACATAGAGTATTCTAACAAATTGTGATGAAGGTGTGTCTCTCTTAAATAGGTGTGTCCAGCAAACAATGATTGTGGCAAACTAAAAGTAAAAGCAAACTAAAGCAAACGACACTTCGAGCAAAACTCATATCATGTGACGAATAAAAATATAGCTTCAAGTGACATACCGATGGATTCGAGACGAAAGAGGGGATGCCTTCCGGGGCATCCCCAAGCTTAGACGCTTGAGTCTCCTTTAAAATATTACCTTGGGGTGCCTTGGGCATCCCCAAGCTTAGGCTCTTGCTACTCCTTATTCCTTTGTCCATCAAGTTAACACCCAAAACTTGAAAACTTCAATCACACAAAACTCAACAAAACCTCGTGAGATCCGTTAGTATAAGAAACATATTGCATACTTTAAGTATTGTTATAAATTGATTAAAATTTCATAAATGGATAATAGATACTGTATTCTAACTTCTCCATGGCTTATGACCCCCGATACAATCCATAGTTTAATCAAAATAAGCAACTATGGAAGCAAAAACAGAATATGTCTAAAACAGAACAGTCTGTAGAAATCTGTAGAGACCCTATACATTTTTAACTCTAAAAATTCTGAAAACTTAGGAAAACCTCAAAAATTTGTATAGAAACACTGTGTAAAAATTTCAGAACATTATGACGCTCCAGTAAAAAATGAAAATTCCTGTACTGGAGTCAAAAGTTTCTGTTTTGTTTCAGAATCGATTCTACTCATCTTGTGAGTCATCCCAAAGACTTTACTTGGCAGAAACACTAATTTAAACACAAAACTGTAATCATTACAGAGGCAATAATCATGCTACTAAAAATAAACAGAAAGTTCTAAGAAAAAAAATTAAGATAACTATTTGGTTGCCTCCCAACAAACGCTATTGTTTTATGCCCCTAGCTAGGCATAATGCATAGTTTCAAGTATTGTCATCTTTGACATCAAGCTCCTCAATGACACAACCATGGCTAATAGGTGCAATAGGAATCTTGGCAATAGGATATTTTATCAAATTTATAAAGTTAAGATGAACACTAATAATCTTTAGATCCTCGTTTCTTTTGGAAGGAGGTGTACTAATGCTCTTAGGAATGTATATGAACTTGGAATTTTTGTTGTGAGAGGTACTGGCATTAGCTTTAGAAGGTGTGAAGGCGGAGCCTACTTTGTCAATGACCTCTTCCATTTTATCAATTTTATTCAAACCTTGTTCTATCCTCTTATCAATAGTAGTGTCTTTTTCCTTTAAGGTTTTCAAAGTTATTCCTACTCGTGACCCAAGTTGAGTGATATGATTATGAAGTTTTTTATCCAACTCCTCAATTGGTTTATTTGTGATCATATTCTTCTCAACATCAAGTCTTTGCATAACATGTTCCAAGGTTAAATTTGTTTCATTAACAATAATGGGTGGTGTCCCTACAATATTTTCAATTGCGGTGTAGGCATCCAAGGTGTGACACATTAAGAAGTTTCCACCGGTGATGGTGTCAAGTACGAACCTATACCAAGTGGTCACACCAACATAAAAATTGTGAGGCAAAGTAGTGGTAGATAACTTTTTGGTTGCTTTATTTTGAGAAAAACAAATCCTATACCATGCATTTTTAAGCTTTCACCTCCCCTTTGTTTGAAATTCACTACATCATCATTGGGAGTAAAGCGAATGGAAGAAGAACTAGCCATGACTTCAAACAAGGAAACTAGTAACAAGCAGGGATAAATATTTTTTATTTTTTATTTTTATGTGACAACCTAAATATAACAGCAAATGAAACGAAGAAGAAGTGAATGAGAATTTGTGTGAAGTTACTTGATAGTTGATGATGATATTCCCTAGCAACGGCGCCAGAAATCCTTCCTGGTACTTGTGATCTGCGTTGGGTTTTCCGTGAAGAGGAACGGGTAATTGCAGCACAAAGTGGATAAGTATTTCCCTCAGTTATGAAACCACGGTTTATCGAACCAATAGGAATATCAATCCTCAACCGTCTTCAGCGGCTGCAGACAAATGAATAAATGACTTGCACCCAACGCGGGCAAGAGGATTCTCAATCCCCTTGATCTCGTTATTTGCAAGTAAATGAGTTGTGTAGATAATTGTTGATAAAAGCAAAATAAATAAAAAGATAATAAAGGCAGCGAGGTAATAATAGCGTTTGCAAATATATAAGTGTATAGACCCGGGGGCCATAGTGTTCTCTAGTGGCATCTCTCATGTAGGCAGCATACGGTGGGTAAACAAATTACAGTTGGGCAATTGATAGAAAAGCGGATAGTTATGCGATGTTCACGACAATGATCATGTATATATAGGCATCACGTCCATAAGCAAATAGGTCGACTCCTGCCTGCACCTATTACTATTACTCCACTCATCGACCGCTATCCAGCATGCATCTAGAGTATTATGTAAAACTGAGTAATGCTTGGAGAACGATTACATGATGTAGACAAAGTAAACTCAAACAATATGAATGAACCCCATCGTTTTATCCTTGGTAGCAACAACACAAACACGCATCTTGTCCCCTACTTTTTCACTGGGATATAGAAACTCGCCAGGTTGAACCTACCACAACGCACCACTCCCACCGATGAAATATCAATCTACATGGCCAAAACATATCAATAGATCGGAGAGCATTACGAAGCTATAATGATCATGCACTTAAGAGATAATATAATTCAGAGGCATCTCAAATACTTTTCATGAATAATCTGAACATAAACCCACAATTCATCGGATCCCAACAAACACACCGCACAATAGGATTACATCGGATAGATCAAAGCGAAGATGTGATGACCATTGTATTGAAGATCGTAAGAGAGAGAGAGATTGCCATCTAGGTACTAGCTCTGGACCCGTAGGTCTGTGGTGAACTACTCACACATCATCATGAGGGTAGCAAGGTTGATGAAGAGGCCCTCCGTGATCAATCCACCCTCCGACAGGGTGCCGAAATGGAGCTCCAGATGGCCTCGCGACGGAACAGAGAACTTCGATGGTCGAAAAACGGTTTCGGGACTGCCTCCAGGGTTTGTAGAATATTAGAGAATTTATAGGCCGAAGATGGACGTCGGGAGGTGCCCGAGGGGGCCACTACATATCAGGGCGCACCCTGATGTGTGGTTGGCCCCTCGTGAACCTCCTGGCTTCCTTCCAAAGCTTCTAGGTCTTCATATACTCCAGAAAAAATCATCAAAAAGTTTCGTGGCAATTGGATTTCGTTTGGTACAGTAAACCTGAAAAGGCAAAAACACGCTGAAAACAACAACTGGCACTAGGCACTGGGTCAATAGGTTAGTGCTCAAAAATATTATAAATTCGTAAATAATGACCCAAAAAGTATCCTAGAATGATAATATATCAGCACGAAACAATAAAAAATTATAAATACGTTGGAGACGTATCAAGCATCCCCAAGCTTAATTCCTGCTCGTCCTAGAGTAGGTAAAGGATAAAAACAGAATTTTTGATGTGACAAGCTATCCACTATGTAATCTTGTGCATGTATCCTCATTGAGAAAAGATGAATCAACAAATATTAACATAGCAATAATTGAAATGTAATAAACATAATTGTTAATTCCTAAAAGTATACGATCCTTAAGAAATGTTTACCCCCCCCCATTCATCTTATTGTATTTGCAAGGCATGGCTCCATCTTCACCACATTAATACAAATGTTAAGCACCACGGTGTCCAAGTCAGGCAATTGGTTCGTACTATTTCAATATGCATCAACTTTTTATTCTTCACGCAATACATGAGTGTGAGCCATTGGACATAGCATTTGAGTGGAATAGAGTATGGTGGTAGATATCAAACGAGTAGGAAGTGGAGAAGATAGTCTCACATCAACTAGATGTATCAACGGGATATGGAGATGCCCATCGATAGATGTCAATGCAATGAGTAGGGATTGCCATGCAAATGATGCACTAGAGCTATAAGTGTATGAAAGCTCAAATGAAGCTAAGTGGGGTGTGCATCCAACTTGCTTGCTCATGAAGACCTCGGACATTTGAGGAAGCCAGTCATAGGAATATACAAGCCAAGTTTGAAATAATGAATAGGTAATTCCCAGTAGCATATGAAAGTGATATATCATGAGACTCTCTACATGAGTAACATGGTGCCACTTTGAGGCACAAGTGTGGTAAAGGATAGTAGCAAAGTCCCTTCTCTCATTTTCTCTCATATTTTTTTTGAATGGATGGTGGGCTCATTTGGCCTCCCCCATCTTTATTTTTGTCGGAGTCTCATGTCGACTAATGGGAGAATCATCGTCTCCATCCATCTTGCCTCACTGGGACAATGCTCTAATAATGATGATCATCACATTTTTATTTACTTACAACTCAACATGGAGAACTGGTATGAAGATATGACTCTGTATGAATGCCTTTGGCAGTGTACCAGGATGTTCAATGATCTAGCGTTATATGTATCAAAAATATGATGAACGGTTGCTTTGCCACAAATATTATGTCAGCTCTATATGATCATGCAAAGCAATATGACGATGAACAAACTAGTCATGTGAATTGACTATGCAATTTGCATGGCGATATATCTTGGAATGGCTATGGAAATGCCATGATAGGTAGGTATGGTGGCTGTTTTGAGGAAGATATAATAAGGCTTATGTGCAACAGAGCATATCATGTCACGGGGTTTGGATGCACCGGCGAAAGTTGCACCGATCCTCAAGGTGAGAACGGGCTATGCACGGTATGAAGAGGCTAGCAAAATTATGAGAAGGTAAGGTTGCGTATGTCCATGGTTTCACATTAGTCATAAAGAACTCATATACTTATTGCAAATTTTTATTAGTTTATCATAAATCAAAGTACTAATCGCATGCCCCGAGGGAAGAGGTTGGTAGGAGTTAACCATCGCGTGCTTCCGACCCAAAACAACACTAGGATTTCAACGAGCAATAGAATTGCTCACATATCATCACCATGCCTCTTTAATTTTTAGATGAACAAAAAGGTGAACCCCTCTTAATATTGACACTTCTACGGTTTAACAATTATGAGCTCACACCTATTTCATATTACTACATCAATATCATTGACCCACAATTTCTTTATATGTGCTACCTGATGGTTTTGATTATCGCTCTTTGAATACCTATTACTTTTTGACTAGTCTGTATGACCCATGCAAATTACCATCACTATTTATTAACTCTCAAACAAATATAAGTGAAGAACGAGAGTGAAATCATATCTATAAAATCTACACGCCACCGTGCTAAAAAAGATATAAGTGAAGTACTAGAGCAACTGCTAAGCTCAAAAGATACAAGTGAATCACATAGAGTATTCTAACAAATTGTGATGAAGGTGTGTCTCTCTTAAATAGGTGTGTACAGCAAACAATAATTGTGGCAAACTGAAAGTAAAATCAAACTAAAGCAAACCACGCTCCGAGCAAAACTCATATCATGTGACGAATAAAAATATAGCTTCAAATGACAAACTGATGGATTCGAGGCGAAAGAGGGGATGCCTTCTGGGGCATCCCCAAGCTTGGGTGCTTGAGTCTCCTTTAAAATATTACCTTGGGGTGCCTTGGTCATCCCCAAGCTTAGGCTCTTTCTACTCCTTATTCCTTTTTCCATCAAGATAACACCCAAAACTTGAAAACTTAAATCACACAAAACTCAACAAAACCTCGTGAGATCCTTTAGTATAAGAAACATATTGCATACTTTAAGTACTGTTATAAATTGATTCAAATTTCATAAATGCATAATAGGTACTATATTCTAACTTCTCCATGGCTTATACCCCCCGATACAATCCATAGTTTAATCAAAATAACCAACAATGGACCAAAAACAGAATATGTCTTAAACAGAACAGTCTGTAGAAATCTATAGAGACCCTATACTTTTGTAACTCTAATTTTTTTGAAAACTTAGTAAGGCCTCCAAAATTTGTATAGTAACACTGTGTTAAAATTTCAGATCATTATCACGCTCCAGTAAAAAAATGAAAATTCCTGTACCGGAGTCAAAAGTTTCTGTTTTGTTTCAGCATCGATTCTACTCATCTTGTGAGTCATCCCAAAGGCTTTACTTGGCACAAACACTAATTTAAAAAAACATAATTATTACAGAGTCAATAATCATGCTATTAAAAACAAATAGAAAGTTCTAAGCAAAAATTTAAGATAACTATTGGGTTGCCTCCCAACAAGCGCTATTGTTTTATGCCCCTAGCTAGGCATAATGCATAGTTTCAAGTATTGTCATCTATGACATCAAGATCCTCAATGACACAACCATGGATAATAGGTGCAATAAGAGGCTTGGCAATAGGATCTTTTATCAAATTTATAAAGTTAGGATGAACACTAATCATCTTTAGATCCTCGTTTCTTTTGGTAGAGGTGTACTAATGCTCTTAGGAATGTATGTGAACTTGGAATTTTTGTTGTGAGGGTACTAATATTAGCTTTAGAAGGTGTGAAGGCGGAGCCTACTTTGTCAATGACCTCTTCCATTTTATCAATTCTATTCAAACCTTGTTCTATCCTCTCATCAATAGTAGTGTCTTTTTACTTTAAGGTTTTCAAAGTTATTCCTACTCATGACCCAAGTTGAGTGATATGATTATGAAGTTTTTTACCCAACTCCTCAATTGGTTTATTTGTGATCATATTCTTCTCAACATCAAGCCTTTGTGTAACATGTTCCAAGGTTAAATTTGTTTCATTAACAATAATGGGTGGTGTCCCTACAAGATTTTCAATTGCGGTGTAGGCATCCAAGGTGTGACACATTAAGAAGTTTCCACCGGTGATGGTGTCAAGTACGAACCTATACCAAGTGGTCACACCAACATAAAAATTGTGAGGCAAAGTAGTGGTAGATAACTTTTTGGTTGCTTTATTTTGAGCAAAGCAAATCCTGTACCATGCATCTTTTAAGCTTTCTCCTCCCCTTTGTTTGAAATTCACTACATCGTCATTGGGAGTAAAGCGAGTGGAAGAAGAACTAGCCATGACTTGAAACAAGGAAACTAGTAACAAGCAAGGATAAATATTTTTGTATTTTTGATTTTTATGTGAAAACCTAAATATAACAGCAAATAAAAAGAAGAAGAAGTGAATGAAAATTTGTGTGAAGTTACTTGATAGTTGATGATGGTATTCCCCGGCAACGGCGCCAGAAATCCTTCCTAATACTTGTGATCTGCGTTGGGTTTTCCGTGAAGAGGAACGGGTAATTGCACCACAAAGCGGATAAGTATTTCCCTCAGTTATGAAACCAAGGTTTATAACACCAATATGAATATCAATTCTCAACCGTCTTCAGCGGCTGCACACAAATGAACAAATGACTTGCACCCAACTCGGGCAAGAGGGTTGACAATCCCCTTGATCTTGTTATTTGCAAGCAAATGAGTTGTGTAGATAAAAGAAAAATAAATAAAAAGTAAATAAAGGAGCGAGTTAATAATAGTGTTTTGCAAATATATAAGTGAATAAACCCGGGGGCCATAGTGTTCTCTAGTGGCATATCTCATGTAGGCAGCATACGGTGGGTAAATAAATTACTGTTGGGCAATTGATAGAAAAGCGGATAGTTATGCGATGTTCACGGCAATGATCATGTATATATAGGCATCACGTCCATAAGCAAATAGGCCGACTCCTGCCTGCACCTATTACTATTACTCCACTCATCGACCGTTATGCAACATGCATCTAGAGTATTAAGTAAAACAGAGTAATGCTTGGAGAACGATGACATGATGTAGACAAAGTAAACTCAAACAATATGAATGAACCCCATCATTTTATCCTTAGTAGCAACAACACAAAGACGCATCTTGTCCCCTACTTTGTCACTGGGATATAGAAACTCTCCAGGTTGAACCTACCACAACACACCACTCCCACCGATGAAATATCAATCTACTTGGCCAAAGCACATCAATAGATCGGAGAGCATTACAAAGCTATAATGATCATGCACTTAAGAGAGAATATAATTTAGAGGCATCTCAAATACTTTTCATGAATAATCTGAGCATAAACCCACAATTCATCATATCCCAACAAACAAACCGCACAATAGGATTACATCAGATAGATCAAAGCGAAGATGCGATGATCATTGTATTGAAGATCATAAGAGAGAGATGCCATCTAGGTACTAGCTATGGACTTGTAGGTCTGTGGTGAACCACTCACACATCATCATGAGGGCAACAAGGTTGATGAAGAGGTCCTGCATGATCGATCCCCCCTCAGGCAGGGTGCCGGAATGGAGCTCCAGATGGCCTCGTGACAGAACAGGGACTTGCGGCGGCAGAAAAAGGGTTTCGGGACTGCCTCCATGGTTTTTAGAATATTAGAGAATTTATAGGCCAAAAAGGGACGTTGGGAGGTGCCCGAGGGGGCCACCACATATCAGGGCGCGCCCCCCAGGGCGTGCCCTGATGTGTGTTGGGGCCCTTGTGTACCTCCTGGCTTCCTTCCGAAGCTTCTAGGTCTTCATATAGTCCAGAAAAATCATCAAAAAGTTTTGTGGCAATTGGACTTCGTTTGGTACAGTAAACCTGAAAAGGCAAAAACACGCAGAAAACAGCAACTGGCACTGGGCACTGGGTCAATAGGTTAGTGCTCAAAAATTTATAAATTGGTAAATAATGACCCAAAAAGTATCCTAGAATGATAATATATCAGCGTGGAACAATCAAAAATTATAGATATGTTGGAGACGTATCAGCGGGAAGCTAGTGCGATTGCGCGGGAACGGGCTCACCGCCGCGTTGCCAAACGAAAGACATGTGTGGTGCTCAAGCGTGCACTGGAATCCTTCGGCTGCAACACGGTGACAAGACATGCGAGAGGAGGACGGGATGACGCGCAGTCAAATAGGTAATAATAAAAAAAGGTCTTTGATTTTAATACATAGCAAACAGTCGTTCCCTACATAGCGTTTATACGTCTCCAACGTATCCTATAATTTTTTATTGTTCCATGCTATTATATTATCATTCCAGGATACTTTTTAGGCAATTACTTGTTGTTTTATATTATTTTTTAGCACTAACCTATTAAACTAGTGCCAAGTGGCAGTTGCTGTTTTCTACTTGTTTAGGGCTTTTTAGGAATACCGTACCAAACGAAGTTCAAATACCCCAAAACTTTTTGATGATTTTTTCTGGACCAAAATAAGACCTAGAAGCTTTTGGACCAAAATTAGTTTGTTTACCCACCGTATGCCTTCTTCGAGAGAGAAGCCTCTAGCGAACACTATGTCTGCCGGGTCTCCTCACAAATATATTTGCAAAAACTCTAAATACCTTGCTCCCATTATTTAATTTCTTTTTATTTACTATTTATATTTGTCAAATTATCTATCTATCACTACTTATCACTTGCAAGTAACGAGTTCAAGCGGATTGACAACCCTCCTCTTCAGGGTTGGGTGCAAGTGTTTGCTCTTTTGTGTGTAGGCCCTGAAGACAGGAATTTGCGTGGTTCTCCTATTGGTTTGATAACCTTGGTTATCTCTGAGGGAAATACTTACCTGTGCTTTGCTGCATCATCCCCTCCTCTTCAGGGAAAACCCAACGTAGTTTACAAGTATCAGGAAGGATTTCTGGCGTCGTTGCCGGGGAGCATCATCAAATTCCTATCAAGTACCTATTTAGAAATTATCATTCAATTTTTATAATTTTTATTTTCTGTTATATTTTGCTTTCTATAAAAATCAAAAACACAAAAATATTTCTATTTGCTTGTTTGCTTAGTTATCTAGTTTATTATCTAGTTTACTCGTTTGCTTGCTAGTTTACTTGCTTCACTATGTCTCAAGATACTACTAAGTTGTGTGACTTCTTAAATACTAATAATAATGATTTTATTAGTACACCAATACCACCCTTCACTAGTGTGAAGTTTTATGATATTAATGCTGCATTGCTAAATCTTTTTATGAAAGAATAATTTTCGGGAAGTCCTAATGAGGACCCGCTTCTCATCTCAACACCTTTGTTGAATTATGTGATATGCAAAATAAAAAGGACATGGATAATGATGTGGTAAAATTAACATTATTTACTTTTTATTAAGAGATAAAGCTAAAACTTGGTTTTCATCCTTGCCTCGCAATAGTATTGGAACATGGGATAAGTGTAAGGATGCTTTTATTGCCAAGTATTTTCCTCCCGCTAAAATTATATCTCTCCGAAACCAAATTATGAATTTTAAAAAACATGAGAAAGAACATGTTGCACAAGCATGGGGGAGAATGAAAATGATGATTAGAAATTGTCCCACTCATGGCTTAAACTTATGGATGATTATACAAAATTTCTATGTTGGACTAAACTTTGTGTCTAGAAACCTTCTAGATTCTGCTGCAGGTGGTATCTTTATGGACGTGACATCAGGAGAGGCTACAAAACTTTTGGATATCATCATGAAAAATTATTCTCAATGGCACACCGAGCGAACTCCAACTGGTAAGAAGGTAAATTCCGTCGAAGAAATTACTACTTTGAATGATAAAATGGATGCTTTTATGAATATGATTGCGAACAAGAATGCTCAAGTTGATCTAAATGATATGCCATTGTCTAATTTGATTGAGCAAAATAATGATGCTATTGATGTAAACTTTGTCTCGCGAAATACTTTCAACAATAATGGTTATACAGGTAATTTCAATGCTAGGCCGTATCCCGGTAATTCCTCTAATAACTATGGAAATTCTTATGGTAATTCCTATGGAAACTCATCTAATAATAATAGGATACCTACTTATCTTGAGAACACCATTAAAAATTTTATTAGTTCTCAAAAGATTCTCAACACTGATCTGGTATTTTATTTGCATGATTGTTATGGCTTCGTTATGGCTTCGGTTTGGTTAGGCCAACTAGATTGATTTATCTTCAAGTGGGAGTGGTGCGTTGTAGTGGGTTCAATCTTGCAGTGCTCAATCCCAGTGACAGGAAGGGACATGACACGTATTGTATTGCTGCCACTAAGGGTAAAACGATGGGGTTTATTCATATTGATTGGATTTACTTTGTCTACATCATGTCATCATCCTCCAAGCATTACTCCATTTTTACTTAATACTCTAGATGCATGTTGGATAGCTGTTGATGGGTGGAGTAATAGTAGTAGATGCAGGCAGGAGTTGGTCTACTTGTTTATGGATGTGATGCCTACATACATGATCATTATCGTGAATAAATATTGCATAACTATGCGCTTTTCTATCAATTGCCCAACAGTAATTTACCCATCGTATGCCTTCTTCGAGAGAGAAGCCTCTAGCGAACACTATGGCCCCTGGATCTCCTCATAAATATATTTACAAAAACTCTAAATACTTTGCTGCCATTATTTAATTTCTTTTTATTTACTATTTATATTTCAAATTATCTATCTATCACTACTTATCGCTTGCAAGTAATGAGTTCAAGGGAATTGACAACCCTCTTGCCCGCGTTGGGTGCAAGTGTTTGCTCTTTGTGCGTAGGCGCTGAAGACGGGAATTTGCGTGGTTCTCCTATAAGTTTGATAACCTTGGTTCTCACTGAGGGAAATACTTACCTACGCTTTGCCGCATCATCCCCTCCTCTTCGGAGAAAAACCCAACAAAGTTTAGAAGTATCAAGCGTCGGTAATGATTTCATCGATCGTAGACAATTGTTTACCAGCAAGCGTTTGCCCACAACACACACAACTTGTCGGGAGGAATTGTTTGTGTTATTTTTGGTGTTCGTAGACGATTCTGATTACTGGCCTGTTTGCCATGTATCACACACATCTTCTAACGCCGAATCGTTTGTGTTGCATCGCAAACATTTCTTCTGAGCGACCTGTTTGCCGGGTATCACACATATCTTCTGACACCGAATCATTTGTGTTCCGCTGGATCAGCGCAAACAGTTTATCCGAGTGAACTATGTGGTGTACATCACACACATCTGTGTTTGGTTAACTGTTGGATTTATATTGGCTCATCGCAAATAGTTCCTCTGGATCAATTGTTTGCCACAAATCGCACACGCAACTCTTTTCTAAATCATATTTGATGGATCCGCCATCGCACAAGTTTGGTCAAAGGGTCTCAGATTGATGTGTCGTCTTTGGACCTTCCTGCAGTAGTGTGTATTCAAGCTCATTAAAGCTCAACAAGTTTGAATTTTTATTCAAAATTGGACATGAACTTGGCTACCCAATATTCTTAGACCATGACTCTGTTGCCTTGATCCATTGTCTGGATCACACAACCACCTTTGACATCACATACTGCTTATGTGATGAACCATAATTGAAACTTGCATGTGAACCCTGATGTCACATGTGTCCCAAAGACAACCACTATGTTGTCAACCAAACTCTCATGGGTTATGCCTTGACACTTGATCACACAACACAATGACACTGACACCATGCACATCATTGACCGTTGTTTGATTGATTGTATGGTTGTTCATGAATGCTCTTACTTATGATAGATTATTACGGAGAGTGAAGTGTGTTGATCAAGGATCGTGAAGTTGAAGGATCGTTAATACTTGCAAATGGAACCTTTGATCATAACTTATTTTTGTGCATTGTAGTTGATTTTCAGGAATCCCTATAGGATTTTTGCTTTATGCTTGGCAAGCCCACTAGTGTGGATAGGACCATTATACCCTGACCTTGTAACCCACGACTAGTTGCTTATATAGCTGCTATAATGTGGATTGGGAAACACCATTATTAATTCCGCCATACAACCGCATGGTTGCCTACTTAACTATTACCACCTAATCATGAATCGATCTGGGTGGACTGGCTTTCATTGGGTCATTGGAGTGTAGTCATTGGTGCGGAATGCCACCTAGTCACCAAGATTTTATGAGTTCAAAAGTTGAGTAGCTTCCATGTGTGACCGTGAGGCAATATGGGCTCTGTTAGGATCGAGTAAGTTGTGGGAACCCTCCTGCGACAGACCAGCATATGTAGGTCTTGCATGTAGCTTGGACTGGGTCTGTCTTTTCGAAGAGGGCGACTACTTCCCAAAAGTCTTGTATTGATCTACCTAGCTACTTCACATATGAAGTTTAGTGGTAGAAGGGTGTGATCGGGAATCACGGGTAAAGTACACAAACCTCCGCAGAGTGTAAAAACTTATCATGATTAGCCATGTCCCCGGTTACGGACAACTTTGAGAAACTCATCCGAAATTTTTTAGATTGATCTCATTCACCTCTTCCATATAAAATCAATGGGTTGAACCAATGGGGAGTATCAGAGCTGATCTCAGAGGTCTGGGGTTTACCAGGATCCATGGAGAGGCCAGGGATGACTCGGTTGTACCGGGGAGTCCACGTGCTCAAACTGCTTGGATTGCGACCGAGGTTTACCGGTGTGACCATGACTACGACCGGGGTGTACCGGAGTGTCTTGCTACTGCTAGATTAGGCCATATTATTGAGGTAGGAAAACTATTTTTGCGCAAAGGAAAACCAGCCGCATCACTTTGCAAATTTATGTTCCGCAAGCCAAATCCTGGTGAAGCTTGCCAATACATTCTATGTATTGGTCCTTGTGGCTACACCATATCATGTTGCAGGTTACTTTATGGAAGGGGAGGTTATGAAGTAGGGTTACAACGCAGTACTCAACTCTTGCCTTTGAGTCGATGGACGGCACAAGACTAGATCTGCTGCATGATTGTATTGTAAGTTAGCCATGAGCTAAGTAGGTGTGTATTGTATTGCACTGAATCATCGATGTAAATACTATGACATGTGTTGTTTTCTCGGTATTTCATCATCGACTGTGTGTGTCAGCTATTGATCCTTGGACTGACACAGTAAGCACAGATATTCGGGGCTCTATCACGGGACCGGGTTGTGATAAATACATGGACTCGATATCCCTACACAGGTGGAAGATGTAAATTCTCTTTGTAGATTTGATGACGGAGATATACCTTATAATAAAAATGCTAGTCAATGCATGGATGAATTTGATAACTACATTGGTAAGCAAGAACATTTCAATATGTATGTTAAGAATCAATTAAAACGATTGCCATGATGATTGATCGCTTGAGTGACTTGATGTTTATAATTGCTAATGACGTTACAGGATTGGGTAAACATTCATCCATGGTTCATACCCAGTTAGAACAAGTTGCTAAATCACATAATTATTTGCTTACTGAAATGAATAATAGATTGAATGATCATGCAGTTAGAGTTATGACTAGAGGGGGTAGGATGACTCATGAGCCTCTTCATCCTGAGGGACATCCTAAAAGGATTGAGCAGGATTCTCAGAATATTAATAATGATGCACCTAGTTCATCTAAAAACAAGAAGAAAAAGAAAATGATAGAACTTTGCATGCTTCTAGTGAACTGTGGTAGAAAAACCTTCTGAAAATCATAATGATGTTTCTATTTCTGATGCTGAGACACAATCTGGTAGTGAACATCTACCTAGTGATAATGATAATGACGATGTTCATGTTGATGCTCAACCAGAAAATGATAAAGAACCTGCTAATGATGTAGAAAGAGAACCTGCTGCCGATCTTGATAACCCACCTCCTAAGAATAACCGTTATGATAAGAAGTATTTCATTGCTAGGAAACATGGTAAAGAAAGAGAGCCATGGGTCCAAAAACCCATGCCGTTCCCTCGTAAGCCTTCGAAAAATAAGGACGAGGAGGATTTTGAGTGCTTTGTTGAAATGCTTAGACCCGTCATTTTGCGAACACGTTTGATGGATATTTCAAAAATGCCTCCTTATGCTAAATATACGAAAGATATTGTCACTAATAAAAGAAAAATACCCGTGGCTAAGATTTCCACCATGCTTGCTAATTATTATTTTGATGGTGGAGTACCTAAGAAATTGGGACATCCTCGAATACCCACTATACCTTGCTCCATTAAACGAAGTTACGTTAAAACTCCTTTATTTGATTTGGGAGCTGATACGTCTCCAACGTATCTATAATTTTTTGCTTGTTCCATGCTGTTATATTATCATTCTTGGATGTTTTACAATCATTTTATAACAACTTTATATCATTTTTTGGGACTAACCTATATACATAGTGCCAAAGTGCCAATTGCTGTTTTTGCTTGTTTTCTACTTCGTAGAAAATCAATACCAAACGGAGTCCAATCGCGACAAAACTTTTTGGAGATTTTTTCTGGACCAGAAGACACCCAGTGGGCCAAAGAACTACTGGAGAGGTGGGCCGTGGAGACCACAACCCACCAGGGCGCGCCAGGGGGCCCCCCGGTGCGCCCTGATGGGTTGTGCCCTCCTCGGCCCCCCTCTGCACCACCTCCGATGCCTATAAATTCCCAAATATTCCAAAAACCCTAGGGGAGTCAATGAAACATAATTCCAGCCGCCGCAAGTTCCAGAACCTCGAGATCCAATCTAAACACCATCACAGAGGGGTTCATCTTCCTCATAGGTGCCTCTCCAATGATGCGTGAGTAGTCCACCATAGACCTACGGGTCCGTAGGTAGTAGCTAGATGGCTTCCTCTCTCTCTCTCTCTTATGATTCTCAATACAATGGTCTCTTGGAGATCTATTTGATGTAAACATTTGCGGTGTGTTTGTTGGGATCCGATGAATTTTGAGTTCATGATCAGTTTCTATCCATGAATATTCTTTGAGTCTTCTTTGATCTCTTATATGCATGATTACTTATAGCCTCGTATTTCTTCTCCGAATCTTTGGTTTGTTTAGGCCGACTAGATCGATTTTTCTTGCCATGGGAAGAGGTGCTTTGTGATGGGTTCAATCTTGCGGTGTTCTTTCCCAGTGACAGAAGGGGCAGCAAGACACGCATGTATCGTTGCTATTAAGGATAACAAGATGGGGTCTATTCCTACATGAATAGATCTTGTCTACATCATGTCATCGTTCTTATTGCATTACTCCGTTTTTCCATGAACTTAATACACTAGATGCCTGCTGGATAGCGGTCGATGTGTGGAGTAATAGTGGTAGATGCAGGAAGGAGTCGGTCTACTTATCTTGGACGTGATGCCTATATAATGATCATCGCCTTGGATATCGTCATGACTATTCGATTTTCTATCAATTGCCCAACAGTAATTTCTTCACCCACTGATGTCTACTACGCAACCTTCTTCTTGTAGACTCGTGTTGGGCCTCCAAGCGCAAAGTTTTGTAGGACAGTAGCAAATTTCCCTCAAGTGGATGACCTAAGGTTTATCAATCTGTGGGAGGCGTAGGATGAAGATGGTCTCTCTCAAACAACCCTGCAACCAAATAACAAAGAGTCTCTTGTGTCCCCAACACACCCAATACAATGGTAA
This sequence comes from Elymus sibiricus, assembly GCA_039707655.1. Lineage (NCBI taxonomy): Eukaryota > Viridiplantae > Streptophyta > Magnoliopsida > Poales > Poaceae > Elymus > Elymus sibiricus. The sequence continues at coordinate 181,796,436 of CM077669.1, read as the reverse complement.
ATTGTATAGGTGCACTAGTTCGGCGAAGAGATGGTGATACAAGTGTAATATGGATAGTAGATATAGGTTTTTGTAATCTGAAAATATAAAAACAGCAAGGTAACTAATGATAAAAGTGAGCACAAACGGTATTGCAATGCTTAGAAACAAGGCCTAGGGTTCATACTTTCACTAGTGCAAGTTCTCTCAGCAATACTGACATAGTTGAATCATATGTAAATCCCTCACGTGCGACAAAGAGTTCACTCCAAAGTCACAAATAGCGGAGAACAAACGAAGAAATTATTGTAGGGTACGAAACCACCTCAAAGTTATCTTTTCCGATCAATCGTATGAGCTATCCCTATAAGTGTCACGAACAGCCCTAGAGTTCATACTAAAATAACACCTTAAGATACACATCAACCAAAACCCTAATGTCACCTAGATACTCCAATGTCACCACGAGTACCCATGGGCTTGATTATACGATATGCATCACACAATTTCAGATTCATCATGTTCAATCCAACACAAAGAACTTCAAAGAGTGCCCCAAAGTTTCTACCGGAGAGTCAAGACGAAAACGTGTGCCAACCCCTATGCATAGATTCCCAAGGTCACGGAACCCACAAGTTGATCACCAAAACATACATCAAGTGGATCAATAGAACATCCCATTGTCACCACGGATATCCCATCGCAAGACATACATCAAGTGTTCTCAAATCCTTAAAGACTCAATCCGATAAGAAAACTTCAAAGGGAAAAATCAATTCATCACAAGAAGATAGAGCGGGGAAAACTCCATATGATTCATCTATATCAATAAAGCTCACGATACATCAAGATCGTGTCATCTCAAGAACACGAGGGAGAGAGATCAAACACATAGCTACTGGTACATACCCTCAGCCCCGAGGGTGAACTACTCCCTCCTCATCATGGAGACCGCCGGGATGATGAAGATGGCCTCCGGTGCTGGTTTCCCCCTCCGGCAGGGTGCCGGAACGGGCTCCCGATTGGTTTTTCATGGATACAGAGGCTTGCGGCGGCGGAACTCCCGATCTAGGTTTCTTTCTGGGGGTTACGGGATTTATAGGAATACTTGGCGTTGGAATCACGTCAGGGGGACTCCCGAGGGGCCCACAAGCCAGGGGGCGCGCCCTAGGGGGGGCACGCCCCTAGGCTTGTGACTGCCTCGGGACTCCTCTCCGGTATCTTTTTGCTCCAGTATTTTTTATATTTTCCAAAAATATTCTCCGTAAATTTTCAGCCCATTCCGAGAACTTTTATTTCTGCACAAAAAACGACACCATGGTAGTTCTGCTGAAAACAGCGTCAGTCCGGGTTAGTTCTAATAAAATCATACCAAAATCATATAAAATTATTGTAAACATGGCATGAATACTTCATAAATTATAGATACGTTGGAGACGTATCAGCATCCCCAAGCTTAATTCATGCTTGTCCTCGAGTAGGTAAATGATAAAAGAAATAATTTATGAAGTGTGAATGCTAGCAAGTGGACAAGTTTGATCACTGATAATTCCAATCACTTTTTCTAGCATCAATATAAACCATAAACAGTAGCTCATCTCATAAAACTTCTCATGATCAAGTAACAAGCTATTCACATGTTAAAGTATAGACCAGAGAGTTTCTTGAAAACTAACAAACCATATTCCTAGTCATCGAACAATTGCAATTCATCTTATTTTCAGGAAGGGTCTATGTAAGAGCTTTGATTTAGCAAATTCCACATACTCAACTATCATATAGTCTTCCATGATTATTGACACTCAAAGCATATTTTTAGAACAAATAGCATCCATCGAACACAGAGAAAGATAGGGGCTTAATGTTTCGCCTCCCAACTTATTTATCATATAGATAATTGTCAACAATAATAATTCATTATCAAATATATTTGTGTGGATATATATGTCTAGATCATTCCCCAACACATGACGCTTGCCAAGAGAAAAAGTCGAAATATAGGAAGTGGTGAAGATCACCATGACTCTTGCATAAAGGTAAGTACTAGAAAGGAAAAGATAGGCCCTTCGCAGAGGGAAGCATTGATTTGCAAAGGTGCCAGAGCTCGAGCTTTTAAAACAGAGATGAATAATAATTTTGAGCAGTATGCTTTCATTGTCAACATAACAACCGAGAGATCTCGGTATCTTCCATGCTAGATACATTATAGGCGGTTCCCAAACAGACTAGTAAAGTTTTTACTCCCCCTCCACCAATCAATCACACTCCACGGCGAGCCGAATCCATGGGTACCGTCCATACAAACAACAATCCTGGGGGAGTTTTGTTTCATTATGTTTTGTTTTGATTTTTGAGCATGGAACTGGGCATCCCGAATACCAGCCACTTTTTCGTGAATGATAGTAAATCAACACATATCGTGAGAATAACCCACCTAGCATGGAAGATACTGACAGCCCCTAGTCACTATATGAGCGATTCGGGCATACAAAACAAAATATTATTTGAAGGTTTAGAGTTTGGCACATGCAAATTTACTTGGAACGACAGGTAAATACCGCATATAGGTAGGTATGGTGGACTCTCATGGCAAAACTGGTTTAAGGGTGTTTGGATGCACAAGTAGTATTTCTACTTGGTGCGGGAGTTTTGACTAGTATGAGGTGGAAGCAAGCGCCACATGTTGGAGGATCCATAACAATATGACTTCTATACAGATATACCCAAACATAACTCATTAAGTTGTCTTCCTTGTCCAATTTCAACTAATTTGCTCGAGTTTGAAAATAATTAATGAGCTCACAATAATAGAAGATGTCCAAGATAGTATATTTATATGTGGAATCTCTCTTCCTTCAATATTCTTTCATGAATTGTTCAAGTGACCAATGCGGTGTTTGCTAACTTTCAATAAATTTTACCACCTATACTTATTATGTGTGAAGTCATTACTCCCCATGGGATAAGTATATGAAGCATATTTAATTTCAGATTTATTTTATTCAATTCATTCAACCATTTACTTATAGGATATAAGTGAAGCACGAGAGTGAATGACAAACTACTCCAAAAAGATATAAGTGAAGATCAATGCGTAGTCAATTAGTTAAATAACTATGTGAAGACTCTCTCATCTAAGAATTTCAGATCTTAAGCATTGTATTAAACAGCAAGCAAAAGAAAAATAGCACTCCAAGAATAGCACACATCATGTGAACGAATAAAAATTTAGGCTCAACATAGGCCAACCGATAATTGTTGATGAAGAGAGGTGGGATGCGTAGCATCCCCAAGCTTACATGCTTGAGACTTCTTGAAATATTTACTTGGGGTGCCTTGGGCATCCCCAAGCTTGAGCTTTTGTATCTCGTTCAATCCTCTCATATCATGGTTTCACCTATTCTCAAAAACATCTTCCACACAAAACTTGAAAAGAACTCGTGAGATAGGTTACTACACATAATAATAAATCAACTCTTTATGTACTACCAAGACAAGTTGCATAATAATTTTCAAACATCATCTACTGTTTACTATCATCTCCACAATTTATATCTACTCCCTCCATCACGGTTTAGAAGGGGTGCTTGGAAATTCTCTAGGACCTAGGTGGTTATTGATTGGCTGTGAGATGAGCTGAAAAATAGCATTCACACTACGCATGCATATAGGAGTAGTACAACAGAGTACTAATTAGCTACTAGGAGTAAATGCAATGCGCCTTAAACCTTGTCTATTGTGGAAATGCACGTATATCTAATTGTGCCTTCTAAACTGTGACGGAGGGATTACCAATATAGGCTATGGAAACTATAGGATAAGTAGATAACGAAACTGTGACAGCAATCTGTCCAAACAGAACAGTCTGTACAAATTTATGAAAACAGTGTACTTCTATAACTTAAAAAATTATGAAAATTTAGGACATGCTAAATAATTTATATGAAAATACTGTGTAAAAATTTCAGAAACGTTCCACGTTCCAGTAAAATATGAAAATTCAAACACTACAGCCAAAGTTTCTGTTTTTACACAGCACTCATCAAAACATGCAATGCAAGCATCCTAAGACAATTCTTGGAAATTTTTATTGAAAACAAGATTATAAATAACACCTAACATAAAATAACAAAATATAATGACGATCCAAGCAAAGCACATATTATGTGACGAATAAAAATATAGCTCCAAGTAAGATATACCGATAATGTTGAAGACGAAAGAGGGGATGCCTTCCGGGGCATCCCCAAGCTTAGACGCTTGAGTCTTCCTTGAATATTACCTTGGGGGTGCCTTGGGAATCCCCAAGATTAGGTTCTTGTCACTCCTTATTCTCCTCATATCGGTGTCTCACTCAAAACTTGAAAACTTCAATCACACAAAACTTAACGGAACTTCGTGAGAAGGGTTAGTGTAATAAAGATAAATCATTCACTTAGGTACTGTCAAGACAAGATTCATAATTGTTCCCACGTCATACCTACTGTATTCTATCATTCCCATAATTTATACCACTAAATATAATCTATGGGAACACTAAAATAAGCAAACTATGCATGCAAAACAGAATCTGTCAAAAACAGAACAGTCTGTGAAGATCTGTAGTGTAGCCATACTTCCCTGTCTCTAAAAATTCTGAAAAATTAGGAAAACCTGAAGGATTTGTATATCAAGATTTTGTAACAATTTCAGATTATTATCACGCTCCAGTAAAAAATGAAAATTCCTGTACTGGAGTCAAAAGTTTCTGTTTTGGTTCAGCATCAATTCTACACATCTTGTGAGTCATCCCAAAGGCTTTACTTGGCACTTTATTGAAATAAAAGGCACAAAACATGATTACTACAGTATATTAATTATGTGAACACACAAAAACAGAAAGGAAAAGTGTTGGGTTGCCTCCCAACAAGCGCTTTTCTTTAATGCCTTTTAGCTAGGCATGATGATTTCAATGATGCTCTCATAGGAATAATAATTATAACATGCAAGAGAGCATCATGAATCTCATGACAAACACATTTAAGTCTAACTCACTTCCTATGCATAGGTATTTTGTGAGCAAACAACTTATGGGAACAAGAATCAACTAGCATAGGAAGGCAAAACAAGCATACCTTCAAAACTTTGAACACATAGAGAGTAAACTTGATATTATTGCAATTCCTACAAGCATATGTTCCTCCCTCATAATAATTTTCAGTAGCATCATGAAGGAATTTCACAATATAACCAGCACATAAAGCATTCTTTTCATGATTCATAAGGATAGAAATTTTACTACTCTCCACATAAGCAAATTTATTCTCATCAATAGTAGTGGGAGCAAACTCAACAAAATAACTATCATGTGAGGCATAATCCCATTGAAAATTAAAATCATGATAACAAGTTTCATGATTATCATTATTCTTTATAGCATACATGTCATCCCAATAATCATCATAGATAGGAGGCATGCTTTCATCATAATAAATTTGCTCATCAAAACTTGGGGGACTGAACATATCATCTTCATCAAACATAGCATCCCCAAGCTTGTAGCTTTGCATATCATTAGCATCATGAATATTCAAGGAATTCATACTAGCAATATTGCAATCATGCTCATCATACAAATATTTAGTGCCAAACATTTTATTGACTTCTTCTTCTAACACTTTGGCACAATTTTCCTTTCCATCATTTTCACGAAAGACATTATAAAGATGAAGTATATGAGGCAACCTCAACTCCATTTTTTTGTAGTTTTCTTTTATAAAACCAAACTAGTGAAAAACAAGAAACTAAAATATTTAATTGCAAGATCTAAAGATATACCTTCAAGCACTCACCTCCCCGGCAACGGCGCCAGAAAAGAGCTTGATGTCTACTACGCAACCTTCTTCTTGTAGACTCGTGTTGGGCCTCCGAGCGCAGAGTTTTGTAGGACAGTAGCAAATTTACCTCAAGTGGATGACCTAAGGTTTATCAATCCGTGGGAGGCATAGGATGAAGATGGTCTCTCTCAAATAACCCTGCAACCAAATAACAAAGAGTCTCTTGTGTCCCCAACACACCCAATACAATGGTAAATTGTATAGGTGCACTAGTTCGGCGAAGAGATGGTGATACAAGTGTAATATGGATAGTAGATATAGGTTTTTGTAATCTGAAAATATAAAAACAGTAAGGTAACTAATGATAAAAGTGAGCACAAACGGTATTGCAATGCTTAGAAACAAGGCCTAGGGTTCATACTTTCACTAGTGCAAGTTCTCTCAACAATACTGACATAGTTGAATCATATGTAAATCCCTCACGTGCGACAAAGAGTTCACTCCAAAGTCACAAATAGCGGAGAACAAATGAAGAAATTATTGTAGGGTATGAAACCACCTCAAAGTTATCTTTTCCGATCAATCGTATGAGCTATCCCTATAAGTGTCACGAACAGCCCTAGAGTTCGTACTAAAATAACACCTTAAGATACACATCAACCAAAACCCTAATGTCACCTAGATACTCCAATGTCACTACGAGTACCCATGGGCTTGATTATACGATATGCATCACACAATTTCAGATTCATCATGTTCAATCCAACACAAAGAACTCCAAAGAGTGCCCCAAAGTTTCTACCGGAGAGTCAAGACGAAAACGTGTGCCAACCCCTATGCATAGATTCCCAAGGTCACGGAACCCGCAAGTTGATCACCAAAACATACATCAAGTGGATCAATAGAACATCCCATTGTCACCACGGATATCCCATCGCAAGACATACATCAAGTGTTCTCAAATCCTTAAAGACTCAATCCGATAAGAAAACTTCAAACGGAAAACTCAATTCATCACAAGAAGATAGAGAGGGGAAAACTCCATATGATTCATCTATATCAATAAAGCTCGTGATACATCAAGATCGTGTCATCTCAAGAACACGAGAGAGAGAGATCAAACACATAGCTACTGGTACATACCCTCAGCCCCGAGGGTGAACTACTCCCTCCTCGTCATGGAGACCGCCGGGATGATGAAGATGGCCTCCGGTGATGGTTTCCCCCTCTGGCAGGGTGCCGGAACGGGCTCCCGATTGGTTTTTCGTGGCTACAGAGGCTTGCGGCGGAGGAACTCCCGATCTAGGTTTCTTTCTGGGGGTTACGGGATTTATAGGAATACTTGGTGTTGGAATCACGTCAGGGGGACTCCCGAGGGGCCCACAAGCCAGGGGGCGCGCCCTAGGGGGGCGCGCACCCTAGGCTTGTGACTGCCTCAGGACTCCTCTCTGGTATCTTTTTGCTCCAGTATTTTTTATATTTTCCAAAAATATTCTCCGTAAATTTTCAGCCCATTCCGAGAACTTTTATTATTGCACAAAAAACGACACCATGGTAGTTCTGCTGAAAACAGCGTCAGTCCGGGTTAGTTCTAATAAAATCATACCAAAATCATATAAAATTATTGTAAACATGGCAGGAATACTTCATAAATTATAGATACGTTGGAGACGTATCACCCACCGTGCGCTATACTCATGACAGAAGCCACTAGTGAACCCTACGACCCCCGGGTCTACTTTTCCAACATATTGCTTTCCGATCTACTTTTTTGCAATCTTTGTTTTCAGATCTACAAAACCAAAAACCCAAAAACATATTGCTGCATATTTACTCTTTTTATTTGTGTTCTTGAGAGATCTGTATCTCCTATCTATCACTACCTAATCTATCTTATTACTGTAGAAAGATTGACAACCTCTCTTTCGCGTCGGGTTGCAAGTATTTGTTGTTTGTGTGCATGTGCTGCTTATTGGGTGGTGGTGATCCTCCTACTGGTTTGATAACCTTGGTTTCATAACTGAGGGAAATACTTACTGTCGCTGTGCTGCATCATCCCTTCCTCTTTGGGGAAATACTGACGCGGTCTCAAGCCACGTCAAAGGAGTTTCTGGCGCCGTTGCCGGGGAGGAAGCGGTCTCTTCTACGTGCCTATCGTAGGCGCCGAGGGGACTCCATCATCATCTACCAGGTTCCTAATCACAAATCTCATCTCCTTGCAATTACATTATTTGCCATTTGCCTCTCGTTTTCCTCTCCCCCACTTCACCAATTTTTCGTTTTATTCGCCCTCTTTTTCGTTTGCCCTTCTTCTCACCGGATCTCTTGCTTAGTCATTATGGCTAGTTCTACCTTTGTTGCGTGTACCCCCGATAATAAGGTTCTTAATTTTAAGCAAAGGGGATGGGAGAACCTAAAAGATGCTTGGTATAGGATTTGCAATGCTCATAATAGATTTATTCATAAGCAATCTACTGTTGTTCTTCTTCACAGTTTTTATGTTGGCATCACCACTTGGTATAGATTCGTCCTTGATACGATTACCGGTGGGAATTTCTTGATGTGTCCATCTTTGGATGCTTTTAATTCTTTGGGAAGTTTAGTGGGATCACCACCTATCATGATCAATGAAACAACTTTAACTCTCGGACATGCTATGGAGAGATTAGATGCTATTGAAAAGAAGATGATTACTAAAGGACATCTTCATGATCTAGATAAAAAGATGCATAATCTTGCTAATAAAATTGGATCTAAGGCTTGAGATGCTTTTAAATTGCTTATGGAAAAAAAAACCGTAGTTAACGAAAGGGTAGAGGAGAGCCCTTACCGGATTGATAAGATAGAAGAGATTTTTAGTAATTTGGGTTCAGCCTTTTCTACTATCAAAACTATTGCAAAACTCCCATAAAGGTTGGCAAGACTACGCAAGTCACTAAGAACAAAGTTGCTACGCCTAGTAGTCACAAGGGGGACCTTAAGATGATTAGTATTCATCCCGACTTTGTTGAAATTATAAGAGACCCTATTTACAAGAATGAATTTTTTCGTTTTATTCCTAGGAGTGTTGTCATCAAAAATATGCATGCTAAATCCTTGAAGAAATCTAGTTGCGTGATTGAAGAATTGAAAACCAAAGATGACAATACTTGAATCTATGCATTATGCCTAGCTAGGGGCGTAAAACGATAGCGCTTGTTGGGAGGCAACCCAATGAATAAATAATTTTTTGCTTTTTCCTTTCTGTTTTTATGTGTTGACACAATTATGCCTCTGTTATGATTGTGTTTTTATGGTTTATTTAGTGTTTGTGCCAAGTAAAGCCTTTAGGATGATTCATAGGATGAGTAGAAGCGATGCTGAATCTGAAACAAAAACTTTGCGTCCAGTATATGAATTTTAATTTTTTGGTGGAACGTGATCTTGAGCTGAAATTTTAACAGTGTTTCTATACAAATTCCTTACGTTGTCCTAATTTTTCAGAATTTTTAGAGTTACACAAGTATGGGTAGAGTACAGATTACTACAGACTCTGTTTTCGTTGCATTGTGTGCTTGTTTTGATGAATCTTATATTGAAGGGTATGAGCCATGGTAAAGTTAAAATACAGTAGGTAAAATTCAATAATAAAATATGAATGGGTTTGCAACAGTACCTAAAGTAGTGATTTGCTTTATTATACTAACGGATCTCACGAAGATTTTGTTGAGTTTTGTGTGATTGAAGTTTTCAAGTTTTGGGTGAGATCACGATGGATGAAGGAATAAGGAGTAATAGAAGCCTATGCTTGGGGATGCTACCATACCCCCAAGATATATCCCAAGAGAAACAAGCAACTAAGCTTGGGGATGCCCCCGAGTGGCATCCCCTCTTTCATCTAACGACCATCGGTGTTTTACTTGGAGCTATATTTTTATTCTTCACATATCATGAGTTTTGTTTGGAGTGTCTTGTATCTTTGCTTGATTTGTTTGTTAGTTTTTCCTTTGTATCCTTGCTGGACACACCTATTTGAGAAAGCCAAAATCATGCTATGATTTGTTAGAATTGCTCTATGTGCTTCACTTAAACTTTTTGAGCTATAGAATTGCTCTAGTGCTTCACTTATATCTTTTTGAGAACGGTGTGCTTGGAAAATTTTGTAGAAATACTATCATGCTTCACTTAGATTAATTTGAGAGTAGGTAATTTTGAAGAAATCCTCTCATGCTTCACTTATACCTTTTTGAGAGATGAAATCTTTATGCTCATGTGCTTCACTTAAATTTGTTTGAGCTTGCCAAAAAGCAATGGCAATATATGAAACTAGTCCCAAAGTGATAGATATCCAAGGAGGATATAATAAAAAAATTCATGAAGATTATTGGACAAATTAAACTTGATTCCTTGTATAGTTTTGCAACATGATGATAGTAATATGTGAGTCATGTTAGTGAGTAATTATGCATAGTAGGAATATTGGTGTTAAGGTTTGTGATTCCCTATGCATGCACAAAAGTCAATAGTTATGCAATGAAGTTACATCCTACTTGTGGTGCATTATTCGGTGTTAGTTATGCTCAATGCTCGCTTATGTGAATGTTCGTTTCTTGGTTTGGTTGCTTCCCAATCTATTTGCTAGCCTTCATTTGTACTAAGTAGAAATACTACATGTGCATCCAAAATCCTTAAACCAAGTTTTGCCTTATGAGTCCACCATACCTACCTATATGTGGTATTTCCATGCCGTTCCAAGCAAATTTGTATGTGCCATCTCTAAAATTTTCAAAATAAATTTTCTTTTTTGTGTGCCCGTACCGCTCATGAAACGGTGGGGAGTGTCCAATATTTTTCCATGCTAGATGTGTTATTCTCAAGATGAGTGTTTATTCACTTGTCATTGCATGAGAGTGAGGCGGTAATAGGGATGCCCATTCCCGAAATGAAAAAACAAAAATATTTACTTTATGTTGTCAAATAATAAATTCCTTGGAAAGTGTTGGTATGGAAGGCAACCGTGGATACGGGCCGCCATGGAAAGTGAAAGTTTGGTGGAAAAAGGAATAAACTTTATTTTCTGTTTGGGAACCGCCTATGATATATCTAGCATGGAAAGTATTGTGTGCTACTTTGTCGTTTTTGTTGACAGGAAAAGCATGCCACCCAAAATATTTTTCTCTCTCAATTTAAACCTTGAGCTCTGGCACCTCTACAAATCCCTACTTCCCTCTGCGAAGGGCCTATCTTTTACTTTATGCAATTTTTATTTTTACTTTGAGTCTCCATCTTCTCTTATAAGCACCAACTAGGGGGCACTCTGATCATACTTGAGCATTGGGCATAGTTAATATTTGAGTGTGTTTCATGAATGGATCAATGATTGAGCATGATGGGCTAGGGATAACTTTCTTTAGTGTTGATATTTTGAAAGACATGGTTGCTTGTTGACATGCTTGAGTATTGAAGTCATTATGTTAACACTAGACTATTGCTTTGAATCATTTACAAGTCCAAATGTCCATGCTATACAAAAGAAAAGAATGTGATGAACATGTTAGGCAGCATTCCACATCAAAAAAATTGTTTTTATCATTTACCTACTCGAGGACGAGTAGGAATTAAGCTTGGGGATGCTGATACATCTCCAATGTATCTATAATTTTTGCTTGTTCCATGCCGTTATATTATCATTCTTCGATGTTTTACAATCATTTTATAACAACTTTATATCATTTTTTGGGACTAACCAATTGACATAGTGCAAAAGTACCAGTTGTTGTTTTGCTTGTTTTTTACTTCGCAGAAAATCAATACCAAACGGAGTTCAATCGCGACGAAACTTTTTGGAGATTTTTTCTGGACTAGAAGACACCCAGTGGGCCAAAGAACTGCCGGAGAGGTGGGCCGTGGAGACCACAACCCGCCAGGGCGTGCGAGGGGGGCCCCGGCGCGCCCTGATGGGTTGTGCCCTCCTCGGCCCCCTCTGCACCAGGAGCCGGTGTTAGTGTTATGCCTTTATCTTTGTATACAAGACTTGATTTGAATAAGCTTACACCTACCAAAATATATTTGCAAATGGCTAATAAATCCACTGCTATACCTGTTGGAATTTGAGAGGATCTCCCTGTTGTGGTTGCAAATGTTACTATCTTAACGGACTTTGTTATTCTTGATATGCCCGAGGACGACAACATGTCGATTATCCTTGGTAGACCCTTTTTAAATACTGCAGGGGCTGTTATTGATTGCAACAAAAGCAAGGTTACTTTTCATGTCAATGGTAATTAGCACACGATATACTTTTTGAAGAAACAAAGTTCGATGAATAATATCAACTCCATTGAGCAAATTGCAACAATTACTATTGTATAGTTTAAATTCCCTCTCCCTACTATCAAGAAGAGATATGATATTCTTATTGTTGGGGAAATACATATCCCCGTTGAGTTAACTTAGTGATATACGAAAAAATCGGTTTCATGCCACTCAGAAACGGTTTGTTAATATAACTTCATCAACCTTGTCAATTTCTTTTTTAGGAGCATGTGACCGATAAATTTAGTAAGAACAACCTACTGTACCCATAGTTTTATTCTTTGTCATTTAAAGTTTTAATAAAGAAAAAATATCATACTTATTCTGTTTTTTGAATTATCGATGCAATAAAAAATGACCCAACAATAAAAGTTCTCAGAATGCCCTGAAAATTTAGTATGATTTTTCTAGAATAAATAAGAATTTTTGGCACTGAACACACCCCAAGGGGGGTGCACCTGTGAGGCATGACCTTCTAGGACGCGCCATGCAAGCTCGTGGGCCACATAAGGACCCACTCACTTAGTGCCCATGCCCACGATCTTCCTATACAGAAAAAACACCATTGCCTCCTAGCCCATGTTCTTGCTCATTTTCGAGTGATATTTGATCTCCTTGCTCGTAACTCCATTTCTGAAACCGTTTTGAGGAATTACTATTTGATAAAAAGCATAATGCTCGGGAGGTTGTTGGGAGGTTCTTAGAGTCTTAGCTCCAAGGAAACTCCATAGGAGAGGCCCCGGTACAATCTTACTCGCGCGACCGAGGTGCCATGTGAATGGCCATGTGATACATTCTTGAGGGACGTGGGAATATATTATGAATTATATTGTTTGGCCACAAGAGTCGAACTCATGTCGTTCCTCACAGATAAGTGTGATCAGTATCTCCTCCTCACTAATACTTTTGTGCAAAACTTCCATTACACTACTGGGAAAGGCTTATAGGTGAACCCCCGTTAGTGGTGGGCGGTGCGTGTCACCCGCCACTGCTAATTTTGAAAGCAAGCAGTGGCGAGCGCTAAAACTTGGCCGCCAGTGCTACACAAGTAGCTGTGGTGGGCAGCCACGATGATCCGCCACAACTATGCTTTTTCCAATTCGTGACCAACTGACAAGCTACTGTGGCGGGTGCAAATCGCCGCCCGCCGCAGTTCTCTTCCACACCTGTGGCAGGGGATGCTCAGGACCCTCCACAACAATATTTGGGCACCCACACGCCAGACGCTTTCAAACATTTTCATGCAGCGGGTGGCGGGTTCTGGCAGTCGTCCGTCACTCCTAAACAACACCTTACTTACCCCCGCGGCAGTCGGATCTGATTCTGAACTCCCACTCATTCTCCCTCCTCTCTCGCTACCGCCAGCATCGTGGCATCGTCCGTCGTCACCGGTGAGGTCGTTGTTCGCGGCCTCGAAAGGCGTCGAGTACCTATTCTTCCACATTGCCCGTGTCGTCCGTCCCCGCCTCGAGGTTCATCGGCGTCGCCGTGCAACGCTGCCTCGAACTACTTCCCCATGACCGTCTCCCATGCCTTCCTCCGCATCCAACGTCGTCCTTGTCTCCGTCGAACTCACCGTCCACCGACGCCTCCTCCATCGACCTGCACCTCGTCCAGCCCGCCGTCCGACTCTGGACCGGTAAGCACACCTCCCTTCTCTGCTAAAATTTGTTGTGAGTGCCAATGTGTATAAGTGAATGTATATAAGTGCATATGTATATATTTCATACAACATTTTATTAGTTTAGTTAAAATGTACCATTAAATTTTCATAAGTGAATTCCTTAAAATATGGATGAGCATATGGTACATTAGTTTTTTCATGATGCAGGTGTATTGATAGTGAGTGCCAATGTTTTTGCGAAGCGTGGATTAAGTTTCGTTTCGCTTAATTTCTGGAACTCAATATGTCCAATTTCAATCAAACGTCGTGTTGTTTTTCTATCTATGGTGGTGACTTGTATCGTCTATGATGCTGTGCAGATTATGTTGTGACTTTGCTCTATGTGATTGGATAACTATGAAATTGACTTGTTGGCTTCTTTATTTATTTACGTAGATGAAATGGAACGGGTATGTGGTGTACACCAGGAGGAATCCTAGAATTTATGTTTCATGGGAGATATGCAAGGAGCAAGTGGATGATAACCCACAAGTATAGGGGGTCGCAACAGTTTTCGAGGGTAGAGTATTCAACCCAAATTTATAGATTCGACACAAGGGGAGCCAAAGAATACTTGAGAGTATTAGCAGTTGAGTTGTCAATTCAACCACACCTGGAGATTAAATATCAGTAGCAGAGTGCTCAGTAGCATAGTAATATGGTAGTTTTGATAGCAGTAGCAATAGTAACGATAGCGGTAACAGTAGTAGCAATAGTTTTGTAGCAGTTGGAACAGCAGCAACAGCAGTAGTAACTTAGCAAGAACAATAAGTGGAAAGATCGTAGGCACTGGATCGGTAACTCATTGGATTATATTCATCATGTAACAGTCATAACCTAGGGCGATACAGAACTAGCTCCAGTTCATCAATGTAATGTAGGCATGTATTCCGTAAATAGTCATACGTGCTTATGTTAAAGAACTTGCATGACATCTTTTGTCCTACCCTCCCGTGGCTGCGGGGTCCATAAGGAAACTAAGGGATATTAAGGCCTCCTTTTAATAGAGAACCGGAACAAAGCATTAACACATGGTGAATACATGAACTCCTCAAACTACGGTCATCGCCGCGAAGTATCCCAAATATTTTCACTATGGGGTTGACGGATCATAACAAGTAATATGTGCATATGACTAGGCAAGATCGGATCAAGAACATGGATATAGAGATGATAACATAAACGGTTCAGATCTGAAATCATGGCACTTGGGCCCTAGTGACAAGCATTAGGCATAGAAAAGTCATAGCAACATCAATCTCAGAACATAATGGATACTAGGGATCAAGCCCTAACAAAACTAACTCGATTACATGATGAATCTCATCCAACTCTTCACCGACCAGCAAGCCTACGAAGGAATTACTCACTCCCGGTGGGGAGCATCATGAAATTGGCGATGGAGAAAGGTTGATGATGACGAAGACCGAAGATTCCCCTCTCCGGAGCCCCAAACGGGCTCCAGATCTGGCCTCCCGATGAAGAACAGGAGGTGGCGGCGGCTCCGTCTCGTAAAACGTGATAATTATTTCTCTCCTATTTTTCTCTCTAAATTTAGGAATTTATAGTGGCGGAGATAGGGCAAGTGGGGCCCCGAGGTGCCCAACACCCACCAGGGCCCCCCGGAAGGGGGCTGGCGCGCCCTGGTAGGTGCTGCGCACCCTGGCCCCCCTCTCCTGTGGTTTTTGGCTCCAGTATTTTTTATATTTTCCAAAATAAATCTCCAGAAAGTTTCGTTCCATTCCGAGAACTTTTATTTCTGCACAAAAAACAACACCATGGCAATTCTGCTGAAAACAACGTTAGTCCGGGTTAGTTCCCTTCAAATCATGCAAATTAGAGTCCAAAAGAAGGGAAAAAGAGTGAGGAAAAGTAGATATGTTGGAGACGTATCAACTCCCCCAAGCTTAAACCTTTGCTTGTCCTCAAGCAATTCAGTTGATAAACTAAAAGTGATAAAGAAAAACTTTTATGAACTCTTTTGTTCTTGTTTACATATATATGCTTAAGTGGCACCCAAGTTTTCAGCAAAGATTATGACTAACCATGTCAACAATAACTCTTAAAAATTATGTTTACTCATATCAATAACATAAGCAACTAGCGAGCAATAATAAGATATCTCAAACGCCAACATTTTGTCAAAACAATCGTGATACAATATGACAATAGTGGTATCTCGCTAGCCCTTTCTGAGACCGCAAAACATAAATGCAGAGCACCTCCAAAGTTCAAGCAGCGGCTAAACATTGTAATTCATGGTAGAAAAGATCCAGTCATGCTGCACCCAACATCAACTATACACAATGCATGAGGATGAAAATAGTGCTCTCAGTTCTGGCGCTTATTTGAGAAGGTGATGACTCAACAAAAAAGTAAATAGATAGTCCCTTCGCAGAGGGAAGCATGGATTTGCAGCGGTGCCAGAGCACAAAGTTTAAAATAGAGATAGATATAATTTTGGGAGGTACACCCTTCCTATCAACATCACGACCAAGAGTTGTCAATATCTTCCATGCTAAACAAATTAGCGGCGGTTCCCAAGCGGTAAAAGTAAAGGTTTACTCCCCCTCCACCAACAATCACACTCCACGGCGAGCCGCATCCACGGGTACCGTCCAAACCAACAACATTCCTGGGGGAGTTTTGTTTAATTATTTTTGATTTTTGATTTCGGGACTGGGAATCCCTATTACCGCCCCTCTCGTGTAAGGACAAGTGAATAAACACTCGTCCTGAGAATAACCCGCTTAGCATGGAGGATACTGACAGCCCCCTGTCGCTCCATGAGCGGTCCAGGCACACAAAACAGATGTTTATTTGAAATTTTAGAGGTGGCACATGCAAATTTACTTTGGAACGGCAGGGTAATACCGCATATAGGTAGATATAGTGGACTCATCTGGCATAACTTGGTTTAAGGGTTTTGATGCACAAGCAGTATTCCCGCTTAGTACAGGCGAAGGCTAGCAGTTAGATTGAGAAGCGGCCAGCTAGAGAGCGAAGACGGTCATGAACATGCATTACATATAATCAACATTGAATACTAGCATGAGTAGGATATGGACACCATGAACATAAATATCATGAAGGCTATGTTGGTTTTGATTCAACTACATGCGTGAACATGTGCCAAGTCAAGCCACTTGAAACATTCAGAGGAGGATACCATATCATCATACCGCATCACAACCATTTTAATGCATGTTGACACCCAAGATAAATCATTATCCACTCCTAGCTACTTAAGCATCGCATGAACAACTATAATTTCTAATGGTCATTGCAAACATGTTTGATCATAATGAGCTGAATCACGGGATACTAGGTTAAACATATTTACAAAAACAAAAACAAGTTGAGTTCATACCCGCCTTTCTCTGCCACAGTCAATTCATCAAATGTTGGCATTATTGCCTTTCACTTGCACTTCCGAATGATAAGAGAATAATAATAGTGCAAGAATGCCGTGGACTAGGCTAGAATCTGCAAACATTTATTCAAGAGGAGAAGACAAGGTAATATGGGTTCTTTGTTAGGTTAACGATAATGCAGATGAGAACCACTCAACAATTTCATCGTGGTCTTCTCCTAGGTACGACTCAAATAAAAGACAAGGTAAAACACTGAAATATTTTTGGAGTTTTTGTTTTTTCTTGAAGGAAGCAAATAAAAGAGGAAAAACAAAAACGATTACACGGGATAGCTCCCAACAAACAAAAGAAGAAGCGAGAAATCTTTTTGGGTTTTCTTTTTAATGCAACAATTAAACTAAGCTAGAAAGAAAAACTAAAAAGAATTAGGAAATGTTTTTGGGTTTTCTCAAAGTTTTTCAAACACACAAGAGGAAAGCGAGAAAACAAATCTAGCATGGATATTACAATGAAAAAGTATGAACACCGACAACTGGAATGAAATGTGCGAACACGAATGTA
The DNA here is from genome assembly GCA_039707655.1 of Elymus sibiricus. Lineage (NCBI taxonomy): Eukaryota > Viridiplantae > Streptophyta > Magnoliopsida > Poales > Poaceae > Elymus > Elymus sibiricus. The sequence goes on along the minus strand of CM077669.1, from coordinate 181,778,749 downwards.
ATGTCAATGGAAATACGTACTCCCCCAAGCTTAGGCCTTTGGCCTAGCTTGGTAATCACCATCCGTAGTAGCCGTCCGGTCCCAAGTCGTAGTGAGGCTAAGGCGGCACCTGAGCGTCCCACCCCTGGTGCTCCTCCTCAACAGCTGCTAGGTTGTTCCGGTAAGCTGTAATGTCATCTGGCATAATCCTGTATCTGTTCCTCGCGATAGGATCAAACAAAGCAGGTGCAGGCAACGGGATAATATCACGTGTTTCCTTGCTATATACTAAGTTATAGTGAATATCACGTGGAGAGTCAGTTACATCAAGAAAATTGTGAGTCTTCAGTGTCTTATGATCGAGGTAAACTCGGGGTAAGAGGTAATTATGTGGGCGAAAGGGGATTCTAAAGTGGTTCGCTAAGCGAGTAGCATAAATACCACCATCTATCTTTTCCTTAGTTTTATTGAGATGTAAGCGTCGGGCAATAATAGCCCCCATACTAAAGGTGTGATCATCATAAAGTGCACGACGTAAAATAGCGAGGTCAGGAGCACTGAGTGAGCTAACCTTCTCCCTAGCAGTTAAACACTTAGTAATGACTACGGCGAAATAATGTACTGAGGGAAACTGTGAGCTAATAGCAGTAGCGCTCGACACGCCTCTATCCTCATCCACGGTTAATGCGAGGAGAAAATCCTCAAACTCAGATGGCCTAGGTTCTCTCAAGTCCCCATCAGAAGGGATCAAGCATATGTTACAGAAGTCAGCTAGAGATAATTTGTGAGGTTCAACATAAAGATTAAACTGCACTTCAGGAGGTTTGTTCCTCCCTAAATAAGTAAAACTTTGCACAAAGGAATTTGTAAGGATGTGATATTGGTCACACTTATCTGCGAGGATCTCAGTTAACCCAGCGTTTGCGACAAACTGAGAGAACTCTTGATGGATCCCGGCCTCCTCCAGGAAGGCATCATGCGGCCATTCGCACGGCCGCACCTCCTCCTTTCTTGGAGTGTGAAGGTCATTGTCCGATGATTCCCCAATGACTCCCTTGGCATTTTTCTTGGAGGAGAACTTCCTAAAGATATTCATTTTATTCCTATAAAAATTCTGAAAATTTTTAGTCCACAAAAAATTGTCAATAAAACTTTGTAAGATTGTTAGCAACTACTCCCGAGCATGCATAGAGGCCATATTGAGCATTCAAACTACTTAGAACTCTAAGAATTCAACATGCAAGCTCATCTACAACAGCACCAAGAGTAGGTAATTACTCTAAAAATAACCCACTAAAACAAAAACTAATTGGAGCAATGGAGGAGTCACATACCAAGTAGCAATCCCTCCAAACAGTTTCGGAAATGGAGCTTCGAGCAAAGAGATCGAAATCCGCGGGTTTGAGAGCAAGAACACGAAAATGGTGGCTGTGGTGATTTTTTGCTGGAGGTAGGTGACAATGTGGGCTAAAGAGATAAGTGAGGGGGGCTACGTGGGGGCCACCACCCACCAGGGCGCACCTTGGGGGTGCTGGCGCGCCCTGGTGCGTGCTGTGCACCCTGTGCACTCCCCTCAGGTGTTATTTGCACCAAAAATTCATAAATATTCGGAAAAAATCGTGTTAAATTTTCAGGGCATTCTGAGAATTTTTATTTGCGTGTCAATTTTATTGCACAGGGAAAACAGAAAACAGGATAAACATGGCATTTTATTTTATTTAACTAACTAATAAAGAAAATAAAAGGTGGGGGTAGAAAGTTGTGCTTACTAGATTCATCGACGTCATACCTCTCAAAAATGATTCATTAATAAGGTTGATCAAGTATTATTAACAACCACTTCCGATTAGCATGAAACCGAAGAACTTTCATAAAACACTAAGTTACCTCAATGGGGATGTGCATATCCCCTACAATAAGTATATCATATTTCCTTTTGGCAGTAGGTAGAGGTAATTGAAAACTTCCAATAGTGAAGGTCGGAGATTCTTCAATAACATTTATACCATTCACTTGAAATTGTTTCTTCGGAAAGTGCACCGTGTGCTCATTACCATTAATATGAAAAGTGACTTTGCTTTTATTGGAATCAATAACAGCCCCTGCAGTATTCAAAAAGGGTCTACCAAGGATAATCGACATGTTGTCGTCCTCGGGCATCTCAAGAATAACAAAGTCCGTTAAGATAGTAACATTTGCAACAACAACGGGCACATCCTCACAAATACCAACAGGTATGGCTGTTGACTTGTCAGCCATTTGCAATGATATCTCGGTAGGTGTGAGTTTATTCAAATCAAGTCTTTTATATAAGGAGAAAGGCATAACACTAACACCGGCTCCCAAGTCACACAAAGCAGTTTTAACATAGTTTGTTTTGATGGAGCAAGGTATAGTTGGTATTCCAGGATCTCCAAGTTTTTTAGGTACTCCATCCTTAAAAGAATAATTAGCAAGCATGGTGGAGATTTCAGCTTCGGGTATTTTTCTTTTATTAGTGATGATGTCTTTCATATACTTTGCATAAGGGGTCATCTTCAAAATATCAGTTAAGCGGGTACGCAAAAAGACTGGCCTAATCATTTCAGCAAAGCGCTCAAATTCTTCATCATCCTTTTTCTTAGATGGCTTAGGTGGACATAGTATGGGTTTCTGAACCCATGGCTCTCTTTCTTTACCATGTTTCCTAGCCACAAAGTCTTTCTTATCATACCATTTATTTTTAGATTGTGGGTTATCAAGATCAGGAGCAGGTTCTATTTCAACATCATTATCTGGTTCTCTATCATTACAGGTTGAGCATCATCGTGAACATCATCATTATCATTTTCATTATCACTAGGTTGATGTTCACTACTAGTCTGAGTTTCAGCATCGGAAATAGGGACATCATTATTATCAGGGTTTTTTTGTGTCTCGGGTTCACTAGAGGTATGAAAAGTCCTATCATTTTACATCTTATTTTTCATCTTAGAAGGACTAGCTGCATCAGGATTAATCCTCTGAGAGTCTTGTTTAATTCTTTTAGGATGACCCTCAGGATATAGTGGTTCTTGGGTCATTCTACCCCCTCAGGTTACTACTCTAGCAGCAAAGTCATGCATATTACTATTCATTTCATCAAGCAATTCTTTTTGAGACTTACCTACTTGTTCTAATTGGGTTTGAACCATAGAGGCATGCTTTCCTACACCTCTAACATCATTAATGATTCTAAATGGCAAGTCACTCAAGCGAGCAATCATATCACAATTATATTTCAACTGTTTCAGAACATGAGCATTGAAATGATCTTGCTTCATAATATAGTTATCAAACTCATATAAGCATTGACTAGGAGGTTTATTGTGAGGAATGTCACTTTCATTAAACTTTAATAAAGAATTTACCTCTACCACCTGTGGAGGTGGTGGTGTGTCAAGGCCATGTATTTCTTCAATAGGTGGCAAATTCTTAACATCCTCAGCTTTAATACCTTTTTCCTTCATAGATTTCTTCGCCTCTTGCATATCTTCGAGACTGAGAAATAAGATACCCCTCTTCTTCAAAGTAGGTTTAGGCGGTGGTTCAGGAAGAGTCCAATCATCATAATTTTTCAATACGTTATTTAATAATTCTTCAGCTTGTTCAACAGTTCGTTCCCTGAAAACACAACCAGCACAACTATCTAGGAAGTCCCTAGAAGCATCGGTTAGTCCATTATAAAAGATATCAAGTATTTCATTTTTCTTGAGAGGATGATCAGGCAAAGCATTAAGCAATTGGAGAAGCGTCCCCCAAGCTTGTGGGAGACTCTCTTCTTCAATTTGCACAAAGTTAAATATTTCCTGTAAGACAGCTTGTTTCTTATGAGCAGGAAAATATTTTTCAGAGAAGTAGTAAATCATATCCTCGGGACTACGCACACAACCAGGAGCAAGAGTATTGTACCATGTCTTAGCATCACCCTTTAATGAGAACGGAAATAACTTAAGGATGTAATAGTAGCGAATCTTCTCATCATGAGCAAAGAGGGTGGCTATATCATTCAGCTTAGTAAGGTGTGCCACTACAGTTTCAGTTTCATAGCCATGGAAAGGATCAGATTCAACCAAAGTAATTAACTCTGGGTCGACAGAGAACTCATAATCCTTATCGGTAACACAGATAGGTGAAGTAGCAAACTTAGGATCACATTTCATTCTAGCATTCAAAGTTTTTTCCTTATACTTGCATTGTAATTTCTTAAGATCATCTCTATCCTTGCAAGAAAGAATTTCTCTAGATATCTCCTCGTCCATAACATAACCTTTAGGTATCTTAGGCATTTCAAACTTAGTAGAGCTAGGACTAATTGGAGTTTCATAATCATAATCAGTTTCATAAGCTTCATCAGTTTCAGCAATTTCATTTTCTTTAGCTCTAGCAATTTGTTCATCAAGAAATTCTCCTAGTGGAACATTATCATCAAGCATGGTACTAGCACCATCATAAGCATCATTCATAGCAGAAGTAGCATCATCAATAACTTGTGACATATCAGGATTACTAGCATGTGGTGGTTTTGCAAGCTTACTCATAACAGAAGGTGAATCCAGTGCAGAGCTAGATGGCAGTTCCTTACCTCCCCTCGTAGCAGAGGGAAAAATCTTGGTTCTTGGATCCTTCAGATTCTTCATAGTGATAAATTGATATAAATCCCAAGTGACTCAGCAAATATTGCTATGCTCCCCGGCAACGGCGCCAGAAAAAGGTCTTGATAACCCACAAGTATAGGGGGTCGCAACAGTTTTCGAGTGTAGAGTATTCAACCCAAATTTATAGATTCAACACAAGGGGAGCCAAAGAATACTTGAGAGTATTAGCAGTTGAGTTGTCAACTCAACCACACCTGGAGATTAAATATCTGCAGCAGAGTGATCAGTAGCACAGTAATATGGTAGTTTTGATAGCAGTAGCAATAGTAACGGTAGCGGTAACAGTAGTAGCAATAGTTTTGTAGCAGTTGCAACAGCAGTAGTAACTTAGCAAGCACAATAAGTGGAAAGATCGTAGGCACTAGATCGGTAACTCGTTGGATGATATTCATCATGTAACAGTCATAACCTAGGGCGATACAGAACTAGCTCCAATTCATCAATGTAATGTAGGCATGTATTCCGTAAATAGTCATACGTGCTTATGGAAAAGAACTTGCATGACATCTTTTGTCCTACCCTCCCGTGGCAGCGGGGTCCATAAGGAAACTAAGGCATATTAAGGGCCCCTTTTAAAAGAGAACCGGAACAAAGCATTAACACATGGTGAATACATGAACTCCTCAAACTACGGTCATCACCGCGAAGTATCCCAAATATTGTCACTATGGGGTTGACGGATCATAACACGTAAAAGGTGCATATGACTAGACAAGATTGGATCAAGAACATGGATATAGAGATGATAACATAAATGGTTCAGATCTGAAATCGTGGCACTCGGGCCCTTGTGACAAGCATTAGGCATAGAAAAGTCATAGCAACATCAATCTCAGAACATAATGGATACTAGGGATCAAGCCCTAACATACTAACTCAATTACATGATGAATCTCATCCAACTCCTCACCGACCAGCAAGCCTACGAAGGAATTACTCACTCCCAGTGGGGAGCATCACGGAATTGGCGATGGAGAAAGGTTGATGATGATGAAGACCGAAGATTCCCCTCTCCGGAGCCCCAAACGGGCTCCAAATCTGGCCTCCCGATGAAGAACAAGAGGTGACGGCGCTTCCGTCTTGTGAAACGCGATAATTCTTTCTCTCCTATTTTTTTCTCCAAATTTAGGAATTTATAGTGGCGGAGATAGGGCAAGTGGGGCCTCTAGGTGCCCAGCACCCACCAGGGCGCGCCGGGAGGGGGCTGGCATGCCCTGGTAGGTGCTGCGCACCCTGGGCCCCCTCTACGGTGGTTTCTGGCTCCAGTATTTTTTATATTTTCCAAAATAAATCTCCAGAAAATTTCGTTCAATTCCGAGAACTTTTATTTTTGCACAAAAAACAACACCATGGCAATTCTGCTGAAAACAGCGTCAGTCCGGGTTAGTTCCCTTCAAATCATGCAAATTAGAGTCCAAAACAAGGGCAAAAGAGTGAGGAAAAGTAGATACGTTGGAGACGTATCAGTGGACGGTTACAAAAACAGCTGCTACAAAGGATATAAGACTAAAAAAGAAGCTGAGGGTCATTATGCCAACTACGTCCGCAGAGAAGCTGAGGGTCATTATGCCAACAACATCCGCAGAGTAGCTGAGGGTCATTATGCCAACTACGTCCGCAGAGAAGCTAAGGGTCATTATGCCAACTACGTCCGCACAGAAGCTGAGGGTCAATATGTCAATTACGTCCGCAAAGAGAAAATCAACTATGAAGTATGCAAGACCATGTGGACAAGTGGATGAGTAAAGAATTTGATTATATTTATCCTGCTCATTATCATTATCGTATTGTTGTTAGCATGAGGTCTTTTATGCATGTGTATGTAGTAATGATGCGACATGAGTTGTTGTACAATAATGCGTACATCTATTTGTATGAAGTTTAGATTATTACTATGTTAAATGTATTGTGTATGATCGCTTATCTTAGTTGTATGTTGTAATGTGGTTATTTGTATCCTGTAATGCGTATCAGGTGCTGGTATGGCTGTAGGCTGAAGAGGTAGCTGTGGCGGGTGACAGGTCCAGCTCGTCACAACTATTGACATACACCAATGGCGGGCAGGTAGTCGCGCCCGCCACTGGATAAGCTCTAACTGTGGCGGGCACCCGCCAGTGATGGCATTATAGCAGTAGCACAAGGTCAGTGGCGGGCTCCCCTGGGTGCCTCGCCCACCACTGCTGGCCATTTGGCGCTCGCCACTACTAGGCATTCCTGCAGTAGTGTTACAATGCTAGGAGAGTCCAACCCACCATATCATTTCATCTTTATGACATCTCCCTAGAAATATCACTTGATGAATTTTGCCAATTATGCATGCTTCCTATTGAGGGCAACCATTTAGAGCCACATCCTAGAGATGTTGCAAATTTTATATCTGTCGTAACTATGAGGGAGACGAGAGGAGTTTCGGATGCTAGAGTTGCTAGTTTACATTTTCCCATTTTACGCTATTACTCATTTTTTCAGGAGATGTATAACTGGTAGGTGGGAGAGTGGAACGTTTAGTGCACCTGATCTTGCTATTTTATGTCATGCGCTTTATGGTAATAGATTTTTTTAGTTTGGGAGCTAATGTTGCTCGACTGTTGCCCACAAACTGTGGAAGGATGCTACTTATGGTGGTATTTATGCTTCTCGCCTTGGCAGAAATTTTGGGATTCCTATTAGGCACGAGGAGGAGGAGCTTTTACCTACCAAATATGTTGATTATGGCAGCTTGGTTGGGCATAATTTTATTGACACTGGTAGAGTACGATTCCGATATAACTTGGTATTTAGTCAGGGTACTCGTGAGAGGATTATTTTGCCTGCTTCTCCTTTGTTCAACCTTTCTAGTAACAGGTACACTATTATGCCTGCAGATATTTATGCTTATTGGGGTGTGACACCGCCCGCAGCACCTGAGCAAGAGCCATCACCTGAGCCAGACGCTAAGCCAGAGTTTGCACCCGAGCCGGTATATCAGTGGGAGCCTAAAGAGCCTCAACAATACCCTGGATTTGATTATATCGAGTCGTGGCCAACTGGCCATAGACCAAGTTAGACCAAAAGCCAAAGCTTGGGGGAGTATGTATTTCTCACCGACATTACATTCATGCACCACACATTCATTCCAATTGTCGGTGTTCATCCTTTTTTATTGTATGTCCATCGTTAGTTTTATTTTTGTTTTTTTGTGTGTGTTTGAAAAACTTTCAAAAATCCAAAAATATTTCTCGCTTATTTTCGGTTTTCCTTCTTCTCGTTTAAGTAGTTTACATTATTAATAGAAAACCCAAAAATATTTCTCGTTCTTCTTCTTATTTGTTGGGAGCTTTCCCTTGTAAATAGTTTTTCTCGCTTTTTGTTTTCCTTCGTTAATTTGCTTTCTTCGAAAAAAATAAAAAACTCCAAAAATATTTCAGTGTGTTTCTCTAAAATTCTTTTCTTTTCTTTGAGTCGCCGTAAGGAGAAGACTATGCTATAATTGTTGAATGGCTCATATGCTACATTTTTTATCTAACAAAGATCCAATACTACCTTGTCTTCTCCTTTGAATAAATGGTTTTGAAATTTCAGCTTAGTCCACGACACACTTGCACTATTATTATTTTCACATCATTCGGTCGTGCAAGTGAAAGGCAATAATGATGATTATTTGATGAAGTGATTGCAGTAAAGAAAGCTGGTATGAACTCTTCTTGTTTTCCGCTTTTGTAACTATGTTTAACTTAGTCGATCTTGATACATCATATTATGAGTAAACATGTTTTTGATGACAATTAGAGATTATAGTTACTCATGCCATGCTTAAATAGCTAGGAGTGGATAATAATTTATCTTGTGTGTCAACATGCATTAAAATGGTTGTCATGTAGTATGTTAGCATGGTATCCTCCTCTGAGTAATTGAAGTAGCTTGACTTGGCACATGTGCAAACATGTAGTTCATTTAAACCAATGCAGCCTTCATGATATTTATGTTTAAAGTGTTTATATCCTACTCACGCTAATGTTCAATGTTAATTATTTGTAATGCATGACTATTACCATTGTCGCTCTCTAGCTGGTCGCTTCTCAATCTATTTATTAGCCTTCACATGTACTAAGCGGGAATGCTGCTTGTGCTTCCAAACTCCTAAACCAAAGTTGTACTTGATGAATCCACCATATCTACCTATATGCGGTATTACCCTGCTGTTCCAAGTAAATTTGCATGTGCCACCTCTAATCATTCACATAAGCATCTGTCTTGTGTGATCATACCATTCATGGAGCGACGGGGCGGTCAGTATCTTCCATGCTAAGCGGGTTATTCTCAAGACGGGCATTTATTTGTCTGTCATTGCACGAGAGAGGCTGGTAAAAAGGATGCCCAGTCCTACATAATCAAAAATAAAATAAAATTAACTCCCCTGGAAAGTTGATTGTTTGGAGGGCACCCGTGAATTCGGCCAGCCATGGAATGTGTTTGTATGGTGGAAGGGAGTAAACTTTACATTTCCACTTGGGAACCATCAATAATGTGTTTAGCATGGGATACCAAAAATTCTTTGTCATGACGTTGACAGGAAAGGCACACCACCAAAAATTATACTTTCATCTCTTGCACAGCTGCAAATAAATGCTTCCCTCTACGAAGGGCCTTTCTATTTACTTTCATGTTATTTATTTTTATTGTTGAGTCATCATCTTCCAATCAAAGCACCAGTCCTGAGAGTGCTATTGTCATTTTTATGCATTGAGTCTAGTTAATGTTGGATGTGAGCATGGCTGGATCTCTTCTATCCTGAATTACAATGTTTAGTCGCTGCTTGAACCACACAGGTGCTCTGCATTTATATTTTGTGGTCTCAGAAAGGGCTAGCGAGATACCATGTTATCATATTATATCATGATTGTTTCGAAAAAATTGTTCGCATCCAAGATATATTATTATTGCTCGCTAGTTGGTTATGTTATTGTCATGAGTAAATGTGAGACCTAAGTGTTATCATTAACATGGTTAGTTTATAATCTCTGCTGAAAGCGTGAACACAAGTTAAGCATATATACAACAACAAGAACAAAAGAGTTTGTAAAAGTTTTCTTTATGACTTTTAGTTTTTCAACTGAATTGCTTGAGGACAAGCAATGAGTTAAGCTCGGTGGAGTTGATATGTCCCAAACGTATCTACTTTTTAAACACTTTTGCTCTTGTTTTGGACTCTAATTTGCATGATTTGAAAACTAACCCACACTGACGCTACTTTCGGTAGAAGTACCATGGTGTTGTTTTTGTCCAGAAATAAAAGTTCTTGGATTGAGCAGAAAATTGACGGATATTATTTCAAGAATATATAAAAAATATTGGCAAAAGAAATACCAGACGGGGACCCACCAGGAGGCCACGAGCCTGGTGGCGCGCCCTACCCCCAGGGCTCGCCCGTGAGCTCGTGGGCCCCTTGGTAGGCTCTGGCGCCCATCTTATCTTATAAGGTGTCATTTACCCTAGAAAAATCAAGGAGACACTTTCATTGCGTTTTGCGAGACGGAGCCGCCGCCAGCTTTTGTTCTTCACCGCGAGCCTGACCTGGAGTCCGTTTGGGGCTCCGAAGAGGGGGATTCGTTGTCGTCGTCATCACCAACCCTTCTCTATCAACAATTCCGTGATAGTCACCGCCGAGAGTGAGTAATTTATTCGTGGAATTGCTGGACGGTGATGGAGTTGGATGGGATTTGTCAATTAACCTAGTCAATTTGTTAGGGCTTGATCCCTAGTATCCGCTATGTTCTAAGATTGATGTTGATGTGGCTTTGCTATGCTTAATGCTTGACACTAGGGCCCGAGTGCCATGATTTCAGATCTGAGCCTATTATGTTTTCATGAATATGAGAGTGTTTTGGATCTTATCTTGCAGGTTGTATGCACCTATTATGTGTAATGATCTGTATACCCCAAAGTGACAGAATTTGGGATCATCTCCAGTGATCACCGTAGTATGAGGAGTTCATGTATTCACCATGTGTTAATGCTTTGTTTCGGCTTTCTATTAAAAGGAGGCCTTAACATCCCTTAGTTTCCCTTTGGACTCTGCTGCCACGGGATGGTAGGACAAAAGATGTCATGCAAGTTCTTATTATAAGCATGTATGACTATATACGCAATGCATACCTACATTACATTGATGAATAGGAGCTAGTTCTGTGACGCTCTAGGTTGTGACTATTATATGATGAATGTCATCCAACACAAATATCCATAGCTGATCCAATTCCTATGCTTTCCGCATATTGATCTTTGCTAAGTTACTATTGTCATTGTTGTTGTTACAATCACTACAAACTATTACTTTTGTTGTTCATGTTATTATTGCTACTGTGCTACTAAACACTTTGATGCAGAAAGAAATTATAGGTGTGGTTGAATTGACAACTCAACTGCTAAGACTCATGAATTTTCTTTGGCTCCCCTTGTGTCGAATCAATAAATTTGGGTGAAATACTACCCTCGAGACTGTTACGATCCCATATACTTGTGGGTTACCAGTTGACGGGGGATGAATAGTAGCCCGGAGAGTCCGGTTTTGCGGCACGCCACACCCCCTAGACCCCATTTCTTTGACCATAGTCGGTCTGTTTCCTCCGTTTTGTAGTACGCCACACTCGTGGACCCCGTTTTGACCGTAGCCGGTTGAACAAAAGTTTGTTTCCTCCATTTTGCGGGACGCCACACCCCAGCTGGACCCCGTTTTGACTGTAGCCAGTTGAACAGAAGTCCATTTCCTCCATTTTGCGAGACGCCACACCCCCAGCCGAGTCATTGTTTCCTCCGTTCCGACCCAACCGGTTGCTGTCGTCCGTTGCCTCTGCCACGTTGCCTCTCCATGTACATGAGCCCTGGCCGTACGTATGCGCGAGTACGCATTTGAGACCCTACCGTTATGTACATACGTGGCTATATTTACTTTCTTCTAGCATGGTTGTACATACGTGTACATGATTTAGGCGGGACTGCATGACATGCTATGTCACGGGCTCTACTACTACACGTTTTGTTCCATACTTGGCCACGGTTCATCATCGTTGCAGAGAGACTATGTACGTACATGTTCACGATGAGACAAATACCGCTACGTACGCTTAGACCGGATGGGTCCCAACTGTCAGGTGCGAGTAAGGAGGCATTTCCACTACTACAGGAAGGTTCAAAGATGACACATCAATCCGAGACCCTTCGACCAAACTGTGTGCGAAGCATGAATCGCAAACGGTATAGTTCTAGCTGCATTGCCAATAACACGAACTGTGTGCGACGATGGATCCATCAAGTATGATTCTGAAAAGAGGTGCGCGTGCGATACGTGGCAAACAGTTGATCCAGATGAACTATTTGTGATGAGCCAACATAAAGCAAACGGTTAACCAAATACAGATGTGTGCGATGTACGGCATACAGTTCACTCGGTTAAACTGTTTGCGCTGATCTAGCAGAACACAAACGATCTAGCGTAAGAAGGTGTCTGTGATACCCGACAAACAGGTCGGTAATCAGAATCGTGTGGGAAGATAGATAATAACAGAGACAATTCCTCCTAACAAGCTATGTGTGATGTGGGAAAACGTTTGTTTGTAAACAATTGTCAGCGATTGATGAAATCATCACCGACATGTTCCTTAGTTTAAGCATGTGAGATTTGATTTGCTCTGTTTGCACAACTTCTATATATGCTCTGTCTATAGAACAACAACATAGTTGCATAACCAAACTGAACATCCAATTACATAAGTGACCACACAACACATGTACGTTCCTCAATAAAAAATTACAAGAAGTAGACGATCATCAAATCATATTATTCTTCTGAAGAAGGTTACAGCCACTGCTCTGCTTGTAGCTATCGCTCGCCGTCCGCAGGAAGGAGGCACTTCCTCATGTCAACGATCCTCCTGTACATCTCATAGCTTGTGTACACGTCCTTGGCCGCGTACTTGACGTGTTCTTCATCTAGTTTGTTCACCGAGGGCTTGTGCCATATAGGCTTGTCCTTGTTAGACTCAGCCTTCATGTCTTCGTAGTAAGGGTCGATGATGGCCTTGGCGAGGTCAACCAGGGAGTCCCTCTTCTTATTGCGGCCCCTGACCCTGTACTGCCCTTGGATATGGACAAGTTCTGGCAGGCCAAGCCCAAAGTCTTGAGCACCTTTATATTGTTGGTGGTGTCCACCATTGCGAACCTGTAGTCGGGGTTGTTGATAAACCTGGCAAAACACTCGCAAGGCCTTGTGGTCAGGCATTAGTGGTAGACGAGGACGTGATGGCACACACACAACTGGGCGACGATAACCTTCTGATCATACCCGGCACGACCGCCGGTGTACTCGAGGTCGAAGCCGACCACGTTCTACTTGTCATCATCAGCAAGAAGCTGCTCAATATTGTCGATGGAGTTCTCCACTGCGACAGGGTCGTTGGTGTACACTATCGAGAGGTCCGTGTTCCTGATGTGGGTGTCCACTTTGACAACAATGCTGAACTGCCACTCGACGCCGGCAGCCACTGGGATTGCCGCAATTGGATCTACGCAACAAGGTTGAAGAGATGAAGAGTGCATCCTCTTTGTATTTGTCGTCATGAGTGTGCTTCTTGTGTTGTGTGGCGCGATCGGAAGGTAGAAGAGATGAAGGTAAATGGCCGCGGGAATAAGTGGGTGGGCGCTGGAACATCCTGGAATTTCGGCACGTCCGTATGGCAGTTTTTGCAGCGCTTAACTTCATCGTGGTGCATGTAACTGCATTGTGGCGCTGGGCACGGAGCAACCACATGCATATGGCACCCCAAACGTACATGACCATTCGCGCGTGGATGGATGCCAGCATAGCACGCGAGCAGAGTGCGCCGCGGCTGCCTAAATGGAGAGCAACCTCATGCGTAGAGCAGTTCGCGACGGTGCGTAGAGAACGAATGTTTGCTATGTAATAAAACACAATTTTTTAATTATTAATCTTTTGTGTACTTATCATTTCTTCCTCCTCTATCACGTCTTGTCACCGCATTCCCGCCCGTGGTTTCCAGTGCACACTTCGGCACTGAACATACGTTTTGTTTGGCCAAGCGTTGTCTCGAAAAGGTATCGGCGAGCTAGTTCCCGCCCGGCTCGGCGAAATCCCCCAAACCCCCCAATGCTTGTCGGCCTACATTATAAACCCTCACGGCCGGCGACTCCATGTCGCATCCATCCCCTCCCTCCTCGTAGCTTCTCTAGTTTTCTTCTACCCCAATCGCCAATGACACCGGTCCGTCATCATCGATCAGCCACTCCTCCAGCGGACAACTCCAACTGGGAGGCTGCACCGCATTGGCGGCGGAGTTTGCGGAAGCGTGTAGTGCGCGTGGAGAGCCCATTGGATGTGCGCACGACACCCACCACACGCTTCGCCACCGCTGCCCGAAGGCAGCTACTGCAGGCGGCCGCCATGGCCGCCACCCCACCGCCCGCCGCCACCACGCCATCGATCGCCTTGGCCGCACCCCCCCCCCCCCCCCCGTCAGCCACCGTGGCCATCACCCGCTCTGCCACCGCGGCCCAAATGGGGGAGGAGGAGGAGGCTGCCAAAGTCCAATCGCTTAGCTTTTGCATTAGCGACCTTGCGCGCTACATCGACTTCCTAGATGAGGAGGAGGAGCACCAGGTCACGCATGCAATGAAGCTCACGGCCGACGTGGCCGCGGCAGAAGCCGCAACAATGGTGTAGAATGCGGAGATCTATGCCGAGTCCCGCCGCTACGAGGAGGCGCGTCAGGAGCAGTAGAGGGCAACAGCGGAGGGCAACAGATTCGACTCATCCAGCTCGTCGGTACGCTCCTCCTCCTCTGGCTCTTACCGAGCGCGCTTGGCAGTGGATATGCTGCTAGAAGTAGTACAAAGCCCCTCCATAGTAGTATTTAGGGACTATATTGTTCAGTTCATCTAACTTCAGATAAGGTTGAACTGTACTATGTACTTTAAATTAGCTAGTATATATAGTTGAACTAGCTATTTCAATATGTGGTTGGCAACAATTGTGGAGAAGTTTGTTCGGTTCAGCTGACGAGTTGAAGTGTTTTGTATAAAGAACGGGTGCTTATTCTATGAATGAAATCAATGTTTACTGAATTTCAGTTGCAAAATTACACCGTACTAGTGATTTTGTTCCTGCAAAATTTGACAAATGTCAGTGTTACAATGTTGACAAATGCCAATGTTACTGCATTAACAAATGCCAATGTTTCAAATTTCCCAAATGACAATTTACCCAATATGACAGATGCAAATCTTACGAAATTGTCCATAGTAAGCACATGGGTCATCAGACTAAATCGTTTGCGATGACGCGATCCACCAATCCTTCGCACCAAATTTTCACTTGGCTAAGTGGCGAAGGAACCATAACTCTCATTCTGCACACGGGTGTTCAGTGTGAAACGTTGGCGATGCGGTCAAAGGACTCGCTTCCTGGTGAGTCTGCGTAGGGTACTGCTCGCACGCCTCCCGTCTACTCAAACAGATGTCCACACGACACCTCCGAGCCAATAAAGATGCGACGCGTGGTAGCACGTAAATGATCAGTAGAACACCCATCATTTATTAATAATACCAAGAATACTACGAAAATGGACACATAATATACCACAACATATTTGCGCCTTCACTCAAAATGGACACAAAAAATACCACAACATATTTGTGCTATATCACGAGTTCACGACACCCTGCCCAATTTCATGATTTTTGTGTGTGTTTTGGACTTAAGATAATTTAAACCAATATTCTCAATGTTGTTTGTAGGAGAAACAATCGGAAACATGCCTCAAATTGGAAAACAAAATCTCACAATGCCTTTATGTGTCATGATGACATCATGCAAGGTTTCATGAATTTCTGATGAGATTTGGATTTATTGGAATTTAAAAACCTATATTCTCGATGTCTATGGCCGAGCCATGAAGCCAAGATGTTTGAAATTCATTCCCATTTCTTGCATGAGACCTAAACATGCAGCCAAGGACACGTATATGATTTTTTGATCCATTTTGGTGCACCGTACCTTGTGATAGTAGTTCAAATTTGAATTATGCTGATTAAATGCCTAGAAAATTCAATTAATGTATAAAAATGGCCAAATGAACCTTGAATATTTCCGAATTTTAGCACGACACTCCTACTAGTCCATGTCGCCTCTAGAAAAAGGCCAAGGGGAGAAGAGGCGGCGGATGTTGTTTCGCCCACAAAAGGTGACACACGTTCCCTACCGGAACCGCGTAGCTAGTTGTGAGAAGCTCCGGTTTGTAAGAGGCTTGTGCCAAAACTTGTCCCAAACTGGACAATTTTTTTACCACGACACACGTGTGACATGCCATGACACCATGCCAAGTTTCATGAATTTCTAACGATATTTGGATTTACTGGAATTTAAAAACCTATATTCTTGATGTCTATGGCCAAGCCACGAAATCGAGATGCTTGGAATTCATTCCCATTTCTTGCATGGTACCTAAACATGTAGCCAGGGACACGTATATAATCTTTCGATCCATTTTGGTGCACCGGACCTTGTGATTGTAGTTCAAATTTGAATTATGCTCATTAAATGCCTGGAAAACTCAATTAATGTATAAAAGGCCAAACAAACCCTGAATCACTCTGTATTTTAGCATGACACTCCTATTGGTCCATGTCGCCTCTAGAAAAAGGCCAAGGGGAGAAGAGGCAGCGGATATCGTTTCACCCACAAAAGGTGACACACGTTCCCTATAGGAACCACATAGCTTCTTGTGAGAAGCTCCGGCTTGTAAGGGGCTTCTGCCAAAACTTGTCCCAAATTGGACAATTTTTTTACCACGACACATATGTGCCATGACAACATGCCAGGTTTCATGAATTGCTGGCGAGATTTGGATTTACTGGAATTTAAAAACCTAGATTCTCGATGTCTATGGCCGAGCCACGAAGCATAGATGTTTGAAATTCATTCCCATTTCTTGCATGGGACCTCAACATGCAGCCATGGACACATATATAATTTTCCGATCCAATTTGGTGAATCAGACCTTCTGATTGTAGTTCAGATTTGAATTATGCTCATTAAATGCCTAGAAAACTCAATTACTGTATAAAAAAGGCCAAACGAACCCTGAATCACTCTGTATTTTAGCAAAACACTCCTATTGGTCTATGTCGCCTCTAGAAAAAAGGCCATGGGGAGAAGAAGCAGCGGATGTCGTTTCGCCCACAAAAGGTGACACACGTTCCCTATCGGAACCGCGTATCTTCTTGTGAGAAGCTCCGGTTTGTAAGAGGCTTGTGCCAAAACTTGTCCCAAATTGGATAATTATTTAACCATGACATATATGTGCCATGCCATGCCACCATGCCAAATTTCATGAATTTCTGACGAGATTTGGATTTATTGGAATTTAAAAACCTAGATTATCGATGTCTATGGTCGAGCCACAAAGCCGAGATGTTTGAAATTCATTCCCATTTCTCGCATGGGACCTAAAAATGCAGCCTGGGAAATGTATATGATTTTTATATCCATTTTGGTGCACCAGACCTTGTGATTGTAGTTCAAATTTGAATTATGCTCATTAAATGCCTTGAAAACTCAATTAATGTATAAAACAGGCCAAACGAACCCTGAATAATTCCATATATTAGTACGACACTCCCATAGGTCTATGTTGCCTCTAGGAAAAAATCAAGGGGAGAAGAAGCAGCGGATGTCGTTTCGCCCACAAAAGGTGACACACGTTCCCTATCGAAACGATGTAGCTTCTTGTGAGAAGCTCCGGTTTGTAAGAGGCTTGTGCCAAAACTTGTTCCAAATCAGACAATTTTTTACCACGACACATATGTGCCATGCCATGCCACAATCCCAAGTTTCATGAATTTCGGACGAGATTTGGATTTACTTGAATTTAAAAACTTAGATTCTCAAGGTCTATGGCCCAGCAACGAAGCCGAGATGTTTGAAATTCATTTCCATTTTTTGCATGGAACCTAAACATGCAGCCAGCGACACATATATGATTTTTCGATCCATTTTGGTGCACCGGACCTTTTGATTGTATTTCAAATTTGAATTATGCTCATTAAATGCCTAGAAAACTCAATTAATGTATAAAAAGGCCAAACGAACCTGCATAATTCCATATTTTAGCACGACACTTGTGTAGTTGGATGTTCACTGCAGATCAATATTATTGCAATCCAAACACCTTCCTTTGCCGATCTAACATCATTTTTTATTTTAAAACAATATGAAAATCAAGTACATCACAAACAGTTCAAGATCATGAATCGTGTGTGATGCACTATAAAATATCTTGGGCCAATGCTCGTATATATATGGCTGACGCCAGAAGCTTAGTCGGCTACAATCCATCGTCGGCGTGTGATCCACACTTACTCCCCAAGCCCATTATATTGTTCAAACATCGCCGGAGAAAGATGGCGACCTAGATCCGCGTCGTGAGGGCAACTTTGGCGACCCAATCTGGCCCAATCACGGCCGCATCAGGCATGAGCGCGCTAACAACTTCCATGAGCGCGGCCGCAATCTCTGACGGGACGGCAACAACAGCCGAAAGGGCAGTTGCTGCAGCTGAGTTGGCGGCAGCAACATCTACGATGGGGATTGCAAATGGTGAGAACAGCACATCAACCACTACCGCGGGAAGGTCCTAAGATGACACATCAATGAGAAACCGTTCTACCGAACTGTGTGCGATGCATGAATCGCAAACGGTATAGTTTTAGCACCATCGCTAGTAAAACGAACTGTGTGCGATGGCGGATCCATCAACCATGATTCAGATAAGACTTTTGTGTGCGATACGTGGCATACGGTTGGTCCTAACGAATTGTTTGCAATGAGGAGAAATAACATAAACGGTTAACCAAATATAGATGTGTGCGAAGTACGACAGATAGGTCACTCGGATAAACTGTTTGCGCTGATCCAAGATAAGACAAACGATTCGGCGTCAAAAGATGTGTGTGATACTGATACGTCTCCAATGTATCTATAATTTTTGATTATTCCATGCTGATATATTATCATTCTTAGATACTTTTTGGGTCATTATTTACCAATTTATAATATTTTTGAGCACTAACCAATTGACCCAGTGCCAAGTGCCAGTTGCTGTTTTCTGCGTGTTTTTTACTTTGCAGATTTCCTTTACCAAACGAAGTCCAATTGCCATGAAACTTTTTGACGATTTTTTCTGGACCAAACAAGACCAACAAGCCTCAGAGGATAGCCGAGAGCCTCAGGGAGGCTCCACAAGCCAACAGGGCGTGACCCCAGGGGGGCGCGCCCTGATAGCTTGTGGGCCCCCTGTGGCTCTCCCGACCTCGTTCTCCGGCCTATAAATTCTTATTAATCCTGGAAACCATGAGGAGAGCCTAGAAAACCTATTTCCACCGCCACAAGTCTCTGTTCTGCCGCGATCCCATCTGGAGCTCCGTTCCGGCACCCTGTCGGAGGGGGGATCGATCACGGAGGGCCTCTTCATCAACCTTGCTGCCCTCATGATGATGTGTGAGTAGTTCACCACATACATACTGGTCCATAGCTAGTACCTAGATGGCTATCTCTCTCTCATATGATCTTCAATACAATGATCATCGCATCTTCGCTTTGATCTATCCGATGAAATCCTATTGTGCGTGTGTTTGTTGGGATCCAATGAATTGTGGGTTTATGTTCAGATTATTCATGAAAAGTATTTGAGATACCTTATTGTCTCTTAATTGCATGATCATTATAGCTTTGTAATGCTCTCCGATTTATTGATGTGCTTTGGCCAAGTAGATTGATATTTCTTCGGTGGGAGTAGTGCGTTGTAGTAGGTTCAACCCGATGAGTTTCTATATCCCAGTGATAGAAAGGGAGAAGATGCATCTTTGTGTCGCTGCTACTAAGGATAAAATGATGGGGTTTATTCATATTGATTGAGTTTACTTTGTCTACATCATGTCATTGTTCTCCAAGCATTACGCTATTTTACTTAATAATCTAGATGCATGCCGGATAGTGGTCGATGGGTGGAGTAATAGTAATAGGTGCAGGCAGGATTCGGCCTATTTGCTTATGGACGTGATGCCTATATAGACATGATCATTGCCGTGAATATCGCATGACTATCCGCTTTTCTGTCAATTGCCCAACAGTAATTTGTTACCCTCCGTGCGTTGCCTACATGAGAGATGCCGCTAGGGAACACTGTGGCCCCCGGGTCTATTCACTTATATATATTCGCAAATGCAATTGCTACCTTGCTGCCTTTATTTACCTTTTATTTTATTTTGCAATTTATATTTATCAACAATTATCTACACAACTCATTTGCTTGCAAATAACGAGATCAAGGGGATTGACAACCCTCTTGCCCGCGTTGGGTGCAAGTCGTTTGTTCTTTTGTGTGCAGTCGCTAAAGATGGTTGAGAAGTGATATTCCTATTGGTTCGATAAACTGGTTTCATAACTGAGGGAAATATTTACCCACCTTGTGCTGCAACTACTCGTTCCTCTTCACGGAAAACCCAACGCAGATCACAAGTATCAGGAAGGATTTCTGGCGTCGTTGCCGGGGAATATCATCATCAACTATCAAGTAGCTTCTCACAAATTTTCATTCACTTGTTTATCTTTTTATTTGATGTTATATTTAGTGTGTCTCATAAAAATCCAAAATACAAAATATTTATCTTTTCTTGTTACTAGTTTACTTCATCGCTTGCTAGTTTACTTGTCTTGCTTGCTACTTTGCTCGTGTGGTCACCATGTCTCAAGTACTACTAAGTTGTGTGATTTCTCAAATACTAATAATAATGATTTTATAAGTAATCCTATACCACCCGCCACTAGTGCGGAGGCTTTTGATATTAATGTTGCATTGCTAAATCTTGTCATGAAAGATCAATTTTCGGGAAGTCTTAATGAGGATCCCGCTTCACATCTTAATACCCTTGTTGAATTATGTGATATGCAAAATAAAAAGGATATGGATAATGATATTGTCCATTTAAAAGTATTTCCTTTTTCACTTAGAGATAAAGCAAAGGCTTGGTTTTCATCTTTACCTCGCAATAGTATTGGAACATGGGATAAGTGTAGAGATCCTTTTATTGGCAAATATTTTCCTCCTGCTAAGATCATCTCCCTTAGAAATCAAATAATGAATTTTAAACAGCAAGATCAAGAGCATGCTGTACAATCTTGGGAGAGAATGAAATTTATGATAAGAAATTGTCCTACTCATGGCATGAATTTGTGGATGATTATACAAAATGTTTATGCGGGACTAAACTTTGTGTCTAGAAATCTTCTAGATTCTACTACAGGTGGTACCTTTATGGATGTGAACTTAGGAGAGACCACCAAACTTAAGGACAACATCATGGAAAATTATTCTCAATGGCATACCGAGAGAGCTCCAACTGGGTTTGTGCCAAGTAAAGACTTTGGGATGACCCACATGATGAGTAGAATTGATACGGTGCAAAAACAGAAACTTTAGCATTCAGTACAGGAATTCTCGTTTTTTTACTGGAACGTGATCTTTGTCTAAAAATTTTACACAGTATTTCTCTGCAAATTCTTCAGGTTTTACTAATTTTTAAGAATTTTTAGAGTTACAGAAGTATGCGTGCATACAAATCATTACAGACTGTTCTGTTTTAAACAGATTCTGTTTTACTTGTGTAGTTTGCTTGTTTTGATGATGCTATGGATTGTATTGGGGGGTATAAGCCATGGAGAAGTTAAAACACATTACCTATTATGCAAAATTGAAATTTGAATCAATTTATAACAATACCTAAAGTATTTGATATGTCGCTTATACTAACGGATCTCACGAAGTTTTGTTGAGTTTTGTGTGATTGAAGTTTTCAAGTTTTGGGTGTTATCACGATGAGATAAAGAATGAAGAGAGGCAAGATCCTAAGCATGGGGATGCCCAAGGCACCCCAAGATAATATTCTAAGGAAGACTCAAGCGTCTAAGCTTCTTTCGTCTCAATTCATCGGTATGTCACTTGGAGCTATATTTTTATTCGTCACATGGTATGAGTTTTGCTTGGAGCGTCTTTTGCTTTAGTTTGCTTTTACTTTCAGTTTCCACAATCATTGTTTGTTGGACACACCTGTCTAAGAGAGACACACCTTCATCATAATTTGCTATAATACTCTATGTGCTTCACTTATATCTTTTGTGCTCGGCAGTTGCTCTAGTACTTCACTTATATGTTTTTGAGCATGGTGGCGTGTAGATTTTATAGAAATGATTCCACTCTCGTTCTTCACTTATAATTGTTTGACAGTTATCAAATGGTAATGATAATTTGCATGGGTCATAAGACTAGTCCAAAAATATTAGGTATCCAATGAGTGATAATCAAAACCATCATGTAGCAGATATAGAGAATGAGGATTGATAATATTGATGTAGTAATCTGAAAAGGTGTGAGTCCAAAAAATTTAATTTGTAGAAGTGTCGATATTCAGAGATGTTAATTTCTTATTTGTCTAAAATTTCAAAGGGCATGGTGATGATGTGTGAGCATTTCTAGTCCTCGTTGAAATCCTAGTGTTGTTTCTGGTCGGAAGCCCGTGATGGTTAACTCCTCCCAACCTCTTCCCTCGGGGCATGCGGAGAATGCTTTGATTTGTGTTAAAACTAATAAAACTTTGCAATAAGTATATGAGTTCTTTATGACTAATGTGAAACCATGGACATACGCAATCACACCTTCCCATGTTTGCTAGCCTCTTCGGTGTCGTGCACAACACATTCTCACCTCGAGGATCGTTGCAACTCTCGCCGGTGCATCCAAACCCTGTGACATGATACGCTCTGTCACACATAAGCCTTATTATATCTTCCTAAAAACAGCCACCATACCTACATATCATGGCATTTCCATAGCCATTCTGAGATATATTGCCATGCAAATTCCATCGTCACTTCACATGACTAGTTCATTAATCATCATATTGCTTTCCATGATCATAGAGCTGACATAGTATTTGTGGCAAAGCCACCATTCATATATTTTTTGATACATGTCACGCTAGATCATTGCACATCCTAGTACACTGCCACAGGCATTCATATAGAGTCATATCTTCATATCAGTTCTCCATATTGAGTTGTAAGTAAATAAAAGTGTGATGATCATCATTGTTAGAGCATTGTCCCAGTGAGGAAAGAAAGATGGACACCATGACTCCCCCACAAGTCGGGAAGAGTCTCCAAACGAAAATGAAAATGGGGGAGGCCAAATGATCCCACCATATAAAAAAATGAATAAGAGAAAATGAGAGAAGGGACTTTGCTACTATCCTTTACCACACTTGTGCCTCAAAGTGGCACCATGTTCCTCATATGTCGAGAGTCTCATGATATATCACTTCCATATTGCTAGTGGGAATTTCATTATTTTAAAACTTGTCTTGTAAATTCCGATGACGGGCTTCCTCAAATGCCCGAGGTCTTCATGAGCAAGCAAGTTGGATGCACACCCACTTAGCTTCATTTGAGCTTTCATACACTTATAGCTCTAGTGCATCATTTTTGCATGGCAATCCCTACTCCTTGCATTGACATCTCTCGATGGGCATCTCCATAACCCGTTGGTACGCCTAGTTGATGCGAGACTATCTTCTCCACTTTTACCCTATTGATATCTACCACCATATTCTATTCCACCTAAATGCTATGCCCAATGGCTCACGCTCATGTATTGTGTGAAGAATAAAAAGTTTATGCACCTTGAAAAAGTATGATCCAATTGCCTGACTTGGGCACCGTGGTGCTTGACATTTGTATTAATGTGGTGAAGATGGAGCCATGCCTTGCTAATTAAATAGGATGAATAAGGGGTAGACATCTTTTGAGGATCGTACGCTTTGAAAAAGTTAATGATTTTGTTTCTTATACTTATAAGTATTACTATGTTAATGTTGATTTATTCATCATTTCTCATTGAGCATACGTGCATAAAGATTACATAGTGGATAGCATGTCACATCAAAAATTCTGTTTTTATCATTTAGCTACTCGAGGACGAGCAAGAATTAAGCTTGGGGATGCTTGATACGTCTCCAACGTATCTATAATTTTTGATTGTTCCATGCTGATATATTATCATTCTTAGATACTTTTTGGGTCATTATTTACCAATTTATAATATTTTGGGCAGTAACCTATTGACCCAGTGCCAAGTGCCAGTTGCTATTTTCTGCGTGTTTTTTACTTTGCAGATTTCCTTTACCAAACGAAGTCCAATTGCCACGAAACTTTTTGACGATTTTTTCTGGACCAAAATAAGACCAACAAGCCTCGAAGGATAGCCAGGAGCCTCAGGGAGGCTCCAGAAGCCAACAGGGTGCGACCCTAGGGGGGTCGCGTCCTGATAGCTTGTGGGCCCCCTGTCGCTCTCCCGACCTCGTTCTCCGGCCTATAAATTCTTATTAATCCTGGAAACCCTCAGGAGGGCCTCGAAAACCTTTTTCCGCCGCCGCAAGTCTCTGTTCCGCCGCGATCCCATCAAGAGCTCCGTTCTGGCACCCTGCCGGAGGGGGGATCAATCACGGAGGGCCTCTTCATCAACCTTGCTGACCTCATGATGATGTGTGAGTAGTTCACCACAGACCTACGGGTCCATAGTTAGTACCTAGATGGCTATCTCCCTCTCATATGATCTTCAATACAATGATCATCGCATCTTCACTTTGATCCATCCGATGTAATCCTATTGTGCGTTGTGTTTGTTGGGATCCGATGAATTATGGGTTTATGTTCAGATATTCATGAAAAGTATTTGAGATACCTCCGATATATATTGTCTCTTAATTGCATGATCATTATAGCTTCGTAATGCTCTCCGATTTATTGATGTGCTTTGGCCAAGTAGATTGATATTTCTTCGGTGGGAGTAGTGCGTTGTAGTAGGTTCAACCTGACGAGTTTCTATATCCTAGTGACAGGAGGGAGAAGATGCGTCTTTGTGTTGCTGCTACTAAGGATAAAACGATGGGGTTTATTTGATTGAGTTTACTTTATCTACATCATGTCATTGTTCTCCAAGCATTACTCTATTTTACTTAATACTCTAGATGCATGCTGGATAGCGGTCGATGGGTGGAGTAATAGTAATAGGTGTAGGCAGGAGTCGGCCTACTTGCTTATGGACGTGATGCCTATATAGACATGATCATTGCCATGAATATCACATGACTATCCGCTTTTCTATCAATTGCCCAACAGTAATTTGTTACCCTCCGTACGTTGCCTACATGAGAGATGCCACTAGGGAACACTATGGCCCCCGGGTCTATTCACTTATATATTCGCAAACACAATTGCTACCTTGCTGCCTTTATTTACCTTTTATTTTATTTTCCAATTTATATTTATCAACAATTATCTACACAACTCATTTGCTTGCAAATAATGAGATCAAGGGGATTGACAACCCTCTTGTCCGCGTTGGGTGCAAGTCGTTTGTTCTTTTGTGTGCAGTCACTAAACACAGTTGAGAAGTGATATTCCTATTGGTTCGATAAACCTTGGTTTCATAACTGAGGGAAATACTTACCCACCTTGTGCTGCAACTACCCATTCCTCTTCACGGAAAACCCAACGCAGATCACAAGTATCAGATACCCGACAAACAGGTCGCTCGGACAAACTATTTGCGATGATCAAAAGTAACACAAACGATTCGGTGTAGCAAGATGTGTGTGATACCCAACAAACATGTCAGTAATCGGAATTATGTGGGAAGACCGATAAAAATACAGACGATTCGTGATAATAAGCTGTGTGTGATGTGGGCAAACACTTACTCGCACCCAATTGTCTGTGATTGTTGAAATCATCAATGACATGTTCCTTTGTTTAATCTTAAGTGATGTGATTTGCTAGGTCTACACAACACCTACGCTCTGTCTACAGAACAACAACATATATACTTATAACAACATGATTGCAAAACCAAAATAAACATCCAGTTACATTACTGACTACATGTAACATTTGCACACCTCAATTAACAAGTACATGCATACTAAACTAGTAGTAATGACCATAAAATCATCTATACTTCTTGTGACGAGGGGTGCCGGTTGGCGCAGGACGGAGGCATTTCCTCATGTCAGCGATACGCCTACACAGCTCGTAGCTTACGTACGCGTCCTTGGCCACGTACTTGACGTGATCTTCACCCGTCTTCGGACCCAGACGCGGTGCCAGGCAACCTTCTTCTTCTTCTACTTCTGGGAGACATCCTTCATGTCTTCGTAGTAGGGGTCGATGATGGCCATGGCAAGGTCAACCAAGGAGTCCTTCTGCTTCTTTTTGCTGCCCAAGACCCTGTACTGGCCTTGGATGTCGACAAGATTTCGACAGGCCAAGCCTGTGGTCTTGAGCACATTTTCATCTTTGGTGGTGTCCACTGTACCGAATATGTAGTCGGGGTTGTTGACAAACCTGGCGAAACGCTCGCAAGTCCTTATGGCCAGGCAGTAGTGGCAGAGGAGGACATGATGGCAGATACACAACTAGGTGACGACAACCTTTTGATCATACCCAGCATGACCGCCGGTGTACTCAAGGTCGAAGCCGACCACTTTGTACGTGTTCTCGTCAAGAAACCGCTCCATGGTGTGGATGGAGTTCTCCACCCATACCGGTTGTTGGTATACACAACCGAGAGGTCCTTGGACCTTACGTGGGTGTCCACGGAGGCACTAATGGTGAACTGCTGCTCGTCATCGGCAGCCGCTGGGAGTGCCACATTTGGATCCGAGCAGGATATCATCTCTGTATTTGGAGTCGTGGGTGTGCTTCTTGCATTGTGGGGAAAGGTTGAAGAGAGACAAGAGGTTAAGCGAGTGGTGGAGTAAATGAGGGTTGGACGGGCTGTAATCGACACGTCTAGTCACCGTGTTCCAGGTGGAGGATTGCAGTGCAAGCTTGACGAGCGTGCGCACACGCGTTTCATTTGGCCATGCGCTGGATCGAAGAGGCGCCAACGTACCGCTGGTGAGTCCGTTCCCGCGCAACCGCAAAGCTTCCCCACCCGACTCGCTTGGCCACCGGTTGGATGGCGGAAGCTCCCATTATTGTGGGTGTTAAATGGCAAACGGTTGGCAAAAATGGTGTCTGCAATGACTTACAACAGTGCACACGTTCAACGCTAAGAAGCATGTGTGATGAGGTGAATGTTTCACATACGGGTAATGAATGATAGTCGTGTGCGATAATGGGAATGATCGCTGTTGGCTATGTCGTACAGATCGTTTGCGTTGAGATTGACAGGGGAACACAAGCCATAATGGTAATTAAATCAAGTCATTTACATGTTAAGGTCCAGATATCAATCGGCCGTTGCATATTAAAGTCAAAATAGTACTGCCAAAATACGAGTCTCATACACTGCTAGTACACTGATTGTATCACAAATGGCAGAATATGATAGGGCTTAGATTTGATGATTACAAGGTTCAAACTGATATTGGAAATGAAAATGAACATACGAAAGGTCCAAACGGATATTTACAACTCGTCTTGCAACTTCTTTATTTTTGCAAAGGAATCAGCCAGTGACAAGTCATGTATGGGCTTGACATACCGACTTCCTATTACTCTGAAAATGAAATTTGAAAATAGCCCTCAACTTCCACAGAGCCTTTTTCATTTTGTTGAAGACGCCGACGCTGATCAGCAAACCATTCATTTTCGTGCTCTAAACATATGACCAACCTCGTTACCTTTAGCACACTTGCTTTTGCAACAAAGAACTTGGGGAATTCAATCTTCGGTAAGGTCCCTTCGTAGGAGTTCAAAGTAATTTCGGAGAGATGGAGATCAAGGCATTCAATGAGAATGCCATAATACTGCGTCACATTATCCGCTGCTTGGCCTAATCGGATCTGCAAAAGAGATGAGAATGTGTTAGTGTCAAGATGCAGTTTTGAACACTATGAGACTCTTTGATTTGCAGGATTTCTAAAATAAAAGAATAGAGTGGCATGCCATCTTCGATCCTACATGATTAACATGGCATTTCATTACAATCTAGGAAAACGTAGGATTCTTCAGAAGAGGTTGGAGTGGATGGAAACTTTGCAATGAAAACTAGACAAATGAATCCGAAGGAGAAATACATGTGGAATGTAATCATATGAATCAAGCAACCACTATAGGAAAAAAACATATATGTATTGAAATCCTACAAATATTCCTTTAGAAATCGTAGTACAGATGTCCTTGTAAATTGGGGAAAAGTTACCAAAAATTGAAATACGTTGTGGTTAACACTTAACAGGATAGGAGCATCACCTTGATATATAGCTTCTCCACGCATGAAAAGCATTTCAGAAATCTAGCAACTAGATCCAGGTCAGGGCGGAAGATTCAAGTGCCAAGACCTTCACTGAGCACAGAGACGGGGTCAAGCTTGCCAGAATGATTTTCTGGATGACACACGAACATACATGTTCAAAATTAGGAAACATTAATTTGAAGAAGAAGGAGAAGAAGATAGGTGTACCTGAATGGTTATGTATCCAATAACACATTCAGAGAATGTGGCAGACGATTAGCCCAACACTGTCAATTTCGACGCATAAATGACATTGATTCTTGTTGGACCTTGTTGATCAACTACAACCAATCTCCCAAGTAAAGGCGCATCCTCAATGACCATATAATGACACACCTTAACTGATCTCGTGTTGGAGCACCAGCAACACACATAAACTGCCCGGAGAGTCATGGAGGCAATGGTGAGGCTACTCAACCCATTGATAGCATCAATACTAAGGTGCTCGAGCAGGCGCTCCTTGTCCTCCTTGAAGATGCAGACACCAAAGAATATGAGTAGCTTCAGTCGAGGGAGAACAAGAGCGGGTGTGTCGTTAATTTGGGGGAAAATGCAGCTCATAAAACAGGCGCAGCGTAGCATGGGCGCGACACGGAGCAGGGACCTTGGCAGCAAGCGCATGTATCCAAATTTAACCTGAGAGACTCGAGCTGATCTAGGGTGGGGGATAGAAACCACTCGTCAAGCTTGGCTTCGACCATGTCAGTGCAATGAAACCTGCCAATTTTAAGGCCTCTGATTAGGCCAAGGTGCGTGCGGAGGATGTGGGACAATATGCCAATGCGACCGTGATATTTACTGCTAAGCTTCTGGTCGTCGATGATGTTGAGGGGGAAAGTGCGCCATAGGGGGTGCCACTGCTGGGATAGGATGGTTGTCTGCGCACCATTATTTATTGGGAGGAGGGAGATGATGACTATCAATTTATCGTCGGGAAGGCTGCTGATGATGTCTAGGCCCACCGGAGCCTCTTGCGGTTCTGGTTCAACCCGCATCCGCTTGTTGGCAGCCCCATTCTCCACCTCTGCAGGTGGCGACAAAGTCAACACCGGAGTCTCCTCGGTGATGGTGCTCTCTGATAGGAGTGGAGGAGTGGGAAGACATGGATTATTTAGTTAGAAGAAGGTAGAAGAATAGTGTATTGGTAATTAAAAGTTACTAGGTAGGAACAAACTTAGCAGAGTCAGGAAATGAAATCACAATTGGTTGCTTAAATACTACACAATTACTTCGACATTGCTACGTAAATCAACATGCAAATACTCGATAGAACACTTAATTCGAACAATGTCTGGACGGATGA
This sequence comes from Elymus sibiricus, assembly GCA_039707655.1. Classification (NCBI taxonomy): domain Eukaryota; kingdom Viridiplantae; phylum Streptophyta; class Magnoliopsida; order Poales; family Poaceae; genus Elymus; species Elymus sibiricus. The sequence goes on along the minus strand of CM077669.1, from coordinate 181,749,389 downwards.
TGTCGTCGGGGAAGATATCATCTATGGTATGACCAGGCTCCTTTAGGTGTAGTATAATTTCAGTGCCGGCTTTCAGTACATAAAACTTAGAAATGTCTCCCCAAAAGCCCGTGTGAAAATAGGAGTGACCATCTCGATCAAGCTGTACACGGACAACAATTGTAAATGCATGGTTAGTGGCCAATATGATATCCCTGAAGTCTTCAGCTATGAGAAGGACAAGATTTTATACTACACATTTTGTTGCAAAGCAAGGGATGTATTACAGAAAATGATAAGATCGTTAAAGAACAAGGTTACATGATTTTGTGAGAGTAATTGAAAGAATAGTAGAGCTTTTGAAATCAAAACCTCAAAGGGCAAAAATCTATAAGTAAACAGATAATGTAACCATGAATCCATGATGTCATGGAAATATGAGAGTAGTGGAAAGAACAATACAACATTATTTTGCCTAATATAAAAGGGGAAAAATCCCCTTTCACGTCAATGCTGCATGTGGCGCCTTTTATCCAAACTAGCAGAGTGGCCCACTTGATGTGTAGGCTACGATTTTATGAAGTTAAATTTTGGATTTTTTTATTTGTTTGCAGAAAAATTGTTTGAAAATGTGATGAATTTCAAATATTAGAACTGTGCGAACATATTTTTGTCATTGGTATGTTTCTTTATTGATACATAAATATATGTGTTTTCGGTTCATCCTTTACTTGTTAATTATGCATGCCTTACTAAGTGTACTTTTATGATCGACTGCATTTTTCAATGTTTTTTTATTTTTGGCCGATGTGTTTATCATGTTGCTTTGTTTTTTCTAAAATTAGAATTTTGGTAGTTCTTATTGTTTCTTGTAGTCGTAAGTTAATTTGTTAACGCTATGCAAGATTGGCATATTTGTTTAGTGATTTCATATTGAAATTGTTGCTTTATATATTATATGTATAGATATCCATAAAAACATTGCTGATAGGTATTTGCTTCTGTAGACGTGCACAATAGTACCAAGTGTGGACACTGTAAGAACAAATTGTATTGCTCCTATAAACCTGGCTACGCTACCCATTTGGGGCATATGTGTCGCGCGGGCGATCTGGCTCGAACATTTTACCTCGTTGGCAATTTTCACGCTGCTGTCAAACATCCAACTGGTCTTTTCTCGCCACATTGCTATTTCGTGCTACAGCAAATGATGAGTGGGACTTGTATTTCCATGGAACCACTGATGCAGTTCGTTGTGCCTGCTCCCTGCGTGAGAGAAAAGAAGTTCCCCATCAAAACACGGTGAAAAGCCTAGCCCAACCAATCCCTTCCTATCCTCGAGCCTCGCGCCCCTCTTTCCTTCGACATCGCCCTCTTCCTCCTCTGTTCCTCTCCACTACACCATCCCGCATAAACGTCGCCAGGATAGTGGGAGAAGGAGAGAGGACGAGGTACAACCACCGGCAGCTCCTGCTCCCCCTCGTCGCCTTCCAAGCCGGGGGCGGATGAGGCTGGCAGCACGGAACAACGGAGGGGGGGTGAAAGAGTCAAGGAGTGGCTCAAGGCTGCAAAGGAGAGGTGTCACACCCTGTGTTTTGCCTCATGACTATTTTAACAGGACTCAAAAATTAGGGCCAATTAAAACTTTTTGAGTGCATTTGAATGCTTGACTTGTGTGCTATGTGCTTGCTTGTTTGATTGCTTGCTAGTGCTCTATATTCATAAAACTCCCTCCTACTCTCAAAGCTCTTTTCCTTGATCCAAACTTCTTGCCAAATGATCATGCCATGTGAATAGTACCCAAAACTATTTTTATCAAATATTATTTTGGCCAAAAAGGATTTATTCAAATTAGGTTTGCAAAAGCCCCTGAATTGAGGTTTGTACTACAAGTCCTCAAATTGGGTGGATCCTTTTACCCCAAATGCTTTATTTAAAACCTACTGTATATATGACTTCCCAAAACCACCAAATATTAATTTTAAAGATTATTTTCCTATTTTATTTAAAGGCTTTTTCTTAAGGCCAGAAATAGTCTTTTATAGGGAAAATTATTTAAATGTTTTAAAAATATTTGACAAAATTTAGGGAAACTCAGTGGACATATATTTTCCATATATATGAGTTTCAACACATGGTCATGTTCAAAATCATGGGCAAAACTCCTCAAAACCCTTTCTGCTTAAATCAAGCTATTGAAATATTTCTATAAGAAATATTCTCAATAAATTCCAAGGAAATTCCAGCAAGTTACACATGTCATATGTGATGATCTTGCAAAGTTTCATCTCAATCCCAATTGATTTGCTTCATCAAAATATTCCAAAACCATTCCTGTCCAGAGCCAAATTTGAACAACTTTACATTGTGAAGTTTGTCCTATTGACCCCAAACTTTGTGGGCATGTTCTATACCCCAAATAATGATACCACACCAAGTTGTGGATTTGGGAGCACAGGATTGCATGCCTGGATCTACAGAAATCTGATTCTGTTGATTTCTAGGGTTTCACAAAGTTACATTGTGAACTTTCTTCCATCAAGCTCAAACTTGGTGATCAACCCTATTTCTAATCACCATTTGCCCCTGTTAAATTTCTTGGCAATTAAACTCCATTTGCTTAGCCAAACCATCATCAAACACTTTTGCTTATCCTGTATAGAGCCTTGTTTGACCCCCTTCTGCTATTCCCCTTGCCTCCAACTTTTTACCACAGTATATTATAACCCCAAATTACCTCCAGTAACTTTGCCATGGCCTCTGATCAATTATTGGGGGGGGGGGTAACTTCCTCATTTCCCCTCTCTTTTTACCATGGCAAGGCCTCTTCTTCCCCTCTCACACTATTCTGTTCATGCAAATGCCCCCATACTTTTCTACAGCACCATTTGCATGTTAACACATCAAACCAAACCCAAAGATGGCATGCTCATGTGGAAAATATGAGCAAATCACCTGAAACCAGATTATGGCAGTAAATGCAGCTTTGTACTACAAGTGGCCTATATATTTATCTCCCTGATCTGGAAATTGGTGGACATGTAGTCCTTCCATAACCAAGGCCACTAGACAAAGTTTTATCCCCAATGCCCTCCATTACAAACCCCTTAGATGAGCCTCCAGTTTGCTGCTGCAAACTTACCCCCAGTAAAAACCCCATCTAACTAGCTTCATTTACCTTGAGCATTTGCCAACATGCTACTGCATGCGTGCCTCACACGCCAGACAACTTTTCCCGACCAAAAAGATGCCCTGGACATGCCTTAGTGTGGTGACCACGCAGCCGACATGCAAAACCGGCGCCCTGCCACTTGTCATCGTCAAGTAGCTCATGTCCGGCAGCGGTAGGACGCCCACGCACGCCATGGTGCCCCTCTAAGTCTCCCACGTCTCCCCCCCCCCCCCGACGCCAAGAGACCTCCAGGTCCTCTGTACCACGCGTGCTCTCCGCGGCCAGAGCATCCGAGGTGGATCCAAGCTCCCCCCTCGTTCCCCTCTTGTATTACCTCTCCCCGAGCACCCCGGTGCCTCTAGGCCACCCCTTTTTCCCCTCAAACTCTCCCCGAAACAAACCCTCCTGCTCCTGCGCCCTCCACCTCCTCCCATGGCCGCCATTGCCGCCATTCGGCTATGCTCGAATTCGAGCAAGCCAGCCCTCCCTCGCCTCAGGCTCCACCTCCAGAGGACCCCTACGCCTACTCCATCTTCGATTCCACCCCCGTGACTCCCTCCCCGTGGTCGTGTCGTGCTCCATAGGGACGCCGGCGCCGCCGTCCGCCCCTGCCGATGGGCCGCTTACTCTAGACGTCCCCGCAACCCCCCATGACCATCCCTGGGCGCGGCACGTACTCGGGCATCCGCATGAACCGCCGGCTCGACGCCTGGTCCAGCGGAGCAGCCGGAACTTCGGTGGCCGGCGCCCCCTCTGTCTCCCATCGGGAGGTAGAAGAAGGGGACGGGGGAGAGAGAAGGAGTCCGGTGGGGCCCGTGTGTAAGCGACCCAAGGGTCAGGCCCAGTCGGTAAGTGGAGGCGGCATCCGAGAAGCCGCGTTCGACTAGCGAAGGCGTACTTCGGAAATGCGCCTTCGACGTCGCTGCTCCTCCACGCGGCCGAACCACTGGGCCGGCCTAGTCACAGTTCCACCCTGATGGGCTGTGCTGCTCAGCGGATCCAGCCCATTTAGGTATAAATTTATCTTTTTTTTTCAGAGCAGTTCAAAAATTCTTAGAAAATTCATATGACCTCCAAATTCAATGATTCAAATTCCTATAATCTTCTAAAAATTCCTATGATCCACTTTGAAAATCCCTAGGAAAATCATGCCAACCCCACATCTAATGAAACCTCCTTGGTTATTTTTCTTATAACCAGAGGTGTCCAAGAAAAATAAAAATCCTATTTATAGAGCACTTTTATTTCTCTACTTGTTGAGTTGCTTATTGCGGTTGTTTCCGGCGATAGTTGACGAAATAGACGAAGTGCTCGGAGTTGGACGAGAAGCGTGTGAAGACCTCGAAGATTTTGCTGAGCCAGGCAAGCAGCCCTTTGACCATGACTATGAAACCCTTTTATTGCATGGCATGTAGCACTTTATTTCTTGATGTTGATCATGTTGATGTGGTGACCACTACGGTGGGATGCCACCGATACTTTCTTGTTTATACTTGCATCGTGCATGACCCTACCTTCTTATGAGGGTTGTGCGGGTGGGAGTAGTTAGGTTGCTAGTAGTTGCTACGCAAAGTGGGACGGGAATATGCATGGTGATGGAAACAAAATGATTTCAGAGACTTTTCGAAAACCCCGTCGGGTGCCAGTAATGCTCGAGGGAGATGATGTTGAGCTAGGTAACAACTTGAGAAAGAAGTGGTGTACCGGAGCAAGTTGTGTGTGTGTTTTCGAAAACGGAGAGTTTTAAGATTTGCTGACCATCCCAACCTTATATGTACAACCACTCTACCCCTATATGGGAAGGGGCTTTGATGATTACCTTGGTGGGTACTAGCATAGAGCCCGTATTACTAGTGGCGGGAGTGGCGTCGTCACTCTCGATACGGGGTCGTGCCTGGAAGGGCGACCATGCGCTGTCTTTACAGGCACCGGGCACACCGTTGTGTTCCTTCATGGATGGTACTGTGTAGAGCAAGGCTCGTGTTTGTACATCATGAAGACATGGACTAACGAGTGGACTCTTTGTTTAGTATCGCTAGGGGAAAGGCATTGTTCGGGTGCTTACCTCGGGTATGTAATATACCGCGAGTCGTGGATGACACGGAAGTTCCCCGAGTCTTGTGGGTAAAGTGTGCAACCTCTGCAGAGTGTAAAACTATTCGAATAGCCGTGTCCACGGTCATGGACAGTTGGAGGTCCTGCTTAAACTACGTCCGATGTTTTCACAAACTTGGTGTGTGTGCGTGTGTGGATGACACAGAGGTGATACTTGAGCTAAGTCCGATGACTTGGCATGATGATGAACATGAGATGTTCAACCCCTGCTTATGATGATAACCGAGACTTGTTCACATGAATACCTATCAGCAGTTGATGCATGTTTACTCAAGTTACTTGATCATATCATTGCACTCAAAATTAGCTTTCTGCAAAACTTACCTACTTAGTGCTATATCATGCATTGTTATACCTTGTTCCAGACATGGGTTGCTTGCGAGTACATTCAAAGTACTCATTGGCTTGCCACTGGTTATTTTATTGGCCAGGCATGAAAGATCAGGTTGTGATGAAGATTACCTTCGTGACGAACATGCGAGCTAGGACGCTTCCCAGTCAGAATGCCTGTAGGTTTAAGGCAGATGGCATGGGTTCACGCTATCGTTGAAGATTTCCGCTGCAAGTTTATGAAGACTTGGCCATAAAGGCTATTTTTGAGTACAAACGGTATGTAATGGATGTAAGACTCTTGTTATTCAGTTTTTGTGTGTTCAGTGAGCATTGATCTCTGGGATCACTGTGCACGTTCATTCGGTGATCACGACTTATGAGTCGGGGTCCCCACAAGAGGAGCAGACGGCGGTGAGTAAAGATCCACGAGAAGTAGAGCTTTGAATGGGAGAGGAGAAGACCGAGCGGCAGAGAAGCGATCTTTTTTTGCCGCCTTCCTGCCTTGTTATGGGTTGCCCCCTAGGTTTGCAGTGGCTGAAGCAGCAGCGTGTAATGTTTCCCGGGCGATGCAGGCTTGCTTGTGGCAGAGCATGGTAAGAGTTTGAGGCGGCCTTGTGGTCAACATGAGAAGCATGTGTCACCACTTCGACTGAGTTTTTATGTAACATATTCCTAGCTTCTACAAGTACCCACGCGCCTTCACCCCCTCCTAATTTGCCTCCCCTCTTTTCTCCGCTTATTTGTTTTGATTTAACGCCGGACTGTCTCATCTATGTTTGTAGTTTCATTTTTGTATCTACCTATAAGGTGTTCGATAAAAATCCAAGCTGGTGCAGGAGAAAACCCTTTCCGTTTGCACGATCGGTCGTCCTGGTTTAGTTACGGTTACCCTCTTCATGGGTATATTTACACGATTCAAGTACAGATTCTGGAATCGCATGCATACACTGATGGGTTCATTCTTATTTCATTTCTCTACCTTTTCACATAATATCTATACTGATGTTCTTCTCTCCCTTGCAGATGTTGACTCTGGCGGAATGTGCAATAAGACGAGACTACCTGTCTTCTCATTTTGAAATATAAAATAAACTACTTAATATACAGAAGACATGCCTTCCCAGAATCCTTCCTCACTACCTGAAACTTCTATACTTTCATGTGTTCCTGACACTACTGCTGCCATCACATTGAGAATGTTAGATCTTTTTCATACATACAAAATCAAAAGGAGAGAGATGGTGGAGATTCCATGGTAAGATAGAGTTTGAGAATACTTCCTTTTGTTGTTTAAGTTTTAAGTAGTAATTAAAAAATATCGTACCATTGTTGCAAAAGGTCGTTTGCTTGCTTTGTACCTTCTTGCTCTACTATACATATGCAATTAAGTCATGAATTTTCATCAAATGTTCAAGTTGATATAGGTGTTGATGCTTTTCGCTATTTTTTGAACCACACTGCCAATGCAATATGTCGCTGGTTTTATATGTGCTTTGTTGGCACCAGATTCCACTTATTGATATGCTTCGACACTCCAAAGGGAGCTCCTTATATCTGAGCATATCACAATATATTCTTGCATGCATCTCTTGAACAAGAGACAAACGGAGTCATGATACTATTAGGATCAGGGTCGCATGTGCATGAGTTATTTTTCCAATACATGTCTGCAATTTAGGACCTAAAAGTAGGTTCACTGGACCAATATTTTGAGAAAAGACTTCCGGTAGTTAAAGTAATCTGCAAAGGACAATAGACAATTGTTAATTTGTTTTGTGAAATACAACTTTGTTGATACATGTTGTTGATAACCCACAAGTATAGGGGATCGCAACAGTTTTCGAGGGTAGAGTATTCAACCCAAATTTATAGATTCGACACAAGGGGAGCCAAAGAATACTTGAGACTATTAGCAGTTGAGTTGTCAATTCAACCACACCTGGAGATTAAATATCTGCAGCAAGGTGATCAGTAGCATAGTAATATGGTAGTTTGATAGCAATAGCAACAGTAACAGTAGCGGTAACAGTAGTAGCAATAGTTTTGTAGCAGTTGGAACAATAGCAGCAGCAATAGTAACTTAGCAAGAACAATAAGTGAAAAACTCGTAAGCACTGGATCGGTGAACCCGTTGGATAATATTCATCATATAACAGTCATAACCTAGGGCGATACAGAACTAGCTCCAGTTCATCAATGTAATGTAGGCATGTATTCCGTAAATAGTCATATGTTCTTATGGAAAAGAACTTGCATGCCATCTTTTGTCCTACCCTCCCGTGGCAGCGGGGTCCATAAGAAAACTAAGGGATATTAAGGCCTCCTTTTAATAGAGAACCGGAACAAAGCATTAACACATGGTGAATACATGAACTCCTCAAACTACGGTTATCACCGCGAAGTATCCCAAATATTGTCACTATGGGGTTGACGGATCATAACACGTAATAGGTGCATATGACTAGGCAAGATCGGATCAAGAACATAGATATAGAGATGATAACATAAACGGTTTAGATCTGAAATCATGGCACTCGGGCCCTAGTGACAAGCATTAGGCATAGCAAAGTCATAGCAACATCAATCTCAGAACATAATGGATACTAGGGATCAAGCCCTAACAAAACTAACTCGATTACATGATGAATCTCATGCAACTCCTCACCGACCAGCAAGCCTACGAAGGAATTACTCACTCCCGATGGGGAGCATCATGGAATTGGCGATGGAGAAGGGTTGGTGATAACGAAGACCGAAGATTCCCCTCTCCAGAGCCCCAAACGGGCTCCAGATCTGGCCTCCCGATGAAGAACAGGAGGTGGCGGCGGCTCTGTATCGTAAAACGTGATGAAACTTTCTCTCTGATTTTTTTCTTCGAAAATAGGAATTTATAGTGGCGGAATTAGGGTCAGTGGGGCCACGAGGTGGGCACAACCCACCAGGGCACGCCCAGGGGGCCTGGCGCGCCCTGGTGGGTGCTGCTCACCATGGCCCCCCTCTTCGGTGGATTTTGGCTCCAATAATTCTTATATATTCTGAAATAATTCTCCAAAAAGTTCCGTTCCATTCCGAGAACTTTTATTTCTGCACAAAAATAACACCATGGTAGTTCTGCTGAAAACAGCGTTAGTCCGGGTTAGTTCCATTCAAATCATGCAAATTAGAGTCCAAAACAAGGGCAAAAGAGTGAGGAAAAGTAGATATGTTGGAGACGTATCAACTCCCCAAGCTTAAACCTTTGCTTGTCCTCAAGCAATTCAGTTGACAAACTGAAAGTGATAAAGAAAAACTTTTATGAACTCTTTTGTTCTTGTTTACATATATATGCTTAAGTAGCACCCAGGGTTTCAGCATAGATTATGACTAACCATGCCAACAATAACTCTTAGAAATTATAATAACTCATAACAATAACATAAGCAACTAGCGAGCAATAATTAGATATCTCAAGCGCCAACACTTTGTCAAAACAATCATGATACAATATGACAATAGTGGTATCTCGCTAGCCCTTTCTGAGACCGCAAAACATAAATGCAGAGCACCTCCAAAGTTCAAGCAGCGACTAAACATTGTAATTCATGGTAGAAAAGATCCAGTCATGCTGCAACCAACATCAACTATACACAATGCATGAGAATGACAATAGTCTGGCGCTTATTTGAGAAGGTGATGACTCAACATAAAAGTAAATAGATAGTCCCTTCGCAGAGGGAAGCATGGATTTGCAGCGGTGCCACAGCTCAAGGTTTAAAATAGAGATAGATATAATTTTGGGAGGTACACCCTTCCTGTCAACGTCACGACCAAGAGTTGTCAATATCTTCCATGCTAAACAAATTAGCGGCGGTTCCCAAGCGGTAAAAGTAAAGGTTTACTCCCCCTCCACCAACAATCACACTCCATGGCTAGCCGTATCTACGGGTACCGTCCAAACCAACAACATTCCTGGGGGAGTTTTGTTTAATTATTTTTTATTTTTGATTTCGGGACTGGGAATCCCTATTACCGCCCCACTCGTGTAAGGACAAGTGAATAAACACTCGTCATGAGAATAACCCGCTTAGCATGGAAGATACTGACCGCCCCATGTCGCTCCATGAGCGGTCCAGGCACACAAAACAGATGTTCATTTGAATTTTTAGAGATGGCACATGCAAATTTACTTTGGAACGTCAGTTTAATACCGCATATAGGTAGATATAGTGGACTCATCTGGCACAACTTGGTTTAAGGGTTTTGATACACAAGCAGTATTCCCGCTTAGTACATGCGAAGGCTAGCAAATAGATTGAGACGCGGCCAGCTAGAGAGCGAAAATGGTCTTGAACATACATTACATATAATCAACATTGAATACTAGCATGAGTAGGATATGGACACCATGAACATAAATATCATGAAGGCTATGTTGGTTTTGATTCAACTATATGCGTGAACATGGGCCAAATCAAGCCACTTGAAACATTCAGAGGAGGATACCATATCATCATACCACATCACAACCATTTTAATGCATGTTGACACCCAAGATAAATCATTATCCACTCCTAGCTACTTAAGCATGGCATGAACCACTATAATCTCTAATGGTCATTGCAAACATGTTCGATCATAATATGCTGAATCAAGGATACTAGGTTAAACATATTTACAAAAACAAAAACAAGTTGAGTTCATACCCGCTTTTCTCTGCCACAGTCAATTCATCAAATATCGTCATTATTGCCTTTCACTTGCACGACCGAATGATAAGAAAATAATAGTGCAAGAGTGCCGTGGACTAAGCTAGAATCTGCAACATTTTATTCAAGAGGAGAAGACAAAGTAATATGGGCTCTTTGTTAGATAAACAATATGCATATGAGAGCCACTCAACATTTTCATTGTGGTCTTCTCCCTGGTACGACTCAAATAAAAGGAAAAGAATTTCAGAGAAACACACTGAAATATTTTTGGAATTTTTATTTTTTCTTGAAGAAAGCAAATTAAAGAGGAAAAACAAAAACGAGAAAACTATTTACACGGGAAAACTCCCAACAAGTAAAAGAAGAAGCGAGATATCTTTTTGGGTTTTCTTTTGATGCTACAATTAAACTAAGCTAGAAAGAAAACTTAAAAAGAAGTAGGAAATATTTTTGGATTTTCTCAAAGTTTCACACAAGAAGAACACGAGAAAACAAATCTAGCATGGATATTACAATGAAAAAGTGTGATCACCGACAACTGGAATGAAATGTGTGAACATGAATGTAATGTCGGTGGAAATACGTACTCCCCCAAGCTTAGGCTTTTGGCCTAGCTTGGTAATCACCATCCGTAGTAGCCGTCTGGTCCCAAGTTGTAGTGAGGTGGAGGCGGCACCTGAGCATCCGACCCCTGGGGCTCCTCCTCAGCAGCTGCTAGGTTGTTCCGGTAGGCTGTAATGTCATCTGGCAAGATCTTTGCTGCGAGGAACTCGGTCAACCCAGCGTTTGCAACAAACTGAGCAAACTCTTGATGGAATCCGGCCTCCTCCATGAAGGATCCATGCGGCTATTCGCACGGCCGCACCTCCGCCCTTCTTGGGGTGTGAAGGTCATTGTCCAATGATTCCCTAATGACTCCCTTGGCATTTTTCTTGGAGGAGAACTTCCTAAAGATTTGCATTTTATTCCTATAAAAATTCTGAAAAAATTTAATCCACAAAAAATTTGTCAACAAAACTTTGTAAGATTGTTAGCAACTACTCCTAAGCATGCATAGAGGCCATATTGAGCATTCAAACTACTTAGAACTCTAAGAATTCAACATGCAAGCTTATCTACAACAGCACCAAGAGTAGCTAATTACTCTAAAAATAACCCACTAAATCAAAAACGAATTGGAGCAATGGAGGAGTCACATACCAAGTAGCAATCCCTCCAAATAGTTTCAGAAACGGAGCTTCGAGCTAAGAGATCGAAATCCACGGGTTTGAGAGCAAGAACACGAGAATGGTGGCTGTGGTGATTTTTTTCTGGAGGTAGGGGATGATGTGGGCTAAAGAGATAAGTGAGGGGGGCCACGTGGGGGCCACAACCCACCAGGGCGCGCCTGGGGGTGCTGGCGCGCCCTGGTGTCTTGTTGGCACCAGGTGCACCCCCCTCTCGTATTATTTGCACCAGAAATTCAGAAATATTCAGAAAAAAATCATGTCAAATTTTCAGAACATTTTGAGAACTTTTATTTTTGGGTCATTTTTTTTATTGCACGGAGAAAACAAAAAACAGGATAAACATGGCATTTTATTTTATTTGACTAACTAAAACAAAAAATAAAAGGTGGGAGCAGAGAGTTGTGCTTACTAGATTCATTGACTTCATACCTCTCAAAAATGATTCATTAATAAGGTTGATCAAGTCTTATTAACAACCACTTCCGATTAGCATGAAACCGAAGAACTTTCGTAAAACACTAAGTTACCTCAATGGGGATGTGTATATCCCCGACAATAAGTATATTATATTTCTTTTTGGCAGTAGGAAGAGGTAATTGGAAACTTCCAATAGTGATGGTCGGAGATTCTTCAACAACATTTATACCATTCACTTGGAATTGTTTCTTCGGAAAGTGCACCGTATGCTCATTACCATGGATATGAAAAGTGACTTTGCTTTTATTGCAATCAATAACAGCCCCGGCAGTAGTAAAAAAGGGTCTACCAAGGATAATCGACATGTTGTCGTCCTCGAGCATCTCAAGAATAACAAAGTCCGTTAAGATAGTAACATTTGCAACAACAACGGGCACATCATCACAAATACCGATAGGTAGGGCAGTTGATTTGTCACCCATTTGCAATGATATCTCGGTAGGTGTGAGTTTATTCAAATCAAGTCTTTTATATAAGGAGAAAGGCATAACACTAACACCGGCTCCCAAATCACACAAAGCAGTTTTGACATAGTTTCTTTTAATGGAGCAAGCTATAGTTGGTATTCCAGGATCTCCAAGTTTTTTAGGTACTCCATCCTTCAAAGAATAATTAGCAAGCATGGTGGAGATTTCAGCTTCAGGTATATTTCTTTTATTTGTGATGATGTCTTTCATATACTTTGCATAAGGGGCCATTTTTAGGATATCGGTTAAGCGGGTACGCAGAAAGACTGGGCTAATCATTTCAGCAAAGCGCTCAAATTCTTCATCATCCTTTTTCTTAGATGGCTTAAGTGGAAATGGCATGGGTTTCTGAACCCATGGCTCTCTTTCTTTATCATGTTTCCTAGCCACAAAGTCTCTTTTATCATAACGTTTATTTTTAGGTTGTGGGTTATCAAGATCAGCAGCAGGCTCTATTTCAACATCATTATCTGGTTCTTTATGATTGTTAGGTTGAGCATCTTCATGAACTTCATCATTATTATTCTCATTATCACTAGGTGAATGTTTATTACCAGACTGAGTTTCAGCATCAGAAATAGAGACATCATTATTATCAGTAGGTTTTTGTGTCTCAGGTTCACTAGAATTATGCAAAGTCCTATCCTTTTTCTTTTTCTTTTTCTTCTTAGAAGGACTAAGTGCATCAGAATTAATTCTCTGGGAGTCTTGTTCAATTCTTTTAGGGTGACCCTCAGGATAGAGTGGTTCTTGGGTCATTCTACCTCCTCTAGTTACTACTCTAGCAGCAAAATCATGCATATTATTATTCATTTCATCAAGCAATTCTTTTTTAGATTTAGCAACTTGTTCTAACTGAGTTTGAACCATAGAGGCATGCTTTCCTACACCTCTAACATCATTACTGATTCTAAATAGCAAGTCACTCAAGCGAGCAATCATATCAGAATTATATTTCAATTGTTTCAGAACATGAGCATTGAAATGATCTTGCTTCATAATATAGTTGTCAAACTCATATAAGAATTGACTAGGATGTTTATTGTGAGGGATGTCACTTTCATTAAACTTTAATAAACAATTTACCTCTACCACCTGTGGAGGTGGTGGTGTGTCAAGGCCATGTATTTCTTCAATAGGTGGCAAATTCTTAACATCCTTAGCTTTAATACCTTTTTCCTTCATAGATTTCTTTGCCTCTTGCATATCTTCAGGACTGAGAAATAAGATACCCCTCTTCTTCGGAGTGGGTTTAGGCGGTGGTTCAAGAGGAGTCCAATCATCATAATTCTTCAATATGTTATTCAATAATTCTTCAGCTTGTTCAACAGTTCGTTCCCTGAAAACACAACCAACACAACTATCTAGGAAGTCCCTAGAAGCATCGGTTAGCCCATTATGGAAGATATCAAGTATTTCATTTTTCTTGAGAGGATGATTAGACAAAGCATTAAGCAATTGGAGAAGCCTCCCCCAAGCTTGTGGAAGACTCTCTTCTTCAATTTGCACAAAGTTAAATATTTCCTGTAAGGCGGCTTGTTACTTATGAGCAGGAAAATATTTTTCAGAGAAGTAATAAATCATATCCTGGGGACTACGCACACAACCAGGAGTAAGAGTATTGTACCATGTCTTAGCATCACCCTTTAATGAGAACAGAAATAACTTAAGGATATAATAGTAACGAATCTTCTCATCATGAGCAAAGAGGGTGGCTATATCATTCAGCAGAGAACTCATAATCCTTATCGGTAACAAAGATAGGTGAAGTAGCAAACTTAGGATCACATTTAATTCTAGCATTCAAAGTCTTTTCCTTATACTTGCGTAGCAATTTCTTAAGATCATTTCTATCCTTGCAAGAAAGAATTTCTCTAGTTACCTCTTCATCCATAACATAACCTTCGGGTACCTTAGGCATTTGAAACTTAGGAGAGCTAGGACTAGTAGGTGTTTCATAGTCATCATCAGTTTCATAAGCTTCATCAGTTTCAGCAATCTCATCAATTTCAGTAGTTTCATTCTCTTTAGCTCTAGCAATTTGTTCATCAAGAAATTCTCCTAGTGGCACATTATCACCAAGCATGGTACTAGCATCATCAATAGCCTAATTCATAGCAGAGGTAGCATCACCAATAACTTGCGACATATCAGGATTACTAGCATGTGGTGGTGTTGCAAGCTTACTCATAGCAGAAGGTGAATCAAGTGCAGAGCTAGATGGCAGTTCCTTACCTCCCCTCGTCTTAGAGGGAAAAATCTTAGTCTTTGGATCCTTCAGATTCTTCATAGTGATCAATTGATATAAATCCCAAGTGACTCAACAAATATAGCTATGCTCCTCGGCAACGGCGCCAGAAAAAGGTCTTGATAACCCACAAGTATAGGGGATCGCTACAGTTTTCGAGGGTAAAGTATTCAACCCAAATTTATAGATTAGACACAAGGGGAGCCAAAGAATACTTGAGAGTATTAGCAGTTGAGTTGTCAATTCAACCACACCTGGAGATTAAATATCTGCAGCAAGGTGATCAGTAGCACAGTAATATGATAGTTTGATAGCAGTAGCAATAGTAACAGTAGCGGTAACAGTAGTAGCAATAGTTTTGTAGCAGTTGGAACAGTCGCAGCAGCAATAGTAACTTAGCAAGAACAATAAGTGAAAAACTCGTAGGCACTGGATCGGTGAACTCGTTGGATGATATTCATCATATAACAGTCATAACCTATGGCGATACAGAACTAGCTCCAGTTCATCATTGTAATGTAGGCATGTATTCCGTAAATAGTCATACGTGCTTATGGAAAAGAACTTGCATGACATCTTTTGTCCTACCCTCCCATGGCAGCGGGGTCCATAAGGAAACTAAGGGATATTAAGGCCTCCTTTTAATAGAGAACCAGAACAAAGCATTAACACATGGTGAATACATGAACTCCTCAAACTACGGTCATCACCGTGAAGGATCCCAAATATTGTCACTATGGGGTTGACGGATCATAACACGTAATAGGTGCATATGACTAGGCAAGATCGGATCAAGAACATAGATATAGAGATGATAACATAAACGGTTCAGATCTGAAATCATGGAACTCGGGCCCTAGTGACAAGCATTAGGCATAGCAAAGTCATAGCAACATCAATCTCAGAACATAATGGATACTAGGGATCAAGCCCTAACAAAACTAACTAGATTACATGATGAATCTCATCCAACTCCTCACCGACCAGCAAGCCTACGAAAGAATTACTCACTCCCGGTGGGGAGCATCATGGAATTGGCGATGGAGAAGGGTTGGTGATGACGAAGACCGAAGATTCTCCTCTCTGGAGAACCCAAACGGGCTCCAGATCTGGCCTCCCGATGAAGAACAGGAGGTGGCGGCGGCTCCGTATCGTAAAACGTGATGAAACTTTCTCTCTGATTTTTTTCTCCGAAAATAGGAATTTATAGTGGCGGAATTAGGGTCAGTGGGGCCATGAGGTGGGCACAACCCACCAGGGCGCGCCCTGGTGGGTGCTGCTCACCCTGGCCCCCCTCTTCGGTGGATTTTGGCTCCAATAATTCTTATATATTCTGAAATAATTCTCCAAAATGTTTCGTTCCATTCCGAGAAATTTTATTTCTGCACAAAAATAACACCATGGTAGTTCTGCTGAAAACAGCGTTAGTCCGGGTTAGTTCCATTCAAATCATGCAAATTAGAGTCCAAAACAAGGGCAAAAGAGTGAGGAAAAGTAGATACGTTGGAGACGTGTCAGATGTCTATAGGAAAAAAGAGCTGAGATGCTTTTGACCTGCTTGATGAAATGACCGTATGAAGCGTTGCGCAATTTTTTGCTCCATTACCCTTGTCTGTCATGTTATCCATTTCTTGCTTCTCTGTTGTACATTACATTACAGTTTTCCTCCCTTGGTCGAGCTACATCGAGTGCATCTGAATCCAACACATCAAGGGGAACTTCAGACATAGTTCCCTCTTCTATTATTTTCAAGCAATGAGGGATCAGTAGACACCCAATATTCTATGGCCTCCTCTCATAAGAACTTCTATCTACATCGTTGTATGAAAATAGCTTTTGTTTGTCCGTATGATTATCTAGGGATGCCAACAAATGTTATTGATGCATGTGAGCCGCTCTAACTGATTGTATTTTAGAAAAACCCCATGATTTTGGAAACCGTGTAAATGAGTTACCTGAGTGATGTACGATCCCTTACCGAATTCTATCAATTGGAGCTAACTCATGTTCCTTAAAACGTCTGCATGGCTCACATGACTTTATATCATATTATTTGGGTATCGCTGAAACAACTCAATGTCAAAGCTACATGCTTTGTTTTGACTGTTCTGCCCATCCTCCATCTCTAGAGCCATGGCGTATTTCCATACACCAAGACTCAATGATTTCCCAATGATAAACTGTCATTTGCTTTTGTGTGTGGTCTGCTCTGCTTATTTTAGGTCCTGCTGATTGATGATAACTATGTTGGAGAAAAATTGGTACTAGGTGCCTATGGGAGGTGCTACAATCCATGTGGATGCATTAAGTTGTGGCATGCATGGCAGTTACTCCCTCCGTTCCTAAATATTTGTCATTTTAGAGATTTCACTATAAACTACATACGGATGTATATCGACATAATTTAGAGTGTAGATTCATTCATTTTGCTTCGTATGTAGTCCATAGTTGAATCTCTAGAAAGACAAATATTTAGGAACAGAGGGAGTAGTTCTTAGTCAAGGACAGGTATTTTGCCTCTTCCCCTTTGCAACCATATGCACACCACAAGTTTTTTGTAGGTTCTTGATTTTTCACTCTTGCTTCACATGCACCAATTCATGCTACCACTTAATTCAGGTCATGGTATCATTGATTTTTTTTCATTTCTTATTTTGAAAAGCTTTTTGACTATAGCCACGCAAAAAAATCATAGGTAGTTCTATATCTGCTTCTTCCATTGTGTTATATTTTTCACCTTTGCTTGACTGCGAGAATTAGGTACACTCCTTATATATAGAGAAATGTACTAATGCAGACAGAATGAAAGGAAAGAAGAGGATGCCGACAATGTGTACTATAACTTTTTTCCTTGCTCATATTAATACAAAACTGAGAATACGACCCTCTCTGCCCAAATATTCTGTGCACTTTTCTCATTATGCTCTTACAAGAGGCAGATAGCAACTGAAATTTGCGGCATGTTATGCGTTGTGAACTATGTTCAATGTCCAAGTGTCCATGAACAAATTAAACAATCTCAATTACTTTAAGCTTTTATGTAAGTACCTAGAAGATTATTTGATTTGACCCAATTGACATATCAAAAATTAGTCACGAAAGTTGCAGTCTTTCAGTTTGATCATACAAAGCATACTGATTTGTTCTCACGGAATAGTGATGCCTTTCAGTTGTTCTTGTCAGTACATCCGAGTAAGGATAACTACACACTTTTAAATTTATCAGTACATCCAAATCGATCTTCCTGGTGATTTCTTTGGTAATAACTACACACTTCTAAATTTGTCATCTTTTTGGTCTGCATAGCTGATTTCCACTGGGGATTCTAGCAACATTTAAACAAGGATGTAAACTTCTAAAGAAGTATGGAAAAAGGCGACCTGCTTGAACTGAATCAGCCATAAACCTCCCTCAATTATGTACATATCTAAAAAATCTATAGGTCTACCTCCCTGTAGAAATAATCAAGTATATTTTTAGTACTTAGATGGCTTAGATGCTTACCTAGGTTAGGTAAGCTTGCATCTTTTATATTCATCTTATATTCTTTAGGAATCTCTTGAATCACCTGATAAAGAATCAAAATCAGCACGGACAAAGAATCAAAATCAGCACTCCCCACTAGAACACTGCTAGGTACCTAACCTTTAAAATGTATGATGCAGCCAAGATATTATATTTGTGTGTCATTCTTATGTGGTTATTAAGACCTGACTGTCACAAATGCAATATCTAAAGTTTCTGGATAAATAGAAACGACAAGAGTATTGTTCGATCTGTGGCAGGTCGATAGTCACACTAGCAAGGTAGTAATTGTTCTTGGCAATCATGAACTTAACCGCACAATTCATTTTTTGTATAGCGGGTACAAAATGGTACCACATTAGGGTGAAAATGCAGGTCACTTGCTTGTTGTGAACACCAGAACATAAGCAGGCTGAAGGAAAAAAGCATACCACTTGTGGTCATCTGTTGTTCCCAACAAAAGAATATTTTGTAGCATTTACACTCATATGTACTATAGCTTTCCATTCATTAGCAAGCCCCAAGAAGCATTCCTAATAATGACCACTCATTTAATTATTTTGTAGGATCAACATATCTAAACAATCTTTTTTTATAAATATGTATTCGATTTATTATTGATGTTTGACAACTTGGTGCATCATCGGTACTTCTAGGATGAAGAATGAATGCATGTCATTCAGGGATAACTGTGGGCAATGAAATGTTGAAGGATCCGTCTCTCACCCCACTCCATATAGATAGATGCTTAGTTCTTCATGGCCATTGTCTCCAATGTTTTTTGAAATATATTTTGACTTGGAAATACAAAAACTTTGTGCTACCTGTCACACAATCTTTTGTCATCGAGCAAACCCCCCTTTCCATCAATTTCTTGATGTATGGTTATGATGTAGTCTTCTAGACGAAGATGGATTTAGGCTGTGTGATTCCACGGTATGCATTGCTCTTCCTTTAAACATGAATAACTGAATGCACACGGCGTATGTCGTTTAGTCATGTTCTTTTTCTGTTTATATTTCATGGATATATAAAGTACATGTATTGCATTAGAATATAACTTCTACTTATGTACTATTATTTTCTTCCTCTTCAATGTGGCAGAACACCATGTATATCTATTATCTTCATGTTTCAAGATTTAAATGTCCTTTGTTTTGTGTACCAGGTGGTTACCCTGAGATTTTGTTTGCTTATTCTATTAGATTGTGAGCAAATTAAGACATATATGATGTTGATCTTGCAACTGATAGCATTTCCTATCATATTGTTGATTCTCTTACAGATCCACCACCTCACATGGTGCTGACAAGGGTGCAAAGCAGTCTGCATTAGAGCTTTGGTACTGGGTTTTAAAGAGAACATTTTCCCTCTTGAAGCCACCACTTTGTGGCCACTGCAGTTTTGGCTAAGGAGGATACCCATCGGCACCAGCTCACTGTTGGAAATATGCCCTAGAGGCAATTAATAAAGTGTTTATTATTATCATATTTCTCCGTTCATGATAATGGTTTATTATTCATGCTAGAATTGTATTGACCGGAAACTAAATACATGTGTGGATAATAGACAAATACTATGTCCCTAGTATGCCTCTACTAGACTAGCTCGTTGATCAAAAGATGGTCAAAGTTTCCTGACCATGGACATGAGTTGTCATTTGATAACGGGATCACATCATTAGAAGAATGATGTGATGGACATGACCCAACCGTTAGCATAGCAAATGATCGTTCAGTTTATTGCTATTGCTTTCACTATGTCAAATACACGTTCCTCTGACCATGAGATCATGCAACTCCCGGATACCGTAGGAATACTTTGGGTGTATCAAACGTCACAATGTAACTGGGTGATTATAAAGGTGCACTACAGGTATCTCCGAAAGTGTTTGTTGAGTTGGCATGGATCGAGATTGGGATTTGTCACTCCGACTATCGGAGAGGTATCTCTGGGCCCTCTCGGTAATGCAGCATCACAGAAGCCTTGCAAGCACCGTGACTAAAGAGTTAGTTGCAAGATGATGTATTACGGAACGAGTAAAGAGACTTGCCAGTAACGAGATTGAACTAGGTATTGGATACCGACGATCGAATCTCGGGCAAGTAACATACCGCCGGACAAAGGGAACAACGTATGTTGACATATGAGGTTCACCGATAAAGATCTTCGTGGAATATGTAGGAACCAATATGAGCATCCAGGTTCCGCTGTTGGTTATTGACCAGAGAGTCGTCTCGGTCATGTCTACATCATTCCCGAACCCGTAGGGTCCGCACACTTAAGGTTCGATGACGATATAGTATTATATGAGTTATGTGATTGGTGGCCGAAGTTTGTTCGGAGTCCCGGATGAGATCACGGACATGACGAGGAGTCTCGAAATGGTCGAGAGGTAAAGATTCATATATTGGAAGGCTATATTCGGACGTCGGAAAGGTTCCGAGTGATTCGGGTATTTTTCGGAGTACCGGGGAGTTACGGGAATTCACCGGGAGAAGTAATGGGCCTTATTGGGCCATACGGGAAAAGGAGAGGCAGGCCACGTGAGGAGGCGCGCGCCCCCCCTTGCCCAAACCGGATTGGACTAGGGGAGGGGGCGCAGCCCCCTCTTTCCTTTCCCTCTCCCTTCCCCCTTTCCTACTCCGTATGGGAGGTGGAATCCTACTAGGACTAAGGAGTCCTAGTAGGACTCCCCACACTTGGCGCACCCCTAGGGGGCCGGCCTCCTCCCTCTCATCCTTTATATACGGGGGCAAGGGGGCACCCCAAAGTACACAGTTGTCCCATAGCCGTGTGCGGTGCCCCGATCTCTGTTTTCCACCTCGGTCATATTTTCGGAGAGCTTAGGCGAAGCCCTGCCGGAATCATTTCACCATCACCGTCGCCACGCCGTCGTGCTGACGGAACTCATCTACTACCTCGACGTCTTGCTGGATCAAGAAGGCGAGGAACGTCACCGAGCTGCACGTGTGTAGAACTCGGAGGTGCCGTACGTTCGGTACTCGATCGGTGGAGCTCGAAGGATTGTTCGACTACATCAACCGCGTTGTGAGACGCTTCCGCTAACGGTCTACGAGGGTACGTAGACACACTCTACCCTCTCGTAGCGATGCATCTCCATGGATAGATCTTGCGTGAGCGTAGCAATTTTTTTTGAAATTCATGCTCCGTTCCCCAACACTCACTGCTTGCATGTGTAATCAATCTATATTTCCAACCTTTTTGTTTAGAGTAAGTAGAACAACGCCTAGAAAGAATGAAAGACCGTTTCTAATTACCTTCGCTGCATTTAACCTAACTGCCATGCCTATGTGATCACTGGAGCAAACACTTTTTGTTTCATTTGCAGCGTAGGCCAGATTTAGTTTAAGTGATATCTCAACCCTTTTGTTCTTGCTCTGAAGAACAAGACATGTATATGCCTTAGACTATGGTAATCATTTATGTGCTATGCATCCTTTTGTGGTCATGCATTCTAAATGTAATCAAGCACTTCCTAATATTGATGTATCCCCTCAGTTGTATTGGTACTGCTACATATTCGTCATAACACTACGAATCATATATAGCAAATTCAAAGGTTTCTATATGATGCATCTCTACCTATGTGCCTTGCTTGCTAAAATCAATGTAAACAAGCTATCATAAATTGATCATATGCCTCTCTTATAACGATATGCATCGACTGTATCTGAATATTCTGTTGTGCATAGTATGCTATTATCAAGTGTTCTCATTACTTCGTTTTGATCTATCGTGGTACCAAGTATCTATTATGTATCAGTCATGTTTACATGGTTTGAATACTCGACTTGCTCTCGCTTTTTGCGCCATTGGTAACCTCAATTGAATGAGAGGTCTTTAATACTCGACTCGCTCTCGCTTTTTACATGGTTTACTATATGACTAAACCTCCTAGAATTAAAGACCTCTCATTCAATTGAGGTTACCAATTTGGAATTGGGTCATCGATTTTGGCCGGGTCAACAATTTCTCATTCAATTATTTTAATCCTCTATAACGCTAAGCTCCATATTTTTTAAGGCCTCACAATCAATTGATGTCTCACTTTAAAGTTGGGTCATCCAATTTTGACCGAGTTAATAATTCCATAATGAGCTCTCTCATTCTTTTTTAATACACTGTGCTTCCTAATTTTAAAGCTTCTCCTGTTAATCCTTGATTTTGAGTCCGTCAATCCTTTATTGTGGCAATGAAATCTCTAACTTCGTTAAGCTATCCCATTTTAAAGCCCCTCATTCAACTCTTCGATTTTGATTGGATACATAATTGATTGGGTCGTTCACCCTGACTTCATGATGTGATCTCTCGATGAATGGGTGACAAAAAGAAAGTGTCGCCCATGACACGTTTAGCACCAGCATAACACATGCGTCCAACAACGTAAGTAACTTTCTAATGTTTTTGTACTAATTAAAAGACGTCCTTCAATCACATGGTCAAAAAAATCAACCCAAACACCACAATAAAAAAAAGAAAAATGATACACTATGAACGATTCACTACGGATTGTACGTACCAAACATTGTCCCATTAATTACTTTCCCGATTTGCACCGTTGATTCACTTTTTCTCTAATCTTTGACCATAAATTGACACATTCATGTGTAAGCATGATTCCGCAAAGTATGTCTGTAGGAGTAGCATATAACAAAAATGCACTTCATTGTATCCTCCACACGCCAAATCAACTAATACGTAAATATTTTCCAAAACTTTAAAAAAATTACATGAAACATGTACAACCCTATGAATATAAGCGGCGCGGCAAAGCGCGCACTGCCCTTCTAGTATAATGTAATTTACAACATGCATGTCAATGGTAAATATTTCATCATTTATCTTTAAAATCTTGTAAAAACATGTGAATCTTTTTTGAAGTGGTATATAAGTGTTGAATGAGGTACAGAGTAGCTAGTAATAAGTTAGCCAAATTAGTACTACAATGTACCGAAATTGCGTTGGAGCACATGGCGACCACACCCACTGGAATCTGCCCCATTCATTTGCCTCGGGATTCACACTGCTATATTAGATAGTCTGTATTAGAAGATTTTGAACCATGTATCTCATATATTATATGCTTGTATTGGATGTTCTTTTCGGACTGACTGTTGTTAGTGAGCACAGACCTCAACCACCAGCGCCCAACAACCTAATCAATGTGCCACGTCCCTCCCTTCATGAAGCCATCTTCCTGTGGACTCCCTTTCTTCTCCACCATAAGTGACACTGCTCATGTTCTTCTTCCTCTCTCTACTCTTTCCTCTTCCCTTTATGCTCCTGGTCTCCTCCTTCAACAACGTGGACGTAGGAAAAATCCAGGAGGAACAAGGAACACTATGCCGCTGACGGGGAAAAATGTTGAGGACGAACGAGGTAGCCTCCCGATCTTGCCGCGCATCATGTTGACACGGCCAACGACAGGACGTCTGCCCTAGCCGTTGAGTCTTGCATCCCGCGACTAGCGAGAAATGTGTGAGAAGGAAGCGAGTGTAAGATTATGCCGTTGATGACGAGAAAATTGATGCAATCGCTGCTCTAGCTTATCGTGACATGTGCGACCGCGGTCAGTGAAACCACGTCTTCCCAGGCCGCCGGCACCATGGCCTTCATTCCTGCAGCCAGCGGTACTGCATCCAAGCATGAAGCTGGCCGCTTCCTTCGTCGTGCTCCTAGCTGAGGTCGTACGCTTCATGCTTTGGTCGTCGTTCTTGATCTGTGCTTTGTGCATGGTGACGTTCCTTGACCTGCTCCCACTTAATTACCGCGAACTTACTCCATCCCATATTAGTCTGAGCTTCCTCGCATGTGCCATGAGCCCATGACAGAGTTGTGGGGCCGAAATAAATGTGATTCATTATTCCTACGCTGTATACTTCTCGTATTAGTTGGAAACAAAAGTAAACTGCATTAAGTACATCCATCCCGAGGCAATAATGGACGTGCAGATTTCGGAGGGCTGCGTCGCCGAGTGCTCCTACTTCACTTCCTACAATGTACTCCCTCCTCCGTTCCTAAATATAAGTCTTTTTAGATATTCAACTATTGGACTACATACGGATGTATATAGACATATTTTAGAGTGTAGATTCATTCATTTTGCTTCGTATGTAGTCCCCTATTGGAATGCCTTAAAAGACTTATATTTAGGAACGGAGGGAGTAATTACAATTCACAGTTACAATCTATAGAAGAAACTGTATACCACCTGACATATATATCTACAGAACTAAAACTGTTTACCATTTATTATAGTACACCATTTCACTTTTATAGAATTCACAGTTATAATCTATAGAACTGAAATTGTGTTCTCATCGCAAAAAAAACTGAAATTGTGTACCATTATAATCTATAGAACTGAAACTATCATACCACATGGCCCATGTGATAAGCTACATGAAAAAAGAGTACAATTCACATTTATAATCTAGAGAACTGAAACTGTGTACCATCCGACATATATTCTTGCATATTGCCATATACATAGTCACAATATATATCCACCTTTCATTATAGGTCTTTTTTTTTTTTGCATCCTCCTCTTCATTTAGCTGGTGCTGTTGAAAATCAAGAGAATTTATGTTGTACATAGATAAATAAAATGGACCGGTAATAATAATAAGAAAAAAATACATGTCATGTTCTAGTACCTTGCCTGAGTTACGTGAATGAGACAAGTGTACGACTCATCTTGCACCTACTATGTGTAGGGCTGGGCGTTCGGTTTATATGGTTAATACGGTTCGGTTTATTCGGTTTTTTATAATTTCGGTTTTCGAGAAATAGAAACCGAAATAATCACACAAAATTTAGAAACCGAACCATATTAACCATAATATATCGGTTCGGTTTGTTCGGTTAACCGAAAAACCGAAATACATGCACTTGTCAGTATAAGTCTAATGACTCAAGAGCACTGATTTGGAGTGTATAATATGCATAAAATAATCACGAGAGCTAGCAACCTTAATATCATTCTATGGTATATTCGGTCAAGCAAACTAGTAAACATAATTAAGTAAAAAATCACATCGAACCTGAAATGTATTATGTGCGGAGAAATTTTGATGCCTGCAAACTATTGCACTTTTGGAAGCAAGGTATTACATGGGGTATCTTACATATCGGTTTATTCGGTCTATTCGGTTTCTAGGTACTGAAAACCGAACAAAAACAAAAGACCGAACAACCTTAAAATTTCCCACCGAACCAAAAATCGAACCACCAAATTAACCGACAAATCGGTTAATACGGTTCGGTTCGGTTTGGTTTTTCGGTTTTCGGTTTTACAGTGCCCACCCCTAACTATGTGCATGCATGCATGGACGGCAAGGCCTTATATGTACGGGCCGGGGAGAAACATGATGCACTTGATGTGTACGGGCCGGGGCTGATGCCTAGTCGACCGTCCGAAGTACCCAGGAGGCCAGGAGAACGTGACTGTGGCAGCAGCTACGGTGGCATGCGCGAATGGCGGATGTTGTAACCTTGTTTTTCTTCTATACAATGAATCAAGCTATCAAGAACATACATAAAAAGGTTTAGAGATTTATTTATTTTTCGAAACGGAGGCAAAAGCTTTGCCTCATCTCATTAATAAAAAAAAGGCTTTAAAACGTAGTTACGAGGTCCATTACTCCTCCACAAATGACCAACATCCAGAAGACTACTCTCGCGGCATGATCGAACTCAGTTTCTTTGCCCCGGCAGCTGCCCAAATCCTCGCTTCGCTCTTAATCAAGATAACCACCCTAGTGGGCATGGACGCTTTGTTCCGGAAGACCCTCGCGTTCCTCTCTTTCCAAATTTCCCATACCACCAGCAGAAGTAAAGAGGCCGTCGCCTTGCGTCTATGCCCCGTGTGAAGAGTTGTTCGCTCCCACCACTCGTCGACGGAACTCATCCTCGGCCAAGTGTCGATCTCCAGATCGTACGAACCAAGCCAGAGCTTAATCTCGCGCCACACCCTGAGGGAGAACCTGCACTTAAACAGCAGGTGTGCCGCAGACTCCGGCTCTCGCTTGCACAGTTGGCACATGCCAGAGTTTGGCCACCCTCTCTTCTGCAGCCTATCCGCCGTCCAGACCCTGTTCTTGATTATGAGCCAGGCAAAAAAATTGCATTTTGAAGGCGCCCAATTATCCCACACCATGGGTCTCATGCTAGTTGCGACCGCACCCGCAAAGAGTGCCTTGTAGGCAGAGGAGGCCGAGTAGACTGCCGAAGCCGTGAATTTCCAGGAGATGTCATCCGGGGCTTCCTCCGAGAGGTGGACCTGCTGGATTTTCCCCCAAAGGACATGGAATTGTTGCAGATGGGTAACATTCAAGCCATTGGAGGTGTTGATCCTTTGTATCCAGGCGAGGTCATGCATCGCGTCGTAGACCGTGGCCCCCTGCCGAGCGGAAAGTTGAAAAATGGCAGGCGCAATATCCTTGGGCTTCTCCCCTTCAAGCCACGGGGAGTGACAAAAAGGCGCCGTCTTCCCGTCGCCGAGCATGATGGTGGTTGTCGCGTAGAAGAAGTTTTTGTCCATGCCTTGACAATTGTTACCGAGGCCGGCCCACATCCTGAGGGGGTCCTTCCACTTGTACCACAACCAGCGAAGCCTTAAGGCCATGGAGAACTTGCGCAAGTCCAACACACCCAACCCGCCGAGAGCTTTGGGTTTGCACACCTCATCCGACCTAACCTTGCATTTCCCTCCAGAGACCTTATCCAATCCGGCCCATAGAAAAGCCCTCTCAAGCTTGTTAATGTCCTCCAGGGTACCGATAGGAACAACGAGCAGGGTGATATGATGCGTGGTTTGCGCCGTGAGGACGGACTTGACGAGGGTGGCCCGGCCCACGGATGTAATCAGCCTACCCTACCAAGGAACCATCCTCCCGGCCGCCTTGTCCACCAGGTGCTGGAAGTCCATCTTCCTAAGCCTATGCACCGACAGAGGCAGCCCAAGATACCGCATGGGGAAGGTCGTCTGCACCGCCGGGAAGTCCTGCAACACCTCATCAAGGTCGATGCCCGCGCATCTGATCGGAGCCACCAAGCATTTCTGCAGATTGGTGACCAGGCCAGTGACCGCGCCGAAGCCATCAAGAATGGTCGTGAGCTGCTCAATGTCTCTTCGGAAAGGCGCCACGAATACAGCTGCGTCGTCCCCATATAGGGAGGTGCGAATACTCGGGCCCCGCTCTCTGGTCTCGTGTAGCAAGCCTCTAGAGGTAGCAATATCAAGCGAGTTCTGAATAGGGTCAATGGCCAGCACGAACAGAAGTGGGGATAACGGGCCGCCCTACCGCAGACCTTGACCGTGCCGGATGGGTGCACCAGGGACACCATTGAGAAGAACCCGGGATGTCGAAGACCGAAGCAAACCCGCAAGCATGTCTCTGAAGCGCGACGGGAACCCCCGACGGCGCAGGAGGTCCAACGGATAATCCCAATGGACGGTGTCAAAGGCTTTTTTGATATCTAGCTTCAACAGGAGGGTAGGCTTCCACAGTGTATGTAGTCTTCTAGCTAGGCCCCGCACATATAGGAAGTTGTCGTGTATGCTTCTGGTTTTAATGAAGGCACTCTGAGCCCTAGACACCAGCATGTGCATGTGGGGGGCCAACCTCAGAGCCATCATTTTCTTAATGATCTTGGAAATGGCATGGATCAGGCTTATGGGTCTGTACTACGAGATGCTCTCTGCCCCTTCCTTCTGGGGGAGCAACACGATGGTTGCGGAATTTAGCCAGTGAAAGTGCTCCGCACGGAGGCTTGAGAAATTGTTGATCACTGGCATTACGTCGGCCCCGATGATATCCCAACAGGAGGCGAAGAAGGTACCCGTGTATCCATCTGGCCCGGGGGCCTTATCTTTGGGCATTTGCTTGATGGCCTGAAGCACCTCCTCCTCGGTAAAGGGATCCCCCAGGCTGTCCAGGTCGCAGTGGGAGAACTGGAGTTGATTCCAGATGAAGTCGCGTTGCCTCCGCGGACCCTTGCGAAGCATGGAAGTGAAATGGTCACGGGCAAGGCTCTCTTTCTCGTCATGCTGCGTCACCCAACCCGCACCTTTGCGCAACCGGTGGATGAAGTTTTTGCGGCGCCTAGAGTTCACCCATAGGTGGAAGTATTTCGTGTTGGCGTCGCCCTCCTTGAGGTTGCAAATCCTCAAACATTGCCTCTTTCTTGCCCTCTCCATCGCGGCTAAACTGATCACCCTTCTCTTGAGCCTCGCTCTAATGTCCCTCTCCTCCGGTGAACGTTATCTTGTCTCCATCGCGACATCAAACCGCAGGATGACCTCCAGGGCCATGTGAAGTTGAATCCAGGAATTGGCACGTGATATAGGGGCTTATATGCTGACCAACAGTTCATCCGTGGTTACAAACACATAGCTATATATCCTAAATGTTTCAGCCAAATCTGTTTCTACCAAGAGAAACACAATTGAAAATCGTCTGATACAACCAAAAGTTTTACAAAACGAAGGTCATTTGAACCGAAGGAAAATTCCTCCCGTATATATTTCAAAGATCACATTTCTCAGTAATACCCCGTCCTACAACAGATGAAAATTTGTATT
The DNA here is from genome assembly GCA_039707655.1 of Elymus sibiricus. Lineage (NCBI taxonomy): Eukaryota > Viridiplantae > Streptophyta > Magnoliopsida > Poales > Poaceae > Elymus > Elymus sibiricus. Next base: position 181,720,547 of record CM077669.1, on the reverse strand, counting down.
AGTGAACGAAGCAAGATACAGACAAAGGAAAAACAATAGAAAAAATGCATAGGAAAATAGAAAGGATCAACCTTTATACAAAGGTTCATTCTTTCAGGCTCGGTGTTGGCAACCCAGTGAAAAATTCAACAATGTAATTGTTTTCTCTAATGCATACAAATTTTAATTCACAAAACAGCAAAAAATGAATGAAAATACTCTAGTAAAAAGTTAAAACCTTTGCCATTATAGTGCATTGACGATTTCTTTATACATGATATTTTGAGTAATATATGTTTGATCGCTTAACCCTTAGTTGTGAAAAATAGCACGCATAAGCAACATAATTAGAGATGCATCATCAATGAAAATCAAGCCTAATTCTCACAGTCTAAATTGTACTCCCTCCGTCCCAAATTAAGTGACTCAACTTTGTACTAACCTTAGTACAAAGTTGAGTCACTTATTTTGGGACGGAGGGAGTACTAACCTAGATACTCTAAGGCACATATTTTTTTGGATTTGCTTATCCTATGGTGTCATGCAGAAAAGAGTTGTTAGGTATCGCATCATAATTAGTTTAATTTTATACAGAAGGTAGAATGAGAAAAAAATGCTACACTTTGTCCTACTCACAACGTTATAAGGGTAGGGTGTGCGTGTGTGCATTAATAGGGATGAGTGTATGTGCATATATATAAGCATATGCGTTATATTGTGTTGGCCCTGCTGCTTGTATTTTTTTGGATTTATTTCGGGCTCTTCGGTGATATTCGTTTAGTGGGTGGAGACGTTCCCCTCGACTACGAAAGCGCCAAGGGTGACGTCGTCAATTTCAAGATGTTGTGCAGGCTTAGTATCTATATAGAAGGTAGAATGAGAAAAAAATGCTACGCTTTATACTGCTCACAGAGTTATAGGGGTAGGGTGTGCGTGTGTGCACGAATAGGAGTGAGTGTATGTGTATATATATGAGTATATGTGTTGTACCGTGTTGGCAGTGGTGCTCGTATTTTTCTGGATTTATTGCAGGCTCTTCGGCGATATTCGTTCAGTGGGACGAGACGTTCCTGATACGTCTCCAACGTATCAATAATTTTTGCTTGTTCCATGTTGTTATATTATCATTCTTGGATGTTTTACAATCATTTTATAGCAACTTTATATCATTTTTTGGGACTAACCTATTGACATAGTGCCAAAGTGGTAGTTGTTGTTTTTGCTTGTTTTCTACTTCGCAGAATATCAGTACCAAATGGAGTCCAATCGCGACGAATCTTTTTGGAGAATTTTTTTGGACCAGAAGAAGGCCAGTAGGCCAAAGAAGTTACCAGGAAGGAGCCCAGGCCGCCCACAACCCACCAGGGTGCGCCAGGGGCCCCGAACGTGCCCTGATGGGTTGTGGCCGCCTCGGGAACCCCCTCCATCGCCTCTGATGCCTATAAATACCCAAATATTCCAGAAACCCTATAGGAGTCGACGGAAAATACATCCAGCCACCGCAAGTTCCAGAACCGCTAGATCCAAGCTAACACCATCATGGAGGGGTTCATCATCCTCATTGGTGCCTCTCCGATGATGCGTGAGTAGTCCACCATAGACCTACGGGTGCGTAGGCAGTAGCTAGATGGCTTCCTCTCTCTCTTTTGATTCTCAATACAATGGACTCTTGGAGATCTATTTGATGTAAACTTTTTGCGGTGTGTTTGTTGGGATCCGATGAATTTTGAGTTCATGATCAGTTTCTATCCATGAATATTATTTGAGTCTTCTTTGATCTCTTATATGCATGATTACTTATAGCCTCGTATTTCTTCTTCGAATCTTTGGTTTAGTTAGGCCAACTAGATCGATTTTTCTTGCCATGGGAAGAGGTGCATTGTGATGGGTTCGATCTTGCAGTGTCCTCTCCCACTGACAGAAGGGGCAGCGAGGCACGCATGTATCGTTGATATTAAGGATAACAAGATGGGGTCTATTCCTACATGAATAGATCTTGTCTACATGATGTCACCGTTCTTATTGCATTACTCTATTTTTCCATGAACTTAATACACTAGATGCATGCTGGATAGCGGTCGATGTGTGGAGTAATAGTAGTAGATGCAGAATCATTTCGGTCTACTAATCTTGGACGTTTTGCCTATATAATGATCATCGCCTTGGATATCGTCATGATTATTTGATATTCTATCAATTGCCCAACAGTAATTTGTTCACCCACGTGTGCTATACTCATGAGAGAAGCCACTAGTGAAACCTACGGCCCCCGGGTCTACATTTCCAACATATTGCTTTCCGATCTATCTTTTTGCTGCTTTTGTTTTCAGATCTATTATTCCAAAAACCCAAAAACAACTTGCTGCACTTTTTATTTGCCTCTTTTATTTTGTGTTCTTGCGAGATCTATCTATCCAATCTATCACTACCTAATCTATCTTTTTACCGTAGAGAGATTGACAACCTCTCTTTCGCGTCGGGTTGCAAGTATTTGTTATTTGTGTGCAGGTGATGTTTACATAGTGTTGGTGATCCTCCTACTGGTTCGATACCTTGGTTTCATAACTGAGGGAAATACTTACCGTCGCTGTGCTGCATCATCCCTTCCTCTTTGGGGAAATACCGACGTAGTCTCAAGCCACGTCAAAGGAATTTCTGGCGCCGTTGCCGGTGAGGAAGCGGTCTCTTCTACATGCCAATCTCTCGCGCCGAGGAGACACCATCAACACTACCAGGTTCCTAATCACAAATCTCATCTCCTTGCAATTACATAAATTGCCATTTGCCTCTTGTTTTCCACTTCACCAAATTTGCCGTTTTATTCGCCCTCTTTTTCGTTTGCCTTTTTCTCGTCAGATCTCTTACTTGCTTGCAATCTTGTTTGCATAGTCACAATGACTCAAGAAAATACCAAATTGTGTGATTTTTCCAATACTAATAATAATGATTTTATTAGTACTCCGATTGCTCCTCCCGCCACTAGTGCGGAGTCTTGTGATATTAATGCCGCTTTGTTGAATCTTGTCATGAAAGATTAATTTGCCGGTACTCCTAATGAGGATGTCGCGTCCCATCTAAACACATTCATAGAATTGTGTGATATGCAAAAGAAAAAGGATGTGGACAATGATATAGTGAAGTTGAAATTATTTCCTTTCTCCTTGCGGGATCGTGCAAAAATTTGGTTTTCTTCGTTGCCTCGCAATAGTATCGATTCATGGAATAAGTGCAAGGATGCTTTTATTACTAAGTATTTTTCCGCCCGTGAAAATTATTTCCCTTAGAACACAAACCTTGAATTTTAAGCAACTTGAGCATGAACATGTTGCACAATCTTGGGAAATAATGAAATTGATGCTAAGAAATTGTCCTACTCATGGTTTAAATCTTTGGATGATCATACAAAAAATTTATGCGGGGTTGAATTTTGTCTCTAGAAATCTTTTAGATTCCGCCGCGGGTGGTACTTTTATGGAAATTACTTTGGGTGAAGCTACTAAATTGCTAGATAATATTATGACAAATTATTCACAATGGCATAGTGAAAGAGCACCTACTAGCAAAAAGGTTAATTCGGTTGAAGAAATTAGTACTTTGAGTGACAAAGTTGATGCTTTAATGAAGTTGGCTTCTAGTAAAAATGCTCCTATTGATCTTAATTATGTGCCTTTGTCTACTTTGATTGAGAAAAATAGTGATTCCGTAGATGTGAATTTTGTCTGGCAAAACAATTTCAATAACAATGCTTATAGAGGTAATTTTAATCCTAGGCCATTTCCTGAAAATTCCTCTAATAATTATGGTAATTCCTATGGTAATTCTTCTTACAATAATAATAGGAACCCCTCTGATCTTGAGAGTGATATTATAGAATTTATCAATGCGCAAAAAGTTTTCAACACTACAATATAAGAAAACTTGAATAAGATTGATGATATGTGTAGAAGCATTGATAGAATTTCTCATGATGTAGAAAATCTCAAGTTGAAAGCTTTTGCACCTAAGATTGATGAATCAATTAAAGCTTTATATGTTTCTATGGATGAAAGTAAGAAAAGAACCACTATACTTAGAGCTAAAAGAGATTTTTTTAGAAAAAGCGTTTTCTAGTGATTGCTTTCAGAAAAATGATGAAGATCTTAAAGTGATTGGTGTTTCTTCTATTTATTCCTTGTTTGGTAATATTAAAATTGATGATAAAGGGACTGAAGTATAGTCAACTTTAGCTAGAAGGCGTCCAATGATTTGGAGGGTGAAAATCTTGATGAAAGTGGGTTTGAAGAGGTCAAAACTTTAACTAGTGATGTGCCCACTATTTTGGATTGCAAAGACTTTAATTATGATAGTTGCTCTTTGATTGGTTGTATTTCTTTGCTGCAATCCATGTTGAATTCACCCCATGCTTATGAGCAAAATAAAGCTTTTACTAAACATATCGTTGATGCCATGATGAAATCTTTTGAAGAAAAGTTGGAGTTAGAGATTTCTATTCCTAGAAAATTACATGATGAGTGGGAACCCACCATTAAGGTCAAGATTAAAAATTATGAGTGCTTTCCTTTATGTGATTTGAGAGCTAGTGTTTCCACGATTCCAAAATCTTTATGTGATGTGCTTGGTCTCACCAGAATGTTCTCTTAATTTGCACTTGGCGGATTCTACTATTAAAAAGCCTTTGGGAAGAATTAATGATGTTCTTATTCTTGCAAATAGGAACTATTTGCCCATAGATTTAATTGTTCTTGATATTGATTGCAATCCGTCTTGTCCCATTATACCAGGTAGACCGTTTTTACGCACTATAGGTGTCATGGTTGATATGAAAGAAGGCAATATTAATTTTAGTTTCCACTAAGAAAGGGTATGGAACACTTCCCTAGAAAAAGAATTAAGCCACCATATGAATCAATCATGAGAGCATCCTATGGAGCAAAAACCAAAGATGACAATACTTGAATCTATGCCTTATGCCTAGCTAGGGGCGTAAAACGATAGCGCTTATTGGGAGGCAACCCAATGAATAAATTTATTTTCATCTTTTTCTTTCTGTTTTGAGTGTTGAAACAATTATTACTCTGTTATGATTGTGTTTTTACGTTTTATTTAGTGTTTGTTCCAAGTAAAGCCTTTAGGATGATTCATAAGATGAGTAGAAACAATGTTGAATCTGAAACAGAAACTTGTCCTCCAGTGCACGAATTGTCATTTTTTATTGGAGCATGATAATGAGCTGAAATTTTAACACAGTGTTTCTATAGAAATTTTTTACGTTGTCCTAATTGTTCAGAATTTTAAGTGTTACAGAAGTATGGTTAGAGTACATATTACTACAGACTATTCTGTTTAAGACAGATTCTGTTTTTGTTGCATTGTGTGCTTGTTTTGATGAATCTATGGTTTGTATTGAAGGGTATAAGCCATGGTAAAGTTAAAATACAGTAGGTATAATGCAATAATAAAATATGAATGGGTTTTCAACAGTACTTAAAGTGGTGATTTGCTTTATTATACTAACGGATCTCACGAAGGTTTTGTTGAGTTTTGTTTGATTGAAGTTTTCAAGTTTTGGGTGAGATCACGATAGATGAAGGAATAAGGAGTGAAAAGAGCCTAAGCTTGGGGATGATACAGCACCCCCAAGATATTATCCAAAGAGAAACAAGCAACTAAGCTTGGGGATGCCCCGAGTGGCATCCCCTCTTTCTTCTAACGACCATCGGTATTTTACTTGGAGCTATATTTTTATTCGTCACATATGATGAGCTTTGCTTGGAGCGTTTGTGACATCCCCAGATTACTAACAGTAGCCATGCCAATTAATCATGCCAAGTCATCATCATTAAGCCTTATAAAAACAATTAGAGAGTAATCCAAATTCAAATTCAGATTTAAAGTAAAGTCAAAATTAAAAGTTATCCAAGCAGTAGAACAAAATAGTTCACAATTTTGCAAATGATCCATAAGCAATTATAAAAATAAGGTCAACATTTATTGGAATATTTAAGTGACTCTAACAACCTAAAGCAGTAGCAAAACAGCAACATTTAATCCCTTTTTATCTAAATAAGAATTAGATAAAATCATTTGCCCACCCAACCAATTTCTAGCAGTGCCAAATATTGCCATCTAATTATTGGGCTAAGTCACAGGTTTTACAAAACTCATGTGGTAGCCACACATTTTACAAAACAGAAATTAGAAAAGGATAAAAACAGAAAATAGGAAAAAGAAAACCCCCTGGCCCCCCTGGGCCTTGGCCCAGCTAACCCACCAGGCCGGCCCACGTGGCCCAGCCGCCCCCCTGCTTATCCCCCCCTGCGGCACCGAATCCTAGCCCGAACCCCACTTCTCCCCCGATCCCCTCCCTCTCCCGCGACACCGCCGCCCCCGTCGTCCTCGTCGCCGTCGCTCGTCTTCGTCACCGCCTTGTCCTCCTCCTCTCCCCCCATCGGTCCACGTCAAGCCTCGCCGCCCCCTCTCCCCTTCACCGAACGTGAGCCCCCCCCCCCCCCCCCCCGTGGCCGTCTCCTCCTTCCCCTTCTCGGTCGTCGCCGCACGTCGCCGTTGCCTCCTCGTCCTCCTCCCCGTCGGTCGCCCTCGAGCCTCGCCGCCCCCGTGCCTCGACGCCGCCCGTGAGCCTCTCCCCTTCCTCTCCCCCTCCCGAGCGGATCCACCGCTTGCGCCCGCCCGTCGCCGTGCCGCCCGCGCCACCTCGCTCCGGCCGCCGCCTCCCTGCCGCTGGCCTCGCCCCGGCCGCCCGCCGCCCCGCGCACGCTCGCCGCTCGCCCGCTGGCATCGCGCCCGCTCGCCCGCGCCTGCGCCCCCCCCCCCCCCCCCCGCGCTCCCCTGCCTCCCGCTGCTGCTACCGATGTCGCCCGCCGCTAGCCGTCGCCTGCCGCTGCTCCCCATCGCCGCCTGCCGCTGCTGCTGCTCCCCACCGCAGCCTGCCGCAGCCACGTCCGCCCTCGCCCGATGCCGATCGCCGCACGGTCGTCTCCGCCGCAGCCGCACACGCGCGTCGCCGGACGCGTCTGCCGCTCCCGTTGCCCGTGCGTCTGTGTGGCACCGGACATGTCCGGTGCCCAAAGAGACACGGGGCGGACATGTCCGATACGCCCACTGACCAGTGGGGCCTGCACAGATTAAACTTTAAATGAAAAAGAAATAAAAGAAAATAAATATTAAATAGAATTAAAGTAATTAAAATAAATAAATAAGTAGATAAAATAATTAGAGAATTAAAATAATTAACAATTAATAATTAATTAATTAATTAACTTAATTAATTCTGTTTAATTTAACTAATTAATTAATTAACCTAATTAATCTGTAATTAGATTAATTAAACCCTAATTACTGTTTCGGGTAATGTTAATTTAAATAATTTAAATAATTCCAGAAATTAATAAAAACTTTAGAAAATCATATAAAATAAACCGTAACTCGGATTAAAATAATTTATATATGAAAAACGATCAGAAAAATATGACAAACCCGAATACGCTATCCACATACCTGTCAGATGCCTCCAGCACTGCAAACATGGAACCATCCCCTCCGGTTCATCTGTCTGACAGACGTCCGAAACCGGGAAAATGTTCCAGTTAAATTCCCCGCTTCATCTGCCACGTGTAGCTTAGGGCACCCTAGCACAGCCTATTGTCATGACAAGCATCTGTGTGCATTTGTTTGCTTTATATTTACTGTTTCTTCCCCCTCTTCTCTTTCGTTAGACATCGAGACCGACACCGCCCCGCAGGACTACTGCAGACGTCGAAGACCCCTCTTTTGCCGCAGAGCAACCAGGCAAGCAAACCCCCTTGACGCATGCCTATATCACCTATTCTTTCTCCCTCCTGCTTGCATTAGAATTTGCTGCTGCTATTGTTTTATCCTATTCTGATGCATAGCCTGTTTATTGTAACTTCTGTTGATACTTTACCTGATATCCTAAATGCTTAGTATAGGTTGGATGAAATCCATCTGTGGCCCCATCCTTGTCCTAGTTGCCCCGCTTAGCTACTAGTGCCCCGATCGAAGTGATCGTCGGGCTGAGACCAGCACCGCACCGCACACCCCCTAAGTTGTCCGACTCTTCAGAGTTGTCCTAGAGTGACGAGGGTGATACCTCTTAACTCAGTCCCGATGATGCCTCTGTAGTATAGCTAATCGGACGTGGATTATCGAGGGTGATTCCTCTCCTTCCACCTCCGGAGAAGCTTCTGTCGTGCAACCCCGCAAGCGTGGAATCCAGCGAGGGTGATTCCTCGAATTCCCCTCTGGTGTGATAAACACACGGATACTTTACTTTTACTACAGTCCCCGGGTAAAGACGGGTCGACCCCGAGGGGTACCCACGAGAGTTGTATAGTCGGGTTGACCATGAGGGTACCCGCGAGATAATTACAAGGCGCAGTCGGGCAGGCAGAGACCGCCCTAGAGAGGGATGGGCCTGGCCCTTGTTGCACTTCCTCGAGACGGGACGACAGGAGTACTGATCGTCACCGCGAGCTCCTAATAATGCGATAATGGATTTGGGTATTGATCTGAGTGGGTCGTCGTGCCCTATACGCACTACCACCACGTGGGATAATGGTCCGATCAATCATTTTCACGGAAGACATTATAGAGATGAAGCATATGAGACAACCTAAATTCCAATTTTTTGTAGTTTTGTTTTTATAAACCAAACTAGTGAAAAACAAGAAACTAAAAGATTCAATTGCAAGATCTAAAGATATACCTTCAAGCATTCACCTCCCCGGCAACGGCGCCAGAAAAGAGCTTAATGTCTATTACACAACTTTATTCTTGTAGACTCTGTTGGGCCTCCAAGCGCAGAGTTTTGTAGGACAGTAGCAAATTTCCCTCAAGTGGATGACCTAAGGTTTATCAATCCGTGGGAGGTGTAGGATGAAGATGGTCTCTCTCAAACAACCCAGCAATCAAATACAAGAAATCTCTTGTTGCCCCCAACACACCCAATACAATGGTAAATTGTATAGGTGCACTAGTTCGGAGAAGAGATGGTGATACAAGTGCAATATGGATAGTAGATATAGGTTTTTGTACTCCAACATAATAAAAACATCAAGGTAAAAATTTATAAAAATGAACACAAACGGTATTTCAATGCTTGAAAGCAAGGCCTAGGGTTCGTACTTTCACTAGTGCAATCTCTCAATGCTGCTAACATAATTGAATCATATAACAATCCCTCAACGTGCGACAAAGAATCATCCCAAAGTTCCTATCTAGCGGAAAACATAAGATGAAATTGTTGTAGGTAGCAAAAACCACCTCAAAACTATCCTTTCCGATCAATCTATTGAGCCATCCCTATAAGTGTCACAAACAGCCCTAGAGTTCATACTAGAATAACACCTATGATACGCATCAATCAACTCTAATGTCACATAGATACTCCAATGTCACCACAAGTATCCATGAGTTAATTATTCGACATGCATTAAACAATTTCAGATTCATCATATTCAATACAACACAAAGAACTTCAAAGAGTACCCCAAGATTTCTATCGAAGAAAGTAGGACGAGAACGTGCATCAACCTATGTGCCTAGATCACCCCAATGTCACCACGAGGATCCGCAAGTTGATAACCAAAACATATATCATGTGGCTCAACAGAACACCCCATTGTCACCACGAGTATCCACATGCAAGGCATACATCAAGTGTTCTCAAATACAAAGTATTCAAACGAACATAACGAGATCTCAAAGGGAAAGACTCAATTCATCACATCAAGATAGCAAGGGAAGAATACCATATGATCCAACTATATTAACAAAGCCCGTGATACATCAAGATCGTGCCATCTCAAGAACACGATAGAGAGAGGGAGAGAGAGAGAGAGAGATTAAACACATAGCTACTCGTACATACCCTCAGCCCCAAGTGTGAACTACTCCCTCCCCGTCATCGAGACCGTCAGGATGATGAAGATGGCATCCGGTGATGATTTCCCCCTCTGGCAGGACACCAGAAAAGGGCTCCGGATGAGATCGCTTTGGAACAGAGGTTTGCGGCGGCGGAGCAGAAGTTCTAGGTTAATTTTGGGGGGTTTTGGAATATAAAGGATTTTTCAGCGTTGGAGTCACGTCAGGGAGGTGCCCGAGGGGCCCACAAGGTATCCCAATACCCACCCCCTAGCCACGCCGGGTTGCCTTGTCACCTCCTCGTGGCTCTTCTGGCACTCCCTCAAAGTTTCCTGGGTCCCTTTCCTTCCAGAAAAAATCATCAAAAAATTTGTTCAATTCCGAGAAGTTTCATTTTCTACACAAAACCAACATCACGGTAATTCTGCTGAAAACAGCGTCAGTCCGGGTTAGTTCCATTTAAATCATATAAAGTGCATCAAGACCATACAAAAATATTGTAAACATGGGGTAAATATGGTATGAATACTACATAAATTATCGATATGTTGGAGACGTATCAGTTACTCAAATGTTGTTTGTTAAGTTCTCAAATTTTCATGGAAAGTATTAGTATTGCACATAGTTCATTCAGTTTAAACGCGTGCCGATTAGAGTAGAGGATGTCCATGTGTTTCCAAGTGGCGATCAACGCCGATTTCCAAAAGGCATTTTCATATTAATGGTCCATATTCCAAAATGAGATAATATATAGATAGGCTAGCACATACAATTTGACATATTTGGCATGCATGAACAAATCAATCTAGCATTTACATGATCATATTGGTCCAATGCCTAGTTGGAGGAGTAATTTACAAACCATTAGCTCGCTAATTTACATATATAATGTATATGGACTGTGCACGCACAAAAGAACTACTGCCCCCAATGCCGACCCAGCACGCACAACTGACATCGTCCATCATGTCGTTCCTTGGCTCAGGAGGAGAGGAGGTCGCCAAGTCGATGACCTACACCTTGATCGATCGAGGCCGGGGCAGCCTCAACATTGGTGATCGTCGGTACTGCCTCAGGCGCAACTCTAACCAGGGCTGTCTCGGACGTCTGTTCTTCGTAAGTCGTTTTGGCGGCCGACGAGACCCTGGCTCTCGCCAGGGACGCATCCACGGCCGCCAGGCCTGCCCCGGCATCCGGAGCTGTGTACTCCTCCATTTGCGACATAAGTATGAGCCTCGTGCGGCGCCCACTGTCGTAGCTGTCCTTGCGTCGCCGCGGTTCCTGCTCCACCGCCAGCACCATCCGGCGCACTCTACCCCGAGCCTGCAATATCACTCGCTAGTGATCCCTAGCTTCTTTCAGGATGACCCTCGCTAACCTGGTGCCTGCTTGCATCATGATTCCTGCCTCCTCTGTCTATCGTCCGGAGAGGCAGCGGCATGGCCATCGACCGTCAAGCCGACCATCGCGCCGGCAGCCTCGATTCCGCCGCCGACCAACTCCATCCCGTCATCGGCCATTGGGGATTTCACGGTATATGTGTGGTGGTAACTAGCCGGGAGATCAATGACTTGCCGCCGCCAGCCATCGTTGTGGTTATTTATAGCTAGCAGCTGGCTAGGGGATTGGGGATTTACAATTTACTGATATGGTTGGTGCTCACCCGGGAAGCCTTGGTTGGAGCATGGGAAAAATAAATGAAGCCCATGAGCGACGACCAGCCATCATTGGTGAGGGTAGGTGGCGACGGGCGGCGAGTTGTGGGACACAGTTGTTACTTTACATCCATGTGTGGTTGTGTGACTCGTCGGAGGTGCTTCGTATTTTACACCCGGGTATGATATATCTATTATGCATGGCACATGGTTAGCGGGACATGTATATAATGGCATTAATTTCTGCAGAGGGGCGTTGGGACCAGTTTCTGGGTAGCACACGTCTTGTTCCATAAACCGTGTGCGCTGTTTTATTATTATGACCCACGGTTCTTTTACTTACACTATGTGACCGTTAGATCACACAATTCCAAGCATTTTCAAAGTTTTTGATTTCTTTTCCTACACACATAATTGCACATGGAAAAACTATAGCAACTATCTACAAAGGTGTATAAGGATAGAAATAAATATCCTCTCTAAGCTCTCCATCGTATCTTTCCTCTCGCAAGTCGCAGCCCCCAAATCTGACCTTCTTCTCCCCACTGTCCTTTCCTCCACAAAATCCTCAGCATTACACATGTTCTTAGAAACTCAAACCACCCTCTCCATCGTGGAATGCGCGGGGGTGACGTAGCTCATACGCGTGCAGGAGTCCACCACGGCGGCGGTACGCGTTGATGAGGGTGCGAAGGCCTTGGCGGCAAGCGCGGAAGAGATGGAGGTTGTAGCAAATCTATTGGGGGCACGCGCGGTTCTATGCGCAAAATGCGCGGTTGAGTACGCGGCCAGTGTGGCAGGCACTGATGAGGCTGTCGTTGCCTTGGCGGCACACGCGGATTTGGTCATGGTAAGGGCGGCAGCCTCGTTAGAAAATGCTAACGCTCTAGCAACGCGCGGCTGATGCCTTTGATGTTTACGACCGCATGGAAAATGTTCGTCAAGGCAATGTCGCATGCGGGCATTTGCTCGTGGACGGGATTTTCCATGAGACCGGAGCTACTGTGACGAAGCAGGGGCAGAGGAATGGCCAGACCTATGAAATGTTCAAGGACATGGTCGTCACCGACCCGAAACTGGATCCTTCCTTCCGAGAGAGGATGTTGCATGAGTGCAAACAATATTTCAACATCGTCGCACCAACAGACCAGCCCCGCAACAACGCCGACGAGTAGCTGTTTCTATTTTGTTGTTTTCTGAACCTTTCTGATATGTAATGTCGCTATTATGTTGTTTAGTTGATTATATACGAGTATGAATGATAATTTGTACAATCATTTTCTGAATCAGGCGCTTATTAGCAGGAATCGTCTCTGTTATTATCGATTTGTGTTATTATCAGTCTTCCCACACAATTGAGATTACTGACCTATTTGCCGGCTATCACACACATCTTGTTACACCGAATCGTTTGTGTTATTTTGGCCAATCGCACACAGTTCATCCGAGTAAGTTGTATGCCGTTTGTCGCACACATCTTGATCCGTGTAACCGTTTGTGTTATTTTTGCTCATTGCAAATAGTTCACCCGAGTGCCCTGTATGTCGTGTATCGCACACATCTTGATCTGGGTAATTATTTATGTTATTTTATTCATCACAAACAGTTCATCTGAGTGACATGTATGCCGTCTATCACACACATAATGATCTGGGTAATCGTTTGTGTTATTTTGGCTCATCACAAACAGTTCATCCGAGTGACCTGTATGCCATCTATAGCACACATCTGGATTTGGATAATCATTTGAGTTATTTTGGCCCATCGCAAATAGTTTTTTCTGGATCAACTGTATGCCATATATCACACACGCAACTTTTTTCTGAATCATATTGATGGATTCGCCATCACACACAGTTCGTGTTATTGGTGACGGTTCTATAACTATACTGTTTGTGATTCATGCATCGCACACAGTTTGATCGAAGGATCTCCGATCCATGTGTCGTCTTAGGACCTTTCTGCAGTAGTGGTTAATCAACTCCACCTGGATCATCGCCTCCTTGCTCGCCCCCACTTGGTCTTCTGGGACCTTGCATAGAATGAACATGTTGAATGAGCAGGCGGTGGGGTTAGCGCAGACGACGGAGTCAATGAAGTAATCACCAAAGTAGTCGGATCCACAGGCGAAGTTCCATCTGCCGCTGGAGCACTTGGACCCGTAGAGCCAGCACCAGTTTCCGCTATAGGATCTTGACCCAGTCGGCTCCTTGGATTTTTTGGCACAATATTCTCTATAGTGGCCACCACCTCCTCACCACCCTTTGAACTTGGTGGGACAGCCTCTTCATGTTCCTCCATGACATTGTCATCATCGTCCATCTGGATCACTTTTGGCACTTTTGGCACCACATACTAGTGACGGACATCTGTCACCAGAATCATTTAGATGGAACTCCAAAAGTAAATCAAACAATACCTTTGGAAGTGTCAGCGTCCGTCGTGTCAGCCTCAATTTGGCCCTTCTTAGTGGAATTTGGATCGGGGTCAGGAGTAGTTGTCGAAGTTGTTGCACTACATTAACAAATTCACTCGGTCACAAAGCGACATGGATTCATGTGATGAAGAAAAATGCTCATGCTACTTATGTTGCAGGGACTAGCGCTGTCATCTTGATTATGGGGAGAGCCACGGCCTTCCGGGTTTGCTGGATGATTATTTCGCCTACTAGGAGCTTTCCCCGTCGGCTCTATGGACTCGGCTCGGCCACGCTTCAGGTTCCGCACTGTCGGAACTGAGGCACCCGACACTTGAGCACTCCGCGTTTTGGCACTCGGTACTCTGGCACTCGGATCCTGGGTCTTCTTGCAGCGAATCTCTTTCTCTTTGGCAACATCCTCAAGAGGGGAAGACTCTGCCTCCTCCCCACCATCGCTATCCTCATCATCTTCTTCTTCACCCTAGTAACTGTCCTCGGCGTCGTGCTTGTCATCACTTGGGTTGTTTGTCAGACAACACGTCTTCAGGGTTTTGGTCGACAACCAAAATCCAGGAGATCATTCTATGCAGGCTCTGGCGAGAAGACAATCGAAAAGTCAGAATAAATACACAAGTCTATTATCAAGACTGTAAAAATCGACGAACGCGAGCTTACCTCAGGAGGAGGGTCTTCTTGATCATAAGGGGCTACCTTTCTGACTTCTTGGGCATCATCACGAACGGACGTAATAAGTTTCACCAGGTCTTCTATCTCCTTCCCCGACAAATCTTGGGAATGCACTCCGGTATAATGACCCAACCCTTCGTACATCCACATTGGTCGAGCCCTCTCCCGAAGAGGCTGGAAGCGCTGATTGAGGATCGTCTCCAACAAATCTATGCCATCAACACTGACTCTCTTGACGCCGACCAAAACATCGATTAGGATGTCAATGTCGGGCTTTTCGGTCTTCGAAACCATAAGATATTTTGGAGCTCCGACCCTCTCACCAGAATAGACTGCAAGCCTATTTTGGAACCGACACTTGGAACATCCTTAGAATAGAAACATGTATTTTGCCACATCTTCACCGTGTCTGCAAGTTGATGATGGGGAAAGCGCTTTTGCCCTTAAGCTAGATCCCTAACCCGCCACACAATTGGTTGACATTGGTTTTCTCCTCACCCGGAGAAGCCTTTTTCACTATTTGGGATGGACAGGAAAAATATGATTGAACAGAGCCCAGTGGATGTGGCAGCCAATGAAATTTTCGCACATCAAGATGAACGCACACAAGTACACGATGGCATTTGGGGGAAGATGATGCAGTTTTGCCCCGAAATAGTTCAGAAAAGCACGAAAGAAAGGGTGCGGCGGCATGGAAAAAGCCCCGCGGACATGCGTGATGAGGAGCACATGCTGGTCCTGCTTCGGGACGGCCTCGATGTCGCCGGCTTCAGGTAACCTCCACCCCCGCTCTGGAATGAGCCCGTCGGCGACGATCTCAAGCACCTGCTTCTCGGTCCCCTTCGACGGCAGCTAATCGCCTTGTGTCCAGCCAGGCGGAGGGGCGGAGCTCGACATCGAGCCCTTCCGCGCCTTTTTCTGCTTCTCCAACTTGGCGGACTTCTCCCTCCCCATCTCTGCGGGTGGTTCTGGTGATGAACGTAGAGCAGGAGGTGGAGTCGACGGAATGACCATGAAGGAGAAAAGGGGATCTAGAAATTTACCCTAGCCATCTTCCTAATTTATACCCCATGGTCAAACTGCTCCGGCAAGCCACCATCGTCGATATAAGCAATCAACGATGCCCGCCGATCTCGCGAAACATAGAAAGTGGGATAGGTGATGGAGTTTGGGGTGGAAATCAAGGTGCCACGCTTCATGTTCCCACTATCCGCGGCGTTACCACATGAACGTGCATGCGGGAAACAAACCGCACAAATTCCGACGTCGATCAATCCGACTGGTCACTAAAGATATCTTTCCAAAGATATGCGTTCGGTCCGCCGAAAATTGTCAAAATGTTGCCATCCACTCGAGCGGATGCACGAAATCCCGACTAATGTCATCTTCAGAGCTGTTGTAGGATGAGATCTGTGCTCCTCTATGGATTCACTCGGCCCTTCTTATAGGCTCAAAGGCATAAATTTCATGAACTTGGACTTGTAGTCAGCTTGTGTTGGTGTTCCTCCGGGATAATGAGTGACATCTTTCCAAAGAGTTAGACCACGCGCTAGTCCACACTCATACCACTAGTCGGTCTCCTCGGGAAGATGTATGACTGTCACCAAGTTTCCCCTCACAGCCAACTAACCTCGTTCAATTGGGAAGCACCTAGTCTAGAATCCGTTGTAGTTTTGCTCAGATCGCGGATGGCTAAAGCTTGACGACAGAGCCTGAATACCTCTGCGGCATTCATGACAATTCGAGTCTTTAGTGAATTCGTTCTACAAAACTTCAACTGATTCAGGGGCTAATGTTGGGGTCACCTACTACGAGTAGGGTCACGAGCACGCATCTTAGACCTTACGCAAGGCCCCACACCAGTAAACAGTGAAACCTCTGGGCCATAAGTATATTTAAACGGTCCTCAAGACTTACTTCGTTAAGATGTATTTCGTCCACTTAGATACCTATGATCCACTTGGACATCTCCTGTCCACTCGGATGCCTACGATCCACTCGGTCGCTCCACCAGCACCCGGACAAAGAAGGCAAATAGACAACGTGGAAGCGGAAATACTAGAAGGCCCACGATCTCAGGCGTAACTAGATTAAGGCTTCAGTTATCAATAGTAATGCATGTATTGAACTTCACCCATCAATCCCCTTGTAACATAGATGAAGGGGTGGCGCACTCTATATAAGCCACCATGTAGCACTACAAGAAGGGTTCACAATCTTTTGTAATCATCAGACAAAATATAAAAGCACAACTCCAGAGCTTGATACATAGTGTTGTTACCTCTTAAGAAGGGGCCCGAACTCGTAAAGAGTAAAGAGACTTGCCGGAAACGAGATTGAACTAGGTATGGAAATACCAACGATCGAATCTCGGGCAAGTAACATATCGCCGGACAAAGGGAATTGCATACGGGATTAACTGAATCATTGACATCGTTGTTCAACAGATAAAGATCTTCATGGAATAGGAACCAATATGGGCATCTAGTTCCCACTATTGGTTATTCACCGGAGAGGTGTCTCGGTCATATCTACATGATCCTCGAACCCGTAGGGCCACACACTTAACGTTCGGTAACGCTAGGGTAGTATTGAGATATTAATGGCGACGGAATGAATGTTGTGTGGAGTCCCGGATGAGATCTCGGATGTCACGAGGAGCTCCAGAATGGTCTAGAGGTAAAGATTTATATATGGAAAGTTGTTATCGTGGTTCCGGAAAAAGTTCAGATTTTTTCAGTACTGTACCGGGAAGCTTCGGGAAGGTTCCGGAGGCTTCTGGAGGGGTCTGGAAGTCCACCAAGGGTTCCACCATGTCCCATAGGCTAGCATTGGCTGAGGGGAGGCGCCCTGGCCTAAATGGGCCAGGGGCACCAGCCCCTACAAGGCGCATGCGCCTAGTGGTGGAAAACCCTAAAGAGGAGGGGCCTTCACTTGGCTTGGAGGGCACTCCTCTCCTCCTTGGCCGCCACCCCTCCCTTGGAGGAGGGCCCAGGGCTGGCCACGTCCCTCCCCCCTATATAAATAGAGAGGAGGCGCAAGGGGCAGCCCATCCCTTCACCATGGCAGCTGGCCTTTTCCGCTACCTCCACTTCTCATCCGTGTAGTTCTTGGCGAAGCCCTGTCAGAGTTCCGCTGCCACCACCACCACACCGTCGTGTTGGATTATATCTCATCTACCTCATATACCTCGCTTGATGGATCAAGGAGGAGAAGTCACCGAGACGTACGTGTGCCTAACTCGAAGGTGTTGCACCGGTGCTTGGATCGGATTGGCACGCGACGCGAGTACGACTACGCCAACCACGATAACGCTTTTGGTCTACAAGGGTATGTAGACACCTCTACCCCTCGTTTCTATGCATATCCATAAATAGATCTTGGGTGTTCGTAGGATATTTTTTTGTTTTACATGCTTCATTCCCACACAGTACCCTCCCCACGCCAACCAGTCCAGAGATTGTCGGGCCGCGATCAAGTGGCAAGCGACGCGCCAGCCAGTCCAGAGATTGCCGGACCGCGAGCTCGTTCGTCCCGTCCCATGTGAAACCAAAGCGGTTCTGGTTCAAAACCCACCTCCACTGGTTTCCCATGAACAATTTGAAACCAAGGACTAGCATCATCAATACACAAATTGCATGGATTTGAACCAGGAACCGATTTGCCGCATGAAGATGTGCTCACATACCTAAAATCTGGCACCACCAAATTCTCGGGAATTTTGACACACTTATGCTTCAGGCGACTCACCAGAACATTGACCTCTACTTCTTAGATTTCCTCTTCCCACTCTATTTTTGGGCACATTCCATAGCATCTCCAATGGTAGACAAGTAAGCATTGCGAAATTCATGATCAACTTTCTCTTATGAACAGAGTCATCCGCATCAAATTGCTACAACACCCAGAATCCGCCACCTAATTCCTCCTTT
Organism: Elymus sibiricus; assembly: GCA_039707655.1. Classification (NCBI taxonomy): domain Eukaryota; kingdom Viridiplantae; phylum Streptophyta; class Magnoliopsida; order Poales; family Poaceae; genus Elymus; species Elymus sibiricus. The sequence continues at coordinate 181,701,975 of CM077669.1, read as the reverse complement.
GATCCTCTGATGAGCTTACTCTGGTGACAGGCTTTGGAACTTGCTGGCTCTTGTGACAGATACGAGAGGGGATCCACCAGTCCTAAGAAAGGTGGACTTCTTGTTGGATGCAGCCTCCCGATGCACTCCACCTCGCCTTGCGTTGTCGGTTCTTTGATTTTGCCCCACCCTTTTGCCCAATGGATGAACTCCACCGACGGTGAGGATGGGTACTGCGACATCCTCGCCCTCTTCAAATTGATGCCCTTGAAGTAGATCCTCCCTGCCAAATTCATTTGCTCTCGATGCGCTTAATCTCGGCAGATCTGGGCATACCTCTCCAATCCAGATCTCGATATCGGGTCGCTCTCTTCCTCCGTCGCCTATTGCGCCTTCGACCACTCCCACATGCATAATGTCCATGATAAGGAGTCGTCGCGGATCCGTGTCGCCCTCTCCCGCCAGCGCAACTCCCTCATAGAAATGCCTCATACACAAAGGGAAGTGGAGACCGAGGCGCCCCCGACTCGTGCTGCACATGAGGGGGAGGAGCTGGGACCATAGATCCGCGTTGGTTCGACAGCATGGTGGTGACTAAGAGGGCGGTGATGGGGGAAGTAGCAGTAGGAATGGCGGCGAGGAGAGGATGGGAGGTCGTAGAGCGCAAGGGGTCATGGAGCTTGTCGTGGTTTTATCACGGCAAATGTCCTAGCGCAAGGACTTAGGGGTGAAGCCATCGCTACGGTGGTTAACTCGAAGGGGTTGATCGGGACGAAAGACACGGGTTTACCCAGGTTCGGCCCCTCTCGAAGGAGGTAACAGCCTACGTCCTGCTTTGAGTTGTATTCATTGGGTATCTATTACAAGGGAGCGGAATTCGCTTGACCTAGCACTCGATCAAATGTTCTGTGTCTTCAGCCGCCCAAGGAACCCGCCTTTATATACACAGGTCGAGGCCCTGGGCTTACAAGAGTCCGGGCCGGGTTACATCCAGTAACCGACCTTATCTCTAACTAACCTTGCCTTGTCTAGCAAGCCGTCTCCCGGCGGCTTACGCCTCCGGGTCACACGTTGCCTTCCGACTCTGGGCCTCCGCCAGGCCCGTATGGCGAGTCACTTCCAGGCCTTGTCTTATTCTTCTTGCCCGTTTAAGGCTTCACTGCTAAGCCGCCAACTTCATGACCCGGCCCTACAAGGGCGGGTCTCATCGTGGGGTTATATCCCCAACATTAGGCCCCAGATTGATTTGAACCTGTTCATGTCAATCTTCAAGTCCTCTGGTTGGCGAGTCTTGCGTTCCTCATAATCACTTGTCCTGAAAGAAACCTTCATGACCCGCCATGTAGAAATAGATGACGTCACCTCTGGTAAATCCAAATGATCTTAATGACATCACAACGGATCTTTGTATTAACTAGTCAACCCGAGAATCGAGGCGTTTTCTTGGTCAATCATCATTTTGTCTCCTCGATTCCCGTGCTGGACTGTTGTTGTTCCATCTCCCCTTATAAATAGGCGCGGGGGGGGGGGTCCCATCATTTTTCACTTTCCCCCGCTGCCGCCTCTCTTCTTCTTCCTCTAGACGCCCGTGCGACCGGAGCTCCGCCGCACCGACCGGACCACGCCGTCTTCTTCAGCCAGGCCGCTGCATCATCCTGACGGTGACCAGAACTCGCCGACGCGCGCCCGCTCCTTCTGCATCCTCCAGGTTCCATCTTCTTCCCTCTTTAGATCCGCATTAGTTCATCGGGTTTTCATTCCAAGTTCACCGTTGTTCATCGGATTGTTCATCATTGATTGGAAAGCAAGTACCTTTAGGCCCTGGAACAATGGTTAAATCGCGTGGCGCTTTTCTTAACATGTATTCCATGTCCAGTGTAGATCGTTCCTTCATTAGAATTTGTATATGAACTGTTGTTCCTCCTCGGTACGTTTTTAGGTTTAGGGAATATTTTCCCTTTTATCCTCGTCCGTAGATCTTGTACTACAGTTGTAGTTGGTGAAATTTGTTTGTCCACACTTAGCAACGTTTTTGACATTCCCTTGTCTGTCTGACCCGCCATCATGCTGCCGGCTCTCCCCGACAAATATAACTCGCTTCCTACTTGTAGTTGACGGCGGCTCACAACTTAACAATGACCCGCCAAGTGGCGTTGCCGTCTTAGCCGTAGCTGTTTTGGTCATGTAATGTTCTTAACCCGCCACATATCCATATCTTTCCACAGCGTCTAAACCGCCGTCATGGCTAAAGCCCCCGCCTCTTGCGACTGGATAGGCTCCGGGGTTACTGAAGAGATTCTCAATGATTTCGTGGTCATGGGGGTTTTGCCGGCTCAAGACGTCATTCATTGGCGGGTTCCAGGTGTTGAAATCACTCCCGAACCCAAGGATGGGGAAGTTATCGTCTTCACAGACCATCTTCTCCGCGGCTTCTCACCACCCGGATCAAAGTTTTTCCGGGACGCCCTGCATTTCTACAAGCTGCATCCTCAAGACATTGGCCCCAACTCTGTTACCAATTTGTGCCAGTTCCAAATTTTTTGTGAAGCATATCTGCAAGAAGAGCCATCCGTCGACCTCTTCAGAGATTTCTTATACATCAACCGCCAGACAGAGATTGCTGATGGGCCAAGCCTTGAACTTGGTGGTGTCTCCATTCAGAGATGGAGAGATGTTTCCTTTCCTTCAGCGACTCTGCCTAGCCAGCCCAAGGACTGGAATCATACCTGGTTTTATTGCAAAGACACTTCTCCGGCCGGAGAGAACCCATTGCTGGGTTATCGTCCCTACCGGCTCTGCACCACCACCGAGCTCCCAGACCGGCTGTCTGCCATAGAGCGCGCCCAATACGCTCCAACATTCTCAAAGATCAGGGCTTTATTGGCCAATGGATTAACTGGCATTGATCTAACCCGCTGCTGGGTCTCTTGGAGAATCCTACCATTGAGCCGGCGCGGCGGCTTAATGTGTGAATATACTGGTGAGGTGAATGACCTTCACGCTTCAATCAGACGGCCCTAACGGACAAGGACCTCAACCTGATCGTCAAATCATTGTTGGGAGAACCTCAAGAAGTCTGCAACAAGACGGGGTTAAATCCCTTTTACGCTCTTAACCCGGCTCCCGAGGTGAACCTTTTTATTTCAACCTTCGCTCTTCTTCCTTTAAATACTGCATTTCATATGCCTCATTTAATCTTTCTGTAAACATATATAGGCCGACTCTCCCTTCTGGAAAAGGAGAATAACCACAGCCTCCACCTCCAAGAAGAAGAAAAGCAAAGCAACTAAGGCCCAGGCTCCGGCTTGTAAAAAAGAAACAATCCAGCAAAGAGTTGCTGGAACTGGATGACTCAGAGGTAGAACTTGACTCCCTTGGTCTTCTTTTTATGCAACTTATTGACGCTGACTCCTCTTAGGATGAAGCGGAGACAAGCCAAGCCGGCGCAGCAGAGGTAACTACCATCTCCTCCGACTCAGAACCCTTGCCAAGAGAGAAAATACGACGGGTCATCCGGAAAGTAAAGTTTTCACACCCCCTTGCTCACTTGGATCCCAACTTTCTTTTGAAGAAGCAGCAACATGGCTCCAGGCGTCAAACCCGGAGCGGCGGCTCTGAAGATCTAATGGCCGGCTTACCTGACGCTCCGGCTCCGCGGAAACGCCGTAACGAGGTAACTCATAACTTTGTTTGTATTTCTTCTGCCTGCTAGCCTTATGCAATAAAACTGATCATACTGCTCAACTTCAATGTCCTCAGGATACTCCTCCTTCCTCTGGCGACTCAACCGCTTCCAAGCTGCCACCTCTTGTTATCAACCCGGGGTAACTTTCGTCTCTGCATCCAATATTGATTGCTAACTTTTTATCCTCATATAATCTTATCCTGAAATCTTTTGTTCACAGGGCACAAGCCAAGAAGAGGAAACTAAGCGGGTCAACTGCCAATCCTGACATCCCAAACCCGGAGAACCCGAAACTTAGCACTCCTGAAAATCAAGTCGAGCCCTCCGAAGCTGACCAAGGCGCCCATGATGAAACTCCCCAGCCTACTAAGCCGGCGGATGTTGACATTGTGATTCCTGAAGCTAATCCGGAGGCTGATCCTAAGCCGCCCAGTCCTCTGCCAACAACTGAAGATGTGACTCCTCATGAAGAAGAGGTTACCATCACCGGAACAGCTTATACAACTCCTGCCCCTTCCAACGTGTTGACCAAGCACATTAGTAAGGATGAGGTGCCTTCGCCTGAGAAGGAGAGGGTTAATCTTGATCTACCCAATCTGGAGAAGCTTACCGCTGATGAGCTGCACTCTGGCTATCTAAGCCGCCTCGCTGCAAGTCGGACATGGAGGCCAACTTAGTTGGCATGATGAAGAAAAAATATGAGGTACTCAACTTTTCTTGCCTTCCATATATCCTTACATAGCCCCCAAGAGCCGGCTTATTTTCTTGAAGATAAGCCGGGTCTTCAGTAATATGTAGATTTCAATAGATCAGCGTGTAGCCCCCAAGGGTCGGGTCATTATGCGAATAATGAGCCGACACTTACTGTATGATAGAAAAAATGCCAAGTGTAGCCCCCAAGGGCCGGGTCATCTCCTTGAAGATGATCCGGGTCTTATTTGTAGTGTAGATTTTGAAAGAATTGATACACATTAGCCCCCAAGTGTCAAGTGTATTGCTTGCAATCTGCTTGAGACTTGTAATAACCTTCCTCAACACTTCCCAATGTCATTATAGACCTTGCTGGCGGCTTATAATTGAAAAACTTGTGCAGGATGCTTTAAATGTGGCCGAGTCTAGCTTGACCGACCTTAGGAAAAATCTGGCCTTACAACAAGACGCCCGAGCTAAAGCTGACGCAAAGTGGCGGCTCTCCTCAACAGAGCTGGAAAAGACCAAGGCGGATTTTGAAGCCTATAAACAAACTGTTGAGGCTGAACAAGCTGTCTTGGTCAAACGCGCAGAAGACGCCGAGGGCCGACTTAAGCCCGTTACCGAAGAGTTGTCCGGCTTGAAACGCCATGTAGCTCGGATGACTGAGGCTGTCTTTGGTAAGTGATGTTGATTATGTTATGGGCATTCCTTTTAAATAGTCTTATAAAGACTCGCCTGGCGACTTACAAAATTGATCTGCTTGTAGGCCAACGAACTCGCCAGCTTCCGGATGACAGCCTGCTGAAGCTGAAGGCTTTATATGCCCCACTGAGCAGCTGTACGCTGGAAGCCTTTTCACCATCAGGGCCTTCATGGGCGAGAAGGGCACGCCCAAACTTATCAAAGATGTGCTGAAGTGCCTCTCCACCACCCCCCAGCAATTTGAAGAACTGAAGAAATCAGCCACCCGGAAAGGCGCAGTAGCTGCTTTGAGCCGGGTGTTGGCTTATGCACCCGAGCTTAATCCAGAAGAGATGAGTGGTGGCTTTCCACAGCTGAAGGACAACGGGTCAGAATTCACTCAAGAAGACTATGCTCGTTGCATCAAGGCATCACGAGCATTAGCTAGCCAGCTGGCCGCCGAGCTGATCTTTCAGCATATCAGGCGGCTTATGATGACAACAATGTGCGAGTCCGGGCGCCCACTTTTGAGCCAAAAAACCTGACTCCCCAACGCCGTAAGCAAATCTTTGCCCCTGATGTTGACCCGTCTCCAATCTTGCATGCCGAAGCCGAATTTGAAGCTTTAATCAATTGCAACTGGGATGTGGACAACCTTCAGATCCAGGAGACAGAAGACCCGGCGCAGGATGACCCGACGGCGAGTTAGGCAAGGAGTTGGCCTCAGATGAAGTTAACCCGGGCAATGCTGAGCCGCCGGGTTATTACTTGTGTGAAAAACTATTGAGTCCACAAATTTTGGGCTCCCTGGAGTCTTGTAATAGCCATAGTAAAAGCTTGATTGCATGTGTCGTGCCTTTGCGCATGTTTTGAGCTTGATCAACTCATATTCTGGCAGCTTTGGCGCTTCAAAAAATTTCCACAGTGTGAATGTTTTGGATATGATCATATGCCTCAGTATCAATTCATCAACTCCCACTGGCGGGTTATAATCCATGACCAATACTAAGCCAGGATAAGCTATTATCCAAAGACTTAGAATCTTATCATGAAAAATTCCTGCAAAATAACAAGCAGAAAATATATGTATATCTTTTGTTATTGTTTAGGCGGCTTTGAAGGCACAGCCCAAAAGAGATCAACCCTTTATATATATTTTTGAGAAAACTCAAGATTTTTTGCCTCAAAGAAGCTAGGCATTAATGCCTAAAATCCCATAAGCTGGCTCTCACGTGACATAAATCCGTCGTTTTAACCTTAACCAGTTCAGGGTCTTAAAAAAGATTGACTGTTAAGAGTACGAACGGGCCACATAGCGGAGAGACTACAGCAGATAGGTGAGTTTATCCTAGCTCTCTCTAAGCCGGCTCTCTCGTGACATAAGCCGTTGTTTTAACTTTGACTAGTTCAGGGTCTTAAAAAAGATTGACTGACAAACGTTCGGCGGGTCACCTGGTGAAGTAGCAAGTTGCAAACAGGCAGGTTTAACTCAAATATGGCTTTTAAGCCGGTCAAGAGGGTATGAAAGCTAAACCCAGTGGGTTGGAAGCCCCCATGTGACCTTATGAATAATCAACTCTTTGCACCATCAACTGTTGCATGAAAACGGCAGAGGCCCCGAATTATGGGGATGCCGGCTTTATTATATTATAAAAGCGGTATATACAATGACAGAAGTATGTACATTGATGAGAGCCGATGGCTCAAGTGTAGTAAGGCCGAAGATGAGAAATGTTCCATGGCCTGGCAGTCTTCTCCCCAGAAGTGCGTGACTTGTCGCTCTCCCGTACATCAATGAGATAATAAGAACCATTGTTGAGATTTCTGCTGATCACAAAAGGTCCTTCCCAGGGGGGTGATAACTTATGCATATCTGTCAGGTCTTGAATCAGACGAAGCACCAAGTCGCCTTCCTGGAACGTCCGGGTCTTGACTCTGCGGCTATGATAGCGGCGCAGATCTTGCTGGTAAATCACCGACCGTGCTGCTGCAAGATCCCGTTCTTCATCCAAGGCATCCAATGCATCCTGACGCGTTGTCTCATTATCAGTTTCAATGTAAGCCGCCACCCTGGTCGAGTCATGACGGATATCACTGGGGAGAACGGCTTCTGCGCCATAAACCATGAAGAAAGGCGTGTAGCCTGTTGATCTGTTGGGCGTGGTTCTGATGCTTCAAAGAACAGAAGGTAATTCCTCCACCCAACAACCTGGCGTTCGTTCCAAAGGAACCATAAGCCGGGATTTTATCCCTCTCAGAATTTCCTGGTTAGCTCGCTCTGCTTGACCATTAGACTGTGGATGAGCCACGGAGACATCAAGACGGATGTGTTCACTGTCGCAGAACTCTTTCATAGCCCCCTTGGACAGATTTGTACCATTGTCAGTAATGATACTGTGAGGGTAACCAAACCGAAAAATCAGCTTTTTGATGAACTGAACTGCTGTTGCTGCATCACACTTACTGACCGGCTCTGCCTCAACCCACTTAGTAAATTTATCAACCGCCACCAAGAGGTGGGTCTTCTTATCTTTAGACCTCTTAAACGGTCCAACCATATCAAGTCCCCAAACCGCGAACGGCCAGGTGATTGGAATCTTCCGCAATTCTTGAGCCGGCACATGGGCACGTCGTCCAAATTTCTGACACCCATCACATCTACTGACCAAATACTCTGCATCTGCATGAGCGGTCAACCAGTAAAAGCCGTGCCGAAAGGCTTTGGCCACCAAGGATTTTGACCCGGCATGATGACCACAATCGACGGCATGTATCTCTTGCAAGATTTCACGGCCCTCCTCAGGAGAAACGCATCGTTGAAAAACACCAGTCACGCTGCATCTGTGCAACTCGCCATTGACAATAGTCATGGACTTAGATCGCCTTATGATTTTCCGTGTCAAAGTCTCGTCCTCGGATAACTCGCCACGAGACAGATACGCCAGATAAGGCAGCGTCCAATCAGGAATAGCACGAAGAGCTGCCACCAAGTGTCCTTCCGGGTCAGGTATAGCAAGATCCTCCTCAGAAGGCAATTTGACGGACGGGTGATGCAGGACATCCAGAAACACATTAGGCGGCACCGGCTTACGTTGAGACCCCATACATGATAGTGCATCAGCCGCCTCATTCTTCCAACGATCAATATGATCCACCTGATAGCCCTTAAAGTGACCAGCAATGACGTCAACCGCCTGGCGATAAGCCGCCATACGAGGGTCCTTAGAATCCCACGTGCCCGAGACTTGCTGGGCCACAAGGTCTGAGTCGCCGAGACATCTGACCCAACTCAAATTCATCTCCTTGGCCACACGGAGCTCATGAAGCAAGGCTTCATACTCAGCTGCATTGTTAGTACAAGGAAACATTAGTCTTAATACATAACAAAAATTGTCACCTCTAGGGGAAGTTAAAACAACTCCAGCCCCCGAGCCTTCCAATTGTCTGGATCCATCAAAATGAATTGTCCAATATGTGTTGTCCGGCTTTTCCTCAGGTGCTTGACACTCTGTCCAGTCATTGATAAAATCCACCAGGGCTTGAGACTTGACAGCTGTTCGAGGTACATTCCTCAAATTAAGAGGCCTAAGCTCAATCGCCCACTTAGCAATCCTGCCGGTGGCTTCTCTATTCTAAATAATATCTCCCAAAGGAGCAGAGCTGACCACCGTGATTGGATGTCCAAGGAAATAATGCTTCAATTTGCAATTTGCCATGAACACTCCAAACACCAACTTTTGCCAATGCGAATACCTTTGCTTGGACTCTGTCAAAACCTCACTGACATAATAAATCAGCCGCTGGACTGGATACTCTTTGCCTGCCTCCTTGCGCTCCACAACGACTGCAGCACTGACGGCTTTATTATTAGCCGCCACATACAGGAGCAAAGGCTCTTTTTCCACGGGAGCAGCCAAGACAGGCGGCTCAACCAACTGTTTTTTGAGCGCTTCAAACGCATCATTGGCAGCATCACTCCAGACAAAATCATCTGTCTTCTTCATCATCTGATACAAAGGAATAGCCTTCTCGCCCAGGCGGCTTATGAACCGGCTTAAAGCGGCAATACGACCCACCAACCGCTGGACGTCATTAATGCAGGCCGGCTTAGATAATGAGGTGATGGCCTTTATTTTATCCGGGTTAGCTTCAATGCCCCGTTCTGAAACCAAAAATCCCAGGAGCTTGCCTGCAGGTACACCAAAAACACAATTAGCCAGATTAAGCATCATCTTGTAAACCCGCAGGTTATCAAAAGTTTCCTTCAAGTCGTCAAGCAGAGTCTCCTTCTTCCTTGACTTGACCACAATATCATCCACATAACCATGAACATTGCGTCCAATTTGACTATGAAGACCGTTCTGCACACAACGTTGATAAGTCGCCTGCGCACTTTTGAGTCCAAAAGGTATATACACGTAGCAGAAAGTTCCAAAAGGCGTGATGAAAGATGTCTTCTCTTGGTCTTTGACTGCCATCTTGATCTGATGGTAACCCGAATAAGCGTCCAGGAAACATAAACTCTCACAACCCACTGTTGCATCAATGATCTGGTCGATACGGGGGAGAGCAAACGGATCAACCGGACACGCCTTGTTGAGATCTGTGTAATCTACACACATGCGCCACGTGCCATTCTTCTTAAGTACGAGCACGGGGTTAGCCAACCACTCCGGGTGAAAAACCTCCACAATAAACCCTGCCGCTAAGAGCCGGGCCACCTCTTCCCCAATAGCTTTACGCCGCTCTTCATTGAAACGACGGAGGAATTGCTTGACTGGCTTGAACTTAGGATCCACATTAAGGTGGTGCTCGGCGAATTCTCTCGGTACACCCGGCATGTCAGAAGGCTTCCATGCAAAGATGTCCCGATTCTCACTGATGAATTCAATGAGCGCGCTTTCCTATTTGGGGTCCATATTGGCCCCGATAGTGAACTGCTGCGATGAGTCGCCAGGAACAAAGTCCACCAACTTGGTATCCTCTGCCACAAATTTCAGGGGCGGGTCAGACTCTGTGCTAGGTTTCTTCAACGGGGTCATATCTGCCGGGTCAACATTATCTTTATAGAATTTGAGCTCCGCCTCAGCACAACTTGACTCTGCATACGCAGCATCGCCCTCCTCACACTCAAGAGCAATTTTTCGATCACCATGCACCGTAATCGTCCCCTTCTGACCTGGCATCTTGAGTTGTAAGTACACATAACAAGGCCGGGCCATGAATTTGGCATAAGCCGGCCTTCCAAACAGAGCATATGGGCTCTTGATTTTAACCATCTCAAACCACAAGGTCTCTACCCTGTAGTTGAACTCGTCACCAAAAGCTACCTCAAGGGCAATTTTTCCTACTGGATAAGCTGATTTGCCAGGGACAACGCCGTGAAATACTGTGGATGACGACTTGAGATCCTTATCGGTCAGATTCATCCGGCGAAAGGTGTCATAGTACAGGATGTTGATGCTGCTGTCACCGTCCATCAGTACCTTGCTGAACATGTATCCTCCAACTTGAGGGGCTACCACAAGGGCCAAATGCCCCGGGTTATCAACTCGCGGCGGGTGATCCTCCCTGCTCCATGATATTGTGTGCTCAGACCACTTTAGGTATTGCGGCAGAGCCGGCATTGCTGCATGAACCGCCCTCTTGCGCACCTTCTGATCACGTTTATCAAGACTCGTGGTGAAGACGTGGTATTGGCCTCCATTAAGCTGCTTCGGGTTACTCTGATACCCTGATTGGTTGTTTTGCTGCTGACCACCATTACCGGGTTGCTGATTATGACCTCCATGGTTACCTTGACCTTGATAACCAGAGCTTGAGCCGCCTGCACCAAAACCTGACCCATGAGAGCCGGATCCTGACCCGCCGGGCGGTCCATTGCCGTTACCGTGATGCTGGTTAAGGCTGTAGTTCCGAAACTCCCGCATGATATAACAATCCTTCCAAGCATGAGTGGATGGTTTGTTGGGAAGACTGTGCTTCGGGCAGGGATCGTTAAGTATTGCCTCCATGTTGAAAGGCTTGCCTTTGCCAAAAGGTGGTTTACCGTTGCCCTTGTCACGGTTGTTCCCAGTGTTTGTATTGGCCACCAGATCTAACCCGCCGTCTGGATGCTACCGTTTACCGCCATTGCCTGGATTGTTATTTCCTGCCCCATTCTGTTGCTGACCCTTGCCGTTGCCATTCTTCTTACCCTTAGCAGACTTCTCATCATCAGAACCAGGATCCTTCGTGCTATCAGAATCTACATATTTAGTGAGAGCTGCCATGAGCTCACCCATGTCCTGGCAAGAGCGCTTGAGCCGCCCAAGCTTCTGCTTATGGGGCAAAAATGTCAGTTTTTCTCCAGAATCAGAACCGCCTGAGCCGCCGTGATATTATCAGATGAGTGGATAATGGTTGAGACCCGCCGGACCCAATGATGGGCCAACTCATCCTCCCTCTGCATGCAATGATCCAAATCAACGATCGTCATAGGCTGCTTGCACGTCCCTTGGAAATTCTTGATGAATCGTGCCTTCAACTCGGCCCACGAATTAATGGTATTGGGTGGCAAACCCTTTAACCATGTACGAGCTGGTCCTTCCAACATCATGATGAAATACTTAGCACAGACTGCATCACTGACATCTAACATCTCCATGGCTAGCTCATAACTCTCGATCCAGGCTTCTGGAGGCAGATCAGCTGTATAATTAGGCACTTTGCGCGGACCCTTAAAATCCTTCGGCAGGCGCTCGTTCCGCAGAGCCGGTGCTAAACACGGCACTCCCACAGCTCTGGAGGTGACTCCGGCTCCCACCGAAGTTGAAGGTGTTACTGGGGGCGGGTCTTGGTAAGCCGCCGCAGCCGCCGCATGGCGCTGAGCTTTGGCATGATCCACAATTGCCTGAGCGTTGACAATGGGTGGGTCATCACGGGGCGGGTTTCGACGTCGCTCACTGCTAGAGACCGCCGGTGACTCCAAACGCCAGCTATAACTGCGACTTGGGATGGGGGTTGAGTGCACATGACTCCGGTTGTAAGTATACTTCTCCTGTTGAGCCACTGCTGTCTGCAAGTACCCAATGGCATTCCTTGCCTCTTCAGCGAAAGGTGTCCCTTCAGCAAGGGGGAGCGCATTGAGCCTGGCGGCCGCTGCTATCATGTTCTCCACCGGGTTAGAGTAATGACCAGGTGGTGTCAGAAAACGATGCGGCGGGGTCTGATTCCTGCGGGGCGGGTCTGGTTGCCGATGCTGAGTCACCGCCCTATTCCCAGGCACTTCCGCCGTTCGGGTCATGGTCAGAGGCGCGTTCGGTCCTGCCCCCGGCGTGTTAAAAAGATTTCTGGGCTCATACTGATCAGGTAGGCGGGTCTGATGCCTCATCCGAAAAACTGCCTCTGAGGCTTGTTGATCCAGACTAAGGCGAAAAGCTTCAGCCCTGAGACACTCTGACTCAGCATCCATCTGAGCCTGCAACGCATTAATCTTCTCCTGGGCCCTGGTCATCTGGTCCTTCAGTCTCGTGATCTCCGCATTACGGTTTGCCTGATTTTCCGTTGTGACCTCGGTTCCCATCAGAGTTGTCAACTCGTTCATCAGATCCAGCAAAACTTGAGCCGGGGGCCTAGCTGACCCGGACGCTGTCGCGCCGGCCGCCGATGTCCCAGCCGTCGTGCTGCCGGAAGCCGGCGCCGATCCAGCCATGAAGACGGCGGCTTGGCTCGGCGGCTCATAGGGTTCCGGAACACTGTCACCATCGAAGTAGCCCCCAAGCCCGCCGTTATGAAGCTGGTAGATTGATTCCGCCTCTCTGCTCGAGGATCCATCCTCTGAGCAGATTAGGGATTCTTCTCGTGACACAGAGCCTTCCTCAAGCTCCGCGCCTTGGGTGAAGCCTACGAAGACGTGCTTCCGGCCCGGCCGGATCCGGGCGGGTTGCGCGCGCCGGGCCGACTCAACGAGGTTGGTGCAGATGTCCGGTCCGGGCTTAGATCCGCCGATCTTGCCGATGAAAACGTGAATTCCGCCGAAGGGGACCCGGTATCCATACTCGATTGAGTCGGCCTCGGGGCCCCAGCCAGCGTCGTCGATGTAGAGTTTGCCGCGACGACCCTTAGTCATCCTGCCAACGGCGTATCCCTCGATCCCTGGGAGAGAGCCCTTCGAGTACTCCAAACCACCGGCAGATGTCCTAGCGCAAGGACTTAGGGGTGAAGCCATCGCTACGGTGGTTAACTCGAAGGGGTTGATCGGGACGAAAGACATAGGTTTACCCAGGTTCGGCCCCTCTTGAAGGAGGTAACAGCCTACGTCCTGCTTTGATTTGTATTGATTGGGTATCGATTACAAGGGAGCGGAATTCGCTTGACCTAGCACTCGATCAAAGGTTTTGTGTCTTCAGCCGCCTAGGGAACTCGCCTTTATATACACAGGTCGAGGCCCTGGGCTTACAAGAGTCCGGGCCGGGTTACATCCAGTAACCGACCTTATCTCTAACTAACCTTGCCTTGTCTGGCAAGCCGTCTCCCGGCGGCTTACGCCTCCGGGTCACACGTTGCCTTCCGGCTCTGGGACTCCGCCAGGCCCGTCTGGCGAGTCACTTCCAGGCCTTGTCTTATTCTTCTTGCCCGTTTAAGGCCTCACTGATAAGCCGCCAACTTCATGACCCGACCCTACAAGGGTGGGTATCATCGTGGGGTTATATACCCAACAGAGCTCTTGTGCATCATTTCATCTCATGGATCGGGTTGGCCCAAGTGACCTGACACTAACCGGTGTCCATCCATCTTTGATTTGCTAGATCGACTCGCACCGTATTTGCATTTTCGCTGTACATCAATGGCACCCAATCCCATCTTCCACGTAGGTGTGTTGCTAGAGAAAGAGAAAAGGAATACATCTAGCAATAACTTCACAGACTAGTATCGTAATGTCGAGATTGTCCTCAAGAGTGCCAAGAAGGACTTTGTCCTATTGCAAACTCTTCGTATGTTGGAAATATGCCCTAGAGGCAATAATAAATGGTTAGTATCATATTTCCTTGTTCATGATAAGTGTTTATTATTCATGCTAGAATTGTATTGATCGGAAACTTAAGTACATGTGTGGATACATAAACAACACCATGTCCCTAGTGAGCCTCTACTAGACTAGCTCGTTGATCAAAGATGTTTAAGGTTTTCTAGCATAGACATGAGTTGTCATTTGATAATGGGATCACATCATTATGAGAATGATGTGATGGACAAGACCCAACCGTAAGCTTAGCATACGATCGTGACATTAAAGTTTAATTGCTATAGCTTTTCTTAATGTCAAGTATATGTTCCTTAGACCATGAGATTGTACAACTCCCTGACACCGGAGGAATACTTAGTGTGTATTCAAACACTTCATAACTGGGTGATCCTAAAGGTGCTCTACAGATATCTTCGAATGTGTCTGTTGGGTTGGCATGTATCGAACTGGGATTTTTCACTCCGTGTGACGAAGAGATATCTCTGGGCCTGCTCGGTAATACAACATCGTAAAGAGCTTGCAAGCAATGTGTCTAATGATTTTAGTCACGGGATCTTGTATTATAGAATAAGTAAAGAGACTTGCCGGTAACGAGATTGAAGTAGGTATGAAGATACCAACGATTGAATCTCGGGCAAGTAACATATCATCGGACAAAGGGAATTGCATACGGGATTAACTAAATCCTTGACATCGTGGTTCAACCGATAAAGATCTTCATGCAATATGTAGGAAACAATATGGGCATCCAGGTCCCGCTATTGGTTATTGACCAGAGAGGTGTCTCGACCATGTCTACATGATTCTCGAACTCGTAGGGTCACACACTAAACGTTCGGTAACACTAGGGTAGTTGTTGATATATTAATGGCAATGGACCGATGTTGTTCGAAGTCCCGGATGAGATCCCGAACGTCCTGAGGAGATCCAGAATGGTCCAGAGGTAAAGATTTATATATGGAAAGTTTTTATCGGGGTTCCGGAAAAGTTCGGATTTTTTCAGTATTGTACCGGGAAGCTTTAGAAAGGTTCTGAAGGTTTTCGGAAGTCCACAAAGGGTTCCACCATGTCCCATAGGCTATCATGGGCTGAGGGAAGGCGCCCTAGCCTTAATGGACCAGGGGAACCAACCCCTACAAGGCCCATGCACCTAGGGATGGAAAACCCTAAAGGGGAGGGCCCTCCACTTGGCTTGGAGGGCACTTCTCCCCTCCTTGGCCGCCACCCCCTCCCTTGGAGGAGGGGCAGGGGCTGCCACATCCCTTCCCCTATATAAATAGAGAGGAGGCGCAAGGGGCAGCCCATCCCTTCACCACGGCGGCTGCCCTCTTCCTCTCCCTCCACTTTTCGTTCGTGTAGCGCTTGGCGAAGCTCTGCCGGAGTTCCGCTGCCACCACCACCACGCTGTCGTGTTCATTTGTATATCATCTACTACTTATCCCTCCCTTTCTGGATCAAGGAGGATGAGACGTCACTGAGCCATACGTGTGCTAAACTCGGAGGTGCCGCACGTGAGGTGCTTGGATCGGATTCGATCGCGACGCGAGTATGACTACGCTAACCATTATCTCTAGATTGTTAACGCTTTTGGTCTACAAGGGTATGTACACACCTACCTCTCATTGCTATGCATCTCCATACATAGATCTTGGGTGTTCGTAGGAATATTTTTTTGTTTTCCATGCTTCGTTCCCCAACAGTGGCATCATAAGCTAGCTCTATGCGTAGATGATATGCACGAGTAGAACATAAAGAAGTTGTGGGCGTTGATGTTTAGATTGCTTACCTCTAATTGTCTTATTTCGATTCGGCGGTATTGTGAGATGAAGCGGCACAGATCAACCTTAGTTGTCCTCGAACAAGAGACCGTTGCACCTACAGACATGCAACTTGTATTGCATAAGGTGGCTGGCGAGTGTCTTTCTCTCCCACTTTAGTTGGATTCGATTTGAAATTAGCGGTCCTTGTAGAAGGTTAAAAGGCCACTTGAATATCACCGTTGTGGCTATGAGTAGGTAAGAACGGTTCTTTCTAGTTTCCCAAACAAGCCACGTAAAATATGCAACAACAAAGTAGAGGACGTATAACTTGTTTTTGCAGCGGATGTTGTGATGTGATATGGCCAAGACGTGATTTGATATATAATTGATGTATGAGATGATCATGTTTTGTGAAGTTTTCACGACTTGCATGTCGATGAGTACGGAAACCGGCAGGAGTCATAGGGTTGTCTTTAATTTATTATATGACATGCGTGTCAAAAATTAAATGCCATGTAATTGCTTTACTTTATCGCTATGCGTTAGCAATAGTTGTAGAAGCAATAGTTGGCGGAGACAACCACATTATGACACGATGATGGAGATCATGATGATGGAGATCATGGTGGCATGCCGGGGACGATGGAGATCATGCCGGTGCTTTAAAGATGGAGATCAAAAGCACAAAATGATGATGGCCATATCATGTCACATATATTGATTGCATGTGATGTTTATCTTTTATGCACCTTAATTTGCTTAGGAAGAGGGTAGCATTAAAGATGACCTCTTCACTAAATTTCAAGAAAAATGTGTTCTCCATAAGTATGCATCGTTGCGAAAGTTCGTCGTTTCAAAGCACCTTGTGATGATCGGGTGTAATAGACTCTTCTTTCGCATACAACTGGTGTAAGACAGTTTTACACATGCAGAATATTTGGGTTAAATTTGACGATCCTAGCATATACAGACATGGCCTCGGAACATGGATGACCGAAAGGTCGAACATGAGATATAGTAGATATGATCAACATGGAGATGTTAACCATTGAACACCTCATCTCACATGATGATCAGACTTGGGTTGGTGAATTTTGATCATGTATCACTTAGACAATTTGAGGGATGATGATTTGAGTGGGAGTTCATTAGTAATTTGATTAACTTAACTAAATTATCATGAACATAGTCTAAATTGTCTTTGCAAAATTATGTTGTAGATCAATGGCTCGCGTTGTAGTTCTCGAGAATTTTAATGCGTTCCTAGAGAAAGCTAAGCTGAAAGCTAATGGAAGCAATTATGCGGATTGGGTCCATAATCTGAGGATTATCCTCACTGTTGCACAGAAGGCTTATGTTCTTGATGCACCGCTCGGTGCGCCACCCCCTCCAGCATCGTCTATGGATGTTGTGAACGTATGACGGGCACGTTCTGATGACTACTCGATAGTTCAGTGTGTCATGCTTTACGACTTAGAATCAGGGCTCCAAAGACGTTTTGAACACCACGAAGCATCTGAGATGTCCCAAGAGCTGAAATTGGTATTTTAAGCTCATGCCCGTGTTGAGAGGTATGAGACCTCCGACAAATTCTTTGCCTGCAAGATGGAGGAGAATAGCTCAGTCAGTGAGCATGTAGTCAAAATGTTTGGGTACTACAATCGCTTGAATCAGTTGGGAGTTAATATTCCGGATGAGATGGTGATTAACAGAGTTCTCCAGTCACTGCCACCTAGCTACAAGAGCTTCGTGATGAACTATAACATGCAAGGGATGGAGAAGACGATCCCTGAGCTATTCACAATGCTTAAGCCCGCGGAGGTAGAAATCAAGAAGGAGCATCAAGTATTGATGGTTAAGAATACCACTAGTTTCAAGAAGGGCAAGGGAACGAAGGAAAACTTCAAAAAGAATGGCAAGCCAGTTGCCGCCCCCGTGAAGAAACCCAAGGTTGGACCCAAACCTGAGACTGAGTGTTTCTATTGCAAGGGAAATGACCACTGCAAGCGGAACTGCCTCAAGTACTTGGGAGATAAAAAGGCAGGCAACGCCAACAAAGGTATATTTGATATACATGTTATTGATGTGTACCTTACCAGTGCTTGTAGTAGCGCTTGGGTATTTGATACTGGTCAGATGCTAATATTTGTAACTTGAAGCAGGAGTTGCGGAATAAACAGAGACTGGCTAAGGACGAGGTGATGATGCGCGTTGGAAATGGCTCCAAGATTGATGGGATCGCCGCCGGTACGCTCCCTCTATGTCTACCTTCGGGATTAGTTTTAAACCTAAATAATTGTTATTTAGTGCATGTGTTGAGCGTGAATATTATATCTGGATCTTGTTTATTATGAGATGATTATTCATTTAAGTCAGAGAATAATGGTTGTTCTATTTATATGAATAATATCTTTTATGGTCATGCACCTAATGTGAATGGTTTATTCTTATTGAATCTCGATCGTAGTGATACACATGTTCATAATATTGATGCCAAAAGATGCAAGGTTAATAATGATAGTACCACATACTTGTGGCACTGCCACTTAGGTCATATTGGTGTAAAGCGCATGAAGAAACTCCATGCTGATGGACTTTTGGAATCACTTGATTATGAATCATTTGAAACATGTGAACCATGCCTCATGGGCAAGATGAGGAAAACCCCGTTTTTCGGAACAATGGAGCGGGCAAGTGACTTGTTGTAAATAATACATGTTGATGTATGCAGTCCAATGAGTGTTGAAGCGCACGATGGATATCATTATTTTCTTACCTTCACGGATGATTTGAGTAGATATGGATATATTTACTTGATGAAACACAAGTCTGAAACATTTGAAAGGTTCAAGCAATTTCAGAGTGAAGTTGAAAATCATCGTAACAAGAAGATAAAATTTCTACGATCTGATTGTGGTGGTGAATATCTAAGTTACGAGTTTGACGCATTTAAGACGATGTAGAATTATTTCACAACTCACGCCGCCTGGAACACCACAGCGTAATGGTGTGTCTGAACGTCGTAATCATACTCTATTGGATATGGTACGTTTTGTGATGTCTCTTACCGATCTGCCACTATCGTTTGGGGTTATGCATTAGAGACAGCTGCATTCACTTTAAATAGGGAACCATCTAAATCCAATGATACGACACCGTATGAATTATGGTTTGGCAAGAAACCTAAGCTTTCATTTATTAAGATTTGGGGATGCGACGCTTATGTGAAGAGGCTTCAGCCTGATAGGCTCGAACCCAAAGCGGACAAGTGTGTCTTCATAGGATACCCTAAAGAAACAATTGGCTATACCTTCTATCACAGATCCGAAGGCAAAATCTTTGTTGCCAAGAATGGATCATTTCTAGAGAAGGAGTTTCTCTCAAAAGTAGTGAGTGGGGGGAAGGTAGAACTCGATGAGGTTGATCAAACCTTCGCTTCAATTGGAGAGTAGCGCGGCGCAGAAAGTTGTTCATGTGATGCCTACACCGGTTGAAGAGGAAGCTAATGATGATGATCATGAAACTTCGGATCAAGTTACTACCAAACTTTGCTGGTCGACAAGGACATGTACTGCCCTTGAGTGGTACGATAATCCTGTCTTAGAAGTCATGTTGTTGGACAACAGTGAGCCTGCGAACTATGAGGAAACGATGATGGGCCCGGATTCCGACAAATGGCTAGAGGCCATGAAATCCAAGATAGGATCCATGTATGAAAACCAAGTATGAACTTTGGAAGACTTACCCGATGACACTTAGATCATTAAGAACAAATGGATCTTTAAGAAGAAGACAAATGTTGATGATAATGTCACCAAAATGGGCCAGCAGACCGGGCATTACGGACTTGCGATGGATGAACGTAGCACAGCAAACCAAGTGGTTGTGGCTGCAAAAAACGGACGGAAGCAGGCCTTGGACGGAATTTGCCTTCTCCGTCCCCAAAGAATCAAGGCAGTTGTTTCATACGGCTACGCGTGTAGCACTGGGAGACGGAAGGACACCCTTTTTTGGGAAGACCGCTAGTTCCACGGATCTCGGCTTCAGGAAGTGGCGCCACGGCTGTATGAGCGAGCTTCTGCTCCGGCGAAGGCCTCTCGGTCTGTCCACGACGCAGTCACCACGGGCAGCTGGGCGCGTGATATCGGTCCCTCCATCGACTTGGCAGATCTTGAGCAATTCGTGACCATGTGGCCCACTGTGACATCCACCCAACTTGATGCTCAGAGACGGCATTCCACTGTCTGGGCTTGGACCCAAGATGGGCAGTTCTCGGCCAGGTCGGCCTACCAGGCAAAGTTTTGGGGACTCGAGGTCGCTCCCACGGCCACATTCTCATGGGGATCCAGAGCGCCGCTAAGATATCGCTTCTTTGCCTGGCTTGCTGCCAAGGACCGATGCTGGACCTCGGATAGATTGGCACGCAGAGGATTACCGCATCAGGCAGCTTGCCCTTTTTGCGACCAACAGGAAGAAACGATCGAGCATTTTCTCCTGCACTGCGTATTCGCGAGAGACATTTGGTCCAAGATTCTGCCGCCCCTAGGCATGGGGCACGGCGAGCCGCGCACCGGAGAATCCCTCCCGGACTGGTGCGCAAGGAACGGCCAAGATCACCCGCCGAGACAGCGTGCAAGGATGGCGCGCACTATCTGTCTACTAACCATGTGGCAGCTCTGGAAGCATCGCAACGCCGTTGTATTTGATGGCAAAACCCTATGTCTACGCGACGTGCTACGTAAAATTGTGAGCGAATGCGAAGTGTGGCAGGAGGCTGGACTGCTGCGAGACGAGGGCGCACTGGAGGGCCTCCTCGTGGCGGCGCAAGGGTGGGCGCAAGGCGAATAGTCGGCTAGTTTAGCGGGTGGAGTGAGGTGTGAGCATTATGTAGACACGCCTTGTAAAATTGTGGAGGGGCTCTCCCCCCTTTTCTCCTTCTTTAATATATAATACGCTCGTGCGTATTCGAGAAAAAATATTTTGATATTGGTTGCTAGCTTAAGTTGTAGCTGAAAGTTAACAAAAGGATATGAATGCTCATTGATTCACATGTTTGGGTTTCATACTTTGGCAGCATGTAGGACCACGGCGGCGACAAGAGAACGGGCAGCGCGCCGTGGAGGAAGAACGTAAGATGGCAACACTGTTCTTCCTATCCAATTTCTAATGGCTGCTTCTGGTCACTGAGCTTCGATCGAACCAGAGAAAACAGGTTGAATGGAATAATCGTCCTGAATAATTTGGCATGTCGGCCCAGGCCAGAAAATAGAGAAAAATGATATGCGTCATAGGATCATGGTAGTACTAGGAAGAGTGTGTCATTTTATCAGATTTCTCTCCTTTCTCTGTACATCTTTTTTTTTAGAATCTTCTCTGTACCTATATCTTGCAAATACTTTATTTACTATCTAACAGGAAAAAAAATGCTTGCTTCTACGTTCCTTGGTCAAAACATTGACATCGGTAATTCACAGCAATGACAGAACTCATTTTTCAGCAGAAATTTTGAAAAGTTTCCGCTCCATTTTTGGCTAGCACGACTCGATCAACTATTGTTTATTTCTTTGCGTTAAGAAAAGTCTTGCTTTGGCCCTTCCAAAAGAACAGTCAAAAGTGTGAACAGTTGGTCGCTTCGCAGCTCGGTACATGCCCTCGGTTCAGTCAAAGGTAGAAAGTTATTCCAAAACTCCATGTATCAACCACCATATCAGACGAAATATCAACTACATCGGTAATGCACATCAAAGACAACACTCATTATAGACGGGCAAAATTTCATGTTTCGACCCTTTTGAAGAATTTGATCCAGATCTGACTCTGGTTTGCAAAAATTTCCGGATCTGATCCTTTTCTTACCGTTAGACCCTTTGATGGTATGACAACCTACCGTCGAGGACCCTAACGGTAGGGTTGCACGCCCTACCGTGAAAATTTTCTAAGTTACGGACACAGTGCGCGTGTATGCCTACCGCCGGACCCCTTGACGGTAGGGTTACACATGCTACCTCCAGCCCCTGCGACGGTAGGCCATTTTCCTACCGCCAGGGACCTCGACGGTAGGTTGTTATTTCCTACCGCCAAGGGATCTGGCGGTAAGAAAAGGATCAAATCCGAAATTTTTTGCAAACCGGGGTCAGATCTGGATCAACTTCTTCAAAAGGATCAAAACATGAAATTTACCCTCATAGACGACAGGTTAGCACTTAGCACGATATGATGGCCAACATTCGGAACAAATCAAATGCGCAGCGCACATGGAGAAATTAATGCGACGCAGTTGCTCCTTTCGGGGCCAAGATTCTCGATCCACATGGAACACAAGATGTTAAGAACTGATCAATGTCATAAAAAGTGAACAGCACGACACCACACCCCTCTGTACCACCTAAATGGAATCATCTAAAATTAATACCCCCGCAGATCACCCAAACAAATTGCATACAGTCGAATTCAATGGCAAGATTTGCGCACTTCCTGTTCCGGGTGACAGTGCTGAACAGGCAAAGTTATTCCGCAACCTTGGAAACCTTGGGAACCTCCACCGGGAATGTGTCGATCTCGTCCATCCAGGGGTTGTTCTGCTCCTTCGCTGGGTTCACTGACCTTAGCGCCTTCCAGACAGCGCTGTTGCACTTGAAACCCGAACCGAAGGCTATCTGCCAGATCCTGTCGCGCCTCCTGATCCTCCCCTTGGCCTCGCTGTAGGCCAGCTCGTACCAGAGCGAGCTGCTGGACGTGTTGCCGAACCGGAAGAGAGTCATCCGGGACGGCTCCATGTGCCAGTCGGTGAGGTCCATGTTCTTCTCTATCTCGTCAAGCACAGCACGCCCACCAGCGTGGATGCAGAAGTGCTCGAATGCCAGCTTGAAGTCAGGAATGTATGGCTTGATCTTCATCTTGAACAGCTTCTTGCCAACCAATGTGACCATGAACAACAGCTGCTCCGAGAATGGCAACACAAGCGGCCCAAGCGTTGTGATGTTCGTCTTGAGCGCATCCCCAGCCACCGCCATGAGGTCCTTCGACAGTGCCACGCCAACCTTGCCACTATCATCCTCCTCCTGGGTGACACAGCTGAAGCACTTGTCATCTGCACCCTTGTGAGTTCTCACGGTGTGTACCAGCTCGTACTTGGACCTCCTCCTGTCTGACCGCTTGTTCGACAGCAGGATCGCAGCACAACCCATCCGGAACAGGCAATTCGACACGAGCATCGACCGGTTGTTCCCAAAATACCAATTCAGAGTAATATTCTCGGTGCTGACCACCATGGCGTATGAGTTGGGATGCACCTGGAGCAAATCCTTGGCCAGATCTATCGATAGGAGCCCGGCACTGCACCCCATTCCTCCCAGATTGTAGCTGATTATGTTCCCTCTCAGCTTGTAATGGTTCACCACCATGGCTGACAGTGACGGTGTTGGGTTGAACAGGCTGCAATTCACAACAAGAATCCCAATGTCCTTGGGCTTCACCCCGGTCTTGGCGAGCATGTTGTCGATGGCACCGAACATGCAGACCTGCGCCTCCTGGCGCGCCAGGTCCATGGAGGGGTTGGGCGGCACGGTGACCAAGGCGGGAGGGATGTAAGTGTCCTCGCCGAGACCCGAGCGCTCGAGGATCTTGCGCTGGAAATCGAGGTTGGCCTCTGTGAAGTTGCCGGTGAGCTTGGAGCAGCGCATGAAGGTGTCACGCGAGCACCGGCGCTCCGGGCCGGGCTTGTAGCAGCCGAAGTCGACGAGGTAGACGGAGCGCGGGCGGGTGAGGAAGTAGACGGTGGAGAGGAAGACGAGGAGCGTGGAGCAGGCGATGACGGAGAGGAGGTTGAAGCGGAGGTGCGTCCACAGGTCGGCGACGTCGCCCGGAGAGAGCGTGGACAGGTGGACGGCGATGAGCACGATGAGCGGGGTGAGCAGGAGGTACATGCCGTGGGTGATGAGGTAGTGGTACCCCAGCTTAACGTACTTGAGCCGCACCGACTGCAGGAAGTCCGGCAGCCGGCGCGACGGCGACAGCGAGCTTGCGCGTTCGCCGGCGTTGGCACCGGCCGGCGGCGTGCTGTCCTCCATGGACATGGTGCCCCTGTGGATCGAAGAAACGGAGATTTCGGTGGGTCAGAAAAAACGGCGGAAGAAATTCAAAATGCGAGATCTGGCAGCTGAAAATTTTAACCCCTAGTTAACTCTAGACGGCAAAACGAATCTTGTATTGCCCCCGCACGAAGGTGGGAATCGAGATGCGTTTCGAGTTCATGGCCGCCTCCCTCTCTCCCTCCCTCCCTCTCCCTCGGCCTCCCTCCCTCCCTCCCTCGGCCACCCACCGACACTGTCCACGGCCGATAATAATAATAATAATCCAGTATGTAATTCAGAACGGAAATGACACAGACGGATTCCGAAGCATACCGCTCAAATGGCCGGAGCGACAGTCAGAGCCACCGGACTCCGCCTCGAGACGGCGCCGGGTCCTCCTCCGCCGCCGCCGCCGCCGATGCCGCCTTCTCGTATCTCTCCTGACCTTGCCGTCGCGAGCAACACGGGAGGGGGGGAGGAGAGAAGGGAAACGGAAGCCGGCATTTAATAGATGGCACGAGGGGGAGCATCATGGTGGCCCACCCGTCGGCGACGGGGTACGGCCAGCTTGGATGCAGCCGGCGGCTCGCGACGGACGGCTGGATCGTGGGGCGACGACCGGGGCGCCCGCGTCTGACTAGGCTGTTTAGTTGGGTACAGTTTAAATGTACCCGTAAGGGCGATCTGTTCCGCGGCCACGTGGGGCCTCGCATGCGCTGGTTTGGTGGGCTGTGCGTGGGGTGTCTGTGACAGCTGTGCGTGATTCGCTGCTTTGGAGCTGGGGTATGGCGGAGAGAACGTGGTGGGAGCGAGCCAGCGATTGGAGTTTTCCGGCGGAACGGCCGGCCACCGTTTGAACGCGATGTAACGACATCCGCGAATATTACTGAGTATATTTTTAAACATAGTTGTTTTTTTTTTTTTTTTTTGCAATCAATTCAGAGAGCTTTATTCAAACAAAAGCACTCCTTGGACAGTCAACCATAAGGCTTGTCACAAGGAAGCTGGGAGTCTCATCTAGCCAGCTTTCCGTTACATGCAATGTGCAAGCACGCTTAGCACATAGATGAGCCGGAACATTCGCTGACCGATTTACATGTTGAACAACAAAAAGAGAAAAATCACGAGCTAGCTCTCCAATCTAAACTAAGATAGGTGCCACAATAGATCTCGAATTGTGGCGAGAATTCCAGAGATCAACCATCTCCATGCAGTCTACTTCCATTATCACATGTGTGAAGCCTCGAAGTCTTGCAAACAACACCCCGTCACGAAGTGCATAAGCTTCAGCCAAGAGGGGATCGGTGATTCCCATGTATGGTTTACACCAAGCTCCTAACATCTTGGTTGCCGAACGAGCCACACCACCTGCACCTCCAGTGCTTGTGTCGAAGTCAATGGCGCCATCTGTAGTGATAGAAATGTGATCAAACTCAGGTGGCCGCCACCCATGCCCCGCCATGGTCATAGTAAGATTCCGAGGAAGATCTAGAATGGCGAGAGCCTCTCTCGTCAGACGCATTGATGTTGCCGGATCTGTTCCTTCCTCATTGTGTTTGATTTTGTTGCGGGAGTGCCAAATGGCCCACATGATCGTAATGATCAGTGGCCTGTCCTTCTCTGAGAAACGATCATGACATAATATATCCCTCGCCCAAGAGTCTGGATGGAGCCGAGGTAGATGAAGATTAAACCATGACCGAGCCTCGTGCCAGAACCTCTTCGCATGCGAACAGTACATCAACGCATGTTGGAGGTCTTCATCTCTAGCTAAGCAGATATAGCATCTGCTAATCTCACTTATATGCCGCCTCTTGAGTGTGTGCTCATCTGGAAGAATGCCGCGGAGAACTCTCCACCAGAACACCCTCACCTTTGGGACAACATTGAGCTTCCAAAGTGCAGACCACACCTGTTGATCATCCCGTGAAGTACCGGTATCCGTCCCTTCCTCTAGAGCTAAACGCTCTTTCTGAGTCATAAGAGCACGGTACGCCGTCTTGACAGTATAGTTGCCTGACTTATCGAGCGCCCAAGCGAGAAAATCTTCACCACCGCCTTGCCTCAATGGAATATTAAGAATGGCCTGAGCATCTGGCGCAATAAAATTGTCTCGGACCACCTGCTGTCGCCATGACCAGTTATCGCTGTCTATCAGATCAGAGACCTTGTCGAGTGTGGTAGGCGATGGTTGCAGCAGTGGCATCATGGAGATGGTTCCCGGAATCCATCTGTCAGTCCATATAGAAGTGGATGTGCCATCTCCAATTCTTTTGATCAAACCGGCTTGGAGAGCTTCCCTGCCCGCCATAATCGCCCGCCAAGTCTGGGAAGCTGACTTGGGCAGCGTAGCATCCATGAAATCAACCTCCGGGAAATACCGTCCTTTTAGCACCCTTGAGCACAATGTATCCGGCTGTGTGAGCAGCCTCCACCCTTGTTTGCCCAACATAGCTAGATTAAACTGGTGCATGTCCCTGAAGCCCATGCCCCCTTTGCACTTTGGCGTCGTCAATTGTTCCCATGAGACCCAATGCATTGCCTTCCTGTCAAGAGAGCTGCTCCAAAAAAATTTTGCCATTGGGGAGGTAACACTCTTGCATACCTTCTTGGTTAGAAGAAAAGTGCTCATACTAAACGTTGGTATGGATTGCACCACTGATTTCATCAATGTTTCTCTGCCTGCACATGCCAATAAACGTTCAGACCACCCTTGCATTTTCCCTCGAGCCCTGTCAACAATGTGGTCGAAAGTTTCACTTGTGATGCGCCCCACAGCAGTAGGAAGACCCAGGTACCGCTCGCTAAAGGCCTCAACCTGAATGTCCAGCGTCGCCTTGATTGTTTGCCGCACCGAATCAGGGGTGTTTGTACTGAAGTAAATTGCGCTTTTGTCTCTATTAACCCTCTGTCCGGAGGCATTGCCATACATCTCCAGAATCGTATTCAATCTGTCCGCACTTTGTCCACTTGCACTGATGAATATAAGACTGTCATCTGCAAACAATAAATGACTGACCCAAGGTGATCTGAAGCTAGCTCTGATCCCCCTGTCAACATATCCCGCATCATATGACTTGATCAAAGAAGATAAGCCCTCTGCACAAATTAGAAATAAATATGGTGATACGGGATCTCCCTGCCGCAAACCCTTCGAAGGGGTGAAAAAAGGAAGAAGCTCCCCATTGACCCGAATCGAGAATCTGACAGAAGATACACACTTCATAATGAGTCTAGTAAAACTCATAGAGAAACCCAATCTCAACATGATGGCCTCCAGGTAGTGCCATTCGACTCTATCGTACGCTTTCATCATGTCAAGCTTGACCGCACAGGAATAGTTCTTCCCCTTCTTCCTCCGCTTCATTGTGTGCACACTTTCGTATGCAACTAACACATTGTCGGTGATCAAGCGTCCAGGAACAAAGGCACTCTGTTCTTCACTAATAATTTCATCCATAATACTCCGCATGCGATTAGTGATTGCCTTTGCAGCAATCTTATACAGAACCGGACAGAGAGCTATAGGGCGGTATTGAAGAATTGTCTGTGGATGCCGTACCTTGGGAATAAGAGTGATCGAAGTGTCGTTAAGTCCGGTAGGCATGTCACCCCCATTCAGAAAATCCAAAACTGCTCGTGTCACGTCCTCCTGGATAACACTCCAGTGACGTTGATAAAAACCCGCCGTAAACCCATCAATGCCTGGGGCTTTGGAGGCCGCCATTTGGAATAGAGCCTCCCTCACCTCGGTTGCATCATATGGTTTATTCATAAGATCATTCATATCCTGTGTTACTTTCACCGGAACAAAGTTCAACAAATTATTAACATCATAAAAACCTTGGGACTCATACAAGTTCTGGTAAAAAGCTTGCACTTCCTCCTTGTCCTCTCTTTCTGTTGCACAAACCGAGCCGTCCTGGCGCCTGAGATCGGCAATTCTATTTATGCGTTTTCTCTGCGCTGCTTGTTCTTGAAAGTAGGAAGTATTACGATCTCCTTCGCGTAACCAACGGACACGCGAGTGTTGTTTCATCCATATCTCTTCCTGATGCATAGCCTCCCGGAGTTTTGTGACCGTACGTTTCTCTTCATCTGTCGGGCCACGTCCAACAGACTCACTCCGGAGCTTATTCAACTTTTTCTGAAGCTGTCTCACCGTACGTGTGAGGCACCCGAACTCCTTTGCTCCCCATGGACCAAGAGTGCGCCTGAGAAAATCAAGCGAATCTGATATACCTTGCAGTCCCGGGGCGCGAGCATGACCACGCCATGTTTCTGACACAAGCTGATCATAATCCCTGTGTGTTTGCCAAACGTTTTCATATCTAAACTGCCGTGTATGCTGAGATCTACCCGGCAGAGAAGCTTGCACATCCGCTACAACAAAACAGTGATCCGATTCACATGCCGCAAGATGCTTCACTCGGATATACTCATAATGTTGCCGAAACTCCTCATTTGCAAAGGCTCTATCCAGCCTTGCTTTGACATTGGACAGGCCTGCTTGCCTGTTATCCCATGTGTACGCACAGCCTGACCTGTCAAGGTCTTGGAACATACAGTCATCTATAACCTCCCGAAAAGCTCGCATCTGCCCCTCCGGCCTGGGTGTTCTACTGAAGTGTTCTGATACGAAAAGCGTCTCGTTAAAATCCCCCATGCACAGCCACGCCAAGTGTGGAATACCGAATAAGGTGCGCAGAAAGCGCCAACTATGATGTCTGTTTTCCACTCTAGGAGCGCCATAAAATCCTGTGAATCGCCACTCCAGAGAGTTTTGATTCAAGTCCTTCACCATCACGTCAATATGACTGGTACTAAAATTCTTCAGCTCAACTGAAACATCCTTTGTCCAGAACAGACCAATACCTCCGCTCAACCCTTCACTGTCGACTGCATAGCAGCCACTGAAACCAAGTCCATATTTCAGAAATTCAACACGCTTGCCTCTAATCTTTGTCTCCATGACGAAGAGAAGAGAGGGTCCTTCTTGCTTCACTAAACTGCGAAGCTCTCGAACTGCCTCGGGGTTCCCAAGCCCCCGGCAGTTCCAACTCATGCATCTCATTGGGACGGGCAGGACCGCGCCGCGATCTCTGCCGAATTTTCAGGTGTAGGCTTCTTCTTCTTTGGCTCACGTGCAAACTCTCTCCCCTCCCCCTCCTTGTCGTCCAGCTTTCCATCAGATATGATTGGGTCTTCTGAATCCTTGTTGTGTTCGCCCTGGCCCGAAGTAAGGAGGAGCTGCTGTTTTGGTTTGTAGACTGGATTCGGCCCCTCCTTCCTCTTATACTGCTGCCTGTTCTTCACAGGTGAAGTTACCTCTGCCCCTGCATCTTCCTTAGAGCAAGAATTCCTAGTATTGTTCTTGCTGCTCTGCTCTGAATTCTGGCTCCGG
Organism: Elymus sibiricus; assembly: GCA_039707655.1. Lineage (NCBI taxonomy): Eukaryota > Viridiplantae > Streptophyta > Magnoliopsida > Poales > Poaceae > Elymus > Elymus sibiricus. Next base: position 181,672,694 of record CM077669.1, on the reverse strand, counting down.
GAAGAGTTGTCGCTAGTGGCTGGTTTTTTGGGCTCGTCAGCAGCCCTCAGCTTGGCCCCGAACGGCAAGTCGCCGTTTGCATCTCGGGTCCCCGGTGTAGGGCAGTGCAGCTCCGAGTGTCCAAGGCGGCCGCAGGAGAAGCAAAAGTAAGGGATTTGCTCATACTGAATATCATAGGGATCAACCCTCTTTCTCCTGGCCGAGTCAATTAATATCCACCTTCTCAGAGGCTTGTCCACTTCAATGGTAACCCTAGCCCGCAGATAGCCCCCGATGTGATCAAACTTTGCTAGCTGCGCCTTGGGGTCAATCTGTCTAGCAATAGGTCCAGCCCATGCATCATCACGAAGATTGTATGGGAGGTTTAAAACCCTAGCCCACACTTGGAGCTTGTCAAATTTCAATTCATCCGGCCTCATACAATCTTCAAACTCCGCTAGAATCACAGCGTTTTTGTTCAGGTGCCACGGTGATCCACTCCAAACTCGATCTCTATCTCGTTGATTCTCAAACTCAGCCACAAACATGTTAGGACCAACAGAGCGGAACCGTAGTCCCCTTGGATTGCCCCAAGCCGGGCGAAGGGCGTTGGTGATCGTCTGGATATGGTACAGATTACGGTGCAAGATCTTGCCTGCCAGCAACCACTTCGCCGGGCCTCCTTCCACACGATCATCCAGAACCAGAGGCGTGGCTTCTTCTTCAGAGATATCCAACTTCCCCAGCGCCTCTTCCAGATGTGTTCTTGCTGACCGAGGGGAGCCCTTCCCCCCATCCTTCTGGTTGGCGTCAACAGGCTGAGATGATGCCATCGCGCCCGATCCAAGCCCCACGCGCCTCGCCGACGAGATCAGCGAGCGCCGTCGTGTTCCACGTCGAAACCCTAATCGCCGCCGCCAGAGGGAGGGGTCCTTAGTTTCGGGGAAATTTTAGTACTACGCTTGGCTTTGTAAAACATAGTTGTTCCCATGTTCTCTTTCTCCTCTGCGCAGGTTTCAGGGACAGCTCGCGACATGCTGCTACCTGTCCAGTCCAGCGTATTTTGCGAACATATTCTTCTATTTTTAAAAAATACTAAAAAGATCTGACTTCGGATTTTTATGCATGAAAAATATGATATCTTTCATGTCAATTTATATTGACGCGATATGGCAAATTTTGTTTCAAGTATGCAATTTTTGAAAAAAAAGAAAGGAATTGAGACATATTTACCTTGCTCGTCAACTAAATTTGTCATTCTCGAAGAACATAATTTAGCATAAAAGCCATGATTTCTCATTGTCAAAATATCTGACGTTAGATCTATAGTCGAGTCCTCGAAAGACCACATCAACTTTGGCATAGTGTGTCATAAAATTATGTTTGTTTTGCTTGTGGACCCATTTGTTAGTGAGAGGAACTATAACCCAACAAGCAAACTTGTGGACCTTCCGTTACGAGAGTACATGGAGGAGCTCATCAGGTATCACATGGGGGCTTCCCTCTTGTCGTGGTCTCTAACCATGTTGCTTCTCAAAACAGGAGTGTCACTGTTGCAATGTCTCGCTAAGGTGGACTAAATGATCATGCCTCGCAAGCTTAATGCGATCTGTAGCTCGGTTAGTTAAATTCCTATCTCGCTTCTTAATGAACATAGAACATCACTAGTTTTAGTCTGGGAATAAGCGACAACATTCTATAACACCTCAACCCATCTATCCATTCTAAGTGTCCTAACTCAAGCCATAGGTTGAGCAACTAGCACACCTCCTCCCATTGTCATCTTCGCACTTCGCAAAAGAATCATAGTCGCACTCGCTCATAAGCCGGAACACCCCAATGCTCAAGCAGAAGAGTTGATGTCATCTTGATGATGTTAATGAACGGCTGCAAGCTTAACAGGCTTTGAACGAACCGATTTGAGCATGGTTTTGCTTCTTAAGCTTATCGAGTCGAGCCTCGATGAACCAAGGAGCATGATCATTTAGTCCACGATAGGGTAGTGCCCGAGACAGGAAATACCAAAGGGGTCACATGCAAGCCGTTTACCCAGGTTCATGCTCTCATCGTTAAGGTAATACCCTACTCCTGCTTTGTATTGGATTGATATTTGGGGTCGCCTCATATAGGGGGTTACAAATGGTGGTTGAGAAGGATTTGTCGAGGCTATGATTGAGAATGTAATGATCCTCGAACTACCCATTGGCCTCGCCTTATAAAAGGGGATGAGGCCTAAAGTTACACGGGTTGCTACCAACATAGAGCCATGATCGGGCTAGGAGTCCTCAACTTGCACGCCAAGATGATGATCTTCTAGAAGGTGGGCTCCTAGCGGGGTGTGGTGCTTGGGCCATGTCGTGGCCTATTGGGCCCTAAGTTTGGCCTAGTGAGTGGATTCCCAGCGGGTAGTCCACCCTAATACTCACCTAGGACGAAATCCTGCTGAGCTCCTGCATTTTTCTATTCAGGTAGTGTCGGAGCTAGATCATTCAGATCCCTCAGTAGAGTATTCTGGATAGGCGATTGGGCTAGATGGTAATAGAAGTAAGGAATTACCTAGGTCCGGGCTCTCACGATGGATAATACTCTACTCCTAGTCATACCAGCGCTCGTACCGTTCGATGAGCCAAACCAATAGAAACTTTGAAAGTCAAGATGGCGTCCAGTACGAGCAGGTGCGCTCGTACCATGTATGCGCGGAGCACATTGGCTATCTAGAACGCAATACGGAGTTTGGTACGAGCGCAATGCTCGTACCGTGTCTCACACCGTCAAATCGACCGAGGTAGGAGGTAATCCATCTCATTCTTCTTTTTTCCATATTCCTTCTTCTTCTTCCTCCCAAACCTCTCCAAAACCTACCACAACTTCACTGGATCTCTCTCTCTCTCTCTCTCTCTATCTCATTTCAGCTCAAACCCTTCTGCGTGATTGATCTACGATACGATTCCTCTATGATCCCCAATTTATTTTCCGATAATACGTCCTATATGTGCCTAGCATTGCCATGATTAGGGTATGCATATTTCTTATCTTGATTTTGGCTTGGATTTGTTTTTGTTTTAGGAGGAGTTTGATGTTGCAGTTGTTGTAGGATCACATATGTATCGTTCTATGGGACAGAGAAATTATTTCGTAGAGATGAACACGAGGAGGTTCGCTCGTATTGCTCGTGGTGAATCCATGAGTGCGGACGGGCAAGCCACACAAATGCAACAAGTTTACACGCAAGGGATCATATTCACCGGTCAGGCATGCATTCCTTCAGGATAATTGGAACATCTTTGCCTGGCACCCCTCGAACATGCCAGGAATCCCAAGACACCTTGCTGAGCACAACCTGAATTATAATAGAAGGGTTCAAGCCTATTAAGCAGGCGCTCCGCCAATTCTCAGATCCCAAGAGACAGACCATGGGGAGGAACTGGCCAAATTACTAGAGGCCGGATTCACCCAGGATATTAAACACCCCGATTGGTTGGCTAATCTGGTCATGATACCCAAAAAGGATAAATCATGGCGCCTTTCTATTGATTTCAAGGACGTTAAGAAGGCTTGCCCAAAACATCCCTTCCCATTACCATGTATTGAACAGATCATGGATGCCACAACATTACATGACTCATTATGTTTCATCGACACCTACTCGGGGTACCATCAAATAAAAATGAAGGAGTATGATCAAGCAGCCACGACTTTTATTACTCCTTACAGGCCATTCTGCTTTAATACAATGCCCTTTGGATTAAAAAATGCGGGCGCAACATACTAGCGCATGATTCAAACATGTCTGGAACCACAGATTGACAAAATTGTGGCATATATAACGACGTGGTTGTCAAAACTAAAGACGTTAACAGATAGTCAATGACCTCCGGGAGACATTCATTAATCTCCGAGCATACACCATTAAGATCAATCCGCAGAAATGTGTCTTCGGAGTACTAGCAGGCAAGCTGCTCGGCTTTATTGTTTCCCATGGAGGAATAGAGGCCAACCCTGATAAAATACGAGCCCTTGCCCAATTGGAGGTTCCTACAGAACTTACACACGTCCAGAGACTAACAGGTTGCGTGGCCTCTCTAAGACGTTTCATCTCTCGTCTTGGAAAAAAGACTTTGCCCCTCTACAGATTACTGAAACAAACTAAAAAAATTCCGTGGACTAGCGAGGCCGGAGCAACATTGGAGGAGATTAAAACACTCCTCGCTGCTAACCCAATACTAGAAGCACCTGGTGTCGAGGCAACGAATATGACAGTGAATACTAGGGTTACGAATAGAGTCGGAATCTAGCTACGACGCAGATGTGACATTCGGATTTACGAGTTCAGGCCCCTCTCGGAGATGTGATAGCCCTACATCTCGAGCCTAGAGGCTGATTTTTCTCTGGAGTGTATGATTACAAGTGGTTGTGAACCCTTGTCACGGAGTTGAGGGGGGGGGGCTTATATAGAGTGCGCCCGCTGTTGGGGAACGTTGCATGGCAAACAAAAAAATTCCTACGCACACGCAAGATCTATCCATGGTGATGAGCATCTACGAGAGGGAGAGTGGATCTACGTACCCTTGTAGATCGCTAAGCGGGAAGCGTTAAGAAACGCGGTTGATGTAGTCGAACGTCTTCGCGATCCAAATCGCAAGTCATCCCTCGATCCAATCACGATCCGTCCCGATCTAGCACCGAACGGACGACACCTCCGCGTTCAGCACACGTACAACTCGATGACGATCTCTGCCTTCTTGATCTAGCAAGAGGGGGTGGAGAGGTGTATGAGATCTCCAGCAGCACGACGGCGTGGTGGTGGTGGTGGTGGTGGAGTAATCCCGGCAGGGCTTCGCCTAAGCACTATCGGAATCTATTTGGTGGAGGAACTAGAAAATAGAGAACTAGCACGTGGCCGTGTGTTTTGGGGCTCTATTCCTCTAGTATATATAGGAGGGAGAGGGAGGAGCAAGCCTCCCTAGGGTTTCCCCTAGGGGTCGGCCGAACCAGGGCAAGGAGGAGTCCAATCCACTTCCTACTAGGAAGTGGATTCATATTAGGAAGGAGTCATATTCCTTCCTATCTCCACATTTTTTCCTCTTGGGCATATGGGCCCTTATGGGGTCGGTTACCCAGCCCATTAGGGGCTGGTGCGCCACCTCTTGGGCCCATGTGGCCCCCGGGGTGGGTGGGCCCCACCCGGTGGACCCCCCGGAACCCATTCGTCACTCCCGGTACACTACCGGAAATACCCGAAACTTTTCCGGAACCCAAATACCACTTTCCTATATATAAATCTTTACCTCCGGACCATTCCGGAGCTCCTCGTGATGTCTGGGATCTCATCCGGGACTCCGAACAACCTTCGGTCACCAACACATATATCTCAATACTACCGAAACGTCACCGAACGTTAAGTGTGCAGACCCTGCGGGTTCGAGAACTATGTAGACATGACCGATACACCTCTACGGTCAATAACCAATAGCGGGACCTGGATGCCCATATTGGTTCCTACATATTCTACGAAGATTTTTATCGGTATAACCTCTATGTCAAGGATTCGGTTAATCCCGTATGATGTTCCCTTTGTTTATCGGTATGTTACTTGCCCGAGATTCGATCGTCGGTATCTCTATACCTAGTTCAATCTCATTACCGGCAAGTCTCTTTACTCGTTTCGTAATACAAGATCCCGTGGCTAACTCTTTAGTCACTTTGCTTGCAAGGCTTATTGTGATGTTGTATTACCGAGTGGGCCCTGAGATACCTCTCCGTCACACGGAGTAACAAATCCCAGTCTTGATCCATGCCCACTCAACAGACACCCTTGGAGATACCTGTAGAGCATCTTTATAGTCACCCAGTTACGTTGCGACGTTTGATACACACAAGGTATTCCTCCGGTGTCAGTGAGTTGCATGATCTCATGGTCATAGGAACAGATACTTGACATGCAAAAAACTATAGCAATAAACTGACACGATCATATGCTACGTTCATAGTTTGGGTCTTGTCCATCACATCATTCTCCAAATGATGTGATCCTGTTATCAAATGACATCTCATGTCTATGGCTAGGAAACCTTGACCATCTTTGATCAACGAACTAGTCTATTAGAGGCATACGAGGGACACAGTGTTGTCTATATACCCACACATGTATTTGAGTTTCCAATCAATACAATTATAGCATGAATAATAAACGATTATCATGAACAAGGAAATATGATAATAACTAAATTATTATTGCCTCTAGGGCATATTTCCAACACCCACCCTATTCAGTGCTACGTTACAAGGGGAGATCAGAGGGGGAGTTATTACATGCGTTACTGGAAACTATTGTTATAACTACACTTAAAGGTTCTAAAATCCTCGCGCCGGATTTCCGGGCAGGGGGGTCGGATGTCTGGCTAGTCATTGGTGTGCCGGATGTCCGGGGTCTGGACGGATGTCCGGCCGCTGTAGACTTTGGCGTCACCTCTTGAGGTGTTCATTCGTTCGTCTCCTTGGTGACTTGGCCTTCACTCCGAGTGTCGCCATGGTCGTCTCGGATGCACCTGAGTATACACAAGGTCCGTACTTGAGGTAGTATCCATTTCTTCAGTGAATTGAAAGGAGAAGCACTTAGGAGCAAGTTCACCTTATGTCCAATGACACTTGGGGCTTGGGGAGTAGTCGGAGTGTACATTGGGATGACCGTAGGATGCTCCGCATCATCGTATGTCTCTCAGGAGAGATAGACTAGGGGTCTGAATGTGGACATGCCATGCAACCCGAGTGGCGACGCCAGCGCGTGGTCCAATTCTCCAGAGAGATGCCACTCACTATTCCGGGGAACACCAATGCAGGCCATCTCCGAGTCCAAGTTTATGAGACTCGCGCCTTGGAGCCTAGAAGAAGGGCCAAGTTAATCCATAGAGGAGCGTCAAGCTCATGATCCCATCGCCATCCTGAAGAAGACTTCATTCGGTTTTAACTAAGTATCCGAGTGCACGATGACCCGCGGAGGGCAGTCGACGGACCGACGAGTGTTCCTTAGGAAAGAAATTGTAAGCAATCAATACAATTGATTTGCGGCGAAAATTTCGCGTTTTGAAAAACTCAATGCGCGGGGGAAGCGGTTATGTCACGGTTAGTGGGGAAAATGGGGCACGACACCTCGATTTCCGCCCCAAAATATCACTGCGTGCCCTGATTCCCTTGTGTGGCGGATGCAGCGGGCGCCGTTAGGTCCAGGAATCAACAGTTATCGATTCGCGAGGCGGATTCGCCCGCTGTATAAAAGAGAGGAGAGTTAGGGTAAAATGCACATACCCCCCTTTTCATCTCGCCCTCTCTATCACTCTCCGCCACTCGCGCATCCACCATCTCTTGAGCACTCGAGAAGATGGGGAAGGACGCCATGGCAAAGCTCAAGAAGGCGCAGAAGGCGGTGAAGGGCTCGTCGTCAAGCGTCAGCCCTCCGGTGGGCTGAATACAGGGGGATTGGATCCTGTCGCGGGTCATGAAGAACTGGCTGTTGGAGTTGGAGGAAGAGGGCTTGATCCTGGCAGGCGGTTGGCAACTGCCGGGGGTGGACGAGCCGAAGCCTGTGCCGCACGCGGATGAGCACGTTCTCCTCGTCACCCACATCGAGCCAGGTTTCTCCACGCCCCCCCATCCATTCTTCGGGTTCCTTCATTTCTTCGAGGTGCAATTGCATCACCTCCCGCCCAACGCCGTAGTTTATTTGTCTGTGTTCGTCTCCCTTTGTGAGAATTTCATTGGTTGCCACCCGCACTAGGGTATGTTCAAGCATCTATTTACTTGTCGGTCGATGGTCATGAAAAAATCCACGCCGGATGGGGCCAAGACCAACGTGACCCAGCAGTGTGGAGGCCTAGGCATACAACTCAGGAGGGAAAGCTCTTGGAAATATGCCCTAGAGGCAATAATAAATTAGATATTATCATATTTCCTTGTTCATGATAATCGTTTATTATCCATGCTAGAATTGTATTGATCGGAAACACAGATACATGTGTGGATACATAGACAACACCATGTCCCTAGTATGCCTCTAATAGACTAGCTCATTGATCAAAGATGGACAAGGTTTCCTAGCCATGGACATGAGATGTCATTTGATAACGGGATCACATCATTAGGAGAATGATGTGCTGGACAAGACCCAAACTATAAACATAGCATATGATCGTGTCAGTTTATTGCTATAGTTTTCTGCATGTCAAGTATGTGTTCCTATGACCATGAGATCATGCAACTCACTGACACCGGAGGAATACCTTGTGTGTATCAAACGTCGCAACGTAACTGGGTGACTATAAAGATGCTCTACAGGTATCTCCGAGGGTGTTTGTTGAGTGGGCATGGATCAAGACTTGGATTTGTTACTCCGTGTGACGGAGAGGTATCTCAGGGCCCACTCGGTAATACAACATCACAATAAGCCTTGCAAGCAAAGTGACTAAAGTGTTAGCCACGGGATCTTGTATTACGGAACGAGTAAAGAGACTTGCCGGTAACAAGATTGAACTAGGTATAGAGATACCGACGATCGAATCTCGGGCAAGTAACATACCGAAGAACAAAGGGAACAGCATACTGGATTAACTGAATCCTTGACATAGAGGTTCAACCAATAAAGATCTTCGTAGAATATGTAGGAACCAATATGGGCATCCAGGTCCCACTATTGGTTATTGACCGTAGAGGTGTCTCGGTCATGTCTACATAGTTCTCGAACCCGCAGGGTCTGCACACTTAACGTTCGGTGACATTTCGGTAGTATTGAGTTATGTATGGTGGTGAACGAAGGTTGTTCGGAGTCCCGGATAAGATCCCGGACGTCACGAGGAGCTCCGGAATGGTCCAGAGGTAATGATTGATATATGGGAAGTCCCGTTTTGGTCACCGGAAAAAGTTCGGGCGTCACCGGTAGTGTATCGGGGGTGCCGGGAGGGTTCCGTGGGTCCATCGGGATGGGCCACCCACTCCGGGGGGCCACATGGGCCTTAGGGGTGGCGCACCAGCCCTTAGTGCGCTGGGAAAACCAGCCCCTAAGGGCCCATGCGAAGAGAAGAGAGGAGGGCTAAGTGGGGAGTCCTCCCAGGACTCCACCTCCCTTGTGGGAGGAGGAATCCTTGTTGGGGGAGGACTCCTCCACCTAGGTTCGGCCGAATCCTTCTTGTGGAGGGTTTGAGGCTGCCTCCTCCCCTCCGTTCCTCCTATATATACTAGAGGATTTGAGGGCAGCCCGAACCCGATTAGCCACGTGCTGCCCACTTCTTCCCCTAGACCGTTTCTCCTCTAGATTAGTTCGGCGGAGCTCGGCGAAGCCCTGCCGGATTAGTTCACCACCACCGCCACCACGTCGTTATGCTTCCGGAGAACTCATCTACCTCTCCGCTCCCTCTTGTTGGATCAAGAAGGCGGAGATCGTCATCGAGCTGTACGTGTGCTGAACGCGGAGGTGCCGTCCGTTCGGCGCTAGATCGTGATTAGATAGCGGGATGGCTAGCGATTTGGATCGCAAAGACGTTCGACTACATCAACCGCCTTTCTTAACGCTTCCCGCTTAGCGATCTACAAGGGTATGTAGATCCACTCTCCCTCTCGTAGATGCTCATCACCATGGATAGATCTTGTGTGTGCCTAGGAAATTTTTTGTTTCCCATGCAACGTTCCCCAACAGTGGCATCATGAGCTAGGTCTATGCGTAGATGAGATCACGAGTAGAACACAAAGGAGTTTGTGGGCATTGATGCTCAGATTGCTTCCTCCCTTGGTCTTTTCTTGATTCAGCGGTATTGTGGGATGAAGCGGCCCGGACCAACCTTACTCATACGCTTACGAGAGACCGGTTCCATCAACTGACATGTGACTTTGTTGCATAAAGATGGCTGGCGGGTGTCTGTCTCTCCCACTTTAGTTGGATCAGATTCGACAAAGGCGGTCCTTGAGAAGGTTGAATAGCAATTTGTGTATCACCGTTGTGGTTTTTGCGTAGGTAAGAATCGTTCCTACTAGATACCCGTAGCAGCCACGTAAAACATGCAACAACAATTAGAGGACGTCTAACTTGTTTTTGCAGGGTATGTTGTGATGTGATATGGCTAATTACATGATGAGATATATGTGATGCATGAGATGATCATGTTTTGTATAGAATATCACAACTTGCATGTCAATGAGTACGGCAACCGGCAGGAGCCATATGGTTGTCTTTAATTATTTTCGCCATTTTTGCTTTACTTTATCGCTATGAGTTAGCAATAGTCGTAGAAGCAACAGTTGGCGCGGCAACCTCATGGCGACATGTTGATGGAGATCAAGATGATGGAGATCATGGTGTCAAGCCGGTGACGATGGAGATCATGCCGGTGCTTTGGAGATGGAGATCAAAAGCACAAGTTCATGGCCATATCATGTCACTTATGATTTGCATGTGATGTTAATCCTTTTATGCATCTTATTTTGCTTAGGACGACGGTAGCATTATAAGGTGATCCCTCACTAAAATTTCAAGATAAAATTGTGTTCTCCCCGAGTGTGCACCGTTGCGGAAGTTCGTCGTTTCGAGACACCACGTGATGATCGGGTGTGATAGACTCTACGTTCACATACAACGGGTGCAAGCCAGTGTTGCACGTGCGGAACACTCGGGTTAAACTTGACGAGCCTAGCATGTACAGACATGGCCTCGGAAGACAAGAGACCGAAAGGTCGAACATGAGTCATATAGTAGATATGATCAACATGAAGATGTTCACCATTGAAACCACCTCATCTCACGTGATGATCGGACTTGGGTTGGTGAATTTGGATCATGTGACACTCGAATGACCAGAGGGATGTCAATTTGAGTGGGAGTTTTTTAAGTAATATGATTAAATAAACTCATTATCATGAACATAGTCAAAATGTCTTTGCAAATTATGTTGTAGATTACTAGCTCGCGCTGTAGCTCGCTTGAATTTTTATATGTTCCCAGAGAAATAGAGTTGAAAGATGATGGTAGCAATAATGCGGACTGGGTCCGTGATCTGAGGATTGTCCTCATTGCTGCACAGAAGGATTATGTCCTTAATGCACCGCTCGGTGCACCACCCCCTCAAGCGTCGTCTGTAGATGTTGTGAACATCTGACAGGCACGTTCTGATGACTACTTGATAGTTTAGTGCGTCATGCATTACAGCTTAGAATTGAGGCTCCAAAATGTTTTGAACGTCACGGAACATATGAGATGTTCTAAGAGCTGAAATTGGGATCTCAGGCTCGTGCCCGTGTTGAGAGGTATGAGACCCCCAACAAGATTCTTTGCCTGCAAGATGAAGGAGAATAGCTCAATCGGTGAGCATGTGCTCAGATTGTCTGGGTGCTACAATCGCTTGAATCGAGTGGGAGTTGATCTTCCAGATAACATAGTGATTGATATAGTTCTCCAAGTCACTTCCACTAAGCCACTAGAAGCTTCGTGATGAACTATAAAATGCCAGGGATGGAAATAATGATCCCCGAGCTATTCGCGATGTTTGACATCGCGAAGGTAGAAATCAAGGAGCATCAAGTGTTGATGGTTAGTAAAACCACTATTTTCGAGAAGGGCAAGGAGGGAAACTTCATGGATGGCAAGCCAGTTGCTGCTCGAGTAAAGAAACCCAAGGTTGATCCCAAACCCGAGACTGAGTGCTTCTATTATGAGGAGAACGGTCACTGAAGCGGAACTGCCCTAGATACTTGGTAGATAAGAAGGCTGGCAACGTCAACAGAAGTATATTTGATAAACGTTTTATTCATGTGTACCTTGCTAGTACTCCTAGTAGCACCTGGGTATTAGATACCGGTTCAGTTGCTAAATGTTGGTAACTCGAAATAAAAGCTACGGATTAAACAGAGACTAGCTAAGGGCGAGGTGACGATGTGTGTTGGAAGTGTTTCCAAGGTTGATGTGATTGCCGTTGGCACGCTCGCTCTTCGATTACCATCGGGATTAGTGATGAACCTGAATAATTGTTATTTAGTGCCTGCGTTAAGCATGAACATTATATCTGGATCTTGTTTATTGCGAGATGGTTACTCATTTAAATCATAGAATAATGGTTGTTCTATTTATATGAGTAATATCTTTTATGGTCATGCACCCAATGTGAGGGGTTTATTCTTATTGAATCTCGATAGTGATGATACACATGTTCATAATGTTGATGCCAAAAGATGTAGAATTGATAATGATAGCACCACTTTCTTGTGGCACTGCCGCTTAGGTCATATTGGTGTAAAACGCATGAAGAAGCTCCATGTTGATGGACTTTTGGAGTCACTTGATTTTGAATCAATTGACACATGTGAACCATGCCTCATGGGCAAGATGACTAAAACCCCGTTCTCTGGAACAATGGAACGGGCAAGTGACTTGTTGGAAATCATACATACTGATGTGTGCGGTCCGATGAGCATTGAGGCGCGCGGTGGTTATCGTTACTTTCTCACCTTCATTGATGGCTTAAGTAGATATGGGTATATTTACTTAATGAAACACAAGTCTGAAACATTTGAAAAGTTCAAGCAATTTCAGAGTGAAGTTGAGAATCATCGTAACAAGAAGATTAAATTCCTACGATCTGATCGGGGAGGAGAATATCTGAGTTATGAGTTTGGCAGTCACTTAAGACAATGTGGAATTGTTTCACAATTAACACCGGCCGCCTGGAACACCACAGCGTAATGGTGTGTCCGAACGTCGTAGTCGTGCTCTATTGGATATGGTGCGTACTATGATGTCTCTTATCATTTTGCCACTATCATTTTGGGGTTATGCATTAGAGACAACTACATTCACTTTAAATTAGGGCACCATCTAAGTCCGTTGAGATGACATCGTATGAATTTTGGTTTGGCAGAAACCTAAGCTGTCATTTCTCAGAGTTTGGGAATGCGACGCTTATGTCTGATAAGCTCGAACCCAAAGTGGAAAAGTGCATCTTCATAAGATACCCTAAGGAAACAGTTGGGTATACCTTCTATCTCAGATCCAAGGGCAAAGTGTTTTTTGCTTAAAACGGGTCCTTTCTCGAGAAAAAGTTTCTCGCAAAAGAATTGAGTGGGAGGAAAGTAGAACTTGATGAGGTTGTTGAAACCGTCATTTCAGTTGGATAGTAGCACGACGCAGAAAGATGTTTCTGCGACGCCTACACCAAGTGAAGAGGAAGCAAATGATGATGATCATGAACCTTCGGATCAAGTTACTACCGAACCTCGTAGGTTGACAAGAACTCGTACCGCCCCTGAGTGGTACGTCAATCCTGTCTTGGAGGTCATGTTGTTAGACAACAGTGAACCTACGAGCTATGATGAAGCGATGGTGGGCCCGGATTCCAATAAATGGCTAGGAGCCATGAAATCCGAGAAAGGATCCATGTATGAAAACCAAGTATGGGCTTTGGTAGACTTGCCCGTTAAACGGCAGGCCGTTGAGTACAAATGGACCTTTAATAAGAAGACATACGCTGATGGTAAATTTCACCATTTATAAAGCTCGACTTGTCGCAAAGAAGTTTCCGACAAGTTCATGGAGTTGACTACGATGAGACTTTCTCACCCGTAGTGATGCTAAAAGTCTGTTGGAATTATGTTAGCAGTTGCTGCATTTTTCGATTATGAAATCTGGCAGATGGATGTCAAAACATCGTTTCCTTAACGGTTTCCTTGAGGAAAGGTTGTATGTGATACAACCGGAAGGTTTTGTCAGTCCTAAGGATGCTAAAATGTATGCAAGCTCCAGCAATCCTTCTATGGACTGGAGCAAGCATCTCGGAGTTGGAATATACGCTTTGATGAGGTGATCAAAGTTTTTGGGTCTATACAAAGTTTATGAGAAACTTGTATTTACAATAAAGTGAGTGGGAGCACTATAGAATTTCTGATAAGTATATGTGGATGACATATTGTTGATCAGAAATGATGTAGAATTTTTGGAAAGCATAAAGGGTTGCTTGAAAGGAGTTTTTCAAAGGAAAAACTGGAATGAAGCTACTTAAATATTGGGCATCAGGATCTATAGAGATAGATCAAGACGTCTGATAAGACTTTCAATGAGTACATACCTTGACAAGATTTTGAAAGAGTTCAAAATGGACCGGTCAAAGAAAGAGTTCTTGCCTGATTTGTAAGGTGTGGAGTTGAGTGAGACTCAAAGCTCGACCACGGCAGAAGAAAGAGAAAGGACGAAGGTCGTCCCCTATGCCTTATCCATAGGCTCTGTATAGTATGCCATGCTGTGTACCGCACCTCGTGTGTGCCTTGCCATGAGTCTGTCAAGGGGTACAAGAGTGGTCCAGGAGTGGATCACTGGACAATGGTCAAAAATATCCTTAGTAACTAGAGGACTAAGGAAATATTTCTCGATTATGGAGGTGATAAAGAGTTCGTCGTAAAGGGTTACGTCGATGCAAGCTTTAACACCAATCCGGATGACTCTTAGTAGCAATCCGGATACGTATAGTGGAGCAGCCATTTGGAATAGCTCCAAGTGGAGCGTGGTAGCAATATCTACAGTATGACATAAAGATTTGCAAATTACACACGAATCTGAATGTCGCAGACCCGTTGACTAAAACCTCTTTCACATGCAAAACATGATCGAACCCCAGAACTCATTGGGTGTGAGATTCATAACAATGTAAATCACATAGCGATGTGAGCTAGATTATTGACTCTAGTGCAAGTGGGAGACTGTTGGAAATATGCCCTAGAGGCAATAATAAATTAGTTATTATCATATTTCCTTGTTCATGATAATCGTTTATTATCCATGCTAGAATTGTATTGATCGGAAACTCAGATACATGTGTGGATACATAGACAACACCATGTCCCTAGTATGCCTCTAATAGACTAGCTCATTGATCAAAGAAGGACAAGGTTTCCTAGCCATGGACATGAGATGTCATTTGATAACGGGATCACATCATTAGGAGAATGATGTGATGGACAAGACCCAAACTATAAACATAGCATATGATCGTGTCAGTTTATTGCTATAGTTTTCTGCATGTCAAGTATCTGTTCCTATGACCATGAGATCATGCAACTCACTGACACCGGAGGAGTACCTTGTGTGTATCAAACATCGCAACGTAACTGGGTGACTATAAAGATGCTCTACAGGTATCTCCGAGGGTGTCTGTTGAGTGGGCATGGATCAAGACTGGGATTTGTTACTCCGTGTGATGGAGAGGTACCTCAGGGCCCACTCGGTAATACAACATCACAATAAGCCTTCCAAGCAAAGTGACTAAAGTGTTAGCCACGGGATCTTGTATTACGGAACGAGTAAAGAGACTTGCCGGTAACAAGGTTGAACTAGGTATAGAGATACCGACGATCGAATCTGGGGCAAGTAACATACCGAAGAACAAAGGGAACAACATATGGGATTAACTGAATCCTTGACATAGAGGTTCAACCGATAAAGATCTTCGTAGAATATGTAGGAACCAATATGGGCATCCAGGTCCCGCTATTGGTTATTGACCGTAGAGGTGTCTCGGTCATGTCTACATAGTTCTCGAACCCGTAGGGTCTGCACACTTAACGTTCGGTGACGTTTCGGTAGTATTGAGTTATGTATGGTGGTGACCGAAGGTTGTTCGGAGTCCCGAATAAGATCCCGGACGTAACGAGGAGCTCCGGAATGGTCCGGAGGTAAATATTTATATATAGGAAGTCTCGTTTTGGTCACCGGAAAAAGTTCGGGCGTCACCGGTTGTGTATCGGGGGTGCCGGGAGGGTTCTGGGGGTCCATCGGGAGGGGCCACCCACTCCGGGGGGGCACATGGGCCTTAGGGGTGGCGCACCAGCCCTTAGTGGGCTGGGCAAACCAGCCCCTAAGGGCCCATGCGAAGAGGAGAGAGGACGGCCAAGTGGGGAGTCCTCCCAGGACTCCACCTCCCTTGTGGGAGGAGGAATCCTAGTTGGGGGAGGACTCCTCCCCCTAGGTTCGACCGAATCCACCTTGTGGAGGGTTTGAGGCTGCCTCCTCCCCTCCCTTCCTCCTATATATACTAGAGGATTTGTGGGCAGCCCGAACCCGATTAGCCACGTGCTGCCCACTTCTTCCCCTAGATCGTTTCTCCTCTAGATTAGTTCGGCGGAGCTCGGCGAAGCCGTGCCGGATTAGTTCACCACCACTGCCACCACGCTATTGTGCTGCCGGAGAACTCATCTACCTCTCCGCTCCCTCTTGCTAGATGAAGAAGGCGGAGATCGTCATCGAGCTATACGTGTGCTGAACGCGGAGGTGCCGTCCGTTCGACGCTAGATCGTTATTGGATCGCGGGACGGCTAGCGATTTGGATCGTGAAGACGTTCGACTACATCAACCGCGTTTCTTAACGCTTCCCGCTTAGCGATCTACAAGGGTATGTAGATCCACTCTCCCTCTCGTAGATGCTCATCACCATGGATAGATCTTGCGTGTGCGTAGGAAATTTTTTGTTTCCCATGCAACGTTCCCCAACAAAAGCAGATTCCCCCTGATGAGCTTCCCAGACTCTGTCAAGGGATGGTAGGATAGCTGGTTTTATTGCAAGGACGTGTCGAGTGCTGGTTCTTAGCTGGGCCTCCTGCCGTACTCGGCAGAAAGAGTAGACGCTCCGCCATCCCTCACCGTAGACAAGGAGGAAAAAGTTGACGTAGGGATCTTGGTGGAGGCGCTAGTTGGAGTAGTGAGGTCGGGGGTTAATGGGATGGACCTGCTGGAGGTCTTCCTCTATCGGAGGATCCAGCTGCTGCAACAGAGGGTGCGCCCCATGTGGATGTACGAGGGTCCGAGTGATCCTACCCGAGTGATGGGGAACGTTGCATGGGAAACAAAAAATTTCTCATACGCACACGCAAGATCTATCCATGGTGATGAGCATCTATGAGAGGGAGAGTTGGATGTACATACCCTTGTAGATCGCTAAGCGGAAGCGTTAAGAAACGCGGTTGATGTAGTCGAACGTCTTCGCGATCCAATCACGATCCGTCCACGAACTCCCGATCAAGTGCCGAACGGACGGCACCTCCGAGTTTAGCACACGTGCGGCTCGGCAGCGTCCTCTCCTTCTTGATCCAGCAAGCGAGAGAGAGGGGGTTGATGAGATCGGGACCAACACGACGGTATGGTGGTGGTGATGGCAGCGGAATTCTGGCAGGGCTTCGCCAAGCGCGTACCGGTGAAACGTGGGAGGAGTTGGGTGAGGTAACGGGCAAGGGTCGAAGGGTGGCTGCCCCCAATGCCTCCCCACCTTTATATAGGCGTGGAGGGGGCTGGTGGCTTGCCCTCCAAGGCCCTAGGGTCGTTGGCCAAAGGGGGAGGAAGGAAATCCCACCTTTCCTTCCCCACCGATTGCTATCCCCCCTTTTTAGGGATCCTGATCTTATCCCCTTGGGATATGAATCTATTCCTTTTAAGGGAGGATCTTGGTGCGACTAGACCAGGGTTGTGGGGACTTTCCCCACTACCCACATTCATGTGAGTCCCCCATGCAGGTGGGCCCCACTCCGGAACCTTCTAGAATCTTCCCGGTACAATACCAAAAAAACTCGAACTTTTTCCGGAACCCCGATAACAACTTTCCATATATGAATCTTTACCTCCGGACTATTCCGGAGCTCCTCATGATGTCCCGGATCCCATCTGGGACTCCAAACAACCTTCGGACTTTCCACTATTAATATCTTAATACTACCCTAGCGCTACCGAACGTTAAGCGTGCGACCCTACGGGTTCGAGAATCATGTAGACATGACCGAGACACCTCCATGGTCAATAACCAATAGCGGGACCTCGATGCCCATATTGGTTCCTACATATTCTACGAAGATCTTTATCGGTCGAACCACGATGTCAAGGATTCAGACAATCCCGTATGCAGTTCCCTTTGTCCATCGGTATGTTACTTGCCCGAGATTCGATCGTCGATATCTCCATACCTAGTTCAATCTCGTTACCGGCAAGTCTCTTTACTCGTTCCGTAATACAAGATCCCATGACTAACTCCTTAGTCACATTGCTTGCAAGCTTCTTGTGATGTTGTATTACCGAGTGGGCCAGAGATACCTCTCCGTCATACGGAGTGACAAATCCCAGTCTCGATCCATGCCAACCCAACAGACACCCTTGGAGATACAATTCTAGCATGGATAATAAACAAATATCATGAACTAGGAAATATAATAATAACCAATTTATTATTGCCTCTAGGGCATATTTCCAACACCGAGTGCATCCGGAGGAGCTGGCTGCGAAGGAAGTTGAAGCCAAGATCATGGCCATCACTTCCGCTCGCGACAATTCGCAGGGAGCGAGGATGACGCCTCCTTAAGACAAGGACCACCCGTTGGTTGAGGTAAAGTTGCATTCGATGAACCGGGTCATTTTGTTGTCAGCTTTTATTTACTTGATTCTGACTTTGTCATTTCCCCTTCAGCAGAGCTTCCAGTCTCCGAGCTGCCGAACGTCGACCGCGCTCCAAGGGATGTGGCGAGTGACACTGAGCATCCTCGAGAAGAGGAGAGTGATGACGAAGAGAGTGAAGATGAGGAGGAGGACACCAAAGATGGAGAGGAGGCGGAATCTTCTCCGTCGGAGATCGTTTCCAGGGAGCTTCGCTCCAAGAGTGGCCAAGATCTGAGTGCCCGCGGGAGTGGAGCCCAGATGCTGAGTGGTCAGAAGCCGACTGCCCTAATCCTCGGTGTGCGCGGCCGAGCCGAGTCCGCGGGGTCGCCTGAGAAGATGGCCAACCATACCAAGCTCATTGTTAGCAAGCCTCAGGCCCTGCCCAAGCTTAAGGTGACCGTACCGGTGGCATCGTCGTAAGTGGCAAAACTGGATCCATTTGTTATGTAGATCCAGATAGTTTTGTGATCGAATGACCTTGTAACTGTAGAGCCGACACGTTAACGACTTCGCCCAGTCCGAGTACGACAAGGAAGGGTCAAGCTAAAGCATGCGCTACATCTTCCAAAGGTATTGATTGATTTTCTCTTAAACCATATCTTAGTTTCGCATGATGACATTTTAGTGCCCGTGTGAACACAGTGCCAACTGAAGTGATCCACTTCAAGGATAACGACAAGGCCAACCCGCCGAACCCAGGGGTTGATGAGGGGGTGTCTTTCGACGCTGATGCCATAATGGAAGACGCTCCTACAAGCCGAGTGAGACGGGTCTCTCCGGACAAGGCCTCAACTCCTCCTCCAACATCGACTGATCTCGTGGTTGCGGCTCCAACCCCTGCTCCAGCGCCTGCCCCGGTAACCCTGTTCTCTCTGTATAGAGTCCCTGAAGACCAAGTGGGGGCAAGCAAGGAGGCCTTAATCCAAGTTGAGTTGATGAACAACCGCTTGAAGGAGGCATACGACGCCAACGGGCTTTGAAGACAAATGTCCGAGTAAGTACCATTGTAAGTACAATTTTCAGTCGGAGTCTTGAAGTTTTTGGGTTTCCTCCTTTCTTTCGATTTAATAGCCATGTCACTGTCGATGGGTTTACGCAGAGTATACCCACTGGGTGTTTTCGTTCCAGTGGGGGCACGGTGAGTGAAGTTGTTGTAGACACGGTAAGTGTGAGAGTTTGATCCGTAACCAAGTAGGAAGCCTTCATGAGATTTAGGAGAAAATTTAGAAAGACGATGCTTATCAAGAATGTAGCACTTTTAGCCGAATACTCGAAAGTATCCAACTTGGGGTTTGTTACCAGTGAGTAGCTCGTATGCCATTTTACCGAGAAGTTTGTGTAGATAGAGTCGGTTCGTAGCATGACAAGTTGTTTCCACGGCTTCCGCCCAAAAGTGTCTTGGCGTCTTGTATTCGTAGATCATCGTTCTAGCCATCTCTATAAGAGTTCGGTTCTTCCTCTCTGTCGGGCTCCTGGGACTGTGGGTACCCAGGCCCGTCGGCCTGAGGCCCAAGACACGACGCGTGGCGTCGGCCCACTAAGGCCTGCCATAGGCTTCACAAGCAAGGCCCTCATGAGGCCCCCCGCCTCGCGAGGAGTCCGGCAAAAGGCATCCCCAGGAGCCTCATGAGGACTCCCGCATGAGGTCGTCTCCCGGGACTACCCCCCGGGGGGGCTTCGTGAGGCAGACTAATCAAGGGTGACTTGGCAGGGCCCTGCTGCCCTGTACCTTCACGTGGGCGACGCGCGCCCTGCCAAGCGACGTCCGGAGCCGTGGCAGCTGGCTTCGTGGAGGAGACTTTCCCCTTTGGTGCTAAGGGAGCAGGGTCGGCTCGTCGGTTCCCAAAGCAACCCCCAAAGGTTTCCCGTTTGGTGTAAGAAGGCCAAGGCTGGGGGGCTCGCCAGGACGGAGGTCATCCCGAAGCCCACTAGCGCGTCACGAAGGGACGCTTTTGCAGGCAAAGACCATTTTTGTCAGGATAAGCTGCAGTCTTGTCCCCCTTAAAACTAGTGCTTGTGGCAACCCTTCCCGCCTGATATTTTCGTGGGAAGAGGACCAAAGCCAGTATAAGAGGGACGGGGCAGCCATCGTAGCAAAGGACTGACCCCTTTCGTATCCACTCTCACCCCCAAGAAATCCCCACAAGCAGGAGTAGGGTTTTACACCGCAAGGTGGCCCGAACCTGGGTAAACCAGCGCGTTCTTTGTCCTTCCCCCAAGATCAAGCACGCCGGAGCATCACCATAGGTTAGCAGGAGAGAGCAGGGTTTGAGGACCTGCGCACCCTAGAGTTCGAACCTCCTTGGGTCCCCGGAGCCCCGATTCCGACATTTGGCGCACCAGGTAGGGGTGCGCCGCAGTTCTCCAGCTTCTCTTCGGCTCCGTCCTTGCCAACCCCATGGCTGAAGCTCGCCGAGCGCGCACCGGGCGATGGGCGGCGGGCGACCGTCGCCGCCCCGCCGGCACCGCGGCTGCCGCAGTCGCCAACCCGGCTGCCCGCGAGCAGCAAGACTCCTTGCGCCCTCCCGTGCAGCGAGGTGCCCGCATTGCCGCGGTTCCTTTCCCCCGGCCCACTTGGGGGACCTGAACACGCAGGACGCGCTGCTCATGGCGGGCGAACTGCTTCGCCACCGCCCGACGGATGGCAGCCACGACGCCTGGCTGAACCACATCGCCGAGCTTGTCGCCGCAGCCAGAGGGGTCCTGGCCTCCCCACTCCAGCTCCGCCCTTCATCGCCTCATGCTGGGAACACGGCGTGCGGAAGCGGCCCAGACAAGCCTGGGCGCGGCGTGCGCCCATGCGACCTACCCCGCCTCCTCCTCTGGGTTCCCCGGGTAGAGCCCGAGCAGGGGTGCGCCCGCGGCCCGATCTACGCTTACCATAATGTGCACACCCACAATACCGAACACTGCCGGGCACTCAAGCCACCCCGCGGCGAGCACGCTAGCCGGTGCCTGGGCGGTGGCGGGTGCGGCGCTGGCCTCGAAAGCGGCCGGAGCAACGGCACGATGGACCAGGACGAGTGCGGACAGCCCCGCGGGGGCGACAGGCGCGACGGGCCTCGTGAGAACGCCCGTCGCGGGCAGCCTCGCGAGGGCAATGTCGCTCTTCTGCGTCGACCGCCGCCGCCCAAGAAGAGCGGCAGTGGCCAGCCTGGCAAAGAGGCCGAGAACCACCAGGGGCCTTGCGCGGTGTCGTGTATCCTTGGCGGCGCCTTTGCACCTTTGCCAGGCCACTTGTTCGAGTAGCTCCCTCGCGAGGCCGGAGACCGCGCGGCCCCCCAAGTGGCCGCAGTGCACCATCTCCTTCAACTCTAGGGACAACCTCAAGTCCATTGCCGCCGCGGGCGCCCTCCTCATATTATGCACTCCCATCATCAGCAACGTCTTTGTCCCCAAGACCCTCATCGACGGAGGCGCCGGCCTGAACGTGCTCTCTGTCGAGACCTTCGAGAAGCTTCGGGTGCTCCACGACTAGCTGATGCCGACCAGGCCATTCTTTGGAGTGACCAGTAGCGCTCATCTGCCCCCCGTACAATGCTATCCTGGGATACCCGGCGCTTGCCAAGTTCATGGCGGAAGTCCACTATGGCTAGAACGTCCTCAAGATGCCTGGCTGTGGCGCTGTCATCGCTATTGCTTGCGACGAGAAGGACGCGGCCTGTTCACTCGAACGCGCTTACCAAGCTGCAGCAATTGGATACTCAGATGACGAAGGAGGCGTCGGGCGTCATTGAGGGAGTCCTGGACTAAGGGGTCCTCGGGCCGCCGGCCTATCTCTCATAGGCCGGCTTGGTGGGCCGCTCTCTGGTTGTCACTGGAAGGGCCGGGGTATGCGGCGACCCCGTATTCTAGAAGCAAACCTCTGAAGACGGGGCGTGCACTCCAAGTCAAGATGAGAGGATCGGCGTCTTTACATCCGGTTGGAGACTTACCATGTGTAAACCCTAGGTACCCCCGGTGTCTATATAAACAGGAGGGTTTAGATTGTAGAGGGTAGACAAGCTCATCTAGGGTTTTAGCTACTTGATCTCGAGGTAGATCGACTCTCTAATCTTCATACACATCAATACAACCAAGCAGGACGTAGGGTTTTACCTCCATAGGAGGGCCCGAACCTGGGTAAACACCGTCTCCTTCGTCTCCTGTTACCATCGATCCTAATCTCACAGCTCAAGACCCCCTACCCGAGATCTGCCGGTTTTGACACCGACATTGGTGCTTTCATTGAGAGTTCTGCTGTGGGATCGCAGAAGGAACTGATGGTTCGCTTAATCATTAGTGATGAAGTCCGTAACGGGGGCCCCTTCGTCCCCGGACAGGTTCTCGCTTTCGGCAGCTTCGTGCTGCACGATAACCCAACCGGCCACCCTGGCCGGATCGGAATTCTCGCCCCCGATCAAGAGATCAGATTCGGGAACTTAGAGTTCTCCGTAGACTCCCAGGGCGATCTTTCGTTCGCAGGGCTCGTGATTCCATCTGACGAGCCCGAAGTCTCCGAAGCCTTAACTTCGGATCTCCCTCTCGACTCCGTCCTCGGGTCTATCCCTGCCGACGATCTGGCCCTTAGTCCGGATCTGGTTACAGTACCTGAGGGCCAGGGGTCGGCCCCTGCCGAACACACCTTTTGTACGGGCACTTCGGATGCTAACTCTGAAAGCCCTAGGCAGATCGATCCGGTCAAGCTCTCGGCGCTCAGCGAGGCACTGGGTCAGATCCTATCCATAAAAATTATAGACAACCCGACCTCGACCCATACTCAGATCGGTCTGGAGGCGGGTCATGGGGAATTTTTTGACCCACCCACCACCCACTTGGTAGCCACTATCGAAGACTTAACCGATATGCTGGACTACGCCTCCGAGGAGGCAGAAGACATGGATGAAGAGGACGGCGCCCCCGCCCCTGCCAACACTGGGCGATGGACTGCCACCTCCACCTACGATGTCTACATGGTAGACACCCCCGACGATAAGGGCGATCGCACCCCTAAGAAGAATGGCGACAAATCCGGTGAGGCGCCGTCAAGGCGCCGGAAACAGCGCAAACGATCTAAGGCACACAAGGAAAGGGAAGCCATTACAGGCACCAGGGAAAACGACACCCCGGAAGATCTCGGCGACCCCAAAGACCCCGAACAGCCACTGGAGGATCAGGAAAGGCCTGATGATCGGCGCGACACTGAGGATCCTAATGATTCCGAGGACGACAACTACCTTCCCCCTGTCGAGGAGGAAGACAACCTGGAAGCCGAAGACCTCACCGTCCCCGAAGACCCTGCAGATCAGGAACGGTTTAGGCGACAGCTTTTAGCCACCGCCCGAAGCCTAAAGGCAAAAGAACATCAGCTCAAGGCCGAACATGACACCATCAATGATAGATGGATGAAGGTCTTGGCAGCCGAAGAAGGGTACGGAACCGATCTACCGGACCAACCCAAAAGCTACCCGCGCCGGCGGCTGCTACCGCAATTCGATGATGAGGCCCTTGAAACATCGCCTCCCAGGCATACTCCATACGACCGGCCAAACCACCCTCCCCGAGGACGGGACAGAACGGCCGGCGAGGCCGAGTATAGGCCTGCGGTGCCCCGCAGGAGAGGAAAAGAGCCAGCAGGGCCTGAGGACAGGTATGACTTATGACAGGGCCTGGATTACATAGCAGGCCGCACAAGATCCATCTACAGATCTAGAGGGTACTCCCCCCGCTAGACGGGACGGGCACCGGTCTTGGCTCAACCGCAACGATAGAGGTCGGGAACAATACTAGGCCCGAACTACCGCCGATCATAGGCATGACATAGCTCGGGTCAGAGGCGCTGCCCACCCACTGTGCTTCACAGACGAGGTGATGCAGCATCAGTTCCCTGAAGGGTTTAAACCCGTTAACATAGAGCAATACGATGGGACAACAGACCCAGCCGTGTGGATTGAGGACTTCCTCCTCCACATTCATATGGCACGAGGAGACGATCTCCACGCCATAAAATATCTGCCCCTAAAACTTAAAGGGCCAGCTCGGCACTGGTTAAATAGTCTCCCTGAAAATTCTATCGGGAGCTGGGAGGAGCTCGAGGATGCCTTCCGATCTAATTTCTAGGGCACTTATGTCCGGCCACCGGACTCCTCCGACTTGAGCAATGTTGTCCAGAAAGCAGGAGAATCAGCTCGGCAATTATGGAATCGGTTCTTGAGCAAGAAAAACCAGATAGTTGACTGTCCGGACGCCAAGGCAATAGCCTCCTTCAAACACAACATCCGGGATGAATGGCTAGCTTGTCAGCTCGGCCAGGACAAGCCGAGGACAATGTCCGCCCTCACCTCACTTGTGACCCGCTTTTGCGCGGGTGAGGATAACTGGCTAGCTTGACGAAACCATAACTCCGAAGACCCCGGCACCTCCGAAGTCTGGGATGGAAACGGGAAACCACAATGCAAAAAAAACAAACGCCGGCACAACAACGGCGATGCGGAGGACACGGCCGTCAATGCCGGTTTCCGTAACCCAAAATCCGGACAGCAGAAGAAACCTTCTTAAGGTAACAGGGACGGACCTACCACGCTGGACAAAATCATGGATAGGCCATGCCAGATCCACGGCACCCAAGAAAAGCCCGCTAACCACACCAACCGTAATTGTTGGGTATTCAAACAAGCTGGCAAACTCGCAACCGAGGAGCAAGGCAAGAGCCCACGCAGCGAGGACGATGACGAGCCCCGCGGTCCAAGCAATGGAGGACAAAAGAAGTTCCCTCCAGAGGTAAAAACTGTGAACATGATATATGCCACTCACATACCCAAAAAGGAGAGGAAGCGTGCCCTTCGGGAGGTCTACGCCGTAGAGCCCGTAGCCCCGAAGTATAACCCATGGTCGGCTTGCCCGATCACCTTTGATCGACGGGATCATCCGACCAGTATCCGTCACGGAGGTTCGGCAGCCCTCGTCCTAGACCCCATTATCGATGGGTATCACCTCACTAGAGTCCTCATGGACGGAGGAAGTAGCCTTAATCTGATTTACTCAGACACGGTGAAAAAGATGGGTATAGATCCGTCAAGGATCAAACCCAGCAACACTACCTTTAAAGGAGTGATTCCAGGCGTCGAAGCCCGCTGCTCGGGTACCGTGAATCTGGAAGTAGTGTTCGGCTCGCCCGATAACTTCCGCAGTGAAGACTTGATCTTCGGCATTGTCCCGTTTCGCAGCGGTTATCACGCCCTACTCGGCCGCACGGCATTCGCTCACTTTAACGCCGTCCTCCACTATGCGTACATGAAGCTAAAGATGCCCGGGCCCAGGGGGATCATTACTGTCAACGGCAACACAGAGCGCTCTCTCCGAACTGAGGAACACATAGCGGCCTTGGCAGCGGAATTCCAGTACGGCGATGAAAGGCCGACGCCCAAATCAGCCATAAAGGCACATCATGATAGCAAACGAGTTCGGTCTCAAACCGAACTCCCGGAATCATCTTCCGCCCAACAAAAATAGGGATACGCCCCCACAACACAACCCTGGTCCCCGTAAAATATGTGCCAAGAAGGCACAACTTCGCGCTCAAAATACCATGGCTGCTGTGGGGACCCACAATGACAGGCAAAGTGCTCGGCTGGACCGAACTACTGCCAACAAATGTCTTCGGACAAACCACAGGTACCATCTAGGACCTCCCACGCGTAAAGCTCATCCAGACTTCAGCGACTTCTCAAGATCTTCTTCCCAAGGTCCGCTCGCCGATAGCAATCACCTTTAAAGGAATGCAACCCCCTCGGGAGCAAAGGAGCAGGCATGTGACAGGGCAAATTGAGGACGTCAAGCCACCTATCGAAGACCCAGGGTAAAACCTCTCCTTTGTAAACTTTATTTTTCATCTCAACATACCTGTAACAGTTGCTTCGGTAGTTTGAGTTGTAAGAATTCATCAGAAATAAAGACCATCCTTTACGGCCTCCTCGCTGTATTTTATGTCACATACTCTGTTCTCTGCTCACCGACGGCGATATCGAAGCTGTTCGATACATGTTACGATGCGACCGGCTAATAGACCGGGGAATTGACTATAAAAATCGCCCTAAGCATCACCCCGGCACTATTGTTTATGTGTTCGGCGTCTCAGATGTCGCGTTATATGAATTGGTTCCGAATTATGTCTTGGGTCAATGGTTGGGTTGCCCGGCTCCTGTGTTTGCCCTCTTACGTTCCGCAAGTTTGGCTAAAAGGGTAAAGGGAGAACCACTGCGATTGTGCTTCCAGCTCGCCTGGTCAAGTGCCTCAGTGGAGAAAGCCGAAAACTGGCTGTCATAATAAGCGAGAACCGGTCTGCAATCTGAGCATAAGTGTCAAACTAAAAATCGATAGAGGTTATTCCGTGTTATACGAGGGGTTTGTACTTTTACGAACCATGTGATGCTGGTTTCAACCTCAGTGTACCCGAATATCACAAAAACACTGGGGGCTGGTCATCAGCCCCCGCAGTCAAGCTCCTATGGCTAAGTGAAAGCACTAAAGCATCATAGTCCGATTGCCTTGTTCCCCTCGCACTACCGCCTTCAGGCACCGATACATCGGCTAAGGGTCACAGTGCGGAGGCAGAAACACCTCGTGTAGTATGTACATGGGGGCTGAAGCCGACGACTCGCAACTTTCTGATAAAACGGCCACACAGGAGTCAAAATAATACAAAGCTCAAAGACATGATAAACCATGCAACCGCATTATAAAGCGGAACAGTCATCGGATACATGACAAAACATTCATTCATACATTACATCCTTAGGGTATTGAGCCTCTATCGCCCGAGCACCATCCATCACGGTGGCAAAGTATTTCTCGGGGCGCCTATGTTCCTTCCCAGGGGGTGGAGGCGCGGTGGCCATCGGTCGGCTTGATCTCCGGCCAGTGCACCATGGTCCTTGCAAAGGCCATCCGAGCCCCCTCGATGCACGTAGAACGCTTTATAGCGTCAATCCGAGGCGCAGCGTCACACTGTTTCTGCACCAATCCGAAGTAACTGCTCGGGAACGGCTCTGCAGGCCACAGCCGGATGCAGAGGTCCCTCATGTCCGGCTCCGCCATCCTGTGCAGCTCCATTAACTGTTTCATCTGCTTTCTCAGGAGGGGAGGATGCTCGGGGGCTTGAAACTATGCCCAGAACAGCCGACGCTCGACATCCCCATCCTGAGAGGCGAAGTATCTGTTCGCGTCCGCTGCACTCCTCGGGAGGTCCGTAAAAGCGTCTGAGGAACGCCACACCCGGGTGAGCAATGCAAACCTGTTACCACCAAAGGCACACTGCAGTAAGTACGGCTTACCATCCGCGATCGCCCTGACTTGGCGGAGTTCCTCTTCAAAGAACCGCCTATCAACACGCTCCGCTTTGAGCTCGGATTTCAGCGTGGATAGTTCGGCGGTATGCTCTTGGTTCTTTTGCTCGAGGGCCTCGCACTTCGTGCTGGCATCCTTGAGCTCCAACTGCACCTCACCCACCCGGGCCTCGTGCTTGTCGCTCTCGGCTTTTAGCGCCGAGAGTTCGACTGCTGCTTGTTTGGCCGCCGCCTTCTCATCCGCGGCCTCCTGCCTCGCCTTTTCCAACTCAGCCTTGAGTTTCTCGATCTCCGCGGCCACGGCTGTGGTAATAAAGGGAAGATAATACTTAGGGATAACATCCCAGATATCTCAATCACTGAGGATGGACAAACAGACCCGAATGATACAATTCGAACTCACCTTGCGTCTCGTCGAACCTCTTGTTCAGGCGATCGAGCTCTTCATCGGAGCTCTTGAGCTTCCGGTTTAGCTCGGCAAGCTCCATCGCATTGGAGGCTACCGCCGCCGACGAGGCCTACAAAACAACTTATGTGCATTAAAACTCCCGAGCTGTCAGATTCAGACCCTCTGCTACGTACTCTTCGGAGTTCTTAGAATAGTAAGGAACAAAGGGTGCCTTGAGCATCATTTCTGATTTTCTTACATTTGACCCCCGGATGGGTTTTTCAAACTCACCCAGGGCTCGGGGGCTACTACACTTATAAGTGTTGCATAAATTCGGTAAGTTAACCTTTTCGGGAAAAAGGAGTATTACGTGGCTCACCTTGAAGCCCGTCAAGAGACCGTTGAAGGCCACTTTCAGTCCGCTATCAACGGACTGAATGCCTTGCAAAACCGCACCATAAGGGCGCGGTGATCTTCGGCAATGGAGGAGCCAGATAAAGCTTCCTCCATCATGGCTGACCACCCAGTCATGGGCAGCACCGGTGTTGACCCGCCAACCCTCCCTCCGATCGGGGATTGGGCTGGCACCTCCGGAGGCGTAGAGCGCTCCGGAGATGTCCTCGGAGGGGGCTGGGCCGAACGCCGTTCCCCTTCTTCAGTTGCCAGGGGAGTTTCCTTCTCCTGGTCTTTGGCGGCCGAGGTATTGACCTCAGCCATAACGTCGTCACCCCCGCTGCCGGTGTTCGGCTCAGAAGGAGCCCGGCGCGATAACACCTCCGCGGCCTCTTTCGAGACCTCAGGAGGCGTAGGGTGTGATGCAGTCGCACTTTCTGACAGTTCGGCGCGCGGAGACTCCCCGTCTGAAACTTGATTGGTGGGGAGATTGCGTGGGGGCTGCAAATTGAAAGACGCTCGTCCGTTAGGCATCAAAAGCTCTATATAGGTAATCCAGAGGGTCTTCAGATTCATACCTCTGGGCTGGGGGCTTAGCCCTTGGGTTCCTTCAGGGAACCCTCTCAAAAGACTCAGACTCCGCATCGGAGTCCGAGTTGTCATCGGCCAGGACTGCCTTTGTCTGGCATGTCCTCTTCGGGGCCGGAGGAGGTAGATCCTCCGCGGCGTCCGCTGACGCTGCCCTTTTCCTTGTGAGGGGGCAGTCGCCCTCCCCCTCGTCCTCGTGCTCTTCCTCATGAATGGAAGAAGCATGGGTCTCCTCGGACTTAGAGTCCGGAAGACCCCTTTGACGAAGACCCTCTCGGGCCTCCTTCTTCTCTTCTTTCTTCTTCTTCTACGGCGCCGAATACGGCGCCACGATGAGCATCTCCGTCAACAGGTCCGATCGAGGGTCTTCGGGTTGCGGGGCCGGACAGTCGATTTGCTCGGCCTTGCTCAGCCATTTCTGCGAAGATGAGGGAGAAGGGGTTCAGCTCTTTGTCAAAAAACGGAGCCGGAGAATTAAAGTTTATCATACCTTGGTAGGAGGGGTTTCTGCGTCGAGACCGGTGTCCTCCTAATCAGCCGGCCAGCTCTTCTGGGGCTTGAACAACGCTTTCCACAATTTCTCGTGGGTAGTGCAGAAGAACTTACTCATGGTGGCTGGGTCCTCAAGCCGGTAGGCCCACATTGGGTAGGCCCGGTGCTGGCAGGGGAGAAGACGGCAGCGGAGCATGACCTGGATCACGTTGACCAGCTCGATTTTGGCCTCGATCATCGAGGAGATACGCTTCTGCAGCGATTTCATCTCTGCGGCCGACCCCCAGTCAAGGCCTTTCTTGAGCCACGAGGTTAACCTCGCGGGGGGTCCGGATCTAAACTCGGCAGGTGCCGCCCAGTCTGCGCTCCTTGGTTCGGTGATGTAGAACCATTCCTTCTGCCAGATCTTGACCGTGTCGATGAAGGTGCCGTCCGGCCACTCGACATGGGGGAGCTTACTGATCACCGCCCCTCCGCAATCTGCATGCGTGCCCGCAACTGTCTTCGGCTTGACATTGAATACTTTGAGCCACATGCCGAAGTGCGGCTGTACCCGCAGGAAAGCTTCACAAACGGTGATAAACGCCGAGATGTGCATGAAGGAGTTCGGGGGGAGGTCATGGAAATCCAGCCCATAAAAGAACATGAGGCCCCTGATGAAGGGGTGGAGCGGAAAACCCAGTCCCCGGATGAAATGGGGAACGAACACCACCCTCTCGCCCGGCTTTGGTGTAGGCACCACCTGGTTCGCCTCTGGGGCGCGGTGGGCGATGTCGGCGGAGAGGTAGCCGGCATGCTTGAGCTCTTGGATGTCGTTGTCGGTGACGGAGGAAACCTCCCACTTGCCCATGGAGCCGGAACCAGCCATGGCCGAGCTCGGAGAAGAGCTTGAGGAAGAACTGGATCTCGGCTCTTGGAGCTTGGAAAGATTGAGGAGGCAAGGGGTGCGGATTTGGAGCGTGAATAGGCCTTGAGAATTTTCCCCCTTTTTATGGGGTGCCGTAATACCAAGAGCCACCCTTTTACTGCGCCGCAGGCCTCGCCACTTCCCGAAATAATCGTGCCGTTATGCGCGCGTGAGATAACCCAGGTCATTGAGCATATCCCGTAATAAACGGGACACGATCTACACGTTGATGAGACGTGCCAATGGAGAAACGGCCTCGAACCGCGAATCAAGTTTGGGTAACCGACTCAGCGGTCGTGATAGGTCGCGACCCTTCGTCAGAAAGGTTGTCAGGAAATATTGTTCATGCTTTGACGCTTCAGCCTTCGAGGTTAAGCGATTTAAGGCGCCTGGATAAACTATATGTTCGGATAATTAGATATCATCGGCGACCGGACTAGAGCCAGCCGATCATAAAGGGGAAAAAGAACTCACCCCGCAAGCCAGAGACTCCGATCATTCGAAGCTGCTAATGTTATGACCCCTGGCGTTGGGGGCTAGTTCGGGGGCTACTGAGGGAGTCTTGGACTAAGGGGTCCTCGGGCCGCCGGCCTATCTCTCATAGGCCGGCTTGGTGGGCCGCTCTCTGGTTGTCACAGAAAGGGCCGGGGTATGCGGTGACCCCGTATTCTAGAAGGAAACCTCCGAAGACGCGGCGTGCACTCCAAGTCAAGATGAGAGGATCGGCGTCTTTACATCCGGCTGGAGACTTACCATGTGTAAACCCTAGGTACCCCCGGTGTCTATATAAACCGAAGGGTTTAGATTGTAGAGGGCAGACAAGCTCATCTAGGGTTTTAGCTACTTGATCTCGAGGTAGATCGACTCTGTAATCTTCATACACATCAATACAACCAAGCAGGACGTAGGGTTTAACCTCCATAGGAGGGCCCGAACCTGGGTAAACACCGTCTCCTTCATCTCCTGTTACCATCGATCCTAATCTCACAGCTCGGGACCCCCTACCTGAGATCCGTCGGTTTTGACACCGACAGTCGTCAAGCCTCGCCCCCAAGGAAACAGCGGTCGTTGCCCATTCAAGGTTCCGCCGAGCAAGAGTCGCGGCGCCATTGCCACGACCAAGTCATCCAAGATGCTGTGGCAGACGGGCGCCAGAACCTGGTCGTTGATAACCCACAAGTGTAGGGGATTGTTTGTAGCCTTTTTCGATAAGTAAGAGAGTCGAACCCAACAAGGAGCTAAAGGTAGAACAAATATTCCCTCAAGTTCTATCAACCACCGATACAACTCTACGCACACTTTAACGTTTGCTTTACCTAGAACAAGTATGAAACTACTTTGTAGGTGATAGGATAGTTTGCACGAATAAAACTAGAAGTACTTAGCAGGAATAAAACTACGAGTAAAAAGCAAGATAATAAAAGTTAGTTGTTTAGTAGAAAGCTTTTGTCAAACAAGAAGGTTATTTGTCCCTAGGCAATTGATAACTAGACCGGAAATCATTCTTGCAACTTTATATGAGGGAGAGGCATGAGCTAACATACTTTCCGTACTTGGATCATATGCACTTATGATTGGAACTCTAGCAAGCATCCGCAACTACCAAAGATCATTAAGGTAAAACCCAACCATAGCATTAAATATCAAGTCCTCTTTACTCCCATATGCAACAACCCACCTACTCGGGTCTATGTATTCTGTCACTCACGCCACCCACCATAGGCAAATCATGAACACATTGCAACACCCTAAAACGAGGATCCCTCACATTTGCGCGAGATGGAGGGCACCGTAGGACAGCACCATAATAAAATATACAATCATACCAACCACGATCATCAATTAGCCCATTGGACAAAGCGGATCTACTCAAACATCATAGGATAGCCATATATCATTGGGAAATAGTATATGGAGTTGAGCACCATGTTTAAGTAGAGATTACAGTGGGGAAAAGGGGAGTTAAACCGCTGCATAGCGGGGGAGAGAGTTGGTGTTGACGGCAGCGAAGTTGTTGGAGTAGATCACTGTCACGATGATTGCCCAGGCGGCGTTCCGGCGCCATCGGGAGAGAGGGGGAGAGAGCCCCCTCCTTCTTCTTCTTCCTGGGCCTCCCCCCTAGATGTGAGGAGAGTTCCCCCTCTGGTCCACGGCCTCCATTGCGGCAGAGGGGCAGGAGCCCCTCCTAGATTGGATCTCCCTCTCTGTTCTCTTCTGTTTCACATTCCTGTTTTCTGGCCGAAAACCGTTTCTTATATTCCCAGAGATCCGTAACTCCGATCGGGCTGAAATTTTGAGGGGATTTTTATCCAAAAATCAGCTTCCTTGCGCCTGAGGGAGAGCTCCAACTGACTTACGAGCTGGGCACAACCCACCAGGGCGCGCCCTGGTGTCTCGTGGGAGCTGTGTGCCTCCATTTGCGTTGATTCCACTTCTCAAAATTCACAAATATTCCAAAAAAAATCTCCGTAATTTTTTATCGCGTTTCGACTTCGTTTGACATGGATATTCTGCGAAACAAAAAACATGCAACAAACAGGAACTGGCACTGGGCACTGGATCAATAGGTTTGTCCAATAAATCATATAAAATGTTGCCAAAAATATGTGAAAGTTGTATAATAATGGCATGAAACAATCAAAAATTATAGATACAACGAAGACGTATCAGCATCCCCAAGCTTAATTCCTGCTCGTCCTCGAGTAGGTAAATGATAAAAAAGATAATTTTTGATGTGGAAGGCTACCTAGCATAATCTTGATCATATATCTAATCATGGCATGAATATTAAGACACAAGTGATTCAAAGCAATAGTCTAGTTTTGACATAAAGACAATAATACTCAGGCATCCCAACAAACAATCATGTCTTTCAAAATATCAAGGCTAAAGAATGCTATCCCTACAAAATCATATAGCCTTGTCTTGCTCTGTCTTCTTAACACAAAGTATAAATCATGTACTACCCCGGTGTCAGCCAAGCAATTGGTTCATACTTTTTAACGCGCTTCGGCATTTTCATCTCTCACGCAATACATGAGCGCAAGCCATGGATATAACACTATGGGTGGAATAGAATATGGTGGTAGATTTCAAAGGGGTAAAAGAGGAGAAGAAAGTCTTGCATCAACTCAGCGTATCAACGGGCTATGGAGATGCCCATCAATAGATATCAATGCGAGGAGTAGGGATTGCCATGCAACGGATGCACTAAGAGCTGCAAGTGTATGAAAGCTCAATATAAAAACTAAGTGGGTGTGCATCTAACTCTATAATGAAAAATTCCCACTAGTATATGAAAGTGACAACATAGGAGACTCTCTATATGAAAAACATGGTGCTACTTTGAAGCACAAGTGTGGAATTAGCATGCCCCTTTTTCTTTCCTTTTTTTCTTTCTTTTTCTTTCTTTTTTTTCTTTTATCTTGTTTTTCTTTTTCTTTTTTCTTTTTCTTTTTTTTCTTTGTCCGGAGCCTCATCCCGACTTGTGGGGGAATCATAGTTTTCATCATCCTTTCATCACTGGGGCATGCTCTAATAATGAATAATGATGATCATCACACTTCTATTTACTTACAACTCAATACTACAACGATAGTAGAACAAAGTATGACCCTATATGAATGCAATGATCTAGTGTAGCAAAGATATCAAAAAACGGACAAGCCATGAAAACATCATGCTAGCTATCTTACGATCATGTAATGCAATATGACAATGAATGCTCAAGTCATCAAAACGGAGGCGGTGGAAGTTCCATGGCAATATATCTCAGAATGGCTATGGAAATGCCATAACAGGTAGGTATGGTGGCTGTTTTGAGGAAGATATAATCGGGCTTATGTGTGATAGAGCGTATCATATCACGGGGTTTGGATGCACCGGCAAAGTTTGCACCGACTCTCGAGGTGAGAAAGGGCAATGTACGGTACCGTAGAGGCTAGCAAATTGCAGAAAGGTAAGAGTGCGTATAATCCATGGACTCACATTAGTCATAAAGAACTCACATACTTATTGCAAAAGTTTTATTAGCTCTCTGGAAGCAAAGTATTACTATGCATGCTCCTAGGGGGGAGGTTGGTAGGAGTTAACCATCGCGCGCCCCTGACCTTCACACAAAGATAGACAATCAAGAATAAATTGTGCTCCAACTTCCTAGCATAACGGGAGACTATACGTGCATGCTTCGGGAATCACAAACCTTAACAGTAATATCTTACTAAACATGATCATCCACTAGTACCTCCCACATATTATCATCTCTATATCGCAAAATTATTGCAAGGAATCAAACATATCATATTCAGTGATCCCTAAGTTTTATGACTAATGTGAATGACCAATTCATGTTGAGTCTCTAAATAGATATAAGTGAAGCAAGAGAGTTTAATTCTTTCTACAAAAGACTATGCTCTAATAAATATAAGTGAAGCAAAAGAGCATTCTATGAATAACGGTTTTCTATGTGAAGAGAAACAGGCAATCCAAACTTCAAATGATATAAGTGAAGCACATGAAGCATTCTATAAAGCCATACTCAAAAGATATAAGTGAAGTGCAATGAGAATTCTATAAATCAACCATGGACTATCTCATACCAGCATGGTGCATAAAATAAAAGTGAAAACTAAACACAAAAGACGCTCCAAGATTTTACGCATATCATGTGATGAATAAAAATATAGCTCCAAGTGACATACCGATGATTTGGAATAAAAGAGGGGATGCCTTCCCGGGGCATCCCCAAGCTTAGACGATTGAGTCTTCCTAGAATATTACCTTGGGGTGCCTCTGGCATCCTCAAGCTTAGGCTCTTGCTGCTCCTTATTCCTTCTCATCGTGATAACACCCAAAACTTGAAAACTTCAATCACACAAAACTTAACAAAAAATTCGTGAGATCCGTTAGTACACATAACACCAAATCCCATCATGTCTTGCCATAACATTATTGCATAATTATAATCTAAAATTACCCACTGTATGCTATCACAATTCTATGGTTCCCAAGTCAATGGGGCTCAACAAGAATTCATACATAAGCACGCAAAGCAGCGATAACTACAATCTGTGAAAAACAGGACAGTCTGTCAAGATTTGTAGACACGTATACTTCTGTAGCTCAAACAATTCTGAACAATTAGGACGTGAGAAATGATTTGCATAACAGTACTGTGTAAAAATTTCAGAATTTTTGTACGCTCCAGTAAAATATGAAAATTCAAACACTACGGCAAAAGTTTCTGTTTTTGCACAGCACACATCAAACAAGCAATTCAAACATCCTAAAGGCAAATCTTGGCACATTATTTTTATAATACAATGGATTTGTACAAGGGGATAATTATTTTTGTTGGAAAAGTTTCCGTGATTCAAGATTCACAAAGTTTCCAGTGGCATGAACAAAAGTTCAAGGCTAGCCCCCACTTCAACGATGCTCATCATCTCTTCTCACTTTCACCTTTCCTTTTGTGAAGTTTTAGGTTCCCCTCTATATTTTTTTTGTTTTTAAACTTTATAAAATCACACAACAGAAATAAATGACTCTCTAAAACTTCCGGGTTGTCTCCCTGGCAGCGCTTTCTTTAAAGCCATTAAGCTAGGCATAAAGTGCTCAAGTAATGGATCCACCCGGATCCCAAGGTATATCAAAGCCAATTTTAATTAACAATGATTTGTAATTTAGCAGTGAGCACAAAGTGATATACATCATGTGACAACGAAGTCTAACTCTCTTCCTATGCATCGGCATGTCATACAAGAACAATTCATGCACATCAAGTAAAGGCCAATACATAGCATAAGTAGTTTCTCGCAATTTTATAGTGTTGGAAACATCGAGAGGTGAAGATTTGGTTCCTCTCTCATAAAACTTAGTGATCCCCAATTAAACTCTCTTGCTTCACTTATATCTATTTAGAGACTCAACATGAATTGGTCATTCACATGGTTAGCCAGAAAAAGGTCTTGATAACCCACAAGTGTAGGGGATCGTTTGTAGCCTTTTTTGATAAGTAAGAGTGTCGAACCCAACGAGGAGCTAAAGGTAGAACAAATATTCCCTCAAGTTCTATCGACCACCGATACAACTCTATGCACACTTTAACGTTTGCTTTACCTAGAACAAGTATGAAACTACTTTGTAGGTGATAGGATAGTTTGCACAAATAAAACTAGAAGTACTTAGAGGGAATACAACTACGAGTAAAAAAGCAAGATAATAAAAGTTAGTTGTTTAGTAGAAAGCTTTTGTCAAACAAGAAGGTTATTTGTCCCTAGGCAATTGATAACTAGACCGGAAATCATTCTTGCAACTTTGTATGAGGGAGAGGCAAGAGCTAACATACTGTCCGTACTTGGATCATATGCACTTATGATTGGAACTCTAGCAAGCATCCGCAACTACCAAAGATTATTAATGTAAAACCCAACCATAGCATTAAGTATCAAGTCCTCTTTACTCCCATATGCAACAACCCACCTACTCGGGTCTGTGTATTCTGTTACTCACGCCACCCACCATAGGCAAATCATGAACACATTACAACACCCTACAGCGAGGTTCCCTCACGTTTGCACGAGATGGAGGGCACAGTAGGACAGCACTATAATAAAATATACAATCATACCAACCACAATCATCAATTAGCCCATAGGACAAAGCGGATCTACTCAAACATCATAGGATAGCCATATATCATTGGGAAATAGTATATGGAGTTGAGCACCATGTTTAAGTAGAGATTACAGCGGGGAAAAGGGGAGTTACACCACTGCATAGAGGGGGAGAGAGTTGGTGTTGACGGCGGCGAAGTTGTTGGAGTAGATCGCCGTCACGATGATTGCCCCGGCGGCGTTCTGGCGCCACCGGGAGAGAGGGGGAGAGAGACCCCCTCCTTCTTCTTCTTCCTTGGCCTCCCCCCTAGATCGGAGGAGAGTTCCCCCTCTGGTCCATGGCCTCCATGGCGGCGGAGGGGCAGGAGCCCCTCCTAGATTGGATTTCCCTCTCTGTTCTCTTCTGTTTCACGTTCCTGTTTTCTGGCCGAAAACTATTTCTTATATTTCCGGAGATCCGTAACTCCGATCGGGCTGAACCGAAGGAGAGCTCCAACCGACTTACGAGCTGGGCACAACCCACCAGGGCACGCCCTGGTGTCTCGTGGGGGTTGTGGCCTCCGTTTACGTTGATTCCACTTCTCAAAATTCACAAATATTCCAAAACAAATCTCCATAAATTTTTATCGCGTTTGGATTTCGTTTGATATGGATATTCTGTGAAACAAAAAACATGCAACAAACAAGAACTGGCACTGGGCAGTGGATCAATAGGTTAGTCCAATAAATCATATAAAATGTTGCCAAAAATATGTGAAAGTTGGATAATAATGGCATGAAACAATCAAAAATTATAGATACGACGGAGACGTATCAGTCGTCCCCACGCGCGAAACTCCCTCGGGCGGCGTGAGCTGTCGAGCTTTTACTCGCGAGCTGCGCCAAGTGGTTTGACCCGACAAATTCGAGCCTGAGCTGCCCCCGCGCTACGATGGAGTCCCTGGCCCCACGGAGTTCCTCCAGCTCTACGTGCTGAGCATCAAGGCAGCGAACGATGATAACAAGGTCATGGCATACTGGTTCCCCATGGCCCTCAAAGATGGCGCGCACTCATAGCTTATGAGCCTTCCCGAGGAATCAGTCTCTTCGTGGAGCGAGCTCTGTGAGCTGTTCGTCGCCAATTTCAAGGACGCGTGTGGCCGCCCCCACCCCGACGCATTCCTCTCCGACCACGGCCTACGGCATGAGTGGCACCTTCCCAGGGATACCCTGCGTGAGTACATCCTGCGCCTCAGGTGGGGGTGCGACTAGACCCCGTGAGGCCCCCTGGTGGCCTCGAAGAACCCCCGCGGCATGCTCCGTCGAGCAGTCCCATGCCCCCACAGGAGCATGAGCGCTAAGTGATTTTTTGGCTCGTTTCAAATTAAGCGTGCCCTCCCCATTTGCTGCATTACCGCCGTGCTGGTACTTCCTCATTATGTAATGAACTCGATTATCCTTCGTTCAGCTTATGTTGTTTGCATAAACCCTGAGTTTCGATACCTCGCCGTTGTCTGGGATCGCTGCGCCCTCGCAACCGCCCCTTCGACGGTCCCATGACCCGGGGCTAGACGCGGCGTCTGTGCTCCGCCCCGTCCCTACAGCGCCGAGAAATCTAAGTGATTGAGCTCTGGCTCACGGGCTGGCCCCCCGTGCATGCCATCTCACTAGGATCCTTGGTGTCTCGCCCTTTTGGGGAATCATCGCGGGGGAACAGGTGGGGTGCGGCTCGGCTCGTGCTACCACTGGTTACGTGCTTCGTCGCCTCGGCCGCACGATGCGCATTGCGTCCATATTGCGGGGTACGAGAGCGCACAACCGCATCAAAAACTAGGCGCAAACCGCCTGAAGATGGAGGAAGGAGTTCTGAGCCCAGTGCCAGGAACTTCCGCCCCCTCCTTTTATCGCCGACCGTGACCCTCTCATGTAAGAATGAGGTTGGGGCTGTACACGCCCCGGAGCCTCTCGGAGTGCCATCTCTTGGCCTCAGGAGGACTCCCGCCGATGCCCAAGTGGAAGCCCCATGTTCCGCGCTGGCGGAACTGTCGAACCGTGACTATGCCCATGCCCAAGTGGAAGTCCCATGCTCGCTGGCGTAACTGTCGAACCGTGACTATGCCCACGACCAAGTGGAAGCCCCATGCTTCGCACTGGCGGAACTGTCAAACCGCGACTATGCCCACGCCCAAGTGGAAGCCCCATGCTCCACGCTGGTGGAACAATCAAGCTATGATCATGCCCATGCCCCGACGGAAGCCCCACGCTCCACGCGGGCGGAGAAGTCAGTTAGGAACGCTCCCACGGGCCATGTCGCCCACGGGGCGAATCGTGCGTGGCGCGGCAATCGACGGACCTCCTTCCGCAGCGCACGTTCGCCAACTCCCCTTGGGCCTCATCTGAGTGGGGGCCGGGTATGGTGCTCATGCTCGGTTGGCCCCAAGGGTCGGGCCCTGACTCAGGGGTCTACTGATACGTCTCCAACGTATCTACTTTTCCAAACACCTTTTCTCTAGTTTTGACCTCTAATTTGCATGATATGAATGGAACTAACCCGGACTGACATTGTTTTCAGCAGAACTACCGTGGTGTTATTTTTTTGCAGAAATAAAAGTTCTCGGAATTGGACGAAACATTTTGTGAATTTTTTCCGGAAATTATAATGAATTATGGAGCGAAGACCTACCGGAGGGAGGCCACCTGTGGGGCACTAGCCAACAGGGCACGCCCCCCTAGACCGCACCCTGATGGCTTGTGGGGCCCACGAGGCTCCTCCGACCCTAATTCCTGTCCTATAAAATCACATTCTCGAAGAAAAAAATAAGAGAGAAGTTTTCATCGCGTTTCACGAGACGGAGCCGCCGCCACCTCCTGTTCTTCCTCGGGTGGGCTGATCTGGAGTTCGTTTGGGGCTCCGGAGAGGGGAAATCGTCGCCGTCGTCATCACCAACCCTTCTCCATCAACACCGCCATGATGCTCACCACCTGGAGTGAGTAATTCCTTTGTAGGCTTGCTGGACGGTGGTGGGATTTGATGAGATTGATCATGTAATCGAGTTAAGTTTGATAGGGCTTGATCCCTAGTATCCAGTATGTTCTGAGATTGATGTTGCTTTGACTTTGCTATGCTTAATGTTTGTCACTAGGGCCCGAGTACCATGATTCAGATCTGAACATATTATATTACCTGTGAATATAAGATTGATTTGGATCCTGGCTTGCAAGTTGTACGCACCTATTACGTGTCTTGATCCGCATACCCCAAGGTGACAATTATTGGGATTCTTTCCGGTGATTGCCGTAGTTTGAGGAGTTCATGTATTCACCATGTGTTAATGCTTTGTTCCGGTTCTCTATTAAAAGTAGGCCTTAATATCCCTAAGTTTCGAATAAAACCCCGCTGCCACGGGAGGGTAGGACAAAAGATGTCATGCAAGTTCTTATCGTAAGCACGTATGACTATATACGGAATACATGCCTACATTATATTGATGAATTGGAGCTAGTTATGTGTGGCCCTAGTGTGTAACTATTACATGATTGATGTCATCTAAATCATTATCCACCACTGACCGACGTGCCTACGCTTTACATATACTGAATCTTGCTAAGTTACTATTGCTACTGCTACTGTCACAACCGTTACAAAATTGTTGTTGTCACTATTACTTTTACTTTTGCTACTAAACCTTTGTTGCAGAGAGATATCCTTGGTGCGGTTGAATTGACAACTCAAATGTCAAGGCCAATAAATATTCCTTGGCTCCCCTTGTGTCAAATCAATAAATTAGGGTGAAATACTACCCGTGAAGACTGTCGCGATCCCCTATGCTTGTGGGTTATCAAGACCTTTTTCTGGCGCCGTTGTCGGGGATCATAGCTCTATTTATTGTGTTAACTTGAGGATATCCAATTGCCACTATGAAGAATCTAAAATATAATCGAACTAAGATCTTCCCCTGTTGCACGAGAGGAGGTAAGGATTTGCCATCTAGCTCTGCTTTTGATTCACCTACTGTTTTGAATCAGCTTGTTCACCGCCGCCTGTTGATCGTCCTGATATGTCACATGAACTTGATGATGCTACCTCTGAAATTAATGATGATACTATTGCTACACATGTTGAAACTGAAACTATGCCACTGAATGAATTACTTGATGCTCATATAATCTAAAACTAGAGCACTTAAAAATGCTAAAACTGATGAGGACTTTGAATCACCTGTTACACCTCGCTCTCCTAATAGATATGAATTGCCTCATGTACCTGAAGGTTATGCTATGGATAAGGAAACAGCTAGGGATTTCTTTGCTTGTGAAAATAGAGATGACTTGAAGAAACTGCTATGCAAACTAAAAGAAAAATCTATGATGGAGAAAATGAAATATGATCCTAAATTTGCTACTTCTCCTATATTTGTTACTGATAAGGATTATGAGTTCTCTGTGGATCCTGAGTTAATTCCTATAATAGAGTCTGATCCTTTCCACGATTATGAAAATGAAACTGTTGTCGAACACCTTATGAAGCTAAATGATATTGCTGCTCTGTTTACCAATGATGAAAAGATACGCTACTATTATATCCTTAAGCTTTTCCCTTTCTCGCTAAAAGGCGAGGCCAAGGAATGGTTCCTTTCTCTTGCTACTGGTTGTATGCGTAGTCCCCAGGATATGCTCCATTACTTTTCTGAAAAATATTTTCCTGCTCATAAGAGACAAGCTGCCTTATAGGAAATATTTAACTTTACGCAAATTGAAGAAGAGAATCTCCCTCAAGCTTGGGGGAGGCTTCTCCGGTTACTTAGAGCTTTGCCTGATTGTCTTCTTAAGAAAAATGAAATTCTTAACATCTTTTATAACGGACTAACTGATGCTTCTAGGGACTTCCTAGATAGTTGTGTTGGTTGTGTTTTCATGGAAAGAACTGTCAGTCAAGTTGAAGAATTATTGAATAACATATTGCAAAATGCTGATGATTGGACACTTGCTGAACCACCTCCGGAACCTATTCCAAAGAAGAGAGGTATTCTATTTCTTAACCCATAAGATATGCAAGAAGCAAAAAAGATCTATGAAGGAGAAAGGTATTAAAATTGAGGATATCAAGAAACTACCACCTATTGAAGAAATACATGGACTTGATACCCCGACACAGGTAATAGAGGTAAACTCCCTCCGTTCCTTTAGTGAAAATGATATACCTTACACTAAGTCTCCTGAACAATGCATGAATGAATATGATAATTACGTTGTCAAGCAAGAACACTTCAATAATTATGTTAAGGATCAATTGAGACGTAATGCGATGATGATAGACCGCTTAAGTGACTTGATGTTTAGAATTGCTAATGATGTAAAAGGTCTAGGTACACATGCTTCTATGGTTCACACTCAACCAGACCAAGGTTCTAAGTCACAAAATGATTTGCTTACTGAAATGAATAATAATATGACTGATCATGTTGTTAGAGTAATGACTAGGGGAGGTTGTATGACCCAACAACCTCTCTACTGTGGGGACCCCGACTCATAAGTCGAGATCACCGAATGCACGTGTACAGTGATCCCAGAGATCAATGCTCACTGAACCCACAGAAGCTAAATAACAAGAGTCTTACATCCATATTTAACGTCTTACACAAATAAAGACCATGAAGATCAAGTCTTACATAGATAGGGCCATGAAGGCCAA
Organism: Elymus sibiricus; assembly: GCA_039707655.1. Lineage (NCBI taxonomy): Eukaryota > Viridiplantae > Streptophyta > Magnoliopsida > Poales > Poaceae > Elymus > Elymus sibiricus. The sequence continues at coordinate 181,629,903 of CM077669.1, read as the reverse complement.
ATAACAAACATAACTAGTAGCGGAAATCTTGATCGAAAGCGTAGACCCATGCCATCAGCCTTAAACCTACAGGCATTCTGACTGGGAAGCGTCCTAGTCCGCATGTTCGTCACCAACGAACTCTTCACCATATTCCTGCTCTTCCATGCTTGGCCAATTAAATAACCAGTGGCAAGCCAATGAGTACTTTGAATGTACTCGCAAGCAACCCATGTTTGGAACAAGGCAATAACAATGCATGATATAGCACTAAGTAGGTAAGTTTTGCAGAAAGCAAATTTTGAGTGCAATGACATGGTCAATTAAAGGCATGCATCATGAGGTAGCAGATATCCATACGAACAAGTTACAGATATCATCATAAGCAAGGGGATTGAACATCTCATGTTCAGTCATCATGTCAAGTCCTCCGACTTAACTCAAGTATCATCTTTGTCACCAACACACGCACACCAGGTTTGTGAAAACATCGGACGTAGTTTAAGCAGGACCTCCAACTGTCCATGACCGTGGACACAGCTATTCAAATAGTTTTACACTCTGCAGAGGTTGCACACTTTATCCACAAGACTCGGGGAACTTCCGTGTCATCCATGACTCGCGGTATATTACATACCCGAGGTAAGCACCCGAACAATGCCTTTCCCCTGATGATACTAAACAAAGATTCCACTTGTTGGTCCGTGTATTAATGATGTACGAACATGAGCATCGCTCCACATAGTACCATCCATGAAGGAACACAACGGTGTGCCCTGTGCCTGTAAAGACAGCGCATGGTCGCCCTACCAGGCACAACCCCGTATCGAGAGAGTAACTCATACTCTCCCGCCACTAGTAATGCGGGCTCCCTGCTAGTACCCATCAAAGTAATCAACAAGGCCCCGTCCCATAAGGGGTATCGTGGTTGCGCATGTAAGGTTGGGACGGTCGGCAAATCTTAAATCTCTCCGTTTTCGAAAACGCACTCATACACAACTTGCTCCGGTACACCACTTCTTTATGAAGTGGTTACCCAGCTCAACTTCATCTCCCTCGGGCATTAGTGGTACCCGACGGGGTTTTCGAAAAGTCTTTGAAAAAACTTTTTGTTTCCATCATCATGCATATCCCATCCCATTTGCGTAGCATCTACTAAGCTTCCTATCTACTGTTGGGGAACGTTGCATGGGAAACAAAAATTTTCATACGCACACACAAGATCTATCCATGGTGATGAGCATCTACGAGAGGGAGAGTGAATCTACATACCCTTGTAGATCGCTAAGAGGAAGCGTTTAAGAAACGCGGTTGATGTAGTCGAACGTCTCCGCGATCCAAATCGCACGTCGTCCCTCGATCCGATCACGAACTAGTGCCGAACGGACGGCACCTCCGCGTTCAACACACGTACGGCTTGATGACGCCTTCACCTCCTCGATCCAGCGAGCGATGGTGAAGTAGTGGTTGAGTTCCAGCAGCACGACGGCGTGGTGATGGTGGTGAGGAACAATCTCTGCAGGGCTTCGCCAAGCACTACGGAGATTATGACGGAGGAACTAGAGGGCTAGGGTTGCCGGCACACGGCTTGGGAAATCCTGATGTATCCCGTGTGCTAGCCCTGCCCCTCTATTTATATGTTGAGCCTTGGGGTCTAAACTTGGAGTAAAAGCCTCCTCCAGGTCGGTTTTGCCCGCACAAGGTCGGTTTGGCCCGCAGGGAAAGAGTCCAACTCGGATCCCTGCCGAACCGTGCACAGCCGCGCACAAGCGGTAGTACCGCTTCACACAAGCGGTAGTACCGCTTGGGCGGTAGTACCGCTTCACACAAGCGGTAGTACCGCTCGGGCGGTAGTACCGCTTACGCGGCAGCAAAACTACTTTTGCACTTTCCAATACCTCGTGGGCTTTTATCCCTTGGCCCATATAAAGTGTTGCTGCACCCGAACACTTCGGTAAACATCCGGAACCCCTTCCGGTGAACTTCGGAACTCTTCCGGAGATCAAAACACTATTATCACATATATCAATCTTTACCTCCGGACTATTCCGGAGATCCTCGTCATGTCCGGGATCTTATCCGAGATTTCCGAACAACTTTCGGTCACCAACATAATAACTCAATTATACTAATCGTCACCAAACGTTAAGTGTGTAGACCCTGCGGGTTCGAGAACTATGTAGACATGACCGAGACACCTCTACGGCCAATAACCAATAGCGGGACCTGGATGCCCATATTGGCTCCTACATATTCTACGAAGATCTTTATCGGTCGAACCTCTATGTCAAGGATTCAGTTAATCCCGTATGCTGTTCCCTTTGTTCTTCGGTATGTTACTTGCCCGAGATTCGATCGTCGGTATCACTATACCTAGTTCAATCTCGTTACCGGCAAGTCTCTTTACTCGTTCCGTAATACAAGATCTCGTGGCTAACACTTTAGTCACATTGCTTGCAAGGCTCATTGTGATGTTGTATTACCGAGTGGGCCCTGAGATACCTCTCCGTCATACGGAGTAACAAATCCCAGTCTTGATCCATGCCAACCCAACAGACACCCTCGGAGATACCTGTAGAGCACCTTTATAGTCACCCAGTTACGTTGCGACGTTTGATACACACAAGGTATTCCTCCGGTGTTAGTGAGTTGCATGATCTCATGGTCAAAGGAACAGATACTTGACATGCAGAAAACAATAGCAATAAACTGACACGATCAAATGCTACGTTTACAGTTTGGGTCTTGTCCATCACATCATTCTCCTAATGATGTGATCCCGTTATCAAATGACATCTCATGTCCATGGCTAGGAAACCTTAACCATCTTTGATCAACAAGCTAGTCAACTAGAGGCTTACTAGGGACACAGTGTTGTCTATGTACCCACACATGTATTTGAGTTTCCAATCAATACAATTATAGCATGGATAATAAACGATTATCATGAACAAGGAAATATAATAATAACCAATTTATTATTGCCTCTAGGGCATATTTCCAACAGTCTCCCACTTGCACTAGAGTCAATAATCTAGTTCACATCACTATGTGATTTACATTGTAATGAATCGAACACCCATGCAGTTCTGGTGTTGTTCATGTTTAGCCCTTGGAAGAGGTTTAGTCATCGGATCTGCAACATTTAGATCCGTGTGTACTTTGCAAATATTTATGTCGTCCTCCTTGATGTAATCGCGGATGGAATTGAAACGTCGTTTTATGTGTCTGGTCCTCTTGTGAAATCTTGGTTCCTTGGCTAGAGCAATGGCACCAGTGTTATCACAAAACAGAGTCATTGGGTTAAGCGCACTAGGCACTACTCCAAGATCTGTCATGAACTCCTTCATCCAGACACCTTCCTTCGCCGCCTCCGAGGCAGCGATGTACTCCGCTTCGCATGTAGAATCTGCTACCACGCTTTGCTTGGAACTGCACCAGCTAACCGCACCCCCATTAAGAATAAATACGTATCCGGTTTGCGACTTAGAGTCATCCGGATCAGTGTCAAAGCTTGCATCGACGTAACCCTTTACGACGAGCTCTTGATCACCTCCATAAACGTGAAACATGTCCTTAGTCCTTTTCAGATACTTCAGGATATTCTTGACCGCCGTCCAGTGTTCCATTCCTGGATCACTTTGAAACCTTCCGACCATACTTATGGCAAGGCTGACATCGGGTCTTGTGCACAGCATTGCATACATGATAGAGCCTATGGCTGAAGCATAGGGGATGACACTCATCTTTTTTCTATCTTCTGCAATCACTGGGCATTGAGTCTTACTCAACTTCACACCTTGCAAAACAGGCAAGAACCCCTTCTTGGACTGATCCATTTTGAACTTCTTCAAAATCTTATCAAGGTATGTGCTTTGTGAAAGTCCTATTAAGCGTCTTGATCTATCTCTATAGATCTTGATGCCTAATATGAAAGCAGCTTCTCCTAGGTCCTTCATTGAAAAACTCTTGTTCAAATATTCCTTTACGCTTTCCAGCATTTCTATATTGTTTCCAATCAGCAATATGTCATCCACATATAATATTAGAAACGCTATAGAGCTCCCACTCACTTTCTTGTAAATACAAGCTTCTCCGTAAACTTGTATAAACTCGAACGCTTTGATCACCTCATCAAAACGAAGATTCCAACTCCGAGATGCTTGCACCAGTCCATAAATGGATCGCTGGAGTTTGCAAACTTTGTCAGCATTCTCTGGATCGACAAAACCTTCTGGTTGCATCATATACAACTCTTCCTTAAGGTAACCGTTAAGGAACGCTGTTTTGACATCCATCTGCCAAATTTCATAATCGAAAAAGGCAGCTATTGCTAACATGATTCTGACGGACTTAAGCATCGCTACGGGTGAGAAGGTCTCATCGTAGTCAACTCCTTGAACTTGTGAAAAACCGTTTGCCACAAGTCGAGCTTTATAGACGGTGACATTACCGTCCGCGTCCGTCTTCCTTTTAAAGATCCATTTGTTCTGAATGGCCTTACGCCCTTCAGGTAATACTTCCAAAGTCCATACTTTGTTTTCATACATGGATCCCATCTCGGATTTCATGGCCTCTAACCACTTCTCGGAATCCGGGCCCATCATCGCTTCTCCATAGCTCGTAGGTTCATCGTTGTTTAACAACATGACCTCTAAGACAGGGTTGCCGTACCACTCAGGAGCAGTACGCGTCCTTGTCGACCTACGAGGTTCGATAGCAACTTGATCCAAAGCTTCATGATCATCATCATTAACTTCCTCTTCAGCTAATGTAGGCTCGACAGAAACAACTTTCTGCGTTGCGCTACTCTTAGGTTGAAGTAAAGGTTCAATAACCTCATCAAGTTCTATCTTCCTCCCACTCAATTCTTTCGAGAGAAACTCTTTCTCAAGAAATGTTCCGTTTTTAGCGACAAACACTTTGCCTTCGGATCTGAGATAGAAGGTATACCCAACTGTCTCTTTTGGCTATCCTATGAAGACGCATTTTCTCCGCTTTGGGTTCCAGCTTTTCAGGCTGAAGCTTTTTGACATAAGCATCACATCCCCAAACTTTAAGAAACGACAGCTTTGGCTTCTTGTCAAACCAAAGTTCATAAGGCGTCGTCTCAACGGATTTCGATGGTGCCCTATTTAAAGTGAATGCTGCTGTCTCTAATGCATAACCCCAAAACGATAGTGGCAAATCGGCAAGAGACATCATAGATCGCACCATATCTAATAAGGTTCGATTACGACGTTCGGACACACCATTACGCTGTGGTGTTCCAGGCGGTGTTAGTTGTGAAACAATTCCACATTGTCTTAAGTGACTGCCAAACTCATAACTCAGATATTCTCCTCCTCGATCAGATCGTAGGAATTTAATCTTCTTGTTACGATGATTCTCAACTTCACTCTGAAATTGTTTGAACTTTTCAAATGTTTCAGACTTGTGTTTCATTAAGTAAATATACCCATATCTACTTAAGTCATCAGTGAAGGTGAGAAAGTAACGATAACCACCGCGCGCCTCAATGCTCATCGGACCGCACACATCAGTATGTATGATTTCCAATAAGTCACTTGCCCGTTCCATTGTTCCAGAGAACGGTGTTTTAGTCATCTTGCCCATGAGGCATGGCTCACATGTGTCAAGTGATTCAAAATCAAGTGACTCCAAAAGTCCATCAGCATGGAGCTTCCTCATGCGTTTTACGCCAATATGACCTAAACGGCAGTGCCACAAGAAAGTGGTATTATCATTATCAATTCTACATCTTTTGGCATCAATGTTATGAACATGTGTATTATTACTATCGAGATTCAATAAGAATAAACCCCTCACATCGGGTGCATGACCATAAAAGATATTACTCATATAAATAGAACAACCATTATTCTCTGATTTAAATGAGTAACCGTCTCGCAATAAACAAGATCCAGATATAATGTTCATGCTTAACGCAGGCACCAAATAACACTTATTTAGGTTCATCACTAATCCCGACGGTAATCGAAGAGCGAGCGTGCCGACGGCGATCACATCAACCTTGGAACCATTTCCCACGCGCATCGTCACTTCGTCCTTTGCCAGCCTCCGTCTATTCCGCAGTTCCTGTTTTGAGTTGCAAATATGAGCAACCGCACCGGTATCAAATACCCAGGCACTACAACGAGAGTTGGTAAGGTACACATCAATAACATGTATATCATATATACCTTGTTTGTTGTTGGCCGCCTTCTTGTCAGCCAAATACTTGGGGCAATTCCGCTTCCAGTGTTCAGTTCCCTCGCAATGAAAACACACAGTTTCTGGTTTGGGTCCAGCCTTGGGTTTCTTCACGAGAGGAGCAACTGCTTTGCCACTCTTCTTGGAGTTACCCTTCTTACCCTTGCCATTTTTCTTGAAACTAGTGGTTTTATTGACCATCAACACTTGATGCTCCTTCTGAATTTCAGACTCAGCGGCTTTCAGCATCGCAAACAGCTCGGCGACTGACTTGTTCATCCCGTGCATGTTATAGTTCAACACGAAGCTCTTGTAGCTAGGTGGCAATGATTGAAGAACTCTGTCAGTGATAGCCTCTGGCGGAAGGGGCATCCCTAACTCAGCCAGACGGGTGGAGTACCCAGACATTCTGAGCACGTGATCACTGATAGACCCGTTCTCCTCCATCTTGCAAGCATAGAACTTATCGGAGATCTCATATCTCTCGATCCGGGCATTCTTCTGAAAGATAAACTTCAACTCCTGGAACATCTCATATGCTCCATGACGTTCAAAACGTCTTTGAAGTCCCGGTTCTAAGCCATACAACATTGCACATTGAACTATTGAGTAATCATCAGAACGAGCCTGCCAGGCGTTCACAACGTCTAGAGACCCAACTGGAGCGGGTGGATCACCAAGCGGTGCATCAAGGACATAAGCCTTCTGGGAAGCCGTAAGGATAATCCTTAGATTACGGGCCCAGTCCACAAAGTTACTTCCATCATCTTTCAACTTAGCTTTCTCTAGGAACGCATTAAAATTCAGGGGTGCTACTGCGCGAGCCATGATCTACAACATAAATATAGCAAAGACAACTTAGACTATTGTTCTAGATAATGAGTTTAGTTAATCATATTACTTAAAAACTCCCACTCAAATTGGCATCCCTCCGGTCATTCGAGTGTAACATGATCCAAATCCACCAACTCAAGTCCGATCATCACGTGAGTTGAGGTGGTTTCAATGGTGAACATCTTCATGTTGATCATATCTACTATATGACTCATGTTCGACCTTTCGGTCTCTTGTGTTCCGAGGCCATGTCTGTACATGCTAGGCTCGTCAAGTTTAACCCGAGTGTTCCGCACGTGTAACATGGCTTACACCCGTTGTATGCGAACGTAGAGTCTATCACACCCGATCATCACGGCGTGTCTCGAAACGACGAACTTTCGCAACGGTGCACACTTGGGGAGAACACAATTTATCTTGAAATTTAAGTGAGGGATCACCTTATAATGCTACCGTCGTCCTAAGCAAAATAAGATGCATAAAAAGGATTAACATCACATGCAAATCATAAGTGACATGATATGGCCATGAACTTGTGCTTTTGATCTCCATCTCCAAAGCACCGGCATGATCTCCATCGTCACCGGCATGACACCATGATCTCCATCATCTTGATCTCCATCAACGTGTCGCCATAAGGTTGTCGCGCCGACTGTTGCTTCCACGACTATAGCTAACGTTTAGCGATAAAGTAAAGCATTACATAGCGCTTAATGATTGACACGCAGGTCATACAATAATTAAAGACAACTCTATGGCTCCTGCCAGTTGCCGTACTCATCGACATGCAAGTCGTGATATTCTATACAAAACATGATCATCTCATACATCACATATATCTCATCATGTAATTGGCCATATCATATCACATCATACCCTGCAAAAACAAGTTAGACGTCCTCTAATAGTTGTTGCAAATTTTACGTGGCTGCTACGGGTTTGCAAGAACCGTTCTTACCTACGCAAAACCACAACGTGGTGTAGTGATTGCTTTTTGATCTTCTAAAAGAACCCTCTTCATTGAAATCGATTCAACTAAAGTGAGAGAGACAGACACCCGCTAGCCATCTTTATGCAACGAAGTTACATGTTAGTTGAAGGAACCTGTCTCGCGTAAGTGTACGCGTAATGTCGGTCCGGGCCGCTTCATCTCACAGTACCGCCGAATCAAATATCAACTAGTAACGGCAAGCAATATGTATACATCCACGCCCACAACTCGTTTGTGTTCTACTCGAGATCTCATCTACGCATAGACCTAGCTCTGATACCACTGTTGGGGAACGTTGCATGGGAAACAAAAATTTGCCTACGCACACACAAGATCTATCCATGGTGATGAGCATCTACGAGAGGGAGAGTGAATCTACATACCCTTGTAGATCGCTAAGCGGAAGCGTTTAAGAAACGCGGTTGATGTAGTCGAACGTCTCCGCGATCCAAATCGCACGTCGTCCCTCGATCCGATCACGAACTAGTGCCGAACGGACGGCACCTCCGCGTTCAACACACGTACGGCTTGATGACGCCTTCACCTCCTCGATCCAGCGAGCGATGGTGAAGTAGTGGTTGAGTTCCAGCAGCACGACGGCGTGGTGATGGTGGTGAGGAACAATCTCTGCAGGGCTTCGCCAAGCACTACGGAGATTATGACGGAGGAACTAGAGGGCTAGGGTTGCCGGCACACGGCTTGGGAAATCCTGATGTATCCCGTGTGCTAGCCCTGCCCCTCTATTTATATGTTGAGCCTTGGGGTCTAAACTTGGAGTAAAAGCCTCCTCCAGGTCGGTTTTGCCCGCACAAGGTCGGTTTGGCCCGCAGGGAAAGAGTCCAACTCGGATCCCTGCCGAACCGTGCACAGCCGCGCACAAGCGGTAGTACCGCTTCACACAAGCGGTAGTACCGCTCGGGCGGTAGTACCGCTTCACACAAGCGGTAGTACCGCTCGGGCGGTAGTACCGCTTCACCAAGCGGTAGTACCGCTTACGCGGCAGCAAAACTACTTTTGCACTTTCCAATACCTCGTGGGCTTTTATCCCTTGGCCCATATAAAGTGTTGCTGCACCCGAACACTTCGGTAAACATCCGGAACCCCTTCCGGTGAACTTCGGAACTCTTCCGGAGATCAAAACACTATTATCACATATATCAATCTTTACCTCCGGACTATTCCGGAGATCCTCGTCATGTCCGGGATCTTATCCGAGATTTCCGAACAACTTTCGGTCACCAACATAATAACTCAATTATACTAATCGTCACCAAACGTTAAGTGTGTAGACCCTGCAGGTTCGAGAACTATGTAGACATGACCGAGACACCTCTACGGCCAATAACCAATAGCGGGACCTGGATGCCCATATTGGCTCCTACATATTCTACGAAGATCTTTATCGGTCGAACCTCTATGTCAAGGATTCAGTTAATCCCGTATGCTGTTCCCTTTGTTCTTCGGTATGTTACTTGCCCGAGATTCGATCGTCGGTATCACTATACCTAGTTCAATCTCGTTACCGGCAAGTCTCTTTACTCGTTCCGTAATACAAGATCTCGTGGCTAACACTTTAGTCACATTGCTTGCAAGGCTCATTGTGATGTTGTATTACCGAGTGGGCCCTGAGATACCTCTCCGTCATACGGAGTAACAAATCCCAGTCTTGATCCATGCCAACCCAACAGACACCCTCGGAGATACCTGTAGAGCACCTTTATAGTCACCCAGTTACGTTGCGACGTTTGATACACACAAGGTATTCCTCCGGTGTTAGTGAGTTGCATGATCTCATGGTCAAAGGAACAGATACTTGACATGCAGAAAACAATAGCAATAAACTGACACGATCAAATGCTACGTTTACAGTTTGGGTCTTGTCCATCACATCATTCTCCTAATGATGTGATCCCGTTATCAAATGACATCTCATGTCCATGGCTAGGAAACCTTAACCATCTTTGATCAACAAGCTAGTCAACTAGAGGCTTACTAGGGACACAGTGTTGTCTATGTACCCACACATGTATTTGAGTTTCCAATCAATACAATTATAGCATGGATAATAAACGATTATCATGAACAAGGAAATATAATAATAACCAATTTATTATTGCCTCTAGGGCATATTTCCAACATCTACTCCCACCTGCACAACCCTCATAAGGAGGTAGGGTCATGCACGATGCAAGTATCAACAAGAAAGTATCGGAGGCATCCCACCGAAGTGGTCACCACATCAACATGATCAACATCACGAAATAAAGTGCTATCTGCCATGCAATAAAAGGGGTTTCATAGTCATGGTCAAAGGGCTGCTTGCCTGGCTCAACAAAGTCTTCGTAGTCTTCAAAGTCTTCGGGTCCAACTCCCTCGTCAATAGTGCAATCTATCGTCGTGATAATAACGGCAATAATAAGAATCATAACAAAAAAACAGAGCACAAACTCCACTTCTAAAATTTTACCCTACTCTGAAAAATACTCCCTCCTTCCCAAAATAAGTGACTCAAAAATGACTCATCTTTGTAAAAAAGTTAGTACAAACTTGAGTCATTTTTGAGTCACTTAATTTGGGACGGAGGAAGTACTACATACAAAACTAAAAATATTTGTCTAAGGTTTTGTAGTGAAAAAGATTTTAAAAAAACTATTTAAACAGAGGCTAAAAATACTTAAAACTAGGTTTTAAATAAAATCACTACATAAAACATTTTCAAAAATTTACACAAGTGGCACTATTAAATACTACATAATATTCTAAGATTTATGGTGGAAGAATTTTTGAATTTGGAAAAGTATTTGAACCAGTGGAATTTTTGAAATACTGAACAGAAAAGAAAAAGAAAATGGGCACTGTGCCCTGGGCCAGATCTGGTGGCAACTGGGTCGGCCCAGAGCAAAGCAGCCCCAGGCAAACCGGTGCGCCCGGGCTCGCCAGGTTCAAACCTGACGGGCGGGGCCCAGGTGCCAGTGAGAGAGGGAGAGGAAGGCGGGCGAGACAGAGGCTGACGAGTGGGCCCCCCTTGCCAGGGCCGTCGTCAACCTTCGTCCAGGAGACGGCGGCGCTCACCGGCATCAGCAGAGGACGCGGCAGCGGCAAGAGAGGATGGGAATGGGTCGGGGTGCTATCGCCGGTCGTTTGGAGGTGGAAGGAGAAGTCGGGGAGCAGGGAGTCGCCGGCTACGAGGTCCCGCGGCGGAGGCGCTTCGGGAGGTGACCGCCGGGGCCGTCCCGTGCTGCAAAACGAACGAGGAGGAGGGGGAATCGCATCAGAGAGCCCCATGGGGTCCAGATCGAGAAAGAACGGAGGCGAGAGAGGTCCCTACCACGCGAACGCCGGTGACCCGAGGCGGCGATACGGCGATCGATCCCGAGCACAGAGGCCCTCGGGGCTTGCTTGGGTGGCACATGAGCTCGATTGGGACGAGGGGAGAGAGACCAGAGGGGAGAGGTGGCTCGGGGGAGTCCTCTTTATAGGCGAGCTGAGGTCCACCGAGCGCCCGTGCGCCGGTGCGGTCGGGGCGATCGCCAGAGGGCACGGGGGCTCGAAGGGATGAGCCAGAGGCGCTCCTGGGGTTGGTCTAGGCCAGGGGGAAGAAAGAGAGAGAGAGGAGCGCGTGCGTGTGAGCCTGCCCACTGGCCAAGCCGGGCGGCGCTCGGCACGCGCGGGAGGAGGGAGAAGGAGGAGGAGAGAGGAGGGGGCCGACAAGCTTGCGTGTCCCGGACGCCGAGGTAGCCTCAGGGAACACGGTTGGGAGGCCCAAGGCTATCGGGGATGGGGATTGGGCGGCGGCTACAGTGCGGGTGCTCACTGTAGCGCGCTCCAGAGCGCGCGTATGGCATGCCATGGCATGCCAACGGCGTTTTGGGCGCGGCTAACCCTGTGTAGTGCGTCCAGGGGGAATACACAATGTGTGGGTGGCCTTGGATGCTCTGGGAGGTCGATAGAATAAGAGGGGAGGGGAGAGAGAAGGAGATTCTTGCTGTCCAGAAGGGTAAAATGGGGTTTCACTCCACTTAACCATTGAGCTGAGCCATGGGTTTCTTAATGGAGGTAAAATACATCAATATGGGACTGTGGTAAAAGTTTGAAGTGAAGGAGAACAAGTTAAGAGGGGGAAACATGGTTTTTACCAAACATGCAGAAGGTGTTTGATGAAGTTTTGGGCAAGCAAATGGAGTTTGATTGCCCCGAGATTTAACAGGATAAAAATGCAGGTATAAATAGGGAGGATCACCAAGTTTGAGGAGATTTGAAGAAAGTTCACAGTACAAACTTGAAAAACCATAGAATTCAACAGAATCAGATTTCTGTAGATCCAGGCATGCAATCTTATTCTCCCAAATCCACCACTTGGTGTGGTATCATTATTTGGGGGTTAGAACATGCCCACAAAGTTTGGGGTCAATAGGACAGACTTCACAATGTAAAGTTGTTCAAACTTGACTCTGAACAGGAATGGTTTTGGAATAGTTTGGTGGAGCAAATCAATTGGTATTGAGATGAAACTTTGCACGATAATCACATATGGCATGTATGACTTGCTGGAATTTTCCTGGATTTTATTGAGAATATTTCCAGTAGAAATATTTCAAAAGCTTGATTTAAGCAGAAAGGGTTTTGGAGGGTTTTGCCCATTATGTTGAACATGACCATGTGTTGAAACTCATATATATGGAAAATATATGTCCACTGAGTTTCCCTAAATTTTCTCAAATATTTTCAAAGCCTTTAAATAATTTTTCCTTATGAAATACCATTTCTGGGCTTAAGAAGAAGCCTTAAATAAAATAGTAAAATAATATATAAAAATAATATTTGTTGGTTTTGGGAAGTCATATATATAGTAGGTTCCAAATAAAGTTTTTGGTGCAAAACATTCCACCCAATTTGAGGACTTGCTGTGCAAACCTCAATTCAGGGGTTTTTGAAAACCTACTTTGAATAAAAAAAATTGGCCAAAATAATATTTGATAAAAATAGTTTTGGGTACTATACACATGGCACGATCATTGGGAAAGATGTTTGATTCAAGGAAGGTGAAGGTGGAGAGAAGAAGAGCCTATGAGTGCCATAACGCAATCAACCAATCAAGCAAGCATCAAACAATTCAAACAAGCACATGCACTCAAAAAGTTTTAATTGGTTCCAAATTTTATAAAACCATAGCATAACAAAGTGATACAAACACAGGGTGTGACAGACCTACCCCCCTTATAAGAATCTCGTCCCCGAGATTCCTAGGCTAAGCGCTAAAAAGATAAGGGAACTCGGATCTAAGGTAGTCTTCACGCTCCCATGTTGCTTCTGCTTCCGTGTGGTTGCTCCATTGGACCTTGAAGTACTTGATGGTGCGGCTTCGGGTGCAACGCTCAGCTTCATCCAAAATGCGGACTGGCCTTTCACGATAAGTGAGGTCTGGCTGAAGGTCAATGGCTTGATGGTCGATGTCCTTGTAGAGGTCGGAACGGTTGGGAACTTGGAGACACTTTCGGAGTTGTGACACATGAAAAACGTTGTGCACATTTGATAACTCGGAAGGTAGCTCTAGCTGATAGGCAGCTTCTCCTCGCTTGGTGGTGATCTTGAAGGGGCCGATGTATCTTGGTGCAAGCTTCCCCTTGACGTGGAAACGCTTGGTTCCTTTGAGAGGCGTGACTCGGAGATAAACATGGTCTCCAACACAAAAGTTCATTTCTCGGCAGTGAGAGTCAGTGCAGTGCAACTCTATTGTCTTGACTTGGTAGTCTCTAGACGTTCTCGGACGAGTTGAACTTGCTCTTCTGCTTCGCGGATGATATCTGGTCCAAAGACTAGTCCTTCTCCGGTTTTCAACCAATTGAGGGGAGTGCGGCACTTGCGTCCATACAACACCTCAAATGGTGCCATTTGAAGACTCGATGAATGGTAGTCAATCTTCCCACTTGGCTCCATATGCCAAAACACAAGCACGGAGCATATCTTCGAGTATCTGATTTACTCGTTCCGTCTCTCCACCGCTCTGGGGGTGAAAAGCGGTGCTGAAGGAGAGCTTGGTTCCCATTGCCTCTTGAAACTGCTTCCAGAACCTTGAGGTGAATTGGGTACCTCGGTCCGACACAATCTCCTTTGGAACTCCATGAAGGCTCACAATACACTCGATGTAAAGACTGGCTAGCTTGTTACCATCATAAGTGGTCTTGACGGGAATGAAATGGGCTACCTTGGTCATGTGATCGACAATGACCCAAATGGAATCATGTCCTTTGCTTAACCTAGGCAAACCGGTGATGAAGTCCATCCCGACTTTGTCCCACTTCCATTCAGGCACTTTGAGAGGTTGCAATAGTCCAGCGGGTCGCTGATGCTCAACTTTGACTCTCTGGCATATGTCACACTTAGCAACAAAGGTGCCTATTTCCGTTTCATGCCATGCCACCAGAATCTTGCTTTGAGGTCTTGGTACATTTTGGTTCCTCCAGGGTGGATGGAATACGGAGTGTCGTGGGCTTCTTGCAAGATCAAATTCTTGAGCTCAACCTTGTTGGGTACGCAAATGCGCTTCCCGAACCATACAACTCCTTGCTCATCCACTGAGAATCCTGGGGCCTTGCCTGCCTTGATCTTTGATACATCTCCAACGTATCTACTTTTCCTCACTCTTTTGCCCTTGTTTTGGACTCTAATTTGCATGATTTGAGTGGAACTAACCCGGACTGACGCTGTTTTCAGCAAAATTGCCATGGTGTTGTTTTTGTGCAGAAATCTCGGAATGGAACGAAACTTTTCGGAGATTTACTTTGGAAAATATAAAAAATACTGGAGCCAGAAAACATCGGAGAGGGGGCCCAGGGTTCGCAGCACCCACCAGGGTGCGCCAGCCCCCTCCCGGCGTGCCCGGGTGGGTGGTGGGCACCTCGGGGCCCCACTTGACCTATTTCCGCCACTATAAATTCCTAAATTTGGAGAAAAAATAGAGAGAAAGAATTATCGCGTTTCACGAGACGGAGCCGCCGCCACCTCCTGTTCTTCATCGGGAAGCCAGATCTGGAGCCCGTTTGGGGCTCCGGAGAGGGGAATCTTCGGTCTTCGTTATCATCAACCTTTCTCCATCTTCAATTCCATGATGCTATCCACTGGGAGTGAGTAATTCCTTCGTAGGCTTGCTGGTCGGTGAGGAGTTGGATGAGATTCATCATGTAATTGAGTTAGTTTTGTTAGGGCTTGATCACTAGTATCCATTATGTTCTGAGATTGATGTTGCTATGACTTTGCTATGCCTAATGCTTGTCACTAGGGCCCGAGTGCCATGATTTCAGATCTGAACCGTTTATGTTATCATCTCTATATCTATGTTCTTGATCCGATCTTGCCTAGTCATATGCACCTATTACGTGTTATGATCCGTCAACCCCATAGTGACAATATTTGGGATACTTCGCGGTGATGACCGTAGTTTGAGGAGTTCATGTATTCACCAAGTGTTAATGCTTTGTTCCGGTTCTCTATTAAAAGGAGGCCTTAATATCCCTTAGTTTCCTTATGGACCCCACTGCCACGGGAGGGTAGGACAAAAGATGTCATGCAAGTTCTTTTCCATAAGCACATATGACTATTTACGGAATACATGCCTACATTACATTGATGAACTGGAGCTAGTTCTGTATCGCCCTAGGTTATGACTGTTATATGATGAATATCATCCAACGAGTTACCGATCCAGTGCCTATGACCTTTCTACTTATTGTTCTTGCTAATCTACTACTGCTGTTGCTGCTGTTCCAACTGCTACAAAATTATTGCTACTACTGTTGCTATTGCTACTGCTATCAAACCTATCATATTACTGTGCTACTGATCACTTTGCTGCAGATATTTATCTCCAGGTGTGGTTGAATTGACAACTCAACTGCTAATACTCTCAAGTATTCTTTGGCTCCCTTTGTGTCGAATCTATAAATTTGGGTTGAATACTCTACCCTCAAAAACTGTTGCGATCCCCTATACTTGTGGGTTATCAATCTTCCTCTTGGTGCCTTCAATGCTCTCGTGTCCCTTTTGAGCTTCCTTAATATCATCCATCAAGGTAGGCTTTGCTTCGAGGTTGGCTAGGATTCCAGGTGCAACTAGTTCCAAGCCGAAGCTTTCAAGTTCTTCATAGAAGGCGGGTAGCCTTTCCTTAATCATAGCATTCAAGGAACAAGCCTTTCTGCTTAAGGCGTCTGCTACCACGTTAGCCTTTCCGGGGTGGTATTGAATACTGAGGTCATAATCCTTGATCAACTCCAACCATCTTCGCTGCCTCATGTTCAATTCCTTGTGAGTGAAAATATACTTCAAACTCTTGTGGTCTGTGTATATCTCACATCACTTTCCTAGAAGGTAATGTCGCCATGTCTTCAAGGCATGAACTACGGCTGCCAACTCAAGATCGTGGGTAGCGTAGTTCTCTTCGTGAGGACGTAGCTGTCTGGCTAGATAGGCTATGACTCTGCCTTCCTACATCAGAACACCTCGTTCCTGCATCAGAACACCTCCAAGCCCAGTTCTCAATGCATCACAATATATCACAAACTCCTTGTGAATATCGGGGGTGGCGAAAACTGGGGTTGTGGTCAATCTCTTCTTGAGCTCTTGGAAGCTTTCTTCGCACTTCGGCGTCCATTCAAACTTCTTGTCCTTCTTCAAAAGCCGAGTCATGGGTCGGGCAATGCTTGAGAATCCTTCGACGAACTTGCGGTAATAACCCGCGAGTCCGAGGAAGCTTCTGACTTCCTTCACATTGCTCGGGGATTGCCATTCAGTCACGGCTTCGATCTTGGCGGGATCCACTGCCAATCCTTCTGCAGTCAACACGTGACCCAAGAATCCAACTTCATGCAGCCAGAATTCACACTTGCTGAACTTGGCATAAAGCTGGTGCTCTCGAAGCTTGTCTAGGACCAATCTCAAGTGTTGCTCATGCTCTTCTTCCGACTTGGAAAAGACGAGTATGTCGTCAATGAAGACGACAAAAAACATGTTCAAGTACTCCATGAAGACCTTGTTCTTGAGGTACATGAAGCAGGCAGGGGCATTAGTCAACCCAAATGACATAACCGTGTATTCATACAGGCCATACCGGGTTACAAACGCCATCTTGGGAATATCTTGGGGCCTGATCTTCAACTGGTAGTACCCAGACCTGAGGTCGATCTTGGAAAACACCTTAGCTCCATTCAGCTAATCGAACATGTCTTCAATCTTGGGGAGTGGGTACTTGTTATTTATTGTGACCTCATTGAGAGAACGGTAATCGACATAGAGTCTGATAGTTCCGTCCCTTTTTGACACAAATAGAACAGGTGACCCCCAAGAAGAGGCACTAGGGCGAATGAATCCTTTTCTGAGCTGCTCTGCCAGTTGCTTCTTCAATTCAGCCAAATCTTCGGATCCCATTCTATAGGGCTTCTTATAGATGGGTCCTGCTCCGGGCATTAGCTCAATGATGAACTCAATGTCGCGGTCAGGAGGCATTCCGGGCAGCTCATCAGGAAATACATCTGGGTATTCACATACCACTGGTACCTGATCCAACTCAATTCCCGACAGACAGTTAGCCTGAGGGGCTTGAGCGGAGGCAGGGTTAGGACATACTTGACTTCTACTCCTTGGCTATTGGTCATGGTGACAGTCCTCTTGGCACAGTCCAACAATCCTTGGTGTTTGGTCAACCAATTCATGTCAAGGATGACGTCCAAGCCTGGTGAATCCAAAACTATGAGGTCTGCTAGGAAGTCTACCCTGTTAATGCTGATCCCGACTCCTTTACATCCTATCTTGGACTTCATAACTGATCCCGGGGTTTGTATCAACATATGACTACCCAGGGGTGTAGGCTTCATACCACTCTCTAGTGCAAACTTTTGAGTAACAAAAGAATGTGAAGCTCCACAATCAAAGAGTACGGTTGTTGGGGTTGAGTTGAAGAGGAACGTACCCAGTATGACGTCCGGGTCTTCCTGGGCTTCCTCAGGAGTGACATGGTTCACACGACCCTTGCCATTGTTGGGCTGGTTGTGGGGAGCTGGGTTCCTTTGTGGTGCTCCACGGCCTTAACCTTGGTTTGGCGCATTGGGGCGCGGTGCATCTGGCTTCTTGTTGGGGCATTGCTTAGAGTAGTGTCCTGGATGACCACATCCAAAGCACGTGACCTGACCATAGTTGTTTTTGTTGTTGTTCCTGCCGCCATTGTTGTTATTGGGGTTGTTGTAAGCAAGCCTGGGATTGGCATACTGCTGAGGTTGGTTGCTCGGACGAGGTGCAGGAGGTCTAGCCTGCTGCGGCTGATAGGTTGGCTTGGCTGGGGCTGGCTGCCAGGGACGAGGTTTCTGGTTGCTGGAACTACCCTTGCTGATCATCTTGCACTTGCGAGTGTCGTCCATGACACGACAGTTGTCTTCAAGCATGAGGGCCTTGTTCACTAGGTCGAAGAAGGTCCGACAGTCGCAGACGATGAGTTGGTACTGCAGGGTTTGCTGGAGTCCTTCCATGAAGCGTTCCATCTTAGCAGCCTCCGTGTTGACATATTCAGGTGCATACCTTGAGAGCAAGTTGAACTTCTGCATATACTCCTTGACAAAGCCACTTCCTTGGTTTAGCGCTCGGAATTCTCTCTTCTTGATAGCCATGATCCCAGAAGGAATGTGGGCGGTGCGGAATCCTTCCTTGAAGTTATCCCAGGTGATCACACGATCGCCTTGCATGACCTTGAATCCATCCCACCAAGCTCTGGCAGTACCTCCGAGGCAGTGAGAGGTATAAAGCACCTTCTCACGATCCTCATTGCAATTGACCAGTGCAAGGAGGTCCTTGATGGTGCGGATCCAGTCATCGGCATCCAGGGGTTCAGTAGTCTCGGTGAAGGTCGGGGGCGAATTCCTCATGAACTTAGACAGAGTGGAGCAGCCATTGCCGTTCCTGCCTTGCTGCTAGTTGTTCACAAGAACTTGGGCCATCTGCTGGATAGCAGTGGTGTTGGCTTGGCGTTCCTCCCGGAGAAGTTGGAGAAACTGAGATATGGTCATGTTCTCCTGTGGAGGTGGTGGCAGGGGAATGTCGCCTTGTGGCTGCTCTGGGTGATCTCCAACGTGTGCAGCCCCACCATCTCCCTGTTACTGGCTGGAGTTGCCGGCTTCAGGGTTGGTGAAGGAGCTGTTGCGGGTTGCGGTCATCATCCTGTTTGGAGCAGCCAAGTCAAACAACTGGACAAAGGGGAGGGAAAAGTAGCAATAGAGAGAGCGCGCCTAAGGGGGTTGGTATAGTGCAAGTGTGGTAAAACAAAGGTCGAAAGACCAACACATATATTAAGATAGGATAGATGATGGAGTCGCTTACATGTTGCCTAGGGAAAAAACGCGACTTGCATCAACACACAAACAACAAAACAAGCAACAAGCACACATGGTTTCACTTGAACCATTACACGGACTCGACTTCGCATAGGGGTTACATGACTGATCCTACCCGAGGGGTTCTCAGACTCAGGTGGTAGAGTGCTCTGCCTCCTATCCAGGAGGGAAGGAGACTCGGTTGCTTGCTGGTATGGTGCCCATGTTTTCTATACCCAGAATGGGTGATGGAAATCCAGAGGTTGCTACTCATCCTTGGGCTAAGATGTCCGTGGTTTGGCGAAGTAGCTCACGGGTGCGGTGAAGTTCCTGGCGGAGCTTCACGGATTCCCTAATCAGGTTGTGAGCTAGACTGTCGGCAGAGAGGCTGAAGTAGGTCTGGATCCAGAGCGGGGTGCCTTTTTCC
Organism: Elymus sibiricus; assembly: GCA_039707655.1. Classification (NCBI taxonomy): domain Eukaryota; kingdom Viridiplantae; phylum Streptophyta; class Magnoliopsida; order Poales; family Poaceae; genus Elymus; species Elymus sibiricus. Next base: position 181,610,108 of record CM077669.1, on the reverse strand, counting down.
TTGGATGGAACCATCGTCTGACTTTCGCCAATGTCGTCCTTTCTGAAGGGTAGATAACGAGTAGCTGGCTCGTCGGCCATCTCTGGGATGATGTTTCGAAGGCGGACAAGTGTCTTGCGTGCTGCCGTCTCGATTGCAATCTCCAGGGTCTCCATCTATGGTCCTTCAAAGAACCAACTCGTGGGGGAGTCGTTTGCCTTTACGAACACCTCAACGTGGTACTCTTTCGTGACGACATCGACCCAGTGCTCGTGGTAGAGGAAAAGGGGTGGTTGGCGAAACTGGCACTTCTCCAGGCTATCCTCAAGGAGTAAGGGAAAGCCGGATGCTAGGAGGGCTCCGGGTACGACGGCCATCTACAAGGTTTGAAGGGAGGAGAGTCAGTAAGGGTTTAAAATAGGCTAGAAGAGAAGAGAAGTATAGAAATTGTTGCACCTAGCAACTAGGCATAGTTTTTGAAAAGGGTTTTATCCTAACTAACGTCCATGCTAACTAAGGGCTTCCTACAGTCAGGATGGCTCTGATACCAGCTCTGTGGGGACCCCGACTCATAAGTCGAGATCACCGAATGCACGTGTATAGTGATCTCAGAGATCAATGCTCACTGAACCCACAGAAGCTGAATAACAAGAGTCTTAATCCATACTTAACGTCTTACACAAATAAAGACCATGAAGGTCAAGTCTTACATAGATAGGGCCATGAAGGCCAAATAACAAACATAACTAGCAGCGGAAATCTTGATCAAAAGCGTAGACCCATGCCATCTGCCTTAACCCTACAGGCATTCTGACTGGGAAGCGTCCTAGTTCGCATGTTCGTCACCAACGAACTCTTCACCATATTCCTGCTCTTCCATGCCTGGCCAATTAAATAACTAGTGGCAAGCCAATGAGTGCTTTGAATGTACTCGCAAGCAACCCATGTTTGGAACAAGGAAAAAACAATGCATGATATAGCACTAAGTAGGTAAGTTTTACAGAAAGCTAATTTTGAGTGCAATGACATGGTCAATTAAAGGCATGCATCATGAGGTAGAAGATATCCATACGAACAAGTTACAGATATCATAATAAGCAAGGGGATTGAACATCTCATGTTCAGTCATCATGTCAAGTCATCCGACTTAACTCAAGTATCATCTCTGTCACCAACACATGCACACAAGGTTTGTGAAAACATCGGACATAGTTTAAGCAAGACCTCCAACTATCCATGACCGTGGACACGGTTATTCGAATAGTTTTACACTCTGTAGAGGTTGCAAACTTTACCCACAAGACTCGGGGAACTTCCGTGTCATCCACGACTCGCGGTATATTACATACCCGAGGTAAGCACCCGAACAATGCCTTTCCCCTGATGATACTAAACAAAGAGAACACTCGTTGGTCAGTGTCTTCATGATGTACAAACACGAGCATCGCTCCACATAGTACCATCCATGAAGGAACACAACGGTGTGCCCGGTGCCTGCAAAGATAGCGCATGGTCGCCGTACCAGGCACGACCCCGTATCGAGAGAGTAAGTCATACTCTCCCAGCACTAGTAATGCGGGCTCCCTACTAGTACCCATCAAAGTAATCAACAAGGCCCCGTCCCATAAGGGGTATCGTGGTTGTGCATGTAAGGTTGGGATGGTCAGCAAATCTTAAATCTCTCCGTTTTCGAAAACACACTCATACACAACTTGCTCCGGTACACCACTTCTTTATCAAGTGGTTACCTAGCTCAACTTCATCTCCCTCGGGCATTAGTGGCACCCGACGGGGTTTTCGAAAAGTCTTTGAAAACACTTTTTTGTTTCCATCACCATGCATTTCCCATCCCATTTGCGTAGTATCTACTAAGCTTCCTATCTACTCCCACCCGCACAACCCTCATAAGGAGGTAGGGTCATGCACGATGCAAGTATCAACAAGAAAGTATCAGAGGCATCCCACCGAAGTGGTCACCATATCAACATGATCAACATCACGAAATAAAGTGCTATGTGCCATGCAATAAAAGGGGCTTCATAGTCATGGTCAAAGGGCTGCTTGCCTGGCTCAACAAAGTCTTCGGAGTCTTCAAAGTCTTCGAGTCCAACTCCCTTGTCAATAGCGCAATCTATCGTCGCGATAATAACGGCAATAATAAGAATCACAACAAAAAACAGAGCACAAACTCCACTTCTAAAATGTTACCCTACTCTGAAAATACTACATACAAAACTAAAAATATTTTTCTAAGGTTTTGTAGTGAAAAAGATTAAAAAAACTATTTAAACAGAGGCTAAAAATACTTAAAACTAGGTTTTAAATAAAATCACTACATAAAACATTTTCAAAAATTTACACAAGTGGCACTATTAAATACTACAGAATATTCTAAGATTTATGGTGGAAGAATTTTTGAATTTGGAAAAGTATTTGAACCAGTGGAATTTTTGGAAAACTAAACAGAAAAGAAAAAGAAAATGGGCACTGTGCCCTTGGGCAGATCTGGCGGCAACTGGGCCGGCCCAGAGCAAAGCAGCCCCAGGCAAACCGGTGCGCCCGCGCTCGCCAGGTTCAAACCTGACGGGCGGGGCCAGGGTGCCAGTGAGAGAGGGAGAGGGAGGCGGGCGAGACAGAGGCTGACGGGCAGGCCCCCCATGCCAGGGCCGTCGTCAACCTCCGTCCAGGAGATGGCGGCACTCACCGGCGTCAGCAAAGGGCGAGGCAGCGACAGGAGAGGACGGGAATGGGTCTGGGGTGCTGTCGCCGGTCGTCTGGAGGTGGAAGGAGAAGCCGGGGAGCAGGGAGTCGCCGACGATGAGGTCCCGCGGCAGAGGCGCTTCGGGAGGTGATCGTCGGGGCCGTCCCGTGCTGCAAAACAAACAGGGATGAGTGGGAATCGCATCACAGAGCCCCAGGGGGTCCAGATCGAGAAAGAACGGAGGCGGGGGAGGTCCCTACCGTGCAAACACCGGCGATCCGAGGCGGCGATGCGGCGGTCGATCCCGAGCACAGAGGCCCTCGGGGCTTGCTTGGGTGGCACAGGAGCTCGATTGGGACGAGGGGAGAGATACCAGAGGGGAGAGGTGGCTCGGGGGAGTCCTCTTTATAGGCGAGCCATGGTCCACCGAGCGCCTGTGCGCCGGTGCGGTCGGGGCGATCGCCAGAGGGCACGGGGGCTCGAAGGGATGAGCCAGGGGCGCTCCTGGGGTTGGTCTAGGCCAGGGGGAAGCAAGATAGAGAGAGAGAGGAGCGCGCGCGTGTGAGCCTGCCCACTGGCCGAGCCAGGTGGCGCTCCGCACGCGCGGGAGGAGGGAGAAGGAGGAGGAGAGAGGAGGGGGCCGACAAGCTAGCGTGTCCCGGACACCGAGGTGGCCTCGGGGGACACGGTTGGGAGGCCCAAGGCTGTCGGGGATGGGGATTGGGTGGCGGCTACAGTGCGGGTGCGCACTGTAGCGTGCTCCAGAGCGCGCGTATGGCATGCCATGGCATGCCAACGACGTTTTGGGCATGGCCAACCCTGTCTAGTGGGTCCAGGGGGGAATATACAATGTGTGGGTGGCCTTGGATGCTGTGGGAGGTCGATAGTATAAGAGGGGAGGGGAGAGAAGGAGATTCTTGCTGTCCAGAAGGGTAAAATGGGGTTTCACCCCACTTAACCATTGAGCTGAGCCATGGGTTTCTTGATGGAGGTAAAATACATCAATATGGGAATGTGGTAAAAGTTTGAAGTAAAGGAGAACAAGTTAAGAGAGGGAAACATGTTTTTTACCAAACATACAGAAGGTGTTTGATGAAGTTTTGGGCAAGCAAATGGAGTTTGATTGCCCTGAGATTTAACAGGATAAAAATGCAGGTAGAAATAGGGAGGATCACCAAGTTTGAGGAGATTTGAAGAAAGTTCACAGTACAAACTTGAAAAACCCTAGAATTCAACAGAATCAGATTTCTGTAGATCCATGCATGCAATCTTATTCTCCCAAATCCACAACTTGGTGTGGTATCATTATTTGGGGGTTAGAACATGCCCACATAGTTTGGGGTCAATAGGACAAACTTCACAATGTAAAGTTGTTCAAACTTGATTCTGGAGAGGAATGGTTTTGGAATATTTTGGTGGATCAAATCAATTGGGATTGAGATGAAACTTTGCAAGATTATCACATATGGCATGCATGACTTGCTAGAGTTTTACTGGATTTTATTGAGAATATTTCCAGTAGATATATTTCAAAAGCTTGATTTTAAGCAGAAAGGGTTTTGGAGGGTTTTGCCCATTATGTTGAACATGACCATGTGTTGAAACTCATATATATGGAAAATATATGTCCACTGAGTTTCCCTAAATTTTCTCAAATATTTTCAAAGCATTTAAATAATTTTTCCCTATGAAAAACCATTTCTGGCCTTAAGAAGAAGCCTTTAAATAAAATAGTAAAATAATCTTTAAAAATAATATTTGCTGGTTTTGGAAAGTCATATATATAGTAGGTTCCAAATAAAGTTTTTGGTGCAAAACATTCCACCCAATTTGAGGACTTGCAGTGCAAACCTCAATTCAGGGGTTTTTGAAAATCTACTTTGAATAAATCTTTTTTTTGGCCAAAATAATATTTGATAAAAATAGTTTTGGGTACTATACACATGGTATGATCATTGGGCAAGATGTTTGGTTCAAGGAAGGTGGAGGTGGAGAGAAGAAGAATCTATGAGTGCCATAACACAATCAACCAATCAAGCAAGCATCAAACAATTCAAACTAGCACATGCACTCAAAAAGTTTTAATTGGTTCCAAATTTTATAAAACCATAGCATAACAAAGTGATACAAACAAAGGGTGTGACATCTACCCAGAAGGTCATCCTAAAAGAATAGAACATGATTCTGAGAAAATTAATGTTGATGCACCTAGTTCCTCTAATAAGAAAAAGAAGAAGAAAAATGATAGGAACTTGCATGCTCCTAGTGAACCTGTTATAGAAACACCTACTGAGAAACATAATGGTGTTTCTATTTCTGATGCGGAGACACAATCTGGTAGTGAACATGCACCTAGTGATAATGAAAAGGAAGATGAAAATAATAATGTGCATGCAGATGCTCCACCAGATAGTAATAAAGAACATGATAACGATGTAGAGATTGAACCTACTAAGGATCTTGATAACCCACCTCCTAAAAATAAACGTTATGATAAGAGAGACTTTGTTGCTAGAAAACATGGAAGGGAAAGAGAGCCATGGGTTAAAAAACCCATGCCATTCCCTCGTAAGGCTTCTCAAAGTAAGGACGATGAGGATTTTGAACGCTTCGCTGAAATGATTAGACCCATTCTTTTGCGCTCTCGCTTGACCGATATATTGAAAATGCCTCCGTATGCTAAGTACATGAAAGATATTATAACCAATAAAAGAAAAAAAATACCTGAAACTGAAATTGCTACTATGCTTGCTAATTATTCTTTTGATGGAGGAATACCTAAGAAGCTAGGAGATCCTGGCATACCCCAAATACCTTGCTCTACTAAAAGAAATTATGTTAAAACTGCTCTATGTGATTTAGGGGCCGGTGTTAGTGTTATGCCTTTCTCCCTTTATAAAAGACTTGATTTGAGTAAGCTTACACCTACTGAGATATCTTTGCAAATGGACGATAAATCCACTACTTTACCTATTGGAATTTGCGAGGACGTTCCTGTTGTGGTTGCAAATGTTACTATCTTGACAGACTTTGTTATTCTTGATATGCCTGAGGACGAAAAGATGTCGATCATCTTTGGTAGAACCTTTTTAAATACTGCAGGGGCTGTTATTGATTCCTTAAAAGCAAGGTTACCTTTCATGTCAATGGCAAGCAACATACCGTGCATTTCCCGAAGAAGGAAACTTTGGTTAATAATATTAATATCATTGAGCCTACTACCACGGTTATCATTGGAGTTTTGCAACTTCAAGAAGAAATATTATAATCTTATTGTTGGGGAGATGCAAATCCCCATTGAGGTAACCTAGTGATATACGAAAATTCTTCGATTGCATGTTAATCGGAAACGGTTGTTAATAATACTTGATCAACCTTATTAATGGACCCCTTTCCGAAAGACATGTGATTGATGAATTTAGTACTCACAACTCTGTGTATCAAAGTTTATCGTCTGTTATTTTCACCTTATATAAAATAAATTAGTTTGATTTTCCATTTTCCTGTTTTTCCCGTGCGTAGAAAAATGCCAGAAAATAAAAAGTCTCGGATTGCCATAAAATTGTAGCATGAATTTTTCTGGAATAAATAAGAATTTTTGGCATAAAAATTGCAGCAGGGGACTGGACCTGTGGGGCACAAGCCAACAGGGCGCGCCCCCTAGGCCGCGCCATGATGGCTTGTGGGGCCCATTGGGCCCCCCTGCCTTATCTCTTCAGCCCACTCTTTCTCCTACCTCCAGCAAAAATTTCCTATCCATCTCTCTCCCGGGTTCTTCACCTAGAAACTGAAATTTTCGATCTCTTTGCTCGGAACTCCATTTCCGAAATTGTTTTGAGGAATTGTTCCTCGGTATGTGACTCCTCCACTCCTCCAATTAGTTTTTGTTATAGTGGTCTATATTTTGCATAATGTGCTGCACATGGTGCTACAGAAAATGAGCTTGCATGTTGAATTCTTTGAGTTCTAAGTAGTATAAATGCTTGATATGGCCTCTAGGCATCCATATGAGTAGTTTCTATCAATCTTGCAAAGTTTTATTGACATAAATTTGTGGCTCAAAAATTTCAGAAATTTGTGCTTAGAACAATGAATTTCTCGAGGAAAGGTTCTTCAAGCCGGAGCCCCAAGGGAGTTGTTAGGAGAACTCAGGACCAAGACATCAACCTTGTTCGCAACACGGAGGTTAGGCCATGTGAATGGCCACATACACCCTTCATGAACGAAGCGGGTTTCTATGAAGAGTTCATGCAATTCATTGCAAATTCCGGGCTTACCGACTTCCTTGCAGATGAGTGTGACCAATATTATCTCCTTACTAATTCCTTGTGCAAAACTTTTAGTTCACAAATACGCCCGGTGCTCCCACAGTACGTTTTGATCTTTATGCCACCAACTATGAGTTACCTCTACATGAATTTTGTGAAATATGTTTGCTTCCTTCTGACGGGGGAATGCGCGAGCCTAGGCCCGAGGAGTTTGAGTACTTCCTCCAAACCTTAACTGTGGTAGAATCTAGGGCCGTGTCAAACTCTAGAGCTGCTAGTTTGCAATTTCCGTATGTGCACTACTTTTCTCTGTTTATAGGAAAATGCATAACTGCCATGGAACATGGTGGTGGCCTCAGTGCCCCTACTCTGGCTATTCTACGCCGTGCACTTTATGGTGATAATATTTACAACATAGGAGCTATTGTTGCGCGTCGATTAAATCTTAACTGAAACAAGGGCAAGGTTCATGGTGGTATTTATGCCTCTCGCTTGGTAAAGCGTTTTGAAATTGCTATATGCCCTACTCATTACTTATTGCCTAAGGTTTATCTTGATCACCAGTCTATGATGGAACACCAATTCATTGAGGAACCACAACCGCCGCAACACCTTCATTATAGTTCGGTATTTAGCGAGAAGACTTGCGATATTATTCCTTTGCTTGCACCCTGTTTGTTTAACTATCATGCCAGGAACGGATACATAATAATGCCAGAAGATATAATCACTTACCGGAATGAGCTGGCTGCTGCGGAGGCCGAGGCCCAGGCGTGGGCTGCTCAGGTGCCCTAGCCGGAACACTTTCCTGGACCGGATGGATATTATCAGTGGTGATCACCAAGCTAGGCAAACGCCTAATCTTGGGGGAGTACGTATTTCTCACCGACATTACATTCATGTTCACACACTTCATATAAACCGTTGGTGTTCATCCTCTTTCATTGTATATCCATATTAGTTTTATTTTTCCGCATTCTTCTTGTGTGTTTGACAAACTTTAGAAAACCCAAAAATATTTCTCACTTCTTTTTCAGTTTTCTTTCCCCGTTTAATTATATTTTGTACTAAAAATAAAACCCCAAAAGATTTCCTTTGCATGTTAGGAGCTTGTAATTTTTCTCGTTCTTGTTTTCCCTTAGTTTATTTGCTCGCTTGAGAAGAACAAAAACTCCAAAAATATTTCAGTGTGTTTCTCTGAATTTCTTTTCTTTTTGTTGAATCCTTGAAAGGAGAAGACCACGATGAAAATGTTGAGTGGCACTTATATGCTTTATTGTTGATCTAACAAAGAGCCAATATTACCTTGCCTTCTCCTTTGTCCAAAACTGCCCTGCAGATTCCAGCTTAGTCCATGATATTCTTGCACTATTATTATTATCACATCATTCGGTCATGCAAGTGAAATGCAATAATGACGATATTTGACGAAGTGATCGTGGCAAGGGAAGCTGGTATGAACACTTCTTGTTTTTCGTTTTTGTAAATAAGTTTAGCTCGTTCGATCTTGATTCAGTATATTATGAGTGAACATGTTCATGGACAATTAGAGATTATAGCTTCTCATGCCATGCTTAAATAGCTAGTAGTGAATAATGGTTTATCTTATAGGCCAACCAACATGCATTAAAATGGTTATGATATGGTATGGTAGTATGGTATTTCCCTCTGAGAAATTGAAGCAGCTTGACTTGGCCCATGTTCAAACATGTAGTTGATTCAAAACAAATGCTGCCTTCATGATGTTTAAATTTAGAGTGTTCATAGCCTACTCATGCTAGGTCCAATTTTAATTATTCGCAATGCACACCTATGACCGTTTTCGCTCTCTAGCTGGTCGCTTCCCAACCTATTGCTAGCCTTCACCCGTACTAAGCGGAAATGCTGCTTGTGCATCCAAAACCCTTAAACCAAGTTATTCCACATGAGTCCACCATACCTACCTATATGCGGTATTACCCCGCCGTTCCAAGTAAACTTGCATGTGCCATCTGTAAACATTCAAATAAACATCCATTTTGTGCACTCGTCCCGCTCATGGAGTGGAGAGGCGGTCGGTATCTTCCATGCTAAGTCAGTTATTCTCAAGACGGTCGTTTATTCACCGTCATTCCACGAGAGAGGCTGGTAAAAAGGATGCCAAGTCCTGCATAATCAAATTTAATTAAACAAAACTCCTTGGGATAGTTGTTAAGATGGCAGGCATCCGTGGATTCGGTCAGCCATGGTTTGTGTATGGATGGTGGATAGGAGTAAACTTTACTATTCTGTTTGAGAACCGCCAATAATGAGTTTAGCATGGAAGATATTGAAAACCTTCATCGTAACGTTGACAAGAAAAGTGCACCACCCAAAAACTACATTTCAATCCTGTTCTAAAACTTGAGCTCTGACACCTCTGCAAATCAATGCTTCCCTCTGCGAAGGGTATATATATATTTATTTTTATGTTGAGTCATCATCCTCTTACTAAAGGCACCAGACCGGAGAGCACTATTGTCTTTCTTATGCATAATGTCTAGTTAATGTTGGATGTGAGCATGACTGGATCTTTCCTACTCTGAATTATAATGTTTAGTCGCTGCTTGAACCTCAGAGGTGCTCTGCATTTATGTTTTGCGGGCTTAGAAAGGGCTAGCGAAATACCATGTCACCATATTATATCATGACTGTTTTGACAAATTGTTGACATGTGAGATACCTTATTATTGCTTGCTAGTTGGTTATGTATTGCCATCAGTTAATATGATGTTTAGTTGTTATCATGGATGTGGTTATTTATAATTTATGCTGAAAACTTGAGCACTAGCTAAGCATGTGTATAACGACGAGAACAAAAGAGTTTGTAAAAGTTTTCTTTATCACTTTCAGTTTGTCAACTGAATTGCTTGAGGACAAGCAATGAGTTAAGCTTGGGCGAGTTCATACGTCTCCAACGTATCTACTTTTCCAAACACTTTTGCTCTGGTTTTGACCTCTAATTTGCATGATTTGAATGGAACTAACCCGGACTGACGCTGTATTCAGCAGAACTACCTTGGTGTTTGGACGAAACTTATTGTGAATTTTTTCTGGGAATTATAATGAATTATGGAGCGATGACCTACAGGAGGGAGGCCACCTGTGGGGCACAAGCCAACAGCCCCCCTAGGCCGCGTCCTGATGGCTTGTGGGGCCCACGAGGCTCCTCTGACCCTAATTCCAGTCCTATAAAATCACATCCTCGGAAAAAAATAAGAGAGAAGTTTTCATCGCATTTCACGAGACGGAGCCGCCGCGACCTCCTGTTCTTCCTCGGGAGGGCTGATCTCGAGTCCGTTTGGGGCTCCGGGGAGGGGAAATCATCGCCGTCGTCATCACCAACCCTTCTCCATCAATACCGCCATGATTCTCACCACCGGGAGTGAGCAATTCCTCTGTAGGCTTGCTGGACGGTGGTGGGATTGGATGATATTGATCATGTAATCGAGTTATGTTTGAGAGGGCATGATCCCTAGTAACCACTATGTTCTGAGATTGATGTTGCTATGACTTTGCTATGCTTAATGCTTGTCACTAGGGCCTGAGTGCCATGATTTCAGATCTAAACATATTATATTACCTCTGAATATAAGATTGATTTGGATCCTATTTTGCAAGTTGTATGAACCTATTATGTGTCTTGATTCGCATACCCCAAGGTGCAATAATGGGGATTCTTTCTGGTGATTCCCGTAGTTTGAGGAGTTCATGTATTCACCATGTGTTAATGCTTTGTTTTGGTTCTCTATTAAAAGGAGGCCTTAATACCCCTTAGTTTCCAATTGGACCCCACTGCCACGGGAGGGTAGGACAAAAGATGTCATGCAAGTTCTTATCGCAAGCACGTATGGGGCTAGTTCCGTGTCGCCCTAGTGTGTAACTGTTACATGATTGATGTCATCTAAATCATTATCCACCACCGATCCATGTGCCTACGCTTTACATATACTGAATCTTGCTAAGTTACTATTGCTACTGCTACTGTCACAACCGTTACAAAATTGCTGCTATCACTATTACTATTACTTTTGCTACTACTATTTGCCATGCTACTAAACCTTTGCTGCAGAGAGATATCCCAAGTGCGGTTGAATTGACAACGCAACTGTCAAGGCCAATAAATATTCTTTGGCTCCCCTTGTGTCGAAGCAATAAATTAGGGTGAAATACTACCGGCGAAGACTGTCGCGATTCCCTATACTTGTGGGTTATCACCTACCCCCACGCACATCACCCCACCAAAGCACTTGGTGATTGGTCTCCTCACACGACGCCCAAGCGCAAGCAGGAAAGCGCGCGGCGTTCGGAACGGAGCATTCTGCAAAGGACTCTCCTCGGGAAGCATCGCCCGAAGGGCCTCTCGAGGTATGTCTGGCAAAAGGCAACATCTTGACAGGGCAAATGCCTAAGTACTAAAACCCCTAGGGGACCGCCGTCCCAAGCCCCCCTCGCGCGTCGAGGGCGGAGGCCTCGAGCACCGCGCCTCAAGGACCCCCACCACATCCGAGAGCTCCCCGCTCCCTGGCGCCTGGGGCGCACACAAGGGCGAGACCCTGACGATACAAGGCTCGCTCGGGGGCTGGGTCCCAGCGGCGCGGGGCACAAGGGCAATACAAGGAAGGCGGAAGGCCTCATAGAAGGAACAATAGCACATCAAGCATACCAAGCAGCTACTACTTAAAACAAAAGTATCCCATAAATGTCTTCATGCCCCCATGGGGCCAGGTGGCTCATGATGCAACAAGAAGGAAACATGAAAACTTAGGCGGATGAGGCGCCGTCTTCGTCATGGCTGCTGGAGAGCTCTGCGCCGAGGCTGCCGCTCCCCTCGGAGGACGCAACCTGAACGAACCGCTCGACCAAGAACTCCACGTGTCTGCGCACCTCGTCCCCGGAGCTTCGTAGGCACCGGCTCCACCATGCGGGAAAAGTCGAAAGCAGAGTCGTGGCGGTGAAGGTTGGAGAAGACACGCGTTAGCGTGCAGTCCAGGAGATCGCGGGCAACCGACTCGATGTCCTCGTCCACCTTGGAGACGCCCGACTCCAGCATCTCCACTACCTTGAGGAAGAAGTCGAGGTAGTCCCCGTTGTTGTGCGCGTGCGGCAGCTCCGGGACGTCCCCGGCGAAGTTGCGGAGCGCGCCGCCAGCGCACTGGGCAAGTTCCAAGAACTGCCTGGCGTGTAGCGCCTCCATCATCCGTGCCTGCGCCTCATCGTCCTTGGCCCTCCGCACAGCGTCGGCGTCTTCGCTGACCTAGGCCTACAACGACGCCAACTTCACCTCGACGTCCCCCTTGCCCCTGAGGGCAGCCTGGAGGTCGGCCTCGGTGCCCTGCAGCTGGGCCTTGAGCTCGTTCACCTCCTCCAGGAGCTAGTTGCTTCGGAGCTAAAAGCGGGTTTCCTGTTGTGCCAGCTTACCGCGGTACTCCTCCAGAGCGACCTCCCGCTCCCGAGCAACCCTCACGATGGCGTCGGCGCTACCTGCGGCCTCCCTCCTCTCGAGGTGGGCAAGGACCTCGCTGCACGTCCCCTCAAAGGCCGCCTTGTCTGCAAGGACTTGACCCTTCAAGGTCTCGAGGCAATCGCGCTCCACCTCCTGGTCGAAGGCGGTCCGGTGAGCCTCCCGTTAGCGGAGGGCCATGTCGGCCTCCCGCCTGGCGACGGCCGCTTCCCTACGGACCAGCTTCGCTTCGCGTGCGGCGCCTTGGGGAGTGCGCGCGGTGGTGGCGGCCGCGCGCCCAGGGCTCCGCCACAGCTTTGGGCTGGCTAGTGGCCCCTCGAGATCCTGCTAAGCCGGGTGCGGGGGCTGAGGCCTCACCATCAAGCAGCGTGCGAGAAGGTGCCTCAGGCGAGGCACCCCTCTGCCTCTTGCGCGCAGGCGCCCTGAGGAGTTGAACGATCAGGTTCGCTAGCCCGAGCAGGGCATACAGGGGAAATCTGGGACATCGATCCACTTACTCGTCGGCGGCGGCCCAGCGCCACCGCGTCTGGGTTGGCCTTGGACATTGACTCCCGCCGCTTCCTGGGGAGGAGAGTGGTGCCGAAGGCCCGGCCTACGCTCCAGCGCCCGTGGTGCTCCTTTTTGCCGCCATGGTGGGAGGGGGAGAGAGGGAGACGGTGTTTGCGCAAGGAAGGAGGAGTACCGCAGAAGGGAGGTGTATGGGAGAAGACGAGCAATGATGGGTTCGTCTGGCGCGCATGGCGGTTTCCTAGGAAGGAGCACAGTCCTAGGGGCAATTGCCAAGGCGTCATGGGGAAGTGGAGGCGTCGCACGCCCCATCGTGCGCCACGCGTCGTGCCTGGCCCGCAGGCGGTTAGGGCCTGAGTCATTTCGCTCCTCCAACCAGCGGAATCGTACACGCCGCGGGCCGGGGGCTACTGTCGTGATCCTCGAACTGGGGGTACCCAGGCCCGTCTGCTTGAGGCCCAAGACACAACGCGTGGCGTAGGCCCGGTAAGGCCTGCCATAGGCTTCACAAGCGAGGCCCTTACGAGGGCCCCCGCCTCGCGAGGCATTCGGCGAAAGGCGTCTTCGGGAGCCTCATGAGGATGCCCGCGTGAGGTCGTCTCCTGAGGCTACCCCCCCGGGGGGCTTCGCTGGGCAGACTAATCAAGGGTGGCTTGGCAGGGCCCTGCTGCCCCGTGCCTTCACGTGCGTGATGCGCGCCCTGCCAAGCAACGTCCGGCGCCCGTCGATTCCCAAAGCAACCCTCAAAGGTTTCCCATTTGGTGTAACAAGGCCAAGGCTGGGGGCTCGCCAGGATGGAGGTCATCCCCGAGCCCACCAGCGCGTCACGAAGGGAGGCTTTTGCAGGTGTAGACTACTTTTGTCAGGATAAGCTGCAGTCTTGTCCCCCTTCAAACTAGCGCTTGTGGCAACCCTTCCCGCCTGATATTTTCGGGGGAAGAGGACCAAAGCCAGTATAAGAGGGACGGGGCAACCACCGTAGCAAAGGACTGACCCCTTCTGTATCCACTCTCAACCCCAAGAAATCCAGACAAGCAGGAGTAGGGTTTGACACCGCGAGATGTCCCGAACCTGGGTAAACCACTGCGTTCTTTGTCCTTCCCCCAAGCTCAAGAACGCCGGAGCATCGCCGTAGGTTAGCAGGAGAGAGCAGGGTTCGAGGACCGGCGCACCCCAGAGTTCGAACCTCCTTGGGTCCCCGGAGCCTCGATTCCGACACTCTCAACAACTCCATTTTGCTGAGTGTGTTCATAAATGAGAACTCATGTGAAATCCCTTCTTCGTCAAGAAAGGTATCCACATTGGTGTTCCTGAACTCCGATCCGTTGTCGCTCCAAACTTTCTTGATCTTCACTTCAAATTGATTTTGGGCCTAGCGAGCGAAGTTCTTGAAGATCTTTTGCACCTGCGACTTGTCATCAAGAAATAATACCCACGTAAATCTGGAAAAATCATCAACTATAACTAAACCAAAGGATTTTCCACCGAGGCTCTTATAAGCATTGAGATCCATATGAAGCAACTCGAGTGGTCTCTTAGTAGTCATGATGTTCTTTACGGGATGACTTCCACCCACTTGTTTTCCTGCTTGACAAGCACTACAAAGTCGATCTTTGTTAAAGATAACATCTTTAACACCAAGTATATGATCACCTTTGATGAGCTTGTCAAGATTACGGATACCAACACATCCTAGCCTTTTATGCCAAAGCCAACCTTGAGAAGATTTTTCAATAAGACAAGTACGAGGTTTGGATCTCTTAGTGAAATTAACGATGTATAGATCACCTCTACGGAAACCGGTAAAGACCATGCTATGATTGTCTTGACGAAACACTTGGCAATCATCTTTAGTAAATAGCACATTTGAAACCGAACTCGGCTAGTCTAGATACGGAAAGAAAATTATAGCCAAGGGATTCAACAAGCATGATATTTTAAATGGAGCTATCATGAGATATGGCCACCTTACCAAGACTGAGTACCTTACCCTTGGAGTTTTCTCCAAAGGTCACATACCTCCGTGGTCCATGGTTTGGTGTGATCTCTTGAAACACGTCTCTATCTCCGGTCATGTGATCGGTGCATCCACTATCAAGAATCCACTCTTTTCCTACGGACATGTAGTCTTTGAAGTTCTCCATGAGACTTAGATTCTTCATAGTCTTGTCATATTCGATGTCAAACATCTCATCTTCATCATAGTAGCCATGTTCCACATTGTCATCATCAAGTGGAATATCCTCGTCATGAAAATCAAGAGTTTTGTTAGAGTTTTGACCATGACAATGTTCAAGATTATGAATGCGGATGGCTTCAACAATGATGTTGTTGATAGTTATGATATCTCCTTTAGCACACATGAGGTCTCACAGTTCAAAGAGATAATCATCAAATTTAGGATCACTAGGTTTCATCTTGTGAAATGCAATAGTTTTATGGAGAATGGCATCAAGGTTTTTCAACGAGTAGTTTGGATATATTTTCTCTAAATCATTCCACAAAGTATACACACTCAAAGTTTCTCATTTGATCAAATACAATTCTTGGCAATCCTCTAATGATAAGATTAACAGTTCTAAGATTACGAAGCATGTCAATTTCTTCTTCGTGTGAGGGATGTAAGGGATCAACGGGAGGGACATAAGGGCTCTTAATATACTTGGTCAAATGGAATTCATTGAATAGATCAATCATCTCATATTTCCATTGACTATAGTACTCCCCTTCGAGAATAGGCACTCTACAACTAAGACTCCCCAAACTAGACACGTCCATCTTCCTCCAATGGTGATAAAACCAAAGCTATGGAGACTAAAGTTCTAATACCAATTGTGGGATCGAGAAGGGACGGCTAGAGGGGGGGTGAATAGCCTACTTGACAAGTTAAAAACCTAACCTTTTCCCAATTTTAATGGTTGGCAGATTTTAGCAATTCTAACAAGTCTAGCACACCCTACACATGCAAATCAACGAGTATAGCAGCGGAAAGTAAAGACAAGCATAAGTAAGTAAGAGTAGAGAAGAGGAGATCAAACATAATTGGAGACACGAAGATTTTTCATAGGTTCCGATAGGTGGTGCTATCATACGTCACCATTAATGGAGGCTTCAACCCACGGAGGGTAGCGGTCGCGAGAGTCCACGGAGGGCTCCACCCATAAGGGTCCACAAAGTAGCAACCTCGTCTATTCCATCATGGCTTACTTCCACGAAGGACTAGCCTCACTTGGGGTAGATGTTCACGAAGTAGGCGATCTCCTTGCCCATACAAACTTCTTGGTTCAACTCCACACATGAAGACGGAGGCTCCCAAGCAACACCTAACCAATCTTGGAGACACCACTCTCCAAAAGGTAATAGATGCGGTAAGAATGATGAACTCCTTGCTCTTGTGCTTCAAAAGTTAGTCTCCTTAACACACAATCACTCTCTCACAGATTTGGCTTGGTAGAAGAAGTTGATTGGGTGGAAAGCAACTTGGGGAGGCTAGAAATCAAGATTCAAATGGTTGGAGTGGCAGATCTTGATCTCAACACATGAGTAGGTGGTTCTCTCTCAGAAAATGGATGGGGCAAGTGTTGGTCTGTTCTGAGTGCTTCCTCTACGAGTGAGATGCAGGTGGAGGGGTATATATAGGTATCTCCAAAAATCCAACTGTTACAACATTATTACGCAACTCAGTGAAACCGAAGCAAAAACTCGGATGCACCGACTAGTGCAAAATGTGTCAACTTTTGGTGTTTCGGTGAGACCAATATATAAATCTCGGTGGGTCCGATTTGGCTGACCTAGGCAGTCACCAACACTCGGTGGGACCGATTTCTAAAACTCAGAAATTCCAATTCTTAGAAATAGGTAAACCAAAAGTTGGTCACTGATTTCGGTTTCACCAAAATGAAAACTTGGTGTCACCGAGACCTTAGGGTTTGGCTTAGGATCTGTCTAGGGTGAAACTCGGTAGGGCCGATTTGGAAATATTGGTGGCACCAAATTTGAGTGGTAGGGTTTAGACAGAGTATTTTGTGGGAGAATTTCATGGGTGTTTTTGGTGGCTAACTCTAAGCACTTGAGCAACCAGATCATCATGGATACCTCATCCCCTTTTAATAGTATTGGCTTTCCTATGGACTCAAAAGTGATTTCTTCCAAAATGCAAAATGTAGAGTCTTGAAGCTTGATGACTTGCCAATCCTATTACATCATATCTTCAAAACGTAATAGTTGTCGATAAAGCGGCTCTCCAGGTGGATGTGATCACGAGAACCTAATGTTAGAGTTAGAAAAATCTTTAACCCAAATAGAAGAGAGATCAGAACCCAGAGTACAGAAGAGGAATAAAAGATCCTAATCCCAACCATTTGAGACATGGGCCCATAAGCCACACAACGATGTTAGTAAACAGTTTTTCAAAGACTAGACTCAACTTCGGCCAAGGAGTTGGAAAGGGGCTTCCTACATGCAGTCGGCTCTGATACCAACTTGTGACGCCCCCATTTTGATCATACGCTAATCATACACGCAAATGCGCATGATCAAGATTAGGGACTCACAGGAAGATATCACAACACAACTCTAGTCACAAATTAAAGTCATACAAGCTTCATATTACAAGCCAGGGCGCTCGAGGGCTCGAATACATTAGCTCGAATACAAACGAGTCAGCGAAAGCAACAATATCTGAGTACAGACATAGGTAGACAAGTTTGCCTTAAGAAGGCTAGCACAAAAATAAGCAGCGGATTGAAAAGGCAAGGCCTCCTGCCTGGGAGCCTCCTAACTACTCAGCAGCCTCCACGTAGTAGTAGTCGTCGGCGGGATCAACTGGCTCCTGGGTTCCGTCATCTGGTCATAGCAATCGTATCAAGGGGAGCAAAGCAGTGGTGAGTGCTCATCCAAAGTACTCGCAAGACTTACATCAAATCTATACTAAGTATGCATCAGTATCAAAGGAATGGGGCTCTATCTTTGGACTGAACTGCAGAAATGCCAGAAGAAAGAGAGAGAATGCCTAGTCCTATCGAAGACTAGCATCTTGAGTGTCTTGCAGCATTAGATGAGTGTAGAATAGCATATTATAAGTAAGCATATTGTAATTACGCCCAGAGTTCCTTTCTCGACTCCCTGCGAGAACGCAATCCCGGAGCCATCATTTCCATTTCATTCACAAGTATCTAGTTCTAGTTGTGTAGATCAGGATACAACTCTGAGTGCCCGTTACCGTGGACACGGCTATTCGAATAGATATACTTCCCTATAGGGGTGCACTTATACTCGTGATCTGCGTTGGGTTTTCCGTGAAGAGGAACGGGTTATCGCAACACAAAGTGGGTAAGTATTTCCCGCGGTTATGAAACCAAGGTTTATCGAACCAATAGGAATATCAATCCTCAACCGTCTTCAGCGGCTGCACACAAATGAACAAACAATTTGCACCCAACGCAAGCAAGAGGGTTGTCAATCCCCTTGATCTCGTTATTGGCAAGAAAATGAGTTGTGTAGATAATTGTAAATTGCAAAATAAAATAAAAAGTAAATAAAGGCAACAAGGTAATAGTAGCGTTTGTAAATATATAAGTGAATAGACCCGGGGGCCATAGTTTTCCCTAGCGGCATCTCTCATGTAGGCATCATACGGTGGGTAACAAATTATTGTTGGGCAATTGATAGAAAAGCGGATAGTTATGCGATTTTCACGGCAATGATCATGTATATATAGGCATCACGTCCATAAACAAATAGGCCGACTCCTGCCTGCACCTATTACTATTATTCCACTCATCGATCGCTATCCAGTATGCATCTAGAGTATTAAGTAAAACAGAGTAATGCATGGAGAACGATGACATGATGTAGACAAAGTAAACTCAAGCAATATGAATGAACCCCGTCATGTTATCCTTAGTAGCAACAACACAAAGACGCATCTTGTCCCCTACTTTGTCACTAGGATATAGAAACTCGCCAGGTTGAACCTACCACAACGCACCACTCCCACTGAAGATAGATCAATCTACTGGGCCAAAGCACATCAATAAATCGGAGAGCATTACGAAGCTATAATGATCATGCAAATAAGAATCTTAATATTCAGAGGTGACTCAAATACTTTTCATGAATAAACTGAACATAAACCCACAATTCATCGGATCCCAACAAACACACCGCACAATAGAATTACATCGGATAGATCAAAGAGAAGATGCGATGATCATGTATTGAAGATCAAGAGATAGAGAGATTGACATCTGGGTACTAGCTATGGACCCGTAGGTCTCTGGTGAACTACTCATACATCATCATGAGGGCAACAAGGTTGATGTATAGGCCCTCAGTGATCGATCCCCCCTCTGGCAGGCTGCCAGAACGGAGCTCCAGATGGCCTCACGACAGAACAGAGACCTGCGGCGGCATAAAAAGGGTTTCGGGACTGCCTCTGGTGTTTTTCGGGTAGATGAGAATTTATAAGCCAGAGAGGGGCGTCGGGAGATGCCCGAGTGAGGCACAAGCCATGAGGGCACGCCCCCCTGGGGCACGCCCTATTGGCTTGTGCAGCCCTCTTGCGGCCCCCGACCTCCTTCCGAAGCTTCTAGGTCTTCTTTTGGTCTAGAAAAAATCAACAAAAAGTTTCGTGGCAATTGGACTTCGTTTGGTACTGTAAACCTGAAAAGTGAAAAACATGCAGAAAACAACAAGTGGCACAGGGCACTGGGTCAATAGGTTAGTGCTCAAAAATATTATAAATTGGTAAATAAAGACCCAAAAAGTATCCTAGAATGATAATATATCAGCATTTAACAATCAAAAATTATAGATACGTTGGAGACGTATCATGCACCAAATTACCCAACACGCTCGATTAAGTCCGGCCGGACACACTTTCCAGGTCATGCCCGGCCTCGGTTGATCAACACGCCGTAGTCCTACCTAGGCTCAATAGAGAGGTCAGCATGCCGGTCTACATCCTAATCGTGAAGGAGTCATGGGCCAATCGTCCTTCGCAATCCTGCGTTACGTGGACGGCTGGTGTTAGTCCTGGCACCTCTTTATACAAAGACGGTGCTTACGCGGGCCACCCAGGTGCGTGCTGCTCAACTGTGACATCTGAAGAGCTTTCGGGTGAATCTATGACGTAGAGTGCCCATACTAATTCTCGCATGGTGGTTAGTGCGAAAAAGGCCAGAGGCCTACTCAGATCACATATCCAAACCCGTTAGTGTCTTGGTAGCGCGCGGTGACGATCAATGATCCACGATATGTGGTGCCGCCGCCCCGTCTCCTGGACTTACGACAAGGGCTAAGAACGCCCGGCCGTGCCGCATAATTATCTCGCGGGCACCTTCCTGGTCAACCCGACTACACATCACTTGCGGGTACCCTTGGGGCCAACCCGTCTTTCACATTCCCTCACGGGTACCCTTGGGGCCGACCCGTCTTTCATTTGGTTGTGTAGTTAAAGTCAAGATAACCGTGTGTCCATACATCAAGGGGGAATCCGAGGAATCAACCTCTATGGATTCCACTCGATGTAACCGTCAAGGTGACCTGAGATGAATCACCCTCGAGGGTTCACACTTGAGGTGTTGCACGACAGAGTCGTTATCGGGAGTGGTTAAGGAGGAATCACCCTCCGAAATCTACGACCGACTAGCTTCATTACAGAGTTAACATCATGAGTGCGTTACGAGGTATCGCCCTCGGCACTCGATATTAATTATGCAGAGTCATACAAGTAAGGGGTGTGAGGTGATGTGCCGGGCTCAGGGCTGGTCGATCATGTTGATCGAGTCTTCGGGTCTACGATGATGAAGCAGGGGCAACAGGGACAGGGTGAGGGGTCATTGGTGGATCACTAACCAACCTATACTAAGCATATAGGATAACAGGTAAAGTAACAACAGCAGGTTAAAAAAGCAGGCTATGCATCAGAATAGGAGCTATCAACAACAGTAGCAAAATCTAATGCAAACATGAGAGGGAAGGAATGGGCAATATAGGAATGATCAAGGGGTTTTGCTTGCATAGATACTCTGCTAAAAGGGGCTGGTCGTCAGGAGTGTAGTCGTACCCGGCAGTAGCATCAGTGTCGGTGTCTACCAGATTGAAGAGGGGGAATAAACAATAAATATAAAGCAAACAAATGCATCACGATGCATGACATGGTAATATGCAGTGCTAGGGGTGAGCTAACGTAGTGCTACACGTTACAGACGGTGCGGGAAAATATCTGGGGTTATTTCCCGGGCCTTTGGCTTTTACCGGAGAGATGAATCGGAGGGGAAAGTTCCATGTTCATCATGCTAGAGGCATGTGACAGATAAACGGATAGTGTATTCAGATTCATTATATTTTTCTGAGCAACTTTCATACATAAAATATTTTCATCCGAGTTACGGATTATTTTATATGATTTTTCAAATTTTTAAATAATTTCTGGAATTATTATTAATTGCTAAATTCAATAGAAAAGGAATATGACATCATCATGATGTTAGCATTACGTCAGCGGTCAACTGACCAGCTGACTAGTCAACAGGGCCCACGGGGACCCACTAGCAGTGACTGGGCGCTGCCCAGTCCGCCAGTTGACTGGTCAACTAGGTCTAGGGGGACCCACATGTCATAGAATGGTTCTTTAATTAAAATTCCAAACAATTTTATTTAGCTAGTGGGGCTTACGGTCAGTGGCTAATCAGTAATTTAATTAGTACACTAATTACTCCTTTTATTTCTTTTATATTTCTTTCTATTTTGGCCAGCCCCACTTGGCAGGGGCACTAGCCAACCCCTCTGGCTGTGCACGCGTGCACAGAGAGGGCACAACCATGGCCGTGGCCACAACGAGGGCGGGGGCATCTGCCAGTGGGGTGGACGACCGGCGACGGGCGGCGAAGGCCGGCCGCGGCGGGGTGCCGGTGGCAAGGGCCAGTAGGCAGCGACGGGGTGCCGGTGGCAAGGGCCAAGGGGCACTAGCCGACTGGCCGCAGCGGCAACAGACGGTGGCAACAGCAGCGGCAGCCAGCGCGGGTGCGGCGAGGCGGCATCGGCGAGCGGCGCATGGACGCAGGCCGCAATGGCCGCGGGAGCTACGGCGGCGCGGTGCGGGAAGCGCGGTCGGGGGAGCGTCCGGACCCGGCGGGATGCCGATGGCACTGCATCAGCAACAACGGCGGCGGCAGCGCCGACAGCAGCTGTAGTAGCAGGGTGGCATGGCCTCGGAGGACGCGCATGCGAGGGCGCGGCCTAGGGCGGAGGCGAGCGCGGCCAGGCATGGCGAGGGCGTGGCCACGTGTGGGCGGGCGACAGTGGGGCGTGGCCGGCTGCGGGCGCGCGGGAGCGGGTGCGGGTGCGGACGCGGTCGGTGCGGCCATGGGGGTGAAGCGGAGCGACGGGGACGGGGAGAGAGGGAGCTCACCCTCCGTCGTAGAAGAGGGGGCGACGAGGCTCGATGGAGTCGGCGATGAAGCGGCATGGCGACGGGGGCGACGGCAACCGCGGCGCGGGAGCGGTTCGGCGTCGAGGGCGGCGGAGAGGAAGGGGGCGAGGGGATTCGGGGCTAGGGTTCGGCCGCGGGGGCTAGGGGTGGCCTTATGGGCCAGATGTGGTCACCTGATGGCCTCCACTGCGGCATCGCCGGCCATGGCGTCGCCGGATGGCCGTCACGCCCCTGCCTCGACACTGTAGCAAGAGGGAGATGAGTGGGGGAGTGGACTGGGCCTCCGAGCCCCTCTTGGGCCTCTCTCTCTCTCTTTCTCTCTTTTTTTGTTTTAGTTTTCTGTTTTTCTTTTATTATGTTCTGTTTTCCATTAATTTTAATACCAAATGACTTTTGAAATTTGTGAAACTTGGTCCAATATTTATATTGCATTTTTAGGCACTGTCACAAGAAGTTTAGGATTTATTTCAAGTAGTTTGGCATTTTCATAAATTAAAAGGCATTTAAATTATTGTTTTGGCCTCTGGTATAATTGTTTTAGGGCTCTTAATTATCCAAAATAATGTTGGTTTCACCTTGACAATTATCTGGTGAATATTTGCAACCCAACCATGATTTTAGTTTTCATGTTTGCCAAAATATTTAAACCACTTATTATTTGAATTGAATTTGAATGGAATTGGAAATGAGATATGATTTCGAAGATGATCAAGCACTGTTTAGCAAAAGCATTAGCTTAACCTCAGAGGTTAATGTAGCTTAATTACAGGGATTACTATAGCTGATAACCAGGAGTGTTACACTCGGGCCCTAGTGACAAGCATTAAGCATAGCAAAGTGATACGTCTCCAACGTATCGATAATTTATGAAGTATTCATGCCATATTCATCTATGTTTACAATAATTTTATATGGTTTTGATGCACTTTATATGATTTATTTAGAACTAACCTGGACTGACGCTGTTTTCAGCAGAACTACCGTGGTGTTGTTTTTGTGCAGAAAATGAAAGTTCTCGGAACCGCCCGAAACTTTTTAATGATTTTTTTGAACAAAAGTGGCACTATATTCTTCGTGGGAGGGCCAGAAGAGCCACGAGGTGGGCACAACCCACCAGGGCACGCCAGGCCCCCCTGGCGCGCCCTGGTGTATCGTGCTCACCTCGTGGTCCACCTTCGCGTAAAACCAACGCCAAAAATTCCTATAAATATGGAAACCATCAGAAATAACCCTAGACTCTCCATTCTGCCGCCGCAACTCTCTGTATCGATGAAAAACCAATCTGGAGATGTTCCAGTACCCTGCCGAAGAGGGTAGATTATCTTCGGTGGCCATCTTCATCACCCCGGCGGAGGCCATGACGAGGAGGGAGTAGTCCACCCTCGGGGCTGAGGGTATGTACCAGTAGCTATGTGTTCAATCTCTCTCTCTCTCTCTCTCTCTCTCTCTCTCTCTCTCTCGTGTTCTTGAGATGTCATGATCTCGATGTATCACGGGCTTTGTTAATATAGTCCGATCATATGATGTTATTCCCTTGCTATCATGTTGTTATGAATTGAATCTTTCCCTTTGAGATATCGTTATGTTGGATTGAATATTGGATTTGAGAACACTTGATATATGTCTTGCATATGGATACACGTGGTGACAATGGGGTGTTCTATTGATTCACTTGATATATGTTTTGGTACTCAACTTGAGGATTCCCGAGGTGACATTGGGGTAATCTATGCATAGGGGTTGATGCACGTTCTTGTCCTACGTTCTCTAATAGAAATCTTGGGGCACTCTTTGAGGTTCTTTGTGTTGGATTGAGTATTATGAATCTGAAATTGTTTGATGCGTATCGTATAATTAACTCATGGATACTTGTGGTGACATTGGAGTATCTAGGTGACATTAGAGTTTGTTGATGCGTATCATATGGTGTTATTTTAGTACAAACTCTAGATAGATTGATCGGAAAGGATAACTTGGTGTTATTTTAGTACGAACTCTGGGATAGATCAATCGGAAAGGATAACTTTAAGGTGGTTTTGTACACTACAAACAATTTCTTCTTTTGTTCTCCACTAGATAAGAATTTGGAGTGATTCTTCGTTGCATGTTGAGGGATGGTTATGTGATCCAATTATATTCGCATTGTTGAGAGATTGCACTAGCGAAAGTACGGACCCTAGGCCTTGTTTTCAAGCATTGCAATACCTTTTTTGCTCACTTTTGTTACTTGCTACCTTGCTGTTTTTATATTTTCAGATTACAAAAACCTATATCTACCATCCATATTGCACTTCTATCACCATCTCTTCGCCGAACTAGTGCACCTATACAATTTTCCATTGTATTGGGTGTGTTGGGGACACAAGAGATTTCTTGTATTTGATTGCAGGGTTGTTTGAGAGAAACCATCTTCATCCTACACCTCCCACGGATTAATAAACCTTAGGTCATCCACTTGAGGGAAAATTGGTACTGTCCTACAAAACTCTGCGCTTGGAGGCCCAACAAAGTCTACAATAATAAAATTCCATAGTAGACATCACAAAGTCATATCAACATCAAGCTCAGAACATAGTGGATACTAGGGATCACGCCCTAACAACTTGACTCGATTACATGACAAATCTCATCCAACCCCGTCCCCGTCCATCAAGGCTACAAAGGACTTACTCACTCCCGGTGGTAAGCATCATGGAATTGTTGATGGAGAAGGGTTGGTGATGACGACGACGATGAATTCCACTTTCCGGAGCCCCAAACGGACTCAAGATTAGCCCTCCTGAGGAAGAACATGAGGTGGCGGCGGCTTGCTACTTGTGAGCTGCATTGGGATTTTCCCCGAAGAGGAGAGGAGATGCATCACACTAGAGATAAGTACTTCCCTTAGTAAAAACCAATATTATTGAACCAATAGGAGAACCAAGCAAACTCCTTTCAACATCACCTACAGACACAAAAGGAAACTCTTGCACCCAACGCGGGCAAGAGGGTTGTCAAGCCCCTTGAATTCGTTACTAGCAAGGATAAAATCTTGATAGAGATAGATAATGTAAAGGAGAAATAAAATAAAAGTAAATAAAATGCAGCAAAGTATTTTTAGAGTTTTTGTATTTATGTTTAAGTAGACCCGAGGGCCATAGTTTTCGCTAGAGGCTTCTCTCTCGAAAATAGCATACGGTGGGTAGAGAAACTACTGTTGGGCAATTGACAGAATTGCACATAGTTATGACATGTTATTCACGAAGATGATCCTGTATATAGGCATCATGTCCATAAACAAGTATACCGAAACGATTCTGCATCTACTACTATTACTCCACCAATCGACCGAGTCCTGCCTGCATCTATGGCATTAAGTTCATAACAAACAGAGTAATGCTTGGAGCAAGGTAACATGATGTAGACAAAATAAGACAAACAATATGTTCAGATACCGTCGTTACTTGCAATTAAATATTTTAGTTTCTTGTTTATCACTAGTTTGGTTTTATAAAAGAAAACTACAAAAAAAATGGAGTTTAGGTTGCATCATTTGTATCGTTTTTATAATGTCTTTCGTGAAAGTAAGGATTCAGAAAATTGTGCTCAATTGGTAGAGGAAGAAATTATGAAAATACTTAACGAGAATTCCTTGAATGATGAGCATGATTACAATGTTGCTAGTATGAATTCTCTGAATATCCATGATGCTAATGATATGCAAAGCCAGAAGCTTGGGGATGCTACGTTTGATGAAGATGATATTTTTAGTCCCCCAAGTTTTGATGAGGAAATTTATAATGATGATGGCATGCCTCCTATCTATGATGATTATGATGATGACATGTATGCTATAAACAGTGATAGTAACCATGAAACTTGTCATCATGATTTTAATATTGAATGTGGTTATGTCAATCAAGTGTCTCATGATAGTTATTTTGTTGAGTTTGCTCCCACTACCATGGATGAAAAGGAATTTGCTTATGTGGAGAGTAATGAAAATTCTATGCTTGTGCATCATGAAAAGAATGATTTATGTGATAGTTATATTATTGAATTCCTACACGATGCTACTGAAATTTATTATGAGGGAGGAACATATGCTTGTAGGAATGCAATAATATCAAGTTTCCTCTCTATGTGTTCAAAGTTTTGAAGTTATGCTTGTTTTGCCTTCCTATGCTAGTTGATTCTATCGGAATCGGGGCTCCGCAAAACCCAACAAGGTTCGAACACTGGGGCATGTGCGAAGATCTCAACCGGCTCAAAGTCCCAACTTGTCACCCTATGGCCTAGCTGCGTCGAGCAAGTGTGAGCGGGGAAGAAGATGGACACAGAGATTTACACAGGTTCTGGCCACCTTGCGGTGTAAAACCCTACTCCTGCTTGGTGGTGGATTGGCCTCTCGAGGAGGCTATGGATGAACTAGTACAGTGGTTGGGTGGCCTCACGAGGGCTCTTGGTGGTGATGAACTCGAACTGGTTCAACCTGATCCGGCCCCCCTTCTACGATGGGAGCTCGTCCCTATTTATAGGGGCCACGGTCCTCTTCCCTCGTCGCACCGGTGGGAAGGGATCCCACAACGGCCAAATTTGAAAGGGGACAGGTAGTACACCCTATCCTGACTAAAGGTGGTCTTCGCCTGCAAAGCCTCTGGGTGTGACGCAGCGGTGGGCTCGGCGATGACATCCGTCCTGCCGAGCTAGTGGTCTTGGTCCTCTTGCATCGGGAAGGAAACCTTTGGGGGGTTCCTTGGGAACCCGCGTACGTCTTTGTCTCCTTTGCACCAAAGAGGAAACTGTCCTCCCTCTGCGCCCGCTGGTGCCCTCCTGTCTTGTTCGTCAGAACCGACGTCACCCCGGCCTCACGAGGCCAGGTACTTGCATAGGAATCTCCGCTCCTCGGGAGGTGGCCTGAAGGGGTGCCGCTCCTCCGGAGGCCTTGGCATTGTCCTCCTCGCGAGGCGGGGGCTCTCGCGAGGGTCTTGACTTGAGGGCTCGTTGCAGGGCCGTACCGGGCCTTCGTGGTGGGCCACGCGCTGGGCCGTTGGCAGGCAGGTCTAGGTACCCCCGTTCCCAGAGCGCCGACAGTAGCCCCCGGGCCCAAGGCGTGCCAACCTTAGCTTCAAGGCGAAGGCAAGGAGCGAAGGGCAAAGCGCCGTGGGCCCCCATTCGCCCGTGGGCTAGGCTCGACGCGTGGCGCTCGATGGGGAACGGACACCTCCGCCCCCAATCACCTCGGCAACTGTCCTGGCTGACAAAAGTCTGGCGCCCTCGGCGGAGCCATCATTGCTCTTCTTCCTTGCGCCTTGCTCCCTTGCTCAGATCCCCTTTCCTCTGTGAGAAACTCCTCCAGGTCTTGGCGGAGCATCGCTCTTCCACTTGCCCTTCTGCCTCCAGGATTCCTCGGATGGCGCCTGCCGGGAAGACGAAGCCAGAGGCTGCAGCCTCGGCCCCCGCTTCCGTTGACTGCGGGGGACTTCAACGAATGGGGGAGGACCTTGATCTGGTGCGGCTCCGCCTAGCGGCGCACCCTGGCGAAGACGGTATACCCTTTCTTTCTCCACAACATCTTCTGCGGGCTTGTCCCGCCCTTCTTGGGGTTCTTCTCCGCCATCCTTGTGCACTACGGAATCCAAGCTCTCCACCTTTAGCCCAACTCCATCTTGCTCCTGTCGATCTTCGCCATCTACTGTGAGGCCTTCGTAGGCGTGAAGCCTTCTGTGGCTCTCTTCTGCCACTACTTCAGCATGCGGCTTCATGACAGCACGCAGCGGTCAGGGTGCGCTTCCTTCGTCAAGGTCCAGAGCGGCAATGTGCTCCTGAAGGACGGGAAGAAGGTGGAAGGCTACCGGCACCGCTGGGTCTTCTTGGATATTCAGGGGGTCGATTCGCATCTGGAGCTCCCGACGAAGCTGCCCGAGAAGACCCTCGGGTGGGCCTCTGCGAAGCTAAACAACCCCCGGGCGACGCCCGTCTTGAAGCGGATCTCCTCGGACATGGCCGCCGGGAAACGGACCGGGGCGATGATGGTGAAGGAGTTCGTGACGCAGCGCCTGGCGCCGCTCCAGCAGCACTCGAAGCCCATGTGGGAGTTCGAGGGTATGGGAGACACCATCAGGCTCGGATCCGCCAGCCTGACGGGTGAGGAGTGGGACAAGGCCCTGAACACCTTGCTCTTCAACGATCCCGGGGATCTTCCCGAGGCCTACGCCCCGCTGTACCGCTGCGATGACGGCAGGGCGTTGACCGCCGCCATGCCTGATTTTGATGATCTCGGGCTCATGCCATCCAGGCTCCCCAATCCCACGATGCTGGTGTCCTCCGATGACACCAGCGACGGAGAGGATTCAGAGGAGACTGTGGATGGCAGGGAGGGAGTGTCCCCTCCGTCGCAGAGCGTGCTCCTCTGCAGCCTTGACGATGATGATGACGACATCAACCAACCCTCGGCCGCTGGCTCCCGGCGCTTCGCCCGGGTGCACAGGGGGCCGGGGCCTTCCCCTCAAGCCGCTCGGACGTCCGGCTGGTCGTCCCCAAAGAAGCGCATGGCCACGGTTCCTCAGGGCGTCCTCCACACCTCTCCGGGCGACAGCACCACGCCAGGGCCCGGCGAGGAGCATCCCGCCCGCCCCCTGGACGCGGCCAAGTCCGCGCAGAAAGGGAGCGGGGGCGTTCCGACCAGCGCCGAGGTGGAGAAGAAGAGGAAGTGGGTCACGCGTGAGGAGTAAGTAACCTTCTTTGTCTCTGTTTGATCTTGAACTGTGCATGTGCTCACGGCCCTCCTCCTCTCATTGGCCAGGGTCGAGGTCGTGCCGAAGAGGAAGAAGGCGAGCGTTGAGCCGAAGGAGCCCCCTGCCCTGGGGGCGCCATCGGCTTTGTGCCACGATGAAAGCATGCCGTGCCAGCCTTGCGCACCGCTTGGAGGACAGGCCGCCGGGGGCACGGAGGCTCTCGTGGCGGCGTCTCCTGCCGCTGCCGTGGTGGCCCCAAAGCTGACGAAGGGGGCAACTCCTCGCCCCCTCCCTATGAAGTCCGCTCCGGTGGTCGCAGAGATGCAGCCTCGGGAGGAGCCAGCCCCCTCGGGCCAGCTGGTCGTGGGGTCGCCCACGCTTGCCATGATGGAGGAGAAACTGGAGGCCCTGGCTCCCCGAGTTGGCCATGCTGAAACTAGAGGCCCCACGCTTGCCGTGATGGAGGAGAAACTGGAGGTCGCGGCGCCTCCCGATGTGCCAGTGCTGCGTCCTGGCCCGGCTCTCGCGCTTGCGCGCTGTGGTCCTCTGATCAGGCCCGGTGCCTTGGACGAGGCTTACACCATGCTCGGGAGGCTCCGGGCTGATCTTCAGGATGCTGAAAGCTGCCTCGCGAGGGAGCGCATGGGGCTCGTTTCTGGGTGGTCCCAGGCCGGGGCGACCACCCCGATGGCCTGGAGCCGACCCAAGGCCGCCATTGCGAAGAGGGAGGAGGAGGCGGCCGAGGCCAAGGCAGTCTGAGACACCGCGCTGGACGAGGCAAAGTCTGCCAGGGCACACTGCGGCGAGGCGGAGGCCCATCTGAAGGTTTTTCAGGATGAGCAAGCCGCACTCGCGCAACAACTCCGTGAGCAGGGGGATGCCCTCAAGGTCTGTGAGGCGGAGCTCGCAGATCGCGACTCCACGCTGTCCCGAGTGGCCGCTGACCAAGCCAAGGAAAGCGAGCGCCTGGCCAAGCTGAAGGAGGAGGTGGAAGGAGCCCAGGCATCTCACGCCCGGCGCGTCTCCGAGACGACGGCCCGGCTGGAGGCCAATAAGAAGGCCCTCGCCGATGCTGAGGAGAAAGCGGCCTCAGAGCGCGATGCCTTCCCCTCCCTCGAACTCGAGCTTCGCACGTCGCTGCGCTCCATCTACAGGGGAGGATTCTGGGAGCCTTTGGTGGCCCCCGAAGCCGGCTACGTGGGGCTCTCCTCCAAGCTTGCTGAGGTGCTCGAAGGCGCTTCCACCAGGGTGGACACCATCTTGGAGGACGAGTGCCACGATCTCCTTGCCACAGCCGTGACGCGGTTCTTTAGCCAGCTCTACCTCCGTGAGCCCGGCTTCAACTTCGATGCGGTGCTCGTCCCAGTTGCTCCCGCGTCCCGCGCCGCTGTGGAAGCGGCCGTGAAGGTCCCGGTGGACGTGTTGGTGGAGAAGTTCACCTGCATCGCCACCGCCAAGCCCCCAGTGGTGGGAGCAAGCGGTGGTGACGACGGCGGCAGCGACATTGACGATGAGGTCGCTGCGGCCGGGGCAGTTGGCGACGTTGGCCATGGCGGTGGTGGCCCTTCCTCCTAGGTCTTATCCTGCAACATTTCACTGTGCCTCGTGGAGGCGTGAGACTTTGAATTCATAAAACATTCAGTGCTTGTAATAATTGCTTGAATTTTCCTTGAATTTAGTGATTCCCTTCGGTGCCTTGTTTCCTTCCCATTTGCTTTTGTGCTCTACGTCGGCGGGGCCCAATCCCGCACATACCTCGACTGCCGTTGGAGCGTCCGGATCTCCAGGACGAGGCCAAGGGGTGAGGGGCTACGTGACCAGTGAGGTCCCTGAGTCGCGATGCTCAGGGGTCCCCTTTGACGCGCAAGCAGCACTTACGAAGGAAACACGGCGACCCCAGGGTAGACTTGGGGCGCCTTGGTACTCTGCGTCGGTAGGGCCCAATCCCGCGCGTACCTCGACTGCCGTTGGGGCATCCGGATCGCCAGGATGAGACCAAGGGGCGAGGGGCTACATGACCAGTGAGACCCCTGAATCGCGATGCTCAGGGGTCCCTCTTGACGCGCAAGCAGCGCCCGTGAGGTGAATTCGTACCTTTCCTCGCCAGCTTTTACCTGGGAGGGATGCGAGAAGACCAGGTGCCAGAACCTGGTAAGGTGGCTCACGCCAGGCTTGTCCTGAGCGTAGCCCCCGGCCAGCCCCCTCGCGCGTGCATCCCAGGGGAACGCTACATGACGGGGCTGTGCGAAGAGCCGGGAGGCCATCCTGAGGTTGGTGCAACTGTCGGAATCGGGGCTCCGCAAAACCCAACAAGGTTCGAACACTGGGGCGTGTGCGAAGATCTCAACCGGCTCAAAGTCTCAACTTGTCACCCTACGGCCTAGCTGCGTCGAGCAAGTGTGAGCGGGGAAGAAGATGAACACAGAGATTTACCTAGGTTCGGGCCACCTTGCGGTGTAAAACCCTACTCCTGCTTGGTGGTGGATTGGCCTCTTGGGGAGGCTATGGATGAACTAGTACAGTGGTTGGGTGGCCTCACGAGGGCTCTTGGTGGTGATGAACTCGACCTGGTTCAACCTGATCCGACCCCCCTTTCTACGATGGGAGCTCGTCCCTATTTATAGGGGCCACGATCCTCTTCCCTCGTCGCACCGGCGGGAAGAGATCCCACAACGGCCAAATTTGAAAGGGGACAGGTAGTACAACCTATCCTGACTAAAGGTGGTCTTCGCCTGCAAAACCTCTGGGTGTGACGCAGCGGTGGGCTCGGCGATGACATCCGTCCTGCCGAGCTTGTGGTCTTGGTCCTCTTGCATCCGGAAGGAAACCTTTGGGGGGTTCCTTGGGAACCCGCGTACGTCTTTGTCTCCTTTGCACCAAAGAGGAAACTGTCCTCCCTCTGCGCCCGCTGGTGCCCGCCTGTCTTGTTCGTCAGAACCCACGTCACCCCGGCCTCACGAGGCCGGGTACTTGCATAGGAATCTCCGCTCCTCGGGAGGTGGCCTGAAGGGGTGTCGCTCCTCCGGAGGCCTTGGCGTTGTCCTCCTCGCGAGGCGGGGGTTCTCGCGAGGGCCTTGACTTGGGAGCTCATTGCACGGCCGTACCGGGCCTTCGTGGTGGGCCACGCGCTGGGCCGCAGGCAGGCAGGTCTGGGTACCCCCGTTCCCAGAACGCCGACAGTAACCGCTAGGGCGCCCTCAGTTGTTTATCCCCCAGCGCGGAGCATGGGGCTTCCACTGGGCGTGGGCATAGCCGCTGAGCGACAGTGTCGTCCGCTAGCGCGGAGCATGGGGCTTCCACTTGGGCGTGGGAATGGAGCTCTGTGGCAGAGTCTCCGGGCGTGTACAACCCATTAAGTTCGCACTCGTGGCCTGCACGGTTGAACTGGGAGGTGTATCTGGGCACCTATGAGCCAGCGCGGGACTCACGAGGCCCTACCTCAAAGGCGGGTTGCGCCTGAACTTTTATAGCGCGAGCCGCACTTGCAGGACCTGTGGGGTGTGGGTAACCTGCGCCGAATGAATCTCCAGAGGCCATCGCATGAGAAGGCTAAACACCAACGGCCCTAGGAGGTGACGTGTGCGGGGCCAGGCCGCCAGACAGAGCTCGGCCGCTGGGTTTATCGACGCTGCAGGGACGGAACCGAGCACATACGCCGTGCCCAGTCTTCTCTTGCGATAAACCCGAGGAAAGACACCCGGCGCGCAGTTCCCGTGATGGCGAAGCGCCGAACAACGATTATTGGAACCGGGTCGCGCGCCCTAACTCACCCCCACTCGATTAGCTCATGCGAGGACAAGCACCAAGGGCCTCGGTGAGGTGACGTACACGGGGTTGGCCCGCGAGACAAAGCCCAGCCACTTGGATTTATCAACGCTGCAGGGACGGACCCGAGCACAGACGCCGTGCGAGCCCTTAATCATGAGGCGGTCGAAAGTGGGATCATAAGGGCGCGACGACATTCATGGTGGCGAAGCACCGGGCATGCAGTTGGAATACTTAGGAAATTCATTAAATGGAGATTCAGTCTGGTGCATGCGCAAAACGATACAGCTGCGGGGACGGGCCCTAGCAGCTTGAGGATGGTGCAGCCCGAAGGGCGCCCTCAACTGAACAAACCAAAAGTCACCTGGCGCCGGCGCCGCTGAAGCGTCGGGGTAGTCGTTGAAGCTGGGTCATCACGAGCTTGAGTGCTCCGGAGGCTCGAGGCACCCGCGAGGGTCTGGGATCTCCGGGAGGTCCTCGTGGCGTCGGGCCTCATGAGACGCGAAGGCGGTCTGCATGAGGCGCTGGTAAGTAGCACCCGCGTTCATGAGGCCGAAGGGCATGCGGACGTAGCTGCAGGGGAAGCCCCCACTACGCCCGACACGCGATGGCCAGAAGGGCTCCTGTGACGAAGCCCTGTTGAGGTCGGGGAAGTTGACGTAGACACGTAGCCTGCCGTCAGGGATGGCTGCCATGCCGGGAGGCACCACGCGGTGCTCGCCGCGCGGGGCCTGTGCCTCTTGAAGTTCTCTGATTGCGTTGGTGATGAACTCCCTTGCGCCTGGCACCTCGCGCCTTGCTTCTAGCTTGTGGGGGCGTACGTCGAAGCACGCCTCTGAGTGGTGCCCGACACCTCCCCCATCGTGCCGGTCAGGTCGGTAGCTTTCCGAATGGAAGCCCCCGAGCCTTTCCTGAGGGAGGCGCCGGGCGCGCCTTCCTATGCGAGGGAGAGGCGCCCAGCGGCGGACGCTGAGCCTGTAGTGCCAGCGGTGGAGGTCCCAGCCCCCTGGCGGCTTTTGGGGAGGAGCTGCTTCTGCTTCTTGCGGGTGTCCTCGGGAGGCAGGATGTCGCCCTCATTGTCAGAGTCTTCGGCCGCCGCGGCCTGGTAGGCGCACTCGAGGGAACAGACGGCATCCTTCTCGTCACAGGCGACCGTGATGACGCCGCTGCACCCTGGCATCTTGAGGACGTTGTAGCCATGGTGGACTGCCGCCACGAACTTGGCAAGGGCGGGGTACCCGAGGATGGCGTTGTACGGGAGGCCGATGTGAGCAACGTCGAAGTCGATGAGCTCGGTGCGGTAATTGTCGCGCCTTCCGAAGGTGACTGGGAGGCGCACCTGCCTCAGTAGCGTGGTAGTGCCGTCAGTCACTCCTGAGAAGGGCTTCGTCGGCAAGCTGGTCGTAGGGCACTTGGAGCATCTCGAAGGTCTCGACAGAGAGAATATTGAGCCCAGCGCCACCATCGATGAGGGTCTTGGTGACGAGGACGTTGCTGATGACAGGTGAGCAGAGCAGAGGGAGCGTGCCCGCGGTGGCTGAGCACTTGAGTTGGTCCTTGGAGTCAAAGGTGATGGCCCACTTTGACCACTTGAGGGGACGCGTGGCCTCAAGCTTCGGGAGGGCGGCATTCACCTCGCGAGAGAACTGCTTGAAGATGCGGTGTGAGGCTGGGGCTTGAGCCCCGCCCAGGATGCAGGCGACCGCATGGGGCTCCTGGAAGCCCCCAGCCCCATCGTCCCGCCGGTCGTCTTCGTTCCTCCTTGGTGGCGGCGGCAGCGGGGGGAGGCCGGCCCTGTCCCGAGGACGGGCCTCCCGAGGCTCGTCGCGCCAGGGCCCGTCACGAGGCTCACCATGCCAGCGGTCATCGCAAGGCTGGTCGCGCCAGTCCTGTCGTGAGTCGCGGTTGTCCCGACGGCCTCTGCTGCGGCCTCCTCCGCGGCTGTAGCCACGACCACCGCGCTCGGGGCGGCGACCGAGGCGCTCGTCACGGAGCTCCCTGAGCTCTTGGCAGTCGCTGGTGCTGTGGGTGTTGGTGTAGTGGAAGACGCAGAACGGACAGTTGCTCTTGAGGGGTTCCTCCTGGTCTCGATCGCGCTTTTCCTCGGGCTCGGCGGCCAGAACGGCGGGATTCTTGCGCTTCACTTCCTTGGACTTGGCCTTCTTGTCTTCGCGGTCTGCCTTCGAAAGCTCGTGGAGGGAAAGCCGGCCTGCCTCGGCCTTCGTGCACTTGTTCGCCAGGTTGAACATCTCCAGAGCAGAGCACAGGTCGTCATGGATGGCGAGCTCCTCCCTCATCCCGAGGTCCCTCACGCCGTCGGTGAACGCTGAGATGATGGCCTCATCCGACGCCTTCGGAATCTTGAGGCGGACGCTCGTGAAGCGTTGTATGTACTTGTGCAGGGTCTCTCCCTCCTACCGCTTCACGCGCTGCAGGTCGCTCACCGCTGGGGACGGTCCCGGGTGCCCTGGAAGTTGGCGGCGAAGCGCTCGCGAAGTTCGTCCCAGGAGGAGATCGATTCCTTCGGGAGGTTGAGGAGCCCGGAACGTGCGCCATCCTTCAGAGCCATGAGGAACCAATTTGCCATGACCTTTTCGCCGCCGCCTGCGGCCTCGATGCTCAGCGAGTAGAGCTGGAGGAACTCTGCTGGGTCAACGGTGTCATCGTAGCGCGGAGGGAGGTCCGGCTTGAACTTGCTGGGCCAGACGACGCGGCGTAGCTCTGAGGTGAAGGCGCAGCAGGCAGCTTCGCTCTCCGGCATGGCGTGGACGGGAGGAGCCTGGCCTTGACGTTCGTTCGCCGCAACCTCCAGCGGCGCACGGTCTTGATGCTGGCACTGCTGCGGACGGAGCGCACGCGCATCACCTTGCGGCCGCGGCACCACCTGGCAGCTCACCTCGTCCCGAGCGCGCGCCGGTGCTGTGCGTGGCTGGTCGCGAGGGTGCGCTTCGCGCTTGGGCTCGAGGTCGGCGCTTTGCAGGGACGGAGGAGTAGGAGGCGCGCCGTGGGCCATGTCGCCCGCCTGGAAGGGCTGGGGACGAAGTGAGTGGGAGGGCGCCGGGGCTTCGTCGGTGGCGTTGACGAGCTCGGTGATGCGGCCGAGCCACTCTTCGCAACGGTCGTTGGTGGGGCGGTAGCGCAGCAGCTCGCGCACCATGAGCAGCGCAGTCAGTGCGTTCGCCGGTCCACGGCGGGAGTGGGAGGACGACACCGTGACCGGGACGGGGGACGAAGTGGCGGTGTACCCAACGCGCTGCACGGAGGGTGGCAACGACGAGTCCTGTTGCTCTTGAGCAGCCGGGCCCATGGCAGCATTGGCTGCCGGAGAGATGGAACAGCGCATGGCACCGCAACCCTCGGGCGCCGTCTGGGCGACGCGAGCGGCCCGGCGCTCAGCATGAACTCGGCGGGCGTCAACCATGGGAGCGGCGGAGTTGAGACGGGGTGAAACCGGAGGAAGATTTCGACAAGCCCCTACCTGGCGCACCAAATGTCGGAATCGGGGCTCCGCAAAACCCAACAAGGTTTGAACACTGGGGCGTGTGCGAAGATCTCAACCGGCTCAAAGTCTCAACTTGTCACCCTACGGCCTAGCTGCGTCGAGCAAGTGTGAGCGGGGAAGAAGATGGACACAGAGATTTACCCAGGTTCGGGCCACCTTGCGGTGTAAAACCCTACTCCTGCTTGGTGGTGGATTGGCCTCTCGGGGAGGCTATGGATGAACTAGTACAGTGGTTGGGTGGCCTCACGAGGGCTCTTGGTGGTGATGAACTCGACCTGGTTCAACCTGATCCGACCCCCCTTTCTACGATGGGAGCTCGTCCCTATTTATAGGGGCCACGGTCCTCTTCCCTCGTCGCACCGGCGGGAAGGGATCCCACAATGGCCAAATTTGAAAGGGGACAGGTAGTACACCCTATCCTGACTAAACGTGGTCTTCTCCTGCAAAGCCTCTGGGTGTGACGCAACGGTGGGCTCGGCGATGACATCCGTCCTGCCGAGCTCGTGGTCTTGGTCCTCTTGCACCGGGAAGGAAACCTTTGGGGGGTTCCTTGGGAACCCGCGTACGTCTTTGTCTCCTTTGCACCAAAGAAGAAATTTTCCTCCCTCTGCGCCCGCTGGTGCCTGCCTGTCTTGTTCGTCAGAACCCATGTCACCCCGGCCTCACGAGGCCGGGTACTTGCATAGGAATCTCCGCTCCTCGATAGGTGGCCTGAAGGGGTTCTGCTCCTCCGGAGGCCTTGGCGTTGTCCTCCTCGCGAGGCGGGGGCTCTCGCGAGGGCCTTGACTTGGGGGCTCGTTGCAGGGCCGTACCGGGCCTTCGTGGTGGGCCACGCGCTGGGCCGCAGGCAAGCAGGTCTGGGTACCCCCGTTCCCAGAACGCCGACAGATTCTTGCTCCCATAAATTGTTTGCTCACAAAATCCCTATGCATAGGAAGTGGGTTAGACTTAAATGTTCTTGTCATGTGATTCATGACGCTCTCTTGCATGTTCCAATTACTACTTTTTACGTGAGCATCATTGAAATCATCATGCCTAGCTAAAAGGCTTTAAAGAAAAGCGCTTGTTGGGAGACAACCCAACACTTATACTTTCTGTTTTGATGTGTTCACATGATTAAGCTATTGTAGTAATAATGTTTTGTGTCTTTTATTTCAATAAAGTGCCAAGTAAAGCCTTTGGGGTGACTCACAAGATGAGTAGAATTGATACTGAACCAAAACAGAAACTTTTGACTCCAGTACAAGAATTTGCATTTTTTACTGGAGCGTTATAATGATCTGAAATTTTTACACAGTCTTCATATACAAATTCTTCAGGTTTTCCTAATTTTTAAGAATGTTTAGACATAGGGAAGTATGGTTACACTACAGATCTTCACAGACTGTTCTGTTTTTGACAGATTCTGTTTTGCATGCATAGTTTGCTTATTTTAGTGTTTCCATAGCTTATATTTAGTGGTATGAATTATGGGAATGATAGAATACAGTAGTTATCATGTGGGAATAATT
This sequence comes from Elymus sibiricus, assembly GCA_039707655.1. NCBI lineage: Eukaryota > Viridiplantae > Streptophyta > Magnoliopsida > Poales > Poaceae > Elymus > Elymus sibiricus. The sequence goes on along the minus strand of CM077669.1, from coordinate 181,572,241 downwards.
ATGAATCTTGTCTTGACAGTACCTAAGTGAATGAACTATCTTTATTATACTAACCCATCTCACGAAGTTCCGTTAAGTTTTGTGTGATTGAAGTTTTCAAGTTTTGGGTGAGACGCCGATATGAGGAGAATAAGGAGTGACAAGAACCTAAGCTTGGGGATGCCCAAGGCACCCCCAAGGTAATATCCAAGGAAGACTCAAGCGCCTAAGCTTGGGGATGCCCCGGAAGGCATCCCCTCTTTCGTCTTCAACATTATCGGTATATCTTACTTAGAGCTATATTTTTATTCGTCACATAATATGTGCTTTGCTTGGATCATCATTATATTTTGTTATTTTCTGTTAGGTGTTATTTACAATCATGTTTTTCAATAAAAAGTTCCAAGAATTGCCTTAGGATGCTTGCATTGCATGTTTGATGTGTGCTGTGTAAAAACAAAAACTTTCTCTGTAGTGTTTGAATTTTCATATTTTACTGGAACGTGGAAAGTTTTTGAAATTTTTACACAGTGTTGTCATATAAATTATTTAGCATGTCCTAAATTTTCATAATTTTTAGATATACAGAAGTACACTGTTTTAATAGATTTCTACAGACTGTTCTGTTTGGACAGATTGCTGTCACGGTTTTGTTATCTACTTATCCTATAGTTTGTAGATATAAATTGTGGAAACGATAGTAAACAGTAGATGATGTTTGGAAATTATTGTGCAACTTGTCTTGGCAGTACATAAAGAGTTGATTTATTATTATGTGCACTAACCTATCTCACGAGTTCTTTTCAAGTTTTGTGTGGATGAAGTTTTTGAGAATAGGTGAAACCGGGATAAGAGAGGATTGAACGAGATACAAAAGCTCAACCTTGGGGATTCCCAAGTCACCCCAAGTAAATATTTCAAGAAGTCTCAAGCATCTAAGCTTGGGGATGCTACGCATTCCACCTTCCTTCGTCAAATATCGGTTAGCCTATGTTGAGCCTAAACTTTTATTCGTTCACATGATGCATGCTATTCTTGGAGTTCTATTTTTGTTTAGTTTGTTGTTTGAATAAAATACTCAGATCTGAAAATCATTATTGAGAGAGAGAGTCCTCACATAGCTACTTTATTGTTTGACTACTCATTGATCTTCACTTATATCTTTTGAGAGTAGTTTGATGTTTACTCTTGTGCTTCACTTATATCCTATGAGTAAATTGTGAATGAATTGAATATCATAAATCTGAAATTATTAATGTGCTTTATGCTTAGTAGTAGTTTCACATCTGGTTTATAAAGTAAAATCTATTGAAGTTTGACAATCATCAAATTGGTCATACAAGCAATTCATGAATGATTAGTATAAGGAAGAGAACTTTCACATACAAATATATTATCTTGGACATCTTCTATGATTGTGAATATCTAATTATTTTCAAACTTGAGCAAATTAGTTGAAGTTGGACAAGGAAGACAACGTAATGAGTTATGGTTGTGTATATTTACATAGAAGTTATATTGTTGTGGATCCTCCAACATGTGGTGCTTGTTTAGAACCTTTTGCTAGCCAACACTTCGTACTAAGTAGAGATACTACTTGTGTGTCCAAATTCTTGAGCCAAGTTTCTTCCATAAGAGTCCACCATACCTACCTATATATAGTATTTCACTGCCATTCCAAGTAAATTTGCATGTGCCACCTCTAAACATTCAAATAAACATCTGTTTTGCGTGCCTGGACCGCTCATGGAGCGACGGGGGGCGGTCACTATCTTCCATGTTAAGCGGGTTATTCTCATGATGAGTGTTTATTCACTCGTCCTTGCACGAGAGTGGCGGTAATATGGATTCCCAGTCCCGAATAAAAAAAATGCAAATAATAAAACAAAACTCCCCCAGGAATGTTGTTGGTATGGACGGTACCCGTGGATTCGGCTAGCCATGGAGTGTGTTTGTTGGTGGAGGGGGAGTAAACCTTTACTTTTACCGCTTGGGAACTGCCGCTTATGTGTTTAACATGGAAGATATTGATAACTCTTGGTCGTAACGTTGACAGGAAGGGTGCACCTCCCAAAACTATATTTATCTCTGATTTAAGCTCTGAGCTCTGGCACCTTTGCAAATCCCTGCTTCCCTCTGCGAAGGGACAATCTATTTACTTTCATGTTATTTAGTATTCATGTTGAGTCAACTTCTTATTCCAACCTCAGTCTATTAGTTGGCAAGCATCCCGTGGTGGGGAAAGATCCAAACATATATATCCAGTCAAATATATTTGATCATGACTTATTACTGTTGACAATTATATCTATGATAAATGAGTTGGGAGGCGAAACATTAAGCCCCTATCTTTCTCTGTGTTCGATGGATGCCATTTGTTCTAAAAATATGTTTTGAGTACTAGCAATCATAGAAGACTATATGATGATTGAGTATGTGGGGATCTTACTTAGACTTTGTTGAGAATAAGTTGAATTGCAATTGTTTGGTGACTAAGAACATAGGTTGTTAAGTTTTAAGAGAATTCATTGTTTGAACCATAACATGTGAATTGGTTGCTACTTTATCATGATGATTTTTATGAGAAAAAGTTGTTGTTATGATGCTAGGAAAAGTGGTTGAAATTATCATTGATCAAACTTATGCACTATGCTAGCATTCACACTTCATAAATTATTTCTTTTATCATTTACCTACTCGAGGACGAGTAGGAATTAAGCTTGGGGATGCTGATACGTCTCCAACGTATCGATGCTTTATGAAGTATTCATGCCATATTTACCTATGTTTACAATACTTTTATATGGTTTTGATGCACTTTATATGATTTATTTAGAACTAACCCGGACTGATGTTGTTTTCAGCAGAACTACCGTGGTGTTGTTTTTGTGCAGAAAATGAAAGTTCTCGGAATCGCCCGAAACTTTTTGACGATTTTTTAGGAACAAAATAGGCACTAGACACTTCGTGGGAGGGCCAGAAGAGCCACGAGGTGGGCACAACCCACCAGGGCGCGCCAGCCCCCCCCCCCCCCGGCGCGCCCTGGTGTATCGTGCTCACCTCGTGGCCCACCTTCACGTAAAACCAATGCCAAAAAATTCCTATAAATATAGAAACCATCAGAAATAACCCTAGACTCTCCGTTCCGCCGCCGCAACTCTCTGTATCAATGAAAAACCAATCTGGAGGCGTTCCAGTACCCTGCCGGAGAGGGTAGATCATCTTCGGTGACCATCTTCATCATCCCGGCGGAGGCCATGATGAGGAGGGAGTAGTCCACCCTCGGGGATGAGGGTATGTACCAGTAGCTATGTGTTCAATCTCTCTCTCTCTCTCTCTCTCTCTCTCTCTCTCTCGTGTTCTTGAGATGTCACGATCTTGATGTATCACGGGCTTTGTTAATATAGTCGGATCATATGATGTTATTCCCTTGCTATCATGTTGTGATGAATTGAATCTTTCCCTTTGAGATATCGTTATGTTGGATTGAATATTGGATTTGAGAACACTTGACATATGTCTTGCATATGGATACCCGTGGTGACAATGGGGTGTTCTATTGATTCACTTGATATATGTTTTGGTACTCAACTTGCGGATTCCTGAGGTGACATTGGGCTAATCTATGCATAGGGGTTGATGCACGTTCTTGTCCTACGTTCTCCGATATAAATCTTGGGGCACTCTTTGAGGTTCTTTGTGTTGGATTGAGTATTGTGAATCTGAAATTGTTTGATGTGTATCGTATAATTAACTCATGGATACTTGTGGTGACATTGGAGTATCTAGGTGACATTAGAGTTGGTTGATGCGTATCATATGGTGTTATTTTAGTATGAACTCTAGATAGATTGATCGAAAAGGATAACTTGGTGTTATTTTAGTACGAACGCTTGGATAGATCGATCGAAAAGGATAACTTTAATGTGGTTTCGTACCCTACAAACAATTTCTTCTTATGTTCTCCGCTAGATAAGAACTTTGGAGTGATTCTTCGTTGCACGTTGAGGGATGGTTATGTGATCCAATTATATTAGCATTGTTGAGAGATTGCACTAGCGAAAGTATGGACCATAGGCCTTGTTTTCAAGCATTGCAATACCGTTTGTGCTCACTTTTGTTACTTGCTACCTTGCTGTTTTTATATTTTCAGATTACAAAAACCTATATCTACCATCCATATTGCACTTGTATCACCATCTCTTCGTCGAACTTGTGCACCTATACAATTTGCCATTGTATTGGGTGTGTTGGGGACACAAGAGATTTCTTGTATTTGATTGCAGGGTTGTTTGAGAGAGACCATCTTCATCCTACACCTCCCACGGATTGATAAACCTTAGGTCATCCACTTGAGGGAAAATTGCTACTGTCCTACAAAACTCTGCGCTTGGAGGCCCAACAAAGTCTACAATAATAAAATTGCGTAGTAGACATCACAAAGTCATAGCAACATCAAGCTCAGAACATAGTGGATACTAGGGATCAAGCCCTAACAAATTGACTCGATTACATGACAAATCTCATCCAACCCCATCCCCGTCCAACAAGGCTACAAAGGAATTACTCACTCCCGGTGGTGAGCATCATGGAATTGTTGATGGAGAAGGGTTGGTGATGACGACGACGACGAATTCCACTTGTCGGAGCCCCAAACGGACTCCAGATTAGCCCTCCCGTGGAAGAACATGAGGTGGCGGCGGCTTGCTACTTGTGAGCTGCATTGGGATTTTCCCCGAAGAGGAGAGGAGATGCATCACAGTAGAGATTAGTACTTCCCTTAGTAAAAACCAAGATTATTGAACCAATAGGAGAACCAAGCAAACTCCTTTCAACAACACCTACACACACAAAAGCAAACACTTGCACCCAACACGAGCAAGAGGGTTGTCAAGCCCCTTGAATTCGTTACTTGCAAGGATAAAATTTTGATAGAGATAGATAATGTAAAGGCGAAATAAAATAAAAGTAAATAAAATGCAGCAAAGTATTTTTAGAGTTTTTGTATTTATGTTTAAGTAGACCCAAGGGCCATAATTTTCGCTAGAGGCTTCTCTCTCGAAAATAGCATACGGCGGGTAGAGAAACTACTGTTGGGCAATTGACAGAATTGCGCATAGTTATGACATGTTATTCACGAAGATGATCATGTATATAGGCATCATGTCCATAAACAAGTATACCGAAACGATTCTGCATCTACTAATATTACTCCACCAATCGACCGAGTCCTGCCTGCATCTATGGTATTAAGTTCATAACAAACAGAGTAATGCTTGGAGCAAGGTAACATGATGTAGACAAAATAAGACAAACAATACGTTCATATCCCGTCATTTTATCCTTAATGGCAACAATACAAATATGTGTCTTGTCCCCTTCTGTCACTGGGATATAGAGCACCACAAGATTGAACCCATTACAACGCAAAACTCCCGCTGAAGATAAATCAATCTAGTTGGCCAAACCAAACGATAGACCGGAGAGAAATACGAAGCTATAACAATCATGCATAATCAAATTCAAAAAAGACCCAATTACTTTCAATGAATAATCTGATCATAAACCCACAATTCATCAGATCCCAACAAACACACCACAAAAGAAGATTACATCGAATAGATCACCGCGGGAATCGCGGTGAACATGGTATTGAAGATCAAAGAGAGAGAAGAAGCCATCTAGGTACTAGCTATGTACTCGTAGGTCTGTGGTGGACTACTCACGCATCATCATGGAGGCAGCAAGGTTGATGTAGATGGCCTCTATGTTCGATTCTTCCTCTGGCAGAGTACCAGAAAAGGTCTCCAGATGGCCTTCCGTCGGAACAGAGGCTTGCGGCGGCGAAAAAAGTGTTTTGGGTCTCTCTCTGTTGGTTTCTCGATTTTAGATAATTTATGGAGGTGGAATTAGGTTAGATGGAGTCATGAGGGGGTCACAAGGCATCAGGACGCACCCTGTTGCCTTGCCGTCTCTTCATCTCACTTCCCCACTCCCCCGGAAGCTTTTCGGGTCTCTTATCCAGTAAAAAATCGTCAAAAAGTTTCATACGTTTGGACTTTGTTTGGTACAGATTTCTTGGAAAACCAAAAACAGGCAAGAAATAACAACTGGCACTAGCACTGGGTTAATAGGTTAGTTCCCAAAAATGATATAAAATAGCATATTATTGCATATAAAGTATCCTAGATTGATAATATAATAGCATGGAACAATCAAAAATTATAGATACGCTGGAGACATATCACGCGGCCACCCCCTGATGTCTACTACACAACTTAATTCTTGTAGACTCATGTTGGGCCTCCAAGCGCAGAGTTTTGTACGACAGTAGAACTTTCCCTCAAGTGGATGACCTAAGGTTTATCAATCTGTGGGAGGTGTAGGATGAAGATGGTCTCTCTCAAACAACCCCGCAATAAAATACAAGCAATCTCTTGTGTCCCCAACACACCCAATACAATGGCAAATTGTATAGGTGCGCTAGTTCGGCGAAGAGATGGTGATACAAGAGTAGTATGGATATTAGAAATAGGTTTTTATAATCTGAATAAAGAAAAAACAGCAAGGTAACAAGTAACAAAGTGTGTAAAAACGGTGTTGCAATCCTTGAAAACAAGGCCTAGGGTTCATACTTTCACTAGTGCAATCTCTCAACGGAGCTAACATAATTGAATCATATAACCATCGCTCAACGTGTGACAAAGAATCACTCCAAAGTTCATATCTAGTGGAGAACATAAGATGAAATTGTTGTAGGTAGCAAAACCACCTCAAGGTTTTCCTTTCCGATCAATCTATTGAGCCATCCATATAAGTGTCACAAACAGCCCTAGAGTTCGTACTAGAATAACACCTATGATACGCATCAATCAACCCTAATGTCACCTAGATACTCCAATGTCACCTCAAGTATCCGTGGGTTAATTATTCAACATGCATCAAACAATTTCAGATTATTCATATTCAATCCAATACAAAGAACTTCAAAGAGTACCCCAAGATTTCTATTGGAGAAAACAGAACAAGAACGTGTATCAACCCATATGCATAGATTACCCCAATGTCATCGCGGGAATCCGCAAGTTGATTACCAAAACTTATATCAAGTGAATCAATAGAATACCCCATTGTCACCATGGGTATCCACATGCATGACATATATCAAGTGTTCTCAAATCCAAAGTATTCAATCCAACATAACGAGATCTCAAAGGAAAAGACTCAATTCATCACATCAAGATAGAGAGGAAAGAACACCATATGATCCAACTATATTAACAAAGCCCGTGATACATTAAGATCGTGCCATCTCAAGAACACGAGAGAGAGAGAGAGAGAGAGAGAGAGAGAGAGAGATTAAACACATAGCTACCCGTACATACCCTCAGCCCCGAGGGTGAACTACTCCCTCCTCGACATGGAGACCGCCGGGATGATGAAGATGGCCTGTGGTGATGATTTCCCCCTCCGACAGACACCGGAAAAGGGCTCCGGATGAGATCGCTTCGGAACAGAGGCTTGCGGCGGCGGAGCGGAAGACACAACTTCATTCTTGTAGACGTTGTTGGGCCTCCAAGTGTAGAGTTTTGTAGGACAACAACAAATTTTGCTCAAGTGGATGACCTAAGGTTTATCAATCCGTGGGAGGTGTAGGATGAAGATGATCTCTCTAAAACAACCCTGCAATCAAATACAAGAAATCTCTTGTGTCCCCAACACACCCAATACAATGGCAAATTATATAGGTGCACTAGTTTAACAAAGAGATGGTGATACAAGAGCAATATGGATGATAGATATAGGTTTTTGTAATCTTAAAATATAAAAACAGCAAGGTAGCAAGTAGTAAACAGCGAGCGAAACGTTGTATAAATGCTTGGAAATAAGGCCTAGGGTTCATACTTTCACTAGTGCAATCTCTCAACAATGCTAACATAATAGAATCATATGATCATCCCTCAACGTGCAACAAAGAATCACTCCAAAGTTCATAAGTAGCGGAGAACATAAGATGAAATTGTTGTAGGTAGTAGAACCACCTCCAAGTCACCCTTTCCGATCAATCTATTGAGCTATTCCTATAGGTGTCACAAACAGCCCTAGAGTTCGTAGTAAAATAACACCTATGATGCATATCAATCAACCATAATGTCACCTAGATACTTCAATGTCACCACAAGTATCCGTGGGTTAATTATTCGACATGCATCAAACAATTTCAGATTCGCCATATTCAATTCAACACAAAGAACTTCAAAGAGTACTCCAAGATTTCTATCAGAGAAAATAGGACAAGAACGTATATCAACCCATATGCATAGATTACCCCATTGTCACCGCAGGAATCCGCAAGTTGAGTACCAAAACATATATCAAATGAATCAATAGAACACCCCATTGTCACCACGGGTATCCACATGCAAGACTTACATTAAGTGATGTCAAATCCAATATTCAATCCGACATAACAAAATCTCAAAGGGAAAGATTCAATTGGGCATCTTGGATTCATTGAAAATGTGTCAGGGTTTTAGCCCTTTTAAAAAGGCGAGGTTGTAATTATCCATATTTTAATTTAAAATTAATTGAACATGATGCTTATGATATGCGTATGATGCACAATCAATTTCTAACTAATAATATTAATGCATGGTTGTTACAGTCGGCGAGAGGACGAGAAACCCCGACGAGAGGGAACACAATGGCTTTTCCTATTTGACACATGTAACATCAAATAGACAACATAAGACACATCATTTGTGTTGTCTAGTCTGGTCCCATTCAGGGTTGCATTGATTTTCTGTTATCGACCTACATCTCCAATTTACACATTGTCTTTTTAATTGTTCCAATTTTTGCTTCTTCTAGTTTTTGTCATGCGGTTTCTTTTTCTTGTGGTGTAATTTTACTCTAGGGTTTCTTCGGTTTTCTATTGGGCTCTTCATTTTTTATTTCCAGTTTTTTGGTTTTCTCTTTTATTCCTTTCTCATTTATAATATTTTTTGAATATATGGTGAACATTTTTCAAATAAATGACAAATATTTTTTAATTACATGGTGAACTTTTCTCAAATACACGACGAATTATTTTCAACATGAAATAAACATGTTTTTAATGCATGGCGAACAATTTTCACACGGTACAAAATTTTTACAGGAAGAACATTTTTCAACATACGATGGACATTTTTTCGAATACACTGTCAGCATTTTTTAAATACAAGCGCATATTTTTACAATGCATGATATTTATTCTAAAATATAATTTTTTGAAACAATTCATAACCTTTCTTCAATTCTTGAACCTTTTCTTAATAATTTATTTTATAAAATGGTTTCTGAAAAGGTTCTTTCAACATCAACATAATCAAGAAACAAGAACCCAGCAAAAAAGTATGATCAAACAGGCCTCGCTGTGGGGTGGCGCAAGCAAGGGGTTCTCAGCTTTTGCCCTCCTATATGACGCCCTATCTGACGCATGGGGCGTGAAATAGGAAATCTGGAACACTCTGACACGTTGCATATTATGGGACATGTCATGCATAGACAGTACATTCGGCCCACAACGCTGAGAAGCCTGTTATACATATTGCGCAAAATTGTCTAAAAAACAAAATATAGCGCACAAAGGAAAAATCTAAACGGCACGCGGACTCAGCCCACTTTCAGACCAGGTCTTTCTTACGTACACGCAATATTTTAGATGTGCTTGACTTTACCATCAGCCCTAACATTCACACAGATCTTATTGGCGTTGCTTTCACATGTGGCATTTGCCTGGCCACTTCGCCGTCCTGCAGGAGACTTGGACGACAGCATCGCGGCAACTATATTCGATCCAGCTTCTCTTGCAATAATCTCAACTCAGGCAATTTGTTTCCTCCCCGTTTACACTTATTTATTTGCTAGTTCGGTGTCTTCCATCATTTTTAATTGGGTTTGAAGCCTGACCAAATGCGTTGAAAATTACTCCCTCTATAAGAAAATATAGAAACGTTTAGATCATTACTTTAGTAATCTAAACGTTTTAATATTCATTTACGAAGGTGATACATGCAAATCCCAAGTAAGAATAGTGGATGATGGCGCAACTTGGTTAATCGACAGGGTCAAGTTGATCTTTTGACATTATTCAACGGCACGAGCAGTATTTACTGTGCAGCCAGTCGACGGTCCAATCGTTAAGGCACCTAATCGGAAGATAATGTTCTTTTAGTGAAGGTTGGTTTTGGGTTGCAGAACCGAACACGTCTGAACTAATAGTGGAGTAGGTTCGTTAGGTTTCTTGATTAGCCAAATTAATTTTCTTGGTTATGATATTTGTCAACATTTTTTTCTTTTTGCAACGATCAGCCAAGTTTTTTCCGTAGGAATGTGTCTCTGATCCCAACAACATTTAGACCAAATATATACTCAATTTTACCGCCATAAGACTAAGAAACTACTTTATCCATTCAGAAGAAATAACGTACCAGTATAGTTTCGATTAAGAGTAGGTAATTGTTTGTGTGTTGTAACCGACGCACAAACATTTAGCATGCAATCATCGTGTTTTACATGTTATCTTATTGGGACATCAGTAGATGACTGACGTTTTCCAAGGAAGGGATATGACAAACGATCGTCCCCCCTGGGGGGATCGATCCTGCAAACGTTTTCGTTCGCTGGCAGAATCTCCCACCACGACTTAGCTGCCCACATGCCTTTTAATGCCTCCCCCCCCCCTGCCCCCATCCATCGTCATCCTTATTGCAAAAAAAAAGCGTCTAGAAAACTCAAAAAGCAATCTAAAAATGCATGGGATCAAACAAAAAAAAGATAGCCATTATATATAACATCAAATTGCTAAGGAAAAGACCTATAAAAACAATATTGTGGTCCTAAAAATGCTGACAAAACGGCAAATCTCCATATTAATTAGAAAGAGACTTCCAAAGGAATTTGCCATGCTTATTTTCGTTTTCAAAAAACATAAAAATCACACACAGGGAAATGTCATGATAAAAAATGCCATGCCATTAGAAATAAAATTGCCATGCTCTTGCTAATAAAATTGACATGCCATTAGAAACAAAATTGCCATTCTCTTACTAACAAAATTGCCATGCCCTTACTAATAATATTGCCATGCCATTAAAACTAAAATAACTATGGTGTAAATAATAAAATTGCCATGGTCCAACCAGATAACATTTTCGTTTTATTAGTAATGAGATTACATATCGTAAATAGACTTTACCTACCAATTAAATTACCTATTGCCGAAGAACATAATTTAACTTTGTAAGCAAATAATATGTTTGGTAGTAGAGCTAATTTTTAAGAAAAACTGGTGAGGAATCTCAATATAATGGAAAATACAGGTGGGGCTAAGGCCCTGTTTGGAACCACAATTAGATTATAATAATCTGGATTATGAAGATAGATTATATAATCAGGTTTATAAAAATAATCTAGGTGGGCATGTTTGGAGGCCAGATTATATAAATTGTAATCCAGGTTTTTACATTGCATAATGACCTGTCTGCCCTTTGTTTTTTTTTAAAGGAGGAGGGTGGCGGTGGCAGAAATTAGTAATTACCTCCAACTTTACAAGGATAATGGGTCATTAGCAATCCATAATCTGATTTTATCTGGGGTAGAGTAGATTGTGAGTTTTTAATAATCTGTTCATCTAGTTTTTATAATCTACAACATAATCTGTCCTGTTTGGAGACAGTATAGATTACAAAAACTGGATTATCATAATCTGAGTGGTTCCAAACAGGGCCTAAAAAGGGAGTAGTCTAACAAAAGAAAGAAACGTAAGACATGATGATACATAACTAGAACTGTTAACGCCCGTTGATGTCGTTGAATCACTACTGTTATCCATTAAAAGTTATGCTTGCCTCGCTGCATCGAAAGACTTGGCAAATAGCTTGGAAAATTTGATTCAGCCAGAATATGTTATTGTTCATAAAAAAGTTACGTTGGCTTCGCTAATAAATCATTTGCATAATTGTTAAAATGTGATACATATATAATTATTATCCTAATTTAATGATGTCCATCCCTCCTCTGATGCACTTGGCCCACCAAGAAATCAACCGTTCGATCGGCTGCGACACACAGATTGACACGATCACGCACTGCCCAGCATGGCCCACAACAAAATTTGCGTCCGGACCTTCCATGCTAGGGAGCATAGTGCCTCTAATGCTTAAAGGATTTGACCCGGTCAAAGTTGAGCAACTTAATCACATATCGTAGACCACAATTGAATGAGGGGAGGGGCGTCCAAAATTAGAGAGTTTAGCGAAGTTATAGATATATGTTTAAGTAGGAGACATTTTGTTACTTTGCCCGCCAACATTTTTTTACGAAAACTCGCACGGCCACGCATGCATGCAACCCTCGGATTGCTTTAGGATTCATAAAATTGACTAGACTTAGACTTTTGATATTTTTTTTGCGAGAAACTTCTAATCTATTCATCTTCAATCATGGCAGTACAAAGAACAACAGAGGTAATAAAAATTACAACCATGTCCGTGGACCACCTAGCGACGACTACAAGCACTGGAGCGAGCCGAAGGCGCGCCGCCGTCATCGCCCCTCCCTCACCGGAGCCGGGCAAACCTTGTTGTAGTAGATAGTCGGGAAGTCGTCGTGCTAAGGCCCCATAGGACTAGCGCACCAGAGTAGCAACCATCGCCGATGAAGAAAGTCGTAGATCAGAAGAATCAAACCTGTAAACACCCAAACAAAGGCGAACGAAGACCGGATCCAAACAGATCCACCGAAGACCAGCACCGACCGAATCCCGCGAGATCCGACGGAGACAAACCTCCACACGCCCTCCGATGATGCTAGACAGACCATCGGGATGGGGATAGAACGTGGGAGACATTATTCCTACTATGGGATATCGCCGCCGCCACACAGCCCCAACCAACACGCTGAATCTAACAAGAACGAGAACGGGGTCCCTCCCGCCGGCGGGGGGCCGAGATCCTCCGCACCTCCATGGCCTAGAGGCCATCAGAAATGGGGCGGACCGGCGGCGGCGCCGACGGGAGGAGAAGAGCTTTTCTTGTGGAGGAGGAAAGAGATGTCGAATATTACTGGGTCAGGGTTCACCCATGCATGCTTTTGACAACTTTTGCTACAGTTGCATGCGCCATCCACTCCACATCTCATGCCCTTTTCTTTTGGCTTTGGTATTTGAATCTTCTACAGTTTTTCAATGAAATATCCAATTTCATTTTCAGATTCATGTTGCTTGCGACAAGAGCTTTGAAATAAGACCAACTTTGAATATGCTTGGACATATTTTTGAATAAGTTTCAACTGCCATAACTTAATAAAAAAAGTGAGAAAATCACTAACTGCGGGTAATCACCAAGTTTCTTCCAAGTTTTCTTGAGAAATTCCCTACACATTTTTTAGATTTTTAAACCACTTCCCGTATATTAATTAATTACAAAGTTCTAACAATCATTCGTTACATGATTAGCCATGCATGGCGGATCACCATTACAAAGCACCCTGTCCAACCTATTATCCAAACTAAACTTAAATTAAGTTATGTTTTCTGAAACTTAGTGACTTTGTCACTCGTTCATATTAAGTTTTGGTTGTTGAAACTTAACTAATTTTCAAGATGTGCCAAAACGTATTCAAAATTGATCTTATTTCAAAGACCCCGTCACAAGAAACACGAATCTGAAAACAAAAATCAAATTGGACTTATCGTTCAAAAATATAGAAGATTCAAAATTAAAGTCAAAAGATAAAGTATGGGGGTGGGATGGGTGCAGCTACCAAAAACTGTGCGCATGGATCTTACCTAAAGTAATTAAGGCCAACTCCAGCGTTAGACCCCCAAACGGACGTCCGTTTCATACGGATTTCGTCCGTTTGGGCGGCAAAACGGACGTCCTTGTCCGGCTTGGGCAGTCCGTCGGCCGGTGTACGCATCGTAACTTGTGCGTGTCACACGAAAATAAAAAGGCGGTTGCACATTTCAAAAAGCACAATTAAAACATAATTAGATATTACTACAATCTAAAAAAGTCCAAAAAAATCTTGGCCGCATTTAAACATAACTTAAAACATTTAAAAACATAAAAACTTCAATGCCTCCGCCGCCCGTGGTCGTCATCGAGGGCACAGTCGTCTTCATGCGCTATTGTCATCCTCGTCGTCGTCCATGATGAGGTCGACGTAGGGTGGTGTCGTCTAGAGGTGGGCCGGTGGCGCCTACGGTGCTGCCTAGCCGGTGGCACCTGCAACACCTCCTCCCATGGCGGGGACTACTCTGGTGTTCGTGGCGGCATGGGCGCCCACCCAGTCGGCCATCTCGGCCACCATGGACGACCAGGTCCACCTCTGGCCGACCATGCGCGGGTTCCAGACCCCGGTGGGGGGATCCTCCACCACCTCCTCTTTGACGGCCATCTCGAGCTCCGGGATGGCGACGTCGCCGGCCGCGGAGAGCGCCATCATCACGTCGAGCCCCTGCCATTGGGTCTCGTCGTGGTCGTGGACATATTCCTCCAGAACCCGCCGCATGAACTCCTCCTCCTCATCATCAGGTCATTGGAGGTGGTAGTGGCGGGGACGACGAGAGGAAAGGCGTCAGGTGAGCACGCAGATCCGCGCACGACCGTGCGGCTGGCTTGTCCGTGGCACGCTCGGACCGCGACCGACGAAGTATGACTGCCTTCGCAGATCATGCTAGTCGCGGAACCAGGTGTTCTATAGAGAAGAGTGGGCAGCATACCTGGCGTCGAAGAGGAAGTCGGGGGGTAGGCGGGTGCGGAGACGCTGGATCTCCTTGCGACGGGCTCGACCACCGACTGGGACCGGCAGGATGGGCACACCGTCCATTGACAAATGACAGTTGTTTGGCAGATGGACGTCGCTCCACGGCAGCGGCGTCCCGGTCTCCCAGTACCACTGGCAGATTTTGGCCTTGATGTACGGCCTGTTGCGAGGGTTGGCCGCCGGCGGTACGGGGCTGAATGGTGGATTTGGCGAAGGGGGTGGCAAGGTGGAGCAGCTGCGGCGGCCGAAGGAGGATCCGGCCTAGTGGTTGTTCTTCCCTTTCCGGCCTTCGATCCAGTGCCACCCCATGGTCGACGGTGAGGACAAGGTGGAGGAGAGGAGGTGAAGCTCCAGCCGTCGGTGGCTAGGGTTTGGGCGTGTCGGGCTACGTGGAGGCACGCGTCGCCCGGAGTGAAAGTGTGGACTGCAGTTCCACGGCTTCCACATTAAAAAGGACGAGGACCGCGTTGCTGGGGGCTGGCAGGTGGGACCGCCCACGCGTGCGCAGTAAATTTGGGCGGTGGGAGGTAGGTGGCCGCCCGCCACGCAGACCCGAGGCGGACAAGAAGCTTCCCAGCGCGCGTCTATTCGCTGTCCGTCCGGATGCAAACCAGGAGCAATTTTGCTCTGGAAATGTGGCGGGCCGGACGAAAAACTGACATTATTTATGGATGCGATCGCGCGTTGGGCCATGTCATGTGTCCGTTTGAATCGAAACGGACTCACCCGGACAGATGTGGTCCAACGTTGGACTTGGCCTAAGGGCTGAAGCACATACAAAGTAATTAAGGGCATGGATCAGTTCCTGAATCACAAGGGAATCGTACGGTCGCAAATCTGTGTTTCCGGTCCATGCGTGCTACAAATTATCTTCCATATTTATCCTAAAAGAAATTCTCTTCCGTATTTAGTAAGGTATTATGGTTGGGACATTGAGAAATAACACGTAAATATCTTTTGTTTTGCAAAATAAGTACTCCTGCCATCTCGGTGCATAAAAGCAAATATAATAAGGTACAATCAACAGGCTGTAAGAATTAAACTATTATATTTTTGCTTAGTTGGATGAGAGAGAAGAGGAGAGAGGGGGAAGCGAGCTGCAGATTAACAACCGGTTGTAGCACGGGCTCCAAGAAACATTGTGTGGATGTAAGGTGGACCATGTATTAATAAAGTAGTACTTCTTAACAACTTGCTACTATACGTGTTGGCTATTAGGTCGACTATATATGACATGGCAACTCCTTATAACCGGCAGTTCGCTATACTATTAACCGTGCTCTAAGTCATCTTACGAAAACTAAATAATTTCAAAACACTTAGGCACGGTGCATTAATTCCCACCTTGTTTCTTGTTTTTTTACATAAATAAAATAATTAACCAATAAGAGACGTGGGGCGTGTATGTTTGTAATGACTTGAGACTACCTAACACGACATACAGTGGTCAGTTTATTACATGCAATGATATTAATTAGCAAATAAACATTAATTTCCCTCGTTTTCCTCTTCACCTTGGTTGCGGTGCACGCCAGTACAGAGGAAGTACTACTTTCTCAACTTAACTTTTTTTACTACTTCCTCCGTCACAGTTTAGAAGGCGTGCTTGGAAATTCTCTGGGACTTAGGTGGTTATTGATTGGCTGTGAAATGAGCTGAAAAATAGCATTCACACTACGCATGCATATAAGAGTAGTACATCAGAGTACTAATTAGCTACTAGGAGTAAATGCAATGCGTCCTAAACCTTGTCTATTGTGGAAACGCACACAAATTTAACTGTGCCTTCTAAACCGTGACGGAGGAAGTACTAAGTTTCTTTGTCGTATTGTAATAGAAGCGTGAGGCATGCGAGCATTAATGGAGGCCAGGCTCTTGGATCCACAACTCTTTCAATTGTAACGGCTTCTTAGGCTGATTGTAATGGGGAGTACCATATACACTACTGGAATCAAGATCTTTGCCGTCTGTCATGGCTGACGGCAAAGGCATGCATTGCGGACGGCAAAGGTCTTTGCCGTCTGCCAGCAGACGGCAATCTGCTGGCTGACGGCAAAGATGCAAAGGTCTTTGCCGTCTGCCAGCAGACGGCAAAGGGCATGGACGGCACACGCGGCAGATTAGGTCCGTTAAGGGGTTAACGGCGTGCTTTGTCGTCTGCTTGCAGACGGCAAAGATGCAAAGTTCTTTGCCGTCTGCCAGCAGACGGCAAAGCAACCACATAGGCCAGCCCAGTGCCCCCCAGGTTGCACAGGTAGCTGCCACGTGGCAGCTTTGCCGTCTGCTGGCTCATGGCAAAGCTCTTTGCCGTCTGCCAGCAGACGGCAAAGAGCCCGTATAGCCCCTGTTTTTTCTGTTTTTTCTTAAATTCATTCAATTTCACAGAATTTCATAGATATATATATATACACACATTTGAAAATACTTTCAACAAGCATACCAACACATATCCAACAACAAGTTTCCAACAACATATCCAACAACAAGTTTCCAACAACATATCCAACAACAAGTTTCCAACAACAAAGTTCATCGTACAAAATCAAAACAAAAAGGAAGCACAAGGAGAAGAGTAGACTCCATCAACGCAAGCTTCCTCATCTAAAGCAAATCTGCAAATTGGGAAAGAAGAAAGTTAGAAGAAGAAGAAGAAGAAGAAGACTAGCTAGAAGAAGAAGAAGAAAAATAAGAAGAAGAAGAAGAAGAATAAGAAGAAGAAGAAGAATTTTTCTTCTCTTTCTTTTTCTCCTCTCCTCTTCTTTATCTTCTTCTTCTTCTAACTAAGGTAGGTAAAAATGCCATTTTTTAGCTAAGCTAGGTAAAAATGCTAATTGTAGGTCATTTTAGAGCTAAGCTAGGTAGTTATGCCATTTTTGAGCTAACCTAGGTAGTTATGCCATTTTTGAGCTAACCTAGGTAGTTATGCCATTTTTGAGCTAACTAAGCATATTTATAGCTATCCTAGGTAAAGTATGTCAGTTTGGAGCTAAGTAAGGTTATTATGTCATTTTCGAGGAAATAAGCTAAGTATAGGTCATTTTGGAGCTAAATCAAGGTTATTATGCCATTTTTTACCTAAGTGAGCTAATTATGTCATAAATGAACTAGCTAAGCTAAGTATAGATCATTATTGAGCTATCCTAGGTAGTTATGCCATTTTTTAGCTAACTAAGCATATCAAGTCATTTTGGAGGAAAAAATGCTAAGTATAGATCATTTTATAGCTATCCTAGGTAAAATATGTCATTTTCGAGCTAAGTAAGGTTATTATGTCATTTTCGAGGAAAATAAGCTAAGTATAGGTCATTTTGGAGCTAAGTAGGTCATTTCTTAAGCTAAGTATGCATTTGTTAAGCAAAACACTTGGGAAAACTTACCATCATCACGGAGGTGAAGGACCGGTCGGGCTTGCGCCAGTGTGAGACGGAGAAGGACCGGTCGGGGTTGCGGCAGACGCAGAAGGATCGGTCGATGCTTGTCGGGAGGCATGCTGCACCAAAGATCATTTGCAATGTCTCGTTAGCATGATGCAACTCAAATGTGAATACTAGTAACTAATGACCATTCAAATGAAACTCACCGTGGGCGCTATACCAATCTGGGGCATCGGCGGAGGGGTCTGACTGTTGTTCTGGCACACGGTCTGCACATTTTGTTTTCACGAGTCAGTCATATTAGTTAGTGATGAAACGAACATTACGTGCATGATTTGGCTAATATGCAGGAGAAACTTACCACGAGGAGCTCGTATAGGGCCCGGTGAGACGCGTCGTTCCGGTTCCTCTCCTCCTCCACCAGCCTAGCCGTCCTCTCCTCCATGTCCCTCTCCCTCTCCGCCGCCTGCCTGTTTGCCTCCGCCAGAAGCTCCTGGGCCCTAGCCTCGATGGCGAGCTCCATTGGCCGTGGACGAGGCCTTATCTCAGGATCGGAGCTCGTCTGGCGCTTCTTGATCTCCGGGAGAGTTCTAGGACAACGTATCAGTCCATCCCCAATGGCTATCGAGCCATGGGGCCTCCCGCCACCAGATATCATCACGAGCTCTGGATCAAAAGGACTCTGGCTCGGGTTGAAGTCCTCCCCTTTCCTCGTCTTCCCCTCATCTCTGTACCTCACGAGCTTGTTGTGGGAGGAGATGTTGCTGAAGCGTCCTGGATGATCGAGGTCATCCTCAGAGAATGCCTTGGCCTTCTTGTACGGGGCAGTATGGGCCATGGCATAGAGGTCGAACAGCGGTGGCACCTCCTTCTTGTTGTGTCGCGCCTAAAAGAGAGGAACAAAATATTAGTTAAGGGCTCAAGCTAGCATGAAGAATGAAATTGCATGAATCATGAAGCAAACCACATACCCAGTGATCCCCGAACTCAAACAGGTTGGAACTCCCTTGATGGTGTGGCACACCTTTCATTTGGGCACGCTTATCCTTGGCCTTGTTGTGGACGGCTATCCATTGGGGAGAGCACCACTCATCCACCAACGCCTCCCAACAGTCCATCCTATCCGCACACCATCTCGGGGGCACCTAAGTTAGACAAGAGAAATTTCAGCGCTACGCCTACGAATCAAATCAAGGAAACTAAGTACAAGGCCTTAAGAATAGGTAATTACCTTCATGTACTTCTCCTTACTCAGAAACTTGGCGCGACACTTCTTCTTGGCCCTCTTAATGTTAGTCGAGGCGTAGTAGTCTCGAACAGCCTGCACCCGAGTCTCGTGCCGTAAGTTCTGAAATAGGCGCTTGCACTCGGCTACGAGAACAATAGCCGCGTCCGCCTCGTGTTCCTCAAGACACCTGTAGAAGGTCTGCAATCAAACAAGACAACACTGATTAGTACAATCACTAGGTGCTGTTGATTTTTAATTCTGTAAAGGAGAAATTACCCAAAACCGCCGGATCACAATGTCGGCCACCGTCTCGCACAAGACACCGTCGACCCTCTCCTCCGGCGGGGCCGGGGCAGCCACGTACAGCTCCTAGCTCAGTGCTAGCTGTGGAACCTCACCCTCACCGGGCAACTTGACCCACCCCGTGGGGCCCACCTGGCTCTTTGCCGTCTGCCTTTGACCTTTTTGCCGTCAGCTGGCAGACGGCAAAGAAGTTGACCTAGCCATGCCGTGCCCTGTGGGGCCCACCTGGCTCTTTGCCGTCTGCCTTTGACCTTTTTGCCGTCAGCTGGCAGACGGCAAAGAACCAGCTGATGGCAAAGAGCCTCTTTGCCATGAGCTGGTTCTTTGCCGTATGCTTTCCCCAAGCAGACGGCAAAGAGCCTCTTTGCCATGAGCTGGCAGACGACAAAGAGGTGGCAGACGGCAAAATGCCAGATTCCAGTAGTGATACTAGTATCATGCATATGATACTAGTGTATGATACTACATCCGTAATGCATAGTATCATACGTTAGTATCATAGGATAGCTCATTTATTGCCACGCATGACACATAGTAGCACATCATTTAATATGATACGGTATCATGATATGATACTCAACCCTCTCTTCCTTCATTTAATTCTATGTCATCTCATCAAAATTGCCTAGTTGGCATGCATGATACTACCTATGATACACCCATTACAACCAGCCTTATCTAGTCAAATCTATGATCAAAGTTGGGCACAAAATACGAAGGGGACCAATAAACCCAGAGAGAGGTAGTAGGTCGATGGAACGACAAGACTGTGGCCTTAATGACTTTCCTTCCGTGCTCAATAATGGTAGGATGGCTGAGGCGATGGACCGGCATGCGACGGGCCGACATCGTTTGTTCGAGTAGAAGAAGGTGGTCAGGGACTTCAGTGTGAATTTTTTTTATTTTGCAAAATGTTGTTTGTACTACTAGATTGGTCAATAAATCTAAGTGTTTTTTCAAAGACAAAGGAGTGATAATTGAAGAAACATTTTAGAGAATATATAAATAGTAAAAAATAAATATAATAGTAAAAGAACATCTAGCGAATATACCAATGTTTGTAAAACAATATGTGTTTGAGGGAGAGTACATCATAATAATTAGGCAGCTGCTGATGAAGTAACTTGAGCTTTTTTTTTTATGATTTGTAACTTGAGCTCATTTTTTATGATTTATGACTTGAGCATACTTCAAGCTCTGGGCACTACGCTGACGGATACATAAAGGAAACGGCGATTGACTGGCCGGTGACAAAGAAATAAAAGCATGGTAACGTAAGCCTGAGGCCATTATCTTTGTGTCCGACCGGATCCAAATCTCCTGATTATACCTCGTACGCTAGTACGGGTGGTACATCACGGTACGATATCAAAGGAGGGATGCTATTACGCGCAGTATGAGTCTTTTCGCAAAGCCAAATTTGTTTTGAAGCAGCCGTCAGTTTTTAACTCGTCAGTCACACGTACCGCGTACGCGCAGGGACTGTTTCTTTCATCGATCATCGATCACGTGTGAGTCAAGGGATTGGCGGACGATTCTTTCTTCCTAGTCTTTTTTTTTTTTCCGAAGAAACGGGAGTTTTATTTCTAGGTAATAGTGTTACAGACAAGAGGCCACAAATCCTCGATACAAGGTGGAGCCGAGATCAACCACACAGCAGTTGTACTCTCGGTACGGCTACAGCCAGGATGAGCTAATTTGATCCCTCAAACGCCCGCGGACGCGCCCGGTCAGTGTCCGGGCGCGTCCGTTTTGAGCCCTCATTTGGCCGCGTTTACATCCACACATTTCAAATTGGCCTTTTACATCCACACCTTTCAAATTGGCTTACATGCGACATGGCCAGAGCAAGCGTGATGAAAATACCGACGGCCGATGGCTCCAGTGACGAGCTCCGGCACGCACCCGCGGCAACGGTGCGGACGACACAAGCGGCAGCGGTGCGGCACGGCAACCCGCACAGCCGGCGGCGGCTGGGCCAAACATGCTGCTGCACACGCGCGTGCGGCAACGCACACACGCAACGGCACGTAGAGCAACAATGGCAGGACAGCACCTCCAGCAGTGACCGTGGCTGCGCATCCCGCGTCGCGGCCGCGCCCGCACCCTCGCCAGCCGCGTCGTGCCCGCGGCCACACCTTGCCCGCGCCCGCGCTCAGCCGCTACGGCCGCGGCCAGCCCTGCCCTCGCCGGCCGCCCCATGCCCGCGCCCGCCCGCTACGCCCGTGTCCCGCCCCCGCGCTCGCCCGCGCTCGGCCGTCGCGGCCGCAGCCACGCCCCCGCGCCCGCCCGCTGCGCCTTTGCCCTACCCCGCACCCCGCCAGCGCCCCCCACACCCGCCCATTCCTTGCGCCCCTGCCCCGCCCCGCGCCGCGCCCGCGCTCGGCCGCCGCAGCCGCGCCCGCCCGCTGCCCCCATGTCCCGACCCGCGCCCCGCCCGCGCTCGTCCCCACGGCC
Source organism: Elymus sibiricus (assembly GCA_039707655.1). Lineage (NCBI taxonomy): Eukaryota > Viridiplantae > Streptophyta > Magnoliopsida > Poales > Poaceae > Elymus > Elymus sibiricus. The sequence goes on along the minus strand of CM077669.1, from coordinate 181,550,086 downwards.
GTGCCCGCTGTGCCCTGCCCAGCCCCGCTCACCCTCGCCCCGCCCCGCGCTCCCCTCCCCGTGCCCGCCCCCACCCCGCCCCGCGCTCCCCTGCCCGTGCCCGCCCCCGCGCGCCCGCTCGGCCAGCCAGCTCGCGCGTCCGCGGAGGCGGCCAGCTCGCCGGTGGCAGCCAGCCCGCGCGGCCAGCTCGTGCCCGCATGCCCGCGGGGTGGCAGCCAGCTCGTGTGCCCGTGAATGCGGTAGCCAACTTCAAGTCGCTGCAGGTGGGGTTGTTTGTCAGCTCGGTCTGACGTGGAGCCGTGCCCGGACACGCCCGCGACCCCTCATACTGTCCCCATATTTGAGACAGGTTTGAGGGGTGCCGGTCAGTCCGGGCGTATATGGACGAAATGAGGTGTTTGGTTGGGTCACTTTTTTTGACCGGACACTGACCGGACACTGACCGGGCAGACTTTTCGGGCGTATAGGGGGTCCGGCTGTAGATGCTCTAAGCGTTTATATATATATGCACGCGTACATTCATCCTTATAAACGCATACGTACACCTTAGCCCTATTAGCACATCTGCAAGACTGAGCCGGCATATCATCTTGAGATTTACGAAGTCACCACAGGCGCCTCGTCGTTGACGGAAATGTCTTCTTCCACTGAATGTGCATCGCCGGATATTCTGAAATAAACCCAGGAATAATATGAGCACCAAAACTTAAACCCTGGTAGGCTGGGGATACCAGTGTCCCTCTAACCATCAAACCACATATCGGTTCGTTTCTTTCTTCCTAGTCAGAAAATCAAACCATTGTTTAGCAATTTTTGGGGAAAAATTACTCCCTCTGTTTCAAAATACTATGGGCATAAATTTGATTATACATATGACTATGGGCATCTCCAACGGCGACTCTCAAACTGTCTACAACCGTTCGAACGCGTGGTCCAGACAAGTTTTGCCATCCAACGCGATTCTGCATTAGTCCGCAGGCCGGTCCGTACACGTTTCTCTCGGATACCGAAGGGAGGGGTTGTGGGTGTCCGATACCCTGACCCACCAAAAATACCACCCACGGCCACGCGCATTCATGTCCGACGCCAGCATCCCGCATTCATGTCGGTTAGGAGGGGCCGCTCCGCATTGAAGCCGCCCCAGAGCGGACGTGGCCTCTCAATACTGGCATTGAAGCGGCACGTCGGTCGAGAAAGCGCCGCCCGCTGCATGCCCAGCTGGACACGTCTTCACACCGCATTCAAATGGTTACAAACTGCTCGCCTAGCTTCATTAAATCCGCGGGTGTGCCGAGAAACCTACTCTGGCCACATGTCCGTTTGCGATCCGGCCGACATTAAACACAACGCTGGCTGGCTCCTCGCGTCCGCCCACTATTTAAACGAGGCAAGGCGTCGGGTAAAGAATCGCACCGCACCTCCGCTCTCCATCTCCTCCTTGCATTATATTCTCCACACTATCTGTGGCATTTGACGAGCATCAAGGGGAATTCTCCGGCATAAAAACCGACTGGGTGGCTCGCCGAGCCAGGGCTCCTACGAGCCAGGCAACTCGCTGCTCCACCTCCGACGCCGCTCCAGGAGGAGCAAGTGGCCGCTCCAAGTCGGCGCGTGGTTCAGCAACTTGCTGCTTCGTGGGAACATGACAACAAGGGCATCATGTCAGCCTTGGACGAGGCCCACTCCTCATGCACATGAGCCCGCACCATCCGTCATCAACGTTACCACGCCCTATCGGCGGAGAAAGAAGCCGGCTTCACGAAGATCGACGAGGCGGCGGCCAGCACGTCCGCAGCCACCGCCAACACCGAGGAAAAGTAGAACATGGGAAGCCGCCGCCACTTGGGTAACGGGAAGGCCACCATCAACGCGTCGTTGGAGTGCACATCCGGTATCTTGCTCACTCGCAAGACAACTTCGTCCCCCGTCCCAAAAACCAACCCTGCTCTGTAATTCACGAAAGCAAAGGCACCCTTCGCCTCCGGCTGAAGTATATCCCTTCGGTGCCACTCGGATGAGCGACGCTGCCAAATAGGGGGAAGATGGGGGTTATTCTTCCCATTTTGTTGAATCATATACCTCCAAGGCTCCCGACATTCTGGCGAGTGGGCGCCGGACATGGTGAAGACATGTCGTGGGAGTGGATATCAACCGCGACCGGCATTAGACTAAGTTTAGCCTAGTCCAGTATAGTTTAGCTAAAATATGTCCGAAATGTAAATGTTTCCGTCCGGTTTGAATGAAAATTATCTGTTTTGCATGTAATTCATCTGATTATTTTAAACCTTTTTTGAATTGTATGCAGGCAGTGTTGGATGGCCGGCTCCCACATCTGCGTCCATGGACTGGTCCCCCTGTCTGCAGACGGATGCAAGGAGGTAATTTGCGGGTCATTGTTGGAGATGCCCGAATAAAACATTATGCATATGCTACAATAGTATATTATTCTATTTGTATTAGAAATGGGATTCCCGTGGTATACTTTTTTTTGTAACATATAGATATTTCATAGATTAATTTTATGGTCAAAATTTATCGAAATTTTTGAAGGGGTCTAATAAATCCAGATGGGGGAGTTGCTAGTTGTGATTCATAGACAGATGCACTTGTTTAACTACGTAATGGATACCAGAATAAGTAAATGTTGAAATGGGATTCCCATGGTATATTTTTCGTAACATATAGATTTTTCATTAATTAAATTTATGGTCAAAATTTACCGAAAATTCGATAGGGTCTAATGAATCCAGACAGGGGAGTAGCTAGTTGTGATTCATAGACAGATGCACTTGTTTAACTACATAATGGATACCAGAATAAGTAAATGTTGAAATGTTTTAATAATGTTTATTCCGAAAAATTGTGAAGGGTCCTTCCCTAGTTTCATGCACGAAATAATTCACCCAGATTTAGGATGTTGGCTTGAAGCATGGTTAATAGTATAGTCAACAATCGACTATATGAAGTTGCCATGTCACTTACAGTAAACCCAATAGTCAACATGTATAGTATCTAGTTAGTAAGAAGTATTACTTTATTAATACATGACTCACCTTACACTTTCACAATATTTCTTAGAGCTCGTGTTGCGACCGGCTGTTAATCTACAATCCGCTTTCCTTCTCTCTCTTGTTCTCTCTAATCGAACTCAGTAAAGTTATAATCCTTTAGTCTTTACTGCCTGCTGATTTTACCTTATTCGACTTGCTCTCTGCGCACTTCTCATGCACAACGCACCATTGATGAGTGGCACTTGTAAGTAATATACTCCCTCCGTTTCATAATGTAGTTATATATTTTAAAAAAAATCAAACTTTGATCTAATTTATAGAAAAAATTATCTATATCTAAAATACCTAATATGTAAAATATAAAATTGCATTTTATGATGAATCTAATATATATGTTTAGCATACTATATGTAAGTGTTTTCTCCACAAACTTGGTCAAAGTTTGTGAGGTTCAATTTTTCATAAAATTTATACGCGCTATATTATGGAAGGGAGGAAGTACTCCAGAAGACTACAGGTTTGAATTGGCACAATAATCAATCCAAGGGATTATTCAGGTCTCCTCCCTCAAGTTGTTTAGGGGGTCGTTACTTTAAAGATGGATGTGGATGGAGTGCGCGTAGATGCAATGCATCATCTAAGGTCAACTGGCAGGCAATCGATCGTACATATGCAAATGTTGTATTTTAAATTTGACTCGTAACCGCACACGGAAGTTGGCATCTGTACTGGACGGAGAATCAGATGCCGTTTTGTTTTCAGATGCTTAACATACAACAGACAAATAATGGCCGGAATACATTTATCCGACCCATAATATGAGCAACGATTCTACCTGTCTCATCGTTTTATAGCGTGCAGTGAGCATGTTTTTTTTTTTTCGAGAAACCAGCAGGAGCTCTGCCTTTCCATTAAGAAGAAGAGAATTGACCAGTTTATGAGGAAAACCGGCCGAAAACCGATACAACAAAACACACCAGCCCCGAGGCTGCGTACCCAACGAGCCGACTACCCTGTCGCCCAAACGACCAGAGTGGTCACCCTACCACAAGACCCGGAGCCGCCGCTCCGGCTTACAAGCATCAGCAACACACACACGTCGGCCCCGAGGCCGCACTCCACACGAGTCGACGACTCTGCCACCCGTGCGGCCAGATCCGACACTCCACAACACCGGGGTGTTCCTCGGAGCCGCCGCTCCGACTTACCCACCGGCCCCGAGGCCGCGCTCCATCCGAGCCGACGACTCTGCCGCCCACGCGACCAGAACCGACACTCCACGACACTAATCTCCGGAGCCGCTGCTCCGACTTCCTCACCGACCTCGAGGTCGCGCACATTCCTGGCCGGCGGCTCTGCCGCCCACGCGACCAGAACCAACACACCACAACACCGATCTCCGGAGCCGCCGCTCCGACTTCCTCACCGACCCCGAGGTCGCGCACACTCCTGGCCGAAGACGAAGCCGCAGAGCCACCCAAGTCGCCGCGAACTGACAAAGGACCAGACCTCCAAGGCGTCGCCCCCAAGAGGGAAGCGATGAGAACACCGCTGACGCCCGCTCAGACAAAGGTTGAAGCTTGGGTTTTCACCCGGAAAGCCCGAGACTGAGGCGACAATGGTGGTGAAGGGGCTCCACAACGCCGCCTCCAAGAAGGGAATGCCATCCTAGGACGCCGTCGACGTCGGCAATGACCAAGGTCGAGCAAGGCTTTCGCCCGGAGCTCACCAAATCCATCCTCCCAACAGCCTGCCCAACAAACCGTCTCCGGTCTTGTCGGCCGTCCACGCCATAGCCGCGTGACCGAGTACTCCGACCAGCACGCCGCCACCAACAACCATCGGATCCTCAAAAGCCGCAGCCCACCTCGCTCCAAATCAGCCCCACCCACGCAGATCCAGGCATGGGAGGACCAACTCCACCGCCGCAAACCACCGGCGCTGCCATGCCACCGCCCACGCAGCCACCACAGCAGCGCCACCGGCGGGAGCCCCTCCATGGGCCGCCGCGCCCGCCACGCGCGAGATCCGGGCCGTCCCCAGATCCGCGCCTAGGACGCCGCCAGCCGACCGCCCCACGCCGGAGCCGTCAGCCGCCCGCAACCGAGCACGGTATTGGGGAACGTAGTAATAATTCAAAAAAATTCCTACGTGTCACCAAGATCAATCTAGGAGATGCTAGCAACGAGAGAGAGGGAGTGCATCTTCATACCCTTGAAGATCGCTAAGCGGAAGCGTTGCAAAGAACGCGGTTGATGGAGTCGTACTCGCGGCGATTCAAATCGCGGAAGATCCGATCCAAGCGCCGAACGGACGGCGCCTCCGCGTTCAACACACGTACAGCCCGGGGACGTCTCCTCCTTCTTGATCCAGCAAGGGGGAAGGAGAAGTTGAGGGAGAGCTCCGGCAGCACGACGGCGTGGTGGCGGTGGAGCTCGTGGTTCTCCGGCAGAGCTTCGCTAAGCACTACGGAGGAGGAGGAGGTGTAGGAGAGGGGGAGGGCTGCGCCAAGGGCAAGGGGTGCAGCTCCCATGCGCCTCCCCACTATATATATTGGTGGAGGGGGTTGGTTTCTTGCCCTCCAAGTCCATTGGGGCGTTGGCAAAGGTGGGAGGAAAGAAATCCCATCCTTTCCCTTCCCCACCGATTGTTATCCCCCCTTTTTAGGGATCTTGATCTTATCCCTTCGGGATATGATCTTATTCCTTCTAAGGGGGGATCTTGGTGCGCCTTGACCAGGGGTGTGGGGCCTTGCCCCCACTACCCCCGTTCATGTGGGTCCCCCCATGCAGGTGGGCCCCACTCCGGAACCTTCTAGAACCTTCCCGGTACAATACCGAAAAATCCCGAACATTTTCCGGTGGCCAAAATAGGACTTCCCATATATAAATCTTTACCTCCGGACCATTTCGGAACTCCTCGTGACGTCCGGGATCTCATCCGAGACTCCGAACAACTTTCGGTAACCACATACAATTCCCATTACAACTCTAGCGTCACCGAACCTTAAGTGTGTAGACCCTACGGGTTCGGGAACCATGCAGACATGACCGAGACACCTCTCCGGCCAATAACCAATAGCGGGATCTGGATACCCATATTGGCTCCCACATGTTCCACGATGATCTCATCGGATGAACCACGATGTCGGGGATGCAATTAATCCCGTATACAATTCCCTTTGTCCATCGGTATGTTACTTGCCCGAGATTCGATCGTCGGTATCCCTATACCTTGTTCAATCTCGTTACCGGCAAGTCTCTTTACTCGTTCCGTAACACATGATCCCGTGACTAAACTCCTTAGTCACATTGAGCTCATTATGATGATGTATTACCGAGTGGGCCCAGAGATACCTCTCCGTCACACGGAGTGACAAATCCCAGTCTCGATTCGTGCCAACCCAACAGACACTTTCGGAGATACCTGTAGTGCACCTTTATAGTCACCCAGTTACGTTGTGACATTTGATACACCCAAAGCATTCCTACGGTATCCGGGAGTTGCACAATCTCATGGTCTAAGGAAATGATACTTGACATTAGAAAAGCTCTAGCAGACGAACTACACGATCTTGTGCTATGCTTAGGATTGGGTCTTGTCCATCACATCATTCTCCTAATGATGTGATCCCGTTATCAACGACATCCAATGCCCATGGTCAGGAAACCATGACCGTCTATTGATCAACGAGCTAGTCAACTAGAGGCTCACTAGGGACATGGTGTGGTCTATGTATTCACACATGTATTACGGTTTCCGGTTAATACAATTATAGCATGAACAATAGACAATTATCATGAACAAGGAAATATAATAATAACCATTTTATTATTGCCTCTAGGGCATATTTCCAACAGTCTCCCACTTGCACTAGAGTCAATAATCTAGTTTCATTGTGATGAATCGAACACCCATAGAGTTCTGATGTTGATCATGTTTCGCTCGTGAAAGAGGTTTAGTCAACGGATCTGCGACATTCAGATCCGTATGTACTTTACAAATATCTATATCTCCATCTTGAATGTAACCACGAATGGAGTTGAAGCGGTGCTTGATGTGCTTGGTCTTCTTGTGAAACCTGGGTTCCTTGGCAATGGCAATATCACCAGTGTTGTCACAGAAGAGAGTCATCGGGCCCGACGCATTGGGAATCACTCCTAGGTCGGTGATGAACTCCTTCATCCAGACTCCTTCCTGCGCTGCTTCCGAAGCAGCTATGTACTCCGCTTCACATGTAGATGCCGCCACGACGCTTTGCTTGCAACTGCACCAGCTGACTGCCCCACCATTCAAAATATACACGTATCCGGTTTGTGACTTGGAGTCATCCGGATCTGTGTCGAAGCTAGCATCGAGGTAACCCTTTACGACTAGCTCTTCGGCACCTCCATAAACGAGAAACATATCCTTAGTCCTTTTCAGGTACTTAAGGATATTCTTGACCGCTGTCCAGTGTTCCATTCCGGGATCACTTTGGTACCCCCCTACCAAACTTGTGGCAAGGTTCACATCAGGTCTGGTACACAGCATGGCATACATAATAGAGCCTATGGCTGAGGCATAGGGGATGACACTCATCTTTTCTCTATCTTCTGCCGAGGTCGGGCATTGAGCTGTGCTCAATCTCACACCTTGCAATACAGGCAAGAACCCCTTCTCGGACTGATCCATATTGAACTTCTTCAATATCTTGTCAAGGTATGTGCTTTGTGAAAGACCAATGAGGCGTCTCGATCTATCTCTATAGATCTTGATGCCCAATATGTAAGCAGCTTCTCCAAGGTCCTTCATTGAAAAACACTTATTCAAGTAGGCCTTTATGCTTTCCAAAAGTTCTATATCATTTCCCATCAACAATATGTCATCCACATATAAAATGAGAAATGCTACAGAGCTCCCACTCACTTTCTTGTAAATACAGGCTTCTCCATAAGTCTGTATAAACCCAAACGCTTTGATCACCTCATCAAAGCGAATGTTCCAACTCCGAGATGCTTGCACCAGCCCATAGATGGAGCGCTGGAGCTTGCATACCTTGTCAGCATTCTTAGGATCGACAAAACCTTCCGGCTGCATCATATACAATTCTTCCTTAAGGAAACCGTTAAGGAATGCCGTTTTGACGTCCATTTGCCAGATCTCATAATCATAAAATGCGGCAACTGCTAACATGATTCGGACGGACTTCAGCATCGCTACAGGTGAGAAAGTCTCATCGTAGTCAACTCCTTGAACTTGTCGATAACCCTTAGCGACAAGTCGAGCCTTATAGACGGTCACATTACCATCTGCGTCAGTCTTCTTCTTAAAGATCCATTTATTTTCTATGGCTTGTCGATCATCGGGCAAGTCCACCAAAGTCCATACTTTGTTCTCATACATGGATCCTATCTCGGATTTCATGGCTTCAAGCCATTTGTTGGAATCCGGGCCCGCCATGGCTTCTTCATAGTTCGAAGGTTCACCGTTGTCTAACAACATGATTTCCAGGACAGGGTTGCCGTACCACTCTGGTGCGGAACGTGTCCTCGTGGACCTACGAAGTTCAGTAGTAACTTGATCTGAAGTTTCATGATCATCATCATTAACTTCCTCTCTAGTCGGTGCAGGCACCACAGAAACATTTTCCTGTGCTGCGCTACTCTCCGGTTCGAGAGGGGGTACAATTACCTCATCAAGTTCTACTTTCCTCCCACTTACTTCTTTCGAGAGAAACTCTTTCTCTAGAAAGGATCCATTCTTGGCAACAAAGATCTTGCCTTCGGATCTGAGGTAGAAGGTATACCCAATAGTTTCCTTAGGGTATCCTATGAAGACGCACTTTTCCGATTTGGGTTCGAGCTTTTCAGGTTGAAGTTTCTTGACATAAGCATCGCATCCCCAAACTTTCAGAAACGACAGCTTAGGTTTCTTCCCAAACCATAATTCATACGGTGTCGTCTCAACGGATTTAGATGGTGCCCTATTTAAAGTGAATGCGGCAGTCTCTAATGCATATCCCCAAAATGATAGCGGTAAATCAGTAAGAGACATCATAGATCGCACCATATCCAATAGAGTGCGATTACGACGTTCAGACACACCATTACGCTGAGGTGTGCCAGGCGGCGTGAGTTGTGAAACAATTCCACATTTCCTTAAGTGCGTGCCAAACTCGTGACTCAAATATTCTCCTCCACGATCAGTTCGTAAGAACTTTATTTCCTTGTCACGTTGATTCTCTACCTCACTCTGAAATTCCTTGAACTTTTCAAAGGTCTCAGACTTGTGTTTCATTAAGTAGACATACCCATATCTGCTTAAGTCATCAGTGAGGGTGAGAACATAACGATAGCCACCGCGAGCCTCAACGCTCATTGGACCGCATACATCGGTATGTATTATTTCCAACAAGTTGGTTGCTCGCTCCATTGTTCCAGAGAATGGAGTCTTAGTCATCTTGCCCATGAGGCATGGTTCGCACGTGTCAAATGATTCATAATCAAGAGACTCCAAAAGTCCATCTGCATGGAGTTTCTTCATGCGTTTGACACCAATATGACCAAGGCGGCAGTGCCACAAGTATGTGGGACTATCATTATCAACCTTACATCGTTTGGTATTCACACTATGAATATGTGTAACATCACGTTCGAGATTCAATAAAAATAAACCATTGACCAGCGGGGCATGACCATAAAACATATCTCTCATATAGATAGAACAACCATTATTCTCGGATTTAAATGAGTAGCCATCTCGCATCAAACGAGATCTAGATACAATGTTCATGCTCAAAGCTGGTACTAAATAACAATTATTGAGGTTTAAAACTAATCCCGAAGGTAGATGTAGAGGTAGCGTGCCGACGGCGATCACATCGACCTTGGAACCATTCCCGACGCGCATCGTCACCTCGTCCTTCGTCAGTCTCCGCTTATTCCGCAGCTCTTGTTTTGAGTTACAAATGTGAGCAACCGCACCGGTATCAAATACCCAGGAGCTACTACGAGCGCTGGTAAGGTACACATCAATAACATGTATATCATATATACCTTTGACGTTGTCGGCCTTCTTATCCGCTAAGTACTTGGGGCAGCTCCGCTTCCAGTGACCGGTTCCCTTGCAATAAAGGAACTCAGTCTCAGGCTTGGGTCCATTCTTGGGCTTCTTCCCGGCAACTGATTTACCGGGCGCGGCAACTGCTTTGCCGTCCTTCTTGAAGTTCTTCTTACCCTTGCCTTTCTTGAAACTGGTGGTCTTATTCACCATAAACACTTGATGTTCCTTTTTGATCTCCACCTCCGCTGATTTCAGCATCGAATATAACTCAGGAATGGACTTCTCCATCCCTTGCATATTGAAGTTCATCACAAAGCTCTTGTAGCTAGGTGGAAGCGACTGGAGGATTCTGTCAATAACCGAGTCATCCGGAAGATTAACTCCCAGCTGAGACAAGCGGTTGTGCAACCCAGACATTTTGAGTATGTGCTCGCTGACAGAACTATTTTCCTCCATCTTACAACTGAAGAACTTGTCGGAGACTTCATATCTGTCGACCCGGGCATGAGCCTGGAAAACCATTCTCAGCTCTTGGAACATCTCATATGCTCCGTGTTGCTCAAAACGCTTTTGGAGCCCCGGTTCCAAACTGTAAAGCATGCCGCACTGAACCAGGGAGTAATCATCACTACGCGACTGCCAGGCGTTCATAACGTCTTGAGTTGCTGGGAAAATGGGTGCGTCACCTAGCGGTGCATCAAGGACATATGCTTTCTTGGAAGCTATGAGGATGATCCTCAACTTACGGACCCAGTCCGTATAGTTGCTTCCATCGTCTTTCAGTTTGGTTTTCTCTAGGAACGCGTTGAAGTTGAGGGCAACATTAGCGTGGGCCATTGGATCTACAAGATAGATTGTAAAGACAATTTTAGACTAAGTTCATCTAATCAAATTATTTAATGAACTCGCACTCAGATAGACATCCCTCTAGTCATCTAAGTGATACATGATCCATATCGACTAGGCCGTGTCCGATCATCACGTGAGACGGACTAGTCATCAATGGTGAACATCTCCATGTTGATCGCATCTGCTATACGACTCATGTTCGACCTTTCGGTCTCTCGTGTTCCGAGGCCATGTCTGTACATGCTAGGCTCGTCAAGTCAACCTAAGTGTTTCGCGTGTGTAAATCTGGCTTACACCCGTTGTATGCGAACGTTAGAATCTATCACACCCGATCATCACGTGGTGCTTCGAAACAACGATCCTTCGCAACGGTGGACACTTAGGGGGAACACATTTCTTGAAATTTTGGTGAGGGATCATCTTATTTATGCTACCGTCGTTCTAAGCAAATAAGATGTAAAAACATGATAAACATCACATGCAGATCATAAAGTGACATGATATGGCCAATATCATCTTGCGCCTTTGATCTCCATCTTCGGGGCGCGGCATGATCACCATCGTCACTGGCACGACACCATGATCTCCATCATCATGATCTCCATCATCGTGTCTTCATGAAGTTGTCTCGCCAACTATTACTTCTACTACTATGGCTAACGGTTAGCAATAAAGTAAAGTAATTACATGGCGTTTTTGATTGACACGCAGGTCATACAATAAATTAAGACAACTCCTATGGCTCCTGCCGGTTGTCATACTCATCGACATGCAAGTCGTGATTCCTATTACAAGAACATGATCAATCTCATACATCACATATATTAAATCACATCCTTTTGGCCATATCACATCACATAGCATACCCTGCAAAAACAAGTTAGACGTCCTCTAATTGTTGTTGCAAGTTTTACGTGGCTGCTATGGGTTTCTAGCAAGAACGTTTCTTACCTACGCAAAAGCCACAACGGTGATATGCCAATTGCTATTTACCCTTCATAAGGACCCTCTTCATCGAATCCGATCCGACTAAAGTGGGAGAGACATACACCCGTTAGCCACCTTATGCAACAAGTGCATGTCAGGCGGTGGAACCAGTCTCACGTAAGCGTACGTGTAAAGTCGGTCCGGGCCGCTTCATCCCACAATACCGCCGAATCAAGATAGGACTAGTAACGGCAAGAAAATTGACCAAATCATCGCCCACAACTACTTGTGTTCTACTCATGCATAGAATCTACGCATAGACCTAGCTCTGATACCACTGTTGGGGAACGTAGTAATAATTCAAAAAATTTCCTACGTGTCACCAAGATCAATCTAGGAGATGCTAGCAACGAGAGAAAGGGAGTGCATCTTCATACCCTTGAAGATCGCTAAGCGAAAGCGTTGCAAAAAACGCGGTTGATGGAGTCGTACTCGCGGCGATTCAAATCGCGGAAGATCCGATCCAAGCGCCGAACGGACAGCGCCTCCGCGTACAGCAAGGGGGAAGGAGAAGTTGAGGGAAGTTGAGGGAGAGCTCCGGCAGCACGACGGCGTGGTGGCGGTGGAGCTCGTGGTTCTCCGGCAGAGCTTCACTAAGCCCTACGAAGGAGGAGGAGGTGTAGGAGAGGGGGAGGGCTGCGCCAAGGGCAAGGGGTGCAGCTCCCATGCGCCTCCCCACTATATATAGGGGTGGAGGGGGCGGGTTTCTTGCCATCCAAGTCCATTGGGGCGTTGGCAAAGGTGGGAGGAAAGAAATCCCATCCTTTCCCTTCCCCACCGATTGTTATCCCCCCTTTTTAGGGATCTTGATCTTATCCCTTCGGGATATGATCTTATTCCTTTTAAGGGGGGATCTTGGTGCGCCTTGACCAGGGGTGTGGGGCCTTGCCCCCACTACCCCCGTTCATGTGGGTCCCCCCATGCAGGTGGGCCCCACTCCGGAACCTTCTAGAACCTTCCCGGTACAATACCGAAAAATCCCGAACATTTTCCGGTGGCCAAAATAGGACTTCCCATATATAAATCTTTACCTCCGGACCATTTCGGAACTCCTCGTGACGTCCGGGATCTCATCCGAGACTCCGAACAACTTTCGGTAACCACATACAATTCCCATTACAACTCTAGCGTCACCGAACCTTAAGTGTGTAGACCCTACGGGTTCGGGAACCATGCAGACATGACCGAGACACCTCTCCGGCCAATAACCAATAGCGGGATCTGGATACCCATATTGGCTCCCACATGTTCCACGATGATCTCATCGGATGAACCACGATGTCGGGGATGCAATTAATCCCGTATACAATTCCCTTTGTCCATCGGTATGTTACTTGCCCGAGATTCGATCGTCGGTATCCCTATACCTTGTTCAATCTCGTTACCGGCAAGTCTCTTTACTCGTTCCGTAACACATGATCCCGTGACTAACTCCTTAGTCACATTGAGCTCATTATGATGATGTATTACCGAGTGGGCCCAGAGATACCTCTCCGTCACACGGAGTGACAAATCCCAGTCTCGATTCATGCCAACCCAACAGACACTTTCGGAGATACCTGTAGTGCACCTTTATAGTCACCCAGTTACGTTGTGACATTTGATACACCCAAAGCATTCCTACGGTATCCGGGAGTTGCACAATCTCATGGTCTAAGGAAATGATACTTGACATTAGAAAAGCTCTAGCAGACGAACTACACGATCTTGTGCTATGCTTAGGATTGGGTCTTGTCCATCACATCATTCTCCTAATGATGTGATCCTGTTATCAACGACATCCAATGCCCATGGTCAGGAAACCATGACCGTCTATTGATCAACGAGCTAGTCAACTAGAGGCTCACTAGGGACATGGTGTGGTCTATGTATTCACACATGTATTATGGTTCCCGGTTAATACAATTATAGCATGAACAATAGACAATTATCATGAACAAGGAAATATAATAATAACCATTTTATTATTGCCTCTAGGGCATATTTCCAACACACGGGCGCCGCCGCGACGACCAGCACCGAAACCGCCGCCACCACCACAAGGGGCGCGCCGGCGAGCCTGTCCCGGGGCCGCCGCCCCGGCCTCCACGCGCAGCCAACACTGGCAGGGTTCACCACGCACCAGATCTGGGCTACACAACTGCCGCTGCGCAGCACCACCCCTCGACTCGAACCACCGGATCCACGACCGCCGTGCCGGAGCCGAGCCATCCCGCGCCGGAGCCGCGCCCCCAACAGCCGACGCAGCCGCGCCGCGCCCCCGCGCCGAGCCGACCAGCCCAGCGCCGCCCGAGATGAAGCAGCTCCATGAGCGCCAGATCCAACCGCGCCGCCGTGCATCGCCACTTGTGCTGCCCCGCCGCACCGCCTCGGACGCCGGCGCGCCCGAGCTCCGGCCGGAGCGCCCGGCCCGCGCCACAGCAACTCCAAGTGGGAGGAGGAAAGGGCCTCGTCGCCGCCAAGCCGCGCGGGCTTTGCCCGGCGACGCCTGCTGGCGGCGGCGAGGGGAGGAGGGGCGGCAGAGTGTGGTGCTGGCGGCGGCTAGGGTTTGGCTCCTGGCCGCCCGCGGGAGCGACCGAGGAGCCTGGGTCGACCTGGTTTTGGTCAGTGAGCATGTCAGTTGACAAGGATAATTAAGCATGTCTCTTTAGTGTAAGGCCGCCACACTATTTAATTAATTTATTAATGAATTAATATCAGGGTCAGTTGCAGTTGCTAAACTATGACACACGTACTAACTGCAGAACTTAGTTACCAAGAACCATAATCAGTGATGGAGGCGAGACTGGGCCAACCCTAGAACCATCCAGCGCAGATAGTGCAAAAAATGGTGTCAAACATCGCATAGGAGTGCAAATCGCGTATGTGCCGGGGAGATCCCCCCGAGCCTCCTCACCTCGCCGCCGCCTGAAGAGGCCGCCGGCGAAGCTCGAGCTAGCTCCAGGGAAGGTGGCGGCGGGGCATCTCTCGGGGGGGCTCGCGAGCGGATCTGGCGTGCGGGCGCCGCTTTGGTGCTCGCCGGCGCGGATCCGGCGGCCCTTGCGGAGGACGGCGCGGTGGCGGGTTCCTGGCGGCCGCTCGCGGCGTGGGCGCGACGAGGATGGTGCGCAGGCTTAGTGGAGGTCCGGTCGGGCGAGATTTGGCGTGCAGGGCGTGCGGGCACGGCTTCGGGGCTGGCCGGCTCGGCTCCGGCGGCCCTTGAGGATGACGGCATGGTGGCGGGCTCCCGACGGCCACTCGCGGCGCGGATGGTGCGCGGGCTTGGCGGAGGTCCGGTCGCGCGAGGCGAGCATGCGCGGTGGTGGATGGCCCGTGGCCGGCGCGCGCGGCGCGCTCGAAGGTGGCCTGGGCGCGGCTTTGGGCGGGGCGGACGTGGCTCCAGCGACGGCTCTCCCGGCTCCGGCGGGGGATGCAACAGATCTAGTGGTCTGAGGAGGGAGGGAAGGGACGGCACGTCGGCAGGCTCCTAATGGCTGCGGCGGGTTGTGTTGTTGCTCCTGCGGGGCGGATCTGATGAGCGTGTGGTGGTCGGACGTCGGGGCGGCGGCCCCGGACCCCTTCTTCGGCGATGGCAGCCGCGCTGGCTGTGTGGGCAGCGCCACGGCTGGAGCTTGGGTGCATCGGGACTCTGCAGTAGTGCGTCGGTCCTCGGTCATGCCAGGGACGCTTGGTGATGGCTGGTGGATCGGCTGTGGCTGTGGTGCGGGGAGCCGGATCTAACCAGACGTGGCCGGTTCTGGCTCCTGCGGTGGTGGTGGGGTTGCCTGGTCAGCGGCTCTGCGTGGTGCAGGCGGCGATGGCGGGGCAGTTCTGATCGGTGGCTCCAGGCTCTGGTGGTGCGTGGTGGTTCAGGCGAGCGGTGACTCTCGTAGGCCGGTTCGTGGGGGAAGACTTCTTCTGGCTGCTCGAGGTGAAAGCCTTGCTCTGGCCTTGGCCGGAGCCGACGACGGCGACGCCTGTGGTCCCCGCACACCTTCTTGGAGGCGTCTTCGTTCGAGGGCCTATGTCCTCTTCTCTCACACTTCGGGGGAAACCCCAGTTCCAGGTTCCTGGAGCGGACGATGGCGGCGCTCCGGTGTTGCGTTCCTTCTTGGAGGCTTCGTTTGGGAGTGGTCCTGGCATGTGAGAGCCATCGGCTCGGGTGGTGCGCGGCCTCGGAGCCGGCGTGGAAGTCGGAGCGGCGGCTCCGAATCTCGTCGTCATGGAGGGGTGTCGGCATTGGTCTCGTGAGTGACAGTGTCGTTGGCCAGCCTGGTGCGCGGCCTCAGGGTCGACGTGGATGTCGGAGCGGCGGCTTCGGATATGGTTGTGTGCTGTCGGCTTCGATTGCTCGGGTGATGAAGCTGGCGGCTAGCCTGGTGGGCGGCCTCGGGGTCGGCGTGTGTGGTCACCGTCTGTACGTCGGAGCAGCGGCTCCGGAGATAGATGTAGGGCGTCGGCTCCGGTTGCTTGGGCAGCAGGGCAGGCGGCTCGCCTGGTGCGCGGCCTCGGGGTCGGCGTGGATGCCGGAGCGGCGGCTTCGGGTTTGGTTGTAGGGTGTCGGCTACGGGTTGCTCGGGTGACGGAGCCGGCGGCTCGACTGGTGCGCGGCCTCGGGGTCGGCGTGTGTTGTTGGTGCCCTGTGGGGCGTGTTGTAACGGTTTTCGCCTGGGTTTCCGTTAATTAACCGGGCAACTCTCTTCTATCTTAATTAATGAACCGGGCCCTAAGAGACCGTCTTTCAAAAAATCGCGTCTAGCGCATCGTTGCCACTCCCCCACCATGGACCCCTAGTGTGGGGCCTATTTACGCCCCTGCCCATAGCCTTTTTAACACCATAATGTCAGAACCTTAACGAGAGATCGGGAATGAATACAACCAAATTATTTTAAAAGAAGTGATCAACGGAAAGTGCCCTTCTACACCCGAGCTCAAATGAGCTCGGGTGAACAGTAAATTCGAAAAATATTTTAAAAATGTTCAAAAAAATCTGAAATTTTGTTAGGATAAACTTTGACAAATGTTCTAAGAGTGTGCAAAATTTCAGTACGAAATCACATTTGTGGGAGTCGTGGCAAAAAAAAAAATCGTGCTCCAAAATGCTATCGAAAGTAGCATTTTCAGAGTTTTGATTTTGTTTTTTTTGTCATGACTTCCACATATATGATTTCATGATGAAATTTTGCGAGCTTTTGGAAAATTTGTCAAAGTTTTCCATAAAAAAATTCAGATTTTTTTGAACATTTTTAAAATATTTTCCAGTTTTACTATTCACCCGAGCTCATTTGAGCTCGGGTGCAAAAACATCATGTCCGTGATCAACGCAGTAGCCAAATCTCAACATCAACCTCCACACCAACAACATCTATACTACGAGAAAGGTCCTAAGAAGTGGCACCTGGAAGCATTCTCGCAGCCGCAGTCAACCAAAGAGGTCAGATCATGGGTTTTCACCTAGGAGAGAAAGTCCGAGCAATTTTTTAGACAATGTTACCACCTCCGTTTTCCGTATGCCCAATCAAGGTCAAATATAGAGTTTTCACTATGGAGGTTAAGTCATAGTACTCAAGAAGCACCACCTAAACCAAAGCCGCCTTGTGTATCTCTACTTGTCAAACCAACATCGCCCTACCTCCAAGACTTGAGAATATCGAACATGAACCAAACGTCTAATGGTTGAGCTATGGGTTGGACAAGGTGGTCATAGACCACCCTGGATTACCCTGTAGCCTATATACAATAGCAAAAAGATATAATAAAATTAGAATAAATAAATGCATGTGAATAGTTTCACCATTGGACCAATCTGGCCCATTAGGATTGGTCCAACACTTCTAACGTCCATGCATCCTATTATGTGTCTTACTAGGACCACAGGCCCATGGCGTACACATCAGAGTGCCTTTTAGAATTTTCATCGAAGGTTTGTTCGTCAAGGAAATACATCTGCAGATGACATGACCATAGTAGTGCCAAATCATACGATTAGGGGAACATAAGCTCTTGTTACAATGCCTTGATTTCCTTGGTAACCATGTAATGTACCTAGGATCGTTAATCCCATCGAAATACGCACCAGAGTCAACTCCTTGCTGCATATGAACCTAACTTGAACATCGCCGTATAACCAAAACCATGTCGCACAAAACCATGCAGTCGGCCAGTGCATAGACACTTCACCATCACTGAAGACACATGACACTGATCATGTGGGGAAGTTAACACCAAAAAGTGGTATGCCAACACCGAGAGAAACCAAACTAGCCACACGGTGCGCCACTGATGAAGGCCGAAACTCATATAACGAGCAGTAGTAGAATTGTCGGAGCCATCACAGACACCTTCATATCCCCACAACGACGATAGTGCGTCTTATACTCCTATTGGGTATTGGTGATTAATCACAAGGAAATTGAGAGGACTAATGTGCTAACAAGTGGTTGGATCAATAAAAGTGTACCTCCATAATACCCTAGTGGTTTTGATTATTAATGACAACAATATCCGAGAGTACTAATGGTTTCCCTCATTATTTCAGGACTTTTTACTAATTTTCGTACTCGATTCCATGGCTTTATATCGGAGATGATTGGTCTTCATACAAAAAAAATCTAGTTGTTGTCCTCATCAAACTTATACTTTGTACTTTGGAAAAAATCGGCCCGTGCCACTCCCGAAGTTGAATATCCGAGTTCTGCCACTCAAACGTGTGTATTTCGGTCTGTGCCACTAATGCTTGCGAAGAAATTAGGTCCATGTCAATCTGCGCCATCTTCGCTAGTTGTTCTTAGTTTGGCGTCAACTTTCATCATTTCCTTGCATCTGGGATCCACCGCTCTGCCACATCAACCGTGACAAGGGGGAGAGTTGGTCGACTCTTTCAATCATTATGGGGGCCACCATTGAGGGCATAATTTCCATTTTGCTACTCCGATGTAGGCCCACCAAGATTGATGAGGAGACTTGACGGTATCGAAAACCGACACTGTGCTCGATAGGGTGGAAAGCGTGAACAGAATTACCTAAGGGATCACACACATAGAGTTTACCCAGGTTCGGGCCCTCATGGTCGAGATAATACCCTACTCCCATTCGATTGAATTGATGGTGGGAAACACCTGCATGAGGGGGTTACAAATATGGGGTATTTGTAGCTACCGAGACGATGACTATGGTATGCCTTGAGCCATCCTCTGGCCACATCTTATAAAGGGTGGCGAGGCCTTAGGGTTACAAGAGTCCTAACTGACCTAATGCTTTCCTCGCAAAGGAGTCAGCACGTTGCCCACCAAGACACCCCACCTTCCTTGGAGGGATCCTTGTGTCAGTGGGAGATCCACATGATCATCACGGCTCGCTAGCCCCTATAGCCGGCCCAACATCTGGAATGCCAGTCGACATATGTGGCCCCCGAGCTCGTTTGAATTTTTTGCCTGGTCGGCAGTTCATCGAGAAGCAAAGTTCTAGCGGTCTCCTCGCCACTTCTAGTTAGTCGCGGCTCCCGTCGATCTTTAATGTTCACGAGACCCGACCTCCATGCCCCAAGCCTTATACAAGTCGGATGTTGAGCAGGGGCTCTGCTGCTCCAATTTCCCAGTCACTTTGGGTCAGGTCATGATTTGTACCGCGCCAAAAGGAGCTTCCTGGCGGGCCAAGGTCCATTGAAAGCTGGAGCGGGGATTGCTCCTCATCTCTTGTGTCGATGCTCCACGTGTTGGCTTGTTTCATACGCTACCTTTTTGGAGCCGCTTGGCATCTTGTACTCCATACCCTTGCACAACTTTGATCGCAGCCTCTTGGTTTTTTACGGTTGCCAGCTCCATCATATCATGAGAACAAGGTCATTCACCTAGCCGGCTTCATTTCCCTACGCGAGTGCTTTTTGGTATCCCGCCGCACTTCGGGTTTTGGCGATACTTTTTCAAGGTGGATCTGCAGAGGGATGATGATGTGATTTTGGACTGTGGAGGGGTAGCCATCCGGCCTCGGTCGGATCAAGATACTTTGACATCCCAATGCCCGAGATGACGAAATTGTGGCAAAATGGTTGGTTTTATGCCCCGGGCCTTCCAATGGGGGTTGATGTGGCTGGCATGCCTCCTTTCAAGAATTCGCTTATGTGGGAACTGAAGTCTTGGGGGTTGGAGACGGACGTTGCCAAGGAAACTGGGTTGCTTGTGCAAGAGATCTACCGACTCCACGACTCCGGCCTCGGAGGGATGCATATCCTGAAGACCTGGCTATAGAGGAACATCCAGCCTCTGGCCACCCGAACTCACCTGATGTTTGATTATGCGGGCTCGAATGATCCTTCCTCATAGGGTCGTAGGTCGCGCTCCAACGAGGCGACTGGACTTACTTAAAAACATTGTGGTATCACTTTGTCGAGTGTATGAGGACCTTCACTATAAGGCCGCAGTACATACCCGCCTACTCATCACTAACCATGTTGCAAAGGCTATCCCCTCTTAGAAATTGTTTCTATAACAACAACAACTATTAGGTTCAAAATTTAAACTGTCACATTCGCAAAATACATCGCAATGCCGAACGGTGACCTAGTTAATTTGCTTTTAGCTAGAGAGGTTCTATGGTTTATAAGTTATACATACCGTCTTCAACCTTTTCCGTTAAAATTTTGATCAATACACATCACTTGTTTTATAGAGATATATAAATAGGGCCTGTCTAGAAATCAGTCCACTGAGACTTAACGAAGCCTCATTCGAGTGACGTCAGGGTAGTTGTGGTGCTGCAAGCGGCATGGCTGAATGCTGCAAACGGCAATGAAAAATGTTGCAATAGTATTGCAAGCAATGACAACATATGCTACAATCGTTCTGACTAGAATGCTACAACCTTCAAAGGAGAATGTTCCAATAGGTAAGATGACGTGCTACAATCAATGAGGAATGACATGCTACAACCAGCAAGACGGATGTTGCAACCGGTATGAATAAATGTTGCAAACGATGGGACAAAATGCTACAAGGTCGACTGAGACATCATTAAATCTTAGTCGACTGAGTTTTAGCAAGCCCGATATAAATATGCTGATAGAGAAAACAAAATAGTCCTTTAATTACAAATTTTCCTTTTATTATGGAAGAAAACAATTTACTACCAGCCGAACAAAAAGGAGAACACTATTGACTTATGTACCGTAAATATGCACAGGAACTCAATTAGTCCATCTGTGTAGCCTCAATATTTATGATCGGTCCCATACTGTTGCTGATGCACACAACCTAATTGTGCTCCAAGACTCAACTAATCCCAACCTAAATCCTGAAAAAAAAAATAAGTCGAACTAAACGGCTAGACGTATACAGTTTAGTTTCTTCATCACTTTGTCCATAAAAACCAATCGCTATTTATAAATAGTAATCCACTAGCACTCATCTATGAATTCCAAACATTTGACATAGCAAGTGCATAAAAAACAGGTCGTCCTACCGACTCGGCTCGATCTAATCACACATCGTATTCTTCCCTTTTTATAAAAGTCTAATTATTGTCTACCTTTTTCCAAGGTTTGCAACCACTCCCCTTATATTTCTTGTACACGCACTCCACCTCAGGCTATACAAGTCCTCTTCTATCCTTTGCCAGCTTCCGGTCAGAAGAAGCTAACGAATCCAGCCATAGCTAGGAACAAGGGGAGAAGTTACGGAAAAAGGATCGGATTGCGGCGGTGCGCGATTACCGGTGATTATTCTGATCCGCTGGATTAATCCGACTTCAGATGTGAAGAACAGGTGCTGGAGCTGCTTCTTGAGCTGATTGAGAAGATATAGCAAGCTTATAGAGTTGAT